>JAPFFF010000012.1:2818544-4227816 GCA_039105265.1 Tritrichomonas musculus
TCTTTGGCAATTCTGTCTTGTTCAGCACGTTCACGTTGGATTCTTTCTTGTTCGATCTTTTGACGTTGGATTCTTTGTGTTTCTTCTTGTTGGTGAATTACACGTTGTTGTTCTGCCTTTTGTTTGGCAATTCTGTCAGCTTCTGCCTTTTCACGAGCAATTCTTTCTTGTTCAGCTTTTTGTTTAGCCAATCTTTCAGCCTCAGCTTTTTGTTTGGCAAGTCTTTCTGCTTCTGCCTTTTGTTTGGCAAGAGCTTCTGCTTCAGCTTTTTGTTTTGCAAGTCTTTCTGCTTCTTCTTTTGCATGTGTGTCAACTTTTGTTTCAGTGACAACTTTTGTTGTTTCAACTTTTGTTGTTTCAACTTTTGTTTCTTTAACAACTGGTGCTGGTGCTGGCTTTGGTGCTGGAGCTGGGGCAGCCTTTAAGTTATCAAGAACAACTTTGGCGGCAGCAAGTTGTGTGAGAAGTGTTTTCTCATCAACATTTCCGTTCTGTTCTGCAAGATCGTCTGGATAAACGAAAACGGTGATTCCAAGTTCTTTCATAACATCAACAGCAAGTTGTGCGTTGTGATCTGCATCTTGTGGATTGAGTTTGTAATAGTTAATCTTGTCTGGAACGTATGAGTCTAATAAAGCGCACATTGACAAGCCATAGGGTTGGAATTTAGTAATATTTGGATAATTTGAAGTACGGCCAATTGCCCATTCGAGAAGAGCATTCTTTGCTGGTTTCTTAGCTGAGCTGTTGTTATCTTTTTCTTCTGTAATTGCGTTTCCAATTGAATAATGTAAAATAAGCGACCAAACATAGCCTAAAATAAGTTTTTCATTATTATCATTAACATCTTTTCCGGAAATACCAATGAGTTTAACACCATCTTTGGTAAACATATCAACGGAAAGGTCACAGTTCATAACTTGATCGACATTACGTTTTGGTTCTTTCTTCCATGGTCGTGGGGTATCTTTTTTAGTTAATACTTTTGCAAGTTCGACAAGGGCAACACCGTTTGATAAATCTTTTGTGATATCTCCAACTTCTGGGGCGGCATTGTTGAGATGAGCATTGACCCATCGTGTGAAAACTTTCTTTTGGAGTGGGACCCAATCATTGTTAACTTTTGTAAGAGACATTTGTATTATTATTTGTTGTTGTTTTTATAAAAATGATATGATAGAAATCTATTCCCATTCTATGTTTATTATTTGCTAGTATTGAATGCCGATTTGTAAGATGGCATTCAATTATTCTGATTATCTATAATTTTGTGAGATTATTATTTTTATTTATTTTAAATTATTGAATTAGATAAATATATATTAAAAAACATAATATATGATATTGTTATTTTCATATTTTAATTTTATAAACAAATTAATAATTAAAATAATTATATTAATAAATAAAATATATTAATCATCATTTTTATTTAAAATTTATAAAGAAATTTAGATTTTTTATGATATAACTCAATCTAAGATATCTTACAAATTTTCAATATTATTTTATTTATTTCAATTTTCAATTATAATTCAAACATTGAATAAAAGGAATAAATATCAATATCTTCCTATTTATTTAGGTAAAGTCAATATTTTAATAGAAAAGTTTATTTTACAAATAAATTATAATATAAATAATATTTTAATTTATTATCTTTGTTTTCCTCATATTTTCATGATATTTAGGAAATTATAACAGGGTGTCTAACTCCGAAAGTTTGAGGAATCCAAAACTGCAAATATTAAAATGTTATTAAATTGAATTTAGAACTTTTTGATTATAGTGATTAAGTAAAACTTCTCAGCAATCGTGAGACAAAATTTTAAAATTGAATAAACTTTAAAATAATTTTTGAAAAAGTTATATTTTGAATATAACAAAAAAAATGTCAATATAAAGAAATTAATGAAACAGTTTTGAAAATAAAACTTTTTTTTATAATTTATGTTTTTGTTTTTTTATATAAAAATATTATTATCGTTCTATGTTCATTTTAGCAAAACAAAAGCATAATGCTTTTTAAAAAGGATAAAGTTATGTTCTCAATGAATGTAATAATATTTTGAATGGAATAAATGGAATTGAGCATTTGGAGTATATCAAATATAAACTTAAAATAATAGGTTAGATAAATCCATGACCTACTGTTAACCAAGATTAAACCTAGCAGAAATGTTTGAGAAACCTTTCGAAGGTGAATTGAGAATAAATTCGTTCAGACCTAAAAATGTCCATATAATAGTAAATTTGTAGTGTTTCTAATTTTGTTCTGCAATTTTCATGTTTACAAATGATGAACAAAACGAGTGAAAGAGAGGGATAAATCTGTCTGCTGAAAATAAAACCCAAGGGTTTCTCTTAAGAGTGCAGAACAAATGTAAAGATAGCTGGAAGAAGAATGGTTTGGAAATATCTTTACATTTCTCGTCTTTCCACTCATCAACTATAGCCCTACTTACTCGAAATTTGATGCTATTTATTATATCAATGAGAAAGTATTTCATTTTCTTTTCAAAAATTTCTTGTTTTGAATAATACTTTGTTTCAATAAACATAAAGAAATATATTTCTTTAAATATAGCATAAGACTTTCTACTGGATGAATATTTTTAAATATATGTATATAAGTAAATATTAAGTCATGTGCCCTTTCAAATTATCTGTCTTTTTTTTTTTTTTTTTTTTTTTTTTTCTTGCTTTCTATGCTTTAGTAGAAAAAAAGAATTGTCACTCTTAAAATTGTATATTCAGTCAAATTTTGGTGCCAACTCTTTATTGTAAGTGAAATGACATTAATCAAATTATTTTTCATTTGTCCTGATCACACAAATGATATATATTTTTAATTTTTTTGTTATTCCCTTGTTATTTAGCCTTTTCCCCAATTTTATAAAAAGTTTAATGACATGAGATATGACTTATTGCCATAATATGGCTGAACCGATATATCAAATTGTTAATCAATTGTATCATATAGAATACTTATTAAGGAGAAATGGCCACCTAGTCAAGCGGAACTATACTTTTAAGTATACAAGACTGTTCATTTATATTTTTTTATTTCTTTTTTCCAAATTACAAAATCTCTTTTATGAAGCCTTTTTTTTCTTTTTGGCTGCATTGGCGATATTTTCCAACAAAAAAAACATGAAAGAGATATAGTAAATCATTTAATATCAGAGATTTAACTTTCCAAATAAGCGAAGATGGCGTTACTAAGCGAGGAAGCAATGATAATCTAAATAATACTTGCTACTTGTACAGATAAGCACAAATAAAGCACAATTTCATTTCTTCCTGATTCTCAAAGTAAAACGGTAAATTCATAATTAAAAAATAATGTATGACACTGAGATATGAAATTTTTATTTAATTTTTTTGATAAAAAATTGAATGAAAAGCCTTTTTTCCTTGCATTTTTACAAGTTTTGTGATATGAAAAACTAATAATAAAAAAAAAAAAAAAAAAAAAAAAAAAAATAAAGAATTGTGATATCAAAAACCTTGCATTTTTGCAAGGATTTTGATATAAAAAAAACCTACAAATTGGCAAGGGGCTAATTTTCTCCTCATCCCATAAATTTTTTTAAAATGTTAAAACAAATTTTAAATGATCAAACGTGTTATAAAGAAAAAGGGCTTAAATTGAAAGATATGACGCATATTCCTGTCAGTGGCTTATTGCATTTATTAAAAAATGAAAGAATTAACTGGCTAAATCTAATTATGGTGGTTGATCCAGACAGTATAAAATGCGTGAACATGTCACTTTTCCAAGAAATCACACAAATATCTAATGCAATAAGTAACAAATCGTCTATTTCTGCATAAAATGATTCTTATGCCCTAGAATTATTCTCCTTGACAGCGTTTTAAAAAATAGTAACCAATAAGCATTTTGAAGGAGTTTCATATGTTTTATCATTCTGCTATTTAATACAAACAGTACGTTCTCAGAATTTAAATCGAGATGAAAGATTGACTTTGTTGGAATTTGAAGGATATAATTTTTATGATCAATTAAGAAAGGTTAGAAAAAGTAAACCAACAGACTTTTTTATACCTTCATTTACAGAAAACTCATTAGGAACACTTTTTGGTGGAGAAATATTTATAATTCGTTGAATAAATGCTTGTTTGCGTTTTCAATTGCATCATTTAAATATGATAATGTAGCATATTCATGTATTAGTACTCATATTATTGAAAATTTTTTTGGAAAAATAAGACTTTTGTCACATTTTAAGGAAATGTTTATACCGTTTATTATTTCAAATAAAACTAAAAATATATTGAAATAAACATTTTTTTTACTCATAAAAGAAAAAACAAATGTATATATATAATGAAAAATATAAATATAAAAATAAATGTAAAAATTTTTTTGAATCGATAGTGAACATCTTGTTGATGAACTTCTTGAAATAAATCATTTTCAATTCCCTTATAATGGCTTTATATCTCTAACTGAGTATGTGCACCATCTTACAAGGCACTACAAAATTCCATTTTCTGCTGATCATACAGAAAGTGATCTAATGTGTGCCACATACACATGCACATTCGGCGGTCGATGCCGTTCAATTATGAACCAAACCTCAAATACAGGTTGTGAAGCGGTCCTTTATTTCTCAAAAGAGATTTTTGACGACATTCAAATGTTTACATTCGAACCAATGAAATCTTTTTTTTTTACGCCAAATTTTGTTGAGTCACACAGAAATTGTTTAAACCAGAAACAAATTGAAGAAATTGTATATCAAACCAAAGTGGGAGTTTTGTCTGGTAGGATTAGAACAAATACGCAATCTAGCTTCGTTGGTTCACAAATTTTTTATAATATTAGACGAAACGTTATCAACGAAACGAAAACAGAAAACCTTCAAGAATTAATTCCAATTTTAGAAGACAATAACCGTTATTCTACAATACTACATTTACATAATGCGATACTTTCAAGCTTGAGTGTTTTACATAATGAAATCAATTCTCAATCTTCTGCAACTGATAATTGTATAATTAATGACACTTGCATGACAAATATTTACAGTTTCCCTTTGGAAGTAATAATTTGTGTTGATCAAGAATCACATACTCAAATTATAAGTTATGGTTTTTTAGAAAATAAGACAACACAATCATTCATTGATTTTTTTTCAAGATTTTTTAATTTTAGGAGGGAAAGAAATGAGAGTTATTATGGTTGACCGATTAAAAGCACAAATATCCGCTAAATCAAGTTAGATGAAATGTTTATTTAATATTTATTTTATTTGTCATTGCGTGGCTTACTTTTAATTAGCTGAAGAATTTAATTTGGGACAAATGATAGAGATGATAAATGTAAAATCCGTCTTTTATATATATATATATATATATACAGCTTGATATTCCATCATTTGTCCCTAATTTAACTTCTAACATCTAGTTAACATTTTCTCTGATTCTTCGTTCCTGAAATTTGCTTTCTTTTTTCAATAATTTTTAGTTTTATAAAACTTTTTAGATTTGAATGCATTTCTGAGAAATTAAAATTTGGGCCAAATTAAGGTCAAACAAATTCAAAATTCTTCAACTTTTTGAATGTAAATTTGCAAATAATGGTGGCAAAATCGATTGCCCAATTATATTTTGAGAAATCTATAGAATTATTTAACCGAATTTCAAAATTTCTGATATTTTTAAGTTTCACTCAGAAATACTTAACCGCAATTCAAAATTATTTATTGGTAAAATTATAAAACAGAAACGTCTTTTATCAAAAGCAAGATTCAAAAAAATGGTATTAATATTGTTAATACTTGTAGGTACGTTTTATCATACTCACTTTAGTGAAATTATAGAAATGCATGACCCAGGACACATGCAAAGAACATTAATGAGAATTTATAAGAATTTCGAAGATAAAAAGAAAACAAGAGGTGCGGGGAAGTACTTAAAATGGTACTTTGCTGCCACTTGTAATGATAAGAAAATGTCAATTAGCGAAAAAGAGGAACATTTGTAAAAATTTGAAAATTTCCTTTTAACCAAAAAAAGTACCTGAACATATTGGAGTCAACTTTCGATTCCAAATGGCATAACAAAAGATTTTATAATTCAGCACGAGAAAAAAGGCTAAGATCTAAAGAAGGCTCTGTTGCCATGGAGAAATTCCTGAGCCAAACTTTGTGTTGTGAGTCGTTTCATTCTGTTAAGGAAATGAAGGCACCTAAAGATAAGTCCTGGAAAACCTCATGGCTTCTCAGAATGTACATGGCAATCCTTGATTTCAACTTTAAAGAAGATATATATGATATGTTGGACAAAGAATTCGGGTTAGAAATTCCTAGTGTTTGTTTAAAAGAACTTAATGATGAGGCAGAATATTGCCAATTTCAAAAAGAAAAAAAGGAGAAATAATACAAGACCATTAAAGAAACTCTCGAATAAAAAAGATGAAGAAGGGCATCAATTTGCAGAAGACCAAGATAAAACAAAAGAAAAAAACAACAAAGATAAAACAAAGAAGAAAAAAAAAGAATGTAAAATACTTTTGCCAGATATAGTTAATATTAGAGCAACTAGCTTTCTTTCTTGTTTAATTCAGGTTTTTGCGGAATGCGATTTATTGGAACATATAACGCACAATTCAAACTGTTTCATTTAAAATGCTATTATCACTTTCAATTTAATTTATGAGGCAGTTCAGATGATTAGGAATAATAAAACCATAAACAATTTTATTATTTCTCCTAACGCCATCTAATAAAATACTATAAAATTCATCTGAACATTTTGATTTATAATATTATTTGATATTTGAAAATTTAATGCCTGATATCTGATCTTTTTATAGTTCTGAAAAAAGGGTTTGCCGTTTGTAAAATAACATTAAATTTAGGTGAATATAAAGTATTTAATGAAATATTTGATATACAACATAGTTCTGATATTTTTCCAATAAATTATCATTAAATTTTTTTATAATATTTTGAAAATAAATACATTCTTTGCACATTTTAATATGCGAATAAAACGATCCAGGTTGAAATGTACAGTTCTTCTTTTTGGCAAGGCAAAATGGACAAAAACATTCGTGTTTTTTTATTTTTATCATACACCAATCCATATAGAGCAAAACGTTTTACACATTTATTTACTTCCTTATCATCATCTTTAAACTTAGTAGTTAAAACCATGAAAGCTATCCAATATTTTTCTTCCATTATTCGAAGTAACTGCAGTTTCATCTTCAAAACCAAGTAGGATATATTATAATTTAAGTAAATTTTTCCAAAATTTACTTTCCTCACTCTTTATTTCTCCAAAATTATATATTGATAACAATTTCATTTTCAAAATAAATCCTTATATATAAATAAAAAAGAGCAATTATAAACATAGTACACAAAGAAAAATAAAAAATAATGGTAGCTTTTTACAGAACAATCTAGGACGTACTGATAAAAAGACACAAATAGTAGATCTTCTTATTTTAGTTGATATTGAAATTCAAACCTAAAAAATTTCATTCAATCAATGTATTAAAATTGATTTCAGCAAGAAGCATTCACATGTTTAATGAATCCCTTAGATTTTGGTTATTTCAGTAATTATTTTTATTTATGAACATAGATTGAATGTATTTTTAATTCATATGAACTTTAAATATCATAGAAAATCATACTTATTCAGGAAGCTTAAATCCAATTCTTAGGCTTATTGCCTTCTTAACTTTTTGCTTATTATGTTTTCTATAAATGCCATAATCAATGAAATGAAGAATTAAAGAGAACTTATGAAAAACACTTCACAGATGGTTGAAACACCATCATAAAGTGGAATTTCTTTCTTGCTTTCAATAAAATCAATGCTTATTTGATGAATATACTTATACATGTATGAAGAAAAAAACTCAGAAATGATATCTAACTAATCAATTTACAAATTCTTTGGAAACCGATGCATACATTATTGAAAAATCTGTTACAATATTTGAGTGTATTGTTCAAAGGTTTACAAACAAATATCAATTTATATGAAACAATATAAATGATATGATATAAAATAGTCAGTGCAGGAAACAGGTAGAAGAAAATTTCTAAAATAAAATTAAAAATGAGGCATGAAGATAATTTTCTATCAGTTAATATTTTTCAAAACAATTTACCTTATCTTATATTAATAAACGACTCATTCTTGTTAACCTTATAATTTACGTTATCTTTTTATTTTTATTTCCTGCTAAAGACAAATAACTCTAAATCGACCAAAAGATGATGATATCGATATTCTTAATTACGACAATACAACGAATAAATTTCATTTTCTTCGGCAGTTATGATATCTAATTTTAGAATAATTAAACAATTCTTATCCAAAAAGATTTTAATTCAAATATTTTCCGCCTAAAAATAATTATATTACATTTTCCATTTGCATATTTTCTGCATTAATAGACTTCATATTTTATCATTCATTAAAAAGAAGATACTTTGTATATATCAAAAGCACTTTTGGCGTGTCTTGGTAAGTTCACATCTTTTAATTTTAACCAAACAAAAATTCCTTTTTTACTATGATACAATTTTTTATTAATACATTAACATGCTTATATTTCTTTTAATGAACAGATTTTCGCACTGTCAATCACAACACCAACTCCTATTTTTCATATTTTGAAAAATGGCTAATTTTATTACCAATTTTATTTTTTTCTCAACGTTGAATAATTTTAGTTTAACAAGCAATACTAAATTCAACAATATAACTATTTTAAATCGTAAATACTTCATTGATACAATATTTAAAGGTTGAAATAATAAATCTGAATTATGGTTATCCATATAATATGCTTTTTTTTTTCCATACGTTAGTTGCCAATACCTATTGTTAAATTTATTAATAAATTTTAATTCAACCTATTTCAACCCAATACCTTAGCAACTTTTATCATAGAATATTAACGATAAATTATTCTCAAATTTTGAAGTGTCACATTGAAATTGTTTTCACTAGATAAACTTAATTATTTTATTAAAAATATTGAATAAAAATTGGCCCGTCAATTTCCCAATAAATGTCCCCCTCAGAAATTTGATTCAAAATCTATCTACCCTTTTTTTCAATTTTATAGATAAAAACGATGAGCAAATCAAGTGCCTCTGATAGCGAAGGCTCTGATGTTCATGAGCAAAATGTCAAAGCAGTCCTCCGTGATTATATAGTCCATCCACGTATTGAATATCGTACCGTTACAAGTGTTAATGGTCCTCTTGTTATTTGTGACCACGTTAAGTTTCCAAAATATGCAGAAATCGTTCGTTTGACCCTTGGAGATGGAACAGAGCGTCGTGGTAAGGTTATTGAAGTGCAAGGTGATAAAGCCGTTGTTCAAGTTTTCGAAGGTACAGAAGATATCGATGTTAAAAGGACTCGTATTGAATTCACTGGTCAAACACAACATACACCAGTTTCAACAGATATGCTTGGACGTGTTTTCTCTGGATCCGGACAACCATTAGATCACGGTCCTCCAGTTCTTGCAGACGATTATGTCGATATTGAAGGTCAACCAATTAACCCATTCAACCGTGAATACCCAAGAGAAATGATTCAAACTGGTTTGTCTTGTATTGATGTTATGAACTCTATTGCTAGAGGTCAAAAGATCCCTATTTTCTCAGCATCAGGTCTTCCACACAACCAGATTGCTGCACAGATTTGCCGTCAAGCAGGTCTTGTTAAACATAAAGGAAAAGATGTCAAAGATACTTCTTCAGACAACTTCGCTATTGTTTTCGGAGCTATGGGTGTTAACAAGTCAACTGCACAGTATTTCCAACAGGACTTCGAACAGAGTGGTTCTATGGAACGTGTCGTTCTTTTCTTGAACCACGCAAACGATCCAACAATCGAACGTCTCGTTACACCTCGTATTGCACTTACAACCGCAGAATATCTTGCATACGAAAAGGGTCTTCACGTTCTCGCTATTCTTACTGATATGACATCATACGCTAACGCACTTCGTGAAGTTTCAACAGCCCGTTCAGAAGTTCCAGGACGTCGTTCATATCCAGGTTACATGTATACCGACTTTGCATCTATATACGAAAGAGCAGGACGTATCAAGAACAAGCCAGGTTCAATTACTCAGATCCCAATTCTTACAATGCCTTCAGATGATATTACTCACCCAATCCCAGATCTTACAGGTTATATCACCGAAGGTCAAATCTACGTTGATCGTCAACTTGAAAACAAACAAATCTATCCACCAATTAACCTTCTTCCATCTCTCTCTCGTCTTATGAAAAGCGCTATTGGTGCTAAGCTTACCCGTGAAGATCACAGTGCTGTTTCTAACCAACTTTATGCATCCTATGCTCACGCAAAAGACGTTCTCGCTATGAAAGCAGTCGTTGGTGAAGAATCACTTACCGAAGATGATAAAGTCCATCTTGAATTCCTTACAAGATTCGAAAATCAATTCTTATCACAACATCCTTATGATTCTCGTGATATCTTCTTTTCACTTGATTTGGCTTGGAAGGTTCTTGGTACAATTCCTCGTGCCTCACTTAAGCGTATTGATGATAAGATGAAAGATAAATACTATGCACGCCAAAATAAAGACAGTAAGAAAGATGATGATGACGATGACAGTGATGAAAAATCAGATTAAACATAAATTGACTGATGTGATAGACTAAGGCTTACATCCATAATTTGAAATATAAATGGACAAATAAAATTCTTGAAAAGATATTTTTATTACATTATTATTGTTGTTTTAAGTTTTTTTTATTTTATCTTATCTTTTTTTTTTGAGTTATTTCATTTGGTTATTGAATATTTTTTCAGATGATAATTACATCATGATAAGCATTTCTATGATTAAGACTTATGGAATAAAATTTCAATCCTATGACTTGAAATCTAAATGTTTTGTTTGAAAAACCAAGCTTAGGATTCAAACAGGAGAGTTAATCTTTATCACTTTAAATTTAGATAAATAAAATATATAAAATTATCTTTTTTTGATTTTTTTGGTAAAAACTATACTTTACAAGCTCAAAAATTAGAGTTTAATCCTTTTATTTTAAAGAAATGGTCAAATCTTTTTTTTGGTAATTATTAACTTTTTCTATAATCTCATTCAATTTTGATGTAAAGATATTAATTCATAAATATCTTAAAATGGAATTAAAAAAATATTAATAATTTCAGAATATCAGTAATAAATTAAAAGTGAATACAATTTTTCAATAAATGAATAAATATTAAATAATTTTTTGATATTGAAAGACTTGATTCCTATAGTTTTTGATTATATAATAAATATATTAAAAATCAGGGCAAATGCATTCTAGCCCCCATTTTTCATATCACATTTCTTTTTGGGGGCTAAATGATTTTTTGAGAGGTACGGAAACTCTAATTCCTGGACAAATCAAATTTAATATTATCATATTATAAATTATATAAAACATATAATATATATATAAAATTTAATTAAATTTTTACAGATAGATTTTAAAGATAAACAAATATTAATAATTTGAAGCAAACTTTCACAAAAAAAACAATAAACTATAGAATATAAAAATTTTCAAAAATAAACTTTTTTTTAAAATAAATCAGGAGAGAATAAGAATATTTGACTTTTAAATCCTTATAATTTCATATGAATAAAAAAATGATTTTATCATTAAAAAAAATTTTTTTTTCGATTTGATATATTTATATATGTAAAAAACAAAATAAAATAAAAGCATTTACTTATTTTTATGAATGATATTATTTCATTTAATTGCATGTTTTCTAAAAAAAATAGTGTTTTTATATATATATATAATTCCTTTTGAGCTTTCATGCTTTTCATTTGTTCCAAAATCATCAAATATCATTTGAACAATTAAAATTCATTTTTTATGCTTGTTTCTGAATTATTCTTTTGGCCAATCATAATTTTTAATATCTTGATTTACATTGATTGTAATTAATTTATCCGATTTTTCTTTTAATAGATTTTATTAGGGTCGAAGACCTCAGATTTCTTGTTCTAAATTTGCAATTTATAAGATCAATTAATTTTTTAACAGGAAATTATACTCATTATTTCTTTTGTTTTCAATGATTTACAAATATTATAATTTTTTTTGAAATATCTTTATTTGCAATCTATAAAAATTTAATATTTTCTCAAATATAATTAGATATTTGTTTATATAAAATTTTAGTAAAATAAAAATATACGATAAGTCCAGGAATGAAGATTTTTTTGCATTCTCAAAACATCACATCACAAAAGATTTCATAAAAATGGTTTTTTCTTAATAAAAAAAGATTTTTGATCATTTTGAGCTCTTTTTTCTAATATTGTAGTTAACACTGATAGATATTTTTTTAAAATTAATGTTGTATTGAGCGTTTTAGAAAATAGTTATATTTTGTCCTTTCTTTTAAATTTAGTTATAATTTGTTTTTTTCATATAAACATATTTATACAAATTTTAAATTTATATAAAATTTAATTTTTTTATTTAATATAATAAGATAATTTCATTTTTACATTTTTCACGAATTCTCACAAAAGTTAGTTTCCATACCTCTATTTTTTGTTTATTTTTTTATTGAAAGTTGTATTTTAGCCCCCAATTTTTTTTATTCATAAGTGTTTTTCATCCCATAGACTTTACATTTCGCAAGTATTTCCCAAAATATTTTTTCTTTGTTGCTCCTTTATGCATATTACTAAATAAATAAATAGAATTGGTTGATAATAAAAAAGGATATTATTATTTATCTCTATTTATAGGTAAAAAGGACATCTTATCTCTTGAATTTAAATAGAAATAAAATGATTAAAGGTTTTATTGATAATATTTTCTCTATATATAATGTTTTGTTTAATCAAAGATTATATATTCTAAAAGTTTTTCTTGTGTTTTTGGTTATATATGTGTAATTATTTTCGAATATCGTTTATTATTTTATTCACCAAAGAATTTCTCTATTTTTAATTATTTTTGTTGTTCATTAAAAAAAACTAAACGACTTTATTTTGCTTTTACTAAACGATTTTTTTTATGTATTTTTGATAGTTTATATGGTCAAAATATTTTCAAAAAGTTTCTATTACAACCAAATATTCTCACAAAAATTTTGGTAATAAATGAAACACACTAATTCTTATTTAGGATCAATTTAATTAAATTATTTAACGCAGCAGCATTTTCTTTTTGCCCAAAATGATCTTAAACTTAAACCAGACATTATACTTTCATATTTTTATAATGAATATGAAATATAAATAATTTATTCATGTTAATATAAACACCAGCTTTATGGCTTTTTTTGAGATAATATATAATCTCCAGTATGAGTTAATGATTCTTTCCCTTTTTATTCTATCTATCATTAAATAGTTTATCTTAATAAAGTAATAATCAAGAATTATTGATGTTTGTTAGAATTTTTCGTTTTATTTTTATCTTTATATGTTTTTTAACATATAACTTCCTTTTTTTTTGCATTTATTTTATTTTAATATGCTTTTTTTGCTCTTTTTTTACATTTAATAAACGATTATTTTCAATTGAAAAAGTTATCAAAAAAGTGGGGGCTAAAAAACACTTTTTTACATTTTTTCCCCCATTTTTCCTTTCAATTTTTGGGGGCTAAAAAAAGTTCCCCTAAAAATCAAAGTAATTTTATTTCTAATTGCATAAAATTAGGACGTTAATATAAAATTTTTCATTAGCTTTTGACAAAAATCTCAAAAATTCCTCGAACCCCCAACATTTCCTCCTAAAATTAACTAAAGGTCATTTGAATTAAATAGTTAAAATCATCTTTTTTGCTTTTTTTACGTAACCGCTAATGAAACCATTTTTGAAAGAGGTATTCATGTGAGGTGACTTAACGTCTTTGATAATTTTTATAATTGCATTTTTTCAGCCAATTTGAAGTTTTGAAGACTCAGATTAAGAGAAACAAATTTCGTGCTTATGGAGATTGCATTAAGTTTGCTTTTTTGAAAAAATAATGTAAAAATTTTTTTTTCTATTATCTTGATATTTTTACTCAATTTTAAATATATGTCAGATATTTAAAATAATAAAGGTAATTTATTAATACTATAATATATTGTGAGATTTAAAATTTTGTTCTTGGTTTTATATATAAAAATAATGAAGATTTTAGGATTTGAAAATGAATTTTTGAGCAAAAAAGTAGAATATTTAAAAATTCGCTCGTTATATTTTTATTTATTTTATGTATATGTTTTGGCTTAATCTGAATTATTCATTTGAGAATGGAATATATTGGCTATGCGCTCATTTTTGAGAAATGTTGATTTTACTTTATATTATTAATTTTATTGGTGCAAAATGCCAAAATCAAAAAAATGAGAAAAACTTTTTTTAAATATTTATGTTTTCTTGAATTAACTTTGGTAACAATAATTTAATTGCATTAAATAATAATAAAAAATAAAAAAATTCATAGTTCATTAATTATATAACGCAAAATATTAGTTATAAAATTATAATTTTTCATGATTATTTAATTCAATTCTTATGTTAATAAAATTGTAATAAAAATTTGAGAGAATAAATATTTTTTCATAAAGAGTTGATTATAAATTCAATTGATTTTTTATTTATTTGTATAAAATGATCGTTCTTGAAATATTGAAAAATAATAATATCTAATCTATATATTTCTTAATTGTAAGAGTTAAAAATGTATTTTTAATTTTAAATATAAACTAATAATATATGCATTAACAATTTGAATTTTAATATACACATTTAATGCATTTTTATGAATGAATAATTATATTTTTACATTTCTATTGAAAAAATAAAAATTCAGAATTAAAGTTATTTATACTCACAAAAATATATTAAATTCATATCTTGAAAATGATGGCGCAAATAATTCTACAAATCATTATATAATCTAATAATATATTATATGAAAATATAAAATGTTATATTAAAAACTTAATCGACGAATTCCCTACATGAATACCTCTTTTCGGAAAGAATAAATTGAGAAAAATTGAGAGATAAAGGCTTATCAATTTTTCTATATATAAGAATTATTCAATTTAAAATGAAATATTCAATTCAATTTTTTTTATAAAGTAAATCACAATATCATTTAAAATGTAATATTCTATTATTGATCTCATTAAATGCAAGTTTTATTTTATAGAAATAAAAAACATATTCAAATTTTGTTTGAAAATTTCTGAATTTTCTTTTAAAATTGAAAGTAATTATAAATTAAAGAAAATACAATGATTTAAATTTATCTTGCTAAATATAATTAAAAAAATAAGAATATCTTATTTTAGAAATAAAATAATTTATATATAATTTTCTAAAATTAAAATATTAAATAAATAAATAAATTTTATCAACAAAACCTATAAAAAAACTCAGTATTTAACAATTTTTAAATACTATTTTATATACTTGTTAAAATGGAAATACAAGAATACTTAAATCATATGAAAGAGATTCAACAGAGCCTTCTTAAATATATTGAAGAAGATAAAAACGATGAAGAAAATTTTCATAATCTATCGAAAATATTTCATGAACAAAAAATCCGACATCATCGTCATAAACTCAAATCATTATTTCATCTAATTGTGCAAATTTCTAATAACCATCGTCGTCCTCCTGGATTTTTTGACAAAATCTCTATGGTATTACTTAAATTTCGAAACAAAATCAACAAACATTTTTCAAATTTCGAAATATTCAATATTTTCAAGAGTAATAAACGAATTATTCTTCTCTTATTTGAAGAAAACATCCTTAAAATGGATGAATCAATTGCATTATCAATGACTCATTTTCCATATTTAGATGCATGCTATCCACAATACTTTTTCAATGAAATCAAACCATTTTTAACCGAAGAAATGATTGAAAAAATCACACCTCAAATTTCAGATAATTTTGAAGAGAAAAGAAAAATTGGCGAAAGCCACCATCGTCTATGTGAAATGATACGGAATGACAAAGTCAAAGAATTCACAAAATATGCCAAAAAGGAACAACTTTCATTAGATGCCAAAATCGAACCGTCAATTTTTGAAACGAATTCATTTTTAATCGATAAAAAACCGACATTAATTCAATATGCATCGTTTTTCGGTTCTATTCAAATTTTGAAACATTTGTTGTCAAATCATGTAAGTGTTAATTCATCTGTCTGGCTCTATGCTGTTCATTGTCAAAATCCAGAATTGCTGCTTCTTTTTAAAGACAATCATCACAATCCAAAATACAAATCTTACGAAGAATGCGTGAAGGAGTCAATTAAATGTCACCACAACGAACTTGCCAAGTATTTGCAAGAAAATTTCGTTCAGAAAGAGAAAAACAAATCAGTTGATCTTTTTTCTGGAAGTTTGAAATATTACAATTTCATGTTTATTGAAAATGACTTCAGTAACACTTCTGGCTTTTATGACTTGTGTAAATATGACTATTTTCCTATCGTTCATGAACTGATGAAGACAAAAGACATCTTCGGCGAGAGAAATAAATCAAATAAAAGGACAATCTTCATTCCAAATTAATTCTATTTCTAATAACATTTCATCTTTATTTTTTTTTGGTTAATAAAGCTTCGTTGAATATAGCCGTTGAAAGAGGGAATTTTGAAATTGTTCGTCTTTTGTTATCAAGTGATAAAATTGATGTGAATTTCAAAAGCATTTCAAAAAGTAAATTTTTTTTTTAATTTAGTTCAAAATTGTTGAGTTTTTGAATTCAGTTTTAAAATCTTATATTTAAATGGAATTACAAAAAAAAATTATTTTTTTCTAATGAAGTTTTAAATTTATATTGGTTTAATGAAGTTTTTAAATCACTTTTTATTTTTACGCAATTTCAAATCTAAATATTTTTTTGAATGAAATTTCAAACTTTTTTTATTGGGCTAATAGAGCTTCAATTTATATTGCTGCCGAGAGAGGAAATGCTGAGATAGTTAAACTTTTATTAGAAAAACCAGAACTTGACATTAATATTAAAAGTACAATTCATTATTAATTATATAAATGACATTGAAAACAATTTTTTTTTTAATTACATTTCAAAAGTGAAAATTTTCAAATGAAATTTCAATTTTTTTTTGTTGAATAAAACAGCTTTAATTGCAGCAACTGAAAAAGGAAATGCTGAAATAGTTCAACTTTTGTTATCAAGACCAGAACTTGATGTTAATCATATAAGCGTTTTTAAAAAGTTATTTTTTTTTAATCGAATTTTTATTTTTTTTTTTAATTTCATTTCAAATTCAATCATTTCAATTACATTCTCATTCAAATTTTCAATGAAATTTTTTTATCACTTTTTTCATAAAGCAGCTTTGCATGTTGCAGCAGAAATCGGAAGTACAGACATCATTAAACTTTTATTATCAAGACCAGAAATCAACGTCAATCTTATCAGTATTTTAAAACAATATTTTTTCTTATAAAATTTTAAAATTTTGAAAATTTAATGACGTTTAAATATCATAAGTTTCAATTTCATTTCCAAATGAATAAATTAATAACATTCCAAATTAAAAATTTCAATACAATTCCTAGTTAAATAATTATATCATATTTCACAAAAATTCTTTTTAATGCAATTGAAAATTGATTTTTTTTGATGAAATTTCAATAAATAATTTTTTTTAAATAAGACAGCATTACATTTTGCAGTTGTTAATGAAAATGCCGAAATAGTTCAACTTTTATTAGCTTCAGAAAAGATCGATACAAATATAATTTTCATTTCAAATAAAACTTAATAAAATTTGATAGAGAATCCTTTTTCAAATGACGTTTCAAACTCAGTTATTCGAATTCAATTCCAAATTCAATTTTGTTAAATACAATTTTATATTTTAATATTTTTAATGAAGTTTTAAATTATATAATCAAATGAAATTTTTATACATTCTTTTCATTGCATTTTAAGTCAAATAAATTCATAACATTCAAAAATCATTTTTTTAAATTATGTTCAAAAATATATGATTTTTTTTAATCAAATTTATGATTTATTTTTTTCATAAGTCAGCTTTAAATATAGCTGTTGAAAAAGGTAATGCTAAAATAGTTGAACTTTTGTTATCGAACAAACAAATCGACGTTAATTTCAAATGCATTTCAAATATAATTTTTGAATAAAATTTCAAATCACTTTTCTTTACGTAATTTCAATTTAAATTTTTCAATATCATTACAAATCAAAATGTTTTAATCACATTACATATTAACTAGTTTAATAACATTCTTAAACAAATCATTTCAAATAAAATTCCTTTTTTAAAATTTGAATGTCATTTTCAATTATTTTTTTGAATAAAATTTCAAATCACTTGTTTTTTTCTAATAAAATTATAAATCATTGATTTTAATACAATTTTGGAATATGTTTTTTTAATGAAATTCAAATCAATATCATTTTAATACTATTTAAAATTGCTTCTTTATAAATACAATTCCAATGAAAAAAATGTTTTAATGAAGTTTCATATCATCACTTAAAAAACACCGTTATATTCTGCAGTTGAGAATGATTTCATAGATATAGTTAAACTTTTAGTTAAGGATGAACGAGTTGATGCAAATATTAAAAGCATTTTTAATTGTGATTTAAATACAATTAACAATCAATTATTTTTAATTTCATTTAAAAAAACTTTTTTTTTTTGATGTAATTCCAAATCACTTCATTTTTAATGAAATTTTTAATTAATCATTTTTATTCAATATCAAAATAAATGAATTAATTGGATTCCAAATTAAATTCTTTTTTATTCAATTCCTAAATAAATAATTTAATAACATTTTAAATCATTTTTTTCATTCAATTCAACATCAAAATTTTCAATAAAATTCAAATTCAAAAAATTCAATTCAATTTCAAATTAAATATTCAAATTGGATTTCAGCTTGATTTTTTAAATTGGATTCCATCACAATCTTTTTAATGAAATTTTTATTTTTTGTTTTTCTAATGCAATTTCCAATTCACTTTTTTCAAATAAAATTTCAAATAAATTTTCTTTGATAAAGTTTTGATTGATTATTTTTGAATAACATTCTACATATTTTTTTAATGAAATTTTAAATATATTTTTATTAATAGCATTCAAATGATTTGCTTTTTTTAATGAAATTTTGAATTAATTTTTGAAATGAAGCTCCTTTGCATCTTGCAGTTAAAAAAGGAAAAGCCAAGATGGTTGAAGCTTTGCTAGAAAATAGTAAGATTGATATAAATTTGAAAAACATTTTAAGCATCAAATATTTTTAATAAAATTTCTTTTCAATTTTTCATTCAATTTCATATCACTCAATTCAATACAATTGAAAATCAACCTTTTTTAATCAAATTTCAAAGCATGATATTTTTATGATATATCAAAACATGCATTTTAATGGAATTAGAAGCCAAATATTTTCATCATGTTTCGCATCAAATATTTCCATCCAATTCTAAAATCAAAATTTGAAATAAAATTTCAACATCTGATTTTTCAATGCAATTCAAAAATCAACTTTTTGAATGAAATTTCATATCAAAAAATTCAATACTATTTTAAATTATTTCTAATAAGGCACCTATTCATATTGCAGTTATAAATTCTGATGTTGATATTGTTAGAATTTTATTGAAGCGACAAGATATCAATCTTAATGTTACTGATGAAATTCAAAAATAATTTTTTTAATAGAATTTTTTGATTGCACTTAATGATATTTTTACTTATTCATGGAAAAAACCTTTTCAATTAATTGAGAGTCCTGAAATAACAGAAATGTTTAATGAATATGATCAGAATTATTAACTTTGTTTCAAAACAGACTAGAATCAAATATTTAGTGTTTATTTCACTTTTAACATATACATTTTTTAAAGGAAATGAATAAAAATAGATTTCTTTATCATTTCAATTTAATTATTTTTATCATTGAAATTTTTTTATTACAATAATTATAAATTCATGTTGCTTAAAGAAAAAACTGCAACTATATACTACTCCCTTAAAAAAAATATATCATTATTAATTCCAAACTTTCAATAATTTTTGAAAAAATTACAAGTTATAAATTGTTTTTTTCTAAATATCTTACAACTAAATTGAATAAAAAATAAAATTAAATAAATATATATTTATCTTAATAAATAGTTTATTTAATGATTATAATATATAATTTATATATTTTATGTCCAATATTATAAAATGTAAAGGTTGAAATAAAGACTTTAATTAAAATTCATTATATATTGATTTCTTATATATTTGTATCATATAAAAAATATAGATGTCATTTGAATGGGTATACAATGTGTTATACAAATAATATTTTACTTTTTGACGAAATCCTTCAGTAACTGAAATATTAGACTTTTTATATTTATGAAACCAATCAACTAAATCTTCATTTTTAGAAAAAACAGACATTTGATTTGGAATGAAATTCAAATATATTAGAAAGTAAATGCATATAAATAAAATTACATTCTTCATTGGACTCCTGTAACGTCCAATATTTTTAAAATCATCATTTAATAATTCAACAAATTCAATTTTTCTACATTTTTAGTTAAAAAATGAATTTTTTTTTAATAATAATAACTATTTTTATATAACACATAATGTTTTAAAAGCATATAAAAAGATATCAAAAGAATTAATGATTAGAATAAATTATATAAAAAGTTATCGCTATTCTAAATTTTTATAAAGAATACTCATTATTACAGACAACTGTGATGAAATTTCTGATGATGAAATTGTTCTTTTATTGAAGATTCTGATTGAAAATAAAATTGTTGTCGATAGCATTATATTGAACAATGCCACCAAAAGAGCTTTTGGCTTGCTTTGTGCTGTTTCTCATGCAACTGGTGGAGTAACAATCCTGCCTAAGAGTGTTGAAGAAGGCCTCAAACTCATCGAGAGCAGTGCATTCATTAACATCGACGAAAGAAAGAAATCATTCAAACCTCTTGTTTCATGTGATTATTCTCTCACTCCTTTTAATCTCAAATCGAGCCAAATATCGAAAAATCTAATTGAAAAAGCAATTCAAAACTTTGAATTTGACAGAAAAATACAAAACAAAGAACTTTTTCAATCAGCTTTATCTAACCGTCTCGCAACTCCAAGAAACGTCATCTCGGCAAAACAAGACTCTTTACTTCTTAAGTCACGTCCGAAACGCATCCTCAGTGAATTGAGAGAATGCATCGGCTTAAGCAACCCTGATTCAGTCAACTTTGACCCTGACCTCAAAATTTTCACGGAACGATCAAATGCAGAAAAGTGGCGTGTTTACATGAGGGGGCCTGAAGGCACCCATATGAAAAAAAGTGGTGGTATTTAGTTGTCACTTTTCCTGAAGAATATCCGTCAAAACCGCCAAATTGTCGGTTTATTTCAATTCCATTTCACTACAATATCACACCTGATGGAATTATTTGCCACAATATCTTCACATGCGAGTACTTGCCTTCGAGACATGTTTACGACATTCTTCATGAGATTCAACAAATGCTAATCATTCCAAACAGAGAGATCTCTGCCAATGCTTTCGCTGCCTTGCTGGATGACGAGGTTTACTTGAAAAAAGCAATTGAGTCAACTGATAAATACGCGAAAGATGACTACAAAGACTTCATTGGTTCATCTTTGGTGATAGATGACGTTCATGATGATTTTGATGAAGATTGCTATTCAAGACACATACCTGAATATATGATTTCGCAGATTTCAGGGAAGCAAATCAAGCAAAAAAACTTAGTTTTGTCATCAACAGGAGTCAAATATGATAAATATGAACTTCTTCAATTGATATCTTCAAATAAAAAACCAAAATGCGTGATTACAGGGAAAAAACTGAAAGAGAAACCAGAAGATTTGATTTAATTATTTTATTCATGGTTAATAAAAAAGTGACAAGCTATTCTTTATTTCTTCAAAAGCATTTTTATTTAATTAGATTTTGTATTCAATTAGAGTCAAAGAATACTGAAATAAACATTGATTTGATAAATACAATTATAAATACTCCAAGAAACAATATGACCAACAAATTATCTTTGTGATGTATAAGAAAAGGACCGAAATTTCTAAACAAATCCAATTCAAGAATTCAATGATTCGTACTTATTGAAAATTATAACATTAACAATAACAATAGCAAAACTAAAAAGATATATTTTTTGCTCCAATCTCTTTTGATTTTTTCTGAGGTACGATACAAGGTCAATATTGACCTTAAACGTTCAAGTCAAAAGTTATTTTTTTTTAAAAAAAATACAAATCAATCATCTGAAGTTAATCTCTATGAACATTTTACTAATATTTAAAAAATTACAGAGAAGTGAAAACACTCTTAATTAATGAAATTATTTACATTTCTATTTGTAATTTTCGCAATTTCCAATAAAGAAGCTTTATTTAGTCTTACTGTCATCTCCAACTCTTTAAATCTATCATAATAAAAACAATATGAAGGAGACAAATCTGGCTTCTTTATCATTTTGCTTTTTTTTTTTTTTTTTTGAGAGAGAGAAATTAAAAATTCACAAAATAGTACCACAAATTCTGGATTAAAACTTGAAATCCCGTAAAACTTTGAAGTTACTTCATTTTTCTTTCTATTAGTCCAAAGAAAAACATACATCGAAGTAAACGATCTCTTCTAAGAGTTAATTGATTTGATATCAAACAACTTTTTTTTAATTTTACTGCTTGGCTGTTTTCTTTTTGGGTTGTGTGCGCTTGAATTCAAGATCAACGAGATCTGATGGTGTCTTTCTTGTGATTCGCCAGAGATCGTTTTCGTTATCATTGTAAGCGTAGTCAAGGCTGCTGATGATGCCAATCAGAGGGGCTTGTTCAACTGGATCTATTGCTATTTCTGTATCAACTTCACTTTCTTCGTAGACACTAGCTTCTTCATAGCTATCTTGAGATTCGATCTGACGACTATTACGACGAGAATGTGAATTACTTGAATTGTATTCATTATCTTCATGCTCACTACTTGCTGCCGACTTTTTGTATTGATTCTCTTTTTTGGAGCTACGATGTTTTGGGCTATCATTTGGATGAAAAAAATTATGAGAAATATAAATATCATTATTGGATTTACTTTCTTCTTTTGGGTAATTCGTCTGATGCTGCTTAAATTGAGAGTTGATTTTGGCGGATGGAGATTTAGTATTCTTGTTGGGAGTTTGTTTGTTAACAGTAGGACTTGCTGCGCATTGAATAATTTTGTTTCGGTCGGTTTCAGGGTTTTCTTGCTTTGGCATGTTTTCTAACGGAATAAATGAATTTGATAAATTGTTGTTTGGATAATTATGGTTAGGATACGGGGGTAATTGCGTTTGACCATTATATTGAACTTTTGGTGATTGATATGGATACATTTGAACATAATTTGCTTGCTGATAAATTGGATTAGTACTTGGTATATATGATTGGGGCGGCGGTGGTGCTTGTGGTGCTTGAATATTTAAACTTAAGGGAAATCGATCTTTGACTATTGTTAATTCATCATTTTTTAATGGATAATTAGGTATTGGACTTATATTTGATTGCGGCTGAATTGTAAAATTATTATTACTTTGTTGTAAAATATTTGGCGGTTCATTATAAAAATAAATCAATGGTTGCGCTTGAAGAGGGATTTTACTATTCATGATTTTTTGCACGTTAAAGTTAACATGTTTTTTGATAACCATGTTTTTCAACAATGTTAACAAGTTTATTATAATTATTATTGATAATCAAATAGATGTTAAGCATGCAATAGACAAATAATTACACCCCGAGCTTATTACATTTTCAAAAAAAAAAAATGTAATAAGAATTTTTTTTTTTTTAAAAAAAAAGACGAGCTGCCAAACGAACTTATGACCCTAATTAAAAAAATTAAAAATAAGAGTATCTTGTTTAATTACAAATATATATATAAATATAAAAATTATTTAAATTTATAATCTTATACATATCATATATTTATAATTTTTGTTCGAAAAATCAAAGATTTTTTCCTTATTACAGTATTTCTCAAATCTTATTACATAAATTGAAAAAGCCCAAAATGTAAGAACATTAATTTTTTGGTTTTTAAACGATTAAAAATAATATATTTATTATTTAGAATATTCAAACATTTATATATATCAAAATAAATATAAAATATTATATTAAACCATTTTATGATAGGAATAAATGGACTTTTTTATTACTTTAAAAATTGAAAGAAATTTATTATTATAAATATATAAATATTTTGGTTATTTATAGATATATAAGATTTTTTTTATGAAATTAATAATAATATTGTATTATAATTATAGATATTATGATTATCTAAAGCAAAATGTTCGGTTGAATTAAAACGAAATTTGTCTTATTTTGTATCTTGATATTAATAATAAATATTTTTATATATAATCTTAAATATATAAGTATATTGTGCAATTTAATTGTCGTGAGGACAAAAAGATAATGCAATATATCCAATATTTTTGTAAAAAATACTATATAAAATACTCTGAAAATATATTTAAAGTATTGAATCCTTAAAGCAAAGTACTCAAACCTTAAAGCAAAAAGTATTCAATTATTTGACAAATAAAATAATTTCAATACTCCTTAAAGCAGGAGTATTGAATTCTTATTACAAGAGACTATTGAAATTTCAGCCATATAAAACAAATTGAAAGGTCCTTATTACAGCTCGTTATTTTTGGAAAACGTTAAGTTTTTTTTTTTATTAAAATTGTTAACCAAATTTTAATATATATATATAAATATAAAGATAAATTTGTTAACCAAAAAACTAAAAAAAAAAACGTTTTTATTTTCATGAAATATGCTCTTTTTTGGCTTTTTGAATAAATGATATTTTGATGTAATAAGAGCCGTTTAAAATAGACTTTAGCTCGGGGTGTACAAATAATTGTCATAATAGACAAAATTTTCTTGTATCTTTTTATCTATTTTTAATATTATTATAAATCTTTCATATTTCTAAATCAACACATTTTTTTTTAGAGAAAATCTTAAATACAAGGATTTTAATAGAAACTTTCTATGATAGCTAAGTTTTTATCTTCAATTTAAAAGCACCGAAATATAAAATTTTATGGCCAAATATCAATTGAAAACTTAATGTATATATATTTTAACTTGATTGGAATTGAAATATTTGAACTTGACAATATAAAAATGATTAATCTACAATACCAATTAGTTGTCCTTTAGTTAAAATGAAATAGTTTGATTTGCTCTCAGGAGTTTATAAAGAAATGTAATGCGGTCTATTTTCCTTTTCATTTAAAGTAAACTTTTATTGATAAAATTGTGTATTTTGATTGTATTAAAATGAACTAAGATGGAGAAAAAATCATCACTAGATCTGATACAGATTATTTTCTATCGTTTGAAATCACAAGAACAAAGATAATCATATGGAAAAAAATAGTGATGGAAAAAGCATATATTATGAAAGAAAAGATTTTCATAGTTTTCATTATTGTTTTTTACAAAATCATTTTTCATTTTTTTTATAAAGGAAAAGTAATAATGAACATATGAGATTTGTTTGCTTGCTTTTTCTTTTCTTCTTGTTTCAAAAATGAAACAAAGATTTTTCAAAAATATTGAATTATTAATCAAAGAACAATTAAGGAGGGTGACAATTATATGACTATTATTTCTCACAGGTATTATATCAAAAAGACAATTCGATATGATACTTAAGCAAAATATCAAAAATACAGTTTCATATGGAATCCTATCATAAAAAAAAAAGCCAAAGTTTACCAAATTCAAATCAAAAAAGATTTATTTTTAAATTTAATTTTCAAAATCAATAGCTGACATTATTCTTTTTTTATTACATCAAATATACTATTTGTATCATTAAACTTATAATTCTAATCAAAATATTTTTAACTGATCTAAGCTTTTTTGTAATTTAAATATTTATTATTTATAATCATGCATACATTTTGAATCATCTATAATTTGATGATTAAATTATATATTTAATAATACAAATTATTTATTGGATCTCAGCAATTTTAATCGTTATACTTATCATATATATCAAATGAATTTTCGGAAATTTTAAAGAAAACTTTTTTTCTTTTTAATTTGAATTAAAGCTCTTTTAGCATTACTCAAATGACCTTGATAAACCGATCAAAACTCTTTTTTTGATTTACGATGCAAAATAAATGAAATACAGAGCAAGAATAATCGTTTTTGGAAAGATTGTATCATTGAAAGAAGATCTATCAAATAATTCAATTACATTCGATATTTGATGAAAAATTTGATAAAGGGCTGATAATTGAAAAGACATTTAAATATTTTTTGAATGAAAACAACTTTTTCATAAGAACATAACAAAATAGTTTAAACCATGAACCATTTAGAAAATCATATTACACTGTACAAAAAAAGGTATAAACATCATATATATAGAACAAAAATATGAAATATCAAAATAATGATTATAATTTCCATTAAATAACGATTAATAGCTAGAATCCGAACAATTTCATCATATAATCACAAAATAAATACGATACATTCATTTATATATTGATAAGATATTTGTTTTGTTTTTCGTCAGAGAGAAATTGAATCCTTTTAAAATTTTGTAAAGCTCTGAAATATCTGCCTCACATTCAAAATCACATCAACTGAAAATTCTTAATAGAATGTTGGAAGAACACATCATTTTTTTAGTATGGGATCAGATTCAAGTGCAGCAACAACAGTCGAGACTCCAAGTCAAACAACAACATCAGAACCAGAACAAAAACAAGAAGAACCAGAACAACAACAACAAGAAGAACAAACTGCTGAACCAGAAGAAAGTGATTCAATTGGTGATAGCGATCTTGAAGAATTGAGAAGGAAGCATCGTGAAAGATTTAGGATGAAAATGAATATGAAACGCGAAGAATTCATGGCTCTTAGAAATTCAAACACATTGGAAGATTCAATTGAATGCATGAACAAACTCGGAACATGTGTTAATAACATTGATACAAAAGTTGCTCAAAAACATATCTCAGATGGAATCAATGAAAAAGTTTTATTTGTCGTTGTGAATACCTATGAAAAGCCACAATACCAATTAGGCGTCGGTCCAATGAATGATGCCATCACAGTTTCAATGAATCATAAAAAATTCGGTTATAAAGTTGTTTATCTTCACAATTCAACACCAACAATATTCAAAAAGTGGCTCAAATTCCTTTTAAAGAACACAGAAAAAGATTTAACTATTTTCTACACTGGTCATGGATGCTCAATACGTGATAAAAATGGAGATGAATCGGATGGTTATGACGAAGTTTTATTATTTGATAATGGTTATGTCGTCGATGATGAACTTGCCGATTATCTCGTTAAATATGCACACGGACAGAGAATTGTTCTTCTTTCAGATTGCTGCCATAGTGGTTCAATGTGGGATATTCAATCAATGTTGAAAGCTAAAACAGAAGTTTCTCCAAATATCATTTCAATTTCTTCGGCTAAAGATGATCAAACTGCTAAACAAACAAAAGTTGAAGCTAAGGATCAAGGAATTTTCTCATATTATTTCTGGGAATTGATGGAAGATAATCCTAACATTTCTACTAAAGAAATGGAGGCAAAAATCAATCCTTTAATTGGCAGATTTAAACAACATTTTGCTTACGCAACAACTTCACCAGGAATGGAGAATGAGCCAATGTTTCCAAACCGTGAAAGAAAAAGGCGCTTCAGGCGAGGACGAGGAGGACGAAGAGGAGGAAGAAGAGAAGAAAAAGAATAAATTATTTATTATTAATCATATATATAATTTTTAATATTAATAATCTTTATTAATAAAGAGAATAAAAACTTGTTCAACTCTATTGTTTTTATTTTACAAATATATATTTAAAATATTTTTTTGTTGTTCCAATTATATTACTTATATTATTTATTAAGAAAATCATCAAAATTTATAGAATAAGATTTTTTCCTACCCACAAAACTTTTTCTTACACTACATAGAAATAATTGATTTATTTCAAATATTTTTTTTTAAAATTTCGATGGTTCTCTCAATAAATAATATAAGTAATATAAATGCTTTTTTGTGAACAAAATCACATTTTTCTTTTCTATCATATAAAAAATATAAATTAAAATTGAAATGTTTATTTTTTATAACAATTTATGCATTTAAAAAGTTAAAATATTTGCATAAATAATTGAAAATTCAATTGATGAATTGTATTAAATAAAAATAAATTTTCTCAAAAGATTTAATCAAAATTCCATTTCATTTTTTTAATTAAATCTTTTGAGATACAACAATGATTCAAACCAACACAAGATTTGAAATTGGCCTTAACATCCACTTATTATCATTCTCACTTCCTAAGGATATCATTAAAGATAAAGATGATGTTCGTGTTAGCATAACAACTATGCCTGACGAAATAAAACAACACTTTCATGTACAAGGAAAGAAAATGAATCACTCAAATCATATATTTTCATTAAACATTACAAACCAAACAAAGCATATTATCTTGGTTTTCAGGAAAAAATCTTTTCTGAACGAAAATCCAATCATTGCTTCAGTCACAATTCATACGAAAGATTTTCCAAAAATACCACAGACTCTTGATCAATTATGCTCAGGAATTATCAATACAGATGTTAAAAAGATTAATATTTATTATCCACTTCAAAAGCAAATCCAAGAAATGAGAGAATTAAATCCAAAAATTGCTCATAAAACAGACGAAGAACTCAGAAAAGAAATAAAGAGAAAAGTTCTCGGCTATATGGAAATCCAATTATCATTCACAGCTCCATATGTAGACTATAAAGTAGATGAAAAAAAGAATGATAAAAGTTCTCATAAGAAAAATAATATCTTCAAAAATAAAAAATATGAGAAAAAAGGAAATTATGAAAAATTGACAGATGAAAATCCATATGGAAATTATAGTTTACTATGAACTTAAATTCAGAATATATTTGTTTTGTTAATTTAAATAAAATAGATATTACCAACTTTTTTTTTATTTTCATTCTTTTTACACATTAAATCATAACATTAAAAAAGTTAGGAAACCAGTTTAAAAATCATTAATAAAGACAACACATCAATATTTATTTCTCCAAAATTAAATAGGTTTCGAAGTTGGCCCTCTAAATAAAGATGAATATGATTTTTTTTAAATTTTATAACATATATTTTCAGTCATATAACATTCTTCTGATTAATTTATTAAAAACATTAAAAATAGCATGAATCAATACAGTAAAAGTTGAAATAATAATATTTTATAAAATAAAACTTATATGAGCATTTATACATTCAAAAAATTTTAACTAATTGAAAAAAGACTGTTAAGATTCAAAAAGTTACTCCAAATAATTTGATTTAACAAATGCTCCATCCACTGTCGCCAAACGATAAAAAAGTCGTGTTTACTTCTCCTTATGGCCAATGGCATGTATCAACCAAAAATTTTGCTTTGATTTCTGAAACTTTTAAGTTATTATTTGCACCATTAAGCATTATTCCACTCCCACGAGATATTTCTTATCAAGCATTTGAAATTATACGCGCATATACTAGACATCCTAACAGCTCGACATTAAATTTCGAAGATTCCAAATCTTGTCTACCAAAAGAACAAGCAAAAATACCATCAATTCTCGATATGTTCAATACCATCAATAAAAACGAAGAATGGGAAAAAATATTTGATATTGTTAAAGTAATTACAGATGTATACGAATTTTCCAGCAAATGGGGCATTAAAAGGCCATTACGTGAAGCAGCTCGCTATTCATTTGAACATTTTTCACCTGAAGTTATCATCGATATCATTTTGAAATTATCAACAGAACGAATAAACGAAGATAATAAATTAAATGATATCGATACAAAGATTTTCAAATCTAGTTTTGATCCAAAATATGTTGGTTACGATTATACAGGCATTACTGACACATCAGAACTCGATTCAGTTGTAGCTCATCATATTGAGCAATATGTTCATCTTTTACGTCGATTACCATTTTATAAAATCAATCAAATTTTATGTAAAGTCAAAAGTTTACAGCAAGGCAACGGTACATCCAAAAAACATCGAAAATCCGAAGATATCTCTGTTTTATCAGTATCGATTGACGACTTATTACTCGACTTCATCATGAACGACCTTGAAAACGTTGATTACAGAACAAAAGAAATTCTTATTTCACGTTATATTAATCTCAACGAGTGTTCAATAGCCAAATTACAAAAATTCAATCTAATAAACTCAGATGGTCAATACATTGACCTTACCGGCTATTCATTGAAAAAACTAATTGAAGCAGAAGACGAACTATTAGTTGTTAAAGAAGAGCTTAACGAAACCAAAGCCAAATATGAAACAGCTGACAAAAACTCAACAGAATATTTAAACGGTCTCCACGAACTTTTTGAGGGCAAACATGGACACCCAGAAATGACCTATTTGACTGCTATCCGTGAAAGGAAGGTTACACCCACCAACGGTTCACAAAAAGTGGACGAACTTTTCAATGTAACCGTTGAAGCCAAAATACCCGAGTCACTTTTTGAGAAAGCAAAAAGTTTAGAAACAGTTGACTCCAAACAAAGTCTCTCAATTTACCAAGAATTGACAACCAACTTCACCCCTCAATCAGACCAATTAGTGAGCCAACACATCATTGAACTTGCGAACCATCAAGAAAGGAACCTAGCCACTTCCATCTTGAAGATGTTTGTCAAGACGAACCGACCAAAGATGCTTCTCACTGCCTACGAAGTCTCCCTCATTGACTACAAAGTAATTTCGTCAGTGACAGGTGAAAGATGCCTCAAAAGAGCCGTTCGTCTTGGTGATAAAGAATCATGCAGAGCATACTGTGACTATCTTGTTGCGAAGGATCCAACGCAATGTCTCAAGTTCTGTCTAGATCACTCTGATCAAGATCCGGCCTTTTCGTTCAACATTGGGTCCATTCTTCTTCTTGGCTGCAAAGGTCCGACCGTTCCAATTGACTCCAGCAGCTGCTGTTCTTCAACGAAAGAGGTTGAAATTGAAGAAGTTAAAATAGAACCACTTGCATCGCCAGTTACATTGCCAGAGAGTCCATTCTTGCCAAGTCCAAGAGGAGAATCAAAAGGCGGTGCTGGCGTTTCACCTTTTAATGAACGATATACAAGTGAAGGTGAGACATTCAACCTTCAAGATTTTATGGAAAACACACGAAAACCAGAAAAAGTTGACAAGACAATTGAACCAGTTCCATGGAAGTCGATCAAATATTTCGAAAGAGCAGCTGTTAAAGGCTTCAATGTTGCCAATCTTGTTTTGTCTGTCATTTCGAATTCTGTTCGAAGACGCAAAGAACATTATGAGAAATTCATGATTAATTCATCTAGTAAAAAAGACTTAAATTCGGGTGATCGTATTTATCCACGAACAAAGTTTGTTGTTCGTGTTATTCTTTCTTTGTTTGATTTGATAATTGAGACGTATCCTGACCTTGAGAAAGAAATGTTCGGATTTGTCAATTCGTTGGTTGTTCATGATCGAGATGCTTCAACTGCTGAATTTTTAATAACTCGTTCTTCATCAGCAAATGTATTTGAAGCACTGACTCAACAAACACCAAAGCTTTCTGATTATTTGCAATATGTTGTTGATGATCTTCGTCAACGTTCTGTGAGCCAAGTTCCAGCACTTTTGTCAAATGTTCACAAAGTTAGAGAAGAAGAATTTCGTGAGAAAAACAATATTAATGAAGTCCTTAGATTCCCTGAATATCTTGAAGCAATTGGTGACAGAGCCTTCTATAAATGTGGATCATTAAAGAGCATTCAATTTGATTACGAAATTCATAAATCTCGTAAAAATCAACCAAATTCATCTTCTTCTCAAAAACAGTACTTTTTGAAGTCTATTGGAAAGTATGCTTTTTATGGCTGCAATGAACTTCAAGCAATCTTCTTCAACAAGGTGAAAGATGAAACAAATGGCGATTCATCCGTTGGCATTCGTTCTTTGTCTCTTGGCGTTTCTGCTTTTAATCATTGTTCGAATTTGTGCTATGTTGAGCTTCCTGAAAATCTTTTGAGAATCGATGAAAGACTTTTTTATTCATGCGAAAAATTGGTCTCTGTCGACATTCCTCAAAGAACCGAAGAAATAGGCGAGTCTGCTTTCGAAGGTTGTAAATCACTCGAATTCATCGGCCTTCATAACGGAATAAAAATAATTCGTGAAGGTTGCTTCCAATTTTGTGATAAATTGAGAATCATTATTATTCCAAAATCAATAAAAACAATTCCAATTCGAGCTTTCCGTTCTTGCATAAGCGCAACAAGTTTGCTCATTCAAGAAGGCGTCACTGAAATTGAAAAGGAAGCTTTCACTGGATGCAAAAAACTCGGCTTTGTTTCATTCCCAGCAAAGAGTTTGACTAAGATTTGCAAGGGAGCTTTCTCTCAGTGCCCTTCGTTGTTGAGAGTGACAATTCCAAAGGGATGCACTGTCGAGAAAGGCGCTTTCGATGAAGGTGTTGATATTTCTTACTTCGAAGGAAATGAAGCTGAAGAAGAAAATAAAAAGGAGCGTCGTTCTTCTAATAAGAAATCAAGAAATGTAAGCGGAAGCTTCAGCAGCAAAGAAAGTGACGATTTTGCTTTTGAAAGAGCTAACGAGTAATTAAGTAAAAAATTTTTTTTTTTTTTTATAAATTTTTTGATTTTACACTTACAATCCTGAAACTTATTTAAAACGAAATTTTTACACTTACAATCCTGAAATTTCATATTTTCCGAAACATTATATTAAAAGCAAATTATATAATATATTATTAATATATAATAAAATAATAATTGTTTAACATTTTGTCTTGTAGAAATAGGAAAATGGAAATTATTTGTCGATCACAACATCATTTTTGATTGCTAAATTGAATAAATTTGGAGTGTTAGAATAGCACATTACATATTTTTAACTTCAATTCGATAAAATTGTTTGATTTCATACAATTTTCAAAAGATTATTCAGGTGAAGTGAAAATATTTTTGATGGAGAAATTGTTGACCTTGGAATTTGACAAATAAATATTTAGCTGGGCAATTATTCATGGATAAATAATCTAAGCATGACTATAAACATTCTTTTTTAATTTTACCTTTTTTTTTTTTCCCCGAATTAATAGTTGAAAACAAACATGAAATATGTGATCTAAAATGTTTATCTGTGGGCTTGCTATTTTGAGAATAGATATCAAAAAGGTCACTTTTTACACTTAGACTTGATTATCAGTTTAAATTCTGATATTAAAAGCTGCGAAAAAAAAAAATTCTAGATCTCAGAAATTGATCTCTAATATTTATTCACCGATATCAAAAAGTTAATCAATTATCAATCTCGAGAATCGGAGATTAACAAGCCTATTTATCTGGGCAAAAAATTACAATGAATGACTGTTCCTTGCTATTTATTGCATTACAAATAAATTACTTGTAATTTTTAGCCACTAAAATATGAAATATACAATTTCAAGTTTATTTATTTATTTATGCATTTATATGTTAAATTATCGTTTTCTTTCAATTTTTTCAAATCATATCAAAAAGTTTCATAATTGTATGTCTAATTATTTTATAAAATTATAAATGTCTGAACAAGATAATTTAGACACTCCTAAAAGTAAAAAAATGAAAAGAATTAGAGAACCGAAAAGGAAGCAGAGGATTGAAGAAGGTTATTCGAGACATTATTTTTCGGAAAAAACAGTCTCAGATAATTTACTTGGAGATTTCAAAGTTGAAACGAGTGAAGGAAAAAAATTGATCGAGGAAATATTTGGCAAAGAATTAAAAGAAATCAAATCGCATTCAATCTTTAGGATTGCTAAGTTAGTCAGTGAATTAATTGACATCCAATTACCAAGAAATATTTATAGAAGAAAGGATTTAATGGTCAAATGGTTCGATACATATCATGAACAAATAGAAGGATATAAGAATCATATATCTATTGAACAATCATAACAATATTTATTTATCAAAAAAAAAAAAAAAAAATTGAAAATCAAAAGAATGAAATATTTGGTTTCAGCAGAGAAATTTCGTTTTAGCAACTTTGATAAATATCAAGGTTTAATATTGTATTATTCAGATATAAAGCATTAAAGCAAAATCAACTTTATTACTGTTCTTTCTTTTAAACGTCAATATAATCAATGAATATATCAGAATATATGATGAAATATTTTTATTTTACAATCTTTATATAATCATATTTTCAACATTTCAGATATCAAAAAACAATAAAATGTATAATCATCATAATTTCTTTTAAATGCTCATTTTTAATGAAATGATATTTAATGTATAATTTCATATGATTTCAAAAACAATGATTTTCAAAAATACAAATGTTTTTTTCAAAACAATTTTTTTTTTAAGCCTTGTTTCATGAGTTTCTTTGTTATCAATAAAAATATATTGGCATCAGATAGTTATATTTGAAATCAATCAATGAAAGTTCTTTTTGCTTTGAAAATCGTGCAGAAGATGGTTAAATATCTATAATTTTGACCGAATTTATAATCAAAGAAAATGATATAATGCATTTAAACTTTTTTAAAAAAACCCAGGTAACAATTGATATCCGGGATTAAAATATATGTCCTCTAAAAACTGTCAATGTTATATTTATACCATATAATGAAAAACGTAAAATAATTTCAATTTTTAGAATAATGAGGATGACATAAATTAGTGCAATTAAAGAATCAGGCTCAAAAAGTTCACTCCGTTGAAAAAGTTTTGATTATTTTTGAATGACCATCACAAATTTCATACAACTTTTTAAGAAGATGAATGACTATAAATTGAAAGAACGGTTATTTTTCTAACCACTTTTTTAAACAGAAAAATATAAATAAAGTACTTTATATTTTTTTTAATAATCAAATTCTTTCAAAAAGTTGAATTAACAAAGTATAAGTAAATGCTTTATATATAATATAAAATAATATTTAAAAAGATTCAGCGCCAAAAGTGTCAACAATACTTTGTGAATAGTCATGCATTTCGATATCGTTCAGACCAAACAAAATAACAGATTTGACATCTTCATGACTTTGAATGAAGGCGAACGTTTCATTTGGCAGTTTCTTCGTCAATTCGCACAGCAGATACAAGAGGACGTTCTTCAGCTCTTTGTAGCTATTCACAAATTTCTGACAGAGAACGATCATTTCAAACACAAAAACGAAAAACTGCTGATCAACCGCAAAACATCTCACAATAATTCTAAGCAAACTTAACAAATCCGTCAAAAAAGTGACACTCAGAAACAACTCATTTTTATCTTCACAGTCGTTTTCATCGACAAATTCAACAAACTCACTCGAAGACGCAACCAAAAGTTGAGACAATCCCTCGCCAACATTCTCGACAAACGACGGATACTTCATAAAAATGTCGTTGAAGCCAGAGACGAACTTGTTGTAATGCGTCATTTGAAACATGACCAAATAAGTTGTCAAAAAGTCGGGTAGAAATGAAGTGATGTCAAATGATTCCATCACAAAGCAAATTGAATTGATAACCGCATCAACTGTTGTTTCAACCAATTCAATGTAATCTTCATCGTTCAGTTCTTCTTCGGTTTTCTTGCCGTAGTCAACAACGAACGACTGAAGAGTCGTCAGCATCGACTTGCAAAACTGGTCCAAGAAAGGCAAAATGTGCGTCTGCGATGCAATTGAGGAGATCGCTGTGAATGTGTGAATCATGAAGTCAAGGTCAATATTTGACATCTTTTGCAAGAGACTCAATGAATGCTCGGCAAAAGGTGAAAACTTTTCACCTAATTTGAATGAAATAGTTTGAATCAAAGTACTCAAACTTATCAAATTTTCATAGAAATTTGGATTATTCAAAAATTGTTCAAAAAGTGCCAAAATCGGTTGAACCAACAATAATAACCGTTCATGAGTTGTCACTTTTATTACTCTTTTCAAAGTTGAATACGATACAAGACTCAAATATGGATTTTCACTAAAATAAAAATTCAGAAGGCTCTCAAAATAAAATTCAATAGGAAAATTTTGATTTTTTGATAAATGACCTAAAAGGCCAATTACTTCATATCGTACTTCAGAAACTTCATCTTCTAAGTGTTTCAAACTCTCAGAAACGGCAAGTTCATTAAAAGTGTCACTTTTTATCAACTTTTTCACACATCGAATGGCCATATATCTTTCACGTTCATTTACACTATTTATCATTGAAATTAAAAAAGGGAAGTTCACTTCTTCACCTTCTTTTTGATTTTTTGCAATTACGCAAAAACTCAATAAAAAAGACAAATTTGTTTTATTTGGCAGTGAATCAATTAATTGAATAATGTTTCCTTTATAAATCTCTAAGATATTTTCAATTAAACGAGAAGTATCACTTTGAAAATTTTCAACTTCACTTTGGAATATTTTGAATAAATGAGGAAGTATGATCGGAATTATTTTTTGATAGAATTGAATAGTATCATCAGAAATCAAGTTATTGAAAAAATATATAATAGATTGCTGATTATTTTCATTTTGAATGAGTGACTGAATAGCGATTGAAACAACATTCTGAAAAATAAATTGAATGTAATTTGGAAAATTCAATAAAATTAAATAAAAACAGTAAAAAATATCATTGTGGAGCTCCGGATTAGACAACAGTTCAACCAACATTTGCAAAATGATTTGTAATGTCTGTTCTTCAAGACTGGAATCAATTTGCGTCCCTAAAATTTTCAAAATTGCGATTTTATTAAATGTCGAGACTTCGTTTCCGTTTTCAATCAAATGAAGATGAATACCTTGCATGATCAGCTGCTGCTCTGTACGTGAAACTGACGTATTACGGCACAAATCGTACAAAACCGTCGAAATACCGTAGATTTCTGAGTCTGCATGAACGCCTAAAAAGGACTTTGCGAAAACGGTCATCATTTCGGAGTCATAATCATCCAAAAGCTCAGGAAGTACGAGAGATGAAATGAGCTTTCCACTAAGTCCTGATAATTCGATATCATTTAATTGAAACATGGAAAGAATCACTTCAATTAATGACGGAAAAATTTCTGGTATAATTACAAAATTATGATCTTCGATTTTAAAAAGATAATCAAATAAAATTATTGAAATTTTTTTGGAATTCAAAGGAGAATCACTTGATTCAAGAGTTTTGATGAAATATGTTAGAAATGTTTCGAAATTTTCTTTACTAAAATTTGAAAGAATTGTCCATGAATTATACGATGCTTCTGAGTTAATAGATTGGGCTTCAATTATTAGCCGAGCAAAATCTTCAAATCCTAACAAAATATATGAATCTTTTATAATTCAATTTTATTTTGAGGACAATTATGACTTTCAATTTTTTTTATATTATAAAAAAATACAATGAAAAGATGACACGATGGCCGAGTGGTTAAGGCGTGGGATTAGAGTCCCCATGGGTTTATCCCGCATCAGTTCGAATCTGGTTCGTGTCGTTTTTTTTTATAATTATTGTTTTTTAATAGTTAACCAAAATAGCAGGTTGAGTATCCAATAATTAGTAATACTTATAAATACAATCTGGTTTTATCCTTAAATCACATCTATTTTTTTTATTTGTTTAAAAGATATTTAAATATTAATAGATTTTTAAATAAATTCTTAAAAATGAACAAAATAATGTAAAATACAATTAAGAATTATAAATTAATAATTATTTATGAGTAATACATTCGAAATAACCTTATCTAGTATTTTATATAATTAAGATTAAAATTTTTGAAAAGGCTTGTATCATTTAAACGCTTACATTCAGATGAATCTATATTTAATGATCACAATCCAATTTCTTTCTACCATATTTATTTACTTTAGTCAGATTTAAACCTTTTCATTCAGATAAGACATAAAAACATTCAACTTTATGAGTTACTTCTTTTATCAACAATCATTATCATTTATCAATAATTTAAAATTCTGTTAAAATGAAGTTGTTTTTTTTTTTTCACAAAGCATCCCATTAAAAGTTATCCTCTTTCTTTAGTAGCAATAAGAAAAGAAAATATTTTTTTGGCTATGATAAAAACAATCAGAATAAGTATAATGATTAAATATCATTTAATAAATTAAAAATGATATCAATTCGCCACAATTCAAATTTATCAATATTTAATTCAAAAAATAATTGATAATTGAATGCCTTTCATTCATTTTGCCTGCCCTTCTTCTTATTATTCGTTTTTGATTTCAAATGAATTAAAACTGGATCCAGAAACAAATGAGGCATATTTTCAAGGCAAAAAATGATATTCAATGATTCAGCATAAAGTTTCATGTATATTTTGTTCTTTATTCTTTTATCATCTCTTGTTAAATATGATAAATTCAGAAAGTATTGCAAATGTTCATACAAAACATAAAGAGCTTCTTTTGGAATTTTTTTATTTTTTTCTCCATTTATCTTAAAATTCAAATATTCAATAAATTGTTCAAGTGTTAAATTATTGTCATTTTCATTAAAAATCAATCTTCCGCATTTACTACAAAAGCAAATTTTTTGACTTTTTTTTGGATTAATTAGTAAATTATAATGATCTTTTGTGACAAAACTATTTGATGAAACAATATCATTGCAAAGCTTTTTGGATTGTTTTTGCTTGCCAACCTTTGTAAATGATACTTTTTGCTTATCATTTATTATCATGTTTCCCAATGGATTTGGAATTGTGGTCTCTTCATAGAGAGTATTTTCATTGAAGACAAAAAAGTCCGACTCATCGGACTGGCATTCATGATTGCCATTTGCATTGCTATGACTTTGGTTTAACATTAAAAAGGTGTAAGTTTAACTTTTAAAAAATAAAATATTCAAATCAATAGAAAACTTTTCGCAATACTGAAAAAGTTTCGAATTTTGACCAAGTATTGAATTGAAAACAAATCTTTTCTGAGTATAAAATAAACTTCGAAATCTTGTTTTTCCAAATAAAAACATATATAATACTTATAAAAAAGCTTATTTTATAATTTTTGATATTTTATTCGAAAATTTAGTGCTATCAAAAATTAGATTTATCATATTGAATTTTTTCAATAAAAAAATATGAATTTGTTTGAATAAAAACTTTTATAACATTTGATAAGGTCAATTACATTTCAATCATCAAATAACTAATCAAAGAAAATATCTTTTTAATGGGAGATGACCACTTTTTAAGCAACCATAATTGCGGTCATATCACCAAGGTTTTTCAGGAAAGACCAAAATAAATCTATCATTCATTTTTTATATAATAAGTAAAAAAAAGCTTTCTTTTTCTCAATAGAAGACATTAATTATAATTTTATTGGCAAATAATATTACGCTAAAACCTAAAAAAACATTTTTCTTTGTCATTACTGGATTTCAAAAAAAAAATTCATATATTGATATAAAATGAAAATACAAAATAAAAACTATACTAAATTACTTAATGATTATGCCCGAAATGACAATTGATATCAAAAATCCAATTTAATTTGAAATTATTGATAAAATATTTAATATATGGTCAATATCTATGAATAAAATATGTTTACCTTAAGGTAAACATAGAATTGGGTAAATTTAGTAAATATCTCATATTAAAATAGATAATTAATAATTAATATAATTTTTAGCTATTTGCAAATATGATAAATTTTTTTGTATTAAAATAATATCTACTAGATAATTACTTATATTTTTAAACAATTTCATTAGATTATAATAGCAAAATAAATATTATTTAAATTATATGATATTTCATTATTCATGTAAATGATTTGATTAGTTTTATTAATAAGACTACTCCAATATTAATATTTAAAGTTTTCTCTTTTTTGTTGAAATAAAAAATCTAAAGATATCTTGTTTATAATTTTGCAATTGATCTTGCCATACTTAGATATTTCTATAACATTTTAATATAAAAAACACATGATACATTTTTTTTTTCATATATTAAAAACAATGAAATAGGATAATCTCTATTATTCAAATCAAAATTTGGTTCTATTGAAAATTTAAATGTCGCGTTTTTTTTTTCAATAGGCACGAAAATGGAAAAATCATTGAAAATTTGAAACATCATTTTTTTATGATTGCAACATTTTTTCGATTATCTAAAGCATGATTTAATATTGCTTTTACGTTATTTTTTTAAATTCTATGAAACTAGAATAAATTGGTTTTTGTAAATGAATATGAATTTGTAAAATATGAGGAATTCATTTCTTTTTTAATCAATTAAATTGTTACCATACACCAAAAAAGAATAAAACAAAAATTGCTTTTAATTTAGATAAAAATGCTTTTTTTTTTTTTTTTAACCGCCAAATAAAGAATTAAAATTCAAGTGATATGTGATTTAAAATTTATTGTTTGTAAATTAAATATCTTCTAATACCATAGGAATATTAAAAAACAAAAAGCATTTATGTTGTCCAATGATTTTATTTAATATTATTATTAATTTTTATTAGAGTACGCCGAAATAGCGTTTTCTTTTTTGAAAAGAGGTGAGCCTGCGAAAATTTTTGGTATTTTTTAATAATATTAATACATATTATTTTATTCCAGAATTAAATGTTATTTATGATATTTTCACTAATATTTTTTTCAGATTTTTAGCTATAAATCTATTTTTAAAATTGAATTGCTCTTATCTTATTATAATTTCAATTTTATCTTAATAAAAAAATTATATTTACTCAAAATAATAAATAATTTAATTATCAATATTTAATATATAGATGTAAATATAATATTAAAATCTTTGACTAAGAATTATAAATCAAATAATGATTTTTCATGATTTAACAAAACCACCAACAAAACCGTTTACAATTTTTCCCCTTGTTAAAAAAGTTAATTATATTTAAAGATAGCATTTGTTTGAAAGTTTATTTTTTATGGATAAGTATAAAAAACAGAGCAATAAATCTTTTTGATAGATTATTTATTATTTATTTTCAAGGTAAAAAAACAAATATACTGATTATATAATGTCAAAAAAAGGTATACAAACTCTTTTCTTTCAATTTGTTGAAAGCAAAAAGTTGGTGATTTTAAGACTTACTAAAATTATAATAGCATATTTTAATTCCTTATCATATGTATAATTGTTTGATACTATTTACAACCTGTTTGGTTCATTACATAAGAAATTAGAATTTTTAATCTTTACTTTTTGAAAAATTTATAGGTGTGGCGATCGGAAGTGAAGTGTCAGAAAATTGAAATAAAACTTAAAAAATCCATAGATCATAAATTCAACCAATTAATTAAATGTTGCATCATATATTGATTATATATTTTGAATAAAAAATAAAATTCTATGTGCGGAATTTAAGATATAAAATAAATGATTTTTTCATTCAATTTAAAGACATGTTATATAAAAAATATGATTTGTTTTAAGCTTTATATAAAAAATTTATAAGCCATTCGCATATTAAACCATTTGAATATTTTTAAATAGCTTAAAATTATCAAGAAAAAATATTGAAACTTACAAAATAATAAATATAATATTACTTTTTATATCATTTCATATAAATCAATCAAGAAATTGGAGAAAGGAATTTATAATGTTCTATAGTATAGGAATAAACAATTTTTTTTAATTCATTATGAATAAAATATATCCATTATTTATCCCAATTCATTCAAAACTGGCAAAAACGAATTGACTTTTGTTTTTACTCCTTTGTAAAATATTTATTTTATTTTTTTAAGCACAAGTTACTTATATCATATAATTCAAATTATCATTTCTAAATTGAATGTTCTAAAAATTTTATTTTAGGGAAGCTACTTTCTTTTTTGGCGTCATATGTTTTTTCTTCAATATTGTTTACTCGAGAATCTTTACATAAGTTGGAAAAATATAATATAGTTGCATTTTTTATTAAGAAAAAACAAAAGGGTTCGACGTTTGGCGGTTATCATATTCTAAAATTATAAAAAATCTATTATATAATTAAAAATAAACTGAGCGGTTGTCCATTTGTAAAGTATTGAAAAATATTTAAAAAGGATAAATGGCTTATAATATTTTATATTTGTGGTTAAAATATATGGTTTGCTCAGATATATTCCGTTGATTATGGGAAAAAAAAATTCAATATAAAAATAAAAGTGTTTTAAAAATTTAATATTTCTCACAAAATTGTAGACACGATTTTCTCATCATTATTTCATTCCTTTTTATAAATTACTTTATTTTTCATATTTTATCTTTTATGAGTTTATTTGAAGATTGAATTTTTGTATTATTATTTTTGGTCAATTCAAATTTTCAATTAAATTTTTCAATTAATTCATTTTTTAAAATATTTTTATAATGATACGAAAAGGAGATATTGATTTCATAATTATATAAAAAAATAATTTATACTAATATTATTGTAATTTTGGATAATTGATAAATTGATTGAATCATAAAAGAAAATATATTTTTTTTAGATAAAAAACTAATTTCCCAGATGCCAGCTATAAATCCTTATTTTATAATCTTTCGTTAAACTTTCCTGATTCACATACAATTTCTGAATCAAGTTTTCCTATCAATATTATCTAAAGATCAAAATTGATTATCTTATTTAAATAATTATTTCGATCTTTTAATCACAATCGTTCAAGATGCAAGTCTTCTCAGTTTTTCTGATATATCCATTCAAATATTCATTCAATTGTTATTCCAATTGGAATACCTGTTGGCGAAAAAAAATTTACTTTATTTATAAATTTGATAAAGACACTTTTTGAGCGTAGCTCAAAAAGCGGCTATCTTGTTAATAATAAATAATATTAACATTATCAATAACATAATGCAATTTTAAATATGAAGCCGATTCTATTAGCCAAAATAGAGATATTTCACTAAAAAGAATAAAAACTGAAAAAGTTTAACTTTTGAAAGGGGAAAATATTTTTGAGTTCTTATCTAAACTTAATTAAATAATCATCGCGTTATTCAAAAAGTTAAATTGTTTTTCTTCCAAAATTTTGTCATTTTAAAATGCAAAAAAACCCTCTTTCGGAAAAAGAAAAACTTCAAATCTTGCAATATGTTTCAGAAAATGGCAAGCAATGGACCCAGCTAGGGCAAATAATGAACAGAAACGAATCAACTCTCCGTAGTTTTTACAATAGTTATAACAATCACCAAACAATAAGTCCTACAAGAGGACGTCCGATAGAAATTAATGAAGATACAAAATAATCAGTGACAGGTTTTATGCTCGCAGAGCCAACTCTGTCTTTATTCAATGTTGCACAGGACTTTGATATTTCCACCGTTTCGGTTCGTACCATTTTACACCAAAATAAAATTCAATATTTCGATAAAACTCCAATGGTAGAGTTAAAAGAATACCACAAAAGGGCTCGAGTAAATATGTGTCGCCAAATCTCCACCATTAATTACAGAAATCTACCACCTATTGTTTTTACGGATGAATCTACAGTGAGGGTTGATTTAAAAGGTGGTGGAATTTGGCGCCAAAGAGGATTCCATCCTCCGGAATCTTTCTACATAAAAAACCCCCATCCAGTCCAAATTATGGTATGGGGGGAATAAGTCATCTCGGATATAAGACAAAACTCATTAAGTTTGAAACACATGTGAATTCATTTACTTATTGCAAAGCTCTTAAAGAAAATTTTATTTTTGAATCGTTATTTGGCCGTTATGGTCAAAATTTTATTTGGCAGCAGGACAACGCTACCCCCCACACAGCTGCTTTAACACAAGATTACTTGGACCAAAAAGTTAAATACATTCTTGAATGGCCAGCTAAGTCCCCAGACTTGTCCCCGATAGAACAAGTCTGGGATTATATAAAGAAAAAACTTTCTGGCCAGAATTTTGATACTCCTGATGCCTTATTTAACGCAATTGAAAAGGTTTGGAATGAAATTCCTCCTTTTCTTATACATCATTATTACTCATCATTTTATGCAAGATTCAAAATTTGTCTCAAATATAATGGTGATAGCCTCAACGGACACTGGAATGAAGTACGTAAATTACATATGGAATATCAAACATGTCTTCAAGAAATTACCAATCCTTTAACAGGATTAAAATATTTCATTGAAATTTGAATAAAGAATTTTTTTTGTTATCAATTTTTTTTTATATATTTCAAAATTTGAAAGGTATGGTTTGATAAGAAAAAAAAATGTTCGCGTTTGTTTGAATGGTTTATTTTTTTCTATCATTGAAAATAATAATTTTTCAAATAAAAATTGGAAATAAACCATTCAAATATTTGATAAACGCGAACATTATTTAATAGAGTTTAATTTCCTCCATTCAAAGAGATTTTGGGAATTTGTAAATATCCAAATATATAAATATTTTATAACCTTCATATCATATATTCTTTTTTCATAATTTTATTTACATATTTTAAATTAATTAAAAAGTAATTAATTGAATATCATTTAAGATAATATTACAGTAACAGTAAAAATTAAGAACTACATTGAATTAACTAGGAACTAGTTTGAATATCTCAGAAAACCTTTTAAAAAGTTTTGAATTATTTAAAAATAATTATATCTTAATTATATCAATTAATTTGTGAATAATTATATGATAATTAATTGCTATATTATATAATAATCTATATAAATATAAAATAAATAATAAAAAAGAAAAAAAATAAGGTAATCAATAGAAAATTAATAAAATTATTAATAAAACTATAAATGAATTAATAAAAAAGATAATATATAAAGAAATATTTAAATAAATAACTAATAAATAGTTAAAATAGTTAAAAAATATTATTTTATTTGTTTAGCTTCATAAAAACTTGAACAAATTTCATTCAATATTATTGGGAAAGATGTAAAAACCATTCCTCGATAAATACAATAATTAGTAAATTTTTCTTTGACATTTGAATATTTTATTTTAGGAATTTGATTAGTATTTATGTAGAATGTCCCATATTCTTGATTATGAAGCTTGAGAATATTGTCATCAGAAGTCAATAATTGAGAAGACATTTCTATTAAATTTCTTTTCTTTTCTTCCAATACATTTTCTGATTGATTTGTGTTAGGATTATTTAAAGGTATTTTAGGATCATATGGCAAAATTCCAGTAGCTTCAAAACTTTTTTTGAGCAATTCAATAGGTACAGAATTCCATGAATTTATAATCGACGATACAGTAATGTATCTTGCTCTAGTCGTTTGATTTTTCAACCTTTTAGCATAGTCTCTAACATGTCTAGACATTCGGAATGATGAAAGATTTATTTTGAATGGGTATGCGACACTAACGTCAAATGGCTGGAGCACATGTGTGCAGTGAGCAGGGAAGGTAATCAATTGAATATTGTGTTGTGCAAGGAATTCGATGGAATTTGAATTAAACCTTGAAGGATGATTGTCACAAAGAAGGATTATAGGCTTATTACGAATATCATCTGGAAGTTCGAGTCTGTATTTATTTACTTCACCTACAAAGAACACACAAAAAGCATAAAACAAATGAGATGTCATCCATCCAGATGCTTGACTTGTAAAAAAGGCATCAAGATCTTTCAGTTCATCTGGAATGCTTTTAACTTCAGAAAGAATTATATATGGTTTCAGTTTGAAACCTTGTGCATTATAACTTAGAAGGGCAGTTATATGCAACTCATTTGGACCAGTTGACATTGCTGCAATACTCTTTTTGTTTAGAATCAATGCTTTAAATTTTTTACTGCTGACGGAGCTTGTCTCATCTGCGTTAAATATGAGCCTTGGATCACACTGTGAGATCATTTGCAAAAACTTATCAAAAAACCTTTGAATAGTATTAGTATTGCAAAATTCTCTACGCGATTCTTCTAGATCACTTTTGTTTTTTAAAAAAATATCGTTTGCCTTACAGAAATGACCAAGCCATTCTTCAGATGGAATAACAGGTTTTAATCTTTCAAGTGTTTCCTGATAACTTTTTGGCATTTTTTCTTTTTGCTTGCACTTTTCTGCTAAAAAGCACCCTCTCTTGTAGCGAACTTCTCTGATTTCTAGGGCGAAATAAAGAGCTTCCTTTGTATTAAGACATGTCAAATCACGTGCTGCTTGACTTACTCTTTTTTTAAAACCAATCAAATCTACTTCACTAATAAATGGTGAACGTCCGCCTTGGCTATATCCTGGGAACCAAAAGTTTCCTTTAATAGTATTAATTATGCAATTTGATATTGCTTTTTTACTATTCAAACTGAATTTTTTAATGATTTCGTCAACAGTCGAACCTCTCATTTTGGCCTCACAAATATCAATTTGTACATCTGAAAAAACCTCCAATTCTTCATCAGTCCAATTTATTAAATGAACATATTTATTCTTTTCCATGCGTGCTTGCTGATGCACATTACTCCTTATTGGTTCTTGCATGCGTTCATTCGCTAACAAATTTGCAACAGAATGTGTACTTTTCGGTATATTTTCCTGCTGTTGTGCATTCATCCGTAATGGCGGTTGCTGAGGTGCATTCAACCTAGCTTGGCTTTGCTGAGGTGCATTCAACCTAGCTTGGCTTTGCTGAGGTGCATTCAACCTAGCTTGGTTTTGCTGAGGCGCATTCAACCTAGCTTGGTTTTGCTGAGGCGCATTCAACCTAGCTTGGTTTTGCTGAGGCGCATTCAACCTAGCTTGGCTTTGCTGAGGCGCATTCAACCTAGCTTGGCTTTGCTGAGGCGCATTCAACCTAGCTTGGTTTTGCTGAGGTGCATTCAACCTAGCTTGGCTTTGCTGAGGCGCATTCAACCTAGCTTGGCTTTGCTGAGGCGCATTCAACCTAGCTTGGCTTTGCTGAGGCGCATTCATCCACGATGATGGTTGCTGAGGCGCATTCACCCATGATGATGGTTGCTGAGGCGCATTCACCCACGATGATGGTTGCTGAGGCGCATTCACCCACGATGATGGTTGCTGAGGCGCATTCACCCACGATGATGGTTGCTGAGGCGCATTCACCCACGATGATGGTTGCTGAGGCGCATTCATCCACGATGATGGTTGCTGAGGCGCATTCACCCATGATGATGGTTGCTGAGGCGCATTCACCCACGATGATGGTTGCTGAGGCGCATTCACCCATGATGATGGTTGCTGAGGCGCATTCACCCATGATGATGGTTGCTGAGGCGCATTCACCCACGATGATGGTTGCTGAGGCGCATTCACCCACGATGATGGTTGCTGAGGCGCATTCACCCACGATGATGGTTGCTGAGGCGCATTCATCCATGATGATGGTTGCTGAGGCGCATTCACCCATGATGATGGTTGCTGAGGCGCATTCACCCATGATGATGGTTGCTGAGGCGCATTCATCCACGATGATGGTTGCTGAGGCGCATTCACCCATGATGATGGTTGCTGAGGCGCATTCACCCATGATGATGGTTGCTGAGGCGCATTCACCCATGATGATGGTTGCTGAGGCGCATTCACCCATGATGATGGTTGCTGAGGCGCATTCACCCACGATGATGGTTGCTGAGGCGCATTCACCCACGATGATGGTTGCTGAGGCGCATTCACCCACGATGATGGTTGCTGAGGCGCATTCATCCATGATGATGGTTGCTGAGGCGCATTCACCCATGATGATGGTTGCTGAGGCGCATTCACCCATGATGATGGTTGCTGAGGCGCATTCACCCATGATGATGGTTGCTGAGGCGCATTCACCCATGATGATGGTTGCTGAGGCGCATTCACCCATGATGATGGTTGCTGAGGCGCATTCACCCACGATGATGGTTGCTGAGGCGCATTCACCCATGATGATGGTTGCTGAGGCGCATTCACCCATGATGATGGTTGCTGAGGCGCATTCACCCATGATGATGGTTGCTGAGGCGCATTCACCCACGATGATGGTTGCTGAGGCGCATTCACCCACGATGATGGTTGCTGAGGCGCATTCATCCATGATGATGGTTGCTGAGGCGCATTCACCCATGATGATGGTTGCTGAGGCGCATTCACCCATGATGATGGTTGCTGAGGCGCATTCACCCATGATGATGGTTGCTGAGGCGCATTCACCCATGATGATGGTTGCTGAGGCGCATTCACCCATGATGATGGTTGCTGAGGCGCATTCACCCACGATGATGGTTGCTGAGGCGCATTCACCCATGATGATGGTTGCTGAGGCGCATTCACCCATGATGATGGTTGCTGAGGCGCATTCACCCACGATGATGGTTGCTGAGGCGCATTCACCCACGATGATGGTTGCTGAGGCGCATTCACCCACGATGATGGTTGCTGAGGCGCATTCATCCATGATGATGGTTGCTGAGGCGCATTCACCCATGATGATGGTTGCTGAGGCGCATTCATCCCTGCTTGTGGCTGTTGTTGAGCATTCATCCCTGCTTGTGGCTGTTGTTGAGCAGTCATCCCTGCTTGTGGCTGTTGTTGAGCAGTCATCCCTGCTTGTGGCTGTTGTTGAGCATTCATCCCTGCTTGTGGCTGTTGCGGAGCAATAATTTCTTCTTGTTGCACATTAATAGCATTGTTTGGCGATACAAAAAAGCCCCATTCATGCGGTAGAGAAGGTTGTTTTGAAATATCTCTTGAATTAGATTCTATTTTGTCTACAAAAGAATTGTCATTCAACCAAAAATTAATATAATCATTTCTATCAACCATTTGAGCATGCTCGTAGCCAAATTTTTGGTGACAATTTGGACAAGTTAAAAATCCAGTTCTACAAGCATTTTCTAAAGCATCTTTAAAATCAAAAGGTGGGCAGTTATTTTTACATTTGGTTGATTTAATCATTGCTTGCGTATTTCCACTGGCATTTATATTACTTATAAATCGTTTATTTACTGTGAAAAAACGTATTATAAACCAAATGAAAGCACTATTTTTTAATGGTGAATCAAGTTTTATTAAATTATGTTTCTCATTAAAATTTAGTAAGTAATAAGTATTACTTAATTCACCGAAATTAACTGATGAAAGCTTTTCACCATTAACGGTCACATCGCCATATGGTAAAATGTATGGATTATCAGAAATGAATTGTCCAACACAAAGAGTTCCTTTAGTAAAATTAGGCAAGTCAAAAAAAATTTCTTTATTAAACTGAACAAGAAAATAAAAAGACCCAACATCATTCAAATATTGTAAAACTCTTGGTATTTGAGGTTTTTTTAAAAATAAAGGGAAATCATACTCTTTATTTAAGACCGCTATAAAATTATCCATTAAATTAAAACACTTGCTTTTAATTAACTTTTGAGCAATTATATTCCGGAAATAATCTAACCTTTCTTCTCTCGTTTTGTCAATCGCGATTCCAAAAAGGTTGGAAACAAATATTAAAGAAGCGTCGTTTAAAGTCTTTAACTTATTTATGTAATTATTTATTTTTTTGGAAATATCGAGTTGAGTTAAATTTTGACTTGCTGCGTGTGAAGTCCGATTCGCTTTATTAATAACACCGTCCAGACTTTTGACTTTTTTCCCCTTTTTCGGCATTGATTTGGTAAAAAAGAAAATTAAAAAAAATAATAAAATTCAATAGTTTATTTATTGTTGAGCTAAACTTTTTCATTTAAAAACTATAAAGTACTTAATTTTTCAAAGGTTTTTTTTTTGGATAAACTCGGAACTAAATTCTGAGTGTTTAATCAAATGATTGAGTGAGTTATCAAAAATTGGATGTTTTTATTGAAAAAATTGAATTTCCTTTCAACTAGTTCCTAGTTATTTTCTATGTAGTTCCTAGTTTTTCCGGTTACTGTATTTATGAAAAATAAAATTGAATTAATACGTTATTATAATTAATTCTCAATTGTGATATACAAATAAACTGAGTTAGAATGTAAAAATATATTTTATAATAATATAAATGTGATTTATAATATATATAATAAATATATTATCATTAATATGAGGATATTACTAATATATTATCAAAAAAATAAGTATTTGATAATAAAAATAATTTATTTTCAAAATTCTGATATTATCAAAATAATTTTTTCAAAAACTAACATTAAATTCAATTTTAAATTCAAAATATTTATTTAGAAAAAAATAATAATTTCTTGAATATCAATAATATAATTTATTAACAATTATTATTATATTTCAAAGCTACATATAAATAATGTAAATAGTAAATCATTTAAGATAATACCTCAAGTAGCATAATAAAAACACTATTTTTAATGATTTTTGGAATAAATAATGAATTTTTTAATTTTTAAGATATAATAAATGAATCCGAATTCTATATAATATTGATATAAAAATTTATTAATTAAAAAGAATATCTAATTTTTAAGATATAATTATTTTTCAATCAAAAAAAATTTGAGAGAGTCGACCCCTTTTGAAAAAACGATTATTTTCAATTGAATTTCATATTAATTCATATCTTGGAATTGCTACATATAATTCTAAAAATAATAATTTTATAAATATTATATTACAATTTAATCCCCCAATACAAAATATCAGCCAATTCTATGGATTTTTCATTTTTTCTGACACTTCACTTCCGATCGCCACACCTATAAAAATTTAAAAACCCTAGTAAAGTGGTGATTAAAATATTATTTTTTTATTTTTGAACTTATATTTTTCTATATTATTATATTTGTTTGTTTATAAAATAAAAATATATTTAATTAATTAAGAATATGTGGAGATACGAAAAATCAAAAATCGATATTTCAATAATTTCCAAATAATTTCTAATCCCTTCGATACATTTTCCTGTAATGATTTTATCGTTTTATATATTTTATTTTACATGATATATCTCGTTAATTGGAAGATCTATCTAGGATTTATTGAGATAAAGCTAAAATATTAATTTTTTTGACGGTTTAAGGAGAAAAAAAGGTTAATTTTTTTTTCTGAAGAGGTGAAGTCGTCAATCTAAGCGAATTCAATTATTTTAAAAAAGGTGAAGTCGTCAATCTAAGAGAATTCAATTTTGAATGCATTGAAATCACGATCAAAATTACCTAAAGATTTAAAATAATAATATATTTATTTATAATCCAATTTTTTTGAGAAAAATATGGGAAATTAAACAAAAATTATAATTGAGAAGTGAAAATTTTATTATAGTTTTTCTTTCAATTTATGAAAAAATTTAAATAATAATATTTTTAAACTACATTTTATTTATATTAAATTAAATATATAATTCATTTTATATATTAAAATATAATATATAATATGAGATATCTAATGATATATTTGATATTTGTTAGGATATGAAATAATGAAAAATCATTAAAATTCAGTTACGAAAGTTTTTTTTAATTTGTTGAAAAATTCTCGATATATTTAATCTAAATAGGAATTTTAGATATTCATTATGTTTTACATAATATTCCATATTATTAAATCATGTATATTATATTGTTAAATATAATATTAATTAATTTCTTAAGATATCAACACAATGTTAATTTTATAAATTCAGAATGCATTCAAATAATAAAATATATTTATCTTATTTTTATAAATTACATTTCACAATATAAGATATTTAATAATTTTAAAATGTATATTAATATATATAATAACAATGAAATTATAAAATGCAATAATTAAAATGATAATTTTTTTAGATTCTCAAAAAATCATCAAAAAAACTATTAATAACAATAAATATATATATGTAAACATTTATGTGTATATATTTATTTACAAAATGTTAATCAAAAAGATTTTTTATTCAAATTTATAAAACAATCATTTCAAAACTTTTTCAATTTTTAAAAATTTGTAAACTAATCAAAATTGGAAAGAATTAAATTTCTTTTTATACTGGAAATTATTAGATAAATATTTAATATTTATAAATCTATATAAATATGAGTTTTTATAAAATAATCTAATAATATATAAAAGGTATTGTCCGAAAAAATAGAGTTTGGGTACCTTTTGTCAAAATTAGATTTTAAAAATGCTCTGACCAAAGTTCATTAAAGTTAATAAAGATTAGATGCTGATATTTTTTATATTTGACTAATTTTAACATTCAGAATTTCATGATCATCAATAATAATAATTTTGCATTCATTCAACATTCACTTGTTTATCTTCATAAATATGATTTTTCTACCTATATATAATAATTATATTACAAAATAAATATGCAAATTATAGAAATTGAGAAATTGATATTAAAAATTTCCCAATATATGAATAAATTACGAATTTATATGATAATTATATTTTATATTCAAATAATTAATTGTTTTTTAGAATATTTAAAGATATCAAAAAAATATTAGTAAAGATAAATGAACTATCAAAAAAAAACGTATATTTTATTTCGTTTTCAATACTTCACTTCATGCTATTAATGAAATGTGAGTTAAAAAAATATTCGTTTCTATAAAAATACTTGGCAGAGGAATCAGGGTCTATAAAAATCGGCACGAAAAAAGTTCGTTCGTAAAGGTGAAATACATGATCGGTATTGATCGGTATGAACACAAAAAGTTTATCTCAGAAAAATGAGTACTACAAACTTTTTGAATTAAACAAGCGGTTAATAAATGAATTGACCTATCCATTGGTTAAAAAAACCGTTGACGTTATTTTTTTATTTGAAATTTAGCGCCATTTTGCTTATTAGAAAGACTGGATTGCATGCTTCAACTGCAGAGAAGTTTGCTTTCTTGGTCTTTGAAGCTTAGACTGCTTGCTCTTACTGCAGGGGAGTTAGCTTTCTAAGCTTCCTTCTAATAACAAATTTAATTAATCTTTAGATTCCATCATAACTCTTATTTCTTATTGTTATTACAATATTCTCTCAATTAATGACTCAATTTCTTTTTTATGTATCTCATTTACCTGTTAATCAAACTAATTTACTCAATATGAAAAATTTATTTTTTTATTCAGATAACAAGTTTATTTATTTATAAAAGATCTTTTATTCAATTAATGCATATACTGATTATATTTAATAAACATTTTCTAACCTAATATTTTATCTTATCTATGACTATTTTTGCTCTCATCTTTTTTTATCATTAATCTCATCTTTCTAACTAAATTTATTCATTTTATTGTAACATATTTTAATTTGATGAGTGTAAACAAACTTTTGCAAGTAGCATTTTAAAAATTTTGAGAAAAGTTTAGATTAAAAAAGAAAGTAAAATGTACCAAACAATTAAAATAGTTTATTGATTAAGAAAATGAGATAAACCTGTAAAAATAGAAGCCATTAGTAATCAAATAAATTCTTTTATATAAAAATCGCATATGAGAAGTAATAAACTAAAAAGCAAGTTGTGTTAATAAAGTAAAAAGTCTGATTAATTAAGAAAATGAGGTATATTGAAAAATAGTAGGTTATTGAAAATCAAATTAAATATTTTATAAAAAAATAGTAAATAAGTTGCATTGAACAAGAAAGCAAAATGTATATGACAATTAAAATGCTTTAAATATTTAAGAAGAAGAGATACATTTATAAAAATAAGAAGTTATTAATAATCGAATTAATTTTTTTATATAAAAGTCGTATATGAGAAGTAATAAACTAAAAAGTACATTGTATTAATCAAGTAAAAAGCGCTTATTCATTAAGAAAATGAGGTATATTGATAAAAAAAAGTTGGTTATTGTTAATTAAAGTTTAAATGAGTACCATTGAACAAGAAAGCAAGTTATTTTAGTCGAATAAATGCAAAAATACTAATTATAAACGCTGAGTTATGGTATCAAGACGTGTGAAAATTTGATATGTTATTAGAGGAAAGCTTAGAAAGCTAACTCCCCTGCAGTAAGAGCAAGCAGTCTAAGCTTCAAAGACCAAGAAAGCAAACTTCTCTGCAGTTGAAGCATGCAATCCAGTCTTTCTAATAAGCAAAATGGCGCTAAATTTCAAATAAAAAAATAACGTCAACGGTTTTTTTAACCAATGGATAGGTCAATTCATTTATTAACCGCTTGTTTAATTCAAAAAGTTTGTAGTACTCATTTTTCTGAGATAAACTTTTTGTGTTCATACCGATCAATACCGATCATGTATTTCACCTTTACGAACGAACTTTTTTCGTGCCGATTTTTATAGACCCTGATTCTTCAGCCAAAATACTTAAATATTTGATGCAAAGTAACCAATTTGGGCTACTTATCTTCAACTTTATATTCATAAACCATTTATGTGTTTTGCTTTCTTTAACAATTTTTGGAGCTATTAATTTTGTGCAATATTCAGGTTCATATTCTAAATTAATATTTGTTAAATCTTTATCAAATTCATGATAGAAAACAGTTTTTAATATTCGATATTGACCATAAGTGATTGGATTAAAATATCCTTGCTTCATTAATTCACGGACTAAATTTGATGATGAAATATAATATCTGGTTTTCCTCCAATGGTCACTATTATATTCTTTATCGAATTTATCATCATCACATGAGGACAAATTTTTAATATAATAAGTACTAAATGGTGTTTTCTCTTCTATGAAATAATGGTCTTCATAAACGTTAAATGTATGGGTTCGTTGAGGTTCAGCATCTTTGACTCCCAAATATGATTTACGGACTTTGTTTTTGCATTGTTGAACCGTTGTCTTTTTATTTTTTCTATCGCTGCTGTCATCAATATATGATAACTTAATATGAATCTTAAACTCTTGACAAATTTTTTCAATTGAACCTTGTGATAAATACCTATTATTAATTCTTAATCGTATTTGATTTAAAATTTCATCTGAATAATAACCTGTTTGTTTGAGAGCATAAACGAAGCAGCAATCGTTTAATTCTTCACGTTGTTTATTCTCTTTGTTCACTAATGAATCAAATATTTGAAGACGTTTTAAATACTCAAGAACTTTTTTAGGTACTTTATCATTAGCTATATAGTTAAAGAATGAACCACCGACGTCTTTACGAACCCTATCTTTATGTAAATATTTTGAAAATCTTAATGATGAAAATAATGACCAATCAGGTAATTCAGCATTGTCACCACTATTGAATCCCGTAAATTCTGCCGGTATTTCGTCAAGGTCAAATATAAAATGTTCTTCAGTGAAATTTCGCATTAATTTATTATAAACTTCAGGTGTTAATGGTTTAGAATGCCATTGACCTTTAACTTTAAATTCTATTTTGTATTTATCCATTGGTAATGGGTCAATGTATTCCTGAAAGAAATTTTTAAGTAATGGAAACATTAATTTTTTGCCTTTATTGTTTAAATGTTCAAAATTAATTTCCCAATTAGTAGGTGTTTTATATAATGATTTCATCATATCATCCACTAATGTTTGTTGTTCATCATCTAATTTTTGCCATTCTTTAAATGATTTAATATTACGTAAATTAATATCTTTTGGTTTTTCTTCGGGGAAAAATTCCTCATCATTTAATGCATCAGCTGGTGGTGAATTATATAATAAATCACTTCTCCAAAATTCACGAATATCTTTGGAATGTTTCATTAATTCATTAAGAAATGAAGAATCTTTTATATGTAAATCACGGTTGAATTTTTCATGTAAACGTTGACGGTTGAAATCATCAAGTGAATCTTGATGAAATGAAAATGCGTTTTTAAAAAGCCATTTTCCTATATAAAAACTGAAATGTGATATAAAAAGAATTATAGTGGTGAAGTGAATATTAAAAAATCTTTTAAAAATCGATTTTTTTTCCTTACTGAACAACATTTGTTAAAAAATATTTTATCCATTTTATAGTATATCCAAGCGATAATTTAAAAATTAGGAAATATTAAAAAAATGTTGATGTTATAAAATAATTTTTATTATAATATTATCAAAGTTTAAGTTCAATAAAATTGATAAAAACCTGTATATAGATTTGTATTAATATGAAATGTGATTATATATAACTTTTATTAAAAAATATTGAATATTCATCGAGAAAACATAGTTTTGTCCTCAAAACGCAGTTTTTTCCACCAACTATATTTAAATTTTTGAATAAATAATCATCTGAATCTATGTAACGTTTAAGTGGCTTCGGTGATGGAATATTTAAACCTTTCACGAACCAATACATGGAATTATAATTATTTTCTCCATCATATCCTTTATTTAAAATATCTGAAACTAACATTTCAATTAAATTTTCACGTAAATCATTTTCATTATCAAATTCATTTTTCCAATCATTAATTGTTAAATTTTCATTATATAATAAATTTGATAACTCGATTAATTTATTTGTTGGCGTGTTATCTAACGACATATTTTTATATTAGATAAAAAATTAAAAAATAAAAAATTAATTAGATTTATTTTTGAGACATGTGATATAAAAATAAATGATATAATAATTTTATAAAAATTATTTGGAATCTGCTGACGGTTATTTAAAAAATATTTGGAGAACGTTTATTTATAAAAATTATTTGGAATCTGCGGACGGTTATTAAAAAAATTTTGGAGAACGTTAATTTATAAAATTTTTTTGACTTTAATTTTCTGAGCCTATTGAATTATAAAATTTTATTAAAATTGGAATCTGCGGACGGTTAGATGATATTTCAATGATCCGCAGCGGTTAGCAGATTAATATTTCATGAAAAAATACGTTATTTTTTTAAAAATATATGTAGAATCTGCGGACGGTTATAAAATTTATTCGTTATTTGGAATCTACGGACGGTTAATAAAAGTAAATTTAATCATTTACGTATAAAATTTATGATTTCAATTTTTGACTTTTGAGATTTGAGGATGAAATTTATGAAAAAATTTATGAAGGGGTGATGAATCAGTGGTGTTGTAAAATTTAATAATATGTTCGGGTTTAAAGTTATTCGTTAATTAATGATAAATAATCATTTTCAATAATTTTTTCATATTCAGTATCTTTCTTTCGGTTTTCTCTTTTTTCACACAAATTTTCTAATTCAATTTTATTCATTGATTTTACACGGGTAAGAAATCGTTTACTAACAGTTATATTATCACGATAATTTCGAGTGTTTGGTGTTCCGTCATCTTCATCAGGAATTAACGAAAAAGTGTCAGATGCCTTTTTGGTTTGCTTTCGTGAATAAACAATATAAGCGTTTTTTGGGTCATTTTGATAATATCTAAAAAAATGTTTTTCAGATTCGCTAAAGAAATAAATTCTGTTATAATAAGTGTGTGAACAATGTTTAAATATTCTTTTAATATCTTTTGGCATAATTTCTGAATTTGGATATGCTTTCATTTCACCAAAATCATTTATGTGCTCGTAATAGTTTTCAGTAGTCATTTTTAGAATATTAAAAAAATAAATTAAAAATAAAATAAAGTTTATTTTCATTATGCGAGATGGTAAATTTACATATGATAAAAATTTAAATTTGAAATTTCATGAAAATTAAGGTACAAATCACATACGTTAAAAATTGAAAAAAGGCACGTTAAAATTTTAAGAAAAGCACCCTCCCAGAAAAAGTTTAAATTTCAATTGGTGTCAGATTTTGATTTCTGAACTTTATTTTTTATATAAACTAAGTTTTTTAATTATTACCTTATTCACAAAAAAATTGAGAGTTTTTAATTCAAATTTTCTATGAGTCTTCAGAAAGTAGGACGATAAGTAGGGACAAATTATTTTTTTTAAAATACCATATCTTTCAATTTTGAGAAGATGAAAATAAAAAAAAAGAATATAAAAAAGTTTTTTATTCAGGAAAAATACCTTTTAAATAGCTTTGGGAGCCTTTGAGGGCTAAGCCCAATTGGTTAAGATAATAGCGGGAGCCTCGACCTGAAATGAATGAAGGTATTCAAGCCTTAATACAGGTATCGCTAAGCAAACTCGGGTGATTTGCTAAGCAAACTCAGGCAGTATTCAATCTTTTCAATTTTTTTTGAATGAAAAAAACATGTTTTTTAAAAATCCCAGCGGTTCTGCTAAGCAAACTCAGGGAAAAATAAATATAAAATATCTTGATTCAGATATTGCAAAATGAATTTGTTTTATAAGAATAAACATCATTAAATCAAATAATTAATTAATAAATTATATTATAATAAAAGAATTAAGATTATTATCAGATTATTAGCAATATTTTATTTCATAAAATCTATTAGATTTTGGATTGTTTTATTTTGGTTTTAAGTCTTTAATTATTATAGATTATTTTATTATTAAATAATTTAATAGAGGTTTCAATTAAATGAAGAACTTTACTAGAGAATTCCTGATTTTGCTTAGCAAAAAACCGTTTATTAATAAAAGTATTCAATTTTAATTCAAAATTTTATTTTTAAAAAATCAACAAAATGAAAGCAAATTTGAATCTTTACCCAGCGTCTTCTTCTGCAAATGTTTCGCTCAATCGTCTTAAAGAAGTTGTGAATATTGGCAATAATATTGGCCTTCACCTGTTTCATGGAATTCTTAATTCAGATGGTGATTCGCCACCAAGGCATATTTATTGTTACTGTATTTCTTTTCTCCAAATGTTTTTACATTGCGAAGACATGTTTGATTATTTTTCACAAGAAGATTTAAAAGACAAAAATGAAATATTAATTCATGATATTATCAAATCAATGAAAGATAAAAAGGTCAAAAAGTTTATACAAATTTATAATTTTATATCAAGCTGGAAAGGTTGGAACAATAGGAGAATGCCTCGAAAAATGAAAGATATCCGTTATTTTGTAAGGTTTTTTTTAAAATCGTTATCTCAAACTATTCAAGATTTTTTTTATATTGATATTGATTCTGCAGAGAGAACAGTTTATGGTTATTCATTTTATTTACAAATACCTTCAACAGCTGATACACTCCAAAAGAATCTCGATTTGAAATTATCGACTTGTTATAATATTCGAAAACTACCGAAATATTTACTTCTTTATATGGATCGCGAAGAGAATGGAGGTGGATTCAAGACAAATTATGTTGCAGTTAATTCATATATTACCATTGCAAATCATAATTATCGCTTTTTATCATCTGTTCTTTATACAGGAACATACAAATCTGGACATTATTCAACTTTAATTAAGCTTGCAAATAAGCATTTTTATTTTAATGATAATGATGTGTATCCTGTTTTTTTTACTAAAAATTCTACTTCAAAAACTCCCAACCTCGTTTATGATATAAATAATGGCCTCAATAGAAATAGTGTTTTATTTCTATATGAAGATTTCAATGATCAATTCGACCCAGGCGCTTTTGAAATAATTGATAATAGAGTCTATAAGAATAAAGAAATTGTGTCTAATTTATCAAGATTCTTCAAAAATATAAGCAATGATCCAAATATCCAAATAAGCAATTCGAATGGCAATTCACAGAATAATTCACAGGATATTTCAGGATTTAATTCACAGGATAATTCACAGTATAATTCAGGATTTAATTCACAAAACAGTTCACAGAATAATTCTGATGATGATTCAAATTCTTTTTTTCTATTTTCAACTGTATCTTCCAATATTTCTAGCTACTCCACTGAATCAAGTTCGGATAATGATGATAATATTAATACTAATGATGATAATACTAATGATGATAATACTAATGATGATAATACTAATGATGATAATACTAATGATGATAATACTAATGATGATAATACTAATGATGATAATACTAATACTAATAAAAATAATAGTAAAAATCAATCTAATTCTTTTCCTCGTCCATTTATTGAAGCTAATCCATCAGATAATGATGTTTTACAATTAAATCAAGTAGAATCTACTCCTGTATCACCTCGATACATATCTCTTGTTCGTTATGCTTCTCAAAAATTTAATTTATCCGAATCATTAATTGATGAAATATTAGGTAAAAATCTCAATGTATCCAATCATTCAGGATTGCAAAAAGAAAAAGTCATAGTTGAAAATTTAAATGCAACAAATTTGAATGGAGTTCTTTTTATACATAATAATGGCATTCCATCATGTTCGAAAACAAATGATGAGAAAGGAAAATTTATGATTTATAGGAAATTATTTTTGTACGCTGGTTCTGTATTAAAGAATTTGGAGTTTAATGATTTGGGAAAGACTAACTCCGAAACATACAAAATAAAATTGAACATACCACAAATACTTGCAGAAGAAATAAAAGAAAAAGGAAAATTAGTCTATAAGATATTAAGAAAGATAATTGATGAAGGTGATTTTAGCTATCAAAAAGTAAAAGAACGTTTAATGCCTATCTTAAATTGGTACAGAAATAAATTCTCTAATATAATGACACGTGATGTATTATCTAATAAAGCAATAGATGATAATCTAGGAAAGGTTTTAAAAGAAAACATTTTTAGCAGAAGTGGAGATGATTTTTTTTCATTATCTACGGAAGATTTGTTAAATACAGAGGAAGAAGAGGACCAAATTAATATCGAAGATGATATAGAAAAAGAATTGAATACAAGACAATATAATGAAGAAGAGGAGGAGGAGGAGGAAGAAGAAAATGTAGAATATAAGAAAAATTTGAGATCAGGAAATGATTACCGTCTTGGATATCATGATTATCTTCCAAGTGATGACCAGTCTGATTTAAACCAAATAGATTTATTTGATGATGAGCCTGACTTAACCGGAGATGATAATGAATTTGTTTTAGGTGAGTACGATTGGAAAAACAGAGCTAAATTTACAGATGCCAAAGGTATTAGAGAAAAATTGGTTGATTTATTTTCAAATCATCCAGATCAAATACCACGTGGTAAAATTGAATTACGATCACTTATTATTTCTGAATTTTTGAATGAGTATACTCAAATGGGTTATTTATTTCCTTCAAGAAGTAAATTCATCGATGATTATATTAGTAGAAACTCTGATCCACTAACCAAATCAAAAATTGTGAAGGAATATGAAGACATCATAGAAAGAGAGAATCAACGTATCAAAAAAGAAAGGCATAAAAGAAAAACGAAAGAAGAAAAAAAATACATGAAAAGCGTCAAAAAAAACAACGTTTATTTATGGAAAATCTACTTTAGATGATAAAATACGTTGGTTTGAATCATGTGATGAACAACAGCGATATGAAATTTTAGCGGAAAGCAATGTTTATGGCGATTGGGGAGGGAAGCGTCCAAACATTTCTGTAGTAACAGATGAAACACTTGATTGCTTACTTTCTTTGGTCCTTGATTTTCCAACAATGAGTGCAGCAAATTATACAGAATATTTAAATTCCAAGTACGGACCGATCCATGATAATCCAATCAGTTTGAGAACAGTTTACACGTGCTTGAAAATGATGAAGTTAACCGTTAAAAAAGCATCTTTCGCCCCACCTAATCGAAATTCTGTTGGTTTACGTTTATTTAGAGTGGCATGGTGTAAATTCATGAAAAGAATATTAAAGACTAATAACAACATTTTATTGGGATTTGTAGATGAGGCAGGAATAACCGTAAATGAAGGTAGGACTTTTGGACGAGCATATGCGGGAATAACACCTGTTATTAACTGCCCTTTAAGTAAAATAAAAATGACCATAATATCTGTTGTATTCCCAGGATTTGGTGTGCTTTATAAAATGATCAATAAATCTGTTGATGGAAATGAATATGCACAATTCTTGAGTGACGTAAATGAATTCATTCGCAAATACATTTGCAATAATCAAACAGATGTTATTTTAATCGAGGATAATTGTCCAATGCATCGTTCAAAGTGTGTCGAAAATGTTTTAAATCACATATCAATTTCACTGATTCCAATTGTGCCTTATAGTCCGGCTTTAAATGGCGTTGTAGAAGGGTATTTTGGGTTTGTAAAACTGAAGAATATACAAACTGCAGGAAATAAAGGAGAACTTGCTCAAAGAAGAGAGATTGAAAAAAACTGGAAAAAAATAACTCAAGATAAATTTAAACTTGAAACATGTCACAGTTTATATAGAGAATGGTATTCGCGGATGAATGAATGCATTGAAGGAAAACCAATAATAACAGAACATATTGCTATAGATCAAAAAATTGATGCAAGTAAATTAGATAACGTGACAGTAAACTGAGTCAACAATTAATAATAATTAACAAAAAATATAATAAATAAACACAAATAATTAAAATATATAAAATTTTTATTAAAGCATATAATTATTAGTATAATATATAAGAAAGTGCCTCAGTTTGTTTTTTAGTCACCTGAGTTTGCTTAGCAATTGCCTGAATTTGTTTAGCAATAGCCTGAATTTGTTTAGCACGGTGCCTGAATTTGTTTAGCAAAGAGAACGATATCAACTTTTTGAATGATGCCTGAGTTTGTTTAGCAATTGTCTGAGTTTGCTTAGCAATTGTCTGAGTTTGCTTATCACAAAAAAGACGTTTAGAATAAAATGTTTAAATTAAACGTACTTGCCTGAGTTTGCTTAGCAACTGTTGAAATCAAATTTAACTAAAAATATCTCAAAATTACAAATATTTTTTTGAAATGTTTTTTATTATTTACCAATTATTAAGTATATATTAATTAAATATTAGTTTTATAAGTCGAAAAAAAATTAAATAATTAAAAAAATTGAGTTTAAAATTAACAAATCCCATTTTTTACAGAAAAATGTTAAGTGAATTTTTTTTTTCAATCGATACGTTTTTTTGAAATATTTTAACGTTCGACAGGTCTTTTTTTACGGTTTTAATAGGCGAATCTCTAATAAATAATAATTTTTAATAAAATAATCACAGAATTCGTTCACCTTTGAGATGCACAATTTCCAAAACCATTGTAAAATATATAATTTAAATTTGAAGATTTTTTATAACAGAGGTATTCATGTAGGGAATTCGTCGATAAAATTTTAAATAAAACATTTTATATTTTTTGATATTTTATAATTGGATTATATAATGATTTGTATAATTCTTTGTACCTACATTTTCAAGATATGAATTTAATATATTTTTGTGAGTATAAATCACTTTACTTCTGAATTTTTATAATTTCAATAAAAATATAAAAATATAATTATTTATTAATAAATATGCATTATATGCGCTTATTAACATTCAAATTAGTTTATAAATGTATTATAAGTTTATATATAAAATTAATATATATTTTTAAATTTTATAATTAAGAAATATATAGATTAGATTTAGTTATTTTTCAATATTTTATGAACGATCATTTTATAAACTAAGTTTTTTAATTATTACCTTATTCACAAAAAAATTGAGAGTTTTTAATTCAAATTTTCTATGAGTCTTCAGAAAGTAGGACGATAAGTAGGGACAAATTATTTTTTTTAAAATACCATATCTTTCAATTTTGAGAAGATGAAAATAAAAAAAAAGAATATAAAAAAGTTTTTTATTCAGGAAAAATACCTTTTAAATAGCTTTGGGAGCCTTTGAGGGCTAAGCCCAATTGGTTAAGGTAATAGCGGGAGCCTCGACCTGAAATGAATGAAGGTATTCATGCCTTAATAACTTAAAAAAAATATTTAGCTTTATTCAAATTTGAGAGGACGATAAGAAGGGACAAATTAAAAAACTTAGTTTACAAATTAATAAATAATCAATTGAATTTATAATCATCTTTTTTTTGAAAAAAAAATTTATTCTCTCAATATTTTATTACAATTTTATTAATAAAATAGAAACATTTCATAAGAATTGAATCAAATAATCGTAAAAAATTATAATTTTATAATTAATATTTTGCGTTTTAGAATTAATGAACTATGATTTTTTTTATTTTTTATTAATATTCAATGTAATTAAATTATTGTTACCAAAGTTAATTCAAGAAAACATAAATATTTAAAAAAAGTTTTTCTCATTTTTTTGATTTTGGCATTTTGCACCAATAAAATTAATAATATAAAGTAAAATCAACATTTCTCAAAAATGAGCGCATAACCAATATATTCCATTCTCAACTGAATAATTCAGATTAAGCCAAAACATATACATAAAATATATAAAAATTTAACGAGCGAATTTTTAAATATTCTACTTTTTTGCAAAAAAATTCATTTTCAAATTCTAAAATCTTCATTATTTTTACATATAAAACAAAGAACAAAATTTTAAATCTCACAATAAATTATGGTATTAATAAATTACCTTTATTATTTTAAATATCTGGCATATATTTTAAATTGAGTAAAAATATCAAGATATTAGAAAAAAAAATTTTAACATTATTTTTTCAAAAAAGCATGCTTAATACAATCTCCACAGGCAAGAAATTTGTTTCTCTTAATCTGAGTCTTCAAAACTTTAAATTGGCTGAAAAAATGCAATAATAAAAATTAGCAAAGACGTTAAGTCACCTCACATGAATACCTCTTTTATAACTCAAAAAAATATCTCAAATTTCATGGCTTGAGAAAAAAAATAAATATTTTGATTACCATCATCACATGGTCATATTGAATTGTTCTATTTAGTGATTAATTAAAAGGACGATTTTTTCCAGAAAAGTTATATCGCTATTAAATAAATTGATCCAATATTTTATTTTGATCCATATTATGTTAAAAAAATTATAAATATACAAAAAAAATCGAGAATTAATTTCAGATGGATAAGATATATTCATTTTTTTGATTATTTTTTGCCTGAGTTTGCTTAGCAATTACCTGAGTTTGTTTAGCAATTGCCTGAGTTTGCTTATCACTCACTTGACCGTTTATTTTTTTAACGTCATTTTACTGAGTTTGATTAGCAAATGGTGAACTGAAAAAAAATAAAAATATCTTAAATTTTTCAAATCATATTTTAAATATTTTTTAGAATATAGCTTAATTAAATCATTTTTCCCATAAATATAAAAAATAATAGAAACGATCAAAATTAATTGAAAAAGTTATTTAAATACCTGAGTTTGCTTAGCGCTGAAAAAAAATTAATTCAAAATGATTTTACAATTGCCTGAGTTTGCTTAGCAGAGCGGCTGTAACGAGTTTTTTTTTCATTCAAAAAAAATTGAATATTTGAATACTGCCTGAGTTTGCTTAGCAAATCACCCGAGTTTGCTTAGCGATACCTGTAACTTAAAAAAAAATATTTAGCTTTATTCAAATTTGAGAGGACGATAAGAAGGGACAAATTAAAAAACTTAGTTTAATTCAATTAAAAATTGTTTTATTTATTTTTTATATAACATGTCGAAAAATTAAATACAGTAATTCTAAAAACCATAGGTTTCTCTCAAAAAACCTTATATTAGCTTCTCAATTTTTTTTCTCTCACAAATTCATTCAAAAAATTGTGAAAAAAAGTAAAAAGTTATTTAAAAAGTTATTTTACTTAAAAGAAAGAGTTTACTTCTTCATTTGGTTAAAATTGAAGCATAATTTTTAGAAATATGATTATATTATTTAATTAGAAATTTTTGTAACAAAGGAAAATATAAATCTTCTTTTTTTTTCTGTTTCCAAAAATTAACCATTTGGTCAAAACCTCTTTCAATTGAAAGCATTGTTTTCGATATTTATTTACATCGCATGATTGTTTATATCAGGAAATGTTGATATTACTATATTTTCAGTGTATTTTTAGAGTATCAAGTATAAAATCAATATCTTATTTTTCCAAACATATTATTTACAATAGATTCATAGTCCATTTTGATTTTTTCTTCATCAAAATTTGATTTTGCTATATTTTTTAACTTTTATCAATTTTTAATTTTTTTGATTATTAAATATTACTTTTTTGTTATTTTGCAATCTTTTTGTAAGTAAACTTTCTATTCTAGTAATATCATTCAGAAAGATATTATTCTATCAACAAATTTACCAAATGTTCAAATAATTTGATATGATGATGATGATGAAGATGTCGAAGAAGATAACGAAGATAACGAAGAAGATGAAGAAGATAACGAAGATGATGGTGAAGATAACGAAGATGATGAAGAAGGTGAAGAAGAAGAAGAAGAAGAAGAAGATGATGATGATGATGAAGATGATGATGATGATGAAGATGAAGAAGAAGATGAAGAAGAAGAAGATGATGATGAAGATGAAGAAGAAGATGATGATGATGAAGATGAAGAAGAAGAAGATGATGATGAAGATGAAGAAGAAGATGATGATGATGAAGATGATGATGAAGAAGAAGATGATGATGAAGATGAAGAAGAAGATGAAGAAGAAGAAGATGATGATGAAGATGAAGAAGAAGAAGATGATGATGAAGATGATGAAGAAGAAGAAGATGATGATGAAGATGAAGAAGAAGATGAAGAAGAAGAAGATGAAGAAGAAGATGATGATGAAGAAGAAGATGATGATGAAGATGAAGAAGAAGATGATGATGAAGAAGAAGAAGAAGATGATGATGAAGATGAAGAAGAAGATGATGATGAAGAAGAAGATGATGATGAAGATGATGAAGAAGGTGAAGAAGAAGAAGAAGAAGATGATGATGATGAAGATGATGAAGAAGGTGAAGAAGAAGAAGAAGATGATGATGATGAAGAAGAAGAAGATGATGATGATGATGAAGATGAAGAAGAAGAAGAAGATGATGATGAAGATGAAGAAGAAGATGATGATGAAGAAGAAGAAGATGATGAAGATGATGATGAAGAAGAAGAAGAAGATGATGATGAAGAAGAAGATGATGATGAAGATGAAGAAGAAGATGATGAAGAAGAAGAAGATGATGATGAAGATGATGAAGAAGGTGAAGAAGAAGAAGAAGAAGATGATGATAAAGATGATGAAGAAGATGAAGAAGATGATGATGATGAAGATGAAGATGAAGAAGAAGATGATGATGAAGATGATGAAGAAGGTGAAGAAGAAGAAGAAGAAGAAGATGATGATGATGATGAAGATGAAGAAGAAGAAGATGATGATGAAGATGATGAAGAAGATGATGAAGAAGATGAAGAAGAAGAAGATGATGAAGAAGATGATGATGAAGATGAAGAAGAAGAAGATGATGATGAAGATGATGAAGAAGATGATGATGAAGATGAAGATGATGATGAAGATGAAGAAGATGATGATGATGAAGAAGAAGAAGAAGAGGAAGAAGAAGAAGAAGAAGAAGAAGATGATGATGAAGATGAAGAAGAAGAGGAAGAAGAAGAAGAAGAAGAAGAAGATGATGATGAAGAAGAAGAAGAAGAGGAAGAAGAAGAAGAAGAGGAAGAAGAAGAAGAAGAAGAAGAAGAAGATGATGAAGATGATGAAGAAGGTGAAGAAGAAGAAGAAGAGGAAGAAGAAGAAGAAGAAGAAGATGATGATGATGAAGATGAAGAAGAAGAAGATGATGATGAAGAAGAAGAAGAAGATGATGATGATGAAGAAGAAGAAGAAGAAGATGATGATGAAGAAGAAGAAGAAGAAGATGATGATGAAGATGAAGAAGATGATGATGAAGAAGAAGAAGATGATGATGAAGATGATGATGAAGATGATGAAGAAGATGATGATGATGAAGAAGAAGAAGAAGAAGAAGATGATGATGATGAAGAAGAAGAAGATGATGACGAAGGTGAAGATGATGACGAAGAAGAAGATGATGATGAAGAAGAAGAAGATGATGATGAAGAAGAAGAAGATGATGAAGATGATGAAGAAGATGATGAAGAAGAAGATGATGATGAAGATGATGAAGAAGATGATGACGAAGGTGAAGATGATGACGAAGAAGAAGAAGAAGAAGAAGATGATGATGAAGATGATGAAGAATAATTTTTCTTATAAATTTTTATGATTAGTAATCAATGTTATTTTATAAATCATATCCAAAAAAAAAAAAAGAAAAAGAAAAAGCACAAATAATAATAATAATATAAAAGCTTTTTCAAAAAATCAAACCTTTAGTTATTGTTGCTTTTGTTGAAACTAACTTTAAAATGTTTGTACATAACTTCCATTTGCTTGTTGTACAATCATTGCTGGTAATTCAGAAAGAATGAAACCATAACGATCAATTTTCACTGAGAGCATTCTTTTTATAGTTTGATAATCTGGTTTTGGGATTTCATTGACATCTGTTAAATTTGTGTTGTTTTCATAATTATAAATTTTTAATCTATATTCGTCGGACGTCAGTTCTTGGTTTGTGATATCAATAGAACCACCCCGTCGTTGCAGAGGACCTCTGATAACTTGGTTTGTGAACTTATTTTGCATTGCAACTAAAGGATTAAATGGATGTAATCCAGCAATCTCAAAACTTTTTTTAAGAAGCTCGAATGGTAATGAATACCATGAATTTATGATTGATGATACTGTCAAATATCTTGCCTTTGCTGTATCATTTAATTTTTCTGCAATTTCACGAATTGGCCTTGAAAGGCGAAATGAAGAAACATTAACTTTAAACGTCGATGCTGCACCCACGTCAAATGGTTGTAAAACGTGGGTACAGTGCGCAGGAAAGGTGATCAAAGATATATTATGCATCTTGAGGAATTCGATAGCAGTCGAATTGCATCTAGAAGGATGATTATCGGCAAATAAATAAATAGTTTTATCTCTTAAATGCTTTGGTAATTGCAGCCGATACGTACTCATTGAAGCGGCAAAATAAACGCAAAAAGCAGTGAAAAGTTTATTTGTCATCCAACCAGATGACTGTGAAGATATAAAGGCATCAACATCTTCAAGTTCCTTGGGAAGTTTTTTTCTGTCTGAGATTATTATGAAAGGCTTTAGACGATAGCCAATTGCATTGTAGCATAACATCGTTGAGACATGTTCAGAATCAGGTGGCACTGAAACCGCTGACAAATTGCTTTTGTTTAAAACTAAGGCTTTGAATTTTTTGGTTGTTACTGAGCTAGTTTCATCTGCATTGAATTTGAGTCTTCCATCAGTGTTCCTTAGAATATCTGCATTTTTCATAAAAAAGTCATTAATAACATTAATATTACAACAAAGTCTTCTGGCTTCTTCCATACTGGCCGGATTTTTGAGGTAAATGTCATGATCATTACAAAATTTGGATAACCACCCAACACTTGGAATATATGTCATCATTTTATTGAGTGTTTCTGTATAGGATTTTGGCAGTGAAACTTTTTGAGAAGTCATTTGAGCAATGAAACTACCTCTTGCATAACGGTAATCTTTTAGTTCTAATATCAATTGCAAAGCATGTTTTGTATTCAAGCAATCAAGATCATAACAAGCAGCATTAATCTTTCTTTTAAAAGTACAAATTTCTACGTCAGACAAAAAGCAAGGTCTACCACCAACCATTTGTCCTGGGGCCCAAATGTTACCCTGTATAGTATTAATAATACATGTTGATATGTTATTTAAGGAGTGAAGCGAATGTTTTCTTACAATTTCATCGCAGGATTTCCCTGATGCCTTCATCATGCAAATATCTCTTTGAACTTCAGACAAAACTTCTATTTCATCTTTGGTCCATTGAAAAGGTTGAATAACTGAAGCTGTGTTGACTCCTTCCATGTAAAAATTTTAAAAAAATAAATTCACCCACCATTTTTTTTTAACTTTTTCAAATAATTTTTAACAAAAAAACTTTGGAGTAGCTTTTCAATAATTGAAAGATAAGTTTAAATTTGTGAAAATTTTCACAATTTTTGAATGATATTATCAATTTAGTATAAGGTTAATTTGTATGTACTATAAGGTTTGTTGAATTACTGTAAATGCAAAAAAATTGCGGTTGGTTAACGTATGAGATTTGTACCTTAAAGTTAATTTTTTGAGGTTTTTGGCTCAAAACTACTGATTACTGGGATTTTGGGCCGAAGGTCTAAAATCACAGTAAATTGGAACGACGAACATCAGTTAGATTTTAATATGCAAGTAAATGGTATCAGTCCAATAAAGAGATTAGCTAATGAATAAAAATATATTATTTGTCTCCAACCTCTTAAATACTGTTCTATTTCCTTTTCAAGCTGAAATTATTGATCTGAAATCAAAACAATACTTATAAAATTAGAATGATTCAACTACCTGATTTTAAAATGTAATGCTAATCATTTTTAACTAAAAAGTAAGAAAGAAAATAAACATTCATTTATAGGGAAAACAAAAATAAACAAAACACACATATATTTATTTAAATAATTAACAAACAATATATTATATTGGCTTTTTGAAGATATTAGAATTCTTATAATTGTTATGCGTTTTTTCAAGTCTTGATTGAAATTGCGGGTGTGTTGTTAGAATATAATCAAAATCTTCTTTTCTAAGCTCAAAAGCTTCCACATAAGTAACTGCCATTGCAGATGCGATTTCTTCAGATCCAGAAAGCATTGATTGTTCTCCTAGAACACATCCAGATGAGCCATCAAAAGTGTCAATAATGATTCCATTTGTATCAACAATGACAACTTTTCCTTCTGTAACAAAAAATATTCTACTAGAAACTCTACCAGCCTTTATGATAAAATCATCAGGTGAGAATATACGAGGACGCAGTACCAATGAAATTATTTCAAGAACTTCTTCATCAGCTCCACGTAAAGCTTCAACATTCGTAAAAACGTCTTTATGTAGAGATAAATTTAATCTTTTTTGAAACTTTTCTGGCATTTTTGATGCCGTTTCATAAAAATCTTGATGGTCACTTTCTCGTTCCCAAACATAATCGTAATAACGATGAAGCTCTTCTAGTGACTCTTCGGATGCACCACTAGTTTTGACTGCATAATGAATTCGTCGATATTTGGTTAGAAAAGAATTGCGAGTTGGATCAGCAATAATTGAAACCATATTTGAAACTAAATAATTATAGAAAAATACACCTACTGCTTCGATGCAAATTACAACACAAACTTCAGGAAATGTATAAGGATGAAGATCACCATAACCAATTGTTAAAATTGTAGTTGTAATGTAATATAAAGTATGAAAATATTGTATTATGCGAGGCTTCGTGATGATATCGGCTTCATCAATCCATGAACGATTCGGAACTTCGATAAAGCCAGTAAACCAAAATGCGCATGCACAGTAATGGGCAATTGTGAAAAGTCCACAAAAAAGTGATATCATTTTTGACAATGGACTATAGTAAACAAGGGTATCTTTAATAATTTGTTGCGCATCATATAAACGAAGAAATCTGAGACACTTAAGAGATACCAGAATTCTGAATACAACATCATTGTCTAAAAACCAACCAATTAAATAATATGGCCAAACAGAGAGCCAGTATACCGATAAACGCCATTTTCCAATGTGATCTAGGATTTTCTTTTTTTCAAGAATAATAACTCCGTTTTTAAGATAGCCGGTTCTCATAACAACAAAAAGATCTAAAAAATAAATAAAATCTATGATCAATGATGGAAAGATATACCAAAAAGAACGTTCAACATTGAAAAACCATTCGAAAGGAAGTTCCCATAGGCAAAAAAATGATAAAAAGTATATAACATATTCCCATATTTGACGTTTGAGCTGATAAGGATAAATACCATACTGCTTTTGCGCTATTCCAGAATGATCTGTGGCTGAATTCGTTATACTGTTTAGTTCTAATGGAAGTGATTTTTATAGATTTCTATTTTTCAAAAAGTTATCATAATAATCGTTTTTGATCGGCATCCTCTCAAATAAATCAGAATTAATTCTATTTATCTATTCCTTTATTCAAATCATCATTATTATTTTGATCGATTCAATTGGATTCTTACATATATGTTACACTTATAAATAATAATCACACCTTTAATTTCGTTTTTTACAAAATCTTTTGAATTGGAAATAAAAAAAATCAATAGAGCTCGGAGAAAAAGGGATTTCCTTTTTGAAAATAAAGAATTATATTTATAAAACATATTTATTTTGATGTGTATAAGTTATATCTGAAAGCATACACTTTTTCGAAAAAAATTTGTTTTTTAAAAAAAAAGTGACTTTTTTATAAAAAGGTTTATTTTTGAATATTTTTTTTTTATAAAAAAAAAGCTTCTTTGCGAAAAGTTTTTGTGTGTGCAAAAAGTAAAATCATATCAATAAGTTTCGATCATTTCAAATAAAAAATTTAATTAAAATCATAAATTCCTTTCAAAATATAAATTGATAGAAAAAATTTAGTTAACAAGAATTTCAAAGAATTATTTAATAAAAGCATATATTTAGATATTATTCAAATCATAAAGAATGATATTTGATGTATAAATTATAAAGTACTCGTAATCATTGCTTATGATCAAACTATATTCAAAATTTGAAGCATTCTAATGATATAGAAAATATCATTTGCTTCATTAAGCTGTGAGGCACTTTCCAATCTTGTTAAATGATGCTTTTGATGCAGACAGTTTAAATCGGGAATGAAAATAATAGTTTTGTCCTCAAAATGTAGTTTTTTCCACCAATTATAACGTTTTTTTTTTTTTTTAATATGAATAAATAACGTATTCAAAAATCAAAATCAAATAATATATTTATTAGATCTTGTTTTTTTTAAAAGAAAATCTATATTAAAAAAAATTGTTCATATAAAAAAGACTTGGTGTTTTGAAAAAAGAAAATTATTTCGCAAAAAAAAGATCATTTTAAGAAGTATTTTTCATTTTAAAAAGAAAACAAATTTTTTCAACGAAAAAATTATTTCACAAAAAAATTTTTTTACAGACAAACCTTTTTCTTTTCGAAAAAAAATGGATTTTTAAAACATATGGATCTTAATGATATGAAAAAGTTTTGTAAATATGGAAATTCCTTTTTCGCCGATCTCTAATGAAATAAAACGAAAAAAAAAAAAAAAAAAAAAAAAAAAAATTAATACTTTTAGAGTTATAATATATATATCAAAACAATTTTGAAATTATTCAACAATATCAATAAATTCGGCTAATGTTTCAAGTCCCATTTCTACTCTGTGAGCAATGGATTTTGCATCTTCAATCCGAAGCTCTGCTGAGTCAATAATGAGTTGGAAGTCGAGATTATCTGAATTATTAACATCTTCAAATATTTGTATACGAACATTATTTGACGCATAACCACTGAGAATCGCTATACAGCACGCACAAGTTTGAAAAACATCCATTGATTCTGCTTCATCATCTGATGCATTTTCAAAAATAAATTCAGATATTTTAATTAATTTTGTTATTCTTTTGTATTCATTTTTCTTCTTCTTTTCGAAAATTTTTAAAACCATTCTAAAGTATTTCCCTTCTGGATCAAGAGAATCAGATGAATCTTCTTGCTCTTTTTTCTTTTGTATCTGATGTCGAATCTTCTTTTGAGTCTTCTTTAGATTCTGTTTTTTTAGTTTCACCAGTAGGAAGCATTGTTAAAAGTGCATCAAGAATTCCAATAATACTTGAGCTAATCTTTTTAGATGTCAGAGTTTTTGGGTCTTTTAAGGTTTTAGTGAGCCTTTCTAAACCACCGGCATCAATAAATTGAATACAGCATGGAGTTGAAGCAGCAAGAGCTGTTTCAATAGCTTTTACAGCAAGCATCGCTGTTTTGGCTTTTGATGTCCAACAATCTAATAAATATTCAATTCCTTTGAGTTGAACAAAAAGTTCAATTCCTTTTTCATTTAAAGTAAATAATGTTAGTGCATTAAATCCATTGTGAGCAGCTTCATCTTCACTTGAAGATTTAGGATTTTTCTCGTTTGCTATAAATCTCAACAATAAATTAAGTAATTCTTCATTTCCACCTTCAACATCTTCACCATCGCTGTCATTTTCATTGGAAGCTGGAGGCGTACGGTATTGCTCTTCATCAGAAATAAAATTAGGCTGAATTTGAAGTAGAATAGCAAGCGTTTCTGTTGCTGCAAGAACGTTATCATCAAAATCATCTCTTCTAAATTGCCTTTTGATTAAATTAATGATTTCTGTATTCTTTAAAAGAATTTCAGCAAATCCAGGCGCATCATCACAACCATCCAGAATAACTGATATTAAATTAAATGTGTTATATAAAAATTGAGCATCAGATTGAACGTTAACTTCGTTAAGTGGAAGACAAAATGAAATTGCTTTTACCAAATATTCACTTCTTTTAACGATATCAGTCATTGTAGAATTTTCTTCACATATATCTGTTAGAAGTGAAATAAAACTTGATGAAATTTCTGTATTTGGTGTTGATACCAAAAAAGTAAATTGACTATTTTAAGAAGAATCAAAAAATATATCAGAAAAGTGATCGACACCTTCATAAGATTTTAATTTTTCAAGATTTTTTAAAATTGCTTCATAGGATTTAAATCTCATTTCTTGATCCTCTTCTCTTAATCTGTTAATTCTTGATATTTCTGCCATTATTGAATCACATACTTTTATAACATCACTCTTTGTTGGAAGTTTAATTTCTTCTTCATCATCCATATTTCTATATTTTTTTTTTTTTGAATTTATTTTTGGTCGATTTATCAAAATTAATGACATATGTTGTTTTTTAATTAAAAAAGATGACAATTTTTATTTTCCTTCAAATCAAAACCTTAAGATTTTAATGCCTCAAGGTGTTTCAAAACAATCACATAATAAAAAAGAAAAGAAAAATAAGAAAGCTGTTCAGCAGCAACAACAAAAAAGAGTTTGGAAAAAGAGAAGAGACCCAATCAAAGCTGCTTTAGCAAAGAAAGCTGAAGCAGTTGCAATGGACCAAGCAAATAAAAGTCCTCTTCATGGCGGCATTCGATTTATAAAGCCAACTGAGGAAAGTGCAAAAACCGCAAAGGTTTCTACAAAGCAACTTATCAAAGATCCAAACATGAAAATCAAATGAATGAACTAATTCTTATGTATTATTGTATATAAATACTAAAATTATGATAATTTACATAATAAATAATTAAAAATTACCATATATACTAAACGCTTTTTTATATATATATATTAATTATTGTAAAAATTTTTGAATTACTGCATTGCACTTACTTTTACAATTTGAAAATATGTTTTTATAAATATATATACGTCCAATATGAAATATCAAAATTAAAAATAAAAAAAATATGAAATTAAAATGGAAATCTATAAATAATTTCCTCATTGCCTAACAGTTAATGCCATTTTATTATTCTACTTTAATTTATAATAATACCTTAATATATTAATAATATAAAATATTATTCTACCTAATAAAAATATAAAGTTATACTTATTTATAAATTAACTATCCTTATAACTTTTTGTGCTATTCATTCATTTTTTTTGTTATAGATTTGAATTGATTTAAATCAACGTGTTTTTGATCCATTCAATTTTTTTATCTAAATATCTAATAATATTTTGTAATTGTGTCTTATATTTAAATAAACAAATAAATATTTAAAATATTTATAAAAAGTTTCCATAATTAGTAATATATTTTCTATCAATATTGACTTTATTATTTATTTTACATTTAGATACAACTTCATGACAGCTAAATTATGGCTGATGCTTTGATACTACCGATTTTAACGTCGGAATAAGTTTTCAAAAAGTTTATTTCAGAAAAATATTGAATACATAATAGAGGCGCCATTAAAATGAAATTAAATTAATATTTTTATAGATTCAATTTGTTTATATTCTACAATCACAAGCCTGACAGAACAGCATAAGTTGGTACGAGACGAATCGCTCACGCATTTTCGTATATTTCAGATCAGCAATCGCACGAAGTCAGCATCGCCATTTATCGTCACAATTTGTTTATATTCTACAATCACAAGCCTGATAGAACAGCATAAGTTGGTACGAGACGAATCGCTCACGCATTTTCGTATATTTTAGATCAGCAATCGCACGAAGTCAGCATCGCCATTTATCGTCACAATTTGTTTATATTCTACAATCGGTAGCTTTTTGAAACAGCATAACATGAAATGAAACATTTTAATCTCACTAATCATTTTTTAATTATAATTTTAGACTAAAAAAAATTAATTTGCTCGTAATTCCTATATTTTGTTTTATTTATACTTTTGTTTTAAAATGAATCAATCATTTTTTTTGCAATGTACGCTTCTTTCCAAATTTTGACATGCATCTTTGCATAATATTTTTCAGGAAACTTTTCCTTTAATGATATATTTTTTGTTCTTTGAGTAGTTTTTCTTGAACTATCATTGCTATAGAAGAAACTTCATATTCATCAATGCTCATAATATTTGATAATTCACAATGGTACTCATATATTATTTGAGCATTCTTATCTGAATATTTTGTTTTGTCAATAATATCAATTTTGTCAGGTATTGTGGTTGTCTTTTTCAAAAAGTTTTCATCTTCTTTGAATTCTAACACTTCATCTATGGAAATGATATTCAAATTGGTTTGAATATCTCCCAAAATTATTTCTTTTCCTTCAAACCATTTTTTAACTGAGCTTTTTTCTTCCCAAAACTCATTTAAAACAGTATGAATGCAAGGTGCACTTGTTCCATATAATAAGGAATAATATAATGAGTTTTCACAATCACATTCAAGGAGGCTGTGTTTATCGCGATTATCTGGATGCAACTCAATATCATGATGAGCTTTTTTCTCAAATCTTTTACATATTCTGTGAAATTTCGAATAATAGAGTCATTAAGATTTGACAGTCTTTCATTTATTTTATGTGCCACCATAGCAACACGTGTCATCAATTTTGTGTTCCTGTTAGGTATTGTATTGTTTAAATAACAATGATAGCTCTCTGAATGATTGGTTGTCGTAGGAATTACATGTTCTATCCTGGCACAAAGTGGAGCATATTTTTGCTTCCTAACTATATTACCATTTACTTCTTTACCAAGTATTTTATAAAATAATTTGCTATGATTGTTAGCATGTGATTTTGGATCTTTTGTTAGTTCGTTAAAAATTGATTGCCATTTGTCTCGGTTGGTTTTAAATGCTTTTTCAGAAATGCAAAAAAGCATATCTCTAATTAAAAGAGATAGGGCAGATTTGGCTCCGCAATTTCTAATGAGATGTACAAGGCAGTGATAAATCGAGAGATTATATCTTTTAGAAAGCTTTTTAAATGATGTATGCTGATCAGTCAAATAATTTTTTTGAACAAATTCATTGAATATCAAATTATTTGGGTGCAGTTTTTTCAAGCCTTCAAAAAACAATGAATACAAGTCGGCACTTTCTCTCGGTCCAACAACCAATGCTAAGGGAATTCCTGTGTTCCTGAATATCATTTGAGGTATGCAAAATACATCTGGGGATAATACTTTAAAGGAAGTATCAAGTTCAATGGTTGTGCTTAAGTCCATAAATGTTTCTAAGTGTTGGTGAAACCAAACAAAGCCAATTATCGGAGTTTCTGAATAATGGTAATTTCCATAACCTTTGTAAATGCACAAAGTTCCTCCAAGTTTTTCAAAAACACCTTCTAATGAGCCGTCTGGATTTAAATATTTTCTCCATTCTTGTTTCTGTACTTTTGGTGATTTCGGCGAAACTGAATAAAAAAGAACAGAAGCAAAACTTGATGGATTACTGGAACTATTAAAAATATGAGAAATAGTAGATAAGAATATGTTATTTTTGATTTTAAACTTGTTTTGAGCTAAATTGGATTTAATGATTTCATTTCCATAAACATAAGCATTAATTGTGTAATTTTGTGTCTTGATTTGGGTTTGATTGTATTTTACTAAATCTGATGTACCTATTATTTGAATGGTGCATTTTGTTCCTGTTGAATTGAAACGAATTTTGAACAATGCTTTACTACTGTTTTTTTCATGTATAATCATTCGATGGTTTAGCACTGTACCTTGAAATTTATTTGTTTGATTGCTTTCATGCGTTGCTCTGAAATTTTTATTATCAAATATATTCATCTATAGATGAATATATTTTACATGGATGTCTGTCCCATACATTATCGAATACCAACCTCTTACTTAAAGTTAAATACTTCTTAGGGTTATTTTGATAAGCTCCTGTGCCTATATTAAACACATCTGCAAAGTCCTCATTCCAATCACCAATTTGGAAAAAATTGATATATTGTCTTGACTCTTCCTCTATATTATCATTATTTTTGGTATATATAATTTCATGAAAACCATCTTTATCATAATATCCATCTGTTTGTATATCTCGATATGCAATTAATGAATCATTTTGGGAAAATGCATTTCCATATTGTCCATGCATAGCTATCCAAGATTTCATCGCGGTGTTGACAGCATCAAAGAACCCTCTTAAGTCCCCTTCCTCTGACACCCAATCAATAACATCAAAATTTGCTATCCATTTCCAAGTAGGCTCTTTTGCATTTTCTTCTTTGAGCTCGTCCTGGTAGAATTTATCAAGTAGTTCTTGAGTTAAAATAGGGTCGTTTATATTTCCTCCATGTAAAACAAAGTAGGATTTTTGTACTTTAAATATAGTCACATTAAATTCTAATTTGCGTCTTCTCTTAATGATATGCGCTGAACGAACACCAACAATAGATTCCCCTTTGTTTGCAGTTGACCATTCTGGTGGGAAATTAAACCAATACCTATTAAACTTAGCTTTATCATGTTGAGCATCCTCAAGGAAGTAGGCTGTTTCGATTGGAAGAGGTGTATTACCATCATTAACTATATTATCTCGATTAGGATATAAAGTGTTAACACTTGGTGGTAATTCCATTTCGAGTTGAATAAAAAGTCTTTATTTATATACAACACCTGTTTCTAATTCATTGTTTTGAAGTTCTCGAAGTATTCTCTTTCTAATATCTGGTATATTGCGTTGTTTAAACTTACCATTTCCTTCATGCAAAAAGGTACGACAAGATTCCATTAGAAACACTCCACAATCCTTGTTATTCTTTTGACTAGGTACATCATAATATTTTGCTTTTAACTTACCTGTTGCGAAAATATCGATCCACTTATTAAGTGTCTTTACCTCTGGCGCCATTGACTTATTCTCAGAGTCATAGCATTCGATTATTTTCTTTGGATATCGAACAATACATAAAACCCAATGTTCTCCATCTGAGCAAATGGGGACAAATACTTTATCGAACTTTGAAAATGACTGTTTACCTGAGATAGGACTTTTCATCAGTTCATGTATTTTTTCATTATCATTAGTCTCATATACTATAGAAAGGAGGGTATAAAATGCAGTAGGTACAACCAATATTTTCTTTTTATCAAACTCTGCCTCATTTTGACCAGGTTGTTTATTCAATCTCTTTCTTTTTCATATAGAAGTTTCAAGTAGTCATCAATAACATCTTCGTCTATATTTTCATCATTGACTAAACTCCTCCAATCATGAATCCTATTATGTCCTTGGTCTACTGTATACTCTCCTGCCTTCTGTGGTGTCATACGGGGTTGTCTTGGAGGAGGACTAGTACCTCGAGAGGTATGTGATGATGGAAACTGTGGAGGTGGTGATGAAGGAGGAGGAGGTGGTGGAGGTGGAGGTGAACGAGGTGGTGGAGGTGGAGGTGAAGGTGAATGAGAAGGAGGAGGAGGTGGAGGTGAAGGTCGAGGTCGTTTTGATTTTCTCTTAGGTCTATCATTTGAAATAACACTACTTTGGAGTAAACGTTGAATTCTGTTTTTACTTCGCTTCCTTTTTATAGGTGGAGGTTCTGCACGAGGTGGTGGTAGTAAATCATCGTCTGATAATCTATCTTGTAAATATCTTGTACGAAACTCTCTAAGAGGTACAGGTAATGGAGCCAATTCAGGTATATCATCTGTTTGAATACCTCTATTTTTATATACTTTCTTATCATTTTTCAATGTTCTTTCTTTCATCTGCTCTCTCAGTTCTTTAGCTGCTTGTTTTTCCTCCTCAGTCTTCATTCGAGATATCCTTATGTTGATAATATCATAATGTAATTTTATCTCTGTTAATAAACCTTCATCTGATTCCTGGAGAGTATATTGATATGGCTTTAATACTGTTATATAATGCCCATGTTCATCTTTATCATCTTGATTTTTCTTAATCGCAAACACACAATCTGTAAATTTTGCTTTTCGTCTCTCTCTTGAGTCTATTAGCAAATTCAAGTACGTCTTTAAAAGCTATACTAGTATTTAAATATGCCTCATATAATTTTTGTAGACTTATTTGATTATTAGAGAACTTCCATATAGTTTGACCCAAACCTCTTGTTAATCTTGCAACATCTCTATCAACTAGTTTAGGTCGAAATTTAAAAGTACCTTGTAATAGTTGTATTTTATTGTTAGGTTTAGTTTGTGTACCTACATCACTTGTCATTTAAAAATCAAATAAAAGAATTAAGTAGAAGATGTTGTTTATTAAAGAAGGTTATCAAGGCTGCTGTTGATATCATCAACGTTGACCTTCATCTTTGCAAGGTCATCAATGACAGAATCGAGTTTTAAGGATAGCAGGTTGGCCCTATTAAGAACCTCATCAAGTCGTTGGTTGAGTTGATCAATTTGGAGCAACAAGTAAGTTTCAAGCTTTTGCTTTTCATCCATGATTTTAGCGTTGAGCATTTCAGTGGTCAATCGGATCTTCTTATCGAGATTCATCAAAGAAAAAAGTGAAATGACTAAATATTTTTCTATTGTTCATTTCATTTGTTTTTTTATTTCTGTATAAATGGCTTATTACATGACCATAAAAGAGCGTATATATATCCTCTATAAAATAGTATCTAACCTCTATGAATATAGATGTGAGACTAATGAGGGAGTATGTAATATTTTAAATAATAAGATAAAAGAGTTAGCTGCTGAGTATTTCGAACCTGAATTTCTTGGTGTAATGATGAAAGATGGTGATTTGGAATTTATCGACCAAATAGAACACTTTGCCTTTGAGTTCTTAGAGTACCAAATATCTAATCTGCCCTCGCATTTATAATTTTGGGCATATCCCTGTTATAGTTACTATCAGTTGGGGTTATCCATCTTAAGTTGCTTAGATGGTAGTCAGCCCTATTCCTATTGATATGGTCTACCTCTATTTTATGTTGTGGGTCATCATTAGGTATGAACTGTCTTGTTATAAGTACATGTTTCAAGTAGTAGTCGCCATTTAGACATACTCGTATATACCCCTTTATATGTTTTGCATCTTTGCATATAAAATGATTACTCTTACGTCTTATAGTAAAGGGGTACCTATTCAGTATCTCATAGTCGTTAGTAAAGACTTTGAGTAGCACAAATGACATTTACATATAGAAAGAAATAGGTACGAGATTCTCGGGGCAGGTACCTGTGCCGTTTCATAAATGGTGAGCTTTGAGGTGGGTGGGTGGGATAACAAGAAAATTTAGGACAATTTCACTGTGATTTCCCTTCGATAAATGGTCATGATGAAATGCAAGAATCTATTGAAGCATTCTTCTTGATGAAGAAAATGTACGTCTATATGATTACAGATTCTACTGGAGAGATTGATTATGTAATAAGAGGTAAAGGACTAACACAGAATTCTATCAAATATAAATTCAACGAGGAGTTTCAAGGAGATGTTATGAAACTTTATGAAACACTCTTCAATGGCAACTCCATTACATTCGACCTAACAAAAGGACAACCTTGCTTCGAAATGAATAAAAATATGACTGTATCGACAAGAAAAAAATTCGAGAGATGTATCAAAACAGACTATGCTGAAGGAGATATTATCCAATATTTTACCAGTCAATTTTCCACCTAGGCATCATTTGTATGTCATTTTTTTGTCCCTTAACTTCATACAAACCATTTTTGAACCCAATAACTTGATACTTTCCTGGCTGTACATTGGCCTTCTCTTCATCATTCCATCCTTTTCGTTATACAATTTTACCGACATCCCTTTTGGCAAATAGAATCCTTTACTCGTCATTATGTCATAATTCTCTTTACAGATATTCATCACAATCAACAATTCCAGTTCTTTATCTTCATGAACCATCTTTGGAGAAACGTTTTTCCTGGCATATTTTGAGAGCGTTTTGTGAGGTGTGTTATTATATTGCCTCACCAATTCTTCCATTATCAACGGAGTAATTATCCCAATTCCCATATTGTAAGCCATATCTCTCAGTGTTCTGATGACTCTATCTATCAGCACCAAAGAACTGTGCATCGGGTCTGTTTTTACCTGTTTTTGCTCCTTTTTCATAAAGTCTGGATAGTTTCCCATTCTCATTCTTGGTGCAGTTTTCCACTCAATTCCATGGGTCCTATAATAGTTTTGGGCCTTTCTTGAGTTAAAAGAACCCTCTCCATCAAATGTCAAGCTCTTTATTACAACGACAGATTGCAGCAATTTATCGAGGGTTTTCAGGTATGTATCGGTTGATTTATCGAATTTGGCGAATCTCTGATGCTTCTCTTCGACTCGCAGAGGCTCGTCAGCTGACGCTTTCTCTTCTCCAAACAATATCTGGTTGACCAACGCAACATACAAATATCTTGTATTGACATTTATCATGACCAAATAACATAATTTATCAACAAACATCAAATCGATAATATAGGAATTTCTTGATGAAACTTTATGGAGCTGATACAATTTCGCGTTCTTTTTCAGCGGAAAGTATGAAGTATTCTCGGTTATTTTGACCTGTCTATCGGGAAACAAACTCTTCAAAGCTCTTATTTTACTCTCTGTTTTGAACCCAATAATATTTTGCTCCTGAGGAATTTCATAGGATGAATATGTCGTAGGCTGGAAATAAAATTTATTGACGTATCTATTGTATCTCTCCTCTTCTGACAATCTACTCTCTCCCCAATTCCTACTGACTCTATTGAATTCCTCTTTATCTAGTAGTCTCTCATGATTATAAACAACAAATTCGTTCAATTTATCCATAAAACTGTCTCTCAAAACAGGTCTTTTAGGTCTTTGTCTCTTTTCCCATTCCTCAATAAATTCGTCATAAATTTGTCGAATATCATCATCTTGAATCACAATTCTTGTATAAACTCTGGGCGTATCTTCAAAGAGATATATGAGTTTATTCCCTCCATTTTGCTGAATAAAATCTCTGACAGCACAAAATTGTGGCCTGTTTTTGTTGGTCAATTTTTGTCTAAACAATTCTTCTTTGGCTCTTTCGCAAACAGTTTTATATCTGGATTTATTGACTCTTTTGATGCCTTCTTTTAGTTGTTCTATCCTTTCAAAAAGCAATCTATCGATTCTGTCTTGGTTGATTCTCAAGATATTATTTATGTGTTGAATATCTGTTCGAGTAAAAATGTGGTTATAAGTAAATTTTCTACCATGATTGAAGCAATAAGAATCATCGTCTGTATAGTCCAAATAGTCGTCCAAAGAGTCTATTTTCTGATTTCCTAGCCAGTCAATTATCCTCTCAGCTTTATAATTTACTTTTTGTTGAGGATCAGAAAGGCATCTACAAAATATCCGGATTTTATTACTGGTATTCAGGACATCCTCATCATCGCCTCTCAACAAATCGTCTATCGGCAAGTTTGTTTCCGATATGATATGATTTATTATATTATCCTAATTATTGTAAAGTAAATTTACTTGTATTCATTTTTTTTATTTGGTAGAAAATGACATCGGAGATGGCCCTTGCGCAGAAAGTGTCTCAAGAACAGCCATCTATCCTCCCCCTCAAAAACTGGCACGGTAGAAAAACTTTCGCCACTCCTACTCTGAAACAACTGAAATCTCGTCTCCAATATTATCGAAGGATATTGATCCAAGCACATCCCACGGACCCCAAAAAAATAGCCAAAAGAGAGAAGATTCAACGAAAATATGACAGAGATATGAAGGTAAGAAATCTGTTGAACAGAGCTGTTGGCAATCTTTACTCCTGAAAAATTTTTGTTATTCAAATAATGTCTGGAACTCTCCGACAAGATCGTATACTGTCATCAGAAGCAAAAAGCAAGAACAATACATCATTTTCGCAAGAACAGAATACCAATATACAGATTAATTACCCTAATGTCCCTCAACTTAACGCCTCAAAAACAGTCTCTCGTTCCAATTCGCTGTCTGATTTAAAGAACTACAATCAGCTTGACTCCCTCGAGCAAAAAAATAAATTCCTTGAAATGCTCGTTTCTGTCTATGAGGACAATCAGCTAAAAGTGAATTCTTATCTCGTTTGTAATACCACATCTCTCATGAATATGATTAAACTCTTGACCGAAAAACTGGTATTGGATGAAGATATCGCCTGCAATTCCTGTTGTTTCTCCGATAAATTGATATATATTTCGAAGATTCTCATAACGAAAAACAACAAGACAGAAGACATGAAATATGCCTACAACGATATTTACTCACAGTTCATAAAATATGGCATATCGTTCAAAATATGTATTTAAGATTTGAAAATAGCCAATATATGTTCGTTTATTTTTGCACTTACTTTGCCCACAATACTTTGTTGAATCTTTAAAGTCATGGCATAATCCTCGTCCAAAACCCTTCCGTCATATAGAATTACATCTCCTATTTGATACAAATTAGCGTTATCGACATAATATAAATAGTCTCCGTGTGTAGCGAATTTAACGCATCCGTTTTCTGAATCTACCTCTACAATGACACCAACAAATTCCTTCCATGAACCGTCTATAATTACAGAGCAAATACAGTCTGTGGTGTCTTCTGCAGTCGAACTGACGAACATATTTTTTTGCGGGTCTCTACGATACACATGGCCTGATAAAAATACTGGTTTTCCAATTTTATAGTCCGATATTTCTTCGCCAGCTTCTATCGGGGCATAATGAGTAATGGTCGTGCTGGATGTTCCATACATTACACTCTTAAATTTTGCTAAATATTCTTTGGTCATGATGCATCTTGAATATATTTGTCTAGCATCTAATAATTCTTGAAAATGGTGGATTTTATTGGAATTTTGGTTTTTAAAAAAAAATTCATAAAGAACGATAGGTGGGCCACTTTTTTTTGACTTTAAAAAAGTTCTTTTTTTCTTCGAATTTTAAGAATTATTCAGTAATTTCATAATATATATTTATATAACACAAATATGATAGGATGCAGTTGTTAAATTAAGTTTTGAACTAATATTCATCAACTTTTTTTTAATACATGATATGCAATATCACAAGTTCAAATGAATTAAAATACATATTTCTATTATTTTATGATATTATCTATGTCATACATCAAGAATGATCTGGAAACAATATAAAATAATTAATAGATTTCTCTAAAAAGTTAAAATAAAAGGTATTTTTAATTTTCAGAAGTATATAAAAAAACTGAATGTTTTCTTTTTTGATATTTAGTTTCTTCATCACCCAGGCTTTTTATTGATATAGTTAGTTATAACATAACTTCAGAGATAAACGTTAGTTGGGAAAACATTTTTAGAAAAAGCAATATCTTAATTTAAAATTAAATTAATCTATATTAATATTATTATTTCATAATTGAATTATATATTAAAAATATAAATAAATGAGATATTTCAATTTAAATTTAAAAAGCAAAGATAATCAAAATAAAAATTATTTTATATTTACCGTAATTCCAAAAATCTCAGATATATTCAATTAATCTCAGACATTTTTGAGAAAACTTTTAATTATTTGAAAGAATTTATTCAATCTATAGAATTATTTTAAGAGTATATTTGTTCAATGATTTGAATAGACAATGATATTTGACCTTTTTATTTTTCATTGAAAAAGTAGGAATTTTGAAAGTTTTTTGAAAAAAATTGAAAGTCTTTCAGTGAGTTTTCTCAAAAATGTCTGAGAATTTTTCTTTATGCCTGAGATTCTTTGAATTACGGTATTTGAATTTTTAAATTTCAAAAAAAACTAAGTTTTAATAAAAATTATAATATAGCGATTTAAATAGAAATAAACATAATATATATTTATTATAATATTATAAACATAAATTTAATAGTAAATAATATTTTAAAATATTTTATAATAAATCATATACTAATAAATTTTCAAAATCATTATAATCGAATAATTGATTATTTCTAACTTTTTCAAAACGAATTTTTATAGCATGTTTCAATTGTTATATTCAAAATTTTCGGTATAGAAAAAATCATTTATTTCTTTTTATATTTTGTCTTGATTATAATCAACAAGATATAACTTTAAACAAAATTAAATTAAACAATTAATTTAAAATTAAAATAGATATTTTTATTCTTAATAAATGAAATTTTCTTATATAAATTGAATGATCTTTTCAAATTCTTTTAATTTTGAGAAAATTATTTCAAATATTTTTGAAAGATTTTTTCTATACTATTTGAATAGTTTACAAAAAAAATATCAAAATTATTCATAAAAACTTTTCAAATTCATAAATATTTATGAACTATAATTAATATATTATTTTATTATTATATGTAATCTATCTAATGGTGCAAAAGTTATAAAAATTCATTGGTGGCCCACCTATAAAGAACGTGATATGTTCGTGAATCTTGAATTCTTCATATAAGATTATATATTTTATGAGATTTGGAAGGTTTTTAATTGAACATTATAATGTATTCGAAAATAATAAATATTATCAAAAAAATTTTCTGATATACAAAACATTAATCTTAAGTCACTTGAATCATTATAAATAAATAATATAGAAAAATGATTATTTAAAGTTAAATCGTTATAAAATATAAATGCAATATGTTATTTTTTTTTCTGAACTTTTATACTTCATAAAGCATCAGTTTTGATATATTTCAGTACTTTTATAGTTTTTTTTATTTCCTTTTTTAATTCTTGCATTTCATTTGCAAAAAGAATCATATTTAAAATATCTTACCAAATATAAATTCAAAAAGTTTATTTAAATAGAATGCAATTTTACTCCCAAAATAAAAAAAAAAATAAAAACCATAACGTTCTCCTCCATGGTTTTTATGGTTTTTATTTCAATGCATTTTGATCGGAAATGATCGTTTTCCTCACAAATAAAAACCAAAAAATCATAAAAAACGTTTTTTGGTTTTTATTTGAATGCTTTTTGATCGGAAATGATCGAAACGTTTGTAAAGTGTCAAAATAAAGTACTCAAATTATTTATTTTTTTTTTTTTGTTTTGGGTGTAAAATGGCATAAAAGTGTTTATTAAATATTCATGGTGTAAAATGCCATATTAAAATATTACTCGAAAAAAATGAAGAATTTTTAATGAAAATTTTTGACAACAAAACTTAAAAACCACCATTAAAAACCTGTTTTGGATTTTAAATCTATGGAGGCTATTGTTGACATGCTTAATTGAATATATTTTTATCGTTTCCATATAATTATAAACGAGCAAACGATTAAATTCAAAATTTATGAATTGGATATTATTGACATCATTAGCTTAATTATGAAAACATATACAAAAAAAAGCTGTTTACTACGCATAATCAATTATAAAACTCTTTTTTTTACGATGAGTAAACAAAATAGCATCAAAAAATTCTTTAATTATTAACCTACATCGAATTTGGAGTATAACGAATATATTTTCATCTATATTTATAACTTTTTTTTTGTGTATATTCTTCGAAATCCTCAATATTTTAAAAGGCTTAAAATACAATTTAAAACAATATACATCTTTAAAAAACGATATATTTTAATATCCCAGCTTATTAAAACCCGAATTTGATTCTTTGTTTTGATAATTCGAATTATTGAATTATGTACATCACACTTAAAAAATCGGAGTTTGACTTCGGGATTGAAAATGTTTGTTTAAAATACGTTGCTCTATAATAATCAACCACTAAAAAAATAAATTTATGCGTTTTGAGAATAATTAAATAAATATCTGTGACAAGGAAATGTCGTTCGGCTGGCGCGGAATTTTTGTAGTAACCTTAAGGCATCAAAGATCAAAATATATTTTTTCCAGATTTTTCGTGCATCCCTAGAGGGCTCTGGAGCCGAAAAGTTATGTGTTCTGATTTTTTGGATTTTTGGCTCTTTTAATTTTGAGAGGGAAAGCGTAGTAAAAGCCGATAGAGAAAAAAATACGTAGGGCCCAATATGTCATCATTTTAATATTCTATAATAAAATTTTGTATCAATAACAAAAAATATGTTATTGATACAAAAATCATTTATTAATAACCAATAATTGGTATTTGTAACAAAAAAATAGTATATGTGACGAAATTTTTTTATCTAAAACAAAAAAAAATCATCTATAACAAAATTTTTTTATCTATAACGAAATTTTGTATCTGTTACGAAAATTTTGTATGTGTTACGAAAATTTTGTTTTTAATACAAAATATTTGTATTGTTTACAAAATTTTTGTATTTAATACAAATTTCTTGTTATAGTAAAGGTAAATACACTCCCATTTGTATGATAATTTATATTTTACTCAATTATTAATTTTTATATATATTAATAATAAATATTTAAAAGTATATTTTAGGATTTTAATTAGATATTTCCAAGATATTTATATTTATTATATTTGTGAATTTATTTCTATAGGTATTCAATATTTTCAAAGCTCCTCTTAAATCAATCCCAAAAAAACAAATCCAACAGGATTTTCTAATGAATTTTTAGTTGTGTATTATGTTTTAATGAACGTGAAATCATCGCGATTTTTTGATCATACCAATAAAATGGTTAGAAAATGATTGAATAAAAAAGTGAAAAAATCAGATATTTGGATCATGTAATGAATAAGTATTTACTAATAAAAAGTATATATTCAAAATATGTATTAATTATATATAAAAGTGAATGTAGTTTTGTAGGTCTATCACTGTCATACATGAAATTAAGAGAACATTTTATCGAAATTTTCGGTAGATTTTTTTCCATGCACTTTTTAGATTTTTTGTATTCAATTTTTTCCTCTCAAAAAATGATCATTTACATGATTTTTTGCTCTCAATTTTTTTCTCACAAAATTCTTTTTTTGAATAGTAGATATCTTTTTTTCTTTAGACAATATAAAAGAAGATGTATCCTTTGTGTGCTTCCATTTTTAAAATAAATGAAAATATGTTTCGCTATGATTAAAATAAAAAAATCATTCCAAATGATTATATGAGATATGATTTCGGAAATTAGATAGAAAAATTAAGCATAATAATAAGCGAAATGCATTTAAATTAGTATAATATTGCAAATTAAATAATTTTTTTAAATAAAAATGTTGTTAATATTTCGGATCTTCAGAAAAAACACTTTAATTTTTACTTCCAAATTCGATGTATATATTTTTAAATAAAATGAGAATTGGTTTTAATGTAGCTATGATTAAAATAAAAAAATCATTCTAAATGATTATGTGAGATATGATTTCGGAAATTAGATAGAAAAATTAAGCATAATAATAAGCGAGATGCATTTAAATTAGTATAATATTGCAAATTAAATAATTTTTTTAAATAAAGATGTTGTTAATATTTCGGATCTTCAGAAAAAACACTTTAATTTTTACTTCCAAATTCGATGTATATATTTTTAAATAAAATGAGAATTGGTTTCGCTATAGTTAAAATAAAAAAATCATTCCAAATGATTATATGAGATATGATTTCGGAAATTAGATAGAAAAATTAAGCATAATAATAAGCGAAATGCATTTAAATTAGTATAATATTGCAAATTAAATAATTTTTTTAAATAAAGATGTTGTTAATATTTCGGATCTTCAGAAAAAACACTTTAATTTTTACTTCCAAATTCGATGTATATATTTTTAAATAAAATGAGAATTGGTTTTAATGTAGCTATGATTAAAATAAAAAAATCATTCCAAATGATTATGTGAGATATGAAATTAAAAGTGGTGCAGTAAAATTATAATACGCTTTTTTATTATCCTGTCATATGTTTTTTATTCTTTAAAATTTAAACTATTTTTGTTTTAATTAGTATAATTATTCTGTCATTCTGAATTAAAAAAAAAAAAAAAATAGCTACATTAATTAAAACCATTGACTTTTAATGCGAGATATGATAAATTCATATAAATAAAGAAGGAAAAAAAAGATATAAAAATGAAAATGTAGATATTTTTCAAATTATGCTATTGTTTGATGTAAATGAATAATTCCATTGTGAATTAAAGTCAGTATTGAGCTTGGGCGGCCATTTATAAAAATTTCTTTATCTTGAATTTGATAATGAGTATTGACATATTGGACAATTTTTTCTCTGTCTTTTTCTTTTATATGACCAAATCGTTTGATCATATCGATTGCAAAATTTTTATCTTGCGTCTCAATTGATTGATATTGTTGTGTTCTTGTTTCGCTTTGAATTGTAACATAATCTACAATTAATTCTGAGGGTTGTGAATTTAAATTGAGTTTTATTTGAGGACAATCTGGGAATTCAAATCCAAGAAAAATTCTATGGCAACAAGGAATATCTAAATGAAAATTTGAAGAAAGTAATTTGTTTTCTGAACATCGGCAAGAGTCGACTGTTGTATTATAGAAAGTAATTTCTTGATTTATCCTATTTCCTAAAAGTAGTGCATTTAAGTGATTAAACGTCTTCCTTTTATTATAATAAAAATTATGCTCTATTTCTTTTTGAAAATTGTGGATTTTATGTAATAATCTTGCTGATACATCATATAAAGAAGACCAAAAATTTTTTCTTCTTTTGGTCTTTTGGTTTAAATGGCCATGACAAGATTCAAGAGAATTAGTTGTTGATGGCATATTGAGATTGATTCTCTCAATTAATGCAATTTTTTCCCATTTCTTTTGGTCATTAATAATAATTGTATTATCAGTAAAGATTAAACCGACTTTTTTGAGAAGTTTATCACGTAAAGTAATTAAATTTTGATCTGTAATTTCTGAAAAAATTTTCGAATAATGGATAAAAGCATTGTTAAGTTCAAAAAGAGTTGTGCACTTTAATATAACATTTAGAGCGAAAGAAATTGGATTTAATTTTAAATTCACCATTAAATGCCTAAAACAAAATACATGCAGAATATGATTATCTAAAAATAACGACTTAAGGGCAGGACCTTGATCACTTTCAAATGTATATTGTTTTAAATCAATATGAAAAAGATTTTGAAATGCGTTGAAATGATTTTGGTATATCTCGACATTTTCTGAAAAGCCAAAAGAAAAGGAAAGTGGCAAGCCACCATTCATCGAACTTGCCATTAAAATACTGGTTACATAGTAAGGAAGGACACGCCAAGTAGTGTCCAACAAAAGGCCATTTACAATTTCTGAATTATCGGTTAAAATTGAATTCGAAAATGGCAGAACAAAAATTCCACCTATAACGTAGTATTTTTCGCCTTGATATGAAATTTTAGCTAATCTTTTTTTTATCGGTGACTTTTGAATAATTAAATGTAAAAATCCATTTAAATTTTGTTTTAATAATTCTAAAGAATTAATTGTTTTTTCTTTTTTTGTTGGTATGAATTCTTCGATGAATTCTCTAATTGAAAATGTATCATCATTTATCGGAAGTCCTGATAATTGTATTTTTTTGCAGAAATATCTGAAAATATCTGAAAAATCTTGTTGAATACAAAAAACCAAAGGTTTGTGTAAAAATAAATATCGCGTTCCATCATTTGGATTTTGTATGTAATAATTAAAAAAAATATGTTTTTGATATTTTAGATTTTTTCTAATTCTATTCCATCCCGCCAAAAAAGAATGATAAAAAGATTCATGTTCAGTAAAATAAAGTCTAATAAAGTCAATATTTGCATGAACACTTATTTTACAACCAATTTGAATAACAAAATAAGCTTGAGGGAAAGCAATAGATCTAAAAATGAACTTTGTATGATAATCTTTTCCTGTAACTCCTGTGATAAAAGGATGATTATCATCTTTTTTAAACTGGTAAAAGTTATTGATAAAGCATGATAATATTGAATAATTCCATTCTATATTTTGAGGAGTTATTTCGAAGCTGTGTAGAGGATGTGTACCTACAAAGCAATCTTCAAGAAATGTTGATGTCCTGAATTCAATAAAGCATAAGCTGCACTGCATTTTAATAAACTGCCATAAGGCCGACCTTGTAAATTGAAAGCTTTTAGTTTATTGTTTTATTTTTTTTTCAGAAATTAAAAAAGACAGCAGTTATACTGGTAATATAACTTTTTGTGAACTTTTATTTTGACAAAAATTATAATTTTTGAAGGGAAAAAATTGAATATAAAAAATCAAAAAAGTGCGTAATATAAAATCTACCAAATTTTCAGACCTCTTTTTTTTATCTGTTGATTTTATTGAACCCATATTGAAAATATATAAAATCCCGAAGATTTCCAATTAATGTTCATAATTTATGAAAATAAATATAAAATATTCATTTGGAAAATGATATTGGAATATCATACTATTGAAAAAAATTCAATTATTTTAATATAGGTAGTTGGATCTTCTAGAAAGAAGCAATTTTAACATTTAGAAAAGGAATGGTCATACTAATTAATATGTCGCTAATAATTCGTTATATCTGGAATTTTAATAAATGAATCAGAAAAAGAAATATGATTGCATTTTTTGGATTTTCTTGAGTAAAGCCTATATATTTTGATTGTCAATCAATGTAGCATACTGTGATGCCATTTTGATATGGAAAAATAGAATCCAAATTGAGAAATTTGTTGCTCAAATTGAACATTTTTGATGAAATTTCTTAATAACGGATAAATTTTGTTTAGTATTCAAATTTCGAAAATAAAAATACATTTTTTTTTAAATATCTTTTTCATTTCTTTTCGATTAAATTGAGAAACTAATTAATATAATATATAAATTCAATTCTAAAAGATTAATACTATTTAAAATAAATATTAATAGTAATTTAATTAATAAAATTTACATATATGGTGTTTTATTTTTATTTAACTTTTCAATATAGTTTATTTTTTCAATGCTTTAAGTATTTTTTCGATAATCGATAAACATTTCTATTATATTTAAATCAACTTTAATATTTATTTTAAAGCATTGCAAATATAAAAGAATTCAATAATGAAATTAATTGAATTCTAAAATATTAACTGAAAAATATTTTTCAGAAATAATTATATATTTTTTTTCCTTTTATCTTGTTAAATAAAACAAATTATAAGAAAAAGTATTTAGGTTAAAATAAAAAACTGGACTAGATAATAAAAATTAAAAAATATTTTTTCTTTTGATTCTCCAAAAATAAAAGAATAAAAAAAATAGAAAACCAATATGTTTTTTGAGTTTCTTTTGATTGCATATTTGGTTAAATAAATAGAAAAAGTTCTGGGATGGACAAATATTCTTTGAAAAATAAATCCTGTGAGAATTCCAAACAAAATGATAAATTTGAATTACTTGAACAATCGATTTTATTGAAGTTTTCTTATTTATTAAGAATACTAGCTCCAATAGATGCTATTGATGATGTATTTTTTTTTTTTTTTTTAAGATTGAAAATTTATATTAATGTTTTTTTTTTTTTTTGGCTTATATACCGTTTTCAGGTAATAAAGATTGGAATTAAATTATTGAAATTTAAATGAGCCTTAGTGAAGATATTTTTAGAAAACTCACTGAATTATCATAATTATTTTTATTCCTTTTAAACTATTATATAAGATTTTTGCTCAAAAATCATATGATAACAAATTCATATGAATATTATTCATAAAATAGCCTTTAACACAGATAAAAGAACTCATATCAATTAGGTTTCGGAACAAGAAAATATTTGTTATAATATATATAGCATTAATAATATAAAATAATTATTATATTTATATGGAATCATTCTTTAATTTCGGCAAAAAAATTATATTTTTACTTAATAATATTTTTAATTCAATATTTTGAGAAAACAAAAAAAAAAAAAAAAAATACTCAATTATTTGATAATATTCCAAGAGAAAATGAAGCCCCAGCTTTTTGAGAGGCCAAAAATTGAATGAATAAAAAATATAAAAATTTTAAAATGTTAAAAATGCGTTATATAAAACCAACAAAAACGAAATATAGCATTTAGTAGAACATATATAGAAAAAAAGCATAGAAAATAATTGAGAGGGAAGATTTTTTGAGTGTATTTTATATTTTCGCTAAAATGTATTCAAATTTGAAATAAACAAATTGAAAGAATTTCAGATGCACACAAAAAGCAAGATTATTTTTTCTATGATATTGAAAAAGCAAGATTATTTTTTCTATGATATTGAAAAATCAACTTCATAACGTATTATCTTCAAAGCTTTGTTATTGATGATTATGTTGTAAATGAGCAAGGATTAGTTAGATTAAAAAATTGAAAAATTTTCCAAATTTGAAAAATTTTTATATCTTCACAAAAGTAAAGTTCGAAAAATTTTAATTGAATTATCGTATAAACAAAAAATATATTTATCTATTAATTTGACTAGCATCATACGAAAATAAAAAATTATCAAAGACGTTAATTCAACTCATATTTTAAAAAAATATTAAAATAATTATGTTATATAACTAAGTACGAATTAAAAATTATAATACATTTTATTAATCGTATCGATTTAGAAAATTATAATCAATTTATTTCTAATGCAACAAGTATTGAATATATTGGAATATTATTTATGTTAGTGTGTCATATCATAAAAAGCTATTTATTCTAAAAATTGGCTGAACAATTGCTCTTATTTTTATATCACTTTTGTTTTTTGCAATAATTGAAAACATTGAATGAAATATTAATGATAAAATAGATAATATATAGAAAGAGGCATTCAAAAAATGATTATACAAAGAAATTTAATGATATTTATTGATTTGAATGTATATAATCCAATGCTGAAACGAAAAAATGAGATTAGGATTTTAAAAAGACGTTAATTTACTTCTTATAAAAAACAAAATTTTATATCAATAACAAAAAATATGTTATTGATACAAAAATCATTTATTAATAACCAATAATTGGTATTTGTAACAAAAAAATAGTATATGTGACGAAATTTTTTTATCTAAAACAAAAAAAAATCATCTATAACAAAATTTTTTTATCTATAACGAAATTTTGTATCTGTTACGAAAATTTTGTATGTGTTACGAAAATTTTGTATATGTTACGAAAATTTTATTAGTATTGTAAAATTTCCTATCAGTTATAATTTTTTATATAAGAAACAAATGGCATGTTATATAAAATAAAAATTATGATACTTCCGGCCCGTAGTAAAAAACGATAGAGTAAAAAATGTGATAAAAGTGATGTGAAAAATAAAAAAAAAGTGAACATTTTCCTTGAAAAAATCTAATATTAATTCAATTTTTAATTAATTATTATTTCAATTATTATTTCAATTATTATTAATTATTTCATACTTTTAGTAATGTATTATAAATAAATATACTTTTTTAAATAAAATTATATAAATAGGAAAAATGCTGATTTAATATTCGGTAAGAAAAATGTGTTCAAACTGCACCCTTAAATTATAAAAATATAAAAAATTTATAACGATCATATAAAGTATTCAAATTATATTCAATTAGTGGTCTGAGTTTTTACTTTCAGTTTACATAAACAAGACTGATATTCAAATCATATAAAAAAGTATCTTGCAAAACAAATCAGCATATTGGAAAAGATTATTAATGATTGAATTCAAAATGCTTATGATAAACTTTTTAAACACATCAAGGCCAATTCAAATAAATCATAAGGTCAATTAGTTCCATTCAAGATTTTCTGAAAAAAAAAAAAAAAAAAAAAGAATCAAATCTTGAATGCTAACTCAAATATTTTTGGGTAATAATAATAAAAAAAAAGAAATAATTATAAATTTTTTTAATTAATTTAAAAAGTTTGAAGAAGAGGAGTGCTACGTGAATTTATTTGTTCAGACTTGAAATCTTCCGCTGTGCTCTTTTTTCTGATCACAACCAAAGTGATAATTATTGAAATCAAGAGGATAAATATTATACCAGCGAGGACTCCAGTCACAATAAAGAAGAACTTCTTTGAGATTCCTCTCTCGCTACTTCCATTCTCCTGGTAGTCTGGCTCGCTGTAAACTTCCACGTGGAAGAAAGTTTCCTTCAAGTAGTTGTTATTAAAGATAGCCACACAAATTTCGTTAGTTTGGAAAGGAATCTCAATCTCATTCACCTTCATATTTCCAACTTTTCCGTTCAATTCGTATTCGTTGAGAGACAAGTGGCAAGTCTTGCTGATCCAGATTGATGGGTGAACGAATGAAGCGCTGTGATAAGCTCTCAAATAAGAGATTTTTGACTGGCTGGTGAATTTAACACGCGTTATGTCCATTGGCGACATTCTAGAGTAATAAGAAGACTGGTTTACCAAGTTAGTGATTGTTGTCTTACAAGAAGGACCAATCTGTGTAGCAGTGCACAAGCAGTGGTCTGGATGATCAGGATCAGTTTTCTTACAAGGAGCAGTTGTTGCTTGTGTGAACTCAATGTAACCGTTATCAATTTCACCTGTAGCAACAACAGCGAATTCTTGCTGAAGATTTTCTTTATTCACTGATGAATCGAAGAATTTACCAGCAAAGATGTGGATTGTGTAATCACCAACTTTGAATGCATCAACGATGACTTTCTCATTTGTTGACAAATGCTGAGTGTCAGCCTTCAAATGATCTCCGTTTTGCTTTGATCCACTTGGATTGACAACGACAAGATCAAGATCACGTGTCAGTGGAATTGGACTGTTTTCATGAAGCATTGGATCAAGATAAGAAAGTGTAACTTGGAGTGTGCAAGGCTTATTGACATGAACCGTTGCAGTTAAATGTCCGTTCTCACCAATGGATGGCTTCTTGTCTTGTCTAGTGATTTGGACGCCAAACTCATTCTCCAAAGGAAGAGCCTTAGAAACATCAACAAAACCATGTCCGTAGACGAGGTCAGGAGACAAACTTTCAGAAGGATGCTTAGCTGAATTGATAATTAAAGCTCGTAATGTGTTACCATCAAGTTCGACCTTATCAACCCATTTACCAGACTTGAAATACTGCGAAATCAAAGCAGCAGCACCGGCAACATTGGGAGTAGCCATTGAACTTCCACTTTTTGAAGCAAGTCCACCATACATGAAGTTGTCTTCTGGTTTCTCAATGTCACCAGCGAATGAACTTGCACTCAGTACGTAATCACCAGGCGCTATCACATCAGGCTTCATTATACCTTTGTTGCCAGGACCAAGAGAACCACGGTTTCCTCTTTTAACGGGATGAAGAATGTCAGTTAACTGTTCAAAAACGATAGCAACTTTTTCTTGCGATTCAATCAAGCCTTCAATTAGAGAAGCATTTGCAGTAACCAACATACCATCAGAGAATATGTTATCTTCGCAATGTGCCAATATTTCCTGGTTAATATAAGCATCACTATCTGTATCACCGTAGAAAATGACAACGTGCGAGCCATTGACAGTTTTACAAGCTTCTTTGAGTGATTGCTCATCCGTCTTTCTTGAATCAATTCCAATGATCTTTGATTCGCCTTTCTTTGTGCCAATTTTGTCAGCAACTTGATACAAATCATTCATGTGCATCGTAAAGAGATAAAATATGAAGTTGGGATCGCCTGGCTTATGAAGAGTATAAAAGTTGGAACCTTGAAAGACTGGACTGGTTGAATAAGCAACAGCAAGAATGTTCTTTGAACCACCTGGATCAACAATTGTATAGCCAATTTCACCTTGTCCGTGATTTCCTGCTGCAAAGACAAATAAACTTTGTGGATTCCTATATGCAAGGGAGCCCCATTCATGGTTCATGTTATCCACAAATTTTTCATCGTCTCCCCAGCTGTTACTTGAAATACGAGAACCTTGTTCATTCATTATTTTTTCAAGCTCAGCTGCAGTGGTTTCACCGTAAACACCGGCATAAACAATCTTGGCATCAGGAGCACTACCGTCAAACAAACTATTGATCGATTCTTTGCCAAGATCAACAATACTTTTGCCTGCCAATGTGCCTGCTACATGAGTTCCATGAGTGGATGCAGTTATGGTCTTCTTCCATTCATCCATGCTTATTTTGGAGTAGTAATACGAAATCTTCCTGTGATTGGGCATCGATTCATTAAATGTAACTTGCACATTGTCATCGCGGAACATCGCATGACGAAAATCTAAGGCTGTATCAATTAGGGTAACTTTTTGGCCTTCACCTGTAATTCCATGATTATGGACATAACGATCTATCTTGTAAAGATTTAAATAACCACCGCGAGTTAAGTTTTGATCGTTCTTTTGCATATAGCCTACATTGATCAGATTCTCTTCAACTGGTCGCTTGTATGTGGAAACAATTTGGACTGCTGGATCTTCTGAGAGCATTTTAGCAACTTTTTTGATATGACACCTTTGATTAACTTTGACAAGGTATGAATCTGAATTTATCTTTTTATCTATTGAATAGTATTTGTGAGCTGTAAGGTCATAATCAGAAGATGTTTTGACATATAAGTAATCAGTAGAGTTAAATGGAGCTACTTCATCAATTTTGTCAGAAGATTCTATCTGCTTCATAAGAGAATATGGGGAAATCTTTTCGATTTGGTCTAATGATAAATAAAGAATGAAAGTATTTTTAATAATCTGATCACTGGGGAGAAGTCGAACATATTCTTGGACATTTGCAAGATAATTATCATATACATGGACATAATACCATCGTTTAGAATTTTTCTTTGATTCGGTATTAGAAAAAAGACTAAGCAATGAGGAAAATAATGATTTGTTTTTATTTAAGGGAGAATCCTCTAATGAGAGAGTGAATTCTTTTTTGTTACTTGTAATAAAACTAAATGAATTGTAAGCACGGTTCAAATTATCATTTAAATTCTGAGAAAAAGCGAAGGTAAGATAAAGAGCAAAAATAAATGAGAAAGACATTAATTTATTGGCTCTATTTCGATAAAAAATTGAGTTAATGTGAAAAAGAATTTTTTTAAAAAAATAAAACACTATATATCTTAAAGTATTTTTATAATAGCATATATAATATTATAATTTTTAATTAATAAATTAAATTTTATAAATTTTTTATTTATTTTTTATAAATATTTAATATATTTTGAGATATTAATAAAATAATAATTTAAAAGAACGATAGAGATTGTGTTTTTTATGATAGAATTTCTATCATAGAAATAATTTTAGATTGTTTTGAAAAAAACAATAGTGATGTAAAGTTTTAATTGAAAAGTATCAGTAAACTCGCATTATTAATTTTCAGTTTAGTACACTTTTCAAATACTTTTATTCTATTAAAAAATAAATAAATATAAAATAATATATTTATTATCTATCTTATATATATAGATAATTGAAGTATAGGTATGAGTTTTTATAAAATTGAAATTATAAATGTCCTATTATACATAATATTCAAATACATTTATACGCATTTATGATTACTTAAATTTCTGTAAAAAAGCATGATTTGAATTACATTTATTTTTCAAATACATTTATCTTTATAAATATGCTTTTTTCCCTAAATGAGATTTTTCAATCATAGAAAATAAGTAAAAACAGAAGTGCGGGGACTAAAATAACGTATTTTGTCTATTTAATATTTTGCTTTTATTTCCTTTAATATTTTATATCTCAATAATTTTATTATATTTTTATTTTAAACATTTATTGTATTATATGAAATACTTATTGTTTTGATTATTTATTCATAGGGAAAGAAGTTACTTAATTGCCAAAAAGAATTAAATATATATAAATATCTTAATGAAAAAATATTTTTAATTCATAATTATCGTATATTTAACTAATAAATATAATATTAATATTTAATAATTATTTATATAAAATAAAACAATTTTTTTCATGAAAAAAAATAAAATTTGTAAAAAATTGTATTTTACAACTCATTTTTTGGAATGGTTATTTAATTCTCAAGGGATAACTATATATCAATTTATAGGATAATTAATATATATCACAATAAATATATGAAAATAAAAAACGACTCGTCAGGCGTAGCTGCGTTTTAACCTATAATTTTTTTAAAAAAATTAAAATTTTTGAATGAAAAAAATAATTGTCATGAATCTTTTTCAAGGATTTTTTTAATATGTCAAAAACTTTTTGACTATTTCCGGTTGGATATTTGACTATTTCCGGTTCATATTGAATTTTTTTTTAATTGCTTTTTTTTTCAAGAAGGAAATTAAAGCATTCAAAATATTTTTTGATAAATTATATATTAAAATATGCATTATTCCAATAGTCATCTTTTAAATTGCTCTGTTAAAAACAAAGAAAATTCTTTTTTTACTGAGATAAATTAGTTTTAATTTATAATAAAAATACAAAGAATACGACATATTCATTAATTTCTCCCAACAATCTCTTATTTAAACCAATTATAGTAAATAAATAAATCATCAGCGCATATCTTAAGGCATTTTTAAAAGATTTCATTGAGAATATTTAATATCAGATTTTAGCAATTCATGTTTTCAAGAGTAGAAAAAGTTTCAAAAGATAAATCATATTATATTATGCAAAAATCATTCTTCATTTTACACATTTATCATTTAATTCATAGAAATTTAAAATGATATTATTACAAGATCGATTGAATTAATTTTTTTATTAAACATTTTCATATAATAAAGATGCACTTAATATTTTATGACTTTTTTTATGCAAAAACATGAAAAATATTAGATGAATTTTTTGTATAATTTCAATGGTTTACGAAAATTAATAAAAATACTCATAAAACTCCACCTGACGAACAAAACTCTTTCATTAAATATTTTTTATATAATATGGAATATACTTAATAAAATATATTAATATAAAGAATTTTTAAAAAAATTTTTGTACCCGTACCTCTGTAAAAACAAAAAAAAGCACGACTTTGGCGGTTATTGAAAATCGTCGTTTCGACTTCATATTGAAATATTATATAGTATATTGGTTTTCAAGCAAGTTTTATATAGACCAAAAAAAAATCTATCGTAGGGGAAAAACATTATTCATGTTTTAAAAATCTATGTTATCAAAAAGTTTAACTTTTCAGAACTAACGTACGAATTTTAATTCTAAACGTTTTTACATGTTTGATAGAAGTGGTGTAAATACACAGAAATAAATCGATTTATCGACAAATGAAAGAAAAATATCAAAGTATAAAAATAATTCAAAAAGTTGACAAATTGAACGATAATTTATTTTCACTACTCAATTTTTTTTATTTTATTCATTTTTTATTCTGAATTTACTTATGTATTTAGTTATTTTGGAAATGAAATTTCATTATATTAAAGATAATAGTCTATTTTATTATTAAAATTTAATAATAAAATATCATAGAACCTCCAAACATCATTTAAATACATAAATATCATAATTAATTGATTTTTTCTGCAGATAAATAATTATATTTGCTTGGTATGATTATATATAACAATTATTTGTTATTATTTTCCCGAAAACTTTGATTTTTAATAAACATAAATATTCATGAAATTATTATCTTTTCAACTCCAAAATGAAAATACTATATTTAATATGCTTTAGTAAATAAATATATATTAAAAAATTATATTTTGTAATAAAAATTCCGTATCAACAAAACATTAGAGCTCGGAGAAAAAGGGATTTCCTTTTTGAAAATAAAGAATTATATTTATAAAACATATTTATTTTGATGTGTATAAGTTATATCTGAAAGCATACACTTTTTCGAAAAAAAATTGTTTTTTTAAAAAAAAGTGACTTTTTTATAAAAAGGTTTATTTTTGAATATTTTTTTTTTATAAAAAAAAAGCTTCTTTGCGAAAAGTTTTTGTGTGTGCAAAAAGTAAAATCATATCAATAAGTTTCGATCATTTCAAATAAAAAATTTAATTAAAATCATAAATTCCTTTCGAAATATAAATTGATAGAAAAAATTTAGTTAACAAGAATTTCAAAGAATTATTTAATAAAAACATATATTTAGATATTATTCAAATCATAAAGAATGATATTTTATGTATAAATTATAAAGTACTCGTAATCATTGCTTATGATCAAACTATATTCAAAATTTGAAGCATTCGAATGATATAGAAAATATCATTTGCTTCATTAAGCTGTGAGGCACTTTTCAATCTTGTTAAATGATGCTTTTGATGCAGACAGTTTAAATCGGGAATGAAAATAATAGTTTTGTCCTCAAAATGTAGTTTTTTCCACCAATTATAACGTTTTTTTTTTTAATATGAATAAATAACGTATTCAAAAATCAAAATCAAATAATATATTTATAAGATCTTGTTTTTTTTAAAAGAAAATCTATATTAAAAAAAATTGTTCATATAAAAAAGACTTGGTGTTTTGAAAAAAGAAAATTATTTCGCAAAAAAAAGATCATTTTAAGAAGTATTTTTCATTTTAAAAAGAAAACAAATTTTTTAAACGAAAAAAAGACCATATTAAGGTTGAACAAAAGCAGTATATTTTATCATATTATAATATAATAAAATATATGATGATAAAAAATTTATTTACTAAATATAATGGTAAAATTGACGTATGATATAAAAATAAACTAATTTTTCTTTTTGAATGAAAATTTTACAATTTGATAAGTTTAGAAAAAAAATGATGTTTTGTATAAATATTATAGCAAATATGAGGAAAATCCAATTTAAAATATAAGATATATTTTTTAGTTAATTTATTAAATTGAATTTATTTTTTATGAAATATTTGAATCATCAGAAAATTGAGATCAATTCTATGAAATTATTATATGCTTCAGAATATTGAGCATTTTTTTAAGAAATAATTGTGAGATTGTAAGATATAAACAATTGTAAAATTGTGAGAAAATAAAGATTTCTGAAAAGTAAAAATATGTAAAGTATTCAAAGAAAAAATCTATCCAAAATAAAGTCCCCAGCGTCGGAATTTTTGATTTTTTAAAATAAATCTTTTTAAAATCAAAAAATATGGCCAATTTTTCAAATTTTAACTCAGGTTGAAAAGATTAGCTGAGTGATTATTTATGAAATTATCTCTACTTTTAGCAAGATATACAATAATTTAAATATATTATATAATGATATTATTAATTTTATGAATATTTAATAAAAAAAATTAAAATTTATAATGATATATTTCGCAAAATATGTATTTTCGTTGTCACTTTTTGAATACTACAAAATTGAATGAATACCTTAATAAGGCCTCGAAAAAATTATTTCACAAAAAAATGTTTTTACAGACAAACCTTTTTCTTTTCGAAAAAAAATGGATTTTTAAAACATATGGATCTTAATGATATGAAAAAGTTTTGTAAATATGGAAATTCCTTTTTCGCCGATCTCTATTAATTATAATATAATAGAATTATTAACACCAATCGTGGTACAAAATAAAATATCAATGTAAATAAACACTCAACAGAAAAGAATATTCCCCAGGATTTCAAAAATAAAAAATGTGATTTGGAAATTTATAAGTCTACTATAAATTTTATTTAAAAGATATAATATCATTTTATCATTTAGCACTAAAATAAAATATCAAAACTATTAATTTACAAGTCCTTTGGATGATCAAAAAAAAAAACATCATTAGGACTTTATTTCATCACACTTGAAATAGTTATGTAATGTATCATTATGGATTATATTATCTAATATAAATAATCAATATATTTAAAAAATATTGTTTTTTCTTGTTTTTATAATAAGATATAAATATTTTTTTAAGGCTTCTTAACGTACGAAAAACGGTTACCCTTGCTCCTTTTAAAAACATATATATATTGATTTTAAAGAAAATTTTAATATTAAATTTATTTAAATTTATTATTTATTCTTTTTTAATCCATTTCTTAACAATAATTTTCCTCAATAAATTTTTTTTTTTTCAGATATTCTGGATATTCGGTATCATTTATATCATCTTCTTTGAAATGAGTGTCAATTGGATTATTATCTTTAATAAAAATATAAATGAATTTTCATTTTGTGATGAACTCTATTTTTCTTCTCTCATTTTTGAAATTTGATAAACTTTCATAATATTTCAAGCTAGCCTTTTTCTCAATACTGCGTTTTTATTCTTATTTTCTTTGTGTTGGCATCTGACAAATTTACATATCTAGTCATTATACTGCTACCTGATAAAGATGATGATTTTGAAATTTATTCTTTATAAAAAAATTACTGAAATTCAAGCTAATTATAAATACTTTGAAAATATATTTTAATGCCAGGTATATGCCATATATGGGTGATTGATTCAACATTTATTGAAAAGTGATTAACATTTGTAGATAATAACAAATCTATTAGAGTCAAAGAAAACAAACATTAATAATATTTTTAGAATATAAATCAGATAAAAAAAAATTAATTTCATCATTATTATTAAGAAAAATAAATTAAAAATATGTTTTTGCCCATTTTTGTTTAATCAATAAAATTGAATGCATTTAAGAATTATTTTGATTGTACTTATAGAAATATTTGCATATCCTCTCAAAATGGCTAAAAAATTATTTTGAATATATCTTAAAATTTGTTCCTAAAAAGATCTTACAAAGTTTAATATAAGAATTAAATATTATGTTTATTATTTTAGGATGGTTCTACTTAAAACAATAAGGTCATTTTTTCTATGGTGGTTTTGAAATTTAAAATGTATTTGTTTCGGTAATTTTCAAATTTTTTTCTAGTTTTCAAAAATATATTTTCACGATGAATTATCATATTAATATATTATCAAATATAAAATATATCAGATTTTGACGAAAATATGCAAATTATAAGATTTCGATCAAATTGCTTAAAATTCCATAATAACATTATTATTATATTCATTATCATATAAAAATTAAATTCTGAGATTTTCATGATAATATCTCATTTAGAAATCCATTTTTCTTTATTTTTTATTTTAAAAAATAAAATTGAATGCAATTGAGAGAAAAATTAGTAATTACTAAATTTTGGGTAGATCGTAAAATGCTTTTTTTTCCGAGATTTTCCTCTCAATTTTTTGAATATTTTTTAATCGTTTACATAATGGCTGTTTATAATATTTTTTATTGATTTTAATGCAAGCCCTCTGTATGTTATTTCACTATTCTTTTCAGAAAACAGCATCAATTGGTTAGAAACAAGCTGATATAGGGGACTGAAAGATTGGCAGCTATCCCACATTTGATATTCTTTGCCATTTAATATTTATATAAAGGGGAACCGATTTGAGCTTTTTATCAAATTTGGATTTGTGATTTTTAAATATGATAAATAATTTTAATATTCAATTCTGATAAAATGTTAATTAAAGAAAAGGAATAAACCCCCTAACTTTTTCAACAACCCCCTAACTTTTTTTGACCATTTTTCCCTCTCAAATTAGCCTTTTTTGATGGCCAAAAGTACTTTCTTTTGAATTTAAATATAAATATATATGTGTACAAGGTGATCATTTCCCATGATTTTATATAATTATTATTGTTTTTAAATATAATATATATATTAATAAATATATATAATATAATAATAAAAAAGTATTCTTTTTATTTTAGGATAAAAGTAAATTTATATTTATTGTTATTTGAATTCAATATAATCGTATAATTTTAAAATGACGATTATTAATGATTATTTATTCACCATATAATATCGGTTATTAAATAAGGTGAATATTTAATAATATATTAATCGTTATAACGGATTTCATTTTACTCAAGGTTAATTATTCACCTTTATATAATCAAAATAACGGATTTTTTTTTACTCGAGGTTAATTATTGACTATAATTTTATCGAAATAACGACTTTTATTTTACTCGAGGCTAATTTTTAACCATCATTCTATCGTAATAACGACTTTTATTTTACTCGAGGCGAATTATTAACCATATATTTATCTGAAATATTATTTTTTTGAACTTTATTTATCTTCATATTTTCTGAAATATATATGATTAATATTTTTTATTAAATTTAAATAAGAATATAAAGATATATTTATTTATATAATATATATTTAATTCTTAAAAACACCAAGATAATTAAATTTATTTATAAAAAATCAAAATTTTTAAGTATTTCTCCAAAAATACCGAATAATTATTTAATATAATAATTAATCGCATATTAAATAATATGAAAAAATTAAAAATATAAAAATATAATAAAAATATTTGGGAAATACCAAGATATTGTTTGAATTAATAAAAAATACTTCATTCATGAATATATTATCATGTTCCTTTAATATACATAAAACAACTCATAAAATAAAATTTATGTAATATGAAATATATATATTAAAAAAATAAATTGAAATATCCTCATATTAAACAAATGATCAATAATATTTCAGTTCTGAAAAATTAATGATAGAAAGATAAAACTATAAAAAATAAAAGCTATACATGATCTACATCATCATAATAATTATATCTTAAAACAATTTTACACTTTTTCCTATTAAATTTTCAAAATAAAATTTTCGCATTAATTGTAAACGGACCTTGTACACATATATAAATATGGAAAAAAGTTAGGGTTTTTTGTAAAGTTAAAATCAGGGCTTCTAAATTATAATACATAAATAATATTGAATACATTATTAAATATATTAAAATGAATGAATATTTATTGATCTATAAAAAGTTTTCTCTCAAATTTTAAAAAAGTTAGGGGGTTTTTTTATCGTTAGGGGGTTTTGATCTTTACTTTAGTAATAAAAAAAATTTATCGTAGCAAAAAAAAGATATGATAAAAAAGATGTTTTTCATTCAAAAATTTAAACTTTTTGATACAAATCCTATTTTTTTATTCAATTTTTATTTTTTATTCTCAAATGAATCTCTAAATTAAGATTCTACATTATAATATCAGTTTATTATTGATACAAAAAAAATTCAAGATTTACTTAATTTATTCGGTTTTTTCTCATTAAATTTTAATAATATATATTTATATATATTATATTTTAAGGGACCACTATCATATTTTTTTGTAAACATTTCAATATTGAGAAAACTCATAGAAAAGAAAATTCAATAGTTGTTATCTCGGAAAAAGTTTAAAACTTTAAAATTTCACCATTCCGATCATTTTTGTAAAATTTTTACTCCTTTCAACAGAAGGGGCAGCACTCTGCAAATCTCTATAGGATTTTTCTAAAATTATAATATTTATTTTATTAATGGACAGATAATTGGGTTTTATTATTTTTAATCTATTCCATATGGCCAATTTTGAAATATTACATATGATCATTTTGAAAAGGACATGTGAGATGAAATTTGTTTTGAAGAAGAAAAATATGAGCAATTTAACACAAAAAAGATGTATAAAAGAGTCAAAAAAAACCACATACAAATATTTGATGGAATTGTTTATTATTGAATAAAAATAAATGGGAATGCAGTTATTTCAAATGCATTTATACAAATCTTTCCGATAAAAATTAACATATTGGAATAATTCAGTTTATTTAGATATTTATTAATAATTGCATATATAAATTAAATCTTTTGATTAAAAATAGTAGATATTTGATAGAGAATTCGTAATTTTGTAAAAGGGCAATAGATAAAAGCCGCCGAGTAAAATAATACCATTATTATTAACGCTTGCTCTATAAATGATAAAAATTCAAGAGATATCTAAGAATCTTATTTTTAATTAATAATAACTAGACAAAAAAATGCTATTCTTTGAAAGCAAAACATTGTCGGTATTTTTTTAAAAAAGACTTAGTGGCTCTATTTAAAAATAAAGGCGGAGAACAGTAAAGCTATGATAGAGATAATAATCATTTCATCTAACATGTCATATTCAAAAAAAAAAAATTCTGATATCAGAAATTTTATAAAAATTGAAAACATAAATATACAAAAATTGGCCATATGATTTGGAAGAATATTTTGGATATAATATCTTCAATCGATATTACAATATATAAAAAACCTGATATAAAATCGTATAGAAATCTAAGTCACTATCAAGATGTTAATTTTCTGAAGAAAAAGCAGTTTTTCTCTCAAAAATAAAATAACTAAACATATATATATTCATAAATATTAAATATTTTTTTACGAAATTAGTATTATTATTATTAAATATATGTAATAGTATATAAATATAATTATCAACTCTCAAATTCTCGTATTTAATGGAAAAGCGGATTTGACACCTGAGTGAAACCCCTTCTCTTTCAACTTTTAAATTTTTATTGAAAAAAGGGAATAGGCTTAAAAGAAGAATAGAAATAAATGATATGTAATTTATATAATTTATATATACCAAAATATAGCAAAAATACTCAAGAAATAATTTTTTTTAAGTCAATTAATTTTGTGATAACTCATAGAATTTTTAACATAGAATTTGATAGTGGTCCCTTAAACATCTTTAATATTTAAAAAGATATTTTAAAAATATGTTTTTGCCAAAAATACGTTATTTAAGTTACCCCACCCATATTTAGAATTATATTTTTTGATTATTTTATTCCTCAGAAATATAAGAGAATCGCTATTCAAATTTTAGAAATTTCTGAGAAATGATCGTTTATACGAATACGTTAAGTTCCGAAAGAGAGAGAACTTGAAAGCTGTTTTTGGAAAAAATGGCCGTTTCCACAGCTCCCAAAATTTGCATATCTTGCTAGATAACAATGAAATTTGATTTTAAATCATAAAAATCACTTGAAAAATTCTACTTTTGGAGATATTGAAAATGTTGATATATTTTGCACACCAAATTTAATTTTGCGTCAGTAACAATCCAACATAAAGTTCATGCTTGGAATAATTTCATATCATAATTTTACCTACAAAACTTTATTATCCATGGACTTATCAAGCTTTTAAAATTCAGAAAAAAAGTTCGTTTTTTTTTGAGTGAAGGAAATGTATGGAATGTTTTTTGAAATATTTTTATCTTTTTATATAATAAATATTGATCGGTAACATTAATTATTCATATCATACTTATGATGTATTATTAATATTTAACTTTATAGACCAATTAATTTTTTCTCAACAAAATGGAATATCTGCATGATACCATCATATATGTGCATTTGTATTTGCTTAACATATGTTTTATTGTTTAGAATGCTAGTTTGTATTTTATATCACTTATTATTTCACTAATTATGAAGATATTATAAATTAAAATTTACGACTAAAAAAAATGTGATTTTTCTGGAGAGATTGGCTTAACCGTTTAATATAATTTTCGGATATGTTATTATATAATATCATTAATTGTTTTTTATCGAGGCAAAGAAATTTGATATAGAGTGAGGAGAATAATATGTAAACGGGAGAATAATATGTAAACGCTTCTGAAAAAGTTTAAAAATGAAAGAGAAAAGCATTATCCGCTTTCTTTTAGTTAGTTTTATTATTATACATTATCAATTTAATTTGAATCACTATATAATAAATTACAAAAACAAAATTTAATAAAGATAATTTAGAGTTTTTTTATCAATTTTTTTCAAATAAATTATTTATTATTTCTATTAATTAATTCAAAAAAATTGTATATCTTAAACTTTTTCTGTAGCGTTTACATATTATTCTCCCGTTTACATATAATTCTCCTCACTCTAGGCATTAAAAAAAGATAAAAATGTTTGAAAACCAAATCCTCTCAAATAAACGTCAATTTTATTTTAATATTCATTTTTTTGAATAAGCACGTTTTTTGGTTCTCACAAAAAATCTTGAATTTTCTGTAAAGACAGGAATAATATTACGGGATTTAAACAACATATGTCTTATTATATCAAATATAATGAGGTTTTACCCAGCCGATTAGGTTAAATATGCTTTTATTTTAGGATATTTATGTTTGCATAAATTTTTACATAAAAGCTTTTCAAATATTTTGTGAGTATAAAATATTTTGTGTGTATAAAATATTTTGTGTGTATAAAATATGGATTATCTATTTTTATCTTATTAAAAAAATTTCTTAAATAAAATTTATATTAAATATATGATATAAATATAATAAAATAAATATAAAATGAAACACAAAAATTATTTACAAATAAATACATATATAATTATAAATCTCAAAATGTATTCAAAATTAAAAACTCATCCATAACAGAGTTGTAATATGATTTGAGAATATCTCTCAAAATTCAATGAAAATTGAGATATAGGTCCCAAATTTTTTGAATTAATTGAAATTATTAAATAAATTTTTCAGATAAAAAACGATTAATTTTTTTTTATAGATTCTAATATTCAATAAAAATATTAATATTTTGAATATAAATGCAGATTCATGTAATTATATATATATTATTAAAATTATATTTTTATTTTAATAAGATATTTATTCAAATTTTATCAAAATAAAAATAGATCAATATAAAAAGAGAGATATGGTTATAAATTGACCTTATAATGTTATTTTTATGTATTTTAATATAATAACAAAGGATTACATTAGATTTATTTATTAATTTGTTATTTATTTTTTTATATATAATTTATTTAAAAATTATATTAAATGTATATATATAATTGATCAAGAAATATATATAATAAATAATACATACTTTCAATGATATTCAATTTTCAATAATTAGCATGAAAATAATTTATTGAAATTCTAATCGTCTAACGAGTAAATTGTGAGTTTTTCCTTCAAATAATTTGAAAGAATTGAATCTATCGTTCGAATTTTTTTGGCAAGGTTCGTTTTCTCGCCAAATACCTGATAAATAATATTTTTGATAAATAATTGTTAATATATAATACTATTTTTTTTTCCAATCTAAAATTTTGGAGTTGAAATTGAGTTCTATTTACGAATATTTCATTTTTAAAAAATACATTATTTTTTGCTGAACAAATAACTGATTTGCTATTAATAAACATCAAATGATTTATCTATTTAATTTATTTAATTACCATTAATTTTTTCAGAATGATTTAAATTTGATTTTTCATATACTGCTTTAATAGCACTTTTTATTATTATTATATATTATAAAATAATGTTATTATTTATATTCAAATGTTTAATTGTTTATATATTGTTTTTTTTATGAGTTATATATAAATTATTGACTTCAAAAAAATATCTCAATTAATTTGAATAATCTCATAGAATCGGTCAGACTGTCCATAATTCAAATGTATAAAAATATTTTGATAAAGCATCCATAAATAATTGTATGAGCTATTTTAATTTCTCATTATAAATGAAAATAATTAGGGATTTTCAACTCTCAATTATTCATTCAATTTTTTTTCAATGAAAATAAATTTTTTTCTGATTACCAGAATTAATTATCTATGAATATTTCTAAAAGAGATTAAAATAAATCTTTTATTTTCAGTTTTATAAATATAATTAATATATTAATTTTTTATTTTATTCATTTTTCATCAATTCATAATGATCTTGATATGATATATAGTTTTTTTTGGAGAATAATTCAAAAATTGAGTATTGTTTGAATTAAAAATTTAGAAAACGTTCTGATAAATTTCATTTTTTATTTCAAACATAACCAAAACTATAATCAAATTCAAGCTATTAAAGTTATCTCCCGTTTTCAAAATGACTATTTTTCGCTTCAATCAAAAAAAATCTTTAATTTGAATTAAAGATATTTACATATATGTTTCAAAGAAGGCGATTTAAATTATCAGTCGTATTGTACCTTTTATCAAATAAGAGCGAAATCATCTAATCGACTTTATTTATGCTCCTTTTTAAAAAATTCGAGATAGTAATAAATTGAATGGATTCTCAATATTTGAATTAAATACAATAGAAAATCAATTTGTTCATGAAAATATTTTACCATAAAGGTCAATTATTCCAATATTTTCGAAAAATAAATTTTAGTAAAAAACAACATGCTTTTTAAGACCAATATATAATATCCCAATGTTACCGATTTTTATCTTTTATCTTTCAAGATAAAAGCAATATAAATGATTTTTGACAAACAAATAAATAAAAAAATTGAATAAAAACTAAATCTAAATTTTCAATTAAATTATGATTTCATTTTTCATCATTAAAGATTCTTCTGAATTTTTCTGAGAATAATTTAATGGTCGCATATGTTTTCCCTGTAATCAAATAATTGTGATATGCTTTCAAAAAATTCTGAGAGTTTAGCGTTGAAAATCCCTAAAAATAATGATAGATTTTTATTTTCTCAAATTATTGTATGTAATCATTCAATAAAATTAATAACATTTTATTGAAATTAAAATCATAGTTTAAATTTTGAATATCTTATTTAATTTTTTTAAAACCTAAATTATAATTAATAATTATATATATAACATTTTATATTCATTCATATTTCCAATGTATAATAAATTTTTATTGATTTACATAATGGATTACTTGAATCGTATTTTTGAATACTTAATAGTTTTTATTTATTCAATTTATATATTTTGCATATATCTCACAATAAAATTTAAATATAATATTTTATGGCTATTATAATAATATAAAATTCAATATAAAAACAAATCATAAAATATGATGATTTAAAAACCACTTGTTATTTCTATTTCGTTTTTTTCGAATTTCCATTCATTTAGAGTAGACATAGCAACCTCTCAATCTCATTCAATTTTCCAAACTTATTGAATGCAATGATAATGCAATTTTTATAGAAATTTTTAGATTACGATGTTTATTTTTTATACAATCAATTTATTGAATAAATATATCTTTGAAAATAGTATATTAATAAATCAAATTTATTTTAATATTATTTTATAAATGTATTTTTATTTCATTTAAATGATTTAAGATTAACTGAATCTAATTTGATATAAAATTTTATTTTTTAAAATAATTATCCAACGAATTTAATTGAAAAATTGAAATAAATTGAGTCTTCAGAAAATCAAATACCACTTTTTCAGGGGATATTTAAAAGAGCCCTCAAATATTCTATATTAAGCTGACTGTTCAACTCAAATATATATTCGTCTAATTCAAATATTGAAGGCTATTTTAAAAAGTTGCTAGTTTAATTATATACAATAGAAAATCAATTGGTCAATAAAAACATTTTACCATAAAAGTCAATTATTCCAAAATTTTGGAAAAATAAATTTTAGGAAAAAGCAACATGCTTTTAAAGACCAATATATAATATCCCAATGTTACCGATTTTTATCTTTTATTTTTCAAGATAAAAGTAATATAAATAATTTTTGACAAACAAATATAAATAAAAAATTCAAGAAAAACTAAATCTAAATTTTCATTAGAGATTCTTCTGAATTTTTCTGAGAATAATTTAATGGTTGCATATGCTTTCAAAAAATTCTGAGAGTTTAGCGTTTAATATCCCTATTTTTTTTTTAATTTCGAATTCTATGATATTGTTAGATAATAAAATAAAAATATTTAATAATTTGAGATGAAAAAAAAAAAAAAAATCAATTCAAAATAAAATAAAATGTAAAAAATTGAATAAAAAGTTTTGGCGACCGTTACACTCGTATATAAAAAATGCAATAAGAAAACAATATATATTGAATTTATAGACAAATATCATCTGAAAAAAAAAAAAAAATAATGATTGTTTTTTATAATATCTTAATATATAATTCATTATAAGTATGATTTATCTATTTTTAATGTTTTATTAATTATATATTAAATATGAAATTTAATTAATTTATATAAAATAATAATATTACGAAGATTTATATAAAATGGCAATTTTTTTTATTAAAAAATTATTTTTAAAGATGTTTTTCTTTGTTTATTTATCAATTGCACTAGAATTCCAGATTCTTGATGATAACCCGATGAATCCTTCTCCAACGCCGGTTCCAATCTCAGTTCATATTGAATTAATGAAAACATCAATAACAAATATTAATGATGAAAACAAATGTCATACCAATTATGCATGTACCACTACAGATATTAACCCAGAATGTGGTAAACGATGTTGGTCAAATTTAGGTAATGATTACTTTGAATATACGTTCCGAGGTGAACAATTCCAAGTATATGGCACTAAAGCATCGAATCAAGGTAATTTTTCACTTTATTTAGATGGTAGTGTTATTGAAACGATTAACTTATATGCACCAACGACCATCGAACGTACATTAGTTTATACATCAGAACGATTATCATATGGAGATCATACTATTCGAGCTGAAGGAATTCCAGGTCAATTATTTGAGATATACAAATTTGCATATTGGCCATCAGTTGAAGCTACACGAATCAATATTTCCGAAATGACTACGATCAGTGGCAGTTGGACCGCAGAAAGTGATAAAATTGGAGGTACACGTGAATATTCTAATTCAAATGGTGCATCTAAAAGTTCTGTATTTGTTGGATCTAAAGTATGGGTATATGGTTCTAAAGACGGTGGACATGGAACGATGTCAGTTCAATTTGCTACTGAAAACGCTGAAGTGAATGAAGAAGCCACACCACGTGTTGATGCAGCATTAGTTTATGAATCAGAAACACATCCATTTAAACAATATGAACTTTTGATTGAACGAACAGGATCTAAAGCCATTCTAATTTACTGTGTTTATTATCTTTCTAATGCACCTAAACAAACACCAGCACCATATCCAACACGAACCATTGTTCCAAACACAGCAGCCACATTTATTGATAAAACATTTACTAATACATTACCTAATGACAATCAACAAATTCTCATTCAGTCTAGTTCAAAAGTTAAACAAATCTCCGGATGTAAATTCACAGATATCAATGGTAATTTCAATTATTTCATTCGCCCAGAAACTGAAATCCAATTTTATGACAATATCATTGAATACAGTGATATAACACAAACATATGCAGCACCTATTTGGGCTAACTATGATGGTCATTTCATGATGAGTGATTGTAGATTTATTAATGCACGATGTTCTAAAGTAGTTGGTGGAGATGCCAATGTTTTCTCATGCACAAGATCAATGAATCTTGAAATTGAATCATGTCAATTCATCAACTGTGGTAATGCTAATGGCCAAAACATCATCAAATTAAACAATGCACGAAGTTCATTACGAATGAATTCATGTTCATTCACATTTGATGATGTGAGTAAATCATGTCAAGCAGTTTACATTTCAACATCGAATGTAATGATCAACGAATGTACATTTACACGCTGTGGTAAAGACACGATCAACATTGCATCACAAAGTAACAATGGAATCTTCCAATTCACTAACAATCAAGTTGAAGGATTGAAAGATCAATTCATATTAGCCAACAGCATGAAAACGAAGCCAATCATATCTAACAACACATTCCAAAACATTAACCTTGAAGGCAAATATCTCATCACATACAATCATAATCAAGATGAGATTGAATTATATAACAATACATTTAAGAAGATCAGTGTGAGTGGTAATGAAGCATATGGAGGAAGTTGTGAATTATGGTTTGCACGAGAAGGAAAGATTGATTATTCTATTATCTTTTCACAATGCAAGTTTTATGAACTGAGTAATTCACATTCTGATTCACCATACAACCAAGGTGGAGCTATTCATTATGGATACACTTTATCAACGAGTAATGTTAGCATTCACTTTGAACAAAGTGAATTCAAGAACAATCGTTGCAACAATGGTCAAGGTGGAGCCATTGGAATTAATATCAAAGGTAATTTATATATCAATAAATGTTTATTTGAGGACAATGAAGCTAGTAGCAAAGGTGGAGCCATTTATATTTGGTGTAAAGTTGTTGATCCAAACACACCTACAGTTGATGAACCAATTCTAATGGAAAATATTATCATCACGAATTGTCAATTCATCAACAACAAAGGCAGTGAAGGTCAAGCTATTTATATTGAAGAAGAAAACATTGAAGATATCAAACTTGAAATATCCAATTGCACATTTAATAACAATGGTGAAGATCAAAGTAAACACATGATTGTCAATTATTGTCATGAAATGATCTTTGAACACAACACAGTTGAATATTCAGATCCAAGTAAAACAAGTGGAATCCTTTCATTAAATAATGCGAATATTATTACCATAAATGATTGTAATTTCAGTGAATGCACGACAACATCTGAAGGTAGTATCAAGTTTTCAGGACAAACCGATTCATCTAACACGATCATAACACAATGTCGCTTTGATAATTGTCGAAGCAGCAGTTACACTATTAACATTGAGAAAGGCACCACAGAAGCCGAATCAGTCATTGTTTCATTTTCAACGACAACAAATTCGAATGGTGGAATCAACTTTGGCAACAAAGGTTTCACCCTTCGCAACAGTCAAATTATTCGCACGAAAGCTACTGGTGGAATCAAAATTGCACAAACATCAGACAAAACAGATCCTATCATTGTTACAAATTGTGTTTTTGACAACTGTGAAGAAGGAAATCAACGATGCTTTTCTCTCACAGTTTTTACGACATCATTTGTATTTGCTAACAACACGATTCAAAACATGATTGAACGAGGCAAATCAGGCTACATTGGATTTATTAATTTCAACAATGAATTGAATACATGTACAATTGAAAACTTGACTCTTCAAAACAATCGTTGCAATAGTGATTATGGTGGTGGAACAGGATTATGGATCAACAATGTTGGAAAAATTATCTTTAATAAATGTTCATTTATCAACAACACAGCATTAACCTCATCAGAATCACGATCACAAAAACCAACTGGACAAAATGCATATTATGCAGGAGATGGTGGAGGAATCCAATATGGCTTCACTAGATCATTATGCAACATTGATCTTATATTCAACGAATGTTTATTCCGTGAAAACAAAGCAGTTCGTCATGGTGGAGCTCTTGCAGTTCAAATGAACAAGATAGTTGAAATTAACAAATGTACATTTGAATGGAATATTGCTAATTATCAAACAACAACTTCATCCGAATTATTATATGATAATCATTTCAACAAGAAGACCGAAGGACGAGGTGGCGCTATTTATTTAAATCCATCATACACATCCAATGATGGTACATTTTACACTAAGAGCATCAAGATTGAAGATTGTATATTCCGTAAAAACACAGCATTTGATGGACATGCTATTTATATAGAAGGAGATCAATGTGATACAGAATTCATTATCAATAACAACGATTTCATAGATAATTATGATTCAGAAACATATTCTATTAATAAAGCAGTTATTGTTTCTGAGATTATTGATTTATATGAAAATAAGATTATTCTTTCTAATCGATTTTCATATAATGATACCGAAATATTTGTTCCATCATTGAAATATGTTGATCATTATGGAAACGCACCAACATCTACACCACAACCAACACCAACACCAACGCCGGTTCCAATCTCAGTTCATATTGAATTAATGAAAACATCAATAACAAATATTAATGATGAAAACAAATGTCATACCAATTATGCATGTACCACTACAGATATTAACCCAGAATGTGGTAAACGATGTTGGTCAAATTTAGGTAATGATTACTTTGAATATACGTTCCGAGGTGAACAATTCCAAGTATATGGCACTAAAGCATCGAATCAAGGTAATTTTTCACTTTATTTAGATGGTAGTGTTATTGAAACGATTAACTTATATGCACCAACGACCATCGAACGTACATTAGTTTATACATCAGAACGATTATCATATGGAGATCATACTATTCGAGCTGAAGGAATTCCAGGTCAATTATTTGAGATATACAAATTTGCATATTGGCCATCAGTTGAAGCTACACGAATCAATGTTTCCGAAATGACTACGATCAGTGGCAGTTGGACCGCAGAAAGTGATAAAATTGGAGGTACACGTGAATATTCTAATTCAAATGGTGCATCTAAAAGTTCTGTATTTGTTGGATCTAAAGTATGGGTATATGGTTCTAAAGACGGTGGACATGGAACGATGTCAGTTCAATTTGCTACTGAAAACGCTGAAGTGAATGAAGAAGCCACACCACGTGTTGATGCAGCATTAGTTTATGAATCAGAAACACATCCATTTAAACAATATGAACTTTTGATTGAACGAACAGGATCTAAAGCCATTCTAATTTACTGTGTTTATTATCTTTCTAATGCACCTAAACAAACACCAGCACCATATCCAACACGAACCATTGTTCCAAACACAGCAGCCACATTTATTGATAAAACATTTACTAATACATTACCTAATGACAATCAACAAATTCTCATTCAGTCTAGTTCAAAAGTTAAACAAATCTCCGGATGTAAATTCACAGATATCAATGGTAATTTCAATTATTTCATTCGCCCAGAAATTGAAATCCAATTCTTTAACAATATCATTGAATACAGTGATATAACACAAACATATGCAGCACCTATTTGGGCTAACTATGATGGTCATTTCATGATGAGTGATTGTAGATTTATTAATGCACGATGTTCTAAAGTAGTTGGTGGAGATGCCAATGTTTTCTCATGCACCAGATCAATGAATCTTGAAATTGAATCATGTCAATTCATCAACTGTGGTAATGCTAATGGCCAAAACATCATCAAATTAAACAATGCACGAAGTTCATTACGAATGAATTCATGTTCATTCACATTTGATGATGTGAGTAAATCATGTCAAGTAGTTTACATTTCAACATCGAATGTAATGATCAACGAATGTACATTTACACGCTGTGGTAAAGACACGATCAACATTGCATCACAAAGTAACAATGGAATCTTCCAATTCACTAACAATCAAGTTGAAGGATTGAAAGATCAATTCATATTAGCCAACAGCATGAAAACGAAACCAATCATATCTAACAACACATTCCAAAACATTAACCTTGAAGGCAAATATCTCATCACATACAATCATAATCAAGATGAGATTGAATTATATAACAATACATTTAAGAAGATCAGTGTGAGTGGTAATGAAGCATATGGAGGAAGTTGTGAATTATGGTTTGCACGAGAAGGAAAGATTGATTATTCTATTATCTTTTCACAATGCAAGTTTTATGAACTGAGTAATTCACATTCTGATTCACCATACAACCAAGGTGGAGCTATTCATTATGGATACACTTTATCAACGAGTAATGTTAGCATTCACTTTGAACAAAGTGAATTCAAGAACAATCGTTGCAACAATGGTCAAGGTGGAGCCATTGGAATTAATATCAAAGGTAATTTATATATCAATAAATGTTTATTTGAGGACAATGAAGCTAGTAGCAAAGGTGGAGCCATTTATATTTGGTGTAAAGTTGTTGATCCAAACACACCTACAGTTGATGAACCAATTCTAATGGAAAATATTATCATCACGAATTGTCAATTCATCAACAACAAAGGCAGTGAAGGTCAAGCTATTTATATTGAAGAAGAAAACATTGAAGATATCAAACTTGAAATATCCAATTGCACATTTAATAACAATGGTGAAGATCAAAGTAAACACATGATTGTCAATTATTGTCATGAAATGATCTTTGAACACAACACAGTTGAATATTCAGATCCAAGTAAAACAAGTGGAATCCTTTCATTAAATAATGCGAATATTATTACCATAAATGATTGTAATTTCAGTGAATGCACGACAACATCTGAAGGTAGTATCAAGTTTTCAGGACAAACCGATTCATCTAACACGATCATAACACAATGTCGCTTTGATAATTGTCGAAGCAGCAGTTACACTATTAACATTGAGAAAGGCACCACAGAAGCCGAATCAGTCATTGTTTCATTTTCAACGACAACAAATTCGAATGGTGGAATCAACTTTGGCAACAAAGGTTTCACCCTTCGCAACAGTCAAATTATTCGCACGAAAGCTACTGGTGGAATCAAAATTGCACAAACATCAGACAAAACAGATCCTATCATTGTTACAAATTGTGTTTTTGACAACTGTGAAGAAGGAAATCAACGATGCTTTTCTCTCACAGTTTTTACGACATCATTTGTATTTGCTAACAACACGATTCAAAACATGATTGAACGAGGCAAATCAGGCTACATTGGATTTATTAATTTCAACAATGAATTGAATACATGTACAATTGAAAACTTGACTCTTCAAAACAATCGTTGCAATAGTGATTATGGTGGTGGAACAGGATTATGGATCAACAATGTTGGAAAAATTATCTTTAATAAATGTTCATTTATCAACAACACAGCATTAACCTCATCAGAATCACGATCACAAAAACCAACTGGACAAAATGCATATTATGCAGGAGATGGTGGAGGAATCCAATATGGTTTCACTAGATCATTATGCAACATTGATCTTATATTCAACGAATGTTTATTCCGTGAAAACAAAGCAGTTCGTCATGGTGGAGCTCTTGCAGTTCAAATGAACAAGATAGTTGAAATTAACAAATGTACATTTGAATGGAATATTGCTAATTATCAAACAACAACTTCATCCGAATTATTATATGATAATCATTTCAACAAGAAGACCGAAGGACGAGGTGGCGCTATTTATTTAAATCCATCATACACATCCAATGATGGTACATTTTACACTAAGAGCATCAAGATTGAAGATTGTATATTCCGTAAAAACACAGCATTTGATGGACATGCTATTTATATAGAAGGAGATCAATGTGATACAGAATTCATTATCAATAACAACGATTTCATAGATAATTATGATTCAGAAACATATTCTATTAATAAAGCAGTTATTGTTTCCGAGATTATTGATTTATATGAAAATAAGATTATTCTTTCTAATCGATTTTCATATAATGATACCGAAATATTTGTTCCATCATTGAAATATGTTGATCATTATGGAAACGCACCAACATCTACACCACAACCAACACCAACACCAACGCCGGTTCCAATCTCAGTTCATATTGAATTAATGAAAACATCAATAACAAATACTAATGATGAAAACAAATGTCATACCAATTATGCATGTACCACTACAGATATTAACCCAGAATGTGGTAAACGATGTTGGTCAAATTTAGGTAATGATTACTTTGAATATACGTTCCGAGGTGAACAATTCCAAGTATATGGCACTAAAGCATCGAATCAAGGTAATTTTTCACTTTATTTAGATGGTAGTGTTATTGAAACGATTAACTTATATGCACCAACGACCATCGAACGTACATTAGTTTATACATCAGAACGATTATCATATGGAGATCATACTATTCGAGCTGAAGGAATTCCAGGTCAATTATTTGAGATATACAAATTTGCATATTGGCCATCAGTTGAAGCTACACGAATCAATGTTTCCGAAATGACTACGATCAGTGGCAGTTGGACCGCAGAAAGTGATAAAATTGGAGGTACACGTGAATATTCTAATTCAAATGGTGCATCTAAAAGTTCTGTATTTGTTGGATCTAAAGTATGGGTATATGGTTCTAAAGACGGTGGACATGGAACGATGTCAGTTCAATTTGCTACTGAAAACGCTGAAGTGAATGAAGAAGCCACACCACGTGTTGATGCAGCATTAGTTTATGAATCAGAAACACATCCATTTAAACAATATGAACTTTTGATTGAACGAACAGGATCTAAAGCCATTCTAATTTACTGTGTTTATTATCTTTCTAATGCACCTAAACAAACACCAGCACCATATCCAACACGAACCATTGTTCCAAACACAGCAGCCACATTTATTGATAAAACATTTACTAATACATTACCTAATGACAATCAACAAATTCTCATTCAGTCTAGTTCAAAAGTTAAACAAATCTCCGGATGTAAATTCACAGATATCAATGGTAATTTCAATTATTTCATTCGCCCAGAAATTGAAATCCAATTCTTTAACAATATCATTGAATACAGTGATATAACACAAACATATGCAGCACCTATTTGGGCTAACTATGATGGTCATTTCATGATGAGTGATTGTAGATTTATTAATGCACGATGTTCTAAAGTAGTTGGTGGAGATGCCAATGTTTTCTCATGCACCAGATCAATGAATCTTGAAATTGAATCATGTCAATTCATCAACTGTGGTAATGCTAATGGCCAAAACATCATCAAATTAAACAATGCACGAAGTTCATTACGAATGAATTCATGTTCATTCACATTTGATGATGTGAGTAAATCATGTCAAGCAGTTTACATTTCAACATCGAATGTAATGATCAACGAATGTACATTTACACGCTGTGGTAAAGACACGATCAACATTGCATCACAAAGTAACAATGGAATCTTCCAATTCACTAACAATCAAGTTGAAGGATTGAAAGATCAATTCATATTAGCCAACAGCATGAAAACGAAGCCAATCATATCTAACAACACATTCCAAAACATTAACCTTGAAGGCAAATATCTCATCACATACAATCATAATCAAGATGAGATTGAATTATATAACAATACATTTAAGAAGATCAGTGTGAGTGGTAATGAAGCATATGGAGGAAGTTGTGAATTATGGTTTGCACGAGAAGGAAAGATTGATTATTCTATTATCTTTTCACAATGCAAGTTTTATGAACTGAGTAATTCACATTCTGATTCACCATACAACCAAGGTGGAGCTATTCATTATGGATACACTTTATCAACGAGTAATGTTAGCATTCACTTTGAACAAAGTGAATTCAAGAACAATCGTTGCAACAATGGTCAAGGTGGAGCCATTGGAATTAATATCAAAGGTAATTTATATATCAATAAATGTTTATTTGAGGACAATGAAGCTAGTAGCAAAGGTGGAGCCATTTATATTTGGTGTAAAGTTGTTGATCCAAACACACCTACAGTTGATGAACCAATTCTAATGGAAAATATTATCATCACGAATTGTCAATTCATCAACAACAAAGGCAGTGAAGGTCAAGCTATTTATATTGAAGAAGAAAACATTGAAGATATCAAACTTGAAATATCCAATTGCACATTTAATAACAATGGTGAAGATCAAAGTAAACACATGATTGTCAATTATTGTCATGAAATGATCTTTGAACACAACACAGTTGAATATTCAGATCCAAGTAAAACAAGTGGAATCCTTTCATTAAATAATGCGAATATTATTACCATAAATGATTGTAATTTCAGTGAATGCACGACAACATCTGAAGGTAGTATCAAGTTTTCAGGACAAACCGATTCATCTAACACGATCATAACACGATGTCGCTTTGATAATTGTCGAAGCAGCAGTTACACTATTAACATTGAGAAAGGCACCACAGAAGCCGAATCAGTCATTGTTTCATTTTCAACGACAACAAATTCGAATGGTGGAATCAACTTTGGCAACAAAGGTTTCACCCTTCGCAACAGTCAAATTATTCGCACGAAAGCTACTGGTGGAATCAAAATTGCACAAACATCAGACAAAACAGATCCTATCATTGTTACAAATTGTGTTTTTGACAACTGTGAAGAAGGAAATCAACGATGCTTTTCTCTCACAGTTTTTACGACATCATTTGTATTTGCTAACAACACGATTCAAAACATGATTGAACGAGGCAAATCAGGCTACATTGGATTTATTAATTTCAACAATGAATTGAATACATGTACAATTGAAAACTTGACTCTTCAAAACAATCGTTGCAATAGTGATTATGGTGGTGGAACAGGATTATGGATCAACAATGTTGGAAAAATTATCTTTAATAAATGTTCATTTATCAACAACACAGCATTAACCTCATCAGAATCACGATCACAAAAACCAACTGGACAAAATGCATATTATGCAGGAGATGGTGGAGGAATCCAATATGGCTTCACTAAATCATTATGCAACATTGATCTTATATTCAACGAATGTTTATTCCGTGAAAACAAAGCAGTTCGTCATGGTGGAGCTCTTGCAGTTCAAATGAACAAGATAGTTGAAATTAACAAATGTACATTTGAATGGAATATTGCTAATTATCAAACAACAACTTCATCCGAATTATTATATGATAATCATTTCAACAAGAAGACCGAAGGACGAGGTGGCGCTATTTATTTAAATCCATCATACACATCCAATGATGGTACATTTTACACTAAGAGCATCAAGATTGAAGATTGTATATTCCGTAAAAACACAGCATTTGATGGACATGCTATTTATATAGAAGGAGATCAATGTGAGTCACAAATTACAATTTCTAACAACGAATTCATTAACAACTATGATAAAAACAAAGATATTAGTTTACAATCTGTGATTGCTTCTGAAATACAAAACATTTTAACTGACGAAGTTGTTGAAATGAATAAATTCAGTTATTCACTTAGAGAGTATAAAATAGCTCCATTTGTTTATGTTGATCATTATGGAATAGTAATACCAAGTACTCCATCGCCAACAAACCCACCAACAAATGGTAATGTATCTGACAATACAGCTAGTGGTAATAACAATGTAATGAAATTCAATTGCCCAATTGCTAGTGGTTATGTTAAGATCTATGTTACATGCACAACCTGCTCAATAAAAGAACAGATTTGGTTTAAAGTTCTATTTTCAAATAATGATATAAGTGGAGTTGAATATGATCCAAGAACTATATATAATGACGCAACAATTGAATTCTTTGTTCCACTAAGCAAAATGTCATACAACGATGAGACTTTCACACTGTCTTATGTTTTACAAAGTTCCGATATCAAATATACTCAAGGTTCAGCTGAGACTAATTTGAAATGTGTTCCAATTGCAACACAAACTCCTCCACCATCTCGTTCTCCTAGACCAACAAAAACTCCTTCAATGACTCCAACTCCTGAACCAACACCAGAAATTATTTATTTGAACAAAAACAATTGTTCTGAAGGAGTTCGCTGTGAAGAAATTGTCACAGAAAACACAGTTGTTCATGTTTTCATCGATGTTACATCATTTAATAACTTCGATCAAGGAAACGATGATGGAGGTGCAGTTCATTTGATTGATTGCTGTTTGACTTGCGATGATACCCAATTCACTAACTGTCAATCTAAACAAGGAGGTGGTGGTGCAATTTTCATCGAAAATACTCTCAGATTTACAAACAATATCACATTGACAGCACTTAGATTTGATAATTGCAAAGCCAAATATGGAGGTGCAATTTTCATTTACTGCGGAACTACAAAAGCACCAGTAAGTATTTTATCATGCAATTTCAACAATAATGAATTGTTTGCTAATGATGAAACAAATAACCTCCATATTGGTGGAAAAAGCATCCTTATTGCTGCTAAGAAAGGATCTGTTTCTTATTGTAGATTCAGTGGAAATCAAGGTGAAGGTGAACAAATGAAATTTGTAAATAGATTTGATGAAGATGATTACATATTTAACAGGAAATCACATAAATCGCTTAGTATCAAATCATATAAAGAATACTATCATGAAACATTTTCTGTTTCAAATTGTATTTTTGATATCGATAAAGATTCAAAGAGTTCCATTTCTTACATTGCTGGAAAGAGTGGAACTAAATTTGAAATTAAAGATTGCATTTTCACTGGAACTCTAAGTGAAGATGCTCATTTCATTAATGAAGAAATTAATTCAAATGAATCACCTAAAGTTTTGGTTAAATCTTGCAAGTTTTCATCTGATTCTGTTCACTCTTTGAAATTGGATGAAAGTAATTCTCATGCTGGTAACACTTTCAACTATGTTTACTCTGAAAGAAATGATGAAAAAGAGAGAAATGCTTACTCTTGGAAGTTAATTGCAGGAATTGTTGTTTCTGCATTCGCTGTTATGGTTGTTGCAATTGCTGCATCAATCTTTTACTGCAGAGAAAATGATGATGGAATTATCAGAAATTCCAAAGAATCAGGAGAAATTCAGCCTGATTTATAAAATATGCATTTAAGCATATATTAAGTATTCTTATCTAAGAATAGATAATGAATAAATTTAAGAATCAAATTTGATTCTTTTTATTTTTATTTTTATTTTTTTATTTTTTTTTTTTTTTTATTTCGAGATGTTATAAATTCATTAGTGAAATTATTTTTTTTTATCATTTATTAAAAATTCATAAAATTAAAATTACGAAATAGGAATTAAAATTGAAGAACGTAAAAAACTCTCAAAAAAACATAAAATCATTTGAGATTGATATCATATATTTGTACAAATACAATGGCGGTCGCAAATCTTTCAAAACTTTCAAAAATGATGTAAGGAAGCATACATAGGAAGAGTCAAAAACCGAAATATAAATATATTGTGTTATATATACTAAGAAATGGAACTCTTTGAATCTTAACTAATATCTTTTAACTCAGTATCTTATATATACTAAGAATCTATACAAATGACCTATCATTTGTAATGCTATTTAAAATAATTTTATAAATAGCGAAATATATCAAAATATACAAATGGCCTATACATTCTATCAAAGGTATTAGTTTCAATCAATCATTACTGAAAAAGAAAAAAATGCATCACAAATCCAGAGCAACAATAAAAACGTCCGTTTATTATTAGTGATTAAATAACTCAAGATTGAACTGAAATTCAGCTGATATTTTATAATCAAAAAAAGTATAGACAGAAAAATATTAATTAACAAAATTTTGAAGTTTAATTTTTTTTCACAAATGAATTTAGAATATTATTTTTGCTGTTTGCCGCAACGATTAAATTCAATTCAATTTTTTAAAAATGGACTAGTATTTGTTATTTTAAAATGCCAACCGAATTCATTAAAAAAAGTGAATTAAGTATTTTATGAAAGTTGATGAGTTATTATATATTATATATGTTTTTTAAAACAAACATTTGAATTAAGCAAGCATATCAAAAACAAATTATTTTTTTAACGTAAAATACAGGCACACCAATTAAAATATTCAATGTTAAAATGAAGACACGATGGCCGAGTGGTTAAGGCGTGGGATTAGAGTCCCCATGGGTTTATCCCGCATCAGTTCGAATCTGGTTCGTGTCGTTTTTTTGCATTTTTTTCTATTTTTCAAATAACTGTAGCCACTTTTTGATACAACTATATTAGATATCAAAAGAATCATCCATTTTAATTTAGTAATTTTGTAATTGAGACCATTTATTATGTTTTTCAAATGAAAAACGGAATATTCAGTCTCTCTCTGAAATGCTCCTCAACTGCCAAAAAAATAGCAAGATCCACTGGAAAATCATGGAGCTTGCTAGCAAATTCGGAGGGAAGTGTAGCACATCGATTGGTAAAGATGTAGCTGGCAATATTATCGAAAAAGGGAGTAATTTTTTTTGGTAATAGCTTTATTATTTGATCATATCCTAAATTAATAAAAGAAATAAGCTTTATACAAACTTATTTTATTCATAAATAATTTTGCTAAACAGTATGATTGTCTCCAGTCCACTGAATGTTCAAAATAGAAATATAAAAGGTTTATTTAAACTTTTTGATATGAAATGGTTGAATTTAAAATTTCAATACAATTTTGAAAGCAATTATAAAATAAATTGAATAAAAATTTCAAAGAGGGGTTGCAACTTTTTCATAATTTTAGATTTTTTAAATTTTTTTTGTTTGTTAAAATGAAAGTGCAGGCAGTATTTAGTGACATTGATGGAACTTTTCTTAATGATCAGCATCAAATGACAACTGACACACGAGAATCCATCAAAAAACTCCAAAGCAAAAATATCAAGTTTGCGCTTGTCTCAGCAAGGAGTCCGTCAGGCATCTTCCCCATTCTCCGTAAGAATTCCTTTAAATGCCCAATAATTTCGTACAGTGGGGCTCTCGTCATGGATGAAGACGGCAAAATTATCTATGAAAAAGGAATGGAAATTTCAATTGCCTCTGAAATAATTGAATACATCAAAGAAAATAAATTTGACCTCACATGGAACCTCTATTCAGTTGACAACTGGATTTCTCAAAGCAAGAATGATCAGCGTGTCCTAGAGGAAGAAAAAATCGTTGATGCAGAGTCATTTGAAGGTGACATCACTTCACTTCCCGAGGGAAGTTCTGTTCACAAAATTCTTTGCATGTGTAATCCAGAAAAAATTATCGAAATTGAGAAGAAAATTGAAAGGAAGTTCCCTCAATGTGCGGTTGTGAAGTCATCTGACAAGTTACTTGAAATAATGATTAAAGGCATCAACAAGGCTGAGGCTGTGAGACGGTTGTGTGAATTCTGGAATGTTTCAATTGAGAATGCAATTGCTTTTGGAGACAACTACAACGACATCGAAATGCTCGAGGCAGTCGGATTGGGAGTTGTGATGGGAAATGCGCCTGAAGAAATACGAAGAAGATTTGCAGAAGTAACACTTGACAACAATCATGATGGAATTGCAGCTGCATTGAAGAAATTCAACGTTGTTGAATAACTTTTCTAATAAAGAAATATAGAATGAAATTTTTATTGTTTTTTTTTTTTTTTTTTAATTTATATTTTTTTTTTTGTATTATATTAACTTACTCTTGTTCATTCAATCATTTTTCATTGAATACGAAAATCATGTTTCATTGATTTGAATCATGAATAAGTTAACTGAATAATAATATTTCAAAAATTTTGTAGAATGATCCTTTTTTTCCTTTTAAAAATTATGAAAAAATAGTCAATTTTGAAGAATTAAATAGTTTTAGAATATTACATGAAGATTTTGCTGAATTCAACATTGTGAATTTTTAACATCTTAAGTATTTATTTTTATTACAACAAGCTTAAATATATCAGATTTCTTTTTTGTTAAAGATAATCACCAGTTAAGTAGACGAAAATAACGAACTATTCGAATTAAAAAGATAAAATGGTAATTTTAAAAAAAAAATGAAATATTTAAAAATGAAAACCATTATTTACTCGAATTTCTTAGATGTCTAAAAAATGCTTAATTACCATCTTCTCTTTTTGACGATATTTGTATAATTTGAAACATACATGTTAGTAAACCATGGTGGAATTTTGATTTCTACCAAAGATGTACAATTAAAAAACACTTTTGATTTAATCGTTTTTACGGAAAAAGGAATGTCTATTTTTTCTAATGACCTACAGCTATTAAATGCATCTTGTTCAATTCTTTCTAAAGATGATGGAACATTAAATGTTATTTTTGACAATGAATCACAAAATAAAAATGCTTCTTTTCCTATTATTACTACTGAAGATGGAATTGTAATTTCAATTAAATTGGTAAAATATAAAAAGGCTCTATCGTCAATACGTAAACAAGATGATGGAATAATAACTTTCACAATACTATATTTTACAGTATTAATATCAATTATATCCTTAGATAATGTAAATTTGTATTTTTCTATAGATTCATCTATTTTATCAAATGAATCTAAATAAAGATTTGCGCATGTATCATAATTGAAACGAATTAAGTTTTTCAAAATGCTATTATTAAAATTACCATTGATAATTTCATCATCAAATTGTGAAAAATTATATGATTTGAACATTGCTTCATATACATCATTACTAAATGTATCTGTTAATTCACTTGGTAAGTATTGATTTTTAATATATTCTGCAAATTCATCATTGTAACATTTAATCGATTCAATAAAGCATTTTTCATATGAAATATCTGAAATATTTTGCCTTTCTAACAAATATATTAATTCAGGATTACCACTATGAATTGCATAAAACCATAAAAATTTAGTTAATGGAACATTATTCAATCTTAAATAATTGAAAATTTGAATTGATCCGAAAAATGCTGCATATTCAATCAATGATGGTTTCTTTTCAATTAACATTAAATTTGTTTCAAATACTGATGGCTCAATTATTGTGTTTAATCCAATGTTAAATTTATTAACATAAATAATAAAGTCATCTAATGAATCTTCACGTATCAATTTGCATATGTATGTTTCATTTTCTCCAATTTTTCTGTTTTCTTCATAATTTTCAGATAAGTTTTTGTTACTTTCCAAAAAATTCTTTCTAATTTTTGCTTTCATAAATGGACTTACTTCGTTGAAGAAAAATTCTTTGTACTTGAATGAACTTTCACAATTCACTTCTACAATAAAATCAGCAAAATATTTATCTACTTCGATAATATTATTTTTGATTAACAACAAAAGCATCATTTTATTATTTTTAAATGTGTTTAACAACTCTTCTTTATCGTAAAATCCCATATTGTTAATTAAAATCTTTAATATTTTTTCTATTTTGGTGAAAAAATTTGGACCACGCTTGTAATTATTTGATGCTTCTGATAAAAAGGTGCATAATAAGTTTTTTTCTTCAGTATTACCCATCATATAAGAACTTTCAAACAAATTTGTAAATTCTGTAATATATTTATCTTCATCTTCATCATTTTTGATTAAATTTATAACAATATCTTTGATTTCTTTTTTCTTGCTAATATATTCTTCCCAATTCATTTTCTGTAATATTCACTTGTTTTCCTAAATTAAAATAAAGATTAGAAACACAAAAAAATTTAAAGAAAAATAATTGAGAGATAAAAATGCTAAAATTTTTTTGATTGAATTTTTAAATTATATTTTGGTCCTAATTTGTGAATGAAAATTTTATGAACTCGCATTTTAAAAAGAAAAGAAAATATGAATTTCTATATATTTTCAATATTATCATATAATACTATTATTAAAGAAAAAAACAATGCATATGATCGATATTGATTTTCGAATCTTTATTTTTTTTTTTTTTTTAGGAAAGACTTAAAATAGGATAATGTCATTTTACACCTATATCAATTTAATGAATAGTTTTTGTCAAATTGTCTTGGCAGTAACTCAGTATATCAAATGGTATGTTAATTAGAAATTTTGATTGATTTGGTTTAAATTTATGCAAATTGTGACAATTTGCTGTAATACGAAGTAAATGTCAACATTCTTAATTAGTTTTTTTTTGGAATTGTTATTTTGATCGAAACTATTTTCAAAGGTTTTATAAGAAATAATAATTTAAAAAAGTATTTTAGGCACACAAATATTGTTTAGAAACATTTCTGGCAGACAAAATTAAATTAATTTGAATTCATAATTATGATGATCGATTTTTTGAAAATATTAATTTTCAAACCAAGATTAATTAAAATAATATACAACATTTCTTTAACTCTTTTTCATTAAATTGAAATATCGGTCTATTTTAAAAAATTAGAGTATCGTTTAGAACGATAATTCAATTTAGTATTTGAAAAATTCAATAATCACATCGTAACAAAATTTTTCAACGCACAAAATAATATGATCTTATCTCATTTAAAAAATTGTTATACTTTTTATAATTTATTAATTTGATTAAATAAATTTAATTTTTAAAATTTTTTCTAGAAAATATCCTATGTTCTTTTTAATTTACTAATATATTTATCATACTTGATTTAAATCAAATTTGAATATAAAAAAAAATCAAAATCATAATGAAGAGAATAACTAATTCATCTCAATCAATTAGTTTAATGAGCATTTCAGCTAATCTTTCAGGTATCTTGCCATATTCAAATGACCCAAAAGATTTTTCAATCTGCCAAATTTTATATTCTCCCACAAATCGAATAATGAAATTTTCAGCATCAAATGTAAACAACTTAAATACAAAACAACTGCTAGAATTGGTTTCATCAAATGTAGGAATTGAAACGGAGCTCAATCTTTTTATTAAATTCCCAAATAATAATTTTCTTCTTTTAGAAGAGAATGAATCACCTTTTCAAATCACAGAATCATTATTTTATTTACCAATTGATAAAGAAGACAAAGAAAAACTCCATAGCTATCATTTAATTGCTACTCCAAAAAAGAAAACAAATCGATCATTTTTATTAATTCCTGTCATAGATGAAGAATCCAATTTTCTTTACATGATGCCCTTTTTACAAACATCGAAATCATTTCATCTTGATTCCATACTCAAATCGATCCAAGCAATTCATCAATGTCCAAAAAGTTCAATTTCAGTATATACAAAGAAAGGCCAAAAATTGAATGCCGACATGGTCAAATTGGTGACAATAAAGCATGTTCTAAACCAATCAATTTACATTTCATTAACGATGACCAAACATATTCATGATCAAATACAAAAGCGAGTGAATGTTTTGAATGAACTCAGAAGTACAGAAATCAACTTTTTCAAAACAATTAACGGTTTTATTGAAAATGTTACTCCTGTTTTCAAAAAGACAAACATTTTGACAGCCAATGAATTGAATAGCTTTGTTAATGCTGTGCATTACATCACTGGCCTTCAAGAAAGAATTGTTTCCGATTTGAAAGACATGCGGATCAATTATATGACACTTATCGGCACGTGGTTCAAAGAGTATGTTCCATTCTTGAAAGGCTACAATCAGTACTTGACTCTCTACAAGATGTGTCTTCCAAAAATCACAGAAGCAATGAAATTGAAAGAAAACAAGCCAATTTTTGAAGCGTTTTTGAATTCTGAATACTCAAACAATCTTCGCTTTGACAGCGTTTTGATCATCCCTGTCCAGCACAGTCCGAGATACATGCTGCTTCTCAGAGAGATGATTAAAGCAACACCAGAGGCACATCCTGACTATGAAGACTTGGTCAATACATTTGACCTTGTCGATGAAACAATTCAAAAACTGAACAACGAAGTCACCGTTTTCCAAAAGAAGCAAGAATTGATGAACTTTGAGTCACTTTTTTCTGAAAAGGTCGATTTGTTTTGCCCTAACCGTAATTATATCGGTTACTATAACGCGCAGTACAAGTCAGAGAACTACCTGCTGCTCCTGTTTTCAGACGAGATTTGGCTCTCAATTGTCAACAAAGAAGGCAAATTGAAAAGAAAGAAAAAATTGAGTCTGGACGATACAAACGTCTTTGCGTACTCAAATAAATCGGTTGTTTTCAGGTCATTGAGCCAGCCACTTGACTTCATCTATCTCTTTGAGGACACAGAAAAAAGAGATAAATTTGTGTCTGACTTCAGAAAAACGACGGTTTCTTACCTGAAACTTTTGAGAGACCAAATAAGGCTTCGATATGAAACGGTTGATGTGAAAAATCAATACAAATTGTCCGACCACTCAATGACCTTTTTGAATGGCACTTTTTACGTCTTCGGAGGCCGTGATGAAGATGGCAATGCGACAAACGGTTTGTACAAATTCACTGCTGAAAATCCACTTTTTGAGGAGTTGCACGTTAACAAGGATTACTCAAAACCGCCGCCAAGATTCATGTGCGCTTTCTGCGCAATCGACACCGGGCTCTTCGTGTTTGGTGGCACAAACGATGAAAAAAGCGGTTTTTCTGATTTATGGTTCTACTCATTCAAATTTGAAAGATGGCAGCAACTTTTGAATGAAGGTGAAAACGATAGCTGCAGCCCTCCTGGCGGTTATGGCCTTGAATTGAAGCTAGCAAAATTGAATGGAAAAAGTGACAGTCTCATTCTCAGTGGTGGAAATGACCAGTTCGGCATATATGCCTACAAACTGAAAACAAAAGTTTGGGAGAAAATTGAACCGAAAAATGGTCTTAAAATTCAATCGTTATATGGTCATTCAATGATTCCAATTTCTCAGAAAAACGACAACTTTTTGATAATAGGTGGCAAAAATTCTGAAGGTGAATATAACCGTTTCCCACTTTTTGTGACAAATAATTGTCAGACCATTTATCCAGTCAATTTGACAAGAATTAATCCTATCGAAAGATTCCAGCATCGTTCTGTTGTGATAGATAAGACAGTCTACATTATCGGAGGCGATTCAACCGAAAAAATGCCATTTGCACTTCACCTCAACCTTTCATTATTCACCGTGCCAAAAGTCGAAGGCGAGAAGAAACACGCTGTGAGAGGATTCGCAATGGCAACCGATGGGAAGGACATTTACATGCACGGAGGATTCGACAAGAAAGAGAAGCTGATGTCTTGCCTCATGAAAATTTCGGTTTTCAATCCTGAAAGTGAAAATGACAAGAATTTAAATTTTGTGGACCAGCTAAGTGAAGCTTCTTTTGAGCGCGATAATCTAGCATATCAAGTAATGAATAATCCAAAGTCTGTCTCTGATGGAAATTGGATTGTTGGCCAAAAATAATCGAATGTTTTAAATGTTTCTATTAAAGAAATAAATCAAAATTAATATCTCTTTTTAGTGATACATTAAAAAAAATTTTATATGAAAAGCAATTATGAAAAATAAGAATTTTTTGATCCTCATATGAGATATCGGTATGTATTCAATGTAATTGGAACAATTTAATTTTTTTTTTTACTCATTCTTAAAGTAAACTTTAAATTAAACTTTACATGATTATTTTTTGCATGATTCTGAATATAAAAAAAGAAGAACCAATGAAGATTACAAGTATTGATAAATAAAAATTCCTATATAATAGGGTTTTTAATAACCGATTTTTAATTGAAAATATAATTTGTAAAATATACAAAATCAATTTTATATATTATTGAATATTTTAATTTGTACTAGCTTATTACATTAAAAAATAAATTATTAATATTAATAATATAATATTATAAATAATTTGAAAATATTATGGGAAATTATATCAATTGAACAAATTATACAAAACTTAATTCTTATCTGAATTAAATATTAATATTTATTTTATAGTTATTATATTTCAACAATACATATTGGAGGATAAATCTGTGCTAAAATTTAAAAACCTCTTTTTTAATAGAAGTAATCGACAAAATAAGAAGAATTTCTTATTTTTACTATAATTTAATGTATAATAAGATTTTTAACTCAACTATATCATATATGTGTACTCATTATATAGTAATAAAACTGTTTTTTACATAAAATATCAAACTTGGAATAAATTAAAGAATTAAATAATTATAATAAAAGCTAAAAATTTGAAGCAAATATGTAAAATGAATAAAAATGGTGTTAATATATCATTATTTTGAAGTTGATTAGAAAATTATAGGTTAGTGAAAAATAATCTAAATAATAGCCATATTTCTTTTTTTTTTTTTTTTTCACTCAAAAAGATATCATATATAATTTCCACTTTGGAGTGAATAATATGATGGTTATAATGATATTATCTTAATTATTTACTGGAACGTTTTAGAAGGCATTTACATTCCCCTCTCAAATAATTGAGTTTAATTTGAAAGGGGATTCAAATTTCAGAATTTTTGAGTGGTTTCTTAAAACCTTACTCAATATTTTTTTTTCAAAAAGTTTAAACTTTTTCTATTGATAACAATAAAATTTTTAATATAAAAAGAATTATGTTATTTAAACAAAAGAGAACTAGTCATAGAAAGGGACCAAACCTTCAATGAAATACTCAGGAATATATTTGACATAAACTTTCTTATCATTATCATCATCATCAGAATCGGGCTGAGCCTGTTCAGCATTATCTAAAGAGTAAGTTTTCCTCGAATACAAGAACTTGAGTCCCTTGACCATCTGTTTATCTGATGCGAATCCGATGTAAGTCAATTCAATAGGGCATTCAACAGAGAGCACGTTTTGTTGAATATCAACTGCATCCTCCACTTTTTCAATGACATTTTGAATTGGGTAGTTTCCAGGGTCGTACTTAATGTAGCGCAAGTTTGTGTTGTACTTCAACACGTTTGTTGACTCCTTGAAAGCGATTTCATTCAAATGGTTGAGAGCATTCATTTTGTCCTGCTGACTATCCATCACAATAAATGAGAACTTTTGAATGAAACCGTTTTTAATTGACTTGTCAAAGAAGAGCAATTTGTCTCTTTCAACGGCTGCTGGCTTCAGTCCGAAAGACTCGATTTCATTGACAATCAATGGCAGGTCATTTGAATCAGACACAATAACGTCTTCTTTGAAAAATATCGTCTTTTTCAATGAATATTTGGTCGTATCAAACAAGCAGTTTTCTTGCTCCAAATACAACCTGAGAAGGCTCAGCAAATAGTCCTCTGTTATGTCTTCGTAGAGGATCAGTGTGACTATTGAGCCCTGATAAAAGACACGTCTTTTGATCTCGTAGACGCCAAGAACGAGTCCGATGAAATGCAAGAAAGGCTCCAAAATTGAGTCTGGAATTAAATGTTCGTCAAACTGCAACAAATTGACCTTTTCATCTGGATTTGCCTCAAAAAGTTCAATATTGTGATCGGTCATTACTTTCTTGAAGGGGCCGATTTCGGGTGTCATTACATATGTATATGGCTCGTACAAATTGTTGTGCGGAATGACGTCGCTTTGGGCATCGATGATTGTGTCAGTTTTTGAGACCAAACTTTTTATGTCGTTTTGAATGCCCTCTGAAATTGAGAGCTGGTTGTAATAGAAGGCTTGCTGAGTGACGTGCGATGCATTGATCTCCTTGTATCGCTTGATGCGGATCTTGTTCAGATTCACTTTTTGAAGCTGGCTTTGAATGCCGCCGTCTGGATCGTCCATCTGCTGAATGAGGAGCTCCTCGATCTCGTCGTAGTCGGCCTCTTTCGGGTTCTGGTGCTTCTCGTACGCTTCGGTTGACTCGTACACTTTCACTGGGCCGTCTGAAAGCCACTTGGACTTGATGAGGCTGATTGCAGCGGTCACATCATCGTACTTGGTGAAGCCAAAGAAGGTGAAGTAGCCTTTCTCATCGGAGCCCTCAATTCGCTTGTATCGCTGAACATCCTCGCACTTCTTGACGCCAAAGAGAGTGAGCTTCGGCTGCTTGCCTTGAGAGATCTTTCGTGCCTTCTCTTTCTCGAAGAAGTAGAAGTAGATCAGCTCCTGCTTAGGCGTGAAAACATCCGACTCATCTTTCTTCGTCTCAGCAGCCGCCTTGTTCTTCTTGTTCTTCTTGCCACCATTGCTCGAAACCTTCGTAAGAGCAACAGCTTCATTATTATTGCTATTATTATTATTATTGTTATTGTTATTATTATTGTTGTTGTTGTTGTTGTTATTATTATTGTTATTGTTATTGTTATTATTATTGTTGTTGTTATTATTATTATTATTGTTGTTGTTGTTGTTATTGTTGTTATTATTATTATTATTATTATTATTGCTGCTGCTTGCAGTTGCTGCATTGGTGGTTGTTGTTGATGTTGCTGTGCTTGTGGCTGTTGGATTTGTTGTTGCTGTTTTGCTTGGTGCAGGTTGGCTGTTTGGCGGCTTTTGTGTGCTGTCAGTGCTTTGTGGATGGTCGCTGCTGGTGTCCTTGATGATGTCTGAGCTGCTCTTATTGGCTGTGCTGCTCTGTACTGGAAGAGGCTGCTGTGGAGGTGGCGCTGACTGCTGCTTGTTTAATTTTGCATTCTTCTTTTTGTTTTTCTTGTTGGCAGCTCTGCTTCTCGTGGCTGCTTGAACAGGCTGGACTTCAGCCTTCTCTGTCTCCTCTTTTTGGGAAGCAGCAGCCTCGCTTTCCTTTCTTACTTCAACTTTTTCATTATTTTCTTTTTTAACATCTTTCTTATCCTCAACTTTTTCAATGCTTTTATTTTGTTCATTCTTTTTGGTCTCAACTTTTTGATTACTTTCATTCTTGGCAGTTTTTGATTTATCAACTTTTTCATTACTCTTATTTTGTGTGACTTTTTCAGTACTTTTAATTTGAGCAACTTTTTCAGTATTCTTGATTTGTTCAACCTTTTCAGTACTTTTGATTGGTTCGACTTCAGCTTTTTTATCAGCAACTTCTTCCTTTTTAACAATTTTAGGAGTTTCTGGCTCTTCCTCTTGCTGCTGCTGGTTCTGTGGGTTTTCAGGACGATAGCACCTGTACTTCTTGATATAATTGGAGTCAATAAGAAGCTTGTGAGCCTTGTCTCTATCGCTCGCTTCCTTGAATCCAACGAGGACAACTTTTTGATTGTCGTAAACGACTTCTTTTTCAATGATCTTGCTTCCTTTAAAAAGTGGCTTCAGTTGCGTCAGATCACCTTTTTTAATTCTAAATGTCAAAAATGAAAATTTCGATCTTTCCATGTTTCTAGCAATTCTTTCCTCAAAATGGTCAAAATAATCATCTTGTATGATCGCTTTAACGTCTTTTATTAACGTCTGCTTGTTTAGGTCATCATAAGAAAGAAGAAACTGCTTTGCTGCCTCAAAATCATCGCAATTTGCAAAGCTGTAATATGAAGAGGAGGCTACATTGAAGTCAACAGGGTTAATTGAATATATAAGGGAAGGGATAAATCCAAGTTTATGATTATTTTGATTATTTGGGAAAATTTTGATGTAATAAAGGTCGTAATGGACTTTAAAATTGATTGTTTTCGTTTCTGGGACCAAAATTACATCTATTATCTTTGGATTATGTTTCTTGGAGAGTCTTTGGAAATAATCATATACGTGGAGGCATCGAAATTCATCGTCAAATCCTAAGAATGTACGAATTGTTGAATCTGTTTGGTTTACTTGATAAATATGGCTGACTTGAACATCGTTAACTTTTTTAATAAAGTAGAATTGATCAGCATTTATGATTTTTTCTGGATTTGGTACAGCTGTTTCAATAAAACTAACATAAAATAAAAGCTTGTTCGGATTAAAATAGGGATATGTTGATCGGAATTTTCTTTCAAGCTTATGATTATTTTTTTTAATTAAATCAATTGAAGTTTCTTTATAATTATATAGTTTTTCCAATTTATTCTGTAAACGTTTAATAAACAATTGAGAAAGGCCAAATACCGGCCAATTTTGTCGATTTTGAATTAATACGATGTATGCATCAATTAAATCTGTAAAAGTCTTGAATCCGTAAAAATATATCTGCGGAAATGAAGATGTGAATTTAGCATCTTGAAGATTTTGAATTTCGAGGTAATTTGAATTGAAATCACTTTTTTCAAAGCATAAATAAAAAAGATTATCATCAAAGCCTTTTTGAGTCATAGAATCGTTAAAATCGGCGATTTCGTTTAAATCATTGCACTTATCGATAAATTGATCAAATAATGATTGTTTTAAAAAGATACTCAAGATTTCATAACGAGATAATAAAAAAAAATCTGTGAATTCCCTTGAAAAATCTCTAAAAGTTTTATTAATACTAATGAAAGATAGTGTCGGTGAAAGTTGAATAATTTCTGTATACGGTCCAAACATATTTTGAATTTGTTTCGTAAATTGTAGAAAATCAGTGATTCCATCAAATAATAATCCAGCTGGCGACATTTCTAATATTTTTATTTTAGAATTTCTGGCGCTTTCAAACATGAAACAGCCAGAAGTCATACTTTTGGATAGATTTTATAATAACTTTTTGAATATCCCATTTTTTGGCCAAAATGTATAGGAAAATTTTCAAAGTTTTTCAAGTTTATTTCGGACGAAATCTATGATGACTCTCTTTTCTTATCTTCATATATGTTTTTCGCTTTTTTAATATAAATAGTGAGCTTTCTATGAATCTGTAAGAGGAAATAAAAATTTATTTTTTTTAATAATATGGCAAAACAGTATTTTAAACTTAGGTATATGTAATATATCATGGATGTACTATTTTATAATTCATTTACTGTAAAAATTATGAAAATTGGTGAGTTTTATTAAATATTATTTACAAGATTAGATATTTGTATCAAAAATTATTAAATTTCTTTATTTGAATAAGCCAACCATGTTTAAAAAAAAGTAAAAAAACAAAACAAAACAAAACAAAACAAAACAAATTATTGCCAATGTTGAATATATTAGAAATAAAAGATATGAATTAATTAATGCTTTTCACAAGTAGTATTATAATCAATATAATTCTTTTTATGCTTTAATTTTGGTCATCATAAGTGCATTTAGAATATGTTTTTTTTATTATTTGAAAATTTTTATGTTTTTAATCGAACATATATTAGATTTCATTATATAGTAAATTTATATGCTATAAATTTAACAATATAAATGATTAAAATATTATTTAATTTAACTATTTATATCTTAAATATGATTTTTATTTGCATCAAACTAGATGATTAAGGATATATACAATATTCTACCATTGTCAAGCAAGATTTCATCAAATTATTTATGGTTATTAAATGTATAGATTTTAAACCAAAATAAATGATCATTTGCATTATTAAAAGTATTTTCTAGTACAAATCTATAAGAACAAGAATTCAAATAAATCACGTCATATTGATTAGAAAGAATTTGATTTTACACAAAATTGATATCATTTTTTATTTCAAAAATGAGAGATAATTGTTTTTTATATGAACTTTTTGTGAATAATTTTTTTGTGTTTCAATTGAAAATCTAAATTTTCCTTTGAAAATCAAAAATAAAACTTTCAAAAATTGAATAATTCCGTTAAATATGAAGAACGATATCTTTTTTACAGAATCATTTAATATTTCAAAGCATTTGACCAATTAAAAGTTCAATTATTTTTAGTTCATTTATTCCATGGCTGGGAAAAAAAAAGAGAAGAGTGACAAATCGGATTTAACTAGCAATGATTACACAGATGCCGAAAAAGATAATAATGTAAGCAAAAAAGATAGTGTTAAAATAGTTGAAAATGATAGTCAAAGTAGTCAGAGTTATGTAAGTGACCAATGTACAGAATCTTATTCAGGTTCTGCATCTAGTTCTGATTCAAGTGATGAGAAAAATAATTCCTATCAAGCTACTTCAAGTGAATTGAAGCAATCTAAGAAAGAAGCTATAAAAAACTTGAGGCAATTGAAAAAAGATATTAAAGAAGAAAGAACTCAAGATAAAAAGGATCTTTATGAAGCCAGAAAGGAAATCAAACTTTTAAGAAAACAAATTAAAGCTGAAAAGAAATTCCAGAAAAAGTTATCTCATCGTAAGAAGAAATATTATGCCAAAGATCCAAAAGAATTGGAAGAATTATCAATAGAAGTTTAAAAATATATATATTATTTGCCGAGATATTAATTATTAATAAATGGTTATCATGTCATATTTTCTATATTTTTGGAATAATTTTTAAATTTAGTTTCTACATCATCTATTCTAATTGATGAGTTATTATTAATTATTGATGATTTTTTTTTACCTTCAATTTCTTTTATTTTGTTGGTGGATTATATCATATATAAAAGCTATTTGTGGTATTACTATTGGTTACAAGGCATATTCAAATTTTATTTTGAGTAGATTTACATAAAGTTCTTCAAAGGAGAACGTTTAAAATTTATTTTCAATGGCAACTTATGTTCCTCAAATGGAAAAAGCTAGAAATACTTTTATATTAGATGCAAAAAATGGAATGGATGATCTTCTTCGATGGTGCCAAAAATTTGAATTTGATTTGAATCTTATTTCGTATTCCTTTATTAAATCAATTTCAAGATTATCGCAAAATTTTAGTTATCAAACTAATGAGCATGAATTGATTCATATATTAAATTCTTTCAATTCTTTTTTATCTACAATTGAAAATAATTTTAATTCTCAACTTGAATCTGTTATTCACAAGTATCATTCATTAAAAACCGATTATGCAGCATGTATAGAAAATGATTTAGATACTATCAACGAAGGGATTAAAGAAGCTTTAATATTTCAAATGAAATACAAGCAAATTAAAAATTCAAAAAATTCACTTTTTTTAATGAAAGAAAAAGTTAAACTTTTTCGAGAAGAAATTGAAAAATCACAAGAAGAAATAAATCACATTAAAAACTGCTTTTTTCACTCTTTAACAAAGTTAAAAGAACGGAAACAAAAATTAACAAATTTACTTGAAAATGAATCAAAAAAATTCTATGAAAAAAAAGAAAATTTTGAAAATGAAATAAAAACGGTTGAAAATGAAGCAAAAGTCAAGCCAAAAAATAAAACATATATAAATAACAATAACAATTATTATCTTTTAATTAATAACATTGAAAATGAAACTGAATTCTTCAGCAAACTGAAAATCAAGCATGAAAGAGAAATCAAAGAAATCAAAGCAAAAAATGAAAACGAAAGAAAAAAATACATCAACACGTTTAAAGAAATTCATGACAAAATATGCCAAAATATGGACGAAGTAAACTCAATTCATAAAGAATTGGAACAGCTGAGATTCGCAAATGAGAGGGAAGAGGCGAGAATTCGTTCTCTTTACAATTCAGAAGAAAAAAAAATTCGAGAAGAAAATCAAAAAATTTTCGACCTAAAAAAGGAAGTCCAATTGATAATAGATGAAGTAAACAGAAAGAATGAAATTGAATGCAACAAGCAAAGAGAATACAATAAAAGAAGGATCGAAATTGAAATGCAGAACGATGAAATTGAATTGAAAAATTACAGAAAAATTTTAATTGAACAAAATCAAAAAAAATTGAATGAAATAAATTCAATGTACGATAAAATTTCTCCTCAGAAAAGATTAGAAGACGAATATGAAGCACGATATAATGATTATATTCAACAGCTCACATCACCGGTTTTCTCAACCGCCATCGGGTACCAGAAGTCGCAAGATGTGACCAATTTGCTTGCCAAAAAAGATTCACTTTTAAGTAACATTTCAAATGAAAGAAGCTTGATGATAACAAAGTCAAAATCAGAGATTGTACCGAAGAATTCTTCGTTTATACATCAAGGTTCCAAACCGAAAAATTTCATTCAAATTTTGAATGATGAAAAAAATCTATTGAAAAAGTTGTACAGTGAACAAATTGAGTCAATCAATTCAATTAAAAGAAAAGAAAAAGAAAGCCGTTTTGAAATTCGTAAAATGAAGAAAGAGTTGAGTATGGCAAGAAGATTTTATTTAACAAAAAAGTTGATTTTGATGGATTCTTTAGAATTTTCTATTGACTATTCAAAATTGAATGATCAATTGAAAAATGATGAAAAATTTGACAGCCAAATTGAAAATTTAGAAGATAAAATTTCTTTCCAAATTAATCTCTGTGACACTAAAAATAGTTTGAATTATAAAAAAGTTAGAGAACTTGAAAATGAGCTTGATCATTTAAATGATACTTTGTACCATCTTTTTGAGAAATATGCCAAAATGAGAAAACAGTTGTCAATGCAGAAAAATGAAAAATTGGTAAAATTGACTCCAAGCCCAAAAAATGAAAAAGTAATGAAAAATATGATTCGTGCAAAATCAAGTCAATCGCCTAATTTAATATCACCAGTCAGTTCTAGATATGGCAAACAAAAAATAAATATCACGAAACAACCTGACATAAAATAAAAAAAAAAGTTTTATTGAAATTGAAAAAAAATTCAAACGATTAAGTTTTCAATAAATTTTGCCAAAATTTATTGAATAATACATAAAAGTTTGTTTTGCCTCAAATGAAAGGTTTTTTAGACCTTTACGATTATACAAAACTAGAAAAAATAGGGACAAGAACTTTTGGGAAAGTCTATAAAGTTGTTGATGAGAGAACTGGTGAAATTTTTGCAGCAAAAGTTTCTAAAAATGCATTAAATGAAGAAAAAAAGAGAACTCAACATCATTTCACGACTAGATCATCCTTCAGTCCTTAAATTTATTGGCTATTCTCGACAAATTTTACTGAAGAGCAATTCCCGGTCATTGTCACAGAATTCTCGCCGAATGGATCTTTAGGTGACATTCTTGAGCTTGAACGTTGCTTGAGGGAGCCAGAAGAGTGGACAGAAGTCAAAAAAATTAATTAATATTTATGGTATCGCTGAAGCAATGTCATTCTTACACAAAAATTCAGATAACATTCTTGAAGATGACAACTTATTTCCAAAAATTGCTGATTATGGATTATCTAAAATATTAAATCGAAATGAAAATAGTATGAGTTCTCAATCAGCTCAAGATATAAAAGGTGCACCTATATATATTGCTCCAGAAATTTGGACAAATTATAGTTACACCGAAGCAAGTGATGTTTATGCATTTGGAATGATCCTGTATGAAATTATAACAGGCGATAAACCATTCAAAGATGTGCCTTTTCCTGTATTTTATGCAAATGTTGTCCTAAAAGGTGAGCGGTTTGAGTTCAAATATCCAATTCCTGATTGTTATCGTATACTCATAGAAAAGTGTTTGTCACGCAATCCAAGCAAACGGCCATCTTTTAAAAGTATAGCCAAAGAACTTAAGACTAACGAAGACTTTATATTTGATGATGTAGACGAAGATGAATACAATGACTACATAAATTTAATAAAATATTCAAAGGGTTCATTTAATAAAAAAAGAGTGTTCAAAACAATCAGTAAAACGGGAAAAGTCGAAGAGAATCAAGTCAATATTATTGAAGATGAGGAAGATAATAACTCAAAACAAACTATTGACGATTTGGAGGATGAAACAATAGACAAATCTTTTAATAAGAAAAGAAAAAATAAATCATTTGAACTTGTTGATGATTTGGAGGACGAAATAATAGATGAGCCTGTTAATAAGAAAAGAAAAAATAAAGCAGCCAAAGTTATTGAAGATTTGGATGATGATATAATAGATGAACCTGTTAATAAGAAAAGAAAAAATAAATCAGTTGAACTTGTTGATGATTTGGAAGATTAATCGTACAGGTAATTATGTATTCTGTGTAACTCATTAAAAAGTTTATGTTTGATGTATTGAAAATCTGAAAAATAAATAAATTTATGAATAAGAATTATAAAATTAATTTGAGCCCACTAGTTCAATTTATTATTAATAGGCCTATTCGGCAATATTTTGTCTGTAATCAGAAATATTAAACTATCAAAACAATTTTGGAATCAGCATTCCAGTTTTCTTTTTATATTCAGCATAGGAAGGTTTGTTTTTTAACTGTCTTCCTTCCATTAATGGTATTGATACACAAAGGAATAGTAATGTGTTAGCTATGGCTCCAATTGGCCAATTTTTAAATTTTCCAAGATCAAATTTGCACAAAAAATTATCAGAGCAATTCAAACTATTATTATTTTGTTCACCATCTTGCAATGATGTTAGCAATAAAATTGGAGAAGCCATGATGTAAACTCCCCACCATATCATTATCTCTCCTAAATAATTTGGATGTCTGGAATAAGACCAAAGTCCTTTATTGCAAACTTTTCCTTTATTCTCAGGATTTTTACGGAATTCTCTTAATTGGATGTCACCATAATGTTCAAGGATTATTCCAATCATTGACAAGAATGCTCCAAATAGCAAGAGTGATGCATTAATAAATGCAAATGTATTAATATTAACATTTAATATCGAACAAATAGTAATTTTTTGGTTATTTACGAAATATTCATGTAAAGTATTCAAAAAAATTGAATCAGAAGTGAAGTTCATTATTTCATATCCTGGAAGCATTGCCAAAAATACAATAATTGTAGGAACAAGTTGAAGTCCAAAGAAATTTATAATATGCCAAATGAGGAATGGACAACTGTCTTTGAATTTTGAATAACGCCAATCTTGTCTTGCTAAAGATGTAAAATCTGTCATCCAATTGAGTGTCAATCTTATTCCCCATATCCATGTAATAATCAATAATGCTAATTTACATCCTTGAGCAATTAATATTAATAAAGAAAAAGCAAATTCATATTTTTTATCATTTGAAAAAAGATCAAAGTTAAAATGATTAAAAAAGAAAATTGTAAAATAAACTGGAGGAGCAACACTCCAATAAGGATCATATATTGATGTGTTTGAGAGAATAATTGTTGTAAACCAAACAAAGACTGTAGCGAAAAAATCGCTCATAAACCATTTGATATAAAAATTGTTAATATTAATAATATTATATCCTAAGTATCCAACAGGAAGAGAAAAGATATAAATTAATAGTATGATAATTAAGCTGTAGCTTTTCTTCGTCCTGATTGATTTCATTTATTTTGGATAGTAAAGACCAATTATACTTTGAAATTATTTCGATCAAAAATAAACCTATATTTTAATAAACTATTAATACAAATAAAAAACATGTATATAATAATGATTAAGAATATGTATGGAATCTTTTTAATTAGTATAAAAATTCACATATGAAAATTCACATATATTTCCTAATACAAATGAAGAATTAAATTCATATTCATTTAAAACCAAATAATAAAAAAAAGAAATATAAAAAAGATTGAATATATAATTTTACTTTTGGTATTATAATAGTATTAGCAAAAAATCATTTATCATCATATTAGAATTGATTTCTAAATCTTACTGGTATCATTATAATGACATTTTGCTCGAAACCAAGGAGATAATCACTCATATTTAGCAATTCAGAATTATCATCTAATTCAATTAATTGAACTGATCCTGAGGACAAAAGCAAGCCCGTCCTATTTTGCTGAGGTGAGGAGGGAATGAAATGCTTTGTATAGCAGTGCTTTCAAAATCATACTCCTCAATAACCTGCAATTGGGAATTTTCAGGAAATTCGACAAAACGAAGATTTTTGCACTTGCAAAAAGCGCTTTTTTGGATGGCTTTCACAGATTGAGGAACAGTTACTTTATTTTGCGAGCACAAAAAAACAAGAACATCGTAGACATCATTTTCTAAAGAAGACTTGCCAAGAATGATTTTGCCATCATTTAGCACGTAGCGAGGATTGATGGGCATCATTTTGATTCGTTTTAAGTTCCTCGTTTTGTTGCACCATCTTCTTTGAGCTCTGTCAAATTTGCGGGAATTGTGAGCTCTTCATGTGATGTGATTTCAAACGCTCCTTCTTCAATTTCATGAAGTTCAGAATTTTCTGGAATATTCAATCTTTGAATGCCGTTGGAGCTAAACGCCTTCTGCCCAATTCAATTCAACAGCGGCAGACATTGTAAAGCCGTAATTTTCAATTGTTCTCAATTTCGAATCATCGGGAATTTCAACTTCTTGAAGATTTTGGCAGCCTTCAAATGCAAGCTGGCCAACTACTTCAATAAAGCCCGGAATTGTCACCTTAATAACATCGCGAAAGCAGAAGACAAGAGTGTTGTAGTCTTCGGATTCGAGGGATGATTTTCCAATGAGTAATTTATCGTCGTGCACAGAATATTTTTTGTTGTTTGAATCGACAGTGACTTGTTATAATGAAAAGCAAAAATGACGCCATTCATCTTCAAGATCAGTCACACTTGATGTAATTGTCAAGTTGCTTAAGCCAGACATTATAAGCGCATCTTTTTCAATGTTTTCAAGTTCACAAATTGCACTAAAATCAATTGTTTAAAGTTGTTCACATGAACAAAAAGTTCTTTCACAGATTCATTTAACATGACGTGGAATTTTAATCCTCTCAATCTTACAAAAGCCAAAGCAATGAGATCAAATTGATTGTAGCCTTGAATCTTCAGCAAAGCTTGGAATTTTTGCTTTTTGAATGCTTCTTAAGGAAAAGATAAGAGTGTCATAATTTTCCTTCTCTGGTGATGATTTTCGAAGTAGAAACTTGTCTTCATATGTTTTAAAACGATGATTTTCTTGTGAAATATTAATTTGAGATAAAAAACGAGTGTATTCGCACCATCATTGCTTAAATTCAACAAAAGTGGATGGAATTTCATCAATACTTTCAATTGATGAGTCAATAAATGCTCTTTTTTCAATTGTTTGCAGTTCTGAGTTGGATGATATTATGATATATTTAAATTGAAAAAAAGATGCAAATGTAAATGGTGGAATTTATTTTACATGTGGTGGGATTGTTATACTTTCAATTTTAGTATTCTCAAATTGGTGTTCACAAAAGAATCTAATTTCAGAATCTTCAGCAAACTTAATTGTTTTTAAACGAGACCTATTTTTAAATAGTGATAAACTTGTAATTATGTATTCTTGAGATTCTTTGGTGATGGAACGTGGAAAAAAAAAATCTTCAGCATTAATTAAAAACTCAATAACACTCGCCGTTTTATCTTCTTCATTCACTGAATAAGCAATATCATCAAATCAATATTGATATATATATATATATATATATATATATATATATATATAAATTTAAAAAGGCAATCAATTATTTCAATATAATTTTGCGATTTAAGATGATGCTTACTTTGATAGTATCTTAAATTTTAAAATTTTAATTTGATAATATCTCAACAAAAAATTAATCATATTAACAATTTTTAAAATATATATAACTAAAAAAGCTAATTTTCTAAAAAGACAGAAGTGCGAGAACTAAAAATAACGTATTTTTTAATTTAAAAAAGTGGATTTTTTCACTAAATTGTTAATCAAATCAATGCTATTTTTAATATAATATAATGCATACCTAATGCTATACATCATATTTAATTATTAGGTCGTTTTAATGTTTGCAGAAGTAAGTGGGAAAAAATGGTATTTTGGAAATTTCTAATTAGTTCTGATATATTGTTGATTTTAATATTATTTATTTATATAAATATTAAATTATATATATAGTTTTAATATAATATACAAAATAGTTTTTTAATTTATAGAGATATTAGTATTTAAAAAAATAATAAATATAATATAAAAATATAGGGAGCTCTGGTGAATTTCATAGGGATAACTATTTGTATTTTTATTATAATCAACATGTATATATACATATTTTCTTATTATTCTGAATCGCTCGCCGGGGGTAATTTTATTTTTATTTTATAAAATTCTGAAGAAAAAATACGTTATAATTAATTCCCCTCAATTTCATATTTTCATAAAAAAATGCAAAAAAATATGGTTTCTTATTGTTAAATCGTAATGAAAATAAAGTGAATTAAAATATATACTATGATAAATATAAAAAAACTATCATTTCCCGATTTTATGCAACTTTGTTAAATTATTAAAATCAAGATATTTCAACCATCTTTTATTAAAATGTATGCTTATCCAACTCTTATTATGCACATTTGATAACTGATTTTAATTCCTCTATATATCTTTTGTTTTGTTTGATATTAAACAAAAAAAATGAAATTTAAAAATCTAAGCATTCTTAGAAAAATTGGCCCTATAAATTTAATTGAAATCAATATTATAATATTAATGCATAATATAATTCATATGTATATTTTTTATTTTAAATTTAACCTATTTAATTTTAAGATATTTATAAAAAAATATAACGACTATTGCGAATTTAAATTTTAAATGATTAATCAAATTTTTCATTCTGTTCTCACAAATTAATTTTTTATTCAAAAAATCATTTTTTTTATATTTTTATGCTTGAAACAATAACTATGAGCGATTTACATATAAATAAATTAAAAATTAGCTCTTTTTTTAGTAAGTTAAAAATTCTGAAGAAAAAAAACACGTTGTAATTATCTCCCCTCAATTTATAATTTTAAACAAAAAATATAAAAAAATGTGGTTCAAAGTTAAAAAAATTTAATAAAAATTATATGAGATAATACATATATAGCGGTAATTATAAAAATATGATTAATGACTTGTTTTCAGCAACTTAGTCTAAAAATTAAAATCAAGATATCTTGAGATAGTATGAGTAAAATTTGTCCCTGATGTAGTATATTCATTAATATCTTTGGATAATTGTATTTTCATCCAAAAATTCAGATATTGTCCAGAATTTGATAAAAAAAAATCAATTTAATTTTCTGAAAGCTCCTAGAAAAAATGGCCCTATAGTTTGGTTTACTAATGGTATTTATTAATATATAGGAAATATAATGCCGATATTAAAATTTATAGAGATTTTAACCTATTTGTTTTCAAGATATTTATTTAAATTTTATATTTGGTCAGATATTTTCGAAAATTTTGTCTATAATTTTATAGCAAAAATGGCTCAAATCGTATTATTCTGAATCTTATCTTTCCAAAGAAAGAATTATTATTGTACATCAGACTTTTCAATCTCTTTCAGCTGTATCACATCATTGGGATTATAACGATTTGAGTCATCATCTCAATAATTCCAGTCAATGTTCAGCTCATCACTTTTTATCTTGATATTTTGGCTTTTTTTTGGTTGGGATTCCCAACTTGGGAAAAATTAAATCTAATTTTTTTTTATTATTGAATTATTTTTAATAAAATAAAAATAACAATGTAATTTACATATATATAAATATTTATTTGTGTTCTAAAAGAGAGAAAATGTAATTTCTCTCCAACATTTATAAAATTTTATAATTGAATGGTTTATTTTTTATTTTATTAAAATTTTAAAACACAAATATTTTTACTCCTAGTGACTAATATAATTTAAAATCCTATCATAATAGAGAAGGATATATATATATATATATATATTATTTTATAATTTAATAATAATGAAATCAACCAGCTCTCGCACCTCTAAAAAGACAATAAGAATATTTGATATGAATCAAATATTCTTATTTTTTTTTTTTCTTTTAATGCAATTCATATTTTAAAATATTTAAATAAAATATTAAGGTAAATATATGCATATCATTATTAAAATCGAAGGTAAAAAAATTTTTCCAAAATATCAAATATATCAAAAAAAAGCATTTATTTATTAAAAATTTAAAATAAAATAAAAAAAAAAAGTAATATAAAATAAAATAAAAAGATTAAAAGTTCTTAATGCACCCACTTGCCTTTAGCTGACTGATGATCACTTTGATTGGCTGCACGCATTCGTCTGAATTTCTGAAAGGCGAGAGCACGCTGATGCAATTTGCCTTCATCAAAGTATCGTGTGTCTCGGTGTGCTGGCTCAAGCTTGCCAACAAAAACAAGCATTCCTTTGTGGCCTCGTTTCTCTCGGAGATCAATTTGAGGCAAGTGAGGACGATTCTATTGAACGACATTGAACTCTTCTTCAGAACAGGGACGATTTCAAGCGAATCATCTTGTTGATTCAAGTTTGAATTAGAATTGTATCTGGGCGAGTTTGTTGACGAGTGAGAAGTCAAGTTTGCAGTAGCGAGAGGCGTGTCGATCTCGCTTGCATCGTTGAAAGACACGAAAGAAGGCGAAGATGTTGAAACAGAGAAGAACGAATTTGTATCGGAGTAATACGAATCGCCACCACAGAGCAACGAGTGCTGATTGCCGTTATTATTATTGTTGTTATTGCCAGTGAGGTTTTCAAATAACATGTCAGAACTTGGGTTCATAACGAAAACGTCGTTGTTCAATTGGTCAGAAGAATGCGAATTGCTATGCAAAAGTTGATTTTTGTTGTTGTTGTTGTTTGGACGTCGTGATGATTTGTGCTTGCTTTGGCGCTTCACTGTTGAGTCGTATGTCAAGAATCCTTTCGAGATCTGCATCAGCGCGGCACAAATGACTCGAATTGCGTAAACGTTCTTTGTTGCATTGAATTTCTCGGTGATGTTTTTGACAACTTCTTGATCTTCGAGAATTGAAACGAACTCGCAATTTAAGAGTGTTTGAGAAAGAACCCAACAAACAGTCAAGAATGCTTGATTGTCGCCATTCTTAACGACATTTGAAAGAAAAATGGCTGACATTCGATTCAGTTTCACTTCAGAAATGTCGCTTAGATAGCTCGACCCTTTTTTGGACTTCATATCTGAATGCGAATTAGAAGCGGCGATATTCTCGAAGTACTTATGAATGTGCTTAGAATTAGATGATGATGATGAAATGGATGAACTGGATTCATTCTGTGGTGATGTGATCATTTTATATCTCAATTTCTCGTCTTTGAACAAAACGACGAATAAACGCATCAAAGGAGGCGCTGTTATTGGCGACATTTTGAGGAGCCACTGTGAAGAGACGTTCTCTTGAAGAAGGATTTGATTTGATGACGTATCACAAGCAATTCTGCAAAGAAGAAGGATTGCTCTTTCGGTGCCGTTTGGATGATACATCATTATTGATTTGAGGAGTGTTTCAGTGATGTTCAATAAAGGCTTGTTTGCAGCGTGATCTCCGTGACGAAAGATGAACTCGTAAGCGCAATTACGAAGCTTTGGATTGATGCTCAACATATGTTCAAGTATCTGTGACAACGTGAAATAATTAGGCACATAATTTGTCACTTTTTCATTGATACTTTTTCTGTTGTTTGTCAAATTAGAGTCAAGGTTTTGGCTCTGATTTGAGTTTTGATTTATTGAAAATATGCACGAATAAACAGCAATGATGTTCTCTGCAATGTCAGAGTGCGAGAAGCTTGAAAACATCTCCTTCGTAACAAGTCCGTTATTCAAAAGAGTCCTTAAAACAAGATGGCCGCCATTGACATCGGCAAACTTGACTGCATTCTCGACAAAGAACTTGATTATGTGGTTCCTTATCTCGTAGTTGTTCTGGAACTGGCCGAGAATGATGCAGAGCAAGATTGTTGCCTTTTCAGTGACAGAGAGTTGGCTAGACATGATCTGCATTGATGAAGGTCCCGATGTTGGCTTGTTTTCACTTGTGTTTTCTTTTGAATTGTTGCTTGCTTTCGTTTTTGCCTTGGTCTTTGTCTGTTGGCTTTCGTTTGTTGCCGTGTTTCTCAAGAAAGGGTCTCTGCTGTTATCTTCAAGAATGCTCTTTTGATAAGAGCCGAAACCGCCATTTTGATAACGTGTCAGATTATCATTCGAGCTGCTGAAAGAGATGTCTTTTTTGGGCTCGTTGAAAGGGGACTTCCATTGGTTGCTGTCAAAAGATTTAGGTGATGCTAAGAAAGGGTTTAAGAGCTGTTGATTACTTGATATACTAGACATAGAATCATTATTAAGGCTTTTGTAATTTTTTGTAGGGATAATTGGCTGACCAATTATTTGTTGGTTCTGACTTTGGCTGATTAAAATGTCGTTGTCGCTTTCTTCTTGTTGTTGCTGATGAGGAAGAGAGTAAGCAAAAAGTGTGTTGATCATTTGGATGGTTACAACTTGTGGCACAAAATTGACAACGTAAAGAAAAAGGTCAAATGTTTCAGGCCTCAAAAATCGATGCAATTCTTGAACAGATGAAATTGATGAAAGCACGTATGGCGACTCAGCTAGACGAAGTGACAATGTCTGCAAAGCTGGAACAATTCCTGGCTTGGACGAGATGCTATTATATATAACAGGAAGAAGTTTCGGCCAAATTTCAACTTTTGCGAGAGCTGGATCACTCGCATGACTCTCGATGAATGCAATGCTGTTTCTTATCTGCTGGTCTGTTCCTGTTTCAATTCCACGAATGTAGAGCGTTGTGAGCTGTGCAATGTGCCTTCTGAATGCAATGTTCTTCCTCTGCTCGTTGCTCAGAATTGCCTTTTTAGGAATCTTTGGTCTAGACTGACTCGTTGGTGCTTTGATGGCATTTTTATCATCGTTTTCATCCTGCTCGAATTCTATTCCATCCATTTCCTTGGAATCCTCATCGTCAGCATTTTTATTGTTATTGTTATTATTGTCAACTTCTTCGTCTTCATCATTGAATTGAATGAAATTGTTCGTTGTCATAATTCTGGGCTTAATTGGCTTCTTGTACAAAGAAGTGTTTCTTGCGCCAGCAGCGTTGTTATTCCTAGAAGCGACAACATTATTATTATTACTCTTTGCATTGCTATTATTATTGTTATTATTGGCATTGATATTGCTGGTGTTGTTGTTGTTGATGGTGCTGCTTGGCATGTAATTGAGCACTGGTGTTTGCTGGTACTCGCAAGATGAAGTTTTCGTTCTCGGTCTTCTATCTTTACGTTCACCGCAGATTGACTGGACTGTCTTCTCAAAGTGCTTCCTATTCGTGCCTTCATAAAAAACTTCTCCATCCAGAAACATCTTGACTATCTGTGAAAAAGTGGGCCTGTGAGAAGGGTCGATGCTCCAGCAGCTCAAAATCAATTTTTTCAAGTTTTCAGGCGTATCTTCTGGTATTTCGAGCATCTTATTAGAAAGTATCATGTAGATGACTTGTGGTGCATCTTTGCCGCCATATGGAGTCTCTCTTGTCAGCATTTCCCATAAAATTACACCATAACTGTAAACATCAACTGATTGATCGTATGACTCATTTTTTATAAATTCGGGGGCCATGTAATTGGGGGTACCACATTGTCCTGTCATTGCAGGTCTCGAATTACTGAGAATGTCAAACTGACGACTAGTTCCAAAGTCGCAAATTACTGGTAATTTTTTTTCATCAAGTAAAATATTTTGCGTCTTTAAATCGCGGTGAATAATGTTGATCTTGTGGAGATATTTCATCCCTTTGGCAATACATAATCCTATAATACTGAGATCGGTTGGATTTAAAAAATTGGTGCTCGTTTTCGATTTCGATTTAATTGATATTTTGATCTTCTTCGTGTCTTCTTCTTCAATCTCTTTTCGAAGATTACTGTATAAGGACCCACCAGGAATAAATTTGGTGACAATACAAAATGGCGAGGTTTTGGTAAATCCGACAAATGGTAATAAAAATGGATTTTTGATAACTGATAAAGTATAGATTTCGCGACGAAAAGGAAGATCATTTTGCGTAATTGTTTCTGAATCATGAAGTTTTTTAATCGCGACTCGTTTTTTCGAAGGGATATGTGTGCCTATATAAACATCTCCGTTAGCACCTGAACCAATTATTTTTTCGAAGGAAAGATCCGAATATTGGAGAACGAATGACTTAAGCTTCGCGTCGTCAAGAGTCGGCGGAGCCTCATTTGTCATGATCGATGTTTTTTATTCACTATTACGATTATATATTATTTTATTTTCAAAAAGTTTGATATGTTTGAATACTTTACAAAGTAGAATTAAATTATATTTTGACCTTTGAGAGATTTTTAAAAATTTTATCTATCAATATTTTGAAACTGGATTATCTGAATAAATAAATATTTATTAACTCTAATTTTAATAAATTATAATATTTAAATATTAATTCATTAAAATAAAACTAACTAATCAAGAAATTACATTATAAAAACTAAAGAAAAGCATGTTTTAAAAAAAATACTGATCAAATCCAAATATCTTTATATTTTCTACTAAAAATAGCACATCTTTTATAAAACTATTTATTATATCAATTAAAAGAAATAATAATTTAGAAGTTTAACTCCTTTGTATTAAATTTCTAAAAATCAAATTTTGAATTTTAAAAAGTCTTTCAAGAAAATGTAATATGTGGTTATTTTTGAAGAATTTTATCATTTGTCTGATCTTTATAGTTGTTTTAAAATAAATAGTTTTATAATTTGGGATAAAATTGCAGACTTTATTGATTTAATCATTTAATTTAATCAAATATTTAAAATTTTGCAGCGTGCCTTTATCGATACATGTCAACAATGAATTCAGTATGAGTAAAATATAAAAAAAAAAATATATTGGAATAATTAACATCAAAAATAATTATTAAAGTGTACGTATAAATCGAAATTTCCTTTTTAATAATAGAGAAATTATCTAAATAAATTAATAAAAAGAAAAAAAAATAACAATTATTTCTGATGATATGTGAAACTCTGCCTGAGTCTTAAAAAAGAGAGAAGCAAGCTGAGTTTTAAGCATCTGACTCTAAATATTTTTCTAAGTCGCTTCCAGAGCTATATTCTTTATCTTTTTTATTTTCTTCGTCATCATCCCCATCGCTTAGATCCGTATTGGATGGATCTTCATTTGTATTGGAAGGTTCTTCATTTGTATTAGAAGGATCTTCATTTGTATTAGAAGGATCTTCATTCGTATTGGAAGGTTCTTCATTTGTATTAGAAGGATCTTCATTTGTATTGGAAGGTTCTTCATTCGTATTAGAAGGATCTTCATTTGTATTGGAAGGTTCTTCATTCGTATTAGAAGGATCTTCATTTGTATTAGAAGGTTCTTCATTCGTATTGGAAGGTTCTTCATTCGTATTGGAAGGTTCTTCATTCGTATTGGAAGGTTCTTCATTTGTATTGGAAGGTTCTTCATTCGTATTAGAAGGATCTTCATTTGTATTGGAAGGATCTTCATTCGTATTAGAAGGATCTTCATTTGTATTGGAAGGTTCTTCATTTGTATTGGAAGGTTCTTCATTTGTATTGGAAGGTTCTTCATTCGTATTAGAAGGATCTTCATTGTGGTCTTCGACATCAATCTTAATATCTCTGTTTTTAACACTGAGGTAGTTCTCGACTTTAGCGATCAAACCTTTCTGTGTCTTCTGGTATGGCTCAGAGTCTTTTTTATCATTTGTTGTTTGAGATTTTTCTTGAACTGGTTGTTCAACAGGTATCGGTTGATTAATGTTACCTCTTGAATTGAGATGTGATTGAACTTTTTCGATAAGGCCTTGAGTTGTCTTTTGGAAAGAATCTGAATTATTGACTTTTTCGTTTTTGGTGGTTGTTACAGGATTTTCTTTGGGTTCTTCTTTTTGTTCCTTGTTTTGTGAATTAAGATGGTCTTCCACTTTCTTTATTAAACCTTTTTGTGTATCTTGATATTCTTTTGAATTTTTGGTTTCTTTTTCTTTTTCAGGATTTATAACCATGTTTCTTTCTTGAACTTGTGGTACTTCGACTAGTTTTTGGAAATCTTCATCTTCTTTTTCTTTATCTGTTTTTTGAATCTTTCCTTCTTCATCGGTTTGTTCAAAAGGATGGGGAGTTATGCCTTCATTTTCATCTTCATTGCTACCTTTATCAAGTTTAAAGTCATTATTATTGTCTTTGTTGCTTTGATTATCATTCAAGCTATTCTCATGATAATCATCAATTACTGTGTTCTCTTGATCATCATCATTTTTACTGTTTTGGTTTTTATTGTCATTAAAATTGAATTTTGGTCCATCTTCCTCTTCTTCTTCTTCAAATAAATTATTCTTTTGTGATTTAGATAAATTGCTGATTTTTGATGATGAAAGAGTTGCATAATAATTTGATAGGTCTTGAAATTGAATGTTTTGATCACTTCCATTATCACTATCATTATAATTATATATATTATTTCTATGGTTATCATTAATATTATCAGCTTCTCTTTTTGTGGCTTGGAGAATAGATGAATTTGTTTTGCCAAATGCATAACGAATGTCTTCACTGTCAATTTCAGTTAGTTCGTCTGAGGTGGTAAATTTCATAAGAACGTAGTATGGCTCTGATTTTCGGCTTTTATGTGAGTGTGTATGCGAATTTTGCGGTTTTGATTTGCTAATGTTATTATCTGATACATTACTTTTAGATCTTGAGCGAGACTTGGTTTCTTTAGTTTGAGATGGTGATCGTTCGACTTTTTGTGTTTTTGAATGAGAATGTTTTGACTGTGCTTTTTGATTGTCCTTATCAGAGTATTCATCAAGAATAATATTTCGATGTTTAGCATCGCGTTTCGAAGGCTCTGTTTTTGGAGGTGTACGTTTGTTTGTTCCGTGTATTGTATATCTGGGTCGTGCAGGAGTCTGTGCTATTTTTTCTTCTTGTATATTATCTTTTTCAGATGCTTTGTCATTCGATCTTCTCCTTTTTCTGTCTTCAAGGTCTTGGTTTTGACTTTCTTGATTATGATGTTGTTTTTGGTGAGAACTGTGTGAATGTGTATTATGGTGACCATGGCTATAGCTATGACGGCTGTGATGACTACGCAGCTCTTGGTTAGAATATTGACTGTACTCATAAGTACCTGAATTTTCTTGCGATGCTTTATCTGTATGTGAATACTTAGAATAAGTTGATGATGGATTAGCTTCTCTTGTTTTAGATTTTGAACGGCGTTTCGATTCTGAACTCTGTTCTTCAGAAAAAACAGTCAAATCTGAAGAAGATATATCAAAGTTATAAATCGGCCTTCTTTTTATAGGTAAAATACCGTCATTTGATTCATACTCAGAAGTATCTTTTTCAGTTTCTTGTTCTTCTTCTTCTTTTTCGGAAAGTAGTTCCACTGAAGAATTAATAAAAACAGAAGATCCTGAATCCTCGCTTAATTGTGGAACGTAAGTTTTTCCATGTGATGGTGGGCGAGGCTCATATCTTGGTGGAGTAAAATGATGTAAAGCTCTTAACTTCGGTCTTGGTTCTGTTTGAGGTATTATTTGTTTTCGTTTCTTCCCTGGTGAATGGTGCGCCCTTGGATCAAGTGTATGATAATTTTCTTCTGGTGTTTCAGCAATTGTTGAAGAAGAAAGACGAACTGATCTGCTTTTGTGTGATTGGTTATTAATATTACCAACAGTAGAGTCATTGTAAAAATTGCTTGAATTAAATGTCTGTACTGGATTGGTATATTCAGAATAATTTAGTCGTTCTTTTCGAAAAGGACTTGCTCTATATACAGTTTGTGGGCTTTTTTCAAATTGTAGCGTATTTGTTTGAACGCTTACTCGATCTGTCTTTTTTTGAATATCAATCACGATATTTCTTTCTGAGTATTCTGGACTAGGTGGATTTGATTTTTTTTTAGGAGTAATGTCAATATAAATATTACGTTCTTTAAGTTTACCATTATTAATAGAGTCTGTTGTTCTTTTAATTGCAAAAGGGATGCTTGAAGATGAGTCTAATTGATTCATTAAAACAAGCGGGAAAATTGTGAGCAATTTGATTTAACGATTAATATTTGGTCAAAAAGTTTTCTATCTTTTAAATTTTTTTCGAAAAAATTTTTGAAAAGATCGATTTCTTTTTTTTTTTTTTTTTTTTTTTAAGATTATATAGTTGCTTTGTTTTTTATGTTAATTTAATTAGAAGCAGTTTTTATTGTCATCAGGCCAAAAAAGATTCAGCAATTATTCAGTTTATAAGATTTTTTGAAGCAAAACCTCCAAAAAGGGTTTTATTTTAAGTAAAAAGAATACCTCAAGAGATAATGACAAGTTGAAATCATAAGATATTGTTCTTTATTTTGAATAAAAAATATATTTTTCAATTGCATTTAATTTTTAATAATACAAATGCTTTTATATTATAGATTGAAGAATATCACTAATGAGGTTGTCATTTAAAAATATGAGTGGATCTTATTTTTCTGTTTTCATAACTTTTCAACATTAATTAAAAAGAGAACGTGTAATTTTTTTTGGCAATAGCCACTTAACATAAATACTATTTTACAAATAATAATGCATAATCGATGATGCATTAGCTATATCATAATCAACCATTTAACAATTTTTCTGCATCTTCTTCATTATAATTTGAATCAACAAAAGCTTTAACTGTTTCTCTTCTTGTCTTTTTATATTTCTTTGTCAATCTTTGCACCGCTTCGGTATGAACATTTGGCATTTCATCATACATGGCTTCATATTCATCAGCCAGACTTATTGGCGAAGATGACACAAACCCTGCAAGTTCCATGGCAAAATCAAGATCTATTGTATTTCTCATTGAAGCAATTGAAAAATTTTCTTTTGTAAATTGTGAAACAATGAGAAGCAGTCCAGGATTATGGTCGATCATACCTGAAATACGCATAGTCTCACTTAAATTTGCATAAAAATTACATTTTTCATCGTACAATTGTTTAAGATGGATTTTTTTAAAACACTCTGAAAGATAAAAATCTAATTGTTCTTTTGGAATATCTGAAAAATCATCAGCATCAGGAAATCCATTTTCGTAATATAATGGCTCGGAATCAACAGGAATACTTGGTACACTTGATAATACAAGTGGTTCTTGATATTGATTCTCAGCACTATTAGCATTGTTATTATCATTACTATTGTTATCTGATGGCTTTTGCTCTAATTCTGGTGATTTATCCAGATCTTGACGTTGTTCTACTAGATTTTGGTCTTGTTCTATTTTTTCTTCTGGTGCCTTATTTTCTGATTCTTCCTTTTTTTCCTCTTTTTCTGATTGATGTTCTCCTTGTGCTTTTTTGTTCTCTTCTTTTTTGATTTTTTTAGATCTCTTGCGGGACTTTTTTGAATCTTTATTCTTAATATAAACAAGAATTCTGCTATTCGCGTTTAATTTCATAAGTGCGTTCGCTTCTTTCAAAATATTTCCATTATTTATAAATACCATTTGTTGATCTGGATAAGAATATTGGGAAATAAGGAGTTCTCGAAGTTGATCTAAAGTTGTAGTTTGTGGAATATCTATTTCGATTTGTTCTTTATGAACTTGTTGAATAAAGAATCTCATTTTTATTACTATTATGGTTATATTTATTTTTTTAGAAAATATGGTTATATTTTTATATCCTTTTTAGTTTTTATGTGGAGAATACCTATATTTCTTCCCCAACAACGAACTTATTGTCCTCCTCCTCCTCAGCAAAATCAAAACGTAGATATACAAGAAATTGATGATAGTGAAGAAGATAGCTCAGATATAGTTTTTCTCGGTAAAGCAAAATCAAGTGATATCGAGTCTAATAAGAAAATCATAGATAAAATAAATTATGAGGAATTAGCTGAAATAGAGAATGTTATTTACGATCGAAAAAAACTTCATTTAATCCTCTGCCATTTAAACGGAGTTAATCCTGATGATCCGATTTTCAATGAATTTTATAACAAACAAAATAGTTGAATTCATAATATGTTAAATATACATCCAATAATTTCAGATGAATTAATAATATTAGAGCATTACAACTTTTTTGGAAGTGTACAAATATTTATATATTTCTCATTATCGCGAAACAAAAAAAATTCTCTTTTGCATCTAGGTTTTCCTGTTCAAACAAGTTTTCATTGAAAGAGTTATGAAACTAACCCTGTCCTCTTTCATTTTTGGACAGTATTGTCCACAATTGAGAGTGGACAGTAAAACCTAGTTTTGTATGGTTTAATTATGCAAATCAATTTGTTATTTTGTTTTTAAGTAAAATATATTTATTCGGCATGGTTATTTTTATATTTTATTCTAGGCAAGAAATTGCTGTAATATAAAAATCTTACTTTTCGCATTTTTAACCATTTGTAAAATGATAAGATAATTTTGTAAACTTTATATTTGTGAGTTTATTCAAAAAGTTTATTTTCATTTAAATAACATGAAAGATATATGGGAGAAAGCCAAGAAGCAATATCATCTCGGAGTAGATGCTGTTATGAAAAAAACTGGTATAAAAAATGAGCCAGAAGATCCTAATTTTCTCAATCATTGGGAAAAATTACAAAATATAGAAATTAGTACGATGAAAATTTATAAATCAATATCTGATCTTACAAATGCATCACAAAACTTATGTGATATTTCAGTTGCAACATCGTCAGCAATTTCATCAAGTTTTGATACCACTGACGCTCCAAATTTTGAAAATTCACAAAAAACAGTTTCATATCTTACAGATTGCAAAAATTATTGTAAAGGAAACGTGTGGGATGAAGTTAATGAAAAATGCCTAGGCCCTCTACGTGAGTACATGAATCGAATAATGGAATTGAAGAAATTAGCAGAAAAAAGAAAGAAAAATAAAGTTCTTTGCGAGTCGGCAAGCGACCCTCAGGAGCTTGCAAAACGACAAGAAAAATATACTAGATACAATTCATCATATCTTGAAGGTGTAGAAGAGATTTCAACCCAGCAAACAGATTTATTCGTTCAAGTTTTCAATGAATATCAAGCAATAATGAAGAATTTTATTGAATATTCAAAAAAAGGTTTGGATGTTTTATCTGATCAAACAGAATCGGACAATTAACATTTTTTTCAATTATTTATGATGTAAATAGTTTTGTTTCGAAGGAAGTATAATGAAGTAATTTGTTATTTTGTTTTAAGCTATTAAAAACTATTTATTCTGATTTCTTAAAATTTTATAAAATAACGTTTTCAATTTTTTAAATGAGTTCTTTGAAATCTTTCAAAAGAATGAATGGTATAGCAAACTATGATCCTCAGCTTGAAATCAAAGTAATCAATCTTCTTTTTCGTTTAGAAACATATTCACCCAAAAGGATATATAAAAAAATAATTAAAATTCTTGATCTCAAAAACCGATGGAATATTTGGCTTCTTGGGAGAAATTTTTATCATGTATGCTATGGACGTCCACGACTAATTATTCCTATGTGTGAATTGGCATCACTTGCTAAGGAAGATGTTTTTCAAATCTCTAATGAAGATAATAGTATTAACTATAAAAGTGAATGGAATTCAGCTCTATCAATTTCTATTATTACAGAAAAAGACAACTTTATTTCTTGTGCGCCACCAGAATCAGTTTTTTTATATGGATTTTTATGCAATTATAATATTGTTGACCCCACTTCACGATTTGAAGCCATTGAAAAAAAGTTCGCAGCAATTGAAAAAATAATTGAAAGAGGACTTATTGTTGAAACTCTTCTTCCTCTCCTTCTTTCATGCTTTAATATTTTCAAAGAAAAATCTCCAAACTTTTTGAATGAAATTTTATCGTTCATTGAACAAAACAGGAACCAGCAAGCCAATCAGGGCATCCCTTTTAACTATAACTTAGTGTACAGCGAGATACAAAACTTTTTAAATATGAAATGTGATATGAAACATATCACTCCCTTTTCGATTTCCCGCGCGAGCAATGAAAACCACGAAGAAAAGCATTCATACGTATCGGCTGAAGAAAGGAAAGCATCTCTTCTTCACCAGCGGAAAAGTGCCAAGCAATCAAATCAAGAAACAGTCAACAATGAAGAGAACGAAGACAATTATGAAGAAGATTCAACCGACTTTGAAGATGAAAACGAAAATGAAAATGAAAATGAAAACAACAACAACAACAACAATTCAGAAAATGAAAACAACAACAATGATAATGATGATGATAATGATAATGATGATGATAATGATAATGATAATGATAATGATAATGATGATGATAATGATAATTCAGTAAATGAAAATAACAAGAAAAATTTAAAAAGTTTAAAAAATGGTGGTGAAGTGAAATCTCTATCGTTGAGTCACAGTATTCACAAAATCATCAGTGCAGATGACGTTGACAGTCTCCAACAATTCTCAACGGCACCTGACTTCTCATTTGACCTTCGTGTTGATACTTCTCTGACATGTTGTTACGAGCTTCTGATGTACAAGCCAACGCTCATTCAGCTTAGTGCATTTTACGGCTCGCTTCGCTGCTTCAAGTTTCTGTATCTGAACAGAGCATCGCTCACTATGAACGACTTCAACGACGAGATGCCGAACAGCATAGCGTCATTTGCCATTGCAGGAGGCAACATTGAAATCGTTCGAATTTTAACATCAGTGAAAATTAATTTTAATTCAGCATTATTCACGTCGGTAGGATTTCACCGTGATGAGCTTTTTTATTGGTTTATTGAGAACATGGGAAGTGAAGGCTTGAACGTCAATGATAAAGAATTCGATGGAATGAATTTGATGCATTTCGCAGCTGAATCTAACAATCTGAGTATCGCTCAATTTCTGATTGAAAGTGAGATAAAAATCGATTTTTCTACAAATTATGATGAGGATAACGTTGAAACACCCTTCAATTTGGCTTGTAGTTACGATTGTGTTGGAATCGTGAAAATGATTTGTGATTATTGCGATGATATTCCAAAAGAAGCGGTTATTGACGGTTTGTCGGTTTGCATTGCTTCAAATTCGGCTGATTCGTTCTCTTTCTTGGTCCAATTCGCTTTGGCAAAGAAAATGATTTCTGATGATGATATTCGTAGCTTAAAAGAGAAAATTGGATCTGATGGTTTTGCTGAATTTTTATAATTCTTCATCTTTGTTGAAAAAGAAAATAAATCAGTGCAATATCGAACTTTAAAAAGTTTTATACTAATTAATATATATTAAAAAAAAAACTATAATTTGTACTTTGGTAAAGAAAATTGAATTATCTGCTTTTTGAAAGATCGAGCATGGCTGCCACAAAAAAAAAAAAAAAATGATTCTTTCTTATAAATATTATATTTTTTTTGGCTTTGAATATCTTTGAATGTTCTGTAAAAATTATAGAATTTTTTAAAAATGTATTTTTTCATGGCGAAGTGACAAACTATAGAAAAAGTTACACCATTTTTTTCTGAGGAAAATTCGTTATTCTGACTTTTTGAGTTAATTGAGAAGGCATACAAAAAGTTCTAAAATTTTCTTGTAAAGTTTTGAAAAAGTTCACTAAGATAAAACCATGAAAAAGCGCCATTTTTATAGAACTAAACCAATCAAAGAAACCGAGATGACGACATTGCCGCCCATAGCATGATCACGATCAGTAATGCTTAGCAGCTAGCTGGTTGTAACTGCGGCGAGTCGTCATCCGGACAAAGATATCACGATTTCATCCGGAAGATCTGGAATGACGACATTGCCGCCCATAGCAAGACCACGATCAGCAATGCTTAGCAGCTAGCTGGTTGTAACTGCGGCGAGTCGTCATCCGGACAAAGATATCGCGATTTCATCCGGAAGATCTGGAATGACGACATTGCCGCCCATAGCAAGACCACGATCAGCAATGCTTAGCAGCTAGCTGGTTGTAACTGCGGCGAGTCGTCATCCGGACAAAGATATCGCGATTTCATCCGGAAGATCTGGAATGACGACATTGCCGCCCATAGCAAGACCACGATCAGCAATGCTTAGCAGCTAGCTGGTTGTAACTGCGGCGAGTCGTCATCCGGACAAAGATATCACGATTTCATCCGGAAGATCTGGAATGACGACATTGCCGCCCATAGCAAGACCACGATCAGCAATGCTTAGCAGCTGGCTGGTTGTAACTGCGGCGAGTCGTCATCCGGACAAAGATATCGCGATTTCATCCGGAAGATCTGGAATGACGACATTGCCGCCCATAGGACGACCACGGTGGCAATAAAAAGATGAAAATAAAACAAACAAAAAACAAACAAAATTGATTATTTAATATTATTATTACGATTTTTTAATTTTTTTATTTTGATAAAGCTTATTTAAAATATTCTGAGTCTTCTCAGAAATTTGTTAAATTTTTTTTTTTATAAATATATATAACTTTTTGAAAGAATTATGGTCTTTTTATATTTATGGAAGAAGACCAAAATCTTTATTATTCAGCGAAATATCTATCTCATACGCAAAGACCTAATTCTTTAAAAGATAAAGTTCTAAAATTTTCTTGTAAAGTTTTGAAAAAGTTCACTAAGATAAAACCAGACCCTATTAAGGTATTCATTCAATTTTGTAGTATTCAAAAAGTGACAACAAAAATACAAATTTTGCGAAAAATATCATAATAAATTTTAATTTTTTATATTAAATATTCATAAAAAAATAATATCATTATATAATATATTTAAATTATTCTATATCTTGCTAAAAGTAGAGATAATTTCATAAATAATCACTCAGCTAATCTTTTCAACCTGAGTTAAAATTTGAAAAATTGGACATATTTTTTGATTTTGAAAAGAATTATTTTAAAAAATCAAAAATTCCGACGCTGGGGACTTTATTTTGGATAGATTTTTACTTTGAATACTTTACATATTTTTACTTTTCAGAAATCTTTATTTTCTCACAATTATTCAATTGTTTATATCTTACAATCTCACAATTATTTCTTATAAAAATGCACAATATTCTGAAGTATATAATAATTTCATAGAATTGATCTCAATTTTCTGATGATTCAAATATTTCATAAAAATTTAATTCAATTTAATAAATTAACTAAAAAATAGATCTTATATTTAAAATTGCATTTTCCTCATATTTGCTATGATATTTATACAAAACATCATTTTTTTTTCTAAACTTATCAAATTGTAAAATTTTCATTCAAAAAGCAAAATTAATTTATTTTTATATTTTACGTTAATTTTACCATTATATTTAGTAATTAAATTGATGTCATCATATATTTTATTATATTACAATATGATATCATATACTGCTTTTGTTCAACCTTAATATGGTCTATAAAACCATGAAAAAGCGCCATTTTTATAGAACTAAACCAATCAAAGAAACCGAGATGACGACATTGCCGCCCATAGCATGATCACGATCAGTAATGCTTAGCAGCTAGCTGGTTGTAACTGCGGCGAGTCGTCATCCGGACAAAGATATCACGATTTCATCCGGAAGATCTGGAATGACGACATTGCCGCCCATAGCAAGACCACGATCAGCAATGCTTAGCAGCTAGCTGGTTGTAACTGCGGCGAGTCGTCATCCGGACAAAGATATCACGATTTCATCCGGAAGATCTGGAATGACGACATTGCCGCCCATAGCAAGACCACGATCAGCAATGCTTAGCAGCTAGCTGGTTGTAACTGCGGCGAGTCGTCATCCGGACAAAGATATCGCGATTTCATCCGGAAGATCTGGAATGACGACATTGCCGCCCATAGCAAGACCACGATCAGCAATGCTTAGCAGCTAGCTGGTTGTAACTGCGGCGAGTCGTCATCCGGACAAAGATATCACGATTTCATCCGGAAGATCTGGAATGACGACATTGCCGCCCATAGGACGACCACGGTGGCAATAAAAAGATGAAAATAAAACAAACAAAAAACAAACAAAATTGATTATTTAATATTATTATTACGATTTTTTAATTTTTTTATTTTGATAAAGCTTATTTAAAATATTCTGAGTCTTCTCAGAAATTTGTTAAATTTTTTTTTTTATAAATATATATAACTTTTTGAAAGAATTATGGTCTTTTTATATTTATGGAAGAAGACCAAAATCTTTATTATTCAGCGAAATATCTATCTCATACGCAAAGACCTAATTCTTTAAAAGATAAAGGATTAAGAACATTCATTGAAATTGTTCCTTTGCATTCTCAGAATTTCAATATCATTTCGCTAATCCTTTTCCTCGATAGCTTAACCAAAGAATTTATATGCAACAACAAAAGAGTTTATAATGACATTTTTTCGTTTAGTTGCTGTAATAAATCAAAGATAAATACTGAAATTCAAATATTTAGCATAACTGTCAAAAACGATTTGGAAACCATTAAAGTTCTCGCTAGAGATCAACTCCTTGAAAACCAAACTATGAAAGTTGTTACTATTGATTTTGAAGAATGTATCATGACGTCGCCATATACTTTGAAAAATAAAGAGTGTCCTTTTTTGACTCAAGATTTTTGGAATAAACAATGTAAACATAAAAATTCAATGCTTTATACTTTTTGTAATTACGTAGCTCGAAAAAATTCTAATTTTCCAATATTTATAAAATTTGCTTTTCAAAACTTTTTAGATAAAAGAACCTTGCGTAGAAGAGCCGTTAGTTTTCAAGGTTATGATGATTTTTATAAAATTTTATTGCATTTACCTGGTTTTGTTTATATTGAGATAAGTACTCAAAAAGTTCAGGACGATGGATTTGCATTTAAATTTAATAATGATTTTGCTTTTATTAAAAATATAATATGGATTATGCCTTGGGCTTTAGAAGTTATAAATTATATGCATTATTTGCAAATTGATGCTTCTTTTTATGCGCTTAAGCCTTACAAATTTTGTATATACCATTCAATTTATTTCAATTCAAGTTTTCCTTTCGCATTATCAATTGGCCCTAAAGAGAACCGTTTTTTATATAATTTATTATTTGATGGATTAAATAAGTTTTGTTTAAATAAAAATGTTTTTGAAAATAAAGTTGTTTTATCAGATTTAGGTTCTCCTATCAAAAAGTTCTGTAAATTACATTCAAATATTCAATATTTTTGTCATCGTCATATTATACAAATATTTGGACCTAAATCATCATTAGGCATATGGGTTGCAAGGTTATTGAGATGCAAAACATATTTAATATATAAACAAGAAAAAGAATTTATTTTAGTTGAAATGGACGAATATAAAAAAGATCCAAATTCACCTTTATTTGACGATACCGATCAAGATAATGAAAAAAAACAAAAATTAAAAGATTTTGAAATTATGTTAAAAGATATAGATGAAGTGGAAAGAATGCCAAATAAAGAAGAAATTAAAAAAAGTGATTATTATATTGCTAATTGGGCAATATGGATTCGTTCTGACCACCATGTAGCTCGTTGTTCAAATCATTCGGAAGGTTTCCACGGAAATATCAATCAAAAATTGCCAGATTCCGGAACTCATTCATTTAAAACTGGTTTCACAACAATTGTAAATTATTTATTAAATTATATAAATAATTACTCAGATATTTGTGGAAATTCTTTTCAAAATAAACATCAAAAAATGATTCAAAAAGTTATACAAATTCTTAGCAAGAGACCAGATAATTATTTAAAATGTTCAAAAGAAAATTGTGATTGTGGTGAAGATGATTTTGTTGAATCAATTTATGGAGTGAAACTTCCTTGCATACATACAATATTAAATAATTTTTGCAAATCAGAAATATTTAATATTGTTAAAAATAGCAATGAAATTGATATTCAATATTTATTTGTTCAATCTCTCAAAAAGTTCCCCAATTATAAATTTGAAAAAAATCTTTTTAAATCAAATAGAAAAAATATAGATAGAATAATATCAATATACGAAGTTGAAAAGAATAGAAAGTTTGATAAGGAATCATTGAATATATTAGGCTCTTTTATTAATGAGTTTCTTAATTGTTTTACATATGTTTTACCAAAATTCCCAAATATTAATCCAAATGATGCCAAATATTCTGGAAATCATTTTGATTTTCGAGCACTTGATGAAAAATTGGTTTTCAGAAAAAAGAAAGAAGAAAGTAACACAAGTCAAAAGAAAGAAAAATTAAAACTTGAAAATTTATACGACGAAGATGACAATTTTGATTCAATGATAAAAGACTGTAATGCTGACATCGAATTAATTAAGAAAAAATACTATGAAACGAAGGCTGAAATTAAAGGAATGTATCCTCAATTATCATATCATGATATCGAAAAAATATGTTTTTCTAATTTTGTCCGCTATGTTTTTGAAACTAGATGCGATAATTCAGGTGTCATATATTTTTTATCTAAATTCAAAATAGCAAGTTGGAAAAATGCAGATTTAGCTGTAGGTGGTAACAGATTTTTCTCTTAACAAATTTCTGAGAAGACTCAGAATATTTTAAATAAGCTTTATCAAAAAAAAAAAAATAAAAATAAAAAATAGACCATATTAAGGTTGAACAAAAGCAGTATATTTTATCATATTATAATATAATAAAATATATGATGATAAAAAATTTATTTACTAAATATAATGGTAAAATTGACGTATGATATAAAAATAAACTAATTTTTCTTTTTGAATGAAAATTTTACAATTTGATAAGTTTAGAAAAAAAATGATGTTTTGTATAAATATTATAGCAAATATGAGGAAAATCCAATTTAAAATATAAGATATATTTTTTAAGGCCTTATTAAGGTATTCATTCAATTTTGTAGTATTCAAAAAGTGACAACGAAAATACATATTTTGCGAAATATATCATTATAAATTTTAATTTTTTTTATTAAATATTCATAAAATTAATAATATCATTATATAATATATTTAAATTATTGTATATCTTGCTAAAAGTAGAGATAATTTCATAAATAATCACTCAGCTAATCTTTTCAACCTGAGTTAAAATTTGAAAAATTGGCCATATTTTTTGATTTTAAAAAGATTTATTTTAAAAAATCAAAAATTCCGACGCTGGGGACTTTATTTTGGATAGATTTTTTCTTTGAATACTTTACATATTTTTACTTTTCAGAAATCTTTATTTTCTCACAATTTTACAATTGTTTATATCTTACAATCTCACAATTATTTCTTAAAAAAATGCTCAATATTCTGAAGCATATAATAATTTCATAGAATTGATCTCAATTTTCTGATGATTCAAATATTTCATAAAAAATAAATTCAATTTAATAAATTAACTAAAAAATATATCTTATATTTTAAATTGGATTTTCCTCATATTTGCTATAATATTTATACAAAACATCATTTTTTTTCTAAACTTATCAAATTGTAAAATTTTCATTCAAAAAGAAAAATTAGTTTATTTTTATATCATACGTCAATTTTACCATTATATTTAGTAAATAAATTTTTTATCATCATATATTTTATTATATTATAATATGATAAAATATACTGCTTTTGTTCAACCTTAATATGGTCTATTTTTTAGTTAATTTATTAAATTGAATTTATTTTTTATGAAATATTTGAATCATCAGAAAATTGAGATCAATTCTATGAAATTATTATATGCTTCAGAATATTGAGCATTTTTTTAAGAAATAATTGTGAGATTGTAAGATATAAACAATTGTAAAATTGTGAGAAAATAAAGATTTCTGAAAAGTAAAAATATGTAAAGTATTCAAAGAAAAAATCTATCCAAAATAAAGTCCCCAGCGTCGGAATTTTTGATTTTTTAAAATAAATCTTTTTAAAATCAAAAAATATGGCCAATTTTTCAAATTTTAACTCAGGTTGAAAAGATTAGCTGAGTGATTATTTATGAAATTATCTCTACTTTTAGCAAGATATACAATAATTTAAATATATTATATAATGATATTATTAATTTTATGAATATTTAATAAAAAAAATTAAAATTTATAATGATATATTTCGCAAAATATGTATTTTCGTTGTCACTTTTTGAATACTACAAAATTGAATGAATACCTTAATAAGGCCTTAAAAAATAAAAATAAAAAATAAAAAATCACAATAATATTAAATAATCAATTTTGTTTGTTTTTTGTTTGTTTTATTTTCATCTTTTTATTGCCACCGTGGTCGTCCTATGGGCGGCAATGTCGTCAATTCCAGATCTTCCGGATGAAATCGTGATATCTTTGTCCGGATGACGACTCGCCGCAGTTACAACCAGCTAGCTGCTAAGCATTGCTGATCGTGGTCTTGCTATGGGCGGCAATGTCGTCATTCCAGATCTTCCGGATGAAATCGCGATATCTTTGTCCGGATGACGACTCGCCGCAGTTACAACCAGCTAGCTGCTAAGCATTGCTGATCGTGGTCTTGCTATGGGCGGCAATGTCGTCATTCCAGATCTTCCGGATGAAATCGCGATATCTTTGTCCGGATGACGACTCGCCGCAGTTACAACCAGCTAGCTGCTAAGCATTACTGATCGTGATCATGCTATGGGCGGCAATGTCGTCATCTCGGTTTCTTTGATTGGTTTAGTTCTATAAAAATGGCGCTTTTTCATGGTTTTATCTTAGTGAACTTTTTCAAAACTTTACAAGAAAATTTTAGAACTTTATCTTTTAAAGAATTAGGTCTTTGCGTATGAGATAGATATTTCGCTGAATAATAAAGATTTTGGTCTTCTTCCATAAATATAAAAAGACCATAATTCTTTCAAAAAGTTATATATATTTATAAAAAAAAAAATTTAACAAATTTCTGAGAAGACTCAGAATATTTTAAATAAGCTTTATCAAAATAAAAAAATTAAAAAATCGTAATAATAATATTAAATAATCAATTTTGTTTGTTTTTTGTTTGTTTTATTTTCATCTTTTTATTGCCACCGTGGTCGTCCTATGGGCGGCAATGTCGTCATTCCAGATCTTCCGGATGAAATCGTGATATCTTTGTCCGGATGACGACTCGCCGCAGTTACAACCAGCTAGCTGCTAAGCATTGCTGATCGTGGTCTTGCTATGGGCGGCAATGTCGTCATTCCAGATCTTCCGGATGAAATCGCGATATCTTTGTCCGGATGACGACTCGCCGCAGTTACAACCAGCTAGCTGCTAAGCATTGCTGATCGTGGTCTTGCTATGGGCGGCAATGTCGTCATTCCAGATCTTCCGGATGAAATCGCGATATCTTTGTCCGGATGACGACTCGCCGCAGTTACAACCAGCTAGCTGCTAAGCATTGCTGATCGTGGTCTTGCTATGGGCGGCAATGTCGTCATTCCAGATCTTCCGGATGAAATCGCGATATCTTTGTCCGGATGACGACTCGCCGCAGTTACAACCAGCTAGCTGCTAAGCATTGCTGATCGTGGTCTTGCTATGGGCGGCAATGTCGTCATTCCAGATCTTCCGGATGAAATCGCGATATCTTTGTCCGGATGACGACTCGCCGCAGTTACAACCAGCTAGCTGCTAAGCATTGCTGATCGTGGTCTTGCTATGGGCGGCAATGTCGTCATTCCAGATCTTCCGGATGAAATCGCGATATCTTTGTCCGGATGACGACTCGCCGCAGTTACAACCAGCTAGCTGCTAAGCATTGCTGATCGTGGTCTTGCTATGGGCGGCAATGTCGTCATTCCAGATCTTCCGGATGAAATCGCGATATCTTTGTCCGGATGACGACTCGCCGCAGTTACAACCAGCTAGCTGCTAAGCATTGCTGATCGTGGTCTTGCTATGGGCGGCAATGTCGTCATTCCAGATCTTCCGGATGAAATCGTGATATCTTTGTCCGGATGACGACTCGCCGCAGTTACAACCAGCTAGCTGCTAAGCATTGCTGATCGTGGTCTTGCTATGGGCGGCAATGTCGTCATTCCAGATCTTCCGGATGAAATCGCGATATCTTTGTCCGGATGACGACTCGCCGCAGTTACAACCAGCTAGCTGCTAAGCATTGCTGATCGTGGTCTTGCTATGGGCGGCAATGTCGTCATTCCAGATCTTCCGGATGAAATCGCGATATCTTTGTCCGGATGACGACTCGCCGCAGTTACAACCAGCTAGCTGCTAAGCATTGCTGATCGTGGTCTTGCTATGGGCGGCAATGTCGTCATTCCAGATCTTCCGGATGAAATCGCGATATCTTTGTCCGGATGACGACTCGCCGCAGTTACAACCAGCTAGCTGCTAAGCATTGCTGATCGTGGTCTTGCTATGGGCGGCAATGTCGTCATTCCAGATCTTCCGGATGAAATCGCGATATCTTTGTCCGGATGACGACTCGCCGCAGTTACAACCAGCTAGCTGCTAAGCATTGCTGATCGTGGTCTTGCTATGGGCGGCAATGTCGTCATTCCAGATCTTCCGGATGAAATCGCGATATCTTTGTCCGGATGACGACTCGCCGCAGTTACAACCAGCTAGCTGCTAAGCATTGCTGATCGTGGTCTTGCTATGGGCGGCAATGTCGTCATTCCAGATCTTCCGGATGAAATCGCGATATCTTTGTCCGGATGACGACTCGCCGCAGTTACAACCAGCTAGCTGCTAAGCATTGCTGATCGTGGTCTTGCTATGGGCGGCAATGTCGTCATTCCAGATCTTCCGGATGAAATCGCGATATCTTTGTCCGGATGACGACTCGCCGCAGTTACAACCAGCTAGCTGCTAAGCATTGCTGATCGTGGTCTTGCTATGGGCGGCAATGTCGTCATTCCAGATCTTCCGGATGAAATCGTGATATCTTTGTCCGGATGACGACTCGCCGCAGTTACAACCAGCTAGCTGCTAAGCATTACTGATCGTGATCATGCTATGGGCGGCAATGTCGTCATCTCGGTTTCTTTGATTGGTTTAGTTCTATAAAAATGGCGCTTTTTCATGGTTTTATCTTAGTGAACTTTTTCAAAACTTTACAAGAAAATTTTAGAACTTTTTGTATGCCTTCTCAATTAACTCAAAAAGTCAGAATAACGAATTTTCCTCAGAAAAAAATGGTGTAACTTTTTCTATAGTTTGTCATTCCGCCTTTTTTCATGTAATGGGCTGTTTACAATTGTTTTTTTAAGTTAAATATTTTTTTAAGATAAAGTTCATTGATGGATGTAAAATATAATTTTTTTTACTTTATCATCACTATTAAGAGATATTCTTAAAAAAAAATAGAATTGAATTTTCTGAAAAATTTCCTCTCAATTTTGAAAACCGATTTAGTTAAATATGATTGATTTCAATTTGCATTTTTTTTATTAATAAACAATAATTTCATTGACTGATGATGATCCGCTGTGTGTTTTATTTGTGATTTCATTTGATTTGGAAATGGAATTAAACCAGGGATGGTCCAATGCTTCATTAGCAGTCATTCTATCAGTATAGTCAAGTGTGCACATGCTCTTAATTAAATCAATTGCTTCCGATGAAATGAATTTTTGATCTAATAATTGATAATTTAGTCGGCCTTTTCGAATCAATTCTTTGCATCTGCTAGGGGCATTTTTTGCTGATGGAACAGGATATCTGGCCGTTAACATAACAAAAAGAGTGACGCCAAGGGAATAAATATCAACTTTATTATTGTATGGAATTGCATTATACATTTCAGGTGGACAAAATTCAGGAGTGCCAATATATTCTTCGCTTAATTCATCCTGATTAAAACGTCTAGCAAAGCCAAAATCAGTAAGTAAAATTTTGGGATTTTCAGGATTCGAATCTTCAATTAAAAAGTTGTCTGGTTTAACATCTCGATGCCATATATTCATTTCATGTAAATATTTGACAGCTTCTAGCATTTTTTTAAACATTTGTTTGCATTTTCTTTCTGGAATTCCATTTGGATATTCTTTAATAATAAATGAGTGAAGACTACTTAGTGGTTTGTAATCTGTAACAATACAAATATATTCTTTATATTGAAAGTAATCCTCCATTTTTATTATATTTGGATGATCAAGCTCATTCATAATTACAATTTCATTAATAATTCTATACATAATACTCCTCTTGCATTTGATAAATTTGAATACTTTTTTCTTGTCATTTTCAATCTTATTTCCTAAATATATGTATGAATAATTTGTTGGAGGTGTTAACTGGGATCTGATTTCGTATTTCCCAATGATTTCATTTTTTGGTGGAGCTGGAGTATTTGAATTCCAAAAATGCTCTAAGTTTAATTCCATTTCAAGATAAAATTTGAAGTGATATAAGTATAAAATTATTGTTATCAAAAAGTTTTCAAAATTTTAATAGAATTTTCAAATATCTTTCAGAATTTATTGAAAATAATTAAAAAATTTAATTCAAAAATTCAATAAAATTTTTGATTTGTTTGAAAATTTCGATAGAATTTATGTCATGTTATTCATGATATTTATGTCGAATCTCTATATTGAGTTTTTAAAAAAAAAAAATATTTCTCTTTTAAAAGGAACAAATCATTATTATAAAAACAAAAGATCTGCTATCTTAATAAGCCATATCTGATTTTTAAAAAGGTCCAATTCTCAATCAGTTTGTTAATAAAATTTATTTTTTAACTTTGCTTAAATAGAATAAGCATGTGATAACATGAGATCTGTTGATTTTAAGGTTTTGAAATGTTGAATCATTGAAACAATCCTTAAATGGTCGAACAATTATGAACTTAAATTTGGCATATAATCAAAATGAATGAAAAATAAAAACACAGTACTAAAATTACCAATACCTTATATCTTAAGATGCAAATCCAGTACGTTTAATAACCACAATTTTTTTTTATTCTGATTGATAAAAAATACATTTTATATGAAAAATGATTCTTCATATAAACGTTTTTATATTTGTAAAGAATTTTAATATTATTCCATGATAACCGTTTTTTTATAATTAAAAGTCAACGTGATTCTTTGGAAAGCTTTTTTCTACTCTTTGAATTCTTAATCTCATTTTCTTTGTTTTGTTCTTTTTTGATCTAGATTTCATTTAAATTGTCACAAAAAAATGATTTTGTTCCTTAAGGGAGGAGAACAATGATCGTTTTTAGTTCAAATTTTATTGAACTAAAAACGATTATTAACCAAAAAATGAAATTTTCTAAACATGTGTTCAAAAAAAAGTTTTAATTTTCTGAATTATAGTTTATTTCACTATAAAAAATGTTTTTAATTCAAATAAATTAATAAATAGTGATTTAATAATGAGATTAAAACATTTTTTGAAATATAAATAATGCATATGATAAGAAAAAGCTTTTTCTCATTTATAAAATGCATATTTTTAAAAAAACGATACTCAATTATGCTTTCTTGCATTAAAATAATTTGATATTCATATTGATTATTATTTTTATAATCAAGCTGTTTCTTTGAAATCTTGAATTTCATCTTGCAAATCAATAGAAATTTCAAATATTTTCAAAAGATTTCATATAGATGAGTGATTTTCATTTCTGGATAAAATATTAATTTTTAAAAAATAAATAATGAAAAGAATAAATTTGAGCATGGATTTTGAATAATATTAAAAATGCAATAAGATAAAATGATTTTAATAAAAAAAAAAATTCAATATGTCAAATTATTGATCTTTAAATTATATGTAAATCACGGAAATTTTGATTATCAAATGAAATTGATCAATCTTTCTTATTATTTGGATGCTTTTATATCGTTTGTTTGCATTATAATATGATTTTCTTGAAAAGGCAATTGAATAAAAAACTTAAAAAAAAAACTTTAAATTTCAATAAGAGAGTCCAATTTTATTTGAATGATCATATAGATTTTTTTCAAAAAAAAATTTGGATAAAAAACTTAAAATCAAATTACTTTATTCAATGAGAGGTTGCAGTTTATCAACCCAAAGGAGACTCCGTGCAAAAAATGCTGCCCAAAAACGTTGGCATAATGAAGAAGTCCATGATAACGATGTTCAAATAGCTGATCCAATTATGATGGCCGTTGCTTGCATAGAAAATGGTTCAACGAACACCAAATCACGAGGAATTCTTGCTGCTCAAGGTATAGAATCGCCACCAAAATCAACTTATTACTATAATCAAAGAAAAGTTATTGCAACAGTAGATGAACTCTGCAATGAATAATTGAAAAAAGAGCCCCGCAAGATGACACCAAATACTGTTATTACTCTCGATGGAGCCTATGCTCATCGAAGAAACTCCTCCATGTGCCATGTTGCATTTATGAATCATACGACAAATAAAATTGTTGCAGGATCTGTCGTGACAAAAGCCCATAAAGGAGGAGACTTCTACGGGGCTTCTAATATGTTAGAAACCGAATGCATAAGGAGAAATCTGCAACAAATCGACATAAACAAAGTAGAGGTATTTTGTCATGACCGCGATAATAAAACAGGCGATCTTATGGCAAAGGCGAAGCCAGGAATTAACGAAATTATTGACGCCAACCATGCCAAGAAAGGCTTCGAAACATGCTGGAAAAAACTAATCAATGGAGTTTATAATGCAGCAACTTCAATAAAAAAAAGTGCAGTGAATAATGCTAAAAAAGCTATAACTTTTGTCACAAATGTTGAATACAAAAAAAATTTTACAGGACTAAAAAAACATGTGAAGCGCTGGTTTGAATACCTTCTCAAAAAAAAAAAAAAAAAAAAAAAAAAAAAAGATTCACTCAATTCACTTTTGTTTAAAAATACAAACCATCAATTTCACTGTTAAAAAGTTTATATTGTAGCCAATGTTTGTTAATTAGGTTGTTAATGGTATAAACAAACTGGTTTAGGTTTATTTTATACATTCATGTCTAACATAAAATAGTGATTTCCATAATTTGTTAATTTTTTGTTAATGCTGTTTATTTTTATTATTTAATATTTTTTAATGTATACAATTTAATTACATTGTTAAAAAAAGATAAAAATAAAAAATAAACAAAATAAATATTCATAAAATGTATAACGCATTTTAACGTATAGAAAAATTATTTTCAAATCTGTTAATTTTTGTTTATATTGAATTTCATTTTGTTTAATCAGATAATATTTAACAATTTCAACTGCAAAATCATAGATTAAGAACCAATTGCAGTTTTACCATTTTTTGAAAATTAAATATGATATTATATAGCATTTAAAAAGCATGATTAACATTATTTCAGAATAAATGATGGATATAATGATTTAAATCATCAATAATTAATAAAATTATGTTTTTTTGTAAATATAATAATTCAAAAAATAAGCACTTTTTATCGATTTATTTCCAAACTTGTGCAAAATTTTCTATTTAAAAAAATTGAATGATTTATTTTTATTAACCGTCATGGCCAAACATTAAAATTTTTTTATTGTAAGTTTCCAAGTATTTTATATTTTACAAAAAAAGTGCCAAAAATTGAATGCAAAATTTTGCAAAAGTTCGGCTCTCTAAAAAAATTTAATTCAAATAATTGAATACTAAAAAGTGAGAAAGTTCGTGTTATAATTTCTATCGAAAATTGTAACTTTTTTGTTGTTATCAATTTATCGTTTTATGTAAATTAGTATAATGAATCAAACTTTTTCTATAGAAAAATTGAGAAATAACAATTGAAAAACTGGAAATGTATCACAAATAAATGAGAAGAAATTAAATGAATAAAGTTAATATAACTTTTTCTGAAAAATGATTACAGTCTTTTCAAAACGGTTATAAAAATTTTCAACTTCGTTATAAAAAAATTGAATTCAATTACTTAGAAAAATTTTATAACCGTTTTGAAAAGACTGCAATCATATCATTTAAATGCTGAAAAGAGCGATCGAAAACTGGGCAAATGAAAAAATTTATTATCCAGAGCAATTTAATGATGCATATTTAATGTTTTGCCGTGACACAAATATCAATGTTTCAAAAACGCATTTTTATAATATATTTTCAAACATTACACGCATTCAAAAAATTAAAACCGGTGGTGTATATACCAGGTCAGAAGAACTTGTTGATACCATCGTTCAGAGAAGTTTCTTTGGTGTCAATATGCTGAATACCATCGCAATTGATGAAAAGCCAATTATCATTAAAAATTATAAAACGACCTCGGTTCGAACAAATATAAATCACAAAGGCAAAATTCCATCTAATAAGGTTCAAGCATTTAAACATTTAGATAGGTTATCTAACCTATATATTATATGCGCAATTACATACAAAGGTGTTCTTTTATATCACATTTCAGAAACACCAATTAATACGTTAAAATTTAATTGTTTTTTAAAACGGTTAACGACTAAAATTAATAATGAAAATAATTGTTTTTTATTAGTTGATAATGCGAGTTTTCATTCAATTGATGAAGAAATAAAACGTGTTTTAGGCATACATAATCTATCAATAACACGAACTCCTCCAATGGGATGCCTGTTCAATCCAATTGAAGAATTTTTTGCCTGTTTTGACAATAAGTTAAGGCATAAAATAAACACTTTTTTGAAAAAAACAACAGAACCTTTGAGCCAAGATATTTTTCTTGAAATGATTCATGAATCAATTGAAAAAACTGTTGAAATGGATCTCCCTCAAATATTTCGCAGAGCTGGATTATTGGAAAAATAAAACTTCTCTTTTTTAATTTACATTATTTATTTTTATATATATATATATACTTTTTTATTATTTTTGGATGTATCGTATTCACTTTTTAAGATATATTATTAAATATTTGATAAAGCTTTATGAATTTTTTCTTAATAAAAAAATAAATAAGAGAAATTAAAAAAAAAAAAAAAAATGATTTTTATTCATCATCATCCACTGAATGTTCCTTTAAAACTCTTTGGCATATTTCAGTGACGATTGATTCGTCAATAGGAACTGTTCTTTCAATTTGAAGAAACTGATTATCAATAGTGAACATAAGAGAATTGAGTGATAATAATAATGGCACGTACCTTTTCCATACAGTTATAGAGGAAACTGTTTCTTCATTAGTTCTTTTCAAAATTGGGCCTCTGAAATCCATCGATGCTTCCTCATTAAGAATTTCGACTGCTTTATGTCTCCTTTCTGCGGCACTAATAGCATGCATAGATGCAATTGACTGTTTTTTAGCATTTGGATCTGGAGGAGGTTTAAGATCTGAAATTACTTCCGGGCTTACCTTTTCCCATTTAACCATTCTATTTGTTAAGTCATTATTTAAAGTAATGGCTAAAACAACAATTTCAGTCTTACCATGAAGTGCTGCATAAAAGCATCCTATTCCATAAAGGAACTTGTGTTCATCATCTATATCAGAGAAATAGATGACATTTTGGTTTACATCCAGCAGTTTGCATGTTGCTTTAATGAAGGTTGAAAAAGTTTTATAATCAATCAAAGACTGAGGTTGAACAACAACAGGCTCACTTTTTCCAAGAGAAGTAGGAATTCGAACAGCTGAGAGCTTTTTGAGTACTGCTCTCGCTGCAACAACGGTGACATTCATAACAACCGGCCCTGTAGGAGCTTGACACATTGGAATATTCCATGGTGTACAGAATACGTTGGTAACTTGTTCATTCATTGTGAAGTGATTATATGATTTTTTTAAAAAAAAAAAAAAAAAAAAAAACGGAAAAATCAATTGAAAATGGAAACTTTATAGCTTTTTGAATGCAAAATTCGTTTATTTCAATGCATTTAGATTAATTTTCAAGTTTGAAATAATGAGATCATAAAATTAATATAAAAAAAATATTGATAAAATTAAACTAATAGAAAATATGAAAATTATTTGTTCTTATATTAAAATTATAAAAATAAACAGGCAATCATATTTTAAAAAAAAAAAAAAAAAAAAAAAAAAAATACAAGAATTGAATACTTTGTATTAATACAAAAATACTGTATTTTTTTTGTATTAAAAGTGAATTGAGTGATTGGAATCCCGAAAAAAAGCAATAAAGTGGAAAAATGTTGAACAACATGTCATTGGGAACCATGATGCTTGTAATCACCGCAAAATGTGAAGTATTTATGGAAAAAAGGAGTTCAAAATGAAATCCTTCGAAATGACTTTCATTCATTTGTTGAGGATACTCAAAAGATATTTCTGAACGTTGACCCGAATGTTAGTACCAACAAGAATGAATCACTCCATGCTGAAGCTTCTAGGATTGCTGATAAAAATGAGCCTTGGGGTAGAGACAGTTATGAGGCTCCCGAATATAAAGAATCTGAGAGAACTGCTCACAGATGATAAGAGAAAGAAACAGAGTGAAGTCAAATATCGCTGATCAAAGGTTCATTGAAGAAAGAGCTCGTGAAAGAGTCTAACGAAGTGCAACAAGATCAACTCCCGAATATAAAGAATCTGAGAGAAAAAGAAGAGAGAAATTTCGAAAAGAAATGAATACTAAAAAAGGAGATTATATTGGGATACCATATTCTCAGTGATGCAATGATAACAAGTGATTTCAATAAAAACTAAAATTCATTATCTTCTAATAATTTTTTTGAACAATAATAGTTACTTAAACAAGTGAGAAAAAAATAACCACATTTTCAGCATCTGTCGCAAAAATAAAATAATGAGAAATAAGCTTATGAGTCATATAATAAACGTTATTTTTATAACAAAAACCAGTTTGTTTGATTAAAGTCCGAGATGAATCCAGGGCTACATTCAAAGCGCGGTGCTTTTTTTGGGTCAGGATAAATTTCGTTAAATGCATTATAAATCAAAGTTTCAAAGTAAAAATCAGAAAAATACTTACTCTCTTGTATAAAATTAAAATTAATGTATTCAACAATGCTTTCTTCCTGTTCGTCTGTAAATATACGATGAAAATCTCCATGAACACTTGTGTCGCAAGGATCATATAATGGGTCATCTTTTCATCTTCGAGTCCAATTATACAAAGTTTTTCTAGGCACTCCATATTTGTTTTTGAGGTTTGTTAGTATTCTTCTTTTATCTGTCCATTCGTCATTACTTAGTGGATTAAATTCTTGTTGGATAGTTGAAACAAGATCTGGATAAAGGAAATATCTTCTGTGAGGAATACCAAACTTCTTCTTTCTTCTTCCCATTATAATGAACCGATAAAAAGTGACATTTTCTAAAGTTTTTTTTATGAATTATAATATTTATTAATAAATAAAGCTAGCTTAACAAATTTATCGATGATTTCAAATCTGATAATATAAAAAATATATTAAAAATTTGATTATCCTAATGTTTTTATGTAAATAATTGATTTTTGGATTATTCAAAAGCAAGTTAACGAAAAAAATCCAATGATATTAACTTATTCAATAACTGGTTATGAAATATTTTTTTTTTTTTTGTTAACCTTGTAACGTACAAAAAAATGGCCAATGGTAGCGAGTTGGAGGTACAATACTAAAGTATTGTAATAAATGAACATTATATAATATAAGAGCTTGTATTAGATAATTTACTATATTTAATTAATTAAATTAAGTAATAATATATTATAATATATTTATTAATTCAAGTTAGAAATTTATTTTGCATTTGGATGAGACTTCCTATAATTTTTCCGTTTGACTATTTTTGGTGTTTTGGTTTTTCTCTTTTCTCTTCGTGCTATTTTAAGTTTCATTTGAATCTTTTTCCATTCTTCGCTTGAGAAATTCTTTCTATCAAAAGATTGCTTCAAAATACTCTTCTCGTCGCAATTATTTTCTTCTTCATTATTCCCTTCTTCTTCATCATTATTTTCGTTATTCTCGTCTATATATTTTCTTTGTTGAAATATTTCTGTATTTTCATTATCATTAAACGATTTTTTGTTCGAAAGCTTTCTTCCATCATCAACTGGTTGAATAATTTTTCGCACATCCATATTATATAAACCTGGCTCATCTTCATCTTCATATTCTTCTTCTTCTTCTTCCATGAAATAAATATCATCAAGAAGTTCACCTTCATAAGGAGCAAGTTCTGATGTAATTACTCCCGTATAAGCCCCGTGTAATTCTGCATTTGAATAATCTCCATACTCAATCTCCATTACTTCTAGATCAGGATCGGCAACTTGGTCAAGTCTCTGCGGAATATAAACTTTACGAAATATATCATCGCTCGTTTCTTCTTCCATCTTTCTTATTTCGTTAAGAACCACATCTTCTTTAAAAACAAGCTCTTTTTCAACAACAAATTCTAAACTTCTCTGTAAAGGAGTTGTTTTAACCCCGACTTTTTGGAAAAAGGCTGTAACATTTGCTATATCTTGTCGTAGAAAATATGACGAATTAGCATTATCATGTTCAACTGCTTGGCCAACATCAATGATAATTGCTTTTTTATCTCGTACAAGAATATTGTATTCTGATAAATCTGAATGAACAAGCTTGCTTTTTTGATACATTTCTCGAATATTATACATGATCTGAATATATAATTTTTCATAATCTTCAGGTTGTAATAGATGTTCAGCTTTTTTAAGAAGTGGAGCAGGTTCATCATTGTTCGTGATTAATTCCATGAAAACAACGTTGCTTTCAACAAAAAGTGGTCTAGGAGATGGAATTTTGTTATTATATAAACGTTTCAAATTACGAAACTCTTTCTGTGCCCATAAAATAACATTTTTCCTGGAATTTCTTGATCCAACTTTATGTTGAAATCTCATTTCTCCGTTGATATATTTATCACGATCTTTAAATTTGAGAATGCACGTTTTGTAAATCTTGACTGCAAATTTATTTGGCCAATCCATTGGTGCCTTTTCTCCTTTAATTCCAATGAAAACATTACCTTCTTTGCCAGTTGAAATGCAGCCATTTATTTCTTTAAGAATATCATTTTTAATTAATTTATTTATGACTTGTTTCGTTCTATTATCAAAAACTTGTTCTTCAGTTCTTCGATAATCTTTACCAGGGTGTAATTCTTTTCGTTTTAAGTCATCAGTAACGATTCTATTTCGAATTATATCAACATGTCTATCAGAATTGATTTCAAGATCGATATGACTTTGATATTTATCAAAATTTTTTGATGAGTTTTTGTCGTTCATATAAAATGGTCATCTCTAAGAAAAAAAAGGGCATATTTTAACTTTTTAATTCAATTTTATTTATTACTTTCAATTTTTTCATTGAACATCAGAATATATTTTTTCTGGTACTAGAATAACTTATTGAAAAAGTTTATTATATAAATTATAATATCTTCTTAAATAAAGAATAATAACATTGCTATCTTAATTAATTAATTGTAATAAATTAAATTATAAATATAATTTAAATCTAATTTTCTAAAATAAGATATTTTTTTATATCATTAAAAATTTATTATTTTGAATGAAATATATAAGACAGAAATCATCAATTTTCATAGTATATGTATTTTTTTGGTTACTTTTTCAGATTCAGGAAATTGAATCTCCTGGCTAAGTCAAGATGATAATAACTTAATATAACTCTATTGTTGACCTGATTAAGAATATTGGGAAAAAAGTTATAATTGATCTGGATATTAATAGATAAAATAAATTATGAGGAATTAGCTGAAATACAGAATGTTATGCAAATCAATTTTGTTATTTTGTTTTTAATAAAATATATTTATTTGGCAAAATTATTTTTATATTTCATTCATGGCAAGGAATTGCTGTAATATAAAAATCTTTCTTATCGCATTTATGAACCATAGGTAAAATGATAAGAGGATTTTGCAAAGGTCGCATTCTCAATCAAGGTTGCCAATACAATTGATTTTTTACTTGCTTAAATAGAATAGGTATGTAATAACATTAAATCTGTTCTAATTCCAACTATATCCCTAAATGGCCGAACAATTATAAACTTAAATTTGGAATAAATCAAAAAATGAATGTATGAAACCAATTATATATAGAAATCGATTTCTATACAATCAATTGCTTTACCTCAATGATTAAATCAATCGATTTTTCAACTCAAGAATATTGGGATAAAAAGTATGCCGAAAAAGATACCCAATTTGAATGGCTTCGTCCATATTCCGAAATAAAAGAATATGTTAACGAGCATATAAAGAAAAATGATAAAATTTTAATCCCTGGCTGCGGGAATTCCTCGCTTGGTCCTGATATGTATAATGATGGATATAAGAATTTAGTTAATAATGATTTTTCTCCAGTAGTTATCGAGCAGATGTCAAAAAGATATTCAGAAATGAAAACTTTGGTTTGGGATGTAATGGATATTACCAAAATGGCATACCCGAATGAATCATTTGATACTGTATTGGATAAAGGAACAATAGATGCTTTAACATGTGGAGAAGATTACGAAAATCAAATATTTAAGGCATGCTGCGAATATTCAAGAGTTTTAAAACCTGGTGGTTTTGCTTACATACTTTCTTTTGGGCAGCCAGAAGATCGATTGTGCTACTTTGATCCCAAAACTGATCATCCTTGGACATTTGAAGGATATGATCCACTTCCCTTTGAAAAAGCACCCGGGCAGTATTATATTTTTTACAAGATTCGAAAAAATTAAGTATATTTCGATACCATATAATACATTTGCGTACATTATTATTTATGAATATTAATAAATCTAGTTCCATTACTAATACTTTTACTTCCCAAATAACTACCCTATGCAATTTTAATATTAATATTATTTTGGTATTATTTTTTTTAAACGTACAAAATGAAAAAATCCCAAAATCATAAAATATATGACTAAATAATTAATGCCACCGTCAAAGGCTGTTTTGGGGAAATTATTGATCCGGCAGCACCTTTGGACAGCTGCAGTTGTAAAATATTTATTTAAGACAATAAATTATTTTGATAAATTAAAAATCTTTTTTGGTAAGTTACAAAAGTCATCATAACTAGTTATGAACTCATAAATTATTTTGGCCAATAAATATTGAATTCATTTCCCTTATAATGATGAAGATCATATTTGATACACAATATATCATTATGTCACATGTATTTTCTTGTTTGTTTTCATTTTGTTACTTTAATTACTGGTCTAAGCCATTATATGATAAATAAACTCTAATATTCCTGTAAAAAAAATTTGAATGTAAAAACAAAAGTTACTTATCTATTTTTGGGTAATTAATAAGCCTTTTTGTTTTCATACTAATATGATCTAATAACTGAAATTAGTAATTTCAAATTACCAACCTCAATTTCTATCTTTATATAAAGATAGAAAAAGTTATTCTCATCATTGAAAAATTCAATGATAAAGTTATTCTTGCTCTCTGAAAAAGAGTTTTTATTGTACAAAAACATTTCTCTGTCTTTTTATTCATGACATATTTTTGCATTATATATCCCATATTATAAAAATCTTGATACGTTCATAATCAATGATTTGAATTAAATAATGTAAAAAACTCAGTTGGCATTGAATCAATAATTACTCAATAATTAGGCAGCAATTAATAAAAAAAGATATTTAATTCATTATATAATTGTATAATAAAATTAAAAATATATTAATTAATTAATGAACAAAGAATTAATTTAAGATATGATAGAAATAATTGTATTTAAATGTTTTTGGATCCCATTCAATATTTTTGATTGAGACGCCAATTATTCTCCACTTCTTCTTCAGAAAATTTTAATTGTTTTTAACTTTTTGATAACATAGTTGTTTTCAAATATGAACTTTTTAAAATGAAAAAGTTAATTGAATAAAAAATAAATTATTTACACACAAAAAAAATAAAGAACATATAAGAAAAAAAAAAAAAATGGAATTAGATAACATAAATGAACCAATAGACAAGTTAGATGAATCACCGAAAAGTTCAGATGATGTTGTTATAGACGATCTCGAAAAAAAGAATCCTGTTGGACCAGATGGGCTTCCTATTAATACTCAAAAAACTGAAGAAGAATCAAAAAATGAAGAAGAGGAAGAACATCCATTGCGTGTCAAACGATTCGCAACAATATTAAACTGTTTAAATTCTTTACTTGGTGCTGGAATATTAGGAGTTCCACATGCAATGGGTTACTGTGGTCTTGTACCTTCACTTATTTTGCTTGTTATTATGGCTGTTCTTTCCCATATTGGAACCGTTTTGACTATGAAATTAGCTGCAAGAAAAAATGTTGACTCGCTTGATTTATTAGCATCAAGTATTTTAGGAAAATGGGGAGAGATTACAATATGTATTGGAACAATGCTGTTCTGTATATCTTGTATGACATCATATGTTGTAATTGGGTATGGCACCATAGCCTCTTGGTTCGATGCTGCAAATATTGTTGTTGATGACAAGTTATGGAAAAGGGCTATTGTTGTCCTTATATATTTCTTAATTTTACCATTACCATTAACTATCCCAAGAAATATCAGATTCTTGTCTCCTTTCTCGATGGCTTCTTTCGTTGCTGTGATTATTTTTGTGGTTGCAATGATTATTAAAGCAGGAATTATGCTACCATATCCAAACGAAGAAAAGCCAGATATTATTGTTGCAAAAATGGGAATGGGAATGTTCTCAGCAATTTCAATCTTTGGATTAGCTTTTGCAATGCCAGTTATTATTTTGCCACTTGTTAAACCTTATAATCCTAATTCATGGAAAAGAAGCCTTGTTAGCTTTTGGACAGCATTCTGTGGTTTAGTATTTGTTACAATACCTGGTGTCATTGGATACTACTTATTTGGAAGTAATTGCAAAGATGTGGTATTAGATAATTTTAAATCAAACGATGTATTAATTATTATTGTTCGAGCAGGATTTTTCATTGTTGTAACATGTTCTTATCCATGTATTGGGCAGTCAGTTATGGCTGTTTGGGGGGCCTTAATATTTAAGGATAGTAATCAAGGTGAACTCCCATGGTCAAAAAGATCTGTTATTCTATTTCTCACAAACATAATTCCACTTTGTTTTGCTATTTTCTTGCCAAGGGCTGGACCTGCTTTATCAATCGGTGGAGCGTTTGGAGGCTGTTTGGTTGACTTTTTCTTCCCTGCAATAATGTGGTTCAAATTATCAAAGAAAAAATGGCACCACTGGCAAAATATCCTCTGCCTTTTGTTTGCTCTCTTTGGGATTGTATCATGTGTAATTGCTACCTATCAAGCGGTTGTTGATGCTATAGATGCTTTTTCATCTTAAATTTAGTAATGTTTTATTAAAAGCTTTCTTAGATTTAGTAATCTTTAGAATTTTGTGGTATTATAATGGTAAGCATAACTTAACTATTGATAAAAAATATTAGTTAACCAATTTATAAAAAATACGTTTACATAAAACTTTTTATAATAAATAAAATTATTGCCCTTCTGGAGCAGCAGGTGCATCAGCAGCAACAACATTTGTAGCTGTAGCGCCGTTATTTCCATTGCTATCATTTGTATCAGCACTTGTTTCACTATTTTCAGGAGTTGGATTTCTTTTTTGCTGAATGTTCACAATTAATTTCTGTGCATTTTTAAGGAGCATATTTAGATCAAGCTTTTTCTTTTTCGTTTCGTTAAACATCCTCAGAAATTGCTGGTTATTCATTGGATTATATTTTAGAAAAGTTGGGCACATTGCAAATAAGAAAGAAACAATGAAATATTGATTGAATTGGAAATTGCTCGAAGAAACTGAAAAAGATATGAGAGAAATCCAAAGTCGAAGGATCTCATCTTGCGTAAAGCAGCCTGATGTTGTATACCAGCCAGTTACATCATCAAGGAGAAAATCGAGACTTTCGGCATGAAGGTTGTAAAGAAGCTTCAAAAGATCAGGATAAGTGTTTTCGAGAATTCCAACAACTGCTACGAAAAGTGGTTTTAATTGTGGCTGGTTAGAAGGATGTATTAAATCACCTATTTTATGGTTCACATAAAATTGATAAAAGCACCAAAAGATATCAGATTCAACTTCATCAGAATTAACTGTTGTGACTTGATCTGGAAGTGTTACTTTTTCATCGGTTGGCGCATCAAAAATAAAAGAATTTATAAAAGGTAATAAATATTTGATCATTCCTTTAACATATGAGGCACCATCGTTGTCCCAATAATAAAGAGTTAAAAGAATATTAAATGCTATTGTTTGAACATTTGTTGGATGTGCAAAATGCTCGAAAAGTGTTGAATTTGCAACTAAATCTGATTCCAATAGTTCAACCAAAGATCGTAATACTGGATAATTTTGCCATTGTTGAAAAGTTAACAATTGCCACTGTAATTTAACCTTTTTATATATTTCTCGTTTTTCAATAATAAATTGTTCGCGTTCATCTTTTGTTTTTTTGGGCAAATCTGGAAATAAAATTAATGGCCACAACTTGCTTAAAACAACTTTATCAATATCTTTATTAAAAAGTTCTTTAGCAAATTCGTCTATATTTGAAACTCTTCCTTCTGAATCAAATGATTTATAAAATGAGTCAGCTGAAAGAGTATCAATTGAAAGGTCAGGTTCAAACGAAAGACCATCTTTTTCAATATCTTGAAGAGTCACTCTTAAAGATTTGCCTTGGTTATCTGGTACAGGTAAAATTGATGTAGAAAAAGGCGGTATTGTTGAAATTGTAGAATCCAAAGGTTCAAACTGATAAACGCAAGGATTACAAAATGATTTACGAAAACGAACTTTTGTTGTAATGTATTGTTGAAATATATAAATATCGTTATCACATTGAAAATAAAGTTGAAGACGTGAATTACATCCTGAAAGTGTCAAAATTAATTTGTCTTTTGGATCAAGTTCGATTGTAATAAAATCACTCAGGTAAAAAACGTTATCTGGAGTTGGTAATGGTTTTTTAGTTTCTGGATTTTCTCGATAAAATAATCCTTTAATATTGCCATTATTGTTAAGTAACTTAAGAAGCCCGGAATGCATTGAATTGTTTTCATCAATAATGCATAGATTGAGTGAAATATCTTGAGGAAGCATATTCCTTTATTGAATAAAAAGCGATAGAAAAGAATTGAATGTGTATTGAAAATTAATACAATGATCTTTCAAAATTCTTTTTTTTTTAATTTCTATTTATATCATTTAATTAGGGACAAATCATCAATATTAATTGCATATATCTTTTGATAAAATATTAAATGAATTATTGCATGCTTATTGAAGCATTAAATATGTTAATGAAGATACTTATAAAAATATGTTGTTTGAGTATGTCTGATTATACGATATTTAGGAATGGAGGGATAATAATTTTTTTTCACTTTTACTTAAGAAAAAAAAAAAAAATGATAAATATAATTATTTCGATAATTAAAGACGAATATCAATGAAAGAATAAATTTTATGATGTATACTGGAAGTGAATCTTTTTCTTAATATCAAAAATTATATATTTTGCAGTATTACTTATTTATTTTTAGTTTCGAATTGATTAACGAAAAAAGTCAAGATTTTTCTTGATATCTTGTATTGGTTAATATAAAGGGCATGATTCATTTTATATTGTTCAAAGATAACTATTGAAGCAAGATAATTAGTTCACAAAAAAGTTCACGTTTATTTAAATGGCTCACAAAAAATGCTCGTTTTATTTTAAGAAGTAACTTTTTGAAAAATAAAAAAAACGTTATATTTATATAAAATAAAAAAATTATTTATATCAATCATACATGGTTTTTAAAGTAATAAATATATTTATTAATATATAATATAATTTATTAATCATAATTAATTCGTATAAAATCTTATTTATTTAAGTTTGAATAAGATAAAATGCCAACTTAATTGCTCAAATTCAATTACCAACTTATCAAAATTTTGTTTATAATTTTAAACAAAAATATTTCATGCATAAAGCTCAGATTGTCTCTCCGATTTTAGATATGCAAATCAAACAACGATCATATAAAAAGCATATGGATACATTAGTTGCTATGAAACCAGCAATCGATACTTCAAAACCGCCACCAGTACCGAGACTTGACGTATATAAGAAAAGGGTAACTCGCGAAAGAATAATGCAACTTCAAATCGAAAATGAGAATATTAAAGTACTTAAGAATATTGGAAAACAAAGAAATAAGTCGAGTAAAGCGTATAAAACTGCAGAATCTTTATCTGACGAAGATTTTATTGAAGATTGGGAAGATAAACTTAATCTTGTTGATGTGGAATTAAATTCAAAAAGCTCAAATGGAAGGCCAACCCCACTTTTATCAGATTTAAGCAAAATTCATTCTGTTAAAAACGTTATAAATGATGATGGAATGGAAGTTGTTGATGAAGGAGTTACTCCAAAGCCGGTTGTTGTCAAGCCATTTGATTCTTCAACGAAAAAGAGACCAAATACCAGTCGTAGTGGTCTTCGCCGTCTTAATCCTCTGAAAAAACCATCTAATAGAAGACGTCATCAACAGCAAGAAGAAGAGGATTATAATGATAACGATATTGATGATGATGAAGAAAACGATTCTAATGCCGATTTTGTATATAATAAAAACGACAATGATGACTACAATAAGTATTCATCTGATTCAAGTTGTTCTTTCTCTGAAGAAGAAAATATTAATACAAACGAAAAAATAAACTATCCGAGAAAGAAAATAGATGATGAAGATGAAGATAGTTTTGATAGATATGACAAAGCATCTGAAACTACTGACAGGAATGCAGATAGATCAATTCAATTATTTTCAGGTAATTTAGATGATTTTGAATCAAGCAGTAAGTCTAATAAATCAGAATCTAGCGATGTTCCAAGAAAAGGGAATGGTGGTTTATCAGACTCAGATCAAGAATCAAATATCCTCTCAAAAAAACGAAAAAATGAAGACTCGAATACAGAAGAAATGCGCCAAAGTCGGAGAAAAAAAGGCAAACGAAATAATTCAAGTGATTCCAATGATACTGAAAGGACAATATCAAACGAAATTAAAAAAACGAGCAAAGAAAGTTACTCTAAAAATGACGATGGATTCGATAACTTTGAAGATTTTGAAGATGATGATGAATCTGAAGAAAAGGCTCAAAAAGACAAATCTGATGTTTATAATAGCATCAATAATGGAAATGATGATGATGATGATTTAAATATGGATTCTATTCCAGAATTCTAAATATTGTTTTGTTATATTAATAAATTATTATTTGTTTTGATTTTTTTATATTTTTTTTATAAATGTATCAAAATTATAATTAAGACTGAAAGGTATCAAGTGAATATAATGTATATAAATTTATAAAACACAAGTATTAAAAAAATAAAAATTATTAGGCAATTAAGCAATGTGCTGTACAACCAGGGTTGCTATAACTAGATTTCGAAGATGAGTCAAGTTCAGGCTGAAATTCAGAACTGTAAAAAACTTCCCTGTTATTGAAATCGAGAGAAATGAGAGAAATTGATTCAATTTTGAATTGGCTTAGAAGTTCCCAATCATATCTTTCATCTGCAACATTTAACTTTTTAATAGCACCTTCGATTTGAGTTTTAATCCATCCATATTTCGGTTTTTCTTTGAATTTGATTGATTTTATATATTTATAAATGTCGCAAAATTCTGGTGTTAAAGATCTGCATAATTCTGGTGCTTTCATTGATTTTTTCATTTCTACTGTTAGTTCACGATCACGGCTTCCAGGCCATGGTACTTTTCCTTCTACCAATTCAATAAGGGTATAAAACCATGAGAACAAATCATCTCTCCTAGAAAGTTGTTTTTCTTCATGAGCATGAAGTGATGCATATCTACAAGTGCCGGTAAAACCAGCATCTGGATCTGGTGGAATATGTTTTTTTGTTTTGGGGTCAATATATGTTTCTGATAATCCAAAATCAATAAGAACGATTGGGGTATTAGCGTCTGGTTTGATGAGAAAGTTGCCAGGCTTAATATCTCGATGTATATAACCTCTTTTATGAAATGCTTTTATGGTTTTGAGCATTTCAATCGATATTTTTAGTGTTGAATATAAAGTATAATGGCGATGATTAAGCGCTCGACGCATTGTTGAAATTGATGGGCCAAGAAGTTCCATAACTAGATAACGAAAATCTTCGAATTCTCCATCTGCAATGAGTCTTGGAAAATATGGAGAGCCTTGTATGTGTTTCATAATTTCTAGTTCGTCAAGAAGGCCCTGCTTTTCTGAACATAAAAACTCAACTTTCATTGCACACAATTGATCACCATATTCAGTATCATGAACAGCATAAATATCACCATAACCACCTGATCCGATCTTTTTATAAACAATAAATCGATCAATATTTTTCCCCTCTTCAAACTGAATACGCTCTGGATGATTCGGATCTTCAGCCATCCAAAGAAATTTTATTTTGATTGAAATTTTTCTGAGAAAATTTTAATTTTTGTGAGCATGATAAGAAATCCATTGAAAAAGTGTTAAAGTTTTATTACGTATTTTAAAATGGTGAATCTTAAACAATTCGTTATTATTATAAAAAAAGAAAAGAAAATGCAATTTCATTTTTCAAAGACGAAAGAAAACATTTAGAAAATTTGAATATTTATTTTTGACGTTAATTTTCAAAATATTGACTATTTATGAAAACAAAAATTAATAAACGTATGTTTTAATTCAATTTTTTTGGTTCAATTTTTCGAAAACAATACAAGCTTTCAACATTTACTTATTGCAGAGATTGAAATGTAATCTTGTTTTTATAGAGATTTCTATCGGTATTTATTTCAAGCATTTCAATAATTATGAAACTGTAAAAATAGATAAAAAATAAGCGTATATCAAATTTGGCAAAACTGTAAAAAAAAGAAGGTAAAAAAATTCTCGGATAGACCTATGTTTATATAAATATATCATGATTACGCTTAAAAATAAAACTTCATATAAGAAAGTAGAAGTTTTCATTTCTAAAAAATATATTTTTTTAAAAAGTCTATTCAGAGCAAAATCATTGATGAGCTCTAAATTCTTATAAAGAATGTATAAGCATGAATCGATGAATAGCCCAATTTGTTTAAACAAAATCAAAGCTGAAGAAATCAGAAAAGCAGTCTAAGTGATCGAAGCCTTGATCAAAATTGTCAACATTACAATCAAAAATTTCATCATTATAAATTAGATTATCTGTATTAATTTCATTAAGATCGTCACTGACAGTATTGCCAGATGAAGGTAACTCTTGTAGTTGTTCTGTTTTAGATGAGTTATCTTGATTTGAGAATGAGGATAAAGGTATGTTTGGAGTGTTTGCTGAAATAGTAGCTTCGGAATTGTTTTCGTTTAAATTGAAACTATTAAATTGGAATGATTGTTGGAATGATTGTTGAAGTTGGGCAGGTGGGAAAACTTGAGGTTGTGGTGAAAAAGCTATTTTCTGATCTTGATTGAAATTATATTGGGGATTAGTTCTTTTATCATTTTTGTTTGTAACCAAGTTTTTATAAAGCTTAATATGATTGTTATATCTATTTTTGATGTTGTTATTTGTACGCTTGCCATTGAAATGGCTTGCAATAAGTGCCCAGTTTGGGCCATATTGGTTATATAGGCGAATAATAAGTTGATCTTCTTGAGCAGTCCATGGTTCACGACTTATTTTAGGAGATAAATAGTGTTGAAAGCGTTCTCGACATTGTCGTCCAGTTTTCCCTTTGATATGAGAAGCAATTTCATTCCAATTTGGAAATTGGTTATCGCCAACAAGAGAGACAATTATTTCATCTTCTTCAGGTGTGAATTTTTGGCGTTTTTGTTTTGGAGGTGCCAATGAAAATGGAAGAGAGGATTTCTTTGAATATTGAAAAGGTGCTTGTCCGAATATTAAAGGTCTATTGTTCTTTTCGTCAAAAATATTATTTTGGAAAGTTTGAGGTAAATCAGATTTCGTCATGTCAAGGTATGGATCTTGCTGGATGAAGCTTGAATAATTTGGTGCATTTCCTTGTGATATTATAGAAATGTTATATGCATTATTATCACAAGCTTGGAATGGTGAATCATTATGTCTTGGCATTTAATAAAATGAATTAATTTTTAAAATTTTTAAAATTTTAAAATTTCAAAGGATGATATCAACATCCCTTTTAAAAAATAACGTGTTTTTCCATTATTCGAAAAACAAAATATCTTCGTTAAATTTAAAGAAAAAAAAGAATATTATTTCATACTTGTTTATTTATTGTTTTATTATTAAAATATAAATTTATATATATTTATTAATTGGAATTTTTTAAGATTCAGCTTATTTTTACTTTGAAATAAATCATCATTCAAATTTATAAATACAAACGGTAACTTTTTAAAAAGAAAATGATATGATCAAATATTGAACTAAAATTTTGAGTAAAATGATATCAACCTAAAAATTCTTTTTTATATGCCTTTACATAAGTTATAGTAATATTAGCCCCTATCAGCGATGTTTACCTGTCAAACCGTCGGTATTAGGTATTACCGGTACAAATACTTAATTACCGGTTGATATTTGTACTTTAGTTAAGTGATTTTTTCGGTAATTATACGGTAAATTTAATGAAAACTTTTTTAATAATTTAAAAAAATGTATAAAATATCAAATTATATGACTGTGAAAAAAAATCAAAATATATGATTTTCGTTTTACAGTATAATTAATAATAAATAATAGCTTTAAATTGAAAGCTTTTTCATAAGAAAAAAATTATTTAAAATTTATATTAATATAAAGGTACATACCGGTAACGATATAAAAGTACTATAAGATACCTAACTGTAAACCGGCGGTAATGTGTCTTTACCAGCGGTTTTTTTACATCGTTACCGGTACGTACCCAATACCTGGTTTAAAATACAGGTATTTACCGGTAAGCGGTAATCTCTACGGAATCCAGTAAAAGTCGTAACCGGTAAACATCGCTGACCCCTATGTAGATAATAGTGAGTTATTGAACATATGAAGTTTTCCAAATTTTATAATAAAATAATTATTAGAATTAAATTTAATTAAATGGCAATAATGTGTTCCTATAATTGAGATTGTATCAATAACTCAATGTTTAAATATTTCTATTATATTTGAAGTCATCTGAGTCGACCGTACAGTGTTGTCAGTAAAAGTTGACTTCAAATTAAAAAAAGAATAATAACGAATTTTTAATAGAAAAAGTTTGTGAACCGTTTATTAATTAATTTAATGATTAAACATAATTCGAAAATTCCTAAAAAATCTCCAAACAGTTCAATTTTTTTATCAGATGAAGATGATGACATAGATCAATTTCGACAACTTGAAGAAGCAGTTCAACAAGACTCTTCTGATGATTCCGATTTATTTTTAAATCCAGATCGCTTAAAAAAAAAATTCCCAAATTTATTTAATGAAGCAAATAATACAAATCATAAAATTTCTTCCTCTTCTTCATTTGATGATAATGAAATTAACTTCAAAGAGAAGAAAAAAATAATACCGGATAACACAGAGCAAATACTTCAACTTACAAATGATCTTCATCAAGCATTTAAGCTTGTCACACAAAAAAAAGCTGAACTTGAGAAAGAGCAGCAAAAATTTTTGAAAGAAAAAAAATTGTTCGCAAAAGAAAAAGCGAAATACGAGAGTGAACAAATATTTGCAGATACTGAAGCTAGTGGTAGTACATCTTATATGCTTCTAAATCAAAAGTACAAGGCTTTAAAAGATAAGTACAAATTCAAAAAAAGTGAATGGCAAAGAGAGAAGCAGCAATATATAAACCAAATTAGTATGTTGAACGAAAAAATAAATGAATTAAATTTTAAAAAAGATTTTAGTCCTAATCGAACTAATTCAATTGCACACTTTGAAACTTCAAGTGATTCAGAACTTCCCAATGAATTAGAAACGGTTAAAAGTAGTAACAATCAGCTTAATAATCAAAGAAATGAAAATGATGAAGCATTTATTGAAGCAAAAGATAATCCATTTAATTTAATTAATATAAGCCCTTCAATGGAATCCAAATATTCACAAAATAAAATGAGTTTAAGCACTCTGAATCAAAATTCAGAAGCTAAAGCAGGTAATAAAAAAGATTTTAAAAAACTTTTTTCAGATGGAAGCGATAACGGATCTGAAGTAGAACAATTTGATATTATAGAAGATAAAAATATTAATTATCGCAATAATGAAGTTAGCATGTCGGCAAAATCAAACGATAATCATATTGAAAATGATGCTATTCAAATTCAATACTCGCAACCCAATTCAAATTCAAGACAAATTTCACCTCAAATTCCTACTTCTTTAAAGCCATTTTCAAATGAATCAAACATTTCAATTGAACCAAGAAATACTACTCAAATCGAACAACAAGGTATTAAAATGCCAGATGTCCGTAACTGGGATGACTACGATGATTCAAGTGATGCATTTTACAAGAATGATAATGAAGATTCTCCTCAGATAGACAAGCCGCTAGTTTTTCGAGCAGTCATTCCAAAAGAATCACAGAAATCTAGCAATAGCAGTGGAGTTAATCCATCTCCTCCTTCAGCAAAGAGAGGTAAAGATTCTGCTGATTCCGTTAGCTCAAAAATTGCAATTAAAAAGAAAAATGAAAATAACAAAGTTCAAAAAAAGTTTTCACCTACTAAAAAAAATATAAAAATTGCTTATTCGCAAAAGAAGGCCGCTATTAACAACAATATTGATGAAAATATATCGAATTCAAATGATTCATCACCACAAAAGCCTTCTTATTCACGTCCACCATTATTCAATATGAATATTAAATCAAACGAATCAAATATTACTTCACAAAAAGCTCAACTACCAACTACAAACAAACCAAATGCATCTTTTGGACAGAATATTAAGAGGAACACTCAAAGTTCAACCTTTTCTTTGTTTGAAAACTACGATGTTAATTTTGATGCCGACTTTGGAGAAGTAATTGATGAAAAAGACGGTCCAAATCATAAAAAGATAATTAAGTACTTTGATGGTTCTACGGAAATTATTTTTCCAAATGGAACTAGAAAGATTACAAGAAGTAATTGCGTTTATGTTTTCTATCAAAATGGCGATATTTCGCAAGATTTCAACGATGGAGCAAGAGCTTATAAATATTCAAACGGAACAATAGATCTAACATTGCCCAATGGTGTTATTTTGTGTGTATTTCCTAACGGTCAACGTGAAAAGCACTTTTTGAATGGTGACAAAGAAATAATTTATCCTTCTGGCGAAATAAAATATATGAAAGCTGCAAATTCAAATAATGAATAGAGAGGTTATATATATTTCATGTTTAAAATTGTTATTTTAAAAATATCTCAAAATTATTCATTAAATTATTACGCCTGAAAGTTGACCTTCGGGAAAATGTTTGGGTATACAAGCAGTAGCAGTACTTTTATGTCATGATGAAATGTTATTTTAAGTGATTTCATTTAAATAAATTGTTTTTTATGTGTAAATAGAAAAATCTGCTTAAAAATGATATTTATTCTTTTTAAAACACTGAAAAAAACTTTATATTTCATGATTGGTATAAAAAGTTAGATAAAAATGAATTATATTCATTTCAAATCAGATTTATATTTCAAGCTAAGAGGAGTTTATATCACTAAAAATAAACAAACATTATATTCCAATTAAAGCCATATTTAATCTGATATGTTTTGGAAGTAAACTTAAATAAGAGGTGGTCAATATAAAAACTGACCGATTAAAAATGGCTGATTTTTAAATATGTTTATATTTATATCATATATATAATAAATCAATGTTATTGAATGAAATTGTCTTGTCAATTTGGAGAAATTATTAAAATGATTATTATCTTGATATTTCTCTACATTTGCTATTTTTTAAAAATTCTAGCATTTTTTAAAAATATATGATGTTTAAATTATAATTGTTGAATTATAATAGATATACCTATTATTGATTAAAAAAAAAATTGTTTTTTTGATGAAAAAAATGCTTTTTTGAAAAGCTTAATAGAAAAAAAAATTATACCAATTGACTCGTTGGTTCATAATTATAAATAATGATTTTTATATTGTCAAAATTAGTTATAATATGTTTTAGGCAAAAAATCATTTTTTCATTTTGATATTTAATGATGATGTTTTTTTTTTTTTTATAAAAAAAATGGAATATTCTTTTAGTATTGCTTCTTTTTTAAGTATATATCAAAAAAATTCAAATTCGCTGAAATTTTTATTAAAATATCTGATCACCAAATAATGATCAAATGCAATCAGTCAAATAAAAAAAGTATTATTTTGAATTTTCTATTTATTTTCATTATAATTATCAATTATAACAAAATATTTTTCAAGATTTTCAATGATCCAATCATAAATTTCCGATTTTGGAGTTTTTTTTCCTGGGTCAAAGTCGCAATTTGGATCAATTTCTTTAATGAAGTGAACTATTTGTAACAAGTAATATTTACTTGGCTTTCCACGTAGTTTTTCAAAACATATATCATCAAACAATTTTTGTTTTTTCATTTTATTATAATTTGTTGGGTATTGACCCTTGACTGGTTTACCAGTTATTATTGCTTTAGCCCTTTGGCAATTATCAGTACCATAAAGATATGTATTCATTGTTATTGTATTCCTTTTTTTCATTTTTGGTTTATCATCAATGAATTGTTTTAAAAAAAAACTCGTCCAATATATCACATCATCTTCATCGATCATCCAATTCGCTTGAATATTAAAGCCAGCTTTAGATAAAAATACTTTTGCAACTGTTTGCGGAGTATATGGAAGTTCGTCGTCATATTCATTTTCATTTGATTCACCTTCTGTTTTCACACTTACGCCAAAATCATTAATTCTTCCTTTAATTTTATCAGCATTTTTATTAAAGTCAATAAATTTGGCCTTTTTGTCTTCATTCTCTACTGTTTGAATGGATGATATAACATAAATAAATCTGGACAATGTGTTTACATCATGTGATTTAACACGAGCATATCCAAATTTGTGCTCGAGTGGACCAGTTCCATTTGAGGAAAAATGATAATCTTTAATATCACTCATCAAATGCAAATGAGAATACATAGTATTTGCAAATTCAATTACAAGCTCCTTTGTGTAAAAAACAACGTCTTTCAGGTCACCGTGTTTTCTTTGGCGTAAGTTTCCGTCATTTTTTTCCCAAATATCATTATAATACACCATAAAAAACAATGAACACTCAAGTAAAAATTTTCTAAATTTAATTTCAATTTCACCATTATTAATTGCAATCAATGACATAGTAGCAGGGAACCAATAAGCTGCAGCGGATAATTGTTCAGATTCGATTAATTTTATTAAGTTTTCAGTTTTAAATAATTCAATGGGCAGCTTATCGTGCATCTTTGTATATCTATCGTTACACCAAATCACTTCACCCATCTCATTTAAAATCGATTTAATTTCTTCTATTATGATTGGTTTTGAGTCAATTGTAAATCCACAGTGTATTATACATGATAATAACCTATATCTTAGTCTCTTTAATAAGTGAAAATAGTCAGACACTACACGCATTATTTTAGCTTTCACGTTATGAAATTTATTATTAAAAAGCAATATACTAACATAAGAATTAAAATATTTTAAATGTAATTGGTGGTAAGCATTATCACCATCGAAGGCAAACGATTTAATTCGTATTCTTCTATTTTTGGCCAATTCTCTGATTTGAAATAATAAATCAACAATTATACATGATGCTTTCCCATTTGTTGATGGGAAAATGTGAACCACAAAAGGCTTATACTTGAAATCATAAGGCTGGATTTGAAATACAAATCCAGCCTTAATAATTTTATTCCAATTCAATGCTAAAAACTTTTCAAATGAAGATGGTTTATTTGTGAAATATTGAATTGAATCTTTCGGTAAAAAAACTTTTGAATCATTGTCTGTAATCATTCCAAAAATCAAATTATCCATTGTGATTTTAATATCAGGCTTAAAATAAAGCGCGTCTACGGCCAAACATGCTTTAATCACTTGACTTTTTGGTATATTAAATTTTTGTTTCCATATATTAATAATTTCACCAACATTTTCTGTATTTGTAATTTTTTCTGGTAAATCAGATATAGATTCGTGAAATTTTACCATAATATATGATTTATTTGGAAAAAATAAATTATTATGTAATATATCATATGCTTTTTGTGATATTGATCTTATCTGCAATGCTAAATTGATGGTTTCTGGTTTGTAATCGTCATTTTTAAAATCTGAATTTGGAGAATGCTTGATTAAATCTTCGAGAATTATATTTTGCTTAATTAATTCATCAAAATCATACTTTTTTTGTTCATCTAATTGTTTTTTCAATAGCTCATTTTCTTTTTTAAGAGAATTAATTTGATTATTTAGAAATAATATTTTTTTATCAATTGAAGATTCGTTTTTTGATTCTCTAATATCTTGTTTTGCCTTCCTTGCTGCAACAAGTTGTTCATCCATAATTAAATATCAAATTATAGCACGATTTTTGTTTAAAATTTTTTATGATTTTTTGGCGCCAATTTTATTATGATTTTAAAATATAAATATTGAAAAATTGTCAAGACAAAATCCTTAGTAATCCTGGATATCAATTATAATGCTTTAATAATAAATTAGATGTGAATATGGACAAAAAAAAATCGGGAAAATTTTTCTATAAATTTAATTTAAATTAAAATTTATTAAATTATAAAAAAATACCTTCTGAAAAAGTTGAATGATAGTAATATTTATTAATATCTTTTTAATAACTTGGAAAATAATAATTTTTTTAAAATATTTAAAATATTAATTGCTTTATAAAAAATATTAGAAATAAAACATTTGCTAATATTGTTTTATAATCTAAATGCGGATATTCATTTTTATTTCAATGATAGAAAAACCTATCGTTAAAGCTAGCATGCAATAATATAAAATTAATATTTAATAAATCATTATAATTAAGAAATCTAGGATAATTTAATTTCATCTTTATTACACTTCAAGAAAAAATGATTATTTCAAAAAAAAAACGATTTTTTACATCTCATGAAAAATTTATAATTTCAATAATTTCATGGATATCCAATAATTTATTGCAATATTTATAAATATTGTATAAACAAGTATAATAAACATAATGAATTAATTTGGGCCATAGAGTCAATTTCTATCTGTTCTTTAGTCAAAATTTTTTATATTACAAAATGAAAAATACATCAAAAATTAAGAATTAAAATAATATATATATTAATTATATAAAGATTATATTTAATTAATACTATTATATTATAAGGATATATTGAACTTGTTTTTCAATCATCCAATTTTGAGAAATTGAACAATTAAATTTTCAATTTATCACATCATTTTTTCGATGTACCAGCGGTTTCATGACATAAAACCTATATTACTATAATATGCTATATTAGTTCTATATATATCTAATTTATAATTTGTCAAAAATCATTAGAATAAAATTTCGACCACCTCTCTTAAATATTCTTTTCAAATGATAAAATTTTGATAAAATTTTTATTTCAGAATCCATAAAAATCTTTGCAATTCTGCCTTATAACTGTGAATGCCTCAGCTTCACTAACATGATGAAGTTCACCTATTTTCTTAATGATATAAGGAACATATCCTGGATTTGATGGCTTTCCTCTATATGGAATTGGAGCCATAAATGGGCCATCTGTTTCTGAAAGTATTCTGTTTAAAGGAACTTTCGAACAAACTTCATGAACAACTTTTGCATTTTTAAACGTGACAATTCCAGTAAAGCCAAAGTAAGCGTTTGTCCATTTAGCTAAGACTTTTTCAGCAAGCCACCATGTATCTGTATAACAATGGATATGAACCTTATAATCTTTTGGAATTGCTTTTTCCATTATTTCAAGAGTATCTTGCTCAGCTTCACGAGTATGTATAACAATTGGCTTTTTAAGTTCAACAGCAAGACGGCATTGTCTCTCAAATACTCGTTTTTGAACATCTCGAGGAGAATTGTCATAATGATAGTCAAGACCTATTTCTCCTAAGGCAATAACACGTGGATTTTCAAGCAAGTGTTTTTTTAAACATTCTTCTAGTTCGTCATTGTATGCAATTGCATTATGAGGATGAATGCCAAGTGCGCCATATATCAATGGATTTCCTTGATCTATAAAGTTTAGTGCACCATCAAATGAGTCGCTAAATACCGTAAGACATCCAGCAAAGCCAGGTGGAAAAGTTTTCATATATTCTGAAAATGGCCAATCGAGAGGTTTTTTAAGTTTTTCGTAAATAGTATCAAGATGCGTATGAGTATCTACATATTCATATACAGGAGCGGACATTTTATCAAGCTTGTTTGATAATATTTTGACTTTAAAACTTTTAAATAGTGGCGAAATTTTAAATTGATTATTAACCTTTAATGATCGTTATGTAAAAAATTGAAAATCAATAATGCCTCTTGCTTTATATTGCTTTGATTTTCTATCGTCAGGAATACTTAATTCTATTAATTTTTTTCCATATTATATTATCGATTTTGTAATTATGCTTTTTCCATCGGCGAAATTTCTTGATTCAATTCAGACAATGATTCGTTCAAAAAGCACAGAAGCATATAGCGTTTTAACAGTTATTATTTTACTCCTTTCGCAAGGTCTCAAAAATTTATTTTTCTTTTTTTGTAAATATCCATTAATTATTTTTTGCCAATCGCTTTTCCAATTAATGGTTGCATTGCTAATGTCATTTCTAAATTTTTTCTTTGAAGACCCATTACCAAATTTTCCCTTTATACCGCCAAATATTAACTTAACTTTCACTAATAGAGTCAGAACTGTAAATTTTTCAAATATATCTAGATTGTTTTGTTTACACAAAGCAAAGACGTTTAATGAATTTCTTATTTCAGCGTTAGTTTATTCTCTATTAATAAGTGCTACATTTATCATATTATATTTTGTTTTTGATAGGAAAATCACTGTTTGCATTATTGAAATTTCGGCAAACATGATCGAAACCGCAGTGCTATTTCCAACATTTATTAGAATTTATAATAATCAAAAAAATAATGATATACCCTTATTCACAGTTTTACAATTTTTACTCTGCGATGCATTACAAGTTCTACTTTATCTTTATTATAAGGCTCCATTATCATTTATCATCGGAATTATTGTTCAACTTTTTTACGATATAATCTTTTTTATAATATTTATAGTGCATAAATCATTTACCCAAAAAACAGAAGTAAATAAATTCAATAACATCCCAATTATATCAGAATCGAATTCAGCTTCTAGTTCGGCATCACTGACGAAATCTTCACATTCAATTTTTCAGCCAAATTTAATTTTTGAAAAATTGAATGAAAACAAAATTAATGTCAGTGACAACTTGCAATTAATTTGTTCTCCATATGGGCCCATGCAGTTCGTTCATTCGAATAAAGTTAAATTTGATGAATTGAACATGAATAATGAAAATCTAGATAAAAATTCAGAGAATCATAATATTGAATTAGCGCATAGTTCTGTACCAACTTAGTTAATCATTTATATATTTGTTTGCGAATGTTTTTTTTTACTATTCATAACTTCTTTTTTTAGTTTGAATAGTATATATTTATGTAAGTATTTTGTTTTGTTTTTATTAAAGTAGTGTTATATAATTATTGTTACTTGCTTTTTATTTTCATCCGAAAAAAAATTGAATCAGCTGAAGTTTAGGAGAAAAGTGATAATAATTTATGTTGACTTTTTAGGAGACAGCCATTTTGTATTTGTTATTCAACATTCTGGTTATGAAAAGATTTAAAGCAAATTAAATGAATATGAGTATAATTATTCTGCAAAAAAAATTCTGTTTAAAAAAACAAATCTAATGATAAATACAAATTAGGACATATTATCATTGGCTTTTTCTTTTTGTTGAGTATCATTAAGGTTATTTAAATCTCCTTCCGCAATGGTAATAAGCTTCTCAAGCATTTTCATTCGATCTCCTAATAACAAAGGATTTCTTTGAGAGTTTTCAGATAAGAAATCAGAAACATTTAGAAGCCTCGTATCAGTTTCTTCTCCTTCCTCAACTGATTCTGAAACTTCCAAATTAAAACCGAGTGAATTAGCTAATTCATCTAAATCAACATTATTATTTTGATCTTCATCTAAGGTAAGATCAATATCACGAGTTGCAAATGGGAAATGATCAAGGTTCAAATTGGTTGAGACATTATTTTTATTATTATTATTATTTTTACGTTCAATTTTTTCTGATGTTTCAACGAAAAGTGAAACTTCTGTTCGATCTTGAGAGCTTCCATACTTTTGTTCTTCGCCTTGTCTTTTGTATGGAACAAATCTATGTCTACGTACAATTTTATAGTTGCGAGGTTGTGCAAGTTTATCAGATTTTGATAAGTCAATTTGCTGTTGATTCAAGCTTGCATCTATTTTTAGAAGATTATCCATATTTCTATTAAAGTTAGCTTCTACTTCAGTTTCTGAAAGAGTTTGCATTCTATCTAAGACATGTAAAGCATGCTTAAGAGATGAACGAAGCTCTGAAGCAGAAGCTCCTTCATTAGGAACAATTCTGATTTGTTTATGATTCGAATTTGGATCGTTCGATTTAATATCTTTGAATTCAAAAGGCTCGAAAGATGCTTCCAAATTTTTATTGTTTTTTTGTAGTATTGGAGTATAAAGATGATTATCTGTTGTTGGAAGAATATCAGAGTCTGAGTTATCAGACATTCAAATCAGTTTAATAACGTATTAAAATTTTCAATTCACATTTCCCTTTTTTATGTCGGTTTAATTATTTCAAATTTCTTACGTTTAAAAATTTTCACATATATTTTGAAATGGAAAAACTCTTGAAAGAAGCAGAAAAGATCATTCAAATGAATACCCCTCCCAAAGTTTGTCGATTATACAATAATAAAAAAAGGGAAATTCTTTTTGGGCCATTTTCAGATATAATCATTACTTTACAAAGTGATAATAAGAAATTATCAGAGCAATTTAAATTAAAATCTTCAGAAGTTCAACCAAAAAATCTCCAAAGCTCTATTAAAAAATCTTTAATATCCATTCTCACAGAACAATTACATACCAAAATCGACGATCCAAATAAAAATTTAAATGAATTATATGATTTATTACTCGAAAAGGTGCAAAATCAAGAGAAAGACAAGCGAAAAGATATTCAAAGATATCGAAACAATATTATTAAATTTGATAAAAAAATAGAAGAATCAAAGAACGTTTCAATCCAAAAATCGCCACCACCAATCGATAACAGAACCCAGCTCATACAAACATTAAAGAAAAATCAAACAAATTTAAATATGATGAAAAAAAATTTGAATAACATGATCTCTGAAAATAATCAATTTTCTTCAAAAATAAAAAAGATTCAAGCATTTATTCAGAAAAAAAGCAAAGAATCAGAAGATAAGAAAGAAAATTATAAAAGAATAAAAAATAAAATACAAGACCTTGCTGAGTATAAGCAAAAGTTGTCAACTGAACTGATAGAAGTAAATGAAAGTGTCCAAAAAACAATTTTACTCCAAAGATTTGGACCAGGCATCTTATCTGAAGGTAAAATGCCTAAAATTGAACAGATAATGAATTTGAAAAAAGAAATTATCCAGCTCAAAGAAGAGAAAGAAAAATTAGAAAACAAAAAAAGGGAGAAGATTATAAATTCTATCAAACAATCCCAAAAAAATTTGAATCGCCATTCATCTCCAATCATTCAATAATTAGTTATTTAATAAAATTCACTGTTTGTTTTTATTATTAGATTTTCTATTGTTTATTTAAATAGTATAATCTTGTAGTGAAAGAAAAGATTAATATATTATGAAGAAATTATAATCTAATCTATTTCTATTAATTATTGTTAATTCATATTTCATGAATTTAAACTTATAATAATGAATTTTCAAATATTGCCTCGGTTTTATTTATTGGTATTTATCTAAAAATAGGAATATTTTTTTAAAAAAAAAAATATCTTACAAAATTCTTTCATATAAACAAATAACTTTAATATTTATATTTTTAAAATATAATATGCAAAATATTTAATTTTTTTAACAGTCATTTTGAAGATATTATAATTTATTTTACAGGTTTAACAATTTCAAAAAGTTTTATAAAACTTTATCAAAAAGTTTTTCCTCTTTATCCAAAATTTGAATGAATTTGTGGCATTTATAAAATATAATTTTCACAATAAAAATTAAAAAAATTACATATTATTTCATTTGTTTATTTTAATATAGAAATAAAAAAAAATATATTGCAATAAAAACATTTTTTCTTTAAATATGTATTGTATCTAATTATTTGAAGAAAAAACGAATAATTTGGTGTAAAATTGATAAATGCTTATTTCTCATGATATATAAATATTTCGATGTTATGAAATGTTCATTCTCATCAAAAAATAATGAAAAATCCGGAATAAACCAAAAAAACCAACTTTTTCTCAAAATCGACTGTTGCGATTTGTACATTTTTTAAATATACGATATAATAATAACTTATAATTGAAATATTTTGAGATAGTGACAAATTGTAAGAAATTTATTTCAAACTGCATATTTATTTGAAAATCACATTTTAACGTACGAATTTTTAATAAAAAACCAATTTTTTATTTGAATAAAATTGATATTTTCCATCACCATCTTACTATATCATTAAATATGCTTTATAATTCTCTAGAATAAGAAGAAAATATAGATTTTTGATGAAATTGCTGATAATATTCAAATTATAGAAAAGACGCAAAAAAATGTATTTGTGCATCTTTTATACATTCTTTTAAGCATAATTAACATTTTGATTACAAAATATTTTAAATCGATTTACTAGATGTTGAGTTAGAAATCGTTCAAAAATAGTGAGACGACCTTTTTTTTTGTTAATCCTCTTTCAATTTATATTTAGAGATTTATTGAGACCAAAATATATAATTGATCTTTATTTATGAAAAACATAATAGTTCCCACTCTATTTTTAAGCAGTTCTCATTTTTTTAGCAAACCTTTTCTCTTGAATTCATGCGGAATCGTATTTTTCTACACCACTTTATGAATACTTTTTTATACTTTTTTAATTCAATTTATGCTAAATAATGCATAATTATATAGTTCAAATAGCTTCCCGTTTCATCCAGCAATTCAAGGAACTAGATTCGGCTTCTTGCAGCCCCGTGGTGATCACTGGTGCGTATATCCCCGAAAAATTATGTAAAAATAAACAAATTTATATCAAAAAAAGTAAATAGTTATAAATGTAAAGTAAAATTTAAATTTTACGATTTTTTGGTTAAATTTCTTAACATAGTAACTCAAATTTCACCTTAAGATGGCGGTTTTTTACTTTCCATGAGTAGCTTACTCATGGATAGAAAAGCCATTTAAAAAGTGGCGTAGAAAAAAACGATTGCCCAATTTCTTGGAATATATTTTTTTTATTTATTTTCAAATTATGTTTTTGAATCAATTAATATAATTACTTACTAGTAATAAATTATTATATATTTGTAAAAAAAAAAAAAAAAAAAAAAACTCATGATTAATTTTGAAGAAGAAAGAGTTAAAGTTACAAATGATAATATTGAATTTGTTGTTGCCGAGCAAATTCTTTTGCTTATTTGAAAGTTGATTGATGATTGATTTCAAGATGGATATAATAAATATTTAATTAAATATTAAAAAATCAAAATGCACACTTGATTAGTCTCAAACATTTATTAAATAAATACAAAATTTTAGCTAGTTGTTCTTATTCATTGACTAATATATCAATTGCTGACTCATCGCAAAAAATCTCGAAATTCTGTTCAGGATGCCTATAAACATTCACTGGCTGGTGAATTGATAATGTAGAATTGTTCTCTAAGTAATTCTTGTCACCACAGATAAACTCTTCTATTTGATGAGATGAATATTCAAAGCAAGTTGGATTTTGCTTACATAACTTTTCCACTTTTTTCACCAGTTTCAATTTTTCAATGTATTCGGTATCACCATCAGGCACCAGAAGGAAGAGGCAGTCTCTTGTTCTGCTGATTGACACGTTAATTATGTTTATATTATTCAGGAACATGTCAGGTGACTCAGAAATTGTCGGCGGAGGATTCAAAACGACAAACATCACATCACATTCATCGCCCTGGAAGCTGTGAATTGTTCCGATGTTGATCGCGATGTTCTCTGGCACCTCCAATAAAGAAACCAGCTTATCGATGATTCCAACTTGTGCCTTATAAGGCGAAATTATACCAATGGTGAATTTGGAGGTCAATTTCGGTATTAAGAACTTGATTAGCTTGTACACAAACAAGGCTGAATAGACGTGATAAGAAGACTTGCTTTGAAGCCTTCGTGACTTGCAAATTCCGTCTTTTTCTGTGACGGGAAACTTGATAATATTCAAGGTAGAGACCCGAAAAGTGTCATGAATGAAAAGTTCCTTCTTGCTGACTTCTGATCGGAAGTGATTCAAAATTCCACCATAGGTCAAATTGCTGTAAATGCTGCCAACAGAAGGAACGCTGCGGAACTCTGTCGTCAGCAGCTCGACGTGGTAGGGATGAGGCCTTGTCTGAGGATTTGAGAACGAATTCAAACAGACCATTGAATATATGTTCTCATTCTTCCAGGCATCGACGGTTACTATCGGCTGGATTTGAAAGGGATCACCTGCAACGATGAACTTTTTCGGTTTTCCTTTAAAAAGTGGATAAATAACGTTTATTAACGGAATCATCGACGATTCATCAAAGACGATGAAATCCCATTCAATGTCCTTCAAATTGATTTGTGAATGGTCGCCGGGCGTGAAACTGTAGTACGGAAAACGGGCTATCGTTGTCACAACGACATTTCGAATCATTGTTCGAATATCGAATGTTTTCTTCTTGTAAACAGAGACAACTTCTTCAGACTCGTCACTAGAGGTGCCAAAACGAACAAGCCATTCAATACATGATCGGCCGCTCTCAAAAAGTCGCTTGACAACAATGTCTGCTGCTTTGTTCGTGGGCGCAAGAACTAGAACTTTGTAGTCCTCTTCTGCTTGCATCAAAGGAATGATTACCTTTTGCGCTAGATGCGTCGTTTTGCCCGTTCCTGGGGGACCAAATATGAATTCAATATTTTGAGATAAATTTTGAAATAAATTGAAATCATCATCAAAATTCAATTCATTGAAACTTTTCAACAATTCTTCAAGAAGGAAGATTGGATCAGCAGCTTCAATTCGAGCATATTCAATCTTATTCAAATCAATTCCATTCAATTCAAGAGGTGAATTTAATTTGACCTTAATTGAAAAACTTTCAACGTTTATTATGTCAACAGAAAATGTCTTGAATTGGCTGCTATACAGGAGTGTCAGAAGGATGTTTGACAAGTCTTCCAAGTAGATTGGAATGTGACGGTTAGGATGCTTCAAAATCAAGGTTTGTGTCTTTCCTTGTTCAAGTTGAACTTTTTCAAAGATGATTGAAATTCCTCTTTTTGAATCATTTTCTGAAAAACCGTTTTCAATTGACTCCATTTGTAGAAGAGTTTTAAACCACAAGAATGAGTACTTCACTGATTTGTCGGCTATTTTTTGTAAACTATTCAATTGATTAATTCTTTGAAGTTCGGCTTTGCTTTTGTGAATTTCCAAATTTAACTTACTTCTGTTTCGTGATGCTGGCTTAATTACTCCATCACTTTCATCGTCATCATCGTCGTCATTAAAACTATTCATTGATTTCTTATCAAAGTCAATGTCAACCGACCTTGATTGAATGTTTTCAACTTCTTTCTCAGAAATCATTTTCTTGGCTGATTCCATCAAGCCTTTTTCTTTCAATGTTTGAACAAATTCAAGATCACTCATTTGCTGCTCAGTCAAAACGTCATCCAATTTCCTTTCTTTAATATTTAAAAAATTAACAAGTGAATTAAAACCAATGTGTTTGACATCATAATGACTTGCCAATTCATCCACAAAAATCTGGTCAGCACTCACGAGTTGCTTCTTTGAATTGAGAAGCCATTTCTCAGTTTGTAATCTAATCTTAAACGAAGATATAAACACTTCTTGTTTTGGTTTATAATAAAAATATTTACAAAGGCCAACATCAATTTTTTTCAATGTTTCTTTTTTCGACATTTTAATAAGTAAATTCCACAACTTAATCGAATTTGTTGGACTTGTTTTAATGCTTCTCATAATCTCATCAAAACCATCAGGATGCTTCTCATAAAACTCAATGTATCTGGTATGTTTAGGAATAGCTATTTTATAATTAGTAGCGTCAGACAAACTAATTTGAACATCAACAAGTCGAACTTTTTTTGAAACACCAACTTTTTTAAAGAAATCAATCAAACTTTTCTCTTCTTCTTTTGGAACGAGTTTTTTATATTCATCAATCAGAATGAACAATGTTCCTGGCTTTGTTTGGAAGTATTCAAAAAGTGTAGGAGAAGGAAAATAAACAGAAGTTGCAAAAGCATTCTTAATACTCTTATTTCCATCATTTGAAATGCACATTACAAAAGGAATTTCTTTAATTAAATCAATAAATGAATCAACTTCATTTTGAGAACATTCTTTGTAATGATTGAAAAACTTCTTGAAATCAAGAGTTGAATCTATAGGTCCGCCTTTTTTGTATTTGGGAAGGATGATGTTATTTATTTCATCTTTCATTGAAGGACCAGTTATTCCTATCCTAAGGATGAAATTCTTTGTCTCAGCATTTTCAAGCAGTCTCTCATGGACAGTCGAATAAATCGTGTTGCCTTCAAATGGCAAAAACAGGATCAAATGATTTTGTTTATCAAAGGCAGCAACAGCTTTGCCATGTTGATTTATAAAAATAGGAAGGGTTCTAATCATGTTTACTCTTCTGTCTGCTAGATTTATCCACTTGTAAAATTTGTGTAGCCATTCAAAACTTTGTTTTGAAATGAAATTCGATGAAATCAAAAAATTTTCATTTTTCAAAAAAGTTTCATCATCCAAACTCGTGTTTGTGATCATTTTTATATAGGAGATGTGCATGTTATTGCTTAGACTAATTGTGGTGAATGACCATTTAGCTTCTGAATTATGTGTCAAAATTGCTAATTGGTCATTTGAAAACAAGTCCATCAAATTTTTTGTTGTGGCAAAAAATGCATTTTCTTTAGATACATAGCCATCAAATGTGGGAATGATTTCTTCTCTCAAAAATGCATTCTTGATGGCTGTGTAAAACGGTTTGAATGAAATTTTGTTGATATTTTGATAATCATCAAATACTGACTCGTTGATCGGAATAATACTAAGAATATTGTCATCTATTAGACGAATGTTTAATTTATTTCCAATTTGTTTGAGAAGTAAAATACTTCTTGCTGATAATTTAGATAATTCATTAATCATCTTCAGATTATGAGCTTCTTTCGATTTGATGCCTTCTCTACTATCAGTTAAAAGAAATGGGGCTTGAATAATGAAATTTAAATTTGTTATTTCTTTTGTAGGGAAAAAACAAAAAGCAAATTCATGAACAGGTGTTAATTGACCTTTGTCATTGACAAAAAATCCAACTGAAATGTTAAGTGAAAAAATAGATTTTGTAAAAAGCCAAAGGTTTGAGTCAACTGATTTTCCTTGATGAATATTTGTTAAACAAATATATTCACAATCAATATCTCCAAAATGGAATCTATTCACAATATTTTTGCTATACTTCCCAAGTGGACGATTTTCAATAAAAAGATCAACTTCATTCATTGTTTTCAAAAATAAAAGAGGATAAGTTAAAGAACATAGTTTTTCTGATATATCTTCATAAGCATCTTTTGCACTTTTTACTTTATGGTTGAATGGAAATATGAAAACAGTTTCATCTGCTTTTCTACCTTCGTAGTCCTCGTTAATTATGACTGGAACAATAAATCTCTCTATACGAAAACGAAAATTCGGATCATATATGATTGGAGTTGATGTATATTGAAAAACGGCCTTAAAACCGATGCCAAATTTACCAATTTTTGCTTCAGTTTTATTAGAATTGGCAATTGATGTAATTGAGTTGATATCACCTAGTGTGCCTCTCTTTGAATCTTCATCTTCTGTTAACGGATTTGAAACTGAAAAGTGTCTTTTCCCGTTATGTTTAAAAACAAGTTTATCTTTATATAAATCAAAACTGGCTTTTGTAGCTTCTGCATCATCAGCATTTTGTAAGAGTTCATATATGAAATGGGCTTGATCAGAATATTTTTCAACAACAGTGCGTTGAACTCCTCTCATTGAAGGCTTGTCAAGAGTGTCTGCACTATCCATGCGATCTTTAAATAATTTTTCCAAGTAGTTTTTGCTTTGATCATCCATTTTCAAGAGTTTCTTTGATATGGAATCCTTGACTCTTTATCAAAAGAAAAATTTTATATAAACTTTTTGAGGCAATTTTTTATTCTTACTTCCCTTATTTGAATACAAAATCTGACTTCTAATGAATTGAAATATTGTGCAGTAAGCTTCAAAAACATTTTTTTCAGAATGCTATCAATTTTTTTTTTTTTTTTATTAAATAAAGTTAGGCAAATAAAAAAAAAGTAACTCAATAAGTTCCATTTTATATCCTGTAATTTGGTAATATGTATTCTATTATCATTCTGTTTCAACATATAAATTAATAAAATAATTTTTTTTTTTTTAATTATTTATTGTATTGTAAAGATCTTAGTTATTATATGGTGCTTAGTATGTATTATTTTGATGATTTAATCATCTATATATAAATATATATTCAACTTTGATAATCTACATTTTAACTACATTAATTTTTTTCTTGTTCAATTTCTATTTTTGTTATTTGTTATTTGTTCTTTGTGAGCTCAAATAACATTTTCCATTTTCCATATTTTCCAACTATCATCACAGGAACCGATAGTAAAAATTTCAACCAGAAAATGATACAATTTTATCTATGCACAAATAAATAACGTAATGCTCTCTACTTTAGCATCATCGCTCTGCAATTGGTAATTATTTGGGTTTTTATTGAATTATCTGAAGTAACGTTTCCACATTCTGTGATAAAAAATGAAACTGATGATTTTCCAACTTTTTTTTGCTTTACTCTTCATAGCCCAAAATTAAAAAAAAAAAAAATCATTTGCATATGATGAACTTTCTGTTTCAAAACAAGAAAATAATTTTAAAACTTAAATAAAAAGTTGTTTTGTAATTTCAAAAAGATATATTATTTTATTATTTATCATTCAATAACCTATGATTGCCCAGTTTGTTTTTGTCACTTTTTTGCATATAATTTTTTTTTTAGAAATTCGTCAAATTCATGCAAGAAACCCAAAAATATGTTGAAGAAATGCAAAAATTTCATGTTATTCTACTTCGTTTTCTAGAAGAATCTGATGACAGCATAATTTTTTTTCAATTATTAATTAATTTTATAGGCTCGCATAATTATTCAGAAGATCATGAAGAACTCCTACATTTTCTCAGATTATTAACATTTATAGCCAGCAATCATCATCGTAGAGAAAATTTTCTCAAGAAGATTGAGCAAATTCTAGACAAATATTCAATTCAATTCAAACAGAGCTTGACAAACATTGAAATCTACGACATTGTCAAGGAAAACAAAGTAATTCTTCTATATTTCATTCAAAAAGACATTTTAAAATTAAACAAAGAAATTTGTTATGATATGATTGAAAAAGTTGATAAAAACGGATTAAAGTACTGTCACTTTTTCTACAAAGAAATTGAAGAAAAATTTGGAGACTTCATTGAACAAGACAAAATAAAAAAAAATTAAAGACCAGCTTTTGTGGTTTGATAGAGAAGCACTGAATAATTTTGAAGAAAAAAGGAATAAATATTAAAACGACTCATATGAATGTTTTTTGATTCGAAATGACCTAATTGAAGAGTTCGCAATTTATGTCAGTAAAGTGAATTTGAAACTCTCAGCTGCAACTGTCAAAATGTCAATTTTTGAAACAAACAATTTTCTATTGAAAAATAAGCCAACTTTAATTGAATATGCCACTTTTTATGTTTCCTTTCAAATTTTCAAATTCTTGCAATTGAGTAATGTTGAACTGACACCTTCATTGTGGCTCTATGCAATTCATGGTGGAAATGCTGGCATTATTCATGTTCTCGAAGAAAATCAAGTTAAACCGCCAAAAGAAAACGAGAAAAAATTTTTTAAAAAATGTCTGATTGAATCAATCAAATGTCATCACAATGATTTTGCGAAGTACATTGAAGAAAACTATGAAATAATGAATGATGATGATATTATTTCAAAAAGTTTTAAATATCATAATTATTCACTGTTTCATTCAAATTTTGAGAAATGTGACAACTTTTTCTATGTGTGTCTCAATAATTTCAATAAACTTGTCAATTTTTTAAAGAATGAAAGAGAAGAAAATATCATAGAAAGAATGATTAATAATATAATTTATTTTCAAATAAAGTTTTCAAAAAAATTAGTTTTTAATTCAATTTTAATTTTTTTAATATCGTCGATATAAATAAGGCAGCTGATAAAAATGATACAGAAATTATTTACTATTTATTATCGAAACAAGAATTGATTAATGAATTTGATTTTACATCAAATAAGAACTTAAAAAGAATTGCAATTCCGCCTTCAATTACATTAATTAGTGAAAACAGTTTCAAATGGTGTTCATCGCTTAAAGAAGTTTCTATTCCTCTGTCAGTAACATCAATTGGCACTCGTGCTTTTTACGGTTGTTCTTCATTGGAAAAAATAACAATTTCTCCTTTTGTGAGATCAATAAGAGAATTTGCTTTTTGTGAGTGTAAATCATTGAAAAAGTTGCATATTCCATTTTCAGTTGAATCAATTGGATATCAAGCTTTCCAAGATTGTTCATCATTGGAAGACGTTACGCTTCCTCCTAACTTAACACAAATTAATTGCGGTTTGTTTCAAAATTGCACTTCATTGAAACAGTTTTTCATTCCTCCTTCAGTAAATCTGATTTGTTCAAAAGCTTTTAACAAATGTTCTCTGAAAAAGTTAATTATTTCATCTCTGACTATAGAAATTGATAAAAATGCTTTTGACAGATTCCATCAAGTAGAAGAGTTGGTTATTCCATTCCAAGCAAAGAAGCTCTTATTTGAAAATCAGTATAAAAATAAAATAGATTACAATAGAATTGTCATAGGTGAATTAGCCTAAAGAACAAATTGAAACTGTTAAGTAACCGCTTTTTAAAAAATATTATATTGGAATGTTATATTTTAATCACCACTTTTCTAGTGTTTTTATGTTTTTCCAAAAATAAAGATTTAAAATTCTAATTTCTTATGTAATGAACCAAACAGGTTGTAAATAGTATCAAACAATTATACATATGATAAGGATTTAAAATATGCTATTAAAATTTTAGTAAGTCGTAGGACCACCAACTTTTTGCTTTTAAAATTAAAAAAAAAATATTATATTGGAATGTTATATACAGTATTTAATTTTAAGTGGTAACGCTTTTTTTTTTTCAAAATTAAAAAAAAAAAAAAAAAGGGAAATCGGATTTGCCCGCAGCAGTTATGGTCAATATTGGCCTTTATCGTTCTTCAGAAAATAAAAGCTTGGAACTTTTTTCCAATTTTTCAAAAAATACCATTAGTAGCATAAATGATGATCTAATGGTGATTGAACATGTACTTAATTCGTATGAATGAAAAACTCTATATAAATGGTCAATTTTAGGCGAATTTTGATCGTTTTTGGGAATTGATTTTTTATATACTTTTAAAACGCCAAATAACAAAAGATTAAGCACTTGAAAAATGTGTGAAGTATGATTTGGGTATGTTATTACCAATATTAAATTATCAGCCAAAATTTCTAAAAGGTCGGGGTCCAAATGGCTTGAACAGTTATCAATGAAGAGGATTGCTTGAAGAGTATCACAACCGCAGTACTTGCGATCATTTAAAACTTGTGGCATGAATTTATTGATTATATGGTCACAAAAAGTCTCTTTGTCCATATAATTTGAATATCAAACATGCAGGGATAAATCTGTGTCACGTCTTATTCCCAATTGAAAAATTTTTTCTAATTCTGGTTCTTTTGTAACGGCTAGTGGAAAATATGCATCGCCTCCTCCAGAAACTGTGACGAGGAGAGTCACATGCTTAATACATCTATCAACTGGGTAGTGTAAGTTTCCTGGATCAATTTCTTCTGGCTCTATAACGGTTTTTGGCTTGCGCTCCTCCCAATCTGAGAGCACTGTTTCATCAATATTATAAATCAACTCTGCCACTATTATTCGATTCAATACTTCTACATTTATCATTATTTAATTCCTTTTTCTACTTGAAAAATAGAAAAACACGCTGTTTGGCTATATTAATTGCCATATATGCTAAATATTACTAAAATTCCCCATTATTTATTTTATATTTAATATTATTAATTTTTCATTAATTTTATTTTTATTTTGTTATTGATTTATAAGCAAATTATGATTAGATATATAGCAAATTTAGTTTTGAATGGATTGAGAATGAAATTCTTTGAGGTCAATTTTGACCATTTGCTAAATACTATGAGGCCAATTTATTCACCTTAAAATTTTACATTGGATTTTTTTCAATGATGAAAATTTTGAAATTGAATTAAAAGAATAAAAAATAATTATATCTGAAAATTGGTCAGAAAATTCATCAAATTATATATTTAAATTAATTTTAATATATGTATATAATAATATATATTGATAACTAATGATAAATTTGGGCCAATTTTCTGAAAAATATAAAATAATATGATAATATTTAAAATATAGTATTATTTGAATGAGGTTTATGAAATTTATTGAATATACATTGAAAAAATTGAATAGAATAAAAAATTTTAATAAGTTGAAAATAAATTGAAAGAAGTTTCTGGAGCAATAGTCAATGGAATTAAACAAAATGATAACATATAATTATTTAATAAAGGATTCTTTATATAATGATAAAAAGATCTAAGATATGGGAAATCTTTAATATACAATTTTTGATCAAAAAATTTTAAAAATATAAATATCAGAGTTCCTAAGGCAGAGTCAATTTTCGATAAAAACTTTTTATGTTGAATTATAATGCTTAAAAAAGTATAATTAAATTATATTCAACTTTTAAAGAATTTTAACAGGTTATTTTCCAAGATAAATGAAAAATATTATTTTTTGACAAAATTCAGTTTAAAATGATCGTGCTTTATATATATGTGATATAAAAATTATTTTTTAACGTATATTTAATTTTTTCAAAATTTTTTCAGAACTTTTTTTTGACTCATTATTTGGCCATAAATGTTTAAATTTGAGAATGTTCTTTTCAAAAAATATATATCATACTAATCTAGTTTTATATCATTTTTTAACCTGTTAATTTTTAATTAAATATAAATTTTATATTTTATAAAATTTATATTAACATATAAAATTATAAAAATAGAAATCTGTCGAAAATTTTTTCTCAGAGTCATCGATTTTGTGTGACGGTATGGATTTTCTGTTTTTTTATTGATATTTCATATTGTCCAAATATTATCCTGCATTTCATAAATTAATAAATATATGATATTGTTATAAATATATAATTATTATTTAAATAAGAAAATATTTATAATTTATCAAGATATTATGAAAATATAAAAAAAGTGATATTAAAATGTAGAATGGTTTTTATTAAATAATATTGGATAATTTAAAATAAGAGTTTAATATTAAATATAATAATATAAAAATTTTTGATTTTTAACTACTACATTTTTTTAAAAATACTTTTTTAAAAAAAGTTACGTTAAGTCACTTAGCATTAGGAACTCTATAAATATCTTAATAATTTGAATTATGCGTTTTTAATATAAAAATTCATAATAATAGTATAATTAAATATTAGATAAATGACATAAATCCATCTATACTTAAAAAATAGGTAATAATGTGGCGGATTAAAATAGAATTTTTCACAAGATCTATAAGATATTTCTTTTCGAAATTTACAAATAATGATGTTCACAATTGCATCTTTTGATCTTATAAAGGATTTAACAAAAAAACCTCTTTTTTGTAAATATAGTCTACTCTTCAAAAAGTTTCAGCTTTTTGATTGAGTCAAAAATAATCATGAACTTTTTCTTGATATACAAAATAAAACATAACTTTTTCTTTAAAGCTAAAAAATTAAATAAATAACGGGGAAATCGACACCTCGAAAAAAGTCGATGAATTCTGAGTAAACGTAAGAATATGTCAGATATAGGATTTTGAATTTAAATTTTTTATTGGGGGGTTTAAATAACATGTCCTATAATTATATAGAATGTCAAAAAATTATGGTGTTATTAAACGTACTAAATTTGTACCCCAAATCTCAGGTAAATATCAGATATTTTTTATTTCAATGTCATAAATGATTATTCACTGTAGACTTCAGTTTTAATTTTTTTTTATAATAAAAACTTTTCATGCCCTTTGCTATTGAAATGCTTAGGATTTACTTTGAACTATTATTTTTATTGAATACTTTACTTTTAGCATATGTTATCTTTTTATTAATTCCCGAAATCTCCTCAATTTCATTTAAACATCCATTACTAAGACCTAATTCTTAATGAAGAGATTTTAATTCTTTTTGAGGAGTAATATATGTTACATAAACATATTTACTGTCTTCACTAAATTTAAATATATATCTATCATCATTACAGTAGTTTATTCTTGCTTCATACCTACTTGGTGCTATACCTTTATAAGTAATATTTGGTTCATCTAAAAATGATCTATATTAGTTCTTATTTTAATATCTATTATTTTAAAAGGTTTGTTTTTTCAAATATATATAATCATTAGAACTCTTAAAAACTATGATGAATGTTTATTTGATCATACCCTGATCTCACTTGGTTTCACCTTATTTGTGGTTACATTAAATTGCCCTTTTTATTCAATCTGATGTTTTGAAGGGGCTCATTGAAAAGGTTTCTTCGTTGTCTTATCTATTTTTTATGATTCAATTTCCAAAAATATATAAAAGAGTACCTTATAAAGATCACAAAAGTAAAACAGAAGGAATTTCTTTGATTATAAAGTAAAGCAAGGTAGTATGAAAAAAATATCACATCAAACAAATAGCTGTATTAATACATTGAAAGATTGGAAGAAGAAATTAAATAAAGATCCAGACTTTTCACCAACAAGGCCAAAATATGGCATTTCAAGAAGACTTTTTATAGAAGAAGAAGAAATTGAAATTGCAGATTTCATTAAAGAACAAATAATAAGACGAGATTATTTTTTAAATGACGACGATTTTCGTGAATTAATTATGAGGGAATACTCCAGAAAAAACAAAGATTCTGATGATATAATACCTATTAATACTTGCCATGATAATATTGATTATTTTAAAGTGTCTTGTTTAAAGACCACCCGAAAAAAACCTTTTTGTAGATAATTTTCTTAAAAATTTTGATGATCTCAAAGAAAATTGAAGACAATGATTACATAAATAATTGTAATTATTGGGGCAAGAGAATGGAAAAGATAGCATTTCTATATATTTTTTTAAGGCTAACTCAAAAACATTTCTAAGAGCAATTGCAGGAATATCTACTTCTGGAACAAAGCTTCTAATAATGTTCATTGGAAAAAGAAAAACAGACTTTATCGTAAATTCATAAGTTGGTGATGTCGGCACACATTGGAAAGATCATTCGGAATCTGGTTGGGTAACTGAAGAAGTTTTTTTACAATATTTATAGAAGTTACGAGAACATTTTGGCTGCACTGATGGACAAAAGTTGCATTTAATTTTGGATGTTTACCCATCGCGCAGAACTGACGACGTCAAAAACTTCGCGGATGGCCTAAACATCGATTTAATATATGCTCCAGCAATCACTTGATCGCAATGAATCCTCAGCATCTTCTTCGACAATATTATTAGTAAGGCCAGGTATTCATTAATATATTTTTTTTATTTTATTTTTTGCACTTTTTCTGATGTAAATCCTTCCAATAGTACACTTTTTTCAATAAAACTACTTCTTGTTTGTATTATATCGTAATCATCACTTGTTGGCTCATCTATTGGAATCTACTCGTCTTTTAATTGAATACTAATCTCCCTATCCAATGATTATGAATATTCAAATTCTTCTTCTTCATTTTTTGTTGATCTGATTCTTCGTAAGAATATTCGGAATATAAGTTTCTATTTGTGGAAATAACAAAGGAGCTAGTCCAAAAATAAAATAATTTCTAATTTTTCGATGCCCTCCTTCGTATGAGTCAAGATTTATCAATTCTCTTCCATCATTAAAAGCAACATTTTTGTAAAATTATCTTCCTTGCATGGTTAAGCTAAATGCGGTTCTTGCCAAAACTTTCTTAGCTTCAAACTTATCATTTAATTTTTAATAGTTCTATAGCAATTTTTTTGTGCAGGCAAGCCTTTGGTAACGAAAGCACGAACACTACAATTGCAATGATGCATTGTTTTTACTACATCATTACCAATTTTTTTAATTCTTCTGTTGAATATTCCTCTTTTTCATAGGTATCCAAAAAAAAATTCTAATCTACATTCAAAAGAATAGCCATATACAACTACATCAACAGATGGCTTTTGACATAGTTTAGCGCCATCCAATGAAATATAAACATCTCTTTTATTATTATTATTATTCACACAAGGCCATTAATGCGAAGACTAAATAAAATTCGAGCTCTTGCCTTTTTAGGAATTTATTTTAAATGAACTCAATGATTGCCCATTTTATTCTACCAGGGAAATTTATGAGATGGCTATTATTCTGAAAACATTATTATAACATATATTTGAAGGTGAATTTCATTTTGCTACTTCTGATTTGATATAGATTGCCAATTTTTCAAGTTATAAACAAAGTTTATTATCTACAATTGAAAAATCGAAACACCAAAGCTTCAATTTTTTATTCACCGGCAATTAGTCATTGATCTATCTTTATACCAAATGTACCATCCAATTTATTCACGATGGAGATGGCGTTTCTCAAGTTTGATTCACTAAATTAGCATTTTGAATGAATCAATTAAGTTTTAATGAAAATTCATCAGGAGACTTTAATTAATGCATTCACCATTATTTTCCAAGATGGTGAATACATTTTTTTAATAAATATTTTAATATTAATTTTTATTATTATATATTGCGATTAGACAAGATTTCAGGTTTACATATTAAGATGTAATTAAACTTTGTCTATTGTATATTGATTATTATTTTGCCTGAAGTTATTCAGTTTTATTGGGTTATTTTCCATAAATAGACAAAATATATTGGATTTTATTTAGTTTGAAGAATTATCGTTACTAATAAAAAATATTCATGAAAATGAATACCAAACTTTTAATAACGGTTTTTATTTCTTATTCTTGAAAAACAAACTGCCCATTTAACGAACTTTATATCTATCATAAATATGATATCAAATATGATTTATATAAAAGTATTGAACGGATTAGAAATTCTTTTGTGAAGCACTCATTTTTCTTGATAAATTGAGAGAAATTCTTAAATGGATATTATCACTCAAAGCAGAATCGTTTCTGGAAATTATTCCAATTGTTATCATAACTGAGGAATCTGACACAAAGTTACATGATAAAATTACTTTTAAGGAGTTTGATCAATCAATGTATGTGATATAGTTGCTTAATAAATCCCACTGCTGATGAATATAAACACTTCCTTTGTTTTAGAGAGAATATCATCATTAATCTATCAATCCGTGAGAGACAAAACAGATTAGACTGAATAACAATCTGAAATAGTTAACTTAATCTATTAGAAAGAAGATGAGCTATTTAATACTGATGTTAAACAATATCAATCATTTCATGCTGGCTAACATGCTTTAAATAAAATGAGATTATAAAGTTTCTTCAAAAATTGGAAAGTGATGTGAAATGAATCAGATTTGACGCCAGCATTTTCTTATCCTATTTGTCTTTAGAAATAGTCTATTTTCTCTATTAAAATCGTTTTGAAGTTTAAACTTTTTTTTAAATACACATTGAGAAGGAGAAAAAGAAGAAATACAATGAATTTACCTTCATTTATGCTTAAAAACTCTTCAAAAATCTCCAAATATAATCATTTGAGATTTATAGTACTATTGTTACATATGGATTCTAATTTGAAGCAAAAAAGGTGCAAAGCTCTTACATATGTAATTCAATTTAATTGAGAAAAATGAACAACATGAACTCTCAAAAGTCCAATGATCTTATTTGAGGAAAAAACTGGAAAACAACAATATTAATTTGGAAGTTATTTAAATATTGAATTTCTCTTGTGGTGTAGTGGTTATCATATGGGACTTTGAATCCCGGGATGGAGGTTCGATTCCTCCCAAGAGAAAACTTTTTTTAATGAAGTTTGTATTTGAAAATCTTTTTTCGAATTCTTACTTCCAAGGTGGCTGTTAATCATCTATTATTAGTTTTGTTAAATGTTTATCATAAACAACAATTCAAAATTTAATACCAGAAAAATTCAGAGAAAATTAAATGGTCGGATTTTTCTTATAGGAAAAGGAGAACGAAGACGGTTTTTCTTGTACGTTAAAAAATATATTAAAATGATTTTATATAATTAATTAATAGTCATTTTTTCGATATTTGTTAATATTAATATTTTTTAATCATATTTAAATGAATTTGCATTATTATAAATACATTTATTGTTCAAATAATGGAAATTATATGTTATCAGTATCTGATTTTGATAAATAGGTATGTGAAATTAAGAAATCGTTTATAAAAAAGATTAGTGATGGCATTATAACCCAATTGACCCTGCCAGAAAAGAAATTCAGCGTATGAATTTTTATTTATTTTATAAGAAAGAAAAAATAATCATTAAATGTTTTTTGAAAGATTTTGAATAAATTATTTATTTCTATTCAATTACTCTCAATTAAAATATTTATTTGAGATAATTTCTTTTTTTTTTAAGAATTTTATTTATTTTATTTATGGATAATTTATTCAATATAAACTTATTACAATGGCAATTATATTATTATTATATTTATATATGTTTATATATAAAATATAAAATATAAATATTTTATTTATATAATGATAAAAATAGTTCAATTTTACATTCTCAATCATCAATAAGAAATTTTAAATTAAATATCATCGTCCAAGAGTCAATTTTGAACACAATTTCATAAAAAATAAATCTTTCATATTCAATTATTAATTTTCATGAAATTCCATCAAACAATGTATTAAAGTAGGATTTTTCTTATAAAACATTTGTATTTCTTTATCATTAAATCTGTATTTATATTAATTTATCAAAATGAAGCCTATTAATAAATAATTTTATTATAATTTTAATATTTATTAAAATAAGCAAGTTTTATTAATTATTACATAAGTAATAAGTAATATTTCACACCTTTACTTTGCTATTTTAGCCTTTTTCCTCAATCTAATATATCTTATATTTTGGCTTCAAATTTGAAATATATCATATAAAAATCCAATATTTAATCAATTTAACAAGCTGGGTAAGCTCTTTTAATTTTTTTTTAGATTTGAAAAAAATATTTATAAAAAATATACTAAATAATTAAGCATAACATTTTAGTATGTCATTATATAAAAATATAATAGTAAAAAAAGTGATTTATGTCATTTTTGTTAAGATAAAATAAAAATGAAAGAGATTATTTTATATAGTTTTAATTCAATTTTTTAAAAAAATAAAATGTTATTATCTTATTATATTTTTATAAACTCTATATAATATCACATGATATAGTTTGTATACAATATAAAATAAATTGATAAAATTATAAACTATGAAAAATAATTATACAGCTGGCACAGATTCTTTGTAACAATTTTGATATCTAAATGTTACAAGAAATTGAATTAAAAATCTATCTTAACAATTCAATTTATTAACTTTTTCATAACTTTTTTTGTTATTTTGTGAATATCTTTGTTTCCCTACGATATTTCTTTTTGGTTTCTTATTAAGAATTATTCAATATATAATATTATATTTATATTTATATAAAATAACTCGAAAAAAATCTTTGTCATAACCGTCTCTCCGTTCTCCTTTTTATAGAACTCAAATAATTGTTAAACCTTTTCAAAATATTCAGAGAAAAGCGTTTAAAATCTCTTAGTAAGAATAATAATTTAAGTAATTAATTATGCCTATAAAATTATAAAGAAAATTGATATTGATGGTATTTTTTTATTTTTTTATTTTCTGAATATTCTCAAAAATTCAGAATAACTTTTGACCAAACAAAATTGAATATTTTACATTTTTTATATTGTTTTTTTATACAAAGTTTTTAAATTTTAATAACGTATTTTATTTCAATTGCATTCAATTTTGTTCTCTTCAGATAAAGGGGTAGATTCCTTGTTGCCCAAAATTTTCTATTTCTAATAGGTTTTTAACTATTATATTAAACAAAAATTAAATATAGAAAATATCTTTATTTTAACTGGAAGATTTTTTGATATCATAATTTAACTATAAGATATGTATATTTTAATAAATTGAGTTGTTATATAGTTTTTAAAATTTTTGATTGGTCAACAACTCAATTTTAAATTAAAGTATTCAAATTATAAAATCATTCAATAATAAAAATTTCAAAATAATTCAAATTAACTGAAAAAATAATATCCATTCATTTAAATAATCTTTTTTGAATAATTTATATGATTTTTTATTTTACTAATATCTCTGATTTAAGCTTACAAAAAATTAATATTTTATCATATATATAACTAATCATTAAATATAAAAATATAAAATATGTATTATAATACATAATTCGGTTATTCAAACCTGTATTTACAAGTGAAATGATAGGATAATTTTATAAAAAATAGTTTTATAATAAATTATGAAATATATTTCTTTATTATTATTTAAAAATATATTTTAAATTATGACAAAAAGTATTATTATCAATATATTATCATATAATATTTAATATTGCATGAATCAAATAATTAAGCTTTATTCCAGAAATTAAATTCTATTATTTTAATATTTCGACAATTATATGTACAATTATTTTTTCCATATATTTTTTTGAAAAAATGATTACGTATTGTTTTATTTGATTTTTTTTAATTTAACGTATTTTTTATTTTAGTTGGACCACTTTCCTCAGATTGGAAACAGTTTAAATGAAAATATCTTTATCGTTTTTCACTTGACGAACTCTGTTTTTTTGTCTTTCTTTTGTGTTTCTATTGTCTTTTTATCGTAAACTTCCGACAACATTACTTTATAAACTTTCCACTTTATCTCTAGTACATGTTTTTTTTTTATAAAAATTGTGATTTTTTTTTCATATATCGATTAACAGTTTATTTTTGTAAAACAGAATAGCATATAAGTAATATAAATAACATAAATAACTATTAATATGTTGGATATAAATTATATTTTATAAATGATGCTTAATGAAAACATGTTTTAAATCAAGATATGTTAAAATTAAATTTTTTTGGATTTCAATGCTATTAAATTATGACCAAAACGTAGCTAGCTCAGAAAAATCCGTAGCTAACTCAGAAAAATCTATTGAAATTTCTTACCTACGTTATTTGAACTGTTTAGGTTATCATAAAAATGGATCTGACCTAAAAAGAAGCATTAATACTTAGATTCTAAAAATTAACACAATATATGAAACGTATTTAATAAATTTTTACTAGATTAATTAAGAATTGAGAAAGATAAATGTATATATTATATTAAGTTAAATTCAAAGTATTGGTCGAATTTGAGAGCTTGTTATAACGAAATTTGATTAAAATGACCATTGCTGGACTTGACCTCATTTTTGTCTTCAGATGATGAAACACGTCTTAAGCGCTGATCAATTTGATAAAGATAGCTTAAAAGATGTCTTTGACTTAACAAACAAAATCAAAGTTCATCCAGAAGAATACTCAAACAAATTAAGTGATAAAATCATTGCTGTTATGTTCTATGAACCAAGTACTAGAACAAGATTATCATTTGAAACTGCTGCACTTAAGCTTGGAGCTAAAATCATCACAACAGAAAACGCAGGTTCATCATCCTCCGCAAGCAAGGGTGAAACCATTCAAGATTCCGTTCGCGTTATCGCTGGTTATGCTGATGCTATGGTTATGCGCCATAAGTCAGATACATCTGCCATTGAAGCAGCTAGTGTTAACAAAATCCCAATTCTTAATGGTGGCGCTGGCAAAGGAGAACATCCAACACAAGCATTACTTGACTTGTATACAATCCGCGAAAAAATTGGCCGCCTTGACAACTTAAAAGTTGCAATTATGGGCGACTTAGCAAACGGACGAACAATTCACTCACTTATCAAATTATTATCTTTATATGATAACATCAAGATCTATGGTTTAAGCAAAGAAGCATTCGCACTTCCACAAAAATACGTTGAAATTCTTAAAGAAAAGAGCGTCGAATACAATGTATGCCACAGCTTTGCAGACTTACCAAAAGACTTAGATGTAATGTATCATACAAGAATCCAATCAGAAAGATTTGAAGGTGATTTTGGTAAAGAAGAATTCATTGTTGACAAAAGCGTATTAGACATGTTCAGTGAAAACCTTATTTTGCTTCACCCATTACCTCGTGTCAATGAAATTTCTACTGATGTCGATGATGATCCACGCGCTTGCTACTTCGAACAAGCACACAACGGCTTATGGGTTCGTATGGCCCTTCTCTTACAAGTCCTCAACCGAGATTAAAAAAAATTAAGTGCGGATTCAATCATTTCATATATATTATATTTTATTGATATATATATTAATAAATTATAAATGTTTCTAATTGTTCTCTTAATTTTATCCATTATTTTTCAAAGCTAAATAATTTAAACATTTTTTAAAATATAATGCAATGCAATTTTTATATAATTTACTTTATTTCACTAAGATATAACAAATAAGGTATTTGATATGCCTTTACAATGAATACAGAAAAATATAAACACAAATAAACACAAATAAATATACATTGATAATTCATTAGAAAAAGTTTACATTGAATATAAATATAATGACTTATGTAGCACCTGTAAGCCATAATAAAAATACAAAAATAGTTTATTGAGCTTTTGCTTATTTTAATATCAATAAAAATTCATTCACAATACTTCACTTCTGCGCGATTCCGCGAAAGTCTTCGATCTTCTGATACCCATGAGAAGCCATGAAATCTCTTAAGCCATCAATTATTTCTACCATTGCCATTGGATTCGCGAATGTGGCGCTTCCGACCTGGACGGCGCTGGCACCTGCCATTATGAATTGTACTGCATCCTGCCACTTTTCTATTCCGCCGAGTGCAATTATGGGAACCCTTTCAGCTGGGGGGAGCGACTCGACGGCCTTGACGACATCCCAGACCATTCTCAAGGCGATGGGCCTCACTGCTGGTCCGCAGAGTCCTGCCTTTATGTTATCAAAAACTGGGGCGCAGTCTTCGATGTCGATCACAATTGATTGAATTGTATTTATAAGACTGATTGCGTCTGCACCGCTCTTTATACATGCGATGGCAACGGATGCGATGTCAGCTGCATTAGGAGAGAGCTTAACGATGAGAGGCTTCTTCGTGGCAGCGCGAACTGCTTTGACACATTCAGATGCAGCTTCGGGAGAGATGCCGAATGCCATTCCTCCCTGCTTAACGTTCGGGCAGCTGATATTGAGTTCTATTGCGGCAACTTCTGTAGCATCGAGAAGGCGTGCTCCTTCGGTGTAAGATTGGATGTCGTGGCCTGCGAGATTTGCAATCGAGACGCAGCCAAGTTGTAGCATCCTTGGTAATTCTGTAGAGATAAAGCGGCTAACACCCATGTTTTCGAGACCAATTGAATTGATATCACCCATTGGGACTTCGGCAATACGCTCGCCTCCATTTCCAGCTCGTGGCTCGAGAGTCAAGCCTTTTGAACAAACGCCACCAAGTAGTGAGACGTCGAAAAAGCCACGGTAGTCCTGGCCAAATCCGAAAGTTCCACTTGCCGCAATTACTGGATTTTTGAATTTTACTCCAGAAATCTCGACACTGAGGTCTGGTTCGACATCAGATGGTAGAGGAGCGCGACGAGATGGACGAGGATTATTGAATTCGAGTATTTCAGCAGGGAAGATGGGACCATCTTTACATACACGCTTATTGCCAATTTTCGTGCGGATTGTACAGCCAAGGCAAGCACCTGCACCGCAGAGCATTTTCTTTTCGATGCTAAGGAAGCAAGGGACACCAGCCTTTGCGGCTTCTTCTTTGACGTATGAGAGCATTGGTGTAGGACCACAGGCATAAACCGCACTGTAGTTTTTTTCCTTTATCACATCAGCTGTAAGAGCAGCACTAAGCATTCCTTTGATTCCTGCAGAGCCGTCATCGGTCGTAATGACTAGATTCCGTGGTTTTACGTCTTCAATTCCGTAAAAGCCGGATTTGAAACTTGCATAAAAGTCGTATGTAGAATTGGGTAAAGTTGTGGCAAAATTCGCAACAGGAGCAATACCTATACCACCACCAGCAATGCAGATTATTTTATCGCTATCAGGATTTGTAAAGCTGTTGCCTAGTGGACCAAATAGATGTAAATCGTCACCACTCCTTAATGAGCAGATTTCTTTTGTTCCCTGACCTTTTTCGAGAATCAAAAATTCAATAATAAGCGTCTTGGCCTCAGGTCGCTTAGCACGATAAACACTTATTGGGCGACCAAAGTAAACAGAAGATCGTGCGCATTTCACCATGTAAAATTGTCCAGCGCGAGGTGTTACTTGAGTTTCTCTTTCGAGAGCGATGCGTGCTTCAAGGTGATAAACATTACTTTGTCCAGATACGGAAGAGCACTGAAGAACTTTTGCAAGTCCTGAAAAGAGAATTCCGCGTCCTTTTTCGTCGATTTGTGCCTCGTCCATATTATATATTGGGCTCTATTTTATGGTCCTCTCATTTTGGTCATAACGTGCTTTCAATAAATCCAGAACGTTTCAATTGAATTAAGTTAATTTCATTCAAAAATTTGTATAAAATTGAGGGGGATATGGAATTCAAAACTTTTTTAGAGAATCAGAACTTTTTTCAAAAATGCTACATTATCTATCATAATAATTTTGAAGCTTAATATAAAAGGAGTTAAATGCTATTTATATGATATAATACATTGTTATTTTGTTCAAGGAAAAAACATTTATTTAAAATAACAAATAATATCATATGATATTATTTGACTGAAAGATAAAACGATCAGTTCTTAACAACTAACATTTTTAACAGCTGTGATTATTTATATTACAAATATAGTTATTTATATTATAAAATTGAAATAATATTATTTATATATAGATTTCCTACGACTAGTTTTTATGTTATTTCATATAATCACGAATAGCTTGTTTTGTTGTTTCATCGATATCACTCCTTTTATACAAAGCTTCTACAATTTCCTGGAGTGTGATGAGGTTGTAGAGCTTAACATCCATTTTAGCGAGCATTTCAGGGCCACCTTGTTGCCTATCAACAACAACGAAAGCGTTTTCTACCTTTAGTCCCAAATATCTGTATTGTTCGACAGCCTCTTTGATCGAACCTCCTGAAGTTGAAACATCCTCGATTACTAATACGTTCTGATCTTTTTCGAAGCTTTCAACAGTCTTTGTTCCAACAAGTCCGTGATCCTTCGCTTCATTTCGCAATGTAAGAATGCTTTTGCCTGTTGTAATGGAGAGCATATTAGCTATCGATAAAGCACCCATAGGAACACCGCCTACACGATCGAAAGACAACTTATTTTCAGCGATTTTGCTGTTCATCATGAATAAGGCCATAGACATTGCGCCGTGGTGGAGTGGGAGGTCTCTTACGTTGATGTAAATTGGTGATTGGGTGCCATTTTTGAGTGTAAATGTTCCTGTCTTTACAACACCGGCTTCAAGTAAACGTCCGACGAAGATATCTGTAAGTGTTTGACCTGCTACTTGTGGCTCTGTTAATGCTTTTGTAATTTCTTCGTGAATTCTGCGGGCTGCTTCATTAGGCTTGAAGGTAGCATGTTTTGTTATTGATCGTCCGACAACCATAGTGCTGCAGCCATTGACAACAGCATCATGTGGTGTTGTAACGCGCTTTTGATCTTGTTGCTTCGAGTCCCATTCGGGTTTTATACCTGGAGTGATGATAAATGCGTCTGGTCCCATAATTTGACGAACAGCATTGAGTTCCATTGGGGAACAAACCAAACCATCTAATCCAGCTTCTTTTGCTAATCGAGCAAGCTTCCAAACCATGGTTTCTGCGCTATATATGTAGCCGATGTCACGCATATCATCATCATTGAGGCTGGTTAAGATTGATACGGCTACAATTTTGACATTTGGATTGACAGCTTTGGCCGCATTAACTGTTTCTTCCATCATCTTCCTTCCGCCAGATGCATGAACGTCAATGATATCTGCACCGTGCATTGCAGCAGCGATGACTGCATTTTTGACTGTGTTTGGAATATCCATTTCTTTGACATCAACGAAAACTTTGGCTCCCATTGATTTGAGTGCTTTGACGACAGTTGGCAATCCTTCAGAATTCAGAATTTCTTTTCCGACTTTGTAGTAACCAACATAGTCTTTTGTTTGTTGGACTAAATTGATTGCTTCATCTAACGTTTTTACGTCAAGAGCAAGTGTGAGTTTATCTTTTGAATCCATTTAGTAAATAAAAATGGAAGCATTTTTTCTTTCACTTGAAGCGACCATATAATAGAATTTAAATCGTAATATTTCTGGTCATATAACTTGAACAAAGTGAATTTATATATTATTTTACAAGTAATTAAAAACAATAATTATTCATTAATACGAATTTATAAGAAAAAAATGACAATTAAAATAAATTCATCAGATATTTTAATATTAATATTAAAAAAATTGAGAAAAATTGAGAGATGGAGTTGGTCCAAATTCTATAATCCAGTCCGTAGTTAACTCAGAAAAATCTATTCAAATTACTTACCAACGTTTAGACTTCGCTAAATTTTTCAGAATAAGAGAAAATTTGAATCAATCAATAATTGCTTTTACCAATTTTTTTTTTTAATTCTCTGCGATTCGAATTTTGATTATAAGTCATGGTCCACAATCAAAAGAAAAAACGATAGAATATAATTGAAAAAAATTTTGATATTTTTTCATTCAATCAATTGAATATCAAATAATTATTTCACATACAGATATGCCAAACCATCGCTCCGCTATCATCAACGCCCTGATCGTAAACGAAGGACGTCAGTATAAAGGTTATGTTGTCATCGACGGACAATTTATAAGTGCTGTTGCTGAAGGCAGCCCTGAGCCCTCTATATTAGAAGGTGTTAACGAGGTTATTGATGCCAAAGGCATGCTCTTAATACCTGGAGCTATCGATGACCAAGTACACTTTCGCGACCCCGGTCTCACCCATAAAGCTGATATCGATACCGAGAGTCATGCTGCTATTGCAGGTGGTGTCACTTCTTTTATGGACATGCCAAACACCAAACCTCCTACAGTAACTATCGATGACCTTAAAGCTAAACAACATCGGGCCGCAGATGTATCGATTGCGAATTACTCCTTTTATATCGGTGCTACCAATGACAATCTCGACACTTTACTCAAAGTAGATTATACTGAAGTGCCTGGTGTAAAGATCTTCCTCGGATCCTCTACAGGTAACATGCTTGTTGATAATGAGCAAACCCTCAATGACATATTTTCCCGAGTCCACGCCCTTATCGCTGTCCATTCCGAGGACGAAGCCACTATCAAAGCCAACCGTGAGAGAATTGTTGCTGAGTATAACGGCGATCCTGCAGCTGTTCCAATTACCCGCCATTCCGACATCCGCTCTCGCCAAGCTTGCGCTATCTCAACTCGTCGCGCCATCGATCGTGCGCAAAAAACTGGTGCTCGCCTTCACGTGCTTCATGTTTCCACTCTTGATGAAGTCGAAATGATGACTCCTGGCGATGATGTTGAGCATAAACAAATTACAGCAGAGGGATGTGTCCACCATCTCTGGTTTACAGACGCCGACTACGAACGCCTCGGCACTCGCATCAAATGGAATCCATCCGTAAAAACTGCCGCTGACCGCGATGCCCTTCGCCAAGCCGTCCTTGATGGCCGAATCGACATTGTTGCTACAGACCATGCGCCTCATCTTCTCTCTGAAAAGGAAGGAGGCGCTCTTACTGCAGCATCTGGTGGACCAATGGTTCAATTTTCAGTTACGACTATGCTAGAGATGTTCCCGCCTACTACTGTTGTCGATAAAATGTGCCACAAGCCTGCCCGACTCTTTGGTGTTGACCGCCGAGGTTTTATTCGTACTGGATACTATGCTGACCTTGCCCTTATCGAAACTAAGGTTGATTATGAGGTTACCGACGCCATGGTGATCAGCCGATGTGGCTGGACTCCATTAAACGGAACCCATCTCCATAATCGAGTTGTCACAACATGGGTCAACGGTCACAAAGCTTTTGAACATGGCACATTCTCAAAGGAGTCGGCTGCAATGCCATTAAAATTCAACAAATAAATTTGCGATTTCAACTTTTGTATTTCGTAGTGACATTAATATCAACGATGCTGCTTCCGACGAGTGCTGCAATACATCCAAGTACTGTAAGTCCAAAAACACAACTTTAAATCATCAATGATGAAGAGCAATTAATGATATAATTAAATATTGAAAAGAGATCCTACTTATAATTTTCATGATATCATTAAATATTTACCTGGAAATGTCACCATTATTTTATTATTAATGCTTTACTTTTTTATTTTCTTAAATAATTATTAATTAATTTTTTATAATCAAAGTTAAAATAAAAAATGATTATTTACCTCAATAGCAATTCTGATTTAAAATGGATACATTTGTATTTATTTCCGTAAATAAATCATTATAGCGATAAGATTTTTAATCAGAAAAATCAATCGATCATTTTATTTATGTTTACCAAAAATATATATTAGCAGGAATGATTAACTACCTATGAAATTGTTTTTTTTTTTTAATTGCCTTCTAAGCATTTTCATGATTGTACAATCAAAATTGAGATTGTGCAAAATAATGGTAATTTTCAATATGATTCAATTTTGTGAGCATAAATAACCAAAAATTCAATATACTCACAAAATTGTGAAGACCAGTAGTTTATAACTCGATGAATTATATCTCACGATTTTATTCATAATAATGTGTATATTCATTGAATATTCAAATAATTATTCAGTACTGGAAGCAAAGCATGCCCTGATACAAGCACAGCGTATTTGGATGGCTTCTTTGAAACCTCCAAAAATGGATATTGCTACATGTGGCCACTGCCCATCAAATCATGAAAGATGGCAATTTGGCATGCTGTAAAGAATGCATTGATTGATTTTACTTGGATGATGAAAAGTGCATTGATTTCTTTTTGGCCATGCAAAACATGCATATCAGGTTGCAGATGCAAATGATGTGTTGATGGTTTCATGTTGACTGATGATGGATGCACACAAAGATGCTCATCAAATTGTGCCAAATGTGAAGGAGCAGCTGATCATTACTCATCATGCCCAAACTAAAATGCTTTCGTTGGTAACTTTGTTTGTAGAAGGTGCCCTGCTGATGATTGCAAGACATGTGAAGAAGGAGATGCAACATGTGCAACCTGCAACGATGACATCTAGATGTATAAAAGCCATGCATATCACCATGCTCCAATTGCCAAAGTTCATCAACATATTGCACATCATGCATTTGTGGTTATTGAGCTCAATGAAATCTCATATGAATGCAGTGAAACACCAGGAAGCAGTTGTATTGAAGGTGAATCATGTGGTTGTTTTAACGATTACAATGAATACTTCGATTAAGAACCTACCTTTCCTATTTATAACAACGCTGAGAATAAAAATGGAAACGATGGAGCTCTTCGATTTATCAACAGAAACTTAAAAGCAGAAAAAAAAACTGAATTTTTTTGGCTGCAAAGCAGAGAATGGGAGGTGGTGGCAGATACAACATAAACAACCAACTTCAAGGCCATTCAAAAGTTGAATGAGATGGTGTCAAATTTACTTCTGGTTGATGCAAATTTGGTGGCGGTTTGTTCATCTTTTCGCCAGATAAAAAGAGCCCAATTTACATTAAAAACTGTCATTTCAAAGGTTGCACCGTATCTGCTACAACTGACAGCAGCAGTGATTTGTTCAGTCTTTATTTAGCCGTCGCCAAATGTGAAGTGACTTTTTGTACGTTTATTAATAATAAAATACCAAGAGGCCACAATCAAAGATAATGAATGTTTCACCTCAAATCCTGATGGCTTGAAATTACTCAATTCTAACAGCCATTTAACTGCAATTTTGGTCTCAATCCTATTATTGAACTTTTGAAAGTTCCGATTGTTCATTGTTCTATTCAATCAACTTCAAATAATCTGATGCTGACGTCATTGGAGGAAATTTCAAAGGGAATTTGGTCAAAGGTTTTTCTTTTCATCGATGGTATGTCATACAATTTGGAGAACTCAAATCTTAACGTTAAATATTGCATGAAGGATGCTGATCAAAATGATGCAATTAACGCAAAGCTCATCAAAGTTATTTGAATAATAACAAAGCTCATTTTTAAACCCAAACTTTTGATTGGAATGGTCTTCTACCGCATTGTTTGTTATAGCTGCAATGTCTGCTGCTATCATTAATTGAATTAAGGCTAACAATGAGCATGAAGATGATAATAATAATAAAATGATGAATATTTCATCAGAATTAGTAAATACAAAAAAAAAAAATTACTAATTTACAATTTTGAAATGATTTTTTAATTATATACCTTTTTTGTCAAAAAGTCAATCTATTCAAATTTTTCTCTATCGAAATTTGAATATACATTGTAAATCATTCCACTTTCAAACATTGCTGTTTGAATCAATTGAATAATCAAAATATTTACATATTCTTTTTTTGATATCTTCATCACCCATCACAGACTCTTTTTTTTTTACAGAAACAATCATATCGATATCATACAATTTTTCAATTACTAATGGCAAATCATAAACACTCTTATTAAATAAATTTAGATAATCATACGAACAAATTTGTAAATTATCACCATTTTGTCGATCGTGAATTATTAAACATTCATCATTTGGAATGAAACATTTGCAAGTTACAGTTTCATTTTCCAATTTAACAATTTCTTTTTCATTTTGCTGATTCAAATAAATATGAATTATTGTTCGATCAAATGAAAAAAAAGATTCATTATGTTCCATCATCATATGAAAATAAACGAGGCTTGAACAATCATAATATTGTGAATTCTCACATTTAAAGCACCAATGCTTTTTACATTTACAATGCATATGGCTGCATCCTCCAGTTTTTTCAACAATTGAAAAACAATATGGACAACGTTTTTCATTTTCTTTTAAAGTATAACATTTATCATTTTCATAATGCCATTCATGACATTTTGAATGATAAAATAACTTACATTTTGGACAAATCATATTATTTTCATTTTCAGGTGTTCTGTAAATGATATCTTTGTGAAATGGGCAAAATATAAAGTATCTATAAGAATTTCGAATAAGAACATTTATATTGTAAGTAAACCATAGTTTGATATAATGTGAAATCAAGTCATCACATTCAATCAATGTCCAGATACATTGCCCAAATGGAAATTTATATTCACTATCAAATGGAGTTACAAAAAAATTTAATAATTTGAAATCATTGCAATTATTTATCATTTTATTTCGGTCAATCATGCGTGTTTGCAGATCAATAGCATTTTGAAGATCAACCATATTTTCAAAAGTTTCTAAAATACAATTTCTGCATATTGCATGAGCAAATATATTAAAATATTTGTATACATAAAGACATCGAGGAAGATTTTTTTGTTCTTCACATAAATATATACATGTGGAATATTCCTCCTTTTCATCATTTTTATGAACAGAATCAATCATTTGAATTTTTATTGCATCATTTGTTGATGGAATAATAAATAAATTGGGCTTGTCATATTTCAAATCATTATTGTAATTCATTACAAAATGTTCGTTTATTACATCAAATTGTTCATCAATTAAATTATTTTCAATTATATTTGAAAACTCTTCTTTAATTGTTGATGCAAATGCAATACATGCTAAAGTACCAATTAATTCAATATTAATATAACCAATAGAGTCATTTTGTTGAGTTTCAATATATTCTCTAATTGATAATTTAAGGAATCCAAAATAATTTGAGATTTTTTGCACAGTATTTATAAACTCTTTCTTCAATATTTTGAAGATTTTTTTATGAGCGATTTTTATCTTAATTGATTGTTCATGAACTACTTCAGTTACTTGTAAATTGATACTATGAATACCATTCAAAATATTTTTTATTTCATCATCTGCTTTACAATGCTGATATTTATCATTCCAAACATCATCAATAATTTGATGATTAACTAAATTTTTATGAAGGCCTTTAATTTTTAATAAAATCATTGATTTACCTAAAAACAGCACTTTTATATTGTTTTCATCAATATGGAAATGATTTGCAATAGCTAATTTTATTTCATTTAAGATAGCTACTCTTTCTTCACTTTTTGTGGGATAATTTTCCCAATGATTGGTTGAAGTTATTTCTTTTAATGGAATTGGCTCTGTTAATTTTTGGTTTTTAACAAAATTTTTAGAAAAGTGCTTTATCAAATGATAAATACCTCTTTTTATTGAATTATCTCTGGACTCAAATTCAACAATGCCATAGATAGAATCAGGAATGAAACCTGATAAAACAACAGGATAACCATTTGAAAGGGTAATGAAGAATAGATCTGATGTACATTCAATATCACCAATTTTATTCATTATATGTGATGAAACATTTAAAATATTTTGATTAATACTTGAATCATCAATTTTCAATTGTAAATCTTTTAATTCATCCGATGCTCCAGAATTTGGCAACCATGAAAGCGGGTTTACATTATCTGGACGATGTTGAAAATTTTTATCAACAAAGAGAATCAAATGAGATGGATGATGAGGATCAAAAACACTTTTAATATTTTGATCAAAATAAGGATTACTAAATTTTGCTTCAATTTCATGCCCTTCATGCTGTTTGTAGTAAAAATTTTCTCCTGTAATTGAGAACCAAATCTGAGGACATGTTTTACCTAGTTTATGTATATATAATAATGCAAAATCTAACGTTGCTTTATTTAAAGGATATGGAATAGGGTTGCCCTGATTATTTTCGTCAATAATATATATTTTCTCTGTATAATCATTGTTTTTCATATCACCAATAAAATCAATTGCGCATAGTGGATTATCATATTTAATAATAATTGAATTGGGTATATAACTCAACAATCGAAGACAATTCTTAATTGCTTTTATGACTAATTGTTTAATATTCTTATTTCGAGGACAAAAATAGATATTATTCCAATATTCACATTCTTTTGAAATATGAAATATTGATGATATTTTTTTTTCTGGTAAATTAATATTATTTATTTCAATAAAATCTTCAGTTAATGATCTATCACTCCAATAAGCTTGGAAAAGATAATTGAAAAAAAATAAATCAAATGATTTTTCTAATAAATAATGCTTTTCAATTCCATAATCATCGTAATCGAAATTAAAGTTTTTATGAAGTAAAACACCATTTTCAAAATCTTCATTTTGGTCTCGATACTTAGATAAAATTAAAATATTTCTTGGGCATTTGAGATCTGAGACACCAGGTCTATTTGAAAATTTAATGATTTTAAATCCATTTTCTGCATTTATTTTGAAAATAAAAACTGGTATTTTCCCTGAATTAACTCCTACAACCCCATCAAATGTAGCTTGGCATTCTTCTAATTTTACATTTTGGCTTGATAAATCATTCTTAATAGTTAAATCAATTAAATTATAAATCTTATTTTGATCTGATGCCCTTTTTATTGCAGTAAAAAGTAAAACACGTCCATTAATACCACATTTCTCTTCTATGTATTCATATATCGAATTAATTTGTTCTACTGAAAAACCTGAACCATCTACTAATTTTGGATGTTGACATAAATAATAGATACATCCTATAATAGTGATATAATCTGAATCATTATTATAAAATGATTTAATTAGTTCGGATTGGCTATCAATGATAAGATTTTTGGCTTTTTTAATAATTTGTTGATATAATAAAAGAAGTGTTTTTTCCATTAATAAATCAGAAATTTCAATTGCAGGAATTTCTTCATCATTACTATTTGAATTATCATCATTTTGATTTTCATTGGCTGTTTGATTTACTTGTAGTGTAGAACTTTCAGATTTTTCATTCATTTTTAAATTTTTTTTTATTATTATTTTGAAGTAAAAAAAATATGCCTTTGTTTTACAAAAAAAAAATTCAATTTTTTGGGCAGAAATTAAAAATATATCATATCTTATAAAAACATTAAAGATTTCAAGTGAAGTAGAAAGGAAGACCAGACATCATAAATCTTTAACATTTTACAATTGTTCCATTTTCATAACGAAAAATATAACCACCATTTTTTTTAAAAATTTAAAATTTTTATCACTTAACTTTTTGATTTTATTTCCACTTTCATTACGAAAAAAAAAGTTTGAATGATTTTTTCTCTCTGTAGCGAGAATTTAAATTATAAATTTATAATTCAAAAATACTTTATTAGGTATCTTAATGCCAAATTTAGTATTGAGCTAAATCTTTTGGCTCAAATTTATATCTTTAAAAAAATCATATATTAAAAGCGGAACAACTATAAAATCTTGAGGTGTTATTTTTTTTTTATATTTTTGTTGCTTTTTGAAATATTTTCTTTTTTGAAAAGGCATTAATAGTTTTAAAAAAATTTATAATTTGAATTTTATTTATCTTTAACGATTTACACAATAGCGCATAAATGCAATTGTTTTCTTTTAGTCTGCTCACAAAAATACTTCGTTTATGATTAGTTTGTTATTTTTATAATTCAATAAACAAATTCCTTATATAATTGTCTTTTATAAAAATGTTTTTATTTCTTTTAAACTTTCCTTTCTATTAATCATCATTCAAGGAAAATCAAGATATGAAGGATCTATTGGATTTCATTTTGAACAATATTAATATAATTTCAGTAGAACAATTATATTTAAACCTTCTAATACCTAATTATTTTATTTAATATTAATTTTAAATAATAAATAACTTTTAATTATCTTTTTTTAACTGTTAATTATCAAGATATTCTTAAATATATTTATTTTTTTAAAATTCCAGGTAATAATCTATTTTTATCTTGAAATTTAAAGAATATTTCTTTAAATTTAAAACTTTATTTGATTAAACATGATATATAAATAATAAATATTTTTATAACTATTTTAAATCTCTTTAACTTAATGAAAAAATAAAGCTTTTATCGTCGTTGACAGGTTTTTCGGTGGTTGACAGATTTATCGGCGGTCTTTATTTAAAATTTTTAAAAAAGTGTCTATTTTCCAATTTCTTTTTGAAAAAGTTTTATATAATTCAAAATAAAATTTAAAAACATTTTATTAATGGTAGAATCTCTTACTGAAGAACTAGAAAATATTAGACAAGAGATGGCCAAAGTTAAAATGCAATTTAAATCTGTTAAACAAGGGCTAAATGGCTTAAAAGATGAAACAAAAAAAGAACTTCAAGATATTTGTCAACAAATATTTTATCAAATTTCAACGAATGTTTTATCTAGTTTCAACGAATGTTTTATGGCATTTCAACAAATATTTTATAATATTTTAGCAAATTTTTTATCTACAGTAGTGTTTTTAATATGGTAACGGTATTTAAAGTGGTAACGCTTTTTTTTTAGAAAAAAAAATTTAAAAATACAAAACTTAATTTTTTTCAACATAAAACAGAGTTTATTTAAATTAAATTATATAATAATATTTGCCATCATTTATATGATATTAATCACAAGGTTGTGTATCTATCTGTCTCAAATCACCAAAGTTTTTCGTCAATCAATGAAAAAAATTAAAGAATGATTATAGACATGTACAGCAAAGTAATATTTTATTTAAGAATATAAACATATTATATATTATGAGAATATTAATAATTATTAGTTAAATTTGTAAAAATAAAATTATTGACTATAAAAACGAGTATATATTTGAATTTTAAACGACCGTTTATTTTTCATGATAAAGAATTGATTCATTTATCTTTAAAATGTTGTTATTTATAAATAATATTTATAAAAACATATTTGCATTTAAAGATGTATTTAACTTATTAGAAGTCAGAGTTGATTTTCATTCTGAGACTTATTGAGAGAACTTTTTCATCATCATTCAATTTTGTGCTATCTTTATCCCGACAACATAACAGATTACTGAAATTACAAATTAAAAATTAGTTAAAAACTATTAAAACATATTTATATATTGATATAATGCTATAAGATAATATGTTTTGCACAAGATAATGATTTATCTTCATTAATTGATTAACGTCCTAAAATTATAAACGAACAGCAAAAAAAATATTCAAATTTTGTTTTTTTAGACAATTTTTATCTCATGTGTTTCAGCATTTTACATACATATTTATTTTATTAATAAATTTCATTGATACTTTTTCAAATTCGATTTTTAAGGAAAAAATAATAATATTATAATCATTAGATAATTCATCGTTTTTTATTATTAAAATCATTGAATTGATATAATATCGAACTAAAATTCGATATTACATCCTTTTGATTCTTTTTGGTGAGAAAGAGAATAATTACGAAATTTTTTTGTTTACAACTATGTATTTTTCAGTTTTTGAGATCATTATAAGAATAGGAAACTTCTAGTATAGATTATTACTTTTATGTTATTATTTTAATAATACAGTGCAATAAACTATATATTTATATAATAAAGATAAATTGATCAATCTTCTAATTTAGGTTAGAATTCAATTTAATTTGAGCCATTCAAAGCATATTCATTTTACCTATAAGAAGCATTATGCTTGAGTTAAAAGTAAATAATATAGTATAATAATATTAATCTTCTAATATACAATCAAATATAAAAAGGATTTAAGGAAATAATCAAAAGCATTCATAAGAATTTTTTATTTTGTATAAACACTTATGAAAATGGTTACATTTTTAAAATAATTTTTATTTTTCAAAAGAAAGTATTTATCATTTATAATTAAATGATGAATAAATTATGAATGATGAATAGATACTAAACTAATTATATAAGAAAATATCAAATAATTTAAAAAGGTAATGAAGTAATTTGATTTTGTCTTTTTTAATAGGTTGACGAAAAACTTTGGTGATTTGAGACAGATAGATACACAACCTTGTGATTAATATCATATAAATGATGGCAAATATTATTATATAATTTAATTTAAATAAACTCTGTTTTATGTTGAAAAAAATTAAATTTTGTATTTTTAAATTTTTTTTTCTATAAAAAAAGCGTTACCACTTTAAATACCGTTACCATATTAAAAACACTACTGTAATTTCAGCATATATTTTATCCAATTTCAACAAACATTTTATCTAATTTCAACAAATATTTTATCTAATTTCCGTGAGTATTTTATTACATTTCAGCAAATATTTTATAATATTTCAATTAATGTTTTATAATATTTCAACAAATATTTTATAGAATTGCAATAATTATTTTATATAGTTTCAACGAATTATTTTATGATATTTCATCAAATATTTCATCTAATTTCAATTAATATTTTATGATGTTTTAACTAATATTTTATATGATTTCACCTAATATTTTATAACATTTCAACAAATTTTTTATAGTATTTCAATAAATTCTTTATATAATTTCAACGAATATTTTATGATATTTTCATTAAGTATTTTATATGATTTCAACTAATATTTTATGACATTTTAACAAATATTTCATAATATTTCAATTAATATTTTATGGTATTTCAGCAAATGTTTAATAATATTTCAATTAAATCTTTATATAATTTCAAATAATATTTTATATGATTTCAATAAGAGTTTTATATGATTTCAACTAATATTTTACGACATTTCAATAAATTCTTTATTTAATTTCAGCAAATATTTTATATGATTTCAATAATTTTTTAATAATATTTCAATAAATACTTTATATAATTTCAAATAATATTTTATATGATTTCAATAAATATTTTGTAATATTTCAACTCATATTATATGCAATTTCAATAAATATTTTATATAATTTCGGCAAATATTTTATATAATTTTAATTAGTTTTTTATGGTATTTTAATAAAGTATTTCATCAAATTTCAATAAACATTTCATCAAATTTCAATAAATATTTTATGCAATTTCAGCAAATATTTTATGCAGTTTTAAATAATTATTCATGAAATTTCAGCAAATATTTTATGCAATAACAACAAATATTTTATAATATTTTAAAATATTTTTTTTTTTATAAAATTTTAACAAATATTTTATGAAATTTCAGCAAATATTTTATGCAATTTTAAATAATTATTCATATAATTTCAGCAAATATTTTATGCAATTTCAACAAACATTTTATGTAATTTCAGCAAGTATTTTATGGAATTTCAGCAAGTATTTAATGAAATTTCAATAAACATTTCATCAAATATCAATCAATATTTTATGCAATTTCAGCAAATATTTAATAAAATTTCAACAAATGTTTTATGCAATTTCAACAAATATTTCATAAAATTTCAACAAATATTTCATCAAATTTCAATAAATATTTTATACAATTTCATCAAATATTTCATGCAATTTCAAAAAATATTTTACGCAATTTCATCAAATATTTCATAAAATTTTAATAAATATTTCATCAAATTTCAGCAAATATTTTATATAATTTTAACAAATATTTCATCAAATTTCAACAAACATTTCATAAAATTCCAACAAGTATTTTATCTAATTTCAACAAATATTTAATCAAATTTCAACAAACATTTCATAAAATTCCAACAAGTATTTTATCTAATTTCAACAAATATTTAATCAAATTTCAACAAACATTTTATCAAATTTCATCAAATATTTAATGGAATTTCAGCAATAAATTTTGAATCCTCTCCATAGCTATAGCACATCCATACGTTTTTTATGGCAATCCTTCGCAATAGCCGAAATAAAATTTTTTTTCTAAATATAACATTTTTTTTTTTTTTTTTTTTTTTAAGGGTAAAGTTGGCTTTTCTTTTTTTTGAAATCTTTTAATTTATTCTATGTGCTGCTTGAATGAATTGTATGATCATTGAATTTATTTCTATGTAAATTCAATCTTTTCTGAGGGGCATTCAAATGAACAGAAAAAAAAGAGCTCCACAGAGCTATCAAATCAATTTTTGTACAAAAAAGCATTACAACGTAATGTAAAATATTCTGAATTTTGGATATATAACAAAAAATGGTCCAAATCATGAAAAAAATAAAAAATGAAAATATCATAATCCAAAAAATATCAAGAAAACATTTTTTTACTATAAAAAGTGCATATTTCTATTTTTAAACATATATACAAGGGGAATCATTTGTTTTTATCATATTTAATTTGAAGAAGACTGAATTACAATGCTTTTTTTTTTTTTTAATTTCGAAAAAAATATTTTTCTACTTAATTCTATTGATATTGGTTGATATATATTTTTTATACGAATATTTTAGATTGATATTCGATATTCATTAAGAAAAATATTTGTTTTAAAATGCAATAAAATTATTTGAAAATTTTATCATGAAAATTTTGATGTTAGCAAGTCGGCTCTTCTCGAATAGGAAACTTTTTGGATTTGTACTAGGAAAATATAATTAATAGCATTTATTATAATAAAATGGCCCATTAAAAATTAGAAAATTTGAATCATGGAGAAAATTGAATATTGATATTTCTGTGATTTTTTGATTTGATGGATTTTTCCTATTATATTTTATGTAGTATTTGATATATACATAAAATTAAGGAATCTAATTGCGTGTAAAATGAAAAATTGGCACTTTCAAATAAGTTTGTTTTTGAAAATATTGAAAGGGTTGAAAAGTTGAATAAAATCAAAAAATAAAAATATTTATCATATCTTATTATTAAAAAAGCAAAAATTATTATAATTTTTATATTAATTTATATATAATAATATATATATATTATTTATTAAATATTAATAATATAATGAATATGGAAATAAATATTCTTTTTTTAAGTAAACTTAAAAATTCAATGGAGATAAATAATTTTGAATGAATGCTTTTTCGTTTTTTTATTCAAAATTGTGAGATAAAAAATGTTTTTATCTCAATAAATTTATCATAATTTATATATATAATATCAGCTAATAGACATAATAATTAATTAAACAACAAAAACATATATATCCATATATATTAAAAAATATTAATTTATTTTGAACAATAAACTAATTTATCAATTGAAACCATAGTTTATATTATTACTTAAGCTTTAATGCATTGCATAAAAATCAAAATAAATAATTAAATTAGTATATTAATCCAAAAAAAAGTCGATTTTTTTTTTATTCTTCTATACATAAAAGAAAACAAGATACCAAACTATTTTTTTTCTATATTTAATTGGTTGATTGAATAGAAAAAGTATTATAATAACCATTTATCAATTGAAATAGCTATATATTTTTGCTGAATCCATACCAATGTTTTTATAAAATTTCCGAATAAATCCTTTTATTTACGAAATTAAATAATTTTAAAATTATAAGGTATTCCATATAAAATTTCATTACAAATATCTTTTTTATTTTCATATTGATTCAATAAAACTGTTTTTTGATGAGAGAAATTGGTTCACAATTTTTTGAAAGAAATTTTTTTTTATTCAATTATTTGAGAAAATAGAAATTCGAAAAAAACTATCTAAACAAAAATATTCTTATTTAAAAAATTAATCTTAAATTAATTATATTTTTTTAAATTAAGATTATACATGATAATCTTAATGGATAAATTAAAAAATGATTAAACGTTGATTTGATAAGAAATATATAAATTTTTTATATTTTAATGAAATATCAGATTTGCTATTAGCAAAAACTCATAGAATATTTTGAAAGATATTACAAAAAGTGGAAAAAAGTTGAGAAAAGCCAACTTTACCCTTAAATAACCATATTTTCATAATTGAATACAAATAGTTAACATATATTTTGTTGACAAAATTACTTATTTCAATATGTCATATAACCATAATTTGAATATTGAATTAAAGTTTCTGGCTAAATATAAATAGAATCAAACCCCTAACCGATGCGGGGCTAAGACGAGCAAAGAGAGGCTGAGTTGAGATCAAGAGGGAGTTGTTGCCTTAAATTTTTTTTTTTTTTGATTTTTATTTTGAATAATTTCTTTGAAAAAATTGAATTCAATTTTATCGTCTATGACATTTTAAAATTCAAATTCAAATTGAAATAATGGAACATTTCCTTTAAGTTTTTGATAAAATTGTGCAGTAAATTGTCTGTTAATTATTCGATATGCTATCTAAACTTGGTAAATATTTTTTTTTATTGATGCTGAATCATAAAGGGACATTCCTAACCGTCCACCGAGCTTTTTTTTTTTTTTTATTAATTCCTTTGAAATTTAATAAGTTGTTTTATTTTTCTTTGTCGATCTCTCTGGAAAAGATAAATAATCCAGAATTCTTCTATTTATAATAAGCATTTCTTGATGAATTAGATAATATCATCTATTATTTTCCAAATTATCTGCAAACTTTAAGATTATTATTATAATTTTCTGATCTCCCATGGCCAATTTCAGCTATAACCGTTGCATTTATTCTTCTCAATTTTTGAATCATTACGGTTTGAATTTGGCTATGGTCAATATCAACCTTTACACGATTAAGATTTGATAAGAGGAATAAAAAATAAAAATTTCAAAAAATTGATCAGTTTATTCATTTATTCCTTTTTTTTCTATGGTACGATTCAAGGTCAATATTGACCTAAACCGCCACGGGCGATTAAGATTTCCCATTTTTAAATTTGTATTTTTTTTTTCATAACAAAGAAATCTTTTAGAAATTTACTATATAAATATTAGTATACAATAACTGAATTTTTTTATTTTATGATCAAATAAGATAGGGGCAATAAGAATATATATAAAAATGAAAAACAGTCCCATGTTTTTAGCATAACACAAATATCTCACTAAATAAATAAATAAAAAAAAATATATTTTTTATTCTCTTGTATAATCTATATATCAGCTAAAATTGTTTTTGAAAACCTCAAAGACAGAAATTTTCATGATCCTGAAGAAACCGACTTATAAGCCAAAGAAAAAGCTGAATCAAACCGAATAGCAAAAAAAAAGGCTTTGAAAAAGTAAAGATAGAACTTCAAAGATTAACTCGTGAAATAGATACAACTCATCATGAAGCAGAAAAACTTACAAAATAACAAGCAGATGATAAAGCTGGCCCCAAAAACTGAAGTTGGCATTTTATTAATTAACTGAAAAAGTTCAGTTAAAGAAACTTTTGGCCAAATATGAAGCAAAGAACTAGAAAATGAAATTTTTTTATTCATATTATTGAATATGCAGCAATCATCATTAAAAATGAACAAGGATTCACACAATTCAATTTAACTTCCAAATTAGATTATGGCTCATTAACTACTAAAATTCTAAATTATTTTTTGAAATTGATCATTTCAAAGTACAACTTTCAAAAATATAACTTAAAGCACAAGATGACCACCACAATCTATTACAACTTTGAAATCAAAGATCAGCACATTATAAATATCTTCTGCTATATATATGAGTATGCTATATTTAGGCAGCCATATGATATTAAAGATGCACATACAGTATTCTTGTAATTTTTTTTTTTAATGTCGAATAAATTCAGATTTTTTTTGATCAATCTTTTATTTATGATCGTATAAAATTTTATTGTATTTTATTTTTGTTATTTTATTACAAATATCAAAATTTATACATAAAATAATAGTACTTTCAAAGATAAATGCATATTTACTAGCAACCGTTTAATCGGTTTTAATATAATATATATAAGATACAAAAGAGGCACGTTCAAAGTGCATCCTTAACAAATTGAAAACGATTTTTATTTCTTTGTGTGCCTGATACAAAAGTGACACTTTTATATGAGTTAATAACACGCCTAACTTTTCCATTTTCGTCATTATTTTGCGTATCAGTGTTCACATTTATAGCCAATGACTGATGTGCCCGTATTTTTGGCTTTGTACGATAGACTGTAAGTGGTTTTTTTAATATTCTGCTCATTGCCGATTTACGGATATATGATGATTGAAAAATTGGAAACTTTAGTAGTTTTTCTGCAGTTGGACGTAGTTTTACATTTTTCTCTGTCATTTTCCTAATCAAGAAACAAATTTCTGGATCAAAATCATATAAATAAAAATCTAATTCACCAAAAAGAATTTTCTCTTTCAAATCGTCCTTTGAAACAAAGGTAAAAGGAACTGTTCCAGTCACCATGTAAAAGAAAGTGATACCAAGGGCCCATATATCAGCTTTAAATGGATCGATTTCTCTAAATCGAAACATTTCTGGAGCAACATAGCAAAAGGATCCACATTTTTCGCTTGTTTTGCAGTTATTATGAAATATATTTGCCATTCCAAAGTCTGCAAGTTTGATGTGATCGTATTGGTCAATAAAAATATTATCTGGTTTAATATCTCTATGCGCAATATTTAAAGAATGGCAAAATGAGAGAGCCTCGAGAATTTGTTTGGCATAAAAAATAAATTTTTCGTATGATAAGATGCCTTTATCGATAAGAGTTCCATTTGGGCAATATTCCATTACAAGATAGTGCGCTGAATCGTCATTAAATGAGTCATACAGTTGCACAATATTAGGATGATGCAAAGAAACCATTGCATTGTACTCAAATTCTGTTACTCCATGCCTGATTGTTCGCTTAACAGCAAAATCTTGGCTATATTTCTTTCTATGACATAAAAAAACTGTTGAAAAGGCTCCAGTTCCAAGATTTCTCTTGTATTCATACCCATGCTCCGAAAGAGTTTCTTGAAATTGCTCAGCACTTTCAAATTTATCCATGGTATAAAATGCTTCAGCAAAATGAAAGTCAATTTTTTATTTTTTCTTTGTATAAATTTTATCAATTGAACTTTTGTAATAATTTCTTTCAAAAATTTAACGTTTTTTTATCAATTCAGAAAAGAAACGTATATTATTCAAATTAAATATCTGGGAATATATGAGTATAAACATGAATATCGAAGTTATTGAATTAAAATTTAAACGTTATTTATTTTTACATTAAAAATAAAAGTACAAATTCAGTCCATTATCCATTGAATAAATGAGTATTTATATTCTAAAATAATTGGTCTATCAGAAAAAGTGGTTTTATACTGTTATAACGAATATAAATGTCATAATATATTAAATTTTATTTTGAATTTCTATAAAATTATTTCATATAATGAAAAAAGTATTCTTTTATTAATAAAAAGACAAAAAAATAAAAGAATTTTTAGAAAAATTTGAATGTTTGAATAGACAATGAAAATATTATTCAAAAGTTTACTTTTTATTCAAATATTGAAAGTTGGTACTAATTCTGAAATTTCTCAAAAATTAAAATTTTATTATTTTATTCTCTGAATTTTTGAGAAATTTTATTATTCTACGAATTTTTTGAATCCTATCAATATTTTTTTTTTTTTTTATAAAATTTTATTTTATTCATAAGTACATCATCTCACTTATAATAAAATTATCTTGTATAGATTATATCTTAATAATTTAAGTAATATGTTGGAATTAAAACATAAAATATTTTTTATTAACCTATATTATATATAAATATTTAAGCAATAATGATAGTAATAAAGTTTTGCTCGTAGAAATTTATTTATCTTTAAATATTCCAAAAAAAAAAAAAAAAAAAAAAAAAAAAAAAATTGAAAATTAGGTTGCCAGGATAGGATAAATCAAATATTTATATTGAAATAAATAAAATATGTCTGTATGAGAGCAAACGGTAGCCATTTTGGAATAACAAAAGTATGAAATCTTCACTTTTTGATAGAGTATGATTATAAAATCAAACTTTTTCAGATAAAGAATTATTATTTTTCTGAAGAAAAGCTATAGTCATCCCAATAAGTTTTGATAGGAAACAAATTAAAACAGGGTTTATTACACTTTTATTCCAAGAAAAAGTTGTTTTTCTTTTTTTAAAAAGTTACGGTTTCTATCAAAACTTTATTGAAGCTATAAGGAGACTAGGCTTTTGTGTCCATATAAAAAAATGTCCATTTAAATTCAAAAAGTGAGCTCTGGATACAAAATTTTGTTCGTTATTATTTGAGAACTTTTGAGTGTCCAAAATATCCATTTGGACACATTTATTTCAATTTTGGATACCCTCTTAATTTTCAATTAATTAATTCCAATGAATTAAATGGATACTTGATCGTCGTGGTTAAATAATAAATGAGATTGTAAATATTATTATACATAAATATTTATTTATATTGTTTAATATTTTTATTAATTTATTATTTAATCTTTGTTATAATATTATTTATTTGATTTGTAAATTACATATTCTTAAATTTTATTCAATATATTATAATATTTTTAATATTTTTTTTTATTTTAAGGGCGTACGTCCCAAAAATTTATATATTGCCATATTTGATGACAAGGGGAAAATTATTTTCCCCTTTATATTTTTGATTAATATTACAGTCGAATAAATTTTCCCCTTTATTATTTTGAATAAATTACATTTTGATTTTAAAGAAAAAAAGATTAAACAGATTTCCATATTTTGCCATATTAACCATAATTCTGATATCACGGTTTTATTTTCTGCATTTTTAAGAAGTGTTTCAAAAATGATTGGCCCATAATTTCTTAATATCCTTTTAAATATAGAATGTGTATATACTCATGAATAAAATACTACAAATTAACACTTTTTCGACTGTTTGTTCTTGTGAAAAAAACAATTAAATAATTGACAATTATTACATTTTTTTCGTTAAAATCTCATATATTATTCATTATAGAATACATAATGCATAGTAAATTATATTAATGTTAATATTATTTTCATATTTTTATTATGTAAAAAGATATTTTTATTTTTTTTGAAATAAAGAAAAAAAATATAAAAAAATCTTAATTTCAACATAAAAATGATTGCCCCTATCTTCAATTTAATTAGTTTTTTATTTTTTAACTTATATATTTTAGATTTAAGTAAATTAATTTATGGTTTTTTATTTGATTTTTCGAAAAAAATCTAATTGAAGTATTAAAAAAAAAAATTCAGACCACCTGACAAGGTAAGGCCGTTTAGAAATAAAAAATTAAAAAGGTAATATCAAGAAATTGAAAAAAATTTAGGAATTCTTTTTTTAATATTTTATTATAAAAAAATTATCTCTAAGTAATTATGAATATGATTTTCCAAAATTTCAAGCATATAAGATTTTTGAAAATTAACATAAAACATTTTTATCTTTATAAATACAAAATGTAATTGATTAAAAACATGTGATAAATGCTATACATTTATTCATTTTGTAGTATTTAAAATATATAATTAACAATCTAAGAAAGAATCTCAAATGCTTACATATTAATTGTGTTATTTTTTTCATTTGGAGTTTCTATTAAATTATGAAAATAAATATTTGATTGAATAAATATTTTTGTAGTGCTGTTATTCATAGGAAATGAAAAAGAATTTGGCGCTAGATTTTTCAAAAAAGTTGAATCATTATATTGATCAATCATTTTCTAACACGAAAAGGCATCAAAAATAAATATATTTTAAATATTTCCTTTGAATATACTAAAATAATATATATTTACATGTATATACTTAGATGTGGTAAGATAATATGGATTTTATTAAAAAAAACTGTTAAACTTTTTGAGAAATCAATTAATCAATTAGTATTCTAAAAAAAAGCAAGTATTATTGACTCCTCAACTTACTTATGCAATACCAATATGAAGAAATACTTGTATATTATCTAGAATGTACCAAACAGTCTTTTAAAAAATAGCCCTGATGCATATGTTTTAGAATATAATTATGATATCGATTGAGAACATTTGATCAAAGAGACATATGATTGAAAAATGAATTTTTATTTTATTTAATATATTTGGTACAGTTTTCTCTTCGTTTTTTTATAAATGAGTAATTATTTAATTTATAAAATAAAGCTTTCAATTTATTAAAAAACGATCATATTTCTTAGAAATATTTATCTACATACAAATAATTTTATCTTAAAATTCTGCGCCAATTTTTTTAAAATATTTAATAATTGTAATTGCTATATAGAGTGTTATTATTATTTAAAATATGGAGCATTTTTAATAGAAAAAATTTTATGCCAGGTGGTCTAAAAATTCTAATATTCAAAATTTCAATGGTGCATTGAATATTTGAAAGTTTTGATTTTTTTAAAAATACAATAATTAATATTATAAAATTAAGCATTTACTGGATACTATTTAAATTTTTCAATGATTAAATCATGAATTTCATAAAAAGCCCAAAATTTTCACTAAAATGATCATTTATCTATATTTACATTGAAAAAAAAATTATAGATATGTAGCATTAATGCATATATCTATAACATTTTCATTGAAATTACTTTCTGTTCTACATAACACTTAAAAAGATCATAAATGGTCTTATCGCATTCTTTTCCTTTTTTTTTAAAGAATCCATCTAATAGACTGGAATACATGCTTGCCAATTTTGTGAAAAATTCAATTTGATCGTTTAAATCATTAATTTGATCGTTTCATTATTTATCTTTTTTTCTTAGTTCTTCATAAGCATTTTCTTTAAGGATTTTTGTCATATTCTTGCTTAATTCACTCTGTTTTTTTCTTTTTTCACTAATATATTATCATGCTGATTGAGTTTGGAACATTTTTATAAATATTTTTTAGTATTTAAAATAAGAGGTTATTTTATAAAAATATAATTATCTCCAAATTAAACAGTCAAAATGCAGAATAAATTTATATTTAAATATATAAGTTAATTTATTAATATATATTGAATGCTTATTCCAAACTTATGGGCCAATTTTTTTAAAATATCTTTTTTTCATGATTAGAAATTTTATGCGATTAAAATTTCTATTACTTTTTTGAAAAAATTGAGAAAGTATTTAAAATATTGAATTAAAACCTTTTTTAAAATTTAACGTACTTTTCATTTTAATAAGCATACTTTAATATCAAGGGCATTATTCCTTAAATAAATAATAGGAAACTGTTTATCATCTAAAATGAAATATATTAATAAACGTAATATAGATAGGGGCAGACGTTATTTATTAAAAAATGCATTAATAGACAATTTGTTTTTTCAAATAAAAATATCTTCATTTTTTTTATAGATATTTTCTTTTATAATATGCATTTATAATTTATATCTAATAATATCTATATTTATAATGAAAATAAATGATTATAATAAAAAAATTGTTTCGATAGCCAAATTTGAAAACATTTTTTATCTTGTTTTTGACGATAAAATATTACATGCGCCTGGATTTGCAATCACTACATGATAGACTATTTATGGTATATAATAGATAACTAAAAATCAAAGAGAATTTTTTTCAAACACTTCTCATTTTTATTTAAAAAAAAATGATGAATATGATTGTTCAATTTCAATGAACTCATACATTTTAAACAAGAAAAAGGTACAATCGTTTTTTTCTACGCTATTCATAGAATGTAAAAAACCACCATCTTAAGGTGAAATTTAACTTACTCTGTTAAGAAATTTAACCAAAAAAAATCGTAAATTTAAAATTTTCCTTAAAAATTTACCTATTAGCTTTTTTTGATATATTTATTTTTTATTTTCACATAATTTTTCAGGAATATAGGCACCAGTGATCACCACGGGGCTGCGCGAAGCCGAATCAGGTTCCTTGAATTGCTGGATGAATCGGGAAGCCATTTGAACTATATATTTATGCATTATTTAGCAAAAATTGAATAAAAAATGTAACGTATGTATAAAAACAAGTGAGTCTCTCAATTATCTAGGTAGTGAAATTGAGAGAATAAAGTATTCAAATATTTTTTACAAAAACTATTTTATCTTATTAAAAAAAAGATATATTTCATTGATTTGAATATATTTATATTGTAAAATATAATTATTATTATTTTAAATAAAAAAAAAAATCATTTTTTAATTTTAATGATATTTGATTGAAATTAAACATTAATAAGGATTATAATCATGAAAACAATATATATATATATAAAAGCAGATATATAATAATAAATAATAGGAAAGATGTTTTACTCTCTAATTATAATAACAGGAAGTAGTTCTGTATAAATTGGTGGATATTCTTGAAAAACAACACCGCGTTCATTAGTCAAATACTCTTCTATTGTTTTACACTTATATTGAGGAATATAATTAATATCTTCAATAGGTACTAGGTAAAAATCATTGGAAGTTATTATCTGAGGGTTTATTGAAATTCCTCTATCTTGCGGCCAAACATCATGTTCATTTGTTGGTCTGACAAAACTTTTTGGAGATTATAAGGGGAAATTCCAGTCACAAAAAAAGAAGTCTGGCAATTTGTTGGATGATCCAATGAAAAAAAATAAAGTTGCACGGCCAACCATCTAAAATTTCAAACAACACATAGAAAATTTCTATGAGTTCATTCAAAAAAAATGCATTGAAATAACTAGGAAGTAATTTCAATACTTTGAGATATTTCAAAAGATTTTATTTCATTTTGATATAATTTTATTTTTTTTTGAAAGCTTCTCAGAATCCACTTCCATCTTATTGAATCCACTTCCTAGTTTTTTTATTGACGTTATAAAAAAGTATTCAAAAAGTTTAAAAGTTTTCAAAAAGTGGCGTAGAAAAATACGATTCCCCAAGAAAAAGTTAAAAAATTGAGAATAGTTCAGAATTTTTAAAAATGCTAATATGATATTTTTTAAATTGCTTTGAGAATTAAAGAAAATTGTAAAAAACAAATGATAAAACAATATTTCTAATGATTTAAATTTTACATTAAATCATGTTTCAGTGATGAAATCAAGTAATGAAAAAAAAAAGCTGATATAAATTATTAATTGAGTCATTTTAAATAATTACTTAGGAATTATTTATTTGATAATATTTCCAGATATTCCACAATTTTTTCATTTCAATCTTTAATAGTTTTTACTCAGATGTAATGAATATCATCAAAATATATGATTTAGCAAAACTATCAGTTAATATATGGATTGGTGTCGGTTCAATTGCTATAAAGGCTGCTGAATTTGACCTGATGGCTTTACAAAAATGTTATCAATGATTTGATATACCAAAGAATAAATTTTATTGGCAATATTCATTTTTTTTGTAATATATTAATTTGTATGAATTCAATTTTGATATTAATCAATATTCAGTGTTCAAGTTAAGATAAGATTTTATTTGATTGAAAATTCATACAAAAAAAGAAACCAATATACAAAAATTTTATTTATTTCGGTTCATATTTTGCACATATAATGTATTTTTTTCTGTCATAAGCTTCTTCAATATATCATATCAAATTTAAAAATTTGAAAACATCAAATACAGAATAATATATATAGTTAATTTTTATACTATATCAATCAAATTATAGGGTTGCAGGCCCTAAAATTTGAGAAAGTGCAATGGAAAAAATAATGATTGGATTAACATTTGGATGACATTCTACTTCAATAACTTTATTTGACATTTTCCTAATAATTAAGGTAGGTCTATTATTAGAATTCTGCAAAATAATATTCTTTTTGGATGACATGGGAATATGATTATATTCACCATTGAATTCAGTAGATGACTTTGGATCTTTTGGCTTCCAAATATGCTTTACACCTTTATTCACAAATGAGGTAGCAAGAGAGTAAGATTCTCTGGATTTTATAAAAGTAATCTTGAATTCTTGATCATCAGTATTAACAACGCAGTTTTCATTAGTACGAGAAATTTTCGCAGAGTTTTCGAACTTATTATCACTAATATGTAAATTTGTTCCTTCTCCAATATAAATATCATTTTTTTTAGGTTTAGCCATGTACAATATATGGTTGCCTTTGGAAAAATAAAAGCGAGTTCGCTTTAATAAAGGAATATCCTCTGTTATTTGATAACAAACAGAATGAATCTGTTGTTTTTGATTTTGATTCTGGCTTTCGGAATTTGTATTATTACTTTGGCTTAGTTCTGGAGTTGGGCATTCTGTACTATCTTCAAATTCAAGTTCATCCATATCTAAATGATGAATAAGTGGCTTTTCTTCAATAGGTTCAAGAAACAAATATTGGTTTCCACTCATTTCATCAAAATCTTTGTCAGGAATGAAAAAATTGGAATCTATGTTATTTTGAATGAAATTAAGGCCTGTGTTGTAAATTTGTTCTGCTTGGAAAATCTTTGCTATTAAACAAATTTCTTTCAATTCATCATTTTGAACATCTGTTTGCTGATTTTGGCATATTTTAAGAAAATTATTAATATTTCTAGGCGAAAGATTGTCATATGAAATCCTTAGGTGAATAGTTTGTCGATCAAGTACATTTTCATTTATCAATTTTTGGAATTTTTTTGAAGAATCATATAAAAATGATGGATCCACGGTAAAGTGTTCTTGTTTATATACAATTGGAAACATAAAACCTATTCTTAATGCTTGCCTTGAAAAATCTTTTCAAGATTTTGCCGTATTCAATTATTGAATTAAAAAAAAAAAAAAACGATAAAAATTCAATGAAATCAGCGTGAACAAAAATTTCCATCACAAATCTGGAACTTATTAAATAAGATCATTCTTAACATTGTAACTTGATTATTACATGAAATTAAATTATTTTTACTCTTATATTATTATTACATTCAGTTTTTTCAAATTATATTTAATATTTTTAAAATACTCATATTTTATAATAAATCTTGAATCTTAATAATGTATACAGATATATCATATATTAAATATAAAGAAGTTTAAACATTATATGACGCATTAATAATTTTTCTATATGATAAGATATATTCTTTTAAATCGAATGTCGCATTAATGTAGTGTTGAACCACCATATCGTTTTATATTCCTTTGCAATCTATATAAATCATAAAATATATTTTCTATTCATCAATATCAAAAAGTCGAATTCCATATTTCATCGTTAGGAATTTGATTTTAAAAGCAACAATAATTGCTCTCTTAATTGAATTTGATGAATATAAATCAAAAGAATAACCGTCCAATTAATTTCATTTTTTGAAATAGATTACTTCACTTTGGTCCAAAAAACCGTCAGGTCAATAAATTTCTAAAATTCATTTAAATAAACTTTACCTCCCTTTCAATTTTAAATAAAAATATCTTTATGAATACAGCTTTATTATATTTTCTAAAAATAAATTTGTATCATAATACATATAAAAGGTAATAAAAATATGTATTTTCAAAATAATATTCTCTATAAAAAAAGATAATATGATTTAAAAAAAAAATATATGGAGGTAAAGTTTCAAATGAAATAATAAAAATTATAAACGATTTTTATTTACATATCATTATTTAAATAAAATGTATCCAAATGCAGATCGCGCAAGAACAAGAAATGGAACCCATCATTTCAAATCAGATGGAACATTTGACATGAGATACAATGATTCAAAGCTTTATGCTTCACGACCAAATTGCGAAGAGCTCGTTGCTCTCTCTTCTTATTACACAAGAGCAGATATTACTTTAAATCCAGATGGAACAGTCAATCCTTGCTCAGCTGCAGTTCGCCGTGGTGAAGTTGAATTACTTCCAGATGGAAGAGTTGATCACAATTGCCAAGCAGTAAGAAAAGGGAAGCTTCTCATCGATTCATATGGCAATGTAGATGCGTATAGAATGGGACTGGTATAATTTTTAAAGCATATCAATAAAATAATTAGATCGTGAAAATTCTAATTGTTCTTTTTTTCTTGTTATTTCATTTAAGGGTGTAGTTCGTTTTCAATATCTCGTTATATACATTGTTTTGAAAGTATATTATTATGTTTATGATTGTTATGTGCCACATACTTTATTAAAACAATAAAAAAAAGAAGTTCATAGACAAGATGATCTCAAAATATCTCTTTTTTTCAAATCTTAATTTTAAATGACACTGAGGAATAACATTAGAAATGATCTATTATAAACGATTTAACTCTTATTTTTTTATTTGAATATGAGATATGATTGCTTGTTCATTCTAGCTAGTTAGCTAATACAAAGTCTGAAATTAATTTTAACACATATTTCAAAATTGATTAATTCGAAATAATGATATTATGATAGTGGTTCGAGCTAGTTATTTCAGTTTGATTATCTTGATCACATAATTTAAACTAATCTTCATCTTCATCTACAGGATGAATTACTAAAACGACTGGTAGTTCTTTGTTTTTATATATATTTTATTAAAAAAGGCATAAAACATTTTAATTTTTGAAAGGAATACTATACAAAACGATCACCTTTTCAGAATATAATAATCGTTCATTTTTCTGAGCTTTATTTTTCATAGAAATGACAAATAATTCTTTGTGTTTTTTATTGATTTATTCATTTCTATCATATAAAGAATATGTTACATGCGAAATAATTGAAAAATTTCAGAATAAAGATCATTAAATAATTAATATTTCTTCATAAAAATGACTGATTTAGATAATCAAATGGCTTATTGGGCTTCCTAAATTGATAAAAATAAGGATTTTATAGCCAAAATCAGTATTAAATAAGAAAACAAAGATTTGTTAAAAAATTGAAACAAAAAGTTTTTATTGTAAAAAAAAAACCCAAAGAAAGAAAATAAGAAAATGACCATTTACATATTTATTTTTGGAAGCAAATGCCTAAATGAAATAAAGAATTTCATTAACAAAATTATAAATGATCAATTCTATTTTGATATTCATGAAGTTCGTCCAAGTTTGTTTTCATTCCATATTCATCAATGGCATACATGTCATTTCTAAGAATATTAGTTATTTCTTCAAATGATGGTCTTTTATCAGGATCTTCTTTCCAGCATTCATTAATCAATTTCCAATAGTGTTCTGGAATGCTATTTGGTTGTTGGTATCTACCTCCATTAACGATAGTCTTTGCTATTAGATATCGAGTCTTAAGCCTCGTTAATGTCCTTCCATTTATTGTCATGTTTAATGATTCATTAAACATCATATAAAGAATTATTCCATATGAATAAACAACAGATTTATCAGTAATAACACCTTCATGCTCTTCAGGACTAACAAAATAAATGTCATCTGGATCATCATGGCGATGATCAATAATATCTGCATCATAGTCTATCATATCATGATCATCATCATGATGATGATCATCATCATCTGTTTTAGGTGGCGGTTCTTTTAAGCTTGAAAAATCCAAAATGTTAAGTAAAGGTTCAAAATTATCATCTAATAAAATATTAGAAATATTTAATTGATGATGACAAATATCTTTTATTTTAAGAACTTTCTTCATGATTGCAGCAATGCCAAATATAATTTTACTACGGATAGTTGGATTCATTCTTTCATTATTAAGTCCTTTTGTCGAGAGATATTCTGTGTTTCTGTCTCTTAAATTTCCATTTTTCATAAAATCTTTAATTATAATGTATCCTTTTGTATTAATAATATTTTTTGATTGATCAATTCTAATTATTCTAGAATCTTTAGAAGGAAAACGATAATTATTTATTTTTACAATTCCTGGAATTTCAGAATTTGTAATTGCATAAGAAAAAAATATGTTTTTGTCATCAGAAGGTGTATCCATAGAAAATTTAAGTACAACTTCTTTACCTGTTCTTTTATCAATTGCTTTACAAACATTTGAATAATGTTTATATGATAGAATCTCTTGAATATCATAATCATTAATGCTCGGAATGTCTTCTTTTTTCTGGAATTGTATTGGCTTATCCATAATTTCACTTAGTTTAAAACAGCCATCAAATGCATATCGGAAATATGTCACTGTTGAAGGAATTATTTTTGTATCAAGTTGATAACAACCCCAAAAAGCACATTTTTCAATAGTTTTGACAGAAAGAGGAATTATTATTTCCTTTAATGAATTGCAATTGAAAAATGTTGCTTTTTTTATTGAATGAATTGATGAAGGAATTCTTATTTTTTGCAAACTTGAACATCCAGAAAATGCTTCAGATTCAATCGAAGTTACAGTAGAAGGAATGGTTATCTCAATCAATGATGAGCACTCTTTAAAAGCGTCTTTTCCAATTGATATCAATGAAGGAGGAATTGCTAAATGAGTTAATGAAATGCATTTTTTAAAGGCACTTTCTTCAATTGATGTTACTGATGAAGGAATATTTATTTTTTTTAATGATGAGCATTCTTCAAAGATACTTTTATCTAAAAGAGTCATAGAAGAAGATATTTCTATTTCAGATAATGAAGAACAACATTTAAAAGCACCTTCACCAATTAAATCTACAGAAGAAGGAATCATTATTTGCTTTAATAATGCGCATTTACCGAAAGATTTGAAACCAATACATATCAATGATGAAGGAAGAATAATTTCTTTCAATAATGAACATCTATAAAAAGCTTTTTCTCCAATTTCAGTCACACCAGAAGGAATTTTAATTTCAGACAAAGATGAACATCCACAAAAAGTAAAATCTTCAATTTTAGTTGATGAAGAAGGAATCTGGATTTCTTTCAACATTTTACAACCTTGAAATGCTCCTTTAGCTATATAAGTTACCGTTGAAGGCATCTTTATTTCTGTTAAAGATTTGCAATTTTTGAATGTATCTTCCTCGATTCTTGTAATTGAATGTGGAAGTATAATTTGCGTCAATGTTTCACATTGATTAAATGCAGAAGGATCAATGAGAGTCACCGAAGAAGGAATCTTTATTTCTTTAAGTGAAATGCATCCACTGAAAGTACTTTTATAAATTCTTGTAATTAATGAAGATAAAATTTTTATTTCCTTAAGATTGGAACAACCATTAAAAGCATTCTCACCAATATAATTAACAGAAGAAGGAATCGTTATTTCTTTTAGATCGGAACAACCATAAAAAGCATTCTTACCAATTCTAGTTACTGAAGAAGGAATTGTTATTTTTTCTAAACAATTACAACCATCAAATGATGAGTTTCTAATTTCAGTTACAAATGATGGAATTTTTAATTTGAATAACTTTTGGCAACTAATAAAATACTCAATATCAATCATATGATTATCAAAAAAAATTTGCAATATATCATTATTTTCAAGGTTATATTCTTTAACTTGATAATTATCAAATGATACTTTTTGATTGATCATTATTTGAACAATTGCACTGTAATCATATCTACAGAACTTATAAAACAAATAATCTGACAAATAATCTATGAGTCTGTCTGTTATGAAATAAAAATTATAGTTCTCAAAAAAGAGATACTCAGTATCCACATATATTACATTACTAGCTTTACCATTATTTACAAGATACTCTGCAATTTCATTATGATGACATTTAATTGATTCTACATAACAATCACTTAAGTCACTCTTATCAAAAAGTATTTCTTCTTCAAGTAAATGAATCATGCTTCTACTTCGACTGTGAATGGCAAAAATCATGAGTGATTGAGTGGGAGCAAAAAATTTACTTTTCAAGTATTGATATATTTTGACTGATCCATAAAAGCATGCATATTCCATTAATGTGACGCTTTTTTTTTCATTCAAAAATAAATTGGTCTCAAATATTGATCGTTTGATTGTCAATTTTGAAAGGTTTACATCGTTTTGACTCAAATAGAAAACAAATTCTTTGATCAAGTCATCTCGAATCAATGAGCATAAGTAAGTGTGGTTTTCTCCAATGTAACGATACTTCTCAAAATTTTCAATAGCGTCTTTATCAATTTTTGAAATAACTTTTTCAATCAATTTTATTTTCTCTGTTTCCCCTGAATTTTTGATTTCTGGATAGAAAAAATAAAGGTCATCATTTGATTTGACTTTCGTAATTATGTCTTGTATTGTTATAATGCCTTTCTTGAGCAAAAATAAAAGAATTTGCTTGTTTTTATCAAAAAGTTCAAAAAGCTCATTTTTTACGAAATATTGCTTCATTGGATCTTGAATAAATTCCAAAATTTTGGTGATTTTGTCAGAGAATCCTTTTTTTCGATGGTGGTAATTGGATATGGTAGACAATAAATGGAGGAATAATTTAAACTCATGATAATTATCCATGATATTATGTCTGAGAAGATAATCTTTGAATATTTCAAAATCTTCTTCGTTGTCTTTGTCAAGAATAGAGATGAAAAGATCATAGAAGTATCTTTTCTCTCGAAAATAATCTTTGATCTCCATCAAAAAAATTTTTAAACTTTTTGAATTATTATTTCAAAAATTAAATTTTGACAGTCTCAACTTATAATTATCATATCTTTCAAAAAACTTGACATTCAGTTTATGCGAAATGAAAAATTCAATCGAATGATTTGTGAAGTATTATATTTAATGTTTCGTTTGTAAAATTAAATGCGATGTTTTTGATCTTAAGTTGAATTTAGGCTTTGTTAATCTAAAATATATCTTTGGCCAATATATTATTTATATCTCATCAAGAAGCAAAAATATCAAATATTTGGATACAAAACATCAAATTATGGCTGGAAAAAGTGACAATACTAAAGACATATTTGATAAAATTATAAAACAAGTAGCAATTCCTAAAAAAATCAAATATATCTAAGATTATGCATTTAAAATTTGTAAAAACTTGACAAAAGTTGAAATTTTAGAAGATTCTGAACAGATTTTTTTTTAGATTTATTTCTTTATTAATAAAGAATAATGTCCCCTTAATAATCCGTTGAGTTGGAAAATATATCATCTTATTTCATAAAATATTTTAATATTGAATATGAATTTTAAAATAGTTTAAAATTTAATATATTAAAATATGAATTTTTTTATTGATTTAAAAAGGCAATTGTAGCTTTCTTGCATTCAGAAAAGCTTTCTTCTGATTTAAAAGTTTCAAGCATCTCAATACTAGTACACGTTACGCAAATTTGTGAAAGCTCTTTTTCATAATGTAATCAACTTGCCTGAGTTAAAATTCAGTTAAATTCAGAACTTCAAATAATCGAAAAAGCCACATATGTGGTGAAATAATGAACTTTTGTTTCTACTTGTTGTCATTAACTATTATTATATTTTTTTATTTAATTGATTCTCTAAAAAAAATTAAAGAAAATGTACAAAACAAACTTTATTGCCAAATAATGTTGCAGATGAGTGCCAACAGAAAAGTCTTTTTCGGATCGAGTCTCTTAAAGAAAGAAAGTTACTTTTGTTAAAGATTGGTAAATGAGAGCCAAACAACAATGATGCGTTTGCACCATTTTTTTATGATTCTATTTTCTATGCAAGAGTTTTTTATTTCATGTTTAACAATTCATAACAAATTCAAAATAATATAGATCTGAAATAATCATTCTTCATTTTAAAAAATTAAGTGAAGAAATTCAATTATTGAATTATACCAGATGACTATGGAACGTCATCGTTATAATAGGCTGTATTATTTGTTAATCTTCTGGTTTGGATACTTATGGCCCAATGTCCTGCATCGGCAATTGATCTTTTTTCTCCCAATTTGCCACATGTTGTTGCAGAATGCTTTTTGTACTCATGATAGTACAATGACATAACTTGGCCATCATAACTTCCCCATCTTCCATTTGAGCACGTGAACCAGTGATCGTTTCCTTTTGGTGATGAATATGAAACAGATGATGAGCTAAGTAGATTAATAACTTCTTTTCCTAGTTCAAGAGTTACCTCTGTAATTGCAGGAAGAAGTTCAACCCAATCCTCAGTAAGAGGTCTGGCTTCTTCAGTAACACTATCGATGTTTGGCTTATTTTTTGGTCTAAACGATAAATAGCCAATTAAAACGCCTACCAACAGGCCGACGGATACGCAAATGCACAATAGGATGTATTTCTTGGCATTCTTGTTTTTCGTTTCTATTTCATCACTACTTTTCAAAAGAGGATCTTTTGCTATTTCTTCCATAATAAAAAATGAAATGGCAATCTATTGTCACTTGAATCATGCATATTTCTTTTGAATGAAAAAGATAAGACAATGTCTTATCTTTTGTAAATAATTTGTGCCGCCGATTTTGTTTATTATGTAATAGTATACATAATATTAGAATATTATTTCACTATAACATAAGTTTTATATTTAAAAATTTCTCAATTACTATATGTATTAATTATTTGAATAAATAGTCATTTCATTTAATTCGAATTTGAAAGTATAAATCTAATCAGAACCAGAAAAGCTTTTCTTTAATTTCTTTTTAAACTTTTTATCTATTCATATGTTTTTTTTATTTAATTAAAACAATTTTCATTTTTTTTTTTTTTTTTTTTTTTTTTTAAAAAAAGATCAAAACATTTTGAAAAGGGCAAATATTATTTATGATTAATATCGATATCCTCTTATTTTGATAATATATTAGAAGAAAAGTATACTAAAAATTTGAATATATCTTTTTTCTTCTAATATATTTAAAGAAGACTCAAAATATGTAAACAAGAATTACATTAAATTAAGAGAAATTGGTCAAAGGAGCGATGACAGAGTTGAATTAATATTTCATATTTCAAAAAAAAGAAGTTTTTGCATTGAAAATTCCATACATTGAAACTCATTTGGATAAACGAGAAAGAAGAAATTATTTGAGCATTCGATATCCGTTCATTGTTCCATACATCGGTTATATTAAGTTTGCTGACAAACCGAAATATCTTTTGCTTGAATATATTGAAGGAGAAACTCTTGATAAATATGATTTATCACATTTAAATGAACAAGAAAAATACATCATCATTCTTGAACTTCTTCTCACAATTCATTATCTTCATTCAAATAAATACATCTATTGAGATTTTCAATGAAAAAAACTAATTTTCAATTAGAAGATGATCCAAATAAAAGACCAAGCATAAATGGTATGATTAAAATTTTTTATACCAAATGCTTTGCCAAAGTTAAATTTGAAAGTATAAAAGTGCAAAATATAATTTCACTCTTAGAAAATCAAAATGTTCCAGAAATAAACTTCAGCATTGGCAAAATTTATTATGAAGGAAAATATGTCACACGAAATATTAACAAAGCAATTCATTATTATTCGCTTGCTGCAAATCAAAATCACCCAAATGCACAATTCAACCTCGGTACCATTTATTATAAAGGAGAATATGTCACACAAAATATCAACAAAGCGATTCAGTATTTTACACTCGCTGCAAATCACAGTATTCCAGAAGAACAATTCGTTCTCGGTATTATTTATTTTTTAGGCGAACATATAAAACAGGGTATCAAAAAAGGATTATATTGTATTATGCTAGCATCAATGAATAACTTCCGAAAAGCTAATTTTTTTGCACGTTTTTTTGCTTCACCAAGGAATATATGTTAAGAAGGACATCCAACAAGCTATTCATTATTACAAAGAAGCGTCTTCATTCGACAATCAATATTCGAAAAACAATCTTGGCATCATATACAAACACGGTTATAATGAAATTGAAGGGAATGCAAGCCTAGCAATTGTATACTTCGAAGAAGCAATTCGACAGAAAAATGATTATTTGTCAATATATAACTTGGCTCATATTTACATTTATGATGAGACAATCAAAAAGGATCTCAATAAATCAATTGATTTATTAATAAAATCAATAAATAAATTTAAACATTCTTATATTTTGTTATGTTTAGCATTACTTAAACGATTTGATTCCAATATTGAAACAATCAATCAGGAACTTAAAAAAAGAACAGATATAACTAAAAGTGCAATGAGGAGGATACTAAAGAAAATAGCTTTATTAAAGTTGAATTTTGATGCACAATATGAATCATATCGAAATAAGGATTACTTATATAATTTTAAATTAAAACCAGTTGAATCATCAAAAATAGAAAATATAAAAGAAAAAGTTGTTCCACCAAAATATCCAAATGCGAAAGATCTTTCATCAGAATTTTACAAAGGTTTCGGAGAAGATTTATATAGATCCAAAATAGAAATAACATAGTATTTGATTCATTTTTAGACATATTTGTTGTATTTTTATTGTATCCTAATTTATCTTTTTATATTGCTATACTAATTAATTTACTTTATCTAAATATTACTGTTATTAATTTAATTTTATAATATTTAATTTTTTTCAATGTGATTCATATATATTATCTATAATAAAGTATAACATTATATTTTCCGATATATACATGATATAATATATTAGTATTGAATCGATTTGTTTTATATTTCATTGGTTTTTCAAAGAAAATATTTTCATTTTTTTTTTTTTTAAAAAAAAAAAAAAAAAAAAAAAAAAAAAAAAAAAAAAAAAAAAAAAAAAAAAAAAAAAAAAAAAAAACATCAATATAAAAAAAGTCTGGTGTCAGGATCAAAGCTGTCTACTTATTATATGATTTTTTTAAAAATATATATATTTATAAATATATATATTTATATAAATTTTATTTAGTTAGTCAATGATTTAATTCTTTAAATGTAATAATTAGTTGTATTCGATATTTATTGTGTGAATTCATTTTTTTTTTTCTTTTATTTTACTTTATTTGGTCCTTTTGAAAGAAGCTCTACAATTTCTTGATGATTGTTTTCTCTTGCATAATCAATGGCAGCTCTGTAAAATTATCTTTCAAAAATACCATAAAAATTCTATTTTTTCAATATCATGAAAAAAAGATAGACTTGAATATTATTAATGTTTTTGATTTGTAAAGATATTGATATCAATATCTTTATGTCTTACTAATATTTAAACTATTTAGTAGTATATATAAATGGCATGATTTTTTAACGTCCCTTCGGGTCCTTTAAAACATACCTCCATTTATCAGCTAGAAACGACTTTTTGAAAAGATATTAGGTCATCGAACTTTTTGAGAGTCTATCTATCTGGCCAGATAATTCAATAGATATTTGTTCGGTCAAGAGATTGATAGGTAATTTGGCTTTTCAATATTTTTGAGATAGCTTATTGAATTCGACTTTTTGTGAATGTATTTGTCTGATGGGAATGGAATCATAGCTGACAAAGAAAGAGCAATTAACTACATTTTAATTGCTTCTGATAATGGTCATATTGAAGCCAAAAGGAAACTTGGCGAGTTGTTTTATAAAGGTGATGGTGTTACTATGAAAAAAACAACAATAGCTAATTATTTCAAAGAAGCTTCTGATTTAAATGATATTGAATCGATGTACATTTATGCGAATATGCTATACGAAGGAGATGGAATTGAAACAGATAAAGTATTATCTCTTAAATATTATAATAAAGAAGCTGATAAAGGACATGTTAATTCGATGCTAAAATATGCGAAAATTATTTATAAAGTTGATAAAATAACAAGTGCTTCTTATTTCAAAAAGGCAGATGATCACAATGATTTAAATGCAAGGAATTGTTATGGTATTATGCTTTTAAATGGCGATGGTGTTAAAGAAAATTCACAAGAAGCTGCACGTTATTTTAAGAAAGCTTGTGATTGCAATTTTATAGATGCAATTAATAATTATTCTAATGTACTTTATTTTGGCTATGGTGTTCCAATGGACAAAGTGCAAGCTACTCATTATTATAAAATTGCAAGTGATCTTGGCCATCTTGACGCAATGAATAATTATGCAAACTTGTTGTATGAAGGCTCAGTTGTTCCTGAAGATAAAAAGCTTGCTTTGCAATTGTTTCAAAAAGCTGCAGATGATGGCCATGTGTATGCTGCCTTTAATTTTTCTTTCTTGATGGAAAATGACGATTCAGCGCATATTGATGATAACGTACTGATGCACTATTACAAATTGGCAGCCGATGGAAATCACGTCCATGCTCTCAATAGATATGCTGTTTACAAGGAAAAGATTGGTGAAGGTGAAGAAGCAATGAAGTATTATAAAATGGCTGCTGATAAAGGTCATGCTGAAGCTGCATTCTTTTATGGAAAAAACAGTTTTACTGGCAAATACGTCAATATTGACAAAAATGAAGGTTACATTTATTTGCATGGCATTCATTAAATTTGAAACATTAAATATGATATTTATTTCATCTAATAATTAGCGCTTAAAAAAATTAATGAAATTAAAGATTTTGTTGTGTAAAATTTAAGAAAAGTATTGATTACGCTTGTATATAAACTTGTAATTATCGTTCATGCAAGTTAAAAGTTTTGTCATTTATTAGATGATAGAATGCATCAAGAAATTTCATCCAAATTACTACAAGTTTTTTCTATTAAGATAATACTTTAAAATATATCTAGATAATTTAAGATAAAATTGCAATTATTAGATCAAGAACAATAAACCATATATAAGAACTTCGTCTTTTGAATGAAATGAAAATATTTCAACAAAAAGATGATGAAGATCTAAAACTGTTCATCAAAAGTGGTGAAATTAAATCATGGAAAGTTTACATGAAGGATCGTGATGAATCTATCTATAAAGATAAATGGTTATTATCCATTACAACCTCCAATTTTCAGATTAATTGATGTTCCTTATCGTATAAATGTATCTAAAGATGTCCGTGTTTGCTCAAGTTTCTTACATTCTAATTACAGTGCATCATCTTCAATTTACAATCTTGTTGTTAACGTTAGAGATATACTTCAAAGACCAGATGAAAATTATGCAATTCAGAAATATAAATTGAACCTTTGGAAAACAGATAGAGATCAATTTTATGAAAATGCAAAGGGTTCTTGCTAAAAAGCACGAGATAGCCTGAAATACTATATTGGAGAATATGCAATAAATGATTGATTAATGGTTATCCTCATGACCAATTTAATCTTAGTGTCTTTTATTTGGAAGGAAAAATATATCACACTAGATATCACCAAAGCGATTCATTTGTGATTATATAATCATAAAACTATGGTTTTAGAGATTTAATTGGCCATATAATATCAATCATCAAATGAAACTGATTTCTGAGAATAAATTTTCTTTTTTCATTATTTATTTATATCTGCTTTTTTATCAAAAAGTTCATCAACATTTCAAAAAATGCTCAAAATAAAAGATGAAAATAAAAATATGTAGTTAATTTATTTATTGATTCGAAATTGAAAAAGAATTGAAATTATTTATTTTCATTTTTTGTTGCTACCACTTTCTTCATTTTGCTTTGCAAATCCAGCCTGCTGCTTCATATATAGTTCAAGCATCGATTTCATTTGGTTTATTTGGTCTTCAAATTCTTTTTTCTGGTTTTCAAAATCATTTTGTTGCTTTTGCAATTTCTCTTCAAAATCATTTTGTTGCTTTTGCAATTTCTCTTCAAAATCTTTTTGCTGATTTTGCAATTTCTCTTCAAAATCTTTTTGCTGATTTTGCAATTTTGCTTCATTGGATTCAAGTTGATGGATTTTGTTTGTTAATTGTTCGTTAATAGATTCAAGTTGGCGTATTTTATCTTCTTTTTTTAGTTTTTCTTCTTCTTCTTCTTTTAGAAGTCTTTCTTTTTCTTCTTTTTGAAGCCTTTCTTCTTCTCCTTCAATATCTTCAATGTAATAGATTTTATCTTTGTAATTTTTAAGCATATATTCATTAAATTTAGCATTTTTTCTAACGAGTATCCTTGCTTTTTTGGGTAACATCCATTTACATTCACCGGATTCAAAATCAATATTTTCTGCATTTGGGAAAACGATAATTGAAATATTATCACAATATCTGAAGCTACTTAAATTGAATTTGATATATTTACCAAGGAATTCAACATACTTGATAAGATTGCAATCATCAAAAGCGTAATTATTAATATGTTTGATGTGTGAATAAATTACGATGCTTTCTATATCACGCCTTGCAACTAAGATAGTATCAAATATGCCACTGCCTTTTTCGCTTTCCATTATAATATAATTGCCATCTATCAACTTAAAAAACTTGTTTTCTGTCGAAACATCAATTTTGAATAGATTAGAAGTATATTCAAAGTCGCCTATATACTCAACATTTTCAGGAATAGATATACTCTCAATACTGCTATTGCTGAAAGGACTAACTATTTCCCTGAGTTTAGATTTGGCTTCAAATCTGACAGATTTCAATTTATCAGTATCAGAAAAAGATTCTGGTCCAATCACTTCAACGCTTGCTGGAATTAACAAATCCTCAATTAAAGAATTACTAAATGCCTGATATGCAATAATTTTGAGTTCAGAATTTGTTTCAAATTTAAGGGATTTCAATTTATTACTATAACCAATTGATCTTCGTTCTATAATGCTGACTTGAGCAGGAATCACAACTTCTTCTACATCATAAATAATGAAAAGGAGATCATCAAATTTGTCAATGTTATCTTTGCTTTTGCCAAGAAGAATTTGGTTGTTATATAAAAAAAAATGACGATTCTTAGGTGAGACTTCAATTTCATCAAGGCGGTCAATAAGGCATATAAAATTATTTGGTCCTTGAACACTTGCTGGAATTTGGAGTTTTTTGACACGTGCTTCTTTTAAACAATAGTTCCCAAAAAATTTAACTTCCGAGTCTTCTGGAAATGTTATTGAGTCAATGTTACATTCATAAAATGACCTATCTTCTATGGAAATTATATTATATTTTTTATTTCCTTTTTCATAAAATCGTGGAATAAAAATGTTTCCAGTAGCTTTAGGTGATTGAGTAATTGAAGCAGTATTATTTGATTCGTCGATTTTGACTATAAGACCATCTTTTATTTCGAATTCCATTAATTCAATGCTAGGATATGTGATATGAAAAATTTATAATTAAGAGCATTTTAGTCTGAAAATAATCCATTTCCTAATTATATTAATATATAATATTTTATATTATCTTATAATTCTATTATGGAAATAAATATTCATAATTTAATGTACAAAATAAATTCGTTTTTATTTATTTGAGGAGAACGGCGGAAACTTCAACGGTTTTGTTCGTTATTTGAAAAAAGGCCATTTTTTATGCTTTACCATAAGATAATTCCGAAAAAATGTATATAATATTAAAGTTAAAATTTAAACACATATAATATTTCAATCAACTTCATTTCTTGGAATCAACCAATATTTAATTGAAATATTTACATTAAAATTGAGAACTTATCGTCATTTTCATATTGAAAATTAAAAGCTTCAATAGCAAAAAATTGACGGACCAAATCTATAAGAGAAGGATATATAATATACATGATAGATTTATAAAGGTAAATATAAAATAATTTCTAATTTTTATACGTAACGATTTTTTGTATTTTTATTTTTTTATTATAACCCAAATTATTCAATTTTTCCACACAATTTATAATGGTTCAAAATGGTAGACTGATAACTGTTTTATATTGGCGATAACCGATTTTTAAAATGACCAATGATTTTTGAATGATGCTCGTTATTTTTTTTAAACGATTAATAAAATTTAAATACGTTTTTTCATCCGACGATTTCAAATTTTCTCTGGTAAAAGATAAAGAAATGTCGATTTTAATCTTTATATTGCCATCAAATAATGATGAATTACATATTGGGAAAATGTAAAGTGTGCTACTTTTCTTAGAAAACGATATTTATTATATTTTTTAATATAATCTTTTAAAAACCGATTAAAGCATAACTCAATTACCGAAGTATTCGAATATTTACTGTATTATTTGAGGATAAAAACAAATTGATAAATAGAGGGTGTAACGATTAGGCTTGTTATATCTCGATAATCGATATCAATTATCAGTACGTTTTTTGATATTGATAACAAGATTATTAACTTGATAATCGATCTCGATATCAAATATCGAGAAAAATTTTGATATCAAGAAAAAAATTTTAGAAAGTATTCAAATTTTTGAGAAAAAAATTGTATTATAATATTTAATTTTTTTCAATGTAATTCATATATTATCTATAATAAAGTAAAATAATATATTTTTCGATATATACATGATATAATATATTAGTATTGAATCGATTTGTTTTATACTCATGGGTTTTTCAAAGAAAATATTTTCATTTGAAAAAAAAAAAAACATCAATATAAAAAAAGTCTGGTGTCAGAATCAAAGCTGTCTACTTATTATATGATTTTTTTTAAAAATATCATATATATTTATATAAATTTTGTTTAGTTAGTCAATGATTTAATTCTTTAAATGTAATAATTAGTTGTATTCGATATTTATTGTGTGAATTCTTTTTTTTTTTTTTTTCTTTTATTTTACTTTATTTGGTCCTTCTGAAAGAAGCTCTACAATTTCTTGATGATTGTTTTCTCTTGCATAATCAATGGCAGCTCTGTAAAATTATCTTTCAAAAATACCATAAAAATTTTATTTTTTCAATATCATGAAAAAAAGATAGACGTGAATATTATTAATGTTCTTGATTTGTAATGTCTTTCAAATTGATATCAATATCTTTATGTCTTACTAATATTTCAACTATTTCTTTATTACCATTTATTACAGCAAGAATCAAAGTTGTATTATTAAATGTTCCCCTCAAATTCCAGAAAAAATCATATTTTTCAATTCCATGAAAAAACTTGGCTTTGAATATAATGAATGTTTTTGATTTATAATACCTTTCATGTTGATATCAATATCCTTTTGTCTTATTAATATTTCAACGATTTCTTTATAACCCTTTAATGTTGCATAAGTCAAAGCTGTCCAATTAAATATTCGACTTAAATTCCAGAAATATTTTAATTTCTCAATTTCATGAAAAAACTTAGATTTGAATATCATGAATGTTTTTGATTTATAATGTCTGTCATGTTAATATCGGTATTTTCTTGTCTTATTAATAGTTCAACAATTTCTTTATAACCATTTATTGCAGCAAGAATCAAAGCTGTCATATTAAATGCTAGGTTAAAATTCCAGAAATATTTCAATTGCTCGATTTCATGAAAAAACTTAGATTTGAATATAATGAATGTTTTTGATTTATAATGTCTGTCATATTAATATTGATATCTTCTTGCCTTATTAATAGTTCAACGATTTATTTATAACCATTTATTGCAGCAAGAATCAAAGCTGTCATATTAAATGTCCGACTCAAATTCCAGAAATATTTAAATTTTTCAATTTCATGAAAAAACTTAGATTTGAATATCATGAATGTTTTTGATTTAAAATGTCTTTCATGTTGATATCAATATCTTCTTGTCTTATTAATATTTCAACAATTTCTAAATGCCCTTCACTTACTACATAAATCAAAGCTGTCATATTAAATGCTAGGCTTGAATTCCAGAAATATTTCAATTGCTCAATATCATGAAAAAAGTTAGATTTGAATTTTATGCATATTTATGATTTGTAATGCCTTTCGTGTTGATATCAATATCTTTGTGATTTATTAATACTTTAACAATTTCTCTACTGCCATTAATTGCTGCACAAATCAAAGCTGTCAAATTAAATATACTACTTAAATTCCATAAATATTTCAATTTTTAAATATAATAAATCAAGTTAGATGTGAATTTTATGAATATTTTTAATTCATAATGCTTTTTATGTTGATATCGATATCTTTTTGTCTTATTAATATTTCAATTATTTCTTGTTTAACATTCATTATAGCATTAATCAAAGCTGTTCGATTAAAATATTTGGGTTAAATTCCAGAAATATTCATATTTTTCAATATAATGAAAAAAAAGTTAGATTCGAATTTTATGAAATGCTTATGATTCATAATGTCTGTCATGTTAATATCGATATTTTCTTGTCTTATTAATAGTTCAACAATTTCTTTATAACCATTTATTGCAGCAAGAATCAAAGCTGTCATATTAAATATTCGACTCAAATTCCAGAAATATTTATAATTTTTCAATTTTATGAAAAAACTTAGATTTGAATATCATGAATGTTTTTGATTTATAATATCTTTCATGTTGATATCAATATCTTTTTGCCTTATTAATAGTTCAACTATTTCCTTGTAGCCTCCTGATGCAGCTAAAATCAATGCTGTCTTATAAACTGTTCAACTTAAATTCCAGAAATATTTATATTTTTCAATATCATGAAAACAATTAAATTTGAATATCATGAATGTTTTTGTTTTATAATGGAATTTAAATAATTAATGTTTTAATTCTTCCATTTATATCGATGTTCATTTCCGATAAATAAAGTTTCACAAGTGTGTAATAACCAAATTCGCATAAATAAAGAAACATGTTTTTGTATTTCATGTTTGAATGGAAAATACAATAATTGTAAAATTCTGCTGCATATGCATAAAGATTCTCATCATATTTGTTTTCAATGTCATTTTGTAAATCTTCTTCTTTCATTAAGTAATCAATGATGTACTTTGAAACATTGTTGTGATGACATTTAATCGATTCTTTAAGAATTTTTTCATAATCTTTTCCTGGTGTTGAAACATGATTGTCTTCAAGATATTTGATCAGTTCCTCATTACAACTATGAATCGCATAAAGCCACATGTTTGATGTCAGCTCAACTTCAAAATTAAATCGCATGTACCGAATGATCTCAATAGAACCATAAAATGATGCATATTCAATCAAACTAATGGATTTGTTAACAAACAAAGATTTATTCGTTTCAAAAATTGATTTTTCAATATAACTATCTGGTGATATATTATTTCGGTTAACATAAATACCAAATTCTTTCACTTGGTTCGTTCGAATTAGTTCACTTAAAAAGTTGTCATTTTCTCCTTTATTCCTTTTATTATAAAATTCGTCTGAAAATTCATTACTGGTCTTCTCAATAAATTCTTTATCGCCTAGTTTTAAATTTGATTCTTCATACTTTTCAATGAATTCTTTTGTGAGAAACGGTTTGATTTCTGGCTCAAAATATTCACAATATTTGAATATAGTAAATTCTTTGCTCGTTATTCTAAAAACAATGTATTCATCAATGATGATTACTTTCTCATTAAAAAGAAATAGAAGGATTCTCTTGCTGCCTTTGAATATTTCAAATATTTCTGAATTTGAAAATGTTTGTTGGAGAGATTGTTTGAATTGTCTCAATATTTGCTCAACTTTGGAAATAAAATTCGGAACACGCTGATGATTGTTTCTGTTGATTAATTCTAAACAAAACTACAGATCATCTCTTGATTATATTTATCAAATTAAATAAAAAAGTGTAAAAAAATAACATATCACTTTTTATTAAATGTCGCTTTTATTATGAAAACCATTTAATTGAAATTAATCTTTAACTTCAACTACATCACCATGCGTAATTCCACTTTCGTTGAATGAATCAACGCGCACGTAATAATGAGCACCTGCAACAAGTGCTCGAATTTCCTGCTTGTTTTTACCAAAAACTCGATACTCGTGGTACAACTTATCTGGACTGTTTCCCCACAAAATTTCGAAGCCGGTAGCATTCTTGCAGTTCCACTCAACGTTCATGCTCAACGGATCAGTTCGCAAAACTTTCAAATTTTCAACTTTTGGTGGTTTTTGACCGTTTTCGTCTTTTCCAAAGACTCTCAATCCTGAAACACATGCATTTTGACCGTAAGGCAACTCAAAGACAGTTAATTTCACGTATCTCATCTTCGTCCCTTCTTCAATGACAACCAAATCGTGAGGAAGATTTGTTTGCGCCTTTGACTTGTCTGAAATGACGAACCATTCTTTGCCATCAAGGCTGCCTTCAAGAATCCATCGTGTGTAGAATGTTCTATCGTCGAGGTATCGGCCATGGTTTGGAAAGTCGCTGAAAAGAACGGCTCCTTCTGGCAGGACTGGCTTGTCAACATCGTCTGCAAAATTGACTTGAATAGCGTTAACGGTTAGAACTTTTTGAAGGTCAATTTTTAACCATTCATTGGTAGGCGATTTGGCCTTCCACCATGTTCGGACATTTTCATCAACTGAATTTGTGGCACTTTTTTCTTCACTGGAGGCGGTTGCAACTTTTTGATAGGAAAGGAGCATCCATTCTGGTTCTTCCCAAATGTTTCGATTTTTATTGGATTCTACTTTGATCGGCCAATCACCATATCGTTGGTTACAGAAAAGTTCATCATCTTGGTCAAATCCACAAGGCCAAATTCCAACTCTTCTTTCCATGTCATGGTTAATGGAAATTCGCATTGTTGACGTGTGCCACCAGTTTCCTTGCATGTCTTCTAATGTTGAACCATGTCCAGCTCCAGGACAAAAGCCGCCTGGAGAATATGAAAATGGATTATTCTGAGCTAGATGAAATGGACCCAACGGTTTATCACTGATGTAAACACCATCCAAATAAACGTTATTTTCGGCGGCTGGAGCTGCATATTGTAAATAATATTTACCATGATATTTTGTCATCCAGGCTCCCTCAATAAATGGATTATCAGATAGAAGACCTCGAAAAATTTGAGCTTTCTCAGGTGGTAATTTGTCTAATATTTTATTTACATCAGTAATATCTTCTGGTTTGCATTTCAAAATTTCTGATGCTTCAAGCTTAACTATATTTACAGCGCCAGGATCTACACCTTTTGAATAGTGATCTTCACCTTTTCTTTCGTATCCATACTCGTTCTGATGATTAGTAATTAATGGAACAGGTTCACCAATTTTTTTCATTGTTTCTGGTTCAAGTTCGACTCCATAAATAGGTGTTATGTTTGAGCAGCCCCAATAAAAATATAATCTGCCGTCATCATCTACAAATAAATTTGGATCCCAGAAATCAAAAGTTCCTGGTATACGCTCAAAAACTCCACTTTCTGGATCTTTTGTACGATAAAAATCGCAAATTTCATTTCGACGGGATGCACTAAAATAAAGATAATCTCCAACAACTCTAACGTCAGGTGCATAATCATAAAATGGAAGGTCGCCAATTGGAAACATAGTCCAATTAACAAGATCATTACTGACTAAAAATCCTTTGGTCATACTTGGGAAAAGATAATATTTATCTTTGAATCTCACTAATGAAGGATCGGCTGCTTCACGATTCAAAGAAAATTTGTCACCAAATCCATTATATTGATATCTGTAATTAAAATTAATTGGATTGCAGTAATATTTACTCATTTGTCAATAAAAGTATAAAAGTGAAGAGTAATTAGAAAAAGTGGTATCGTATTAACTTTTTGTTTAGCTTCACAATCTTTGAAAATAATACATTTCAAAAAGTTTCAACTATCCTATTTATTCAATTTTTATATTGAAAATATATTGATGAATGAAAAACTAATACTTTTATTTTATGATTTTTCTGATTTTTTACAATTTAAATTTAATGGAAAAAAGTAATTTTTACCTGGATATTGAAATATCTTGGAGAGAAGTCAACGAAGATTTTGTAAAATTATCTGGAGCATTTTTACACCCTCAAAAAGAGTATTTCCAGATTTTTTCTTTTTATCTTGCAAAAATAAAAAATTAGAAAAAAATTCATTTAAATATAGTAATTTTTGGCGTTTTAATTGTTAAATTCATTATTTAGTTTCTTATTAATTGGAATAATAAAAAAATATGAAAAATATGAAATATATTAGATGAATTAGAAACATGCTTTGTTTATAATTCATTTGTCCCAATAAAAAGGTGTGAAGAAAAAAATAGAAGAGTAAATTTTTATTTATACAATTTATTTGAACGAGGGCTTTTTCTTTAATTTTAAAATAACTGAATGGGAAAATAATTGAAAATAAAATACAATTTCTTTAAATAATGATTTCAGATAATGAAAGATTAAAACATTTATTTAATAGTTTTATTTATAAAAGGTAATTACACTTTGATGTATATGATAATTTCCATGCATATTTAATTATAATTAATTACTTTATATTTAGCAAATTTTATCAAATAAATTTTAAAATTCTATCTAGGAATTTTCAAGATATTTTAATTTATAATTTTTGAGAGGTTTACAATTTGATTAAATTGAAAATAATAATGACTATAAATAATGATAAATAAGTTGATAAAATAAAATAAAATAAAATAATAACAGATAATAAATTAAAATTTCATTTTTCTTTTTATCTATATATAAATAGATAAAAAAATGTAAAATATTCAATTTTGAGACTTTGCACTTGGGAATTCAATTTTGAGACATTGCACTTGGGAATTCAATTTTGAATCATTAAATATTCATGCTTTGAAATTTTGAAAGGAAAAAAAAACATTCAATTTTGATATAAATTCTTTTATTGACCTATAACAGCTTTTGTATTCACCATAAATTTTGTGTTCTTTATATCTCGAAAATTCCTAGATAAAAATTAAAATAATCTTTTTATTTATATGCAATTTATAAATAAATATAAATATATCCAATTATAAAATAGTCTACAATATATTTTTTAAGAAAAATAGTTTTTTTTATTCCAATACAAATAAAATATAAATATATAGCTTCACAAAAGTTAATTATTTAATTTGCTTTATTTATTACAAGTGAATTTATTTTATTAATAAAATTTTAAAGTATCAAAACAAAAAAATAATAACTCCTCATATTTTCTCATATTTTTTTGAAAATTGGTAAATCAATTATTCATAGGTATTATGCTCCAAAATTTAGTAATCAAATATGTCTCTAGGCAAATAATAATTTTATTATTTTTGAAGTAAAAATATTCCATATTCATCAACTTTTCTCAGAAAAAAAATTGAATTAAAAAGAGTGTAATTACCTTTTATTTATACATGATGACCAGCGAAAAATAACATTATAAAGCACAATATATTTATTTTGTTTACATAAAAATTGATTTTTAAGCATATGAACAATTCATTAAAAAATGATAGAGCTAAATTACAATTTATAAAGTTGAAATTGAATTTTTTGTGTATAATACATTTTCTACATTTAAATTTATATCTAAAATGTCAAAGATCAAATTAGTAAAGAAGAAAGATTAGATTATTTTATCACAAAAATTTTGAATAGAATTTTGGATACAACATTTATATACATATTAAATTAAATTTTAAATCGATTTAAACTCGAAAAATACATATTACTAGTTTTTATGAGGAAATCTATTTTAGAAATTAATAAAGAAATAAAATTATTTTGTAAAATGTTTATCAAATAACTTCAGAAATTTTAAACTTTTTCTTTAAATTTATTCAAAAAATTTTATTATTTTTATCAAAATTTTGAATTAATTCAAAATTGTTAGACATCTCCTTTTTATCTTCAGTAATCAATTGAATTTTAATTTTAAGTTCAAAATTGAGAGATAATATATTCAATTATATATGATAATGAAATTAATCAAGGATAAATAATATTTCAGTTCATTTTATTTAAAACCCAATGGGACAAGCTTGCAGCTCAACTGATAACAATCAAACAAAGAAAGGAGTTTGCTCTAAAACAGATCAATATAAAGATCAAGCCAAAACAATAGCAAAGAAAGTTTTCACATCAATTCTTTCTAAACTTGGATTAAACTTCACACCACAAGAATGGGATAATGCACACAACACAGGTTCTATCGATACCCAACAACAGGCTGTTGAAGAAGTTGCATCTGATCAGCCACTCGGATGCGATCTCAAGAAGATGAGCACATTACCAACTGACCTTAGAAGATGTGTCTTCATATGTTGCAATACATACACAAGGCCAGACTACTCACTCGGTGTTGGTCCAATGAACGATGCACTTGCAGTTGCCGGATACTTCAAACAACTTGGATTCGACCTTTACTTCGCTCACAACCCAACATCTGAAGAATTCTTACGTTATTTCGCACACTTCCTTAAGAACACCAAAGAATATCTTGTTGTTTACTACACTGGTCACGGTGGTAGCATTGATGATAAGAACGGCGATGAAACCGATGGAAAAGATGAAGCCCTCGTTTTCGATGATAACTTCGTTATTGATGATACTCTTGCAGAAACAATTGCTGACAGTGGCAAACCAGATAACAGCATTGTCTGCTTATTCAACGATTGCTGCCACAGTGGTACTATCTATGATCTTAAACCAGGAGCCCTCTTCAACGGAAAGCAAATGCCACCTAATATTTATTCTCTTTCTGCAGCAAGAGATTCAGAAACCGCAAAACAAACATCGGTTGGCGGAAAAGACCAAGGTATATTCACTTTCTACTTCTTGAAACTCCTTTCACAAGAACCAGGACTTACTCCATTAACAATGGAACCAAAGATCAATGGTTACTTGAAGAAATTCGACCAACAATACATGTGCAGCTCAACTACACCAGAAGTTTTAGCCAAACCATGCTTCGCTTAAGAAAATTAGAGATGATTTTAATCATGATTTGAAATCAACTTTTTTTAATTAATAATAAATAATTTGTATTTTTTTTATTATTATTAGTAATATCATTTGTAGAGCGAATATTAAAGTAATTGTATTATTTTACTCGGATTTTTTTTACATATTGCTCTTTTACAAATTCTTTATCAAATAACTAACAATTTTAATTAAATAATTTAATACGACGGAAACTATATCCGCGAACTTTTGTAATAAATAATTTGCTTATTGTAAAAATACTGATCAATTTATTGTAAAAAATACAAAAAATACAAAATCACATATTGCTTTTTGTAAATTTACGGATCAATTTATGGTAAAAGATTCTTAACATTTGAACATATGTGATTTTGCAGCATATTTCATCCGACATCATCTTCTGCTCTCCATAGTTGCTGACCAAGAAGTCATTTATGGGCCAAATTCGAGTTTAAACTCGAAGACATTGATAATGATAATTATGAAGCTAACTTGGAGCAAGGAAAAATAAAATAAAGAAAAATCAAACCGTCCAGATTCCTGCAAGCATCAAAATCATTGGACCATATTCATTTCAATACACAAAAATTGCGAGCATTTTCATTTCACATCACATCACCAAAATTTGTGAGAGTGCCTTTTCAATGAATAAAAGTCTTCAAAAAGTCGAAATTCCATCAAATTCACAACTTCGAACGATTGAGAAATACGCCTTTGCGAATACCTCGATCGAGTGTCTCTCATTTCCGCAAACTTTATGTGAACTCAAAGACGGATGGTGTGCTGGATCTTATTCTCTTCAAAGTGTGACTGTAGATTCAAATAACAAACATTTTAAAAGTGTTGATAATGGTTTACTTATTAGAAAAAGTGACATAAAAAGTGACGTTTTTGATGTGCTTTTTTTTGTGGATCGCCGAATTGAATCGGTCACAATTCCATCGTCAATAAAAATTATTGCACCTTTTGCATTTGAATTTTCACAAATTAGGAATGTCACTTTTTCACCAAATGTTACAACTATTTGTGAGAATGCATTTGCATATTGCAGGCAGCTTCAAAAAGTTGAAATTCCTCTCGATTCACAACTAAGAACAATTGACAAATATGCTTTCAGCCGCTGCATTATTAACAGCTTCTTCATTCCACCTCATGTTACCAAAATTTGCCAACAAGCTTTTTATGCATGCAATTCTCTTCATGAAATTGTTATCCCTCAAAATTCTGAGCTTCTAACGATTGAAAAAGCTGCATTTTCTGGCTCTTTAATTGAAACTCTCACGATTCCATCAAGTGTTACAGAACTTCAAAAAGGTTGTTTTGAAAATTTGGCAAATTTAAATAAAGTGACTGTTGATCCGAATAACCGTTATTACAAAAATTATGAAGGTAATGAAAAAGTGGTTTTAGGAAAAAGTGACCACAAAAATGATGATTTTGACGTTATTGTCTTTGTAGGCTGTGATATTCAATCATTCGCAATTCCGTCAAATGTACAAATAATTGCTTCAAATGCATTTGAAGGCACCAATATTGACCATATTTTCATTCCTCCTCACGTTACAAAGATATGTAAAAAAGCATTTGCAAATTGCAGCCAACTTCGAATGATTGAAATTCCGCCTGATTCTAAACTAAGAAAGATAGGTAAAAATGCTTTTTCTATGACACCAATTGAAAAGATTTTCATTCCTTGTCACGTCACCAAAATTGGAAGTGAAGCGTTTTATTTTTGTGATAATCTTGAACACATTGAAATTCCGGATGATTCAGAGCTACAATCTTTTGAGCCTTTTTTGTTCACATGTTCAGGAGTTAAAAGCGTGACTATTCCGCCAATTTTTTGTGAATTCAAAGAATGTTGGTCTTTCTCTGCTGATGTTTTAAAAAAAGTGTCAATACATCAAAAAAACCGTTATTTCAAAAATCATGAAAATTTGATTGTTGGTAAAAGTGATGTGAACAATGATGAGTGTGATGTTCTTATTTTCGCATACAGAAATATTATACGTGTTACAATTCCACCAAATATCAAAGTCATAACGTCAAATGCTTTTCAGGGCACTTTGATTGAGAGCATTTTCATTCCTTCAAGTGTCACCAAAATTTGTAGGGGTGCTTTTGATTGTTGTAGTCATCTTGAACGCATTGAATTGGCCCCAGATTCTAAACTTCAAGTGATTGAAAGGCATGCATTCAAGAATACAAGTATTAAAAGCTTTGTCATTCTTCCTCTTGTTATTTTTGTGGAAGCTGAAGCTTTTGCGTTTTGTGAATTTCTGCAAATTTTAGAAATAGACGAAAATACTGTTGGTAAATAGAAATCCAAAATTCTATTGGACTGTTATAACCTTCAAATTATAATGGTTCCAAATAAATTAAGAAATAATTTTATTTGAATTAAGGGTGTACTCAAAAATTCTGATAAAAAAAAAAAAAATATAACGAGCTTTCTCAAACTAAAATGAATTCAATTTTTACGCTTTTGTACCAAAATAAATAACAATTATGGTATTAATCACATTGTTTATTTATTCATATTTTTTAAAAAAAATGAAATAATTACAAAATTAATGTTTTTAATCTGAAAAATTTTGTTGAAAGTTTTTGAGTAATCATTTTCCATGTAAATGCAATGTTGACATGATCTTTAAATGTTGTTAAAATGTCTCCAATTGAATGTTTACTGAAAATTCATGGCTCATAGTTTGATCCAAATCAAGGGACTAATCTAAACATTAAAGAAATCATGGGATTACTTGGTGGTAATATTTTTATTTCATCTGAAAAAGGACAAAATTTGGAGTCATGAATCTTTTAAAGAAGGACAAGGAAGGAAAAGAAGAAAGATTTTTTGAAAGTGAATATGATTCTTATTACTCAAGTGATGATGACAATAAGAATATTATGCAAAAGAAATATTTTGTGCAATGATTCGGAGAGAAGAATCAGCTTGTTTCTCCTGAAAATACAGAGCCTTTTCATGTAATATTTTTAATCTTCAAAATTTGAACATTGATTTTGAAAATTGTCAAAACTTTCTTCTTTTTGATGAATTTAGGAATGCTAAAATAAATAGGATTTTGAAACGGTTTCGATGATCAGATATGATGCATAACTTTGATTATACTTTTTCACAACCCTTCCATATTTGACCATTATATGAATTATTTGGTCCTATACAATCCAGCATTTGAATTTGAATGCAAAAAAAAAAAAAAAGCAATTTTAGTAAAAAAGATTTTTATATAAATCAATACTTCTCAATTATTTCCTCTGACTTTAATCCAATGCTAGCTGGTCTAAATTTCGGTAATAGATCAAGAGGAACTAATATTTTTTCGAGTGACGTGCATCCAGTGAATACAGAGAATCCAATATTGGTTACTGAATAAGGAATTGTGATTTGTTTTAATGATGAACAATTAGTGAAAGCTCCGTTTCCAATGAATGTCACTGAAGAAGGAATTGTGATTTGTTTCAATGCATTGCAATCATTAAAAGCATCATCTCCAATTTTAGAAATTAATGGCAAAGTAACTTTCTTTAGATTAATGCATTTTTGGAAAGTCTTTTCTGAGATAATCTCTACATTTTTTGGTATTTCTATTTCAGTAAGAGAGATGCATCCAATAAAAACCGAACTTTCAATACATTTCACTGATGATGGAATGGATACACGTGAAAGTGCTGCGCAATCACCAAAAGCTCTATTTTTAATAGTTGTCACTGATGGCGGAATATCAATTTCTTTAAGATGGTAGCATTTGAAGAAAAGAAAAGCATTAATACATGTTAATGAAGATGAAATTGTGGCTTGCGTAAGAGAAGTGCAACAAGCAAAAGCAGTTGGAAAGATTTCAATAACTGATGATGGAATGTCAATCTTTTCTAAAGATTGGCATTCTTGAAAAGCACATTCATTGATTACTGTAACGGAAGAAGGAATTATCACACTTTTCAAATTCATGCATTTTTTAAATGCTAAAACTCCGATTTCTTTCACTGTTGGCGGAATTTCAATTTCTTTCAATGAAGAACAATCACAAAAAGTTCCATAATAAATAAATTCAATGGATGCTTCAAGAGTTATTTTTTGGAGTGATATGCATGAACTAAAGGCATTTTTACCAATGAACGTAACAGATGAAGGAATAGAAAGTTGTTTAAGTACAATGCATCCATAAAATGCTGATTCTTTAATTACTTTTAATGAAGATGGAAGAAATACTTGCTCCAATTTTCGACAATTACTAAAAGTTCCTGCTTCAAGTATTTTTAATGATGGTGGAAGTGTCACCTCTATAAGATTAGAACATTCAGAAAATGAACTTCCGCCAATTGACGTTACTTAAGGTGGAATTTCAATTCGAGTGAGTGACGAGCAGCACAAAAAGGTGCTCTTTCCCATTGATGTTATTGAAGATGGAAGCGTTATATTTGAAAGTGAAGAGCACAATGAAAAAGAATTATCACCAATTGAAACAACGCTTGATGGAATTGATATTTCTTTTAGTGATTCACATCCATCAAATACATTATCACTAATTACAGTTATTGATGAAGGAATCGTCATTTTCGTTATTTTTCGGCAATCTCTAAAAGTATTTGGTAATATTTCAGTTACGTTCATTAACAAATATTCAACAATATCAAAGTGGTTCCCTTTGGCAGCCAAATTTAAAGCTATAAAATAAAAAAAAATATGTTTAAATTTGATAAAATTAAAAAAAGTGGAATATTATTCAAACCAATTAATTTTATTTTAAATTTCATTAAACAAAAATATTTGGCTTTTAAAATTCCATAAAAACTGTAAATAAGAATTATTTGATAAAAAAAATTTGATTGGTTTAACGATGATATCATTAGCATTTATCATTTTGCTTTGTATAAAAAGTTTTACAAGGTATAAATATCCAAATTGGCATAAATATTTGAAAATAAATCTTCGTTCAACATTTGCTGGCATGAAATCATAATTGTGATATTGAAAACTAGATGAAATAACATCATCTTTTTCTTCATTTTTATCTTCTTGAATGATATTTTCTTGAATGTTATTTTGATCCTTTTTAAACAGATTTTTAAAGAAACCAAAAAATGAATTAATTTTATTTTCTTGTTTCTCAGCTTTAGCTTGTTTTTCTTCATTGAAAGGAATGATTTTCACAGTTTTGTCTGATTGGTTTTCATTTATTAATAAATTATCTTCAATATAACGTGCTAATTCATTGTGATGGCATTTAATTGATTCATTGAAGCATTCTTGATAAGTTTCATCATTTGGAAGAATTTGGTTTTCTTCTAGAAAATGAATTAAATCAGGATTTCGACCATGAATTGCGTAAATCCACAATGATTTCGGTAGTTCAATTTGATTAAATCGTAAATAATGAAAAATTTGAAGTGATCCGAAGAAAGCAGCGTATTCAATCAATGTTGGATGATTTTTATTTAAAAATGAATTTGTTTCAAAAATTGAAGGTTTGATTGTGATTGAAAGTGATGTGTTCGATTGATTCATGTATGATATGAACTCTTCAGATGAGTCATTTCGAATCAACTCACAGATGTATGATTCATTTTCGCCAATTTTACGTAAATAATCGATTTTTTCTAATGAACCTGGAATTTTTTTAGAAAGTTGCTTTTCAATTTTATCTTTTTTTTCTTTTGGAATCAATTCTTTGATTTCATTGAAAAAGTAGAAATGGTAATTTTTCGATTTTTGAGTTAAAAATGCGTTAACGATATTGTCATCAATGGTAATAACTTTCTCTGTAATTAGATATAAAAGAATTCGCTTGCTGCGCTTGAATAAGTTGAATATTTGAATGTTTGTCAAGATTTGTTTGATTGTATTTGTAAAATATGAGAGAATCCGCTCAATTCTTTCGAAAAAATATTGGGAATGGTGATGATTTTTAGATATTTTGCAAATAATTTCCATAATTTCACAAATTGAATCTTTGTTATCTAAAATATTTTGATTATCCATGATATTAATAAAATTTTGATATGCTTCTTCACTTTCTGAGTTATCAGAATCAATATATTCAAGAATGGAATTATAAATATCTTTTACATTATTGAAATGCTCTTGAACATCCATTTTGACTAAATTTATTTAATTCAAAAATCGATCGGTATGGTCAAATTTATTTTGTCAATTAAAAAATAAACGTATAGTGGAAAAAAGTCAATTTTTTATGTTGACAAATTAAAATAAATTTTCCTAATGAACCATTTGGAATAATTCAACACTTTTAATTAAATTTTGTATCTCATGTTATGTATAATCTATTTTATTTATTATTTGAAAGAGCCTTTCTTTATTCATATTTTTCCTTCATTTCATTGTTTTTCAAAAAAAAAAAAAAAAAAAAAAAAAAAAAAAAATAAAAAATAAAATATTCATACATATCAATATTTTACAATTCAACATGGAATACTTGACACAAAAAGGAATAGAATTATCATTAGCACAAGTGATGCAAAAAAATCTTGGAAGTGAAGCGTATGAAAAAGGAGAACCAATTACATCACTTCATATGAGCACAAGATTTATATGAGATGCATTGTTTGTAACAGTGAAGGTGAATCAAACGAAATTATGAGTAACCCAGTGACAACGAGTGGTAGTCTTACATTCGATTATGAAGGAAAAGCAGCCAAAATTTCACTTCCTCAAGGTCCCTACAAACTTGAAGTTTGAGGTGGGAAAGGTGGTGATTCTACTGGCAAACAATCTTCAGTTCCAGGAGGATTAGGCGGTTATTCACGAGGTATTCTGAGTTTGAATAAAGAAGAGACAGTTTATGTTTTTGTTGGAGAAAAAGGTCGTCCATCAAATTCATCCGGAGGTTCAAGTACGAAAGGAGGCCTCCCAGACGGTGGAAGAATAAAAACTGGTCACAATTGTAATTGTTACACGACGGTTCAAGGAACAGGAGGAGGTTCTACATCAATTCGAATCGCAAGTGACACGAACTACAGTCGAGTGATTGTCGCAGGTGGTGGAGCTATTGGTGACTGTTACCTTGTTAATCCAGGCAGATTTGGAGGAGGTCAGAATGGAGGCAACTGCTACTATCGTGAAGAAATCAGACAGGCAGCACCCGGTGCCTCGGTGAAGGCGATGACTGACACGGAGATCCAGGAGTTTTTGGTTCAGGGGCCACAGGTAAGTACTGTAAAGGATGTGATTCAAGTGGCGGTGGTGGATGTGGTTGGTACGGAGATGGAAGCGGTGGATATTGAAATATCAAATTTTGTTCTGGTGGTGGAAATGGATCAGGTTGGACGTTCACCGAGACGAGTCTGCAACGATTTCAGTCAGGGAATTCATCAAATGCATCTAATTATGAATTAAAAAGTACTCACTACTTAACGGATGAAAAATCATTTCGAGATATGAAAAATAAATATTTTGAATAGGTCATATGTGATATAAAAAAAAATGAAAAAATATTTTAAAAACTTTGAAATTTTATTGAAGATTTAGATTATCTAGGATTGGGGATTTGAACGCATTTGCATATCGGGAATCCCTCCACACATCCATATCCACAATCACAGAATGAACGTATTTCACCTTTGTAACAGAGTTTGTGTCCAATATGACAAATTTTAGCACACCATTCACAACATCCTTTACCATCAGGGTAATTGCATGTAATGCATCTATAAAATGGCTGAATAATAAAATTTTTACCTGTTCTATTAAATGTACAAGGGCCAGGAATAAAAGCAGGCTTATTTCCAGCAGGACACTCTTTGTTACATATGCATTGAAATGAAATATTTGCAGCGCCACAATCGCAATAACCTTTTTTATAGCCACATGAACGTACATCATGGTTGCTATGACAAATTCTTGCACAAGATTCACAAATACATTGACCTTGCCTTAAATTGCAAGTGATGCAAGTGTATAACTTTTGATTTTTCATTGTTTTGCCTGTTTTAAGGAATGTGCATGGCATGATTTTCATTTGATCTGATGTGTTCGGAATAATATTATATAAGAATCTTTGATTTGGTTTGTAAAATGTGATATAAGTTCCTCTATAAAATGCATCATTACAAACAGTATTTACTGGAATTTTTATTTCCAATGATGTGCATTTAGAAAATGCATAAGAATTAATATGTGTCACAGAAGAAGGAATTTCTATTGATTTCAATGATGTACATTCTGAAAATGCATAACTACAAATGCATGTAATAGAAGAAGGAATTTCAATTGATTCCAATGATGTGCATTTAGAAAATGCATATTTATAAATAAATGTCACAGAAGAAGGAATTTCTATTGATTTCAATGATGTACATTCCGAAAATGTATAACTACAAATGCATGTAATAGAAGAAGGAATTTCAATTGATTCCAATGACGTACATCCTGAAAATGAATATTCTTTGATTTCTTTAACAGAAGAAGGAATTTCTATTGATTTTAATGATCTACATCCCTGAAATGAATGTTTTTCAATAATTTCAACAGAAGAAGGAATTTTAATTGATTCCAATGACGAACAATTTTCAAAAGAATTTTCTTCAATTTTCATAACAGAAGAAGGAATTTCTATTGATTTCAATGACGAACAATTTGAAAAAGCAAAGCGACCAATTGCTTTAATAGAAGAAGGAATTTCAATTGATTCCAATGATGTACATTTCGAAAATGAATATTCTTTTATTTCTCTAACCGAAGAAGGAATTTCTATTGATTCCAATGATGTACATCCAGAAAATGAATATTCTTCGATTTCTTTAACTGAAGTAGGAATTATTATCGATGTTAATGATGAGCAATTTGAAAAAGCACTATTACTTATTGTTCCAATAGAAGAAGGAATTTTTATTGATTCCAATGATGTGCATTTAGAAAATGCATATTTATAAATAAATGTCACAGAAGAAGGAATTTCTATTGATTTCAATGATGTACATTCCGAAAATGTATAACTACAAATGCATGTAATAGAAGAAGGAATTTCAATTGATTCCAATGACGTACATCCTGAAAATGAATATTCTTTGATTTCTTTAACAGAAGAAGGAATTTCTATTGATTTTAATGATCTACATCCCTGAAATGAATGTTTTTCAATAATTTCAACAGAAGAAGGAATTTTAATTGATTCCAATGACGAACAATTTTCAAAAGAATTTTCTTCAATTTTCATAACAGAAGAAGGAATTTCTATTGATTTCAATGACGAACAATTTGAAAAAGCAAAGCGACCAATTGCTTTAATAGAAGAAGGAATTTCAATTGATTCCAATGATGTACATTTCGAAAATGAATATTCTTTTATTTCTCTAACCGAAGAAGGAATTTCTATTGATTCCAATGATGTACATCCAGAAAATGAATATTCTTCGATTTCTTTAACTGAAGTAGGAATTATTATCGATGTTAATGATGAGCAATTTGAAAAAGCACTATTACTTATTGTTCCAATAGAAGAAGGAATTTTTATTGATTCCAATGATGTGCATTTAGAAAATGCATATTTATAAATAAATGTCACAGAAGAAGGAATTTCTATTGATTTCAATGATGTACATTCCGAAAATGTATAACTACAAATGCATGTAATAGAAGAAGGAATTTCAATTGATTCCAATGACGAACAATTTTCAAAAGAATTTTCTTCAATTTTCATAACAGAAGAAGGAATTTCAATTGATTTTAATGACGTACATCCTGAAAATGAATATTCTTTGATTTCTTTAACAGAAGAAGGAATTTCTATTGATTTTAATGATCTACATCCCTGAAATGAATGTTTTTCAATAATTTCAACAGAAGAAGGAATTTTAATTGATTCCAATGACGAACAATTTTCAAAAGAATTTTCTTCAATTTTCATAACAGAAGAAGGAATTTCTATTGATTTCAATGACGAACAATTTGAAAAAGCAAAGCGACCAATTGCTTTAATAGAAGAAGGAATTTCAATTGATTCCAATGATGTACATTTCGAAAATGAATATTCTTTTATTTCTCTAACCGAAGAAGGAATTTCTATTGATTCCAATGACGAACAATTTGAAAAAGCAAAGCGACCAATTGCTTTAATAGAAGAAGGAATTTCTATTGATTTTAATGATCTACGTCCTGAAAAAAGATAATCTGAGATTAAAATGACAGAAGAAGGAATTGAAAATGCTTCAAGTGAATTACATCCTTCAAATAAATCACGATTGATGTCTTCTATTTGCTCTATTTTGGGAATTGTTTTTAATGATGAACAATCTCGAAAAACATGGTGTCCAATGGATGTGATTATTGATTGATTATTGATTGTTTTCAATGATTTACATTTATCAAAACATAAAGATTTTAATATAGTAAAAGATCCATCAACGGTTTCAAGCGACTCACAGTTACAAAAGAGGCCATCTTCAATGACATCAACTGATGGTGGCAAAGAAATATTTGTCATTGATGAACAATTATCGAAGCAGAGTTCTCCAATTGAAACAAGTGAGTCGTTTAATTTTATTTCCATAAGCGATTTGCAATAGGCAAATGCATTTTTTTCTATTATAGTGACTGATTGTGGAATTGTTATTTCCATTAGTGATTCACATTTATAGAACGCTTTCTCACCAATTTTTTTGATTGAATTAGGCAATATTATTCGTTCAAAACGGCAATTTTGGAATAAATTATTGCTTATTTCATCAACTACAACTAAAGAAAGATCAATTTTCAATACTTTTGAATATCTAAACATACAAGGTGATAATCTCAAATTTTTGCATTGTAATAGAATATTTATTATTTCTTTGTTACTTTTTTGTAATGCTGAACGTAAGGCTGAACAATTAAAAATACAAACTTTAAAATTTCATTAAATAAATGATTCTGAAATTTGATTAAATAAATGATTTTTAAAATATTATTAAATATAAATTATTTGAAATTTGATAAATATAAATTATTTGAAATTTGACAAATTTTTTTTCTGAAATGTCATTCAAAAAAAAATTTTTTTCTGAATTTTATGAATAATCATTTATTGTATAGAACATCATTAATTGTATAATTGATATCGATTTTTTCATCATTTAAGAGGACTTTAACAAGTTCAATATAATTATATTCGCATGCATATAATAAAAACATACTATTGAGTTCACATTCAGCCATTTTTTCATAATTAAAGAATTTAAAGCTATAAATAAGTGGATTCCTACGAATTCTTTTGTCATCTTTAATATAATATTCACTGATATAACTTGCTATTTCGTTGTGATGACATTTTACGGATTCTTCTAAGCATCTTTGATATTCTTTTTCAGTTAATTGAATGCGATCATCTTCAAGAAGTCGAATCACTTCTGGATTATTTGAATGAATTGCAAAAAGCCACAATTTTGATTCTAATTTTAATCCATTTATCATCAAATATTTAATAATTTGAATTGATCCGCAAAAAAATGCATATTCAAGTAATGTCAGTTCTCTTTTGTGCTTTAAAAATGAATTTGTTTCATAAATAGACAGTTTGATTTTATTTTTAAGTGAATAATTTCGCTGATTTGTATAGATCACAAATTCATCAATTTGATCTTCTCGAATTATTTGACATATTTCTAAATCATTTTCACCTGCTTCTTTCTTTTCTTTATGTCGTGGATCAGAAACGTTTTCACCTAAAAAGTACTCACGAAAATATTGATTCGTTATTTTATTCATGTAAATATCATCGTTCTCAAAAATGTTGTTTTTAATTAGAAAATGGAGAAGTCGCTTGTTTTTAGAGAAAGTATTGAATATTTCAAGGTTTGAAAAGGTTTGTTTGATTTTCGGCCCGAAATATGATAGGACTTGGTCTAACTTGTTCATAAAATTGGGACTGCGGTGATGATTGTTACTAATCATTAATATTAACTCTAGGAAAATCCAAAATTCGTTTTTGTTTTCTGTAATCTTAAGATTGTTAATATATGTAATTAAAATGCTAAAATTAGCCTCACAGTCATTTTGGTTATCAAGAAAATCAAGAAGATGATTATGTAGTATTTTTCTCTGGTTCAAGTATTGCTTAGCATCCATTTTTTTAAAAAGAATGAAAAAGTATGACAAATGTATTCAATGTCAAAATTTTAAAACACTATTATATAATTACTAATATCAATTTTTTTTAAAAATCTTATTTAACTTTTGCTTAATCGGAGATGATAAAAGGCCTTAGTTCGATTTCCTTTAAAAACTTTTTTTTTTTTTTTAAAAAAAAAAAAAGTTTATATTTTTGAATAATTATCTGCTTTTCCTCGATGAAAAAAGAAAATAAAGAAGTATAAACAGTATAACATTAATTTACATTTAATTTAATACATATTTAATACAAATTTAGGTATATTATCTATGAGATTTTTGGGATATCATTGATAACTATTAAAATTTTAAAACGCAATTCATAGCATTTACTGAAGTTATTGTATGTAAAATATGATGAAAAATCTTATATATAACGGAAAAGTGGATTACTTAAACAGAGTAATTAAAATATCGAATATTCGAATAAAATTTATGCCATTATAACTTTCATCATACAGTTATAAATATATACTAATATCTTAACGAAGATATTTTAAAAAAATGCTTTCAATTCAATCTTGCTACGACTCTGATAACGCCCTATGGCATTTTTGAAAGTAGACTTGTTATTTTGAGAATCGATATCAAAAACGTCACTTTTTTGCATCTGATGCTCGATTATCAGTTTACAAATCTGATATCGAGATTATCGATTATCAAGATATCAGATATGAAATGTGATATAAAAATAATTGTAAACTTGATATCAATTACCGAGATCTCGAGATCTCAAACTGATTTATCTTTTTTTATAATTGGTATTTGTGATTTTATAATATTTAAAAATAAATAATATAATGTATTGATGTTTATTTTAAGATTAAAATCAAAAAATACATTCTTTTTTATGAAATATTTGAGATTAAAATACGATCATATTTTTATCAAAAAGTTTAATTGAAAATTCTGATATCAAAAGCTGAGAACAAAATTCTCGATTTCTGAAATCGATCTCGAGAATCTGTGCATATTTATGTATCGATATCAAAAAGTCAATCAATTATCGATCTCGAGAATCGGAGAATAACAAGTCTATTTGAAAGAACGTAATTACCTAACCAAATTGAAATATAAAATAAAATGGGAAATATAAAAATTAATTATAATATTGAAAAAAAAATTTTTATCATATTATTTGCAAAAAAAAGCATAACTTTTTATTCTTTTTCCCATTTTATTTTTTTTTTTCTGTAAAAAGTGCCATTTATCCATTTTTCTATGAATGCTATCAAATATTTATTTCTCAATTTTTTAATATAAAAAAATTGTTTTTTTTTTTTAAAAAAAAAAAAAAAAAAATAATAACTTTTTATCTTTTTTATTTTTTTTCTGTAAAAAGTGCCATTTATCCATTTTTCTATGAATGCTATCAAAAATTTTTTTTTGTTAAAAAAAAAAAAAAATTGTTTTAAAAAAAATTTTTTTAACTTTTTCAATATTATAATTACTTTTTTTCTTGCAAATAATGGAAAGCTATATTTCTGATAAGAAAAATCTTTACACCACCATTCTAGAGTTTCTAGAAATCTCAGAGGATGATTCCGATTGCACAACGAAAGAACAATATTTCGAAAAACTATCATTACTAATCAATCAAAATGTGAAAGATGGAGATGATAGCGAATGGATGCATGAATTCTTAGAAATCATCAAATGTATCAGTGATAATCATCACCGTGATCCAAATTTCGCCCAAAAAACGCAGGATCTTCTTCAACATTACCAAAACGAAATCAAACAGACCATGTCAAATGATTCCATATTTCATCTTTTCGCAGATAACAAATTTCTTGTTCATTTACTATTGAAAAACGACATTATAACAATGACAGACACAATTTGTTCAGAAATAATGACAAAGCAAGAATTGAATGGTTACTGTTATTGTCACTTTTTCTATCGAGAGCTTGAAAATTTTTTAGGTGAAGAGAAAATTCAAGACGTCAAAAAAGAACTTTTAAATATGGATCCTAATGTTTTTGATAATTATGAGGAAAAATGCGAAGAAGGGGAAAATGACAAGTTGATTTGCTCACTTATTCGAAGAGATTCAGTTGAAGAATTCATTGCATATATAAATCGTAATGGAATATCAATTTCTACCAAAATTGCACCATCACCTTTTGAGACAAATTCATTTTTAATCAGCCAAAAAAGCATATCATTAATTGAATATTCAGCCTTTTTTGGCTCGATTCAAATTTATCAATATTTGAAAATGAATGGGGCTGAATTGACACCATCATTATGGCTTTACGCAATTCATTCTAAAAATGCAGAACTGATTCATATTCTTGAATCTGACAACGTTAATCCAAAATCAGATGATTTCGATAACGAGTATTTGGGCTTCTTTATTGAATCAATCAAGTGCCATCACAATGATTTCGCCGATTACATTGAAACCAACTTTTTCATTCAAGAAGAAAAACATTCATATGAAGAAGCTATTATTTGTAATAGTATAAAATATCACAATTACATATATTTTGAAACAGAATCTGTCAAAAAACATGGATTCTTCTATTTAGCCCTTTATAAATATAACAAGCTTGCCGACATTTTATTGAAAGAGAATGAAAAAGAGATCAATTTAAGATTAATTAAATTCTAAATATTTGAATGAAGAAATAATTTCACCAACCACTATTCAATAACATTTTTTTTTCATAATTTTTAAATACAGTTTTATAATTTGAATATTTCATGATATTTTATGTGTTCAATGTTTTTATAACATTCAAGAACAAAATTTTTTTTATATAGTTTCATAAAAATATTTTTGAAACCTCACTACACAATGCAGCCAATAAAAATGATGTTGAAGTTATTTATGTTTTGTTATTAAAATTAAATGAAATTCCTGAAGAGCTTTTTACATATAATACCGATTTGAAGCAAATTGCAATTCCATCATCTATAACTTCAATTGGTGATAATGCTTTCAAAGGATGTTCATCATTAACAGAGATTATAATTCCATCATCTGTTACTTCAATTGGAAAAAATGCTTTCAATGGATGTTCATCATTAACACAAGCCACAATTCCATCATCTGTAACTTCAATTGGGGATTTTGCATTTGGCCAATGTCAATCATTAACACGAATCACAATTCCATCATCTGTAACAGAGTTTGGTAAAGATCTATTTCGAGCAATTCGATCATTTAATATATTAGGTGATATTAATCATTTACCATCCAGCTTATTTTATGGTTGTGAACATCTGGAAAATATCATGATTCAATCACCAATTACTTCCATTGGAGAGAATTTTTTCAATAGCTGCTTTTCACTAACACAAATCAGAATTCCATTTTCTGTTACTTCAATTGGACCTTATGCTTTTTATGAATGTTCATCACTAACACAAATCATAATTCCATCTTCTGTTACTTATATTGGAGATTATGCTTTGGCTAAATGTTCATCACTAACACAAATCGAAATTCCATCATCTGTTACTTCAATTGGATCATATGCTCTTAATGAATGTTCATCACTGGCACAGATCACAATTCTATCATCTGCAACATCAATTAGAAAAAATACTTTCGATGATTGTTCATCACTGATAGAAATTACAATCCCATCATCTGTAACTTCAATTGAAGAAAATGCTTTTAATGGATGCTCATCACTAACACAGGCCACAATTCCATCATCTGTAACTTCAATTGAAGAAAATGCTTTTAATGGATGCTCATCACTAACACAGGCCACAATTCCATCATCTGTAACTTATATTGGAGATTATGCTTTCGCTGGATGTTCATCATTAGAAAAAATCGCAATGTCATCATCTCTATCTTCATTTGGATCTTATGTGTTTTATGGATGTTCATCATTGACTAAAATCGCAATTCCATCATCTGTAACTTCAATTGGATCATATGCTTTTTATGGATGTTCAGAACTAGAAAAAATCGAAATTCCATCATCTGTAACTTCAATTGAAGATAATGCTTTCTGTGCATGTTGTTCAGTAAAACAAATTTCAATTCCATCATCCGTAAAATCAATTGGAGAATATGCTTTTGATAGATGTTTATCAGCAACTCAAATCACATTTTCATCTTCTGTAACTTCAATTGAAGATTATGTTTTTAATGCATGTTCATCACTGAAACAAATTATAATTCCATCTACTGTAACTTCAATTGGAAATTATGTTTTTAATGCATGCTCATCACTGGAACAAATTACAATTCCATCTTCTATAACTTTTATTGGGAATTATTCTTTTTCTGGATGTTCATCTCTGAAACAAATTATAATTCCATCTTCTGTGACTTCAATTGGAAATTACGTTTTTAATGAATGTTCATCACTGGATCAAATTGCAATTCCATCTTCTGTAACTTCAATTGGAAATCATGTTTTTAATGCATGTTCGTCACTGGAACAAATTACAATTTCATCTTCTGTAACTTCAATTGGAAATTATGCTTTTTCTGGATGTTCATCTCTGAAACAAATTGCAATTCCATCTTCTGTAACTTCAATTGGAAATTATGTTTTTAATGAATGTTCATCACTGAAACAAATTATAATTCCATCTTCTGTAACTTCAATTGGAAATTATGCTTTTAATGAATGTTCATCACTGAAACAAATTACAATTCCATCTTCTGTAACAAAATTTGGTCAAAATATATTTGGAGAAATTAAAGTATTTGATATATTACTTGACATTAATCGTATTCCATCCAAATTATTTTCTGGATGTTCAACACTGACACAGATTGTATTTCCGTCTTCTGTTACTTCAATTGAAGAAAATGCTTTCAGTGGATGTTCATCACTAGTACAAGTCACAATTCCATCTTCTGTAACTTCAATTGGAAATCATGTTTTTAATGCATGTTCGTCACTGGAACAAATTACAATTTCATCTTCTGTAACTTCAATTGGAAATTATGCTTTTTCTGGATGTTCATCTCTGAAACAAATTGCAATTCCATCTTCTGTTACTTCTATTGGATCTCATGTTTTTTCTGGATGTTCATCACTAGCACAAGTCGCAATTCCATCTTCTGTTACTTCTATTGGATCTCATGCTTTTTCTGGATGTTCATCACTAGCACAAGTCACAATTCCATCTTCTGTTACTTCTATTGGATCTCATGTTTTTTCTGGATGTTCATCACTAGCACAAGTCACAATTCCACCTTCTGTTACTTCTTTTGGAGAAAATGCTTTCGGTGGATGTTCTTCATTAGCACAAGTCACAATTCCATCTTCTGTTACTTCTTTTGGAGAAAATGCTTTCGGTGGATGTTCATCATTAGCACAAGTTACAATTTCATCTTCGGTAACTTCAATTGGAGATTTAACTTTCGGAAATTGTTCATCATTAAAGCAAATCACATTTGCAATTCCATCATCTATTGTTTCAATTGGAAAAGAAGCTTTCATTGTATGCTGTTCACTAACACAAATCGAAATTCCATCATCAGTAGCTTCAATTGGAGTTTCTGCTTTTAGAATGTGTACATCATTAAAGCAAATCACATTTGCAAATCCATCATCTGTCATTTCAATTGGGAAAGATGCTTTCACCGAATGTCGTTCACTAACACAAATCGAAATTCCATCATCAGTAGCTTCAATTGGAGATTCTGCTTTTAGAATGTGTACATCATTAAAGCAAATCACATTTGCAAATCCATCATCAGTAATTCTAATAGGTCTAAAAGCTTTCGCTGAATGTTCATTACTGGAAGAGATCATGATGCCATCTTCTGTAACTGAAATTGATAATTATGCTTTTATGAATTGTTCATCATTAAAACAAATTGCAATTCCTCCTTCTGTTACTAAAATTGGAAGAGATGTCTTCTATGGTTGCTACTCATTGTCATATATTGATTTACCTGAATCAATTAATGTTAATGATTTAAATATTAAAGTAAATGCACAAGTTTCAAGAGGAAATAAATGCTTAATTTATTGAGTGAAATTTTTATTATTATTCATTTTCATTTAGTATTTCTAGGAAAGGAAGTTAATCAATCTCATTAATAAAAATTCACGATTCCAAAAATAATGAATTATTTCAACTTTTTTATAATAACATATATGATAAACATGAGATATTTGAAAGAGGAGAGTATAAAATAAAAAATTTGAGAAATCCACTGACACCATAATATGTTTAAAGATTTCCAAACATTTTTTTTTAATCATGTTTAAAATTGAATCATCATCATTTTGGTAACTATAAGATGAAACAAAATCTGAAAATTTAGCTGAAAAAAATAGGAAAATGATAAAGATTATAAGAATCCAACAAAGGATAAAGATTATACTTTCTCTGAATGTTCATCACTAACACAAATCACAATTCCTTCTTCTGTAACTACAATTGGATCTTCTGCTTTTGGTGATTGTTCAAGATTAGCACAAATTACAATTCCTTCTTCTGTAACTTCAATTGGATCTTGTGCTTTCTCCGGATGCTCATCACTAACACAAATTACAATTCCTTCTTCTGTATCTGAAATAGGAGATTCTATTTTTACTCGTTGTTATAAAATAGAAAAAATTTCAATTATTGTCTGTGATGAAAAGAGAATTGAATACATTGAAGATAAATATTAGGTTTTTAAAACGAATGCGAATAATGAAATCTTTGATTCATTTGTTTTTGCCAAAAAAAGTGTGAATAAAGTAACCATTCCATTATTTATTAATAATATCAAAAAAGGTGTTTTCTCTGGATGTTCATCACTAACACAGATTACAATTCCTTCTTCTGTAACTGAAATCGGATGGTATGTTTTCTCTGGATGTTCAGCATTAACACAAATCATAATTCCATCATCTATTAATCGAAGCAATCTTTATATTCCATACAAAGCAAAAGTAATAGAAATATAAATTAAGGGAAGAGAATTTCATTTAATTTTTTGGCCAGAACGTTCATTTTTGATAAATTTGTCTTTTGTAATTAATATTAGAATCTGTAGTTAACAAAAAAAAAAAATAGTTAACACGCTCAATAATCCGTTATAATTTATTAAAAATTGGTAAAAATATATTCCAATGTCTTTAGATTTAGATGGGAGATCATTTTATTTTAATTTGCAATTAGAAGCATTTGAAATTCCTTCAGACAGTCCGTATTTAAAAGACATTACTCCCAATATATATTCAATTTTATTCAGGTTTGAAATCATCAATATTGAGAAATATGTAATTCTTTTTTACTTATTTTGATTATGTGAATCCATAGGTTAATATCCTTCAACGAAGTACGTTTGATTTTAGGGATTTAATGCAATATAATCTTGTATGGCCATAAGAAACTGAAATAGGTATGCATTGTAAAATGTTGACCGTCTTTGCTAAAATATTATATAAAACCTTTTCTTCTATAAGAATTCATCAAAAGATATATTAAGCCATTTTGCACCAAAACTAATTGATAAAATTTTTTGAATTATATATTTTTGAATTTATTTTCGGTTTTTAACAAATAGTATCAAATATTGTTAGGTTTATTTTTTTTATGAAAAAAACTATAAACAAAATTTCTGAAAGTGAATATTTCAATTTGAGAAGCATATTTCCTCTTGCTTTATGAGTAATAATGCTAAAGTACAAAATGAAATTGACATTAAGCAATTCAAAACAATTGGAAAACTTGGATCCGGATCATTTGGCTCAGTTTATAAAACAGAAACGAAGAAAGGAGATATTTTCGCAACAAAATTTTTAAATTGTGGGAATAATGAAGAACAAAGCGAAAAAATGATTTCATATGAAATTAAAGTATTATCATTCATTCATCATCCGGCAATAATTCAATATTTTGGATATTCAAAAGCCAATATTTATGGCGAAAATAGTATTGCTGTTATCATGCAATTTGCAGAAAAAGGCTCGCTTTACAATATTATCGAAAGTATCAAAAAATCGCAAAAACCTTCGGAATATAATAATACCAAAAAACAAATTATTCTTGCTGGTATTGCAAAAGGTATGAAATATCTTCATGATAGGAACATTATTCACAGAGATCTCAAACCGAAAAACATTTTATTAAATAAGTATTTCCATCCTCTTATTTCAGATTATGGATTATCCGGCCATTTAAGCTCTCAATCTATAATTGGAGGTACATTAGCGTATGCTGCTCCTGAAATTTTAAAACATGAATCATTTGACAATAAAGTTGATGTTTATTCATTTGGTATCCTTATGTATGAAGTTTTGACTGATTCGGACTCGTATCCAAAAATGAATAATTATGAATTTTTAAGAAAAGTTGTTCATGAAAATCTCCGTCCCAAATTCAATGAAAGACAACAAATTAATGGATCTCTTCAACAATTGATGAAAGATTGTTGGTCAGACGATCCAAATTTGAGACCAACATTTGATGAGATTTTTAATAAACTGTCAAAATCGGACAAATATCTTCTCAATGACGTGGATAACGTTGAATTTCAACTTTACATTAAAGAAATCACAGAAATTACGAGTCCTATTGAAGAAACACTAATAAATAAAGTCAAAAAAGTGGAGCAAGAAAATCAACTGAAAAGTGAAGAATTTCAGAAAATAATTTTTAATTTGAAAGAAGAAAACGAAAAATTGAAATCTAGAATTCAAAAAGAGGAAGACGATAAAAACAAAATTGTGAAGGAATTGAATTCGCTCTCTTTAAAAAGTGACCAGCAAGCGAGGACAATCAAGAGGTACGAGCAAGAAAACCAAAAATTGAAGGCCGGAAACGAAAAGTATAGAAAAGATTTGATTCAGAGTAACTCAAAGAACGAGCAACAACAAAGAAAGATAAAAAATCTTGAAGATGAAAATAAACATTTGAAAAGAGAAAATGAGCAATATAAAAAAGATTTGTTGAAATCAAACCATGAAAAAGATAACAAAAAAGATCAGCAAAAAAATGAAAGTCAGGTAGCCAAACCAGAAAACATTCAAAATAATAAAGAAGGCCAGCAAGACAAAACAGAAAAAATACAAAACAACAAACAAAATCCGCAAACAAAAACAGAAAGCATTCAAAACAACAAAGATAATCAGCAAACAAAAACAGAAAAAATACAAAACAACAAAGAAAATCAGCAAACAAAAACAGAAAAAATACAAAACAACAAAGAAAACCAGCAAACAAAAACAGAAAAAATACAAAACAACAAAGATAACCAGCAACAAAAGACAGAAAAAATACAAAACAACAAAGAAAATTATCAAACACGAACAGAAAACGTACAAAATAATACTGAAAATCAGCAAACAAAGCCAGTGAATTCTAAATCGCCAGAAAGAGTATCAACTCCGAGCAGAAGGCCCAGTCGTAGAAATGTAAGAGCGAGTATTTACAACAAAAACTTAAGTGAAAAAATAACCGTCTCTGAATTTAACGTTCTCCCATTGAAATCGCAACTATTAATTTCAGAGAAGCTTTCAAAATCCAAAAACGATGAATCAAGAACATTTTTCACCAAAGTGAACAGTCTTGCTGTTTTCATTGACAAATTCAAGCAGCTGACTACTTCGTGTCTTGAAATCAAAGGGCATGAAGAAGGAGAGCAATTAATCAAAGTAAAAAGTGGCCAATGTGTGCAAATAGCGTACAATGCAATAGAGATGCTTTATAATTGTGAATCATTTGATATTTCGTCGATATGTGGTGTTCTGAATGAATTCGACGCAATTAGTTTTGAGTTGAAGTATCCATCTGAAACATTTGATTCGATGTATGACTTTGCATTGAAATTGTGGAATTCAACAATCAAAAAGTCAAGCTTTAATACTGGCTTGTATATCACATCTGACATTAAAATTGATCCTCACTTTTTCAAGAGTAAAAATGTCAGTTATGTCAGACTTGATAACTCAGTCAATGACAGAATATCGTTCAAAAAATGCACGTCAATTGTTCAAGTAAGGATTCCTTTACTGCCTAAGCTTGACAAGTATAACTTTAGTAAATGTTCATCATTGTCACAAATCACAATTCCTTCAACTGTTACAGAGATAGGAAACAGTGCTTTTTCGCATTGTTCGTCGTTATTAAAAATCACAATTCCTTCATCTGTAACAAAAATAGGAAGTCATGCCTTCTTTGGTTGCTCCTCATTGGCGGAAATATCAATTCCTTCTTCTGTAATTAAATATGGAAAAGATATTTTTAAAGGAGTTAAAAAATTGAATGTAATTGGTGATTTAAAAGCAATTACAAAAAGCATTTTTAACGGTTGTTCTTCATTGACCGAAATATCGATTCCTTCTTCTGTAGAGTCGATTAGTGATCGTGCTTTTAATGAGTGCTCATCATTAAAGAAAATATCAATTCCTTCATCTGTTACATCAATTGGCTGGGATGCTTTTAATGGCTGTTCTTCATTGGAAAGCATATCGATTCCTCCTTCGGTAACAAAAATTGAGTTGTGCACTTTTAAAGGTTGTTCGTCATTGAAACAAATTTCTATTCCTCCTTCTGTTATTGAAATTGAAAATCGTGCTTTTTGTTATTGTTCTTCTTTAGCTAAAATTCTTATTCCTTCTTCTGTAGCAAAAATTGGCTCTGGTGCTTTTGCTGTGTGCTCTTCTTTATCTCAGATTTCAATCCCTTCTTCAGTGACTTCAATTGGAGATGGCGTTTTTTATGAATGCTCTTCATTGGCAAAAATTTCTATTCCTTCTTCTGTGGTTCATATTGGAAGAGAAGTTTTCTATAAATGTTCATCATTAAAAGAAATATCAATCCCATCAAATATGAATATCAATTTGGATGAATTTGATTCTAAAATCAAAGTAAACAGAATTTAAATTCAACCTTTTTTGTGTTCTTGTTGCTTATACCTTCAAAAAGTAATACACTACCCATGATTTTTTAGGTCGGGTAATACCGAAAAAAAGGTAAACTGTTTTTTAAAAAAAATTGGCTTCCTCCTTAAATATTTAATATTAATGTTATAAAACTTGATTTATATATATATATATAAATTTGATTATTATAAAAATTAACAATCTTTTTTCGAAAACAAAGGTTTCAGTGATTTTTTATACTTGCTAGATGAAAGTGTATAATTGTCAATTAAAAATGATGGCTGCCTGTTTGGACACACCAACTCTATTTACTACACATTCATGTATTTCTAATTTATTTTATAGTTTATATATAATATATAAGTATATAATTTATTATTTATATGACTAAAAAAGCAAAATTGCAAAAAAATAAAAATACTATGATTTTTTTTATATTTTAGATATCCTTGCTCCGAAGAAATATTTTGATTTTTATTTATTTATAAAATATTTTATACTAGGCAACCATGCCATTTCGAATTATCCTCAAAAAAGGTCGTACAACTAAATTGAATAAAAAATAAAATTAAATAAATTTATATTTATCTTAATAAATAATTTATTTAATAATTATAATATATAATTTATATATTTTATATTCAATATTATAAAATGTAATGGTTGAAATAAAGACTTTAATTAAAATTCAATATATATCGATTTCTTATATATTTGCATCATTTAAAAAATATAGATGTCATTTGAATGTATATATTATGTGTTATACAAATAATATTTTACTTTTTGACGAAATCCTTCAGTAATTGAAATATATACTATGTGTTATACAAACCAATCAACTAAATCTCTATTTTTAGAAAAAACTGACATTTGATTTGGAATGAAATTCAAATATATTAGAAAGTAAATGCATATAAATAAAATTGTATTCTTCATTGGGCTCCTGTAACGTCCAATTTTTTTAAAATCATCATTTAATGATTCAACCAATTCAATTTTTCTGCATTTTTAGCTAAAAAATGAATTTTTTTTTTTTTTTTTTTTCAATAATAATAACTATTTTTATATAACACTTAATGTTTTAAAAGCATATAAAAAGATATCAAAAGAATTAATGATTAGAATAAATTATATAAAAAGTTATCGCTATTCTAAATTTTATAAAGTGTTATGAAATTCTTATCAAAAATAATTAAAATAAATTGAGATAAAATACTCAAATTTATTTTCTGAAGAAAATTTATATATACTTATATCCTTTTAGTTTTTATTTTAATTTGAATTTTGTACGATGCAAATATTTATAAAACTGATTATTATTATAATAATAAAATATAATTGGTTTAAACAAACCAATCATTGAGTTTTACTGTTAAAATTCAGTTGAACGACATTTTCCTCAAATAGTTACCATCACTTGAAAAACCTCTTACACGTGGGCAATCGTTTTTCCTGTCGGACGACTTTTTGAGTGCATTTTTCTCTCAAAAAGTGGTGCTAAACATCAGAGGTTGTATCAAAAAGTGAAATTCTCTCAATTATTTTGATAGTAATTTGCAGTGAAAAAGTGAAATTCTCTCAATTTATTTTGATAGTAATTTGCAGTGAAAAAGTGGATATAATTATATATTTTCTTCACAATATTGAAAAACTTTTCAATAATGGAAAATCGACTTTTTCAGAAAAAATAATTTTGGCATATGAATAGCCCTGCTTTTATTTTTTCGTTGTACAAAGAACAATTATAAACCTTTTTATTCAATGTTACGAAGAGCAAACAAAACATCTTAATATGTTTTTTAATTCAATTCTTAACTAATCTTGCGCATCATAAATATGAATACAAATAATATTCATCAAATAACAAATCCAGCTTCAATGATTATAATATAAATGATTTTATACGTATTGTCGAGATGTTAAAAATGTTACTAAAAGTTAAAATAACTCATTCTTTTGTCTATTTTTTTGAATAGTTTTTTTCTTATTTTTGAATTATATAAACTTTTGAATTTATAAAAAACGATTATTTTTAATTGAATTTTTTTTAAAACAAAATAAGAATAATGATAAAAAAAGATAAAAAAATAATGATTAATGTATCATTTGGTTTTGAGATTTTAATTAATTTTTCATTTCCATTTCTGAGTTTTTCTATTAGAGAATCTAAACTTTCATTATTAAAATAACGTAAAATAGGGCGTCGAATGCTATAGTAAATATCACTTCCAGTATCAACGTTTACATTTGTTCTTATTCTTCCAGGCAAAACGCCAAGCTCCGTTTGAAATCTAATATCCTGGATTTGCTTACTTGTCAAGCAATTGCGATGATCTTCGATAAAACGCCTATCTAGCAGATGTTGACTATGAGTAAGAATACTGTTTTGAAGATCGAACGAATAATAAAAATCTGAATTAAATGATTGAGATTGTTTAAAAACTAATTTTGCTGTGCATCCTATTGAAGAAAAAGTGCAACCATAAGTAACTGATGCTCTATCTTTTGATGTTTCATGAGCTGAAAATGGGAGAAATGCTTGATGCGAGATTTGATGAACATAATTTGTTAAAGATTCATATTCAATTCCATTGATCTCAGCAGGAAACTTAGTATTTTGAATTTTTGAGCATGAAATGATGATTTGATTTGTTTGGTTCATGATCACTAATTAACGACATAAAAAATGTATTTTTTAAATAATATTTTCAAAAAGCAAACAACTTTTTGAATCAATATTCCACTTTTTCACTGCAAATTACTATCAAAATAATTGAGAGAATTTCACTTTTTGATACAACCTCTGATGTTTAGCACCACTTTTTGAGAGAAAAATGCCCTCAAAAAGTCGTCCGACAGGAAAAACGATTGTCTCTTACACGTGAATCAGCTTTGAATTTTCTGAGTTTTACATTTATTTCACACAAATTTTCAAATAATTTATATTTTATTCTTATATCTTCATTTTAAAGTGAATATTGAGAAAATAAATCTAAAATAATTATATGATAAAAAAAGATTAAAATAATTTTTGAATAATAAATTATATATAAATAAGTTTTGTATGAAATATTTTTTAAGTTTTCTCCTCTCAAAATTCAATGAGGAAAAATAATCAAAATAATCAATAGCAGAGTTGTAATATGATTTGAGAATATCTCTCAAAATTCAATGAAAATTGAGATATAGGTCCCAAATTTTTTTAATTAATTGAAATTATTAAATAAATTTTTCCGATAAAAAACGATTAATTTTTTTTTATAGATTCTAATATTCAATAAAAATATTAATATTTTGAATATAAATGCAGATTCATGTAATTATATATATATTATTAAAATTATATTTTTATTTTAATAAGATATTTATTCAAATTTTATCAAAATAAAAATAGATTAATATAAAAAGAGAGATATGGTTATAAATTGACCTTATAATGTTATTTTTATGTATTTTAATATAATAACAAAGGATTACATTAGATTTATTTATTAATTTGTTATTTATTTTTATATATATAATTTATTTAAAAATTATATTAAATGTATATATATAATTGATCAAGAAATATATATAATAAATAATACATACTTTCAATGATATTCAATTTTCAATAATTAGCATGAAAATAATTTATTGAAATTCTAATCGTCTAACGAGTAAATTGTGAGTTTTTCCTTCAAATAATTTGAAAGAATTGAATCTATCGTTCGAATTTTTTTGGCGAGGTTCGTTTTCTCGCCAAATACCTGATAAATAATATTTTTGATAAATAATTGTTAATATATAATACTATTTTTTTTTTCCAATCTAAAATTTTGGAGTTGAAATTGAGTTCTATTTACGAATATTTCATTTTTAAAAAATACATTATTTTTTACTGAACAAATAACTGATTTGCTATTAATAAACATCAAATGATTTATCTATTTAATTTATTTAATTACCATTAATTTTTTCAGAATGATTTAAATGTGATTTTTCATATACTGCTTTAATAGCACTTTTTATTATTATTATATATTATAAAATAATGTTAATATTTATATTCAAATGTTTAATTGTTTATATATTGTTTTTTTTATGAGTTATATATAAATTATTGACTTCAAAAAAATATCTCAATTAATTTGAATAATCTCATAGAATCGGTCAGACTGATTGAATCAATAGAATTCCATTGAAATTTTTTCGCTCTCAAAAAGTACGGAGCTGAATTTGTAAATCTCTGAATTGCTTTCACTTTTTGAGTTTTTCTCCCTCAAAAAGTGAACCATTCAAGAGATTTTTGAATACTCAATGATTAAATTTAAAATATGTATATTTTAATATAGATTAATTATTATTCTTTTTAAATTTTTAATTAAACTATACAATATAAAAATAATATAATATACATATAAATCAAACTATATAATATAAATATCAAAGAAAAGCAATTTGTAAAAATTTTATTTTTTCTGTAAATTCAATTTATTAATTCAATGTATTATCTTAAATAATTTATTAATCCAATTTTATATTATTTATTAAATATATAAACATTTATAAATAAATAAATAAATATATTGATAAATACTGAATTATTCTAAATATTATAATGTATTTTATTATTATTTTTTGTTTTAGAAATTTGAATTAATTATTTAGTTTTGTGAGAATATAATTCTTTTTCAGAACGTTTTGATCAAAACGACGCCCTTAAATTTAATTCTAACTTTTTAATAACTTACAAATTATATTTTCTGTTAATAAATAAATTGTTTCAACCAAATTTCAATTATTATTTCATTTATCCTTTCAAATTTAATTATAATTTAAATGGATTCTATTTCTGATTGTCTCAATATCGAGTCATTTCAGCCAATAAAAGCTATTGGCAAAGGAGCTTTTAGTGATGTTATTTTAGTCAAAGAACTAAGCACTGGTAACAAATATGCAGCCAAAGTTTTGAAAAAAAGTATTGAAGATAATACCAAAGAAGAGCTAATCTCAATTTTCAGAGAAATAATGATCAATTCGAAACTTGATCATCCTACCATCATCAAATTCATAGGCCTCAGTCCAGTTGACTTTAATAATAATCCCAAATTTACAATAATTACTGAATACGCTCCTAATGGTACATTATCAACAGCCCTTAGGCTCGAGTCGCAAGGCATCTCCTTGCCAGGATGGAACGAAACGAAAAAGCTCATGATAATTTACGGTATAGCATCAGGCATGCTCTATTTACACGATCACAACATCATCCACCGGGACCTAAAACCAGATAACATTCTCCTTGATGATTTCTTCCTGCCAAAAGTTGCCGATTTTGGACTCTCGAAGGTCAAAAACGAAAATTCAAAAAGCCAAAATTACGAGTCGCAAAACCAAATAAAGGGCACCCCTGCCTTCCTTGCCCCGGAGATGTGGAATAACGGCCAGTTCACCAAGGCATGTGATGTCTACGCATTCGCACTCGTCGTTTTCCAGGTAGTCACGGGGGAAGTTCCCTGGGAAGGACTCAATTTGTACCAAATAATCGGAAACGTTCTTGCTCATCATATGAGGCCCCCTATAAAAGATGGGGTGCCTCAAGCTTACAGGTCCCTCATTGAAAAGTGCTGGGCACAGGACCCAAAATGCAGGCCGTCTTTCGGCGAGGTTCTCGAGATGCTCAGGTCTGACGAGGGCTTCATTACTGACGTAATTGACGGTTGCGACTTTTTCAGATACGTTGACTATATTGACAATTACAAAGGCCAAATGAATTCACCTTTAAAGACGAATATAAAATCATCTGACATTGAAGTTCCTAACGAACTTATTGAAAAAGTTGCATCCAAAAAAAGTCATGAGACCGATTATCCTCAGAAACAAGATTTGAATGTTCTGGGTTCTTCATTCTTCACAAAGGAGGCCTTCGAAGGTCTGCAGAGCGAGAACAAAGCGCTCGTCTTGCAGGCTGAGAATGACTGCGAGAAGCAGTTTCTCGTTGGAAGGAAACTTTTTGAGGGGAGTGATGACTTCCCTAGGGATATAGAGTTGGCAATCACCTATTTGAAGCTCGCCATAAAGAATGGCAACACAAACGCTGCAGTCTTCTACTCGCGGGCATTGCTTGCCAGTGAGGAAGTTCCCCCAAACTACAAGAAAGCCGCTAAAATACTCTCAAAATTCCTCTACACAAAAAATTCAATGGTTTACACACTATTTGGTCGTGCAAGGAAAAAGGAAAAAGATTTCACTGAGGCTGCAAAGTACTTCAGAAAGGCGGCCGACAAAGGAAGCGGTGAAGCCATGTGCGAGTACGGGAAGCTCCTTTTGAAAGGTAAGGGTGTCAAAAAAGACGTTAAGCAAGCCTTTCTATTTTTCCAGATGTCAAAAAAGAACAACTACACAAAAAGTGGGAAATATATTTCAAAAATTCAAGGGGACGATGAAGTTCAATTCAATTTTGATGACCAAAGCAAAACCGTCAGAATTGAATATAACCCTCAAAAAGTGGAAAATAATTTCAGGGGCATCATCTGGTACTTGGGTCACGGCAATCCAAAAAGGACCTACAATGATTCACTTATCGATATCTTGCCATCGACCAAATTTACAGACAAAAAGTGGTTCTTGCCCGAAAATATCGTTGACTTCAACAATACTGAAAATACGTTAAGCGACGATTGCTGCTTCAATTCACAGGATCTCCCATCTTCGTGGATCTGCTTCGACTTCAAGCAAATAAAAATCTCTCCAGAGGGATACGCAATTAGAACAAACTCCTGGAACGGTAAAGGTTGGTACCATCCTTTGTCTTGGGAAGTTCAAGCTTCAAACGATTACAGAAACTGGACTGTCTTGGACGAAAGGAAGCAAATGTCGGAGATGGATGACTCTGCTGTGGCGAAGACTTTTCCTGTTAATGGGATTCAGAATGACGAGTCATTCAGATACATTCGATTTGTTCAAACAGGCCTAAATTCAAGAAGAAACAACTGTCTCACTTTGTCAGCCTTCGAAATCTTCGGAACCATCATTCGGCCTTGAAATTAAATTTAATTGAGTACTATTTATGTGCACCATTTCTGCTTTTAGGTTTTTATTTCATTCAAGTAAAAGTGATTTTTTTAGTATGATAATAAAAATAAAAAAATTGATTTCTAATTATCAAAGAAGATTATTTTGGCTCCAGCCGCTCATGCTTTTTTTTTTTTTTTTTTTTTTTATGTAAATAATAATCGCGACAATAGCCAAAAAAAAAAAAAAAAAAAAAAAAAAAAAAAAAAAAAAACAATGCAAATATAAGCAATTATAATTTGTCATCGTAATTATTATCGGCATCAGATCTAAATTCAGATATAAATGCAAATATTGTTGAAAAGATGCAAAAATGCTTTTCATTATTTACATAAATACGCATTTATTGAGCCATATACAAGCCAAATTTATGCTGTTTATGAAGCTCTTCCTTCTTTTGGATCAAAAGAAGAAGGATTCAACAATATCATGCTACAAGTTTACACAGGAGAAAGAAAATCTTTTATTATCCAAGCTTTAACAGAATATCTTGCAAGACAAGAAAATATTGTTCATATTGCAACATCAAATATCATTTTGGCTGCAAGAGATTTTGAAAAAGCGTACAATTATTATGTTAATTGTGAAAGGAAAGCTTCAAAAGTGGCTTCATAAAATATAAAATTCCAAAAGAAATTCTTTTGCATGAATTTGAACTAGAACATATTAATAATTTTGTTAATAATTGAGATATTATTAGTCAGCAAGAATTTGATGCTTTTTATAATATAGAAAACTTTAATAATCCATGCAATATGAACATTTCTGTATGTATGGAAAATAGTAGAGCTAATATCATATACTCTACGTTCCATAAAGAAAAAGATTATTCAAAGTCAAAAAACAATTTATAATGACTTCTTCACAGATCAATATAAAGACTTTTCTTCCTGATTATTGGGCTTATTTAATCGTTGAAACATTCTTATTGATCCATAATAAAGTTATATCTGATTGGAGAAACAAAATTCTCTTAAATATTCCTGATTCAATCCGTGGAAAGCACATCGAAAAAGGAAAAGAAAACTCATATACAAGCTTTAAAATGGGATTCTATCCAATGTGCTTAGCTGAAAATTCAGGTGCAAATTAACTCCTCTTACAAAACAACAAAAATTTAAGGCAGAAAAAGGAAAACTGTATATTATTGATACTGAACTCAGGTTGATCAAAAAAGGCACAGATGAAACATTCAGTATAACTGCAATGTTTGATAAAATCTTTGAGGAATTCCAAGAAGTTATTGATGAAAAATTGCAAGGTCTCTTTGAAATAAGATTTTTCTTAAGAAGAATATTGGCTGGATGCGAATTCCATTGTTTTATCACTGAATTTATCATTTAGAATTATCAAATTTTATATTACCTTTTTTATGAGTTTGTATAGAATATTTAAAATGAAAAATTTATCATTTAGAATTATCAAATTTTATTTAATAACTATTCTTAAAATAAATTATTCAATCATTTATCATCAAAAAAATCTTCTTTGATTTCATTTTTAACTTCACGTTCAGAATTTATATAAGATTTAAATGTAGAGATATCTTTTGAAGAATTATTCTTATTTTCCCTTAAATACATATCTGCTGGTTTCTTTTTTGATGATTCAAAATTGAGTTGTTTTCTTTGGTTAATTATAAAAAAATATGTTTATGCATTTTTTTTCATTTTTTATTCAAAATTATATTTTGTAAGAAGTGCGAGAACTTAAATAACATATTTTTGTAATATTTAGTATGTTCATTATCTTTGTATCTTATCAAAAATACTTTCTTTTAGAAAAAAAAATAAAATTTTTTTCATTTTTTTTTCTTATTCCTATTTGATCAACGAGATAATAATTAATGTAAAATAATATAAAGAATATTTAATACACTGATATTAGATTTAAAATAACTTGTATTTATGCTAAAAAGTCAGTTACTGTCATCTATTTTAATTTTATGTTTTTTATATTCTATATAGAGTAAATAATATAATATAAAAAAATAAAGAAAATTGGAGACTTTTTATAGTTCCCGCACTTCTATTTTGTAAAATTTTATCGGTCAAAAAAACAATTATTTTTTGATCGTTTAGGCCAAATATCATCATTTTTGACCTAAACTTTTTCATAATTTGGAAGTATTGAAAGACGTATTCTATGAGTTTATTCAATATTGGCAAGTTTACAACACTTTTGGGACTTATGCCCTTAATTATAAAGAAGATAAATATTAATATAAATTAATTGTTAAATTAATTATTATATAATAATATTATACTTATTTATATTATAAAAAATAAGTTTTACATAGTATTTTCCAAGATATTACAAAAGTTTATAAAAGAATTTTGATCGTGTTTTAAAAATTTTTTTGGTACTAAAAGCTTATTTTTCAATAAGAATCAAAAAAGAAATTAAGATTGTATACAAAGGAAAACTATTATTTACTAAAATTATATTAAATTAGGTAAATGTTTATATATTTATAGAACAAATGTTTAACCTAAGACTTTCAAATCTTGACCTTTCCCTTCAAAATTGAGGCGTCGGTTAACAAACTCTAATTATTCATTCAAAAAGTTGTGATATAATTTTTTTATTAAAAAGCAAGAGAAAAAGAGATGAATTCCTTATTTCAATTTAAATGCATTATCGAATCGATTTTTTATTCAGTTTTACAATGAAGGTTTACAAAATTTCAGCAAAATATTTAGTGAAATTTGATTAATAATTTGAATGATGTTAAAAACAATTATTTTAACAAAATTTATATATTTATTTCATAGCATTTTAACAAATATCTTATCAAATTTCAAAGAAATTTTTATTCATGATGTTTTAAAATAATACTTTAATAAAATTTCAGCATTTCTTTTGTAAAATTATATTGAAATTTTAATGAAATTAGGAAGATTTATTTTATTACATTTTTAGTCATGCATTCTAATAAAGTTTTTTAATAAAATATTAATTCAATTTCAATATCAATTTTCATCCAATTTCATTCTATTTTGCATTACATTTCAATCTAAATTTAAATCCAGTTTTAATAAATATTTAATGAAATTTGAACTTCATTATTCATGAAATTTTTATCAATTTCAAATGAAATTTGAAAAAAAAAAATTTTTTTATGAAATTTCTATTTTTATCATTAAATCTCGTTTGTAAATGCAATTTTTTATGCCATTAATAAAAGAGTTTATTTATTACATTTAGATTTAAATTTAGTTATCCAATTCAAAATAAGTATTTAATGATATTTTTATCACTTGTTTTCTTATTACATTTCAATAAAAAAATCTTTTTTATGGAATTTTCATAAATTCAAATTTTTCATTGCATTTCAATTTTGTTTTAATTGCATTTTGATTAAACGTTTTTATTATGTTTTGATATAAATATTTTTATCCAATTGGTACAAATGTTTTTATGATATTTTTATCAATAATTTATTACATTTCATCCAATTTATTTTCATCGAATTTCTATAATAAAAAAATTTTCATGAAATTTCAACATTATTTTTTATTGCATTCGAACCACAAATTTCATATAGTTTTCTTTGTGTTTTTATCTAGTTTTAAGTATTTATTTTATCGAATTTTATATAAATGTAATTTAATCTAATTAAAAATTAGAGGTTTTCATGATATTTCATTTTGAATTTGATAAAATTGACAGCAATATTTTTGTATGAAATTCAAACAAAAAAAATTTTGATAAAATTCCATTTTTTATTTAATGAAATTTACATTGATACCTTATGAAGTTCTGATGAATATTTATAAGATTTCTGCATGTATTTTATGAAATTTCAATCAAATGCATTTTTTATAAAATCCTCAAATTTTTATTTTGACAAGATTGCAACAAATATTTTTTATGAAGTTTTATTCAATAAATATTTACAAGATTTCAAAAGTTGATTTGATGAAGTTTTAGAAAGTGTTTTCATGAAATTCCAATGAATGCTTAAATAAAATTTCAATAGAATTTCATGAAATTTTTTATTCATTGATTTGTAAAGTTTTCATAATTTTTTTATCAAATTTCAAATCACTGTTATTAACAATGTTTCATCATTAAATTTTTAAAATTTAAACCAGTTTTTTTATTAAGTTTTAATCACAATTTAAATCAAATTTCAGTAATACTTACTTTCGTTTTAACTGAATAAAAAATCTTATCTTTATAATGATTATTTGTTTTGTTTTTCGTTAATCTCAGTCAGGTCTGCATATAAATGCAGGCTATCAAAATTTTCTCATTAAGAGTTTTTTAGCAAAAAATCAACATCACTAAAAGATTTATAACCATAATTAGATAATGTCAAAAAAAAAAAAAATGAAATAAACAAATGAAAAAAAGTATATTGTGCTATGAAGCTCAATCATTTTATTCGAATATTCTATGAATATGCTGTTTTTTATGGATATTAGTAGTTTTGAAGGATATCTCTTACGAAGAGAGATCTATTAGTATGTGAAGTCAAAAAAAACTCGATGAATATTAAGTTTTTTGATTGGTTTCAATGACCAATTTAAAGATTATTAAATGGGTAAGAAAATTTATTAAAATCACCAAATAAAACCTAAAATTCGAAGAGATTTTGAAACTTTTTGAGGTCAAAAAAAGAGTGTCCCACCAATGAGAAAAAAAATTCCACTTTTTTCACTTCACATTTTGTTTTTAAAATTAAAAATGGGAAATTTAATTTTATTATCGCTCAAAAAAAAAAAAAAAAAAAAAAAAAAAGATTGTCTAATTTCTGCCCCTCAAAAAAAAAAATATTCATCTTGTCAATGACACAAGAAGTGAACGCTGATATTAAAAATTATTTGGAAAGATACTCGAGTATCCAAAAAACAATTCTCAATTATTTGGATGAAGAAGAAAGCAATGAAAAAGATTTCAAAGCATTTTTTGATAATTTCAAAATTCAAAACAGTAATTTCAATATCAAAGAAATATTTAATATGCTAAGATTCATCATTAATGATCATCATCGAAATGAAGATTTTTTCATAAAACTTGAAAAAATAATTATTTATTTTAAAGATGATTTCATGAAAAACTTTTCAAATAAAGAACTTTTTGATTTTTTTATTCAGAACAACGGAGTTATTCTTATTCTTCTTGAAAATCAAATGATCAAATTGGATAATGATATTGTAAAAGTTCTTAAAAGGCCTTCAAACATGAATTTTTTTCTACCTGAAATTGAGGCATTCTATTATGATAATGAATTGAAATTTAATGGAGAAAATCAAACAAGACTTGATAAATATAAGAAAATAAGAAAATTGGGTGTAAATAATGATGATATAGCAGAAATGATTCGAAATGATTCTATTGAACAATTTATTATTCATGTAAACAAAACAAATTTGCAACTTAATAGCAAAATAATGGATTCTCCTTTTGAAACAAATTTATATTTGAAACAAAACAAACCAACGTTGATTGAATATGCTACATTTTATGGATCAGTTCAAATTTTCAATTATTTAAAGCTCAATGGTGTAAGTTTGACAACTTCATTAATGAATTTTGCAATACATTCAAACAAAGCAGAAATGATTCATCTTCTTGAGGAAAACGATATTCCACAAATAAATTCAAATTATGAACCTTACATATATGAATCACTTAAATGTTATCATAATGAAATAGCAAATTACTTCATTGAATATAAAAATATAAACAAATTGTTTATATATTATTGCTTGCAAATTTATAATTATGAGTTTATTCCAATCGATCAAGATTCATATTCTAAATACGAATTACCAATATATGATATTTACAATTCTATTCAAAATCATCAGGAATTGTTCCATTTACTTTATAAAGAATCTTATTTAGATATAAATAAAGTATTCACTATTAACGCAAGCCAAACAAAAAGCATATTATCGTATGCTATTGAATGTTCAAATATCAATATGATTAAATTTTTATTGTCTCAACCAAATATTGATGTTAATTTGAAAACCATTTACATTTCAATTAATGCGTTTTAATAGCATTCAAAAAATAAAGCATTTAATGGCATTTGAATTAATGAAATTCATATTGTTTTTTTTCCATTTAGTGTTTTAATGAAATTTTATATTATGATGATTTAATGAAATTCATTTATTTTATTTCAAAGAACAGCATTGACAAGTGCAATTATGATGAGAAACAAAGAAATTGTACAAATGTTATTGTCTAATTCAAAAATTGATATAAATGTCATAATAATTTCAAAATATGTGCCAATTCATACAATTAAAAAATTTTAATTTCATATAGTTTTTAATTTGTTTTTTTAATAATATTTATCATTCTGTATTTAATGGTATTTATATAGATATTATTATATAACGTTTGTACAAATTTACTATTACAATTTCAAATATTCTTTTTCATCAAAAAACACCATTAATAATGACAATTGAGAATAATAACCTAGAATTTTTTACCTTACTTTTATCTAATTCAGTTATTGATCCTAATATTGTAGTCATTTTTAAAGCATGTTTTTGATTCAATTTCAAATATTTTTTATTTTAATATAATTTGTTTTTTGAATTTTATGGTGGAAATGTTTAAATATTTGAAAGTTTAAATGAATTTTTTTTTTCAATTTCAAAGAACTGCATTAGTATCGGCAATTGAAAGAAATTATTACAATATTGTTCAACTTTTATTATCTAATGAAAAAACAGATCCAAATGTAAAACTTGTTTATATATTTTTTTATTTAATACCATTTCAAAACAAGTTTTGTTCATTTAATTTAACCATTATTTTTATAAAGTACAATATTTTCTTTTTAATATAGTTCATCTTTTGAAAATTTAATGATATTTGTACATTCACATTTTAATGGGATTAATATTTTGATATTTTAATGAAACTATGCCAGAAGGCACTGCACTGCATTTCGCTATCAGTAGAGAATATAAGAATATTATTTGTCTACTTTTAAATCACAAGGATACAAATTATTTGCCTTTTTTATAAATTCAAATTTATACTTTTTGAATTTTTAATAAAAATGATTTCCTATAAGTTCTTTTATTTGAAATATATATCAAATTTGAGTTATTTGATTCACTAAGAATTATTATTTGATTAGCAAAAAACTGAGATTTAAATACATCTGAGGATCATTAAATTCATTTTGACATTCATAAACATAGTTTAAATAAAAAGCGTGCTTACCTATTGAAGTTACAGAAGATGAGATAATAACTTGCTCTAATGCAAAACTGCATTTAAATGCAGATTCTCCAATGATTTTAACAGAAGAAGGAATTGTAATTTGTGAGAAATAACATCTATGAAATGCATAGTTTCCAATTGATGTTACAGAAGGAGGAATTGTTATTTGTTCCAAATTATTAACATTTTGAAATGCTTCGTCAGGAATTAATTTAACAGATGAATCGACCATACAACATGAAAAATCTTTTAAAATACAAATTGAATTTATTGATTCTTTAAAATAAAACACGACACGGATTTTGATATCAATTTTCTTCGTTTTTTGAATATTTTCAATCATGTCTGTTATTAACTTAAACGATGGTGAGCTGGCATTAACCTCAAAGCAAATATCTTTGTATTTATTTAATCACATATGAAAAACTTGGGATTTAAGAGATTTATTGAAAAAGAGCATTTCTGCTTTTGACGGTTTGATATAGATTCGATTAAAATCGGAATTGCTGATACTCAATTCTTTATTGTTATTTGTAATGAGCAACAATTGTGTTTCTTCTAGCAATTTTGAAAAATCATTAATTTTATTGAGCATCATGTAAGCTTTTAGGAAATTTACACTCTTTTCATATCCTTGGTCTTTTGATATGATGAAATATCAAAAAGCTTCTTTAACATTCTTCTCTGTTCCTTCTCCCAAAAAAAGATTTTTTGCATATTCATACATGCACTCATTATTATTGGCCAAAGTACCTTTTTTGAAATATGCTACTACTTCATATTTTTTATCCATTTTACTACAGATTTTCCCTTTTAATAACAAAACTTGCCGATCTGAAGTTGTGCCTAAAATTGAAAGGCATTCATTTGCTTGTTCAATATCTTGTTGAATAATTTCACCTTTAATAAGCATATGGGTGTAATAAATAATCGGATCTATATATTTTTGTTCGTAGCATTGCTTTACATAAGTCAAGCCAAGTTCAATATCTTTTGGAAAACCGTTTGTTCCTTCAATTAATGATTTTCCAAGTTCAAACTTCTTTTCGATTTCTTGTTGAGCTTCTTGAACAAGAATTTGGTACGATTCATTAAGCTTTTCAAAATTAGATAAAGGACATGTCGTAACATTTATATCTGTTCTCTCAGTTATTTTCAAATCATCTTCTCTAATTTTTTCATTTCTTTGTAGACATGAATTTGCATTTTCATTGATTTTGATTTTTGTTTTATTAATTTGTGTTGATTCATAATTCTGCAGATTTGTTTTTCCTTTCTCATTGAATGTTGTTTCTTCAGTGTTTCCCTTTTCGTCTAGACAGTTCCTTGTCAAAAAAAAAAAAAAAAAAAAAAAATGATAAAATTGAGGATTAAAAAATATATTCAATCATTTATGTATTGAGGTTTATTCAATCATTTATATATTGAGGTTTATTCAATCATTTATATATTGAGGTTTATTCAATCATTTATATATTGAGGTTTATTCAATCATTTATATATTGAGGTTTATTCAATCATTTATATATATTGAGGTTTATTCAATCATTTCTTTTCTTAATTGGTCAAGTAACTGATATCTTTCATTGATGATATTTGTATCGATTTCGTCAGCAAGTGCAAATGAGTGATTCTTCATGTCATCGATGATCTCTGCGAATGACGGACGTTTGCTTGGATCGAATTCGATGCAATTTTTGATCAGTTGGATGCAGTACTTCGAAATGGAAGCTGACGAGTGCGGGAATCTGATTGGCTTCTCGTTTCCTTCTGTGTCTGCTTTGGGAGATGCCCTATGAACATGAAAAACAAGAAAATTCCGTATGAGTAAACGTCTGTCTTATTGTTGTACTCTTCTTCGTTTGACATCTCCGGTGACATGTAAGAAAAAGTGCCAATTCCCTTTGTCAGCGACCTGCTGATTTCCTCTTCAACAGCTGCAAAATGGACAAGATCGAAATCGATGATTTTCGCTTCATATGCGTAATTAAGCATGATGTTTTCGATCTTCAAATCGCGATGCATCATTCCGCGCTCGTGGATGCAATTCATGCCAAATGCAACTTCAACAGCAACACGAACTTTCAGCGTGTTGTTGATGATTCCTTTCTCAAGCGAGTCCTTCAGTTTGTATGGAAGAAATTCGGTGAAAAGTGCAACCGTCGTTTTCTCTTGTTTCTTTTCTTTATTGTCGTCTTCGTCGTCGTCGTCATCAGACTCGTATTCAACGTCGTCTGGATCGTCTCTTCCTTCTGTCCCTGATTTTCGGCTGCTTTTCTTGTTGTTCTCAACTTTTTCTTGAATGTTGACTCCAACAGCCTTGCAGATGCACGGGTGGTCGAGGCTGATCAGAGCTTCGAACTCTTTCAGCGAGTTTCTGAACTTGTCAAATGAGGCCTGCTTGTCGTCTGTCTTCAGAACCTTCTTGCACATCACTCGATGGTCGCGATTGTCAAAAACTTTGTAAGCAATCGAGGTCGCGCCTTCTCCGATCTTCTCAACAACTTCGTGGAATTGTTCATCTTCGTCACCGATAAAAACGACATCTTTTTTGGCTTCACTTTTTGTTTCCGCTTTTTTCTTCTTTCGAGCAGTTTCAAGGTCAAATGATTCGACCTTTTCGTACTTCCTGAGGCAGCCTTCAAGAAACCGAATCCGTTCCATGAGAAGCTGAACGTCCCTGTCCTTATCAAATTCATCATCTTCGTCACTTTTATCTTTCTTTTTATCATCTTTGTCACTTTTTGTTGGCACTTTTTCTTCATCTAGCATTCCACCATCGATGTAGTTGACTTGTTCTTTTACTAGATCTAAGCCAGGGCCAGTAATTTTGGCACTTTTCGGAATGTTGATTCTTGTGGACTTTGGAATTTGATCGAAAGAGTTTGTGTGATTAAAATTCAATTCTTTTGCATTTGGGAATGAGATCTCCTTGAGTTTTTCACAAGTTGAAAAGGCACTGCTTGCAATTTCCACGCTTTTTCCAAGAAATTTAACAGATTCGAGATTTTGCATTCCATACAAAGCTTGACGATGTATTCTCTTTACTGACGCTGGAAAGACAACTGTTTTCAGAGCAATACAGAAAGAAAGGCCAGAATCGTTGATTACTTCGAGTGAAGAATCAGGCTCAAATGTCAATGAAAGCAAGCTTTCGCATCTATTAAAAGCATTGTCTGTTATCTCCTTGATATGAGATGGAATTTTTGCCTCTTTTGCATCTTGGCGGCAAAAAACAAATTGGTTAAAAGTTGGACTTTCAGCATTGCTTTTTTTAAGTAGATATTTGTCCTTAGTCCATGAAAAAGTTGAATTTTTTGGTGAAATTTCAATTGCTTTCAAACAATATAAATTGTCAAAATTTGAAAAGTCTATAACTTCAAGTTTGGCTGGAACTGTGAGTTTTTCAATGGGAGAACCATGAAATGCTCTGTCTTCAATGGTTGTAGCTTCTGAGTTGTCAGGAAAAATAATTGATTTTAATTGATCATGATTTAAAAATGAAAATCTTTTAATTATTTTTACTTGTGTCGGAATAATTGCTTCCTTTATATCAAATCGTGCATAATGAAGAATATCAAATATGTCTTTGCTATCGTCGCTTTTGCCAAGTAAAAATTGATTATTATAATATGTAAAATTTTTATTTTTTGGTGAAACTTCAATGTCGGTCAATTCTCTTATATAGCAGCACCAACCTGTTTCTAAGTACTTCAGTTTTGCTGGTATTTTAAGTTTCCTAATGTGCGTGAAATGGAAGCATCGTTGTTCAAATGTTATTATTTCAGAGTCATCAGGGAATGTTATATCAATAATATTGTTATCTGAAAAAGCTTTTTTCTTAATTGATATTATATTGTATTTTTCTTTTTTATATTCAACAAATCGTGGAATGAAAATGCTTCCTGTTGCTTTCGGTGATTCAATAACTGAAGATGTATGATCTTTTTTGTTTAATGCGAGTCTAATATTACCATCTATTTCAATTTCCATTATCCAATAAAAAATATAAATTTTGAATAGTTTATGAATCGAAAATTGAATACAAAATTTTTATAATTCAATTTATGAAAAAAAAAAAAAAAAAAAATCGTTTAAAATTTTCTTATCTTGAAAAAATATGAAAAAAAGCATGAGTAGCTACTCATGGTATTTTTTGCAAAAGTGCAAAAAAGTTTCGAACTTTTTTTTCTGATGTACGATATATGGCCAATATTGACCTTAACCTCCGGGGTCAATAAGTATCGGGGGCGATAAGTATTCCCCAAAAAAAAAAAAAAAAAAAAAATTACTTTATGATAACAAAACACTTCAAACAAATTATTCAATAAGAGAGGCTGAAATTACTTGATCAGCATAACTTATTCCATAACTGTTCTTCCTCCTTTTCACCAGGCAATAAACAACCACAATCAAGAGCACCAGTATCGCGCAGGATGTCACTGCAATGATCACAATCATCTTCGTTGAAAGCACGTAATAAGTCGGCTTATGAGTTGGCTTCACAGTCAAGACTCCGCTAGGCGGCGGACAAGCATCGTTCCATTCAATTTCGAACTTTTCAGTTGTATTGCTCACTTCATCAACGATAGAAAGAGTGTTCACAAAAGTGTTGCACTTGCTGCTCGACAAAAGGTCGTCGCTTTCAAGAGGAACAACCGTTAGAACGCACTTTTTGCATGGCATGTCATCGAGATAGATGTACTGGCCGCCGACGGACTGTGTGATCTGCGTGTCGTAGACCTTGCCCGTCTCGGTGTTCCAGAGGGTCGCCAGCGCGAAGTACCCGATTTTGTAGCTCGAGAAGGACTCGCGGATGTTCCTGACAACGCTGATTGGAATCGCCGTGTAGGAGAGCTGCTTGTGCATCAGCTTGATCTGCCGATACTGCTGCGGTGCGCCGAAGCCGGTGTCCGAGTAGTCGTCTTCGCCGGGATTGAGAAGCTCGACGGTTACATCGTTGGTTGACACTTGGTAGGCGGGATTGACGGCGCGAAGCTTGTACGTGCCACTTTTGTACATGCAGTAAACGGCGGCTGGCGTTGCAGCATTTGCTAAGCCTGTTCCAAAGCGTTCAAATTGGCCTTCGTCATTTGGCTGGGTGAGAACGAGATCAAATGGAACCGACCCGTACTTCTTCCTGCCTCCTTCATCTTCGGTTTTGACCAAATAAGTGAACAATTTATTGCATTGAATCTTAATAGGATCACTCACAGCCCTAGAAATAACTTTTTCATTATCTTTTTCAATAACTTTTTCATTGTCAATAACTTTTTCTTTGTCAATAACTTTTTCTTTGTCAATAACTTTTTCATTATCTTTTTCAATAACTTTTTCATTGTCAATAACTTTTTCATTATCTTTTTCAATAACTTTTTCTTTGTCAATAACTTTTTCATTATCTTTTTCAATAACTTTTTCATTGTCATTTTCTTTTTGTTGTGTTGGTTGAACGATAAGAGTTGCATCAACTTTTTGATAAGTTTGGAAAGGATTTGATCCTTCCTTGCTGCTCTGTGGAGGGAAATCGGAGTCCTCGTATCCTGTCACTTTGATGCTGATCTCTTCGAGTTTGTAATCGGCTGGCCCAATATTTTCCCTGAGGAACTTGACAGTCCAGACGCCGCCGGCTGCTTCGCCGAAGAAATCTCGCGCTGCGATTCTGTATTTGTGCGACTGCGGCTCCCTGATTGGCGCCACGTCTTTGACGAGCCTTTCTGTTCCGAGTGGCGAGACAACAAAAATCCTGAGCAGAGCGTAATCCGAGGCTTTGCTGGAGAAAGTCATGATCAGCTCGATGAAGTCGATGTAGTTGATCTTGGAATTGGTGAGGTGAAGTTGAACGTTAACGGTTTCTGAGAGAAAAGAAGGAATTGAGAGAGGAAGAGACTTTGAATTGGCTTTGGCGGTTTCTGTGGGTGCCTTTTCTTTATGGCGATATGATTTGGCCATTTTAACTGCAGCTTCCGCATCTAACCGCCCAAATCCGTATATTGGTGAATATCTTATTCCTTTCTTGTTTGTTTTCCAAGTTTTGGAGTATGGATCGTTTTTAACAGATGTAAGAGCTATGATTGCTGTTATGTCATTGGTTTTTAAAGGTTCGTTGGTTGATGATAGAATTAATGATATGACACCTGTGGCCATTGAGCCTCCCATGTAACTTGGTAAAATAGTTTCAGAGCAAATATTGTCAAATCCATCTCCTGTTGAAATATAAGCTGATAGTGATGCAACTTGTGAATCATAATCTCCTCCTCCAGTAACAACTGATCCAAGAATCACATTCCCACGAAGTGAAGTTAATGTTCGACCTCCTCGTTGTGAAATTTCTGCAAAAGTGAGGATATATGGATTAGATGGATAATAGAGATAACTTAGATCTTCGTTAACTTGGATTGCGCCATTATGTACACTGGTAACATAAATTGCTTGTTGATTAAAAGAATTTTCTTCATTTTCATCAAATTCTGATAAATAAACTAAGCCCGATTGATATTGAGAGTAGGATGGAAATAAACGAACTGATCGGGGAGTATCTTTATCTCTCTTAATTCCTTCTTTATAATTAATTACACTTTTATTGCCAGCTATAACTGCAACGCAACTGACTTTTGATTTAAAAGCAATACCAATTCCACATATCTGATTATCTGAGCCTGCAGCAACAGTTGCTAGCTTTGTTCCTGTATCAAGGATAAATTGGCGTGGGTCATATGAAGGATCATTTGAATTGGTGATATAATTGTAAGATAAATCAAAATCAAAATTTTCTTTCAAATCACTGTGATTTGCTTGGCATCCATCGTTAATGATAACTATATGAACTCCTTCTCCTGTAGAGCCAGCTTCCCATGCTGGAACAACATTTAAATCCTCTTTAGAAATCCCATTAAATATTGATCCATCATTTTTGATATAATATTGTTTTTTAAATAAAGGGTTATCTGATGGAGAAAAAGCACAGCAAAATTTAACAAAATAAATGCAAAATTGCAAAAATATCATATTTATACTATTCTATCGTCTATTATAAAATTGAATGATTATTTTTTGAATACTCTCAATATTTTATTAATGATATTTTATCATTTTATCTTTACATATTTAATTCATTTATATAAAGAAATGTATTATTCATGATTTTATATTGTAATTATTTATTTATTTATATAATTTATACATGATTATTTATTTATTTGTATCTTTCAAGATCATGAAACTTTTTCAATAATTTCAAATTTTTCAAAAAATATGTTTAAAATTTTTAATGGATGAATCAAATCCATCCTGTTGCTTTGAACCAATATCAATTGATCTAAAAAATCGACTTGAAATTGCCCAAAAACAAATTACAGATCTTACTTTTCAAAATTCAGCGTTATCCCAAGAGTTATCGAAAAAAAATCAAGAGATTGAAAAGCTTCGATTTGAAAAAAATCAAATTATAACAGAAAAAAGCAATGCAATAGACCATTTAACAATTATAAAAGCGAAATCAGATATATTAAAAAGCGATATTAAAAAAAGAAAAGAAGAAAATGAAAATTTAAACAAAACCATTGCAAATCTCGAGCAGAAAAATAAAGAAATGTCAGATTTACTAATAAAAGCATCAGAAAGATTGAAAAAAAATAAAATTCAATTATCAGAATTGAATAAGCAAAATGAAAAAATAATAAATGATGCATCTTCTTCAGATCAAGAAACAATACAGAAATGTCAAGTCCAATTAGCGCAATACGCAAATGTTATTCGTGAACAAGAAGATCAAATTCAAATTCTTTTAAAGAAAAAGTCCGAGCAAAAAGCTAAAATAAAGGAGCTCATAAGATTACAAAACGATAACCAATCCAAATCTACAACTGCCAACTCGCCAAGTTCAGAAATTACCCAATTAAAATTAAAAATCCAAAAAATGGAGATTGAGAACAAAATGTTACAGCACCAAAACGAGTCTTTACAAACAGTATTAAAAAAATACAACGAAATAGAGTCAGATAATATTACATTACATGAAACGACAAACAGACTTGAAAATGAAGTTAAACAATTACAAAAATTATTAGATAAATCAAACGAAAGATTCAAAGAGTTGTCGAGACCAAATAGCAATTCAAATAATTTCTGTACTGAAGAAGAGTTTTACGTTTTTAAAGAGAAAGCTTCGCATGCAGATGAAATTGAAAAAGAAAATCAAAATCTATTAGATGAAATTAAAAAGCTTTCATCAGAGATCAAGGTTCTGCAGTTAAATAATTCTAAATTATCTGATAAAATAAATGATTTAAATTATGTAGCTCTGGAACATGAAAAAATCAAAAAGGATGTTCTGAAATGTGAAGTTGAAATACAAGAGAAAGAAATAAAAGAGCAAAGCTTACTAAAGAAGTATCATTATTACAAAGAAAAGACCAAAAAGCAGTTACAGATAATAAATAATTTTGAATCAAAAACAAATGAAATTAATTTAGAATTGGACAGACTTAGAGAAAGAGAATCACAGAAAGAAGCAGCACTTCGAAGAAAAAATCGAAGTAAGGCAGCCAATGAAGAGAATGTTGTGAAGCTTTCAAGAGAATTATATGAAGAGAAAGCAAAGAATGTCAGATTAAACTCTAGACTTCAAAAAAAGCAATTACAAGATATTAATTCTAGTAATCCTTAATATAAATTGATTACGATATTAATTTAATTTTTATATAAATAATGTTTGTATCTATTTTATTTATCTCCATTTCTTCATTGCTGTTATTATAAATGAAATCTTTTCTTTAAAATGAATAGAACTGATGAGAATGTCAATATTTTTTAATATCGATCATGATAATTACACTTTTTAAGTCAAATCAAATTTAGCAGAATGATGATATTCACAAAAGTATATAGATAATTTTTTTCTCGATTGATTGTGCTTTGATGAATGAAGAAACTGCAAGTAACTAATTTGCAATTGCAAAATGGTTATATTAAATTTTTAAAAAATCAATTTATTTTCTGATATCAATAAAAGATATATACACTGATACTCGAGATCGATTTCAGAGATCAAGAGTTTTTTTCTTAGCTTTTGATATTTGAATTTCAATCAATATTTTTGAAAAATTAATAACCGTAATTTAGTCTCAAAAGTATCATGAAAATTTTCAATTTTAACCTGATAATCGTGAATGACTTGTTATCAGGTTAAAAATATGATAGCGAGATTAAAGAATATCATGATATCAGATTTGATATTTAATATGAAAATAATTGTTAACTTGATATCAATTACTAAAACCTAGAGATCTCAAACAGATTTTTCTTTTTTATAATTGGAATTTCTTATTTTAAATGTTTAAAAACAAATAATTTTATGTAGTATATCAATATTTTTTTTTTTATGTATTATTGATGTTTACTTTAATTTTTAACCTGATAATCGTGAATAATCGTGAATGAGAAGAAGAAAGAGATGTTTTTAATATCCATTCTCATAATAACAATTCTACATATGATCATGATTTTAATGCATTATTTCTGAATGACCATAATTTTAACTTGCTGAAGAGTTCGCATCAATTTTGTAAATTGTATTCTTTTTTATATAGATTTTTGAGAGAACTGATTGAAAATGGAAATAAAAAAGAATTCTCAGAGTTTAATGACTACTTCCGAATAAAGGATTTTCTAAAAACAAAAGGCCAAGTAGCCATTTAAATGGATTTGCCTCATCTAATTTGATATAGATCCATTCCTCAATTTTGTATCCAATGTAATTGCAAGGTCCTTCTTTGTATTCGCACTTTTCGCAAACATAATCAGAAGTATATGTTGCAGTCTTTTCATCCATCCAAGCGCAATCAACTGGGAAATTATTCATCAATCCTGTAAATTTGGTAATATTTGGGTGAAATGTTTTATTTGTTTTCCCTCTAATGCTGTTCAATGTGAAATAAACATGTGTGAAATAGCACTTATGTGTTGCTGATGGTTTGAGATTGAAGCGTGGCTCTGCTGTTGTTCCTCCCCATGAATTCTTACAAATAAGACAATTTTCATTAAAATCATATCCTTCTACAATGGCAGCATGCCAACCATCCATTTTTCCTTTTGGTTTTTCAGTTAATCCTCCTTGTGCAACATTCTGCCATCCAGTTTGACTCGTTGAAAAGCAAACAATGACAGACAACGTAATTGCATCTAAAATTGTTGACTTTTTTGTTGTTTCGCAGCAAATTCCATAATGAAAATGATTTTCAAGAAGTTTTATTGAAATTTCTGGTTCGCCTCCGTTGCATCCATTATAGCAAGCAATTCGATAGCACTCTTCAAACGATGGTGGTTCTATTGATCCGTATATTCTCAGTATTGTGTTTATATAAGCACTGCAAGCGGCAAATGCATAGCACGTTCCACCTCTTTGTTTATAAACTCGAGATGAATTTGTATTTCGAATATATCTTGATGATAATTTCCCCGGTTTTATTGGTGATATGACCTTTCCAGCATCATTTTCAATAAATCCAACTACTTTTGATGGTTTTTCTAATTCACAACCTCCTCCTTTGTTCCTTCTCATCAAATATAATGTGGAATTTTTTTCTACATGGTAATGATCTAATGTGTTGCCATCTTTGAGTTGATGTGCCAAAAAAATTAAACGTTGTTGATCTGGTTGCATTCCTGTTTTATCAAAAATTAAAGATTTTAAATCTTCTATTCTTGTAGTTGGTTCCACATTAAATACAATATGTTTTCCTGTTAATGTTTTAATGAAAATCTGCATTTTAATAAATGAAGTAATCTGATAAATTTTCAATTCAAAAATTTTTGAATGTCATTGTATTCTTTTAAAAAGTTTTTATGATAGAAAAGTCAAACAATATTCTTTGTTTAGTTATTTTTAAATAGTTTTAATTAGTGTATATAATTACAGCTCGTATTTAATATGGCAGGTTTTTAAAACCCATTCAATTTTTTTGTCTTCTTAGGAAGAGGTATATCAACCAAAATTTTTATCACAAAAAGTTATTAAAAAATTATCAAAAATATAATTATATCTTTTTGTAAATTCATTCAATTATGATAATAATAATATAACTATTAATAATACTTTGTAATATAAATATTAATATTATTTATATTTGATTACATTGAGTATTATTCTTGATACAAGATTATGCCAAAATATTTTTTGATAAAGCAAACATATATAACTTTTTATTTATTCAATATTTTTAAAATCACTTATTAGATCAATATTATAAGTTTCATAGTTATGATTCTATGGGATGAAAAATATTTCATGAAAAAGTTGAATTATTTAAAAATTTTGAAAATTTTGTCTTTCATTTAAAATTTTGAGAATATTATAACAAATAATTCAAAATGCTAACAAAAGCTTTTACAAACTTTTATTTTCAGTAAAATAATAAAAACTAGAGGACTGTAAGCTAAAATATAAAGCATTCAATTGACAATAATAAAGGAGACGACACTCCAAGCAATTTATTTATTGATAAAAAAGAAAATGAATCTAATTTGATATTGGCTTCTAATCCATCAAAATCTGCTTATATCAAGATTATATTCAATGTTCCTGTAGCGGCAAATGCTTTGATGATGACTTCAAGAAACGTTTGGTATGATCAATCACCAACTAGTTTCCATGTTTTGGCAAGTAATGATGAAAAAAACTTTGATTTTTGTTTAGGGCCGGAAGTATCATAATTTTTATTTTATATAACATGCCATTTGTTTCTTATATAAAAAATTATAACTGATAGGAAATTTTACAATACTAATAAAATTTTCGTAACATATACAAAATTTTCGTAACACATACAAAATTTTCGTAACAGATACAAAATTTCGTTATAGAAGAGGTATTCATGTTAAGTGACTTAACGTCTTTTTGGATTTTTGAAATGTATTAATTCAATGACTATTAGAGTATAAATATTCTAATTTATAAAAAAAACATATAATTGCTCTATATTATCTTTGGCAAGCATTGCATTGTTAAAATATAAGAATTTTATTTTTTCAGATATATTAGAATTATTAGACTTTTTTTTAATAAGGATTAAAAATTCTTAAAAATTTTAATAAATATATAAAGAATTAAATATTGAGTTGGCTTTATATCTCATTTTAATAAATTCGATATTTAAAAAAGCAATGGATTTAACAAAAAAAAACAAAAGAATTAATAAAAATCCAACCCAATTTTTTTTTCAGCCTAGCTTTTTTCTTTTATTTTTAATATATTAATTATTGCAATTCATCTTAACATATATTGCGATCAATAAGAAATTTATGTGTTTAATTTTGAGAAAATTGATTTCCAACAATATCGATGTTTTTTTTGGGTGCAAAACGTCAAAATGTTAAAAATCAAACAACAAAAAAAAATAATAAATTGAAATTTTACAGATATTGGATAAAATATATATTTCTATATATATATATATATATATAATAGAAAATGCCGATAATTTGAATCAAATAATTTGCTAAACATTTAAATAATTCTATTAATATTCATTTTTTCTAACAAATAAATCAAAATTAGCTTTTTTTCAAAGGATTTCACAAAAGTGTTCACAAATTTTGTGAAAAACTAATACTTTTAAATAAATATTTTTTTTTTGAAATAAAAATAAGTTAATATCTAAATAATTTTTTATTAAAAATATTATTAATCGATATATGTTTTAATTTATAATTATTTAATGTCAATATAAATATATATTGAGATATTTTATATTGTTTTATAGAAAATCTTTCATTTAAAATTCCAAATAAATAACGAAATATATTGAAAATAGTTTTTTTTTCTCACAAAAAAATGATTAAGCAATATCTTGAAAATAAACGCATGTAGTCATATAAAATTTGTAATTTATCTTAATTACATATTATAAAAATGAAATAAATAAGTTTGAATTAAATTGCTAGGCTAGTTTTCTTCGTGAATACCTCTGTTATAGATAAAAAAATTTTGTTATAGATGATTTTTTTTTGTTTTAGATAAAAAAATTTCGTCACATATACTATTTTTTTGTTACAAATACCAATTATTGGTTATTAATAAATGATTTTTGTATCAATAACATACTTTTTGTAATTGATACAAAATTTTATTATAGAAAATTAAAATGATGACATATTGGGCCCTTAGGAATTTTTTCTGGTATTGATTTGATGAAAAATGAGCAAAAACAATTTTTGTTCAGAAATGAAAATCAATATTCTTGCTATAAAATTGTGTTTACTTCTACTAAATGTTCTGGTAATTATTATGGATTGTCTCAGTAAAATTTAGGAAGAGCAGTGAAATAATATTATTTTTGATATACTTTTAAATACTCTTTTTTGTATAAATAAAACAATTAATCAAATACTATATTGTAAATTGAGATCCTCAAAACTTTTATCAAGTTTTGAAAAATGAAGAGATGCATCTTCAAATTCAAATATTAGAGAAATTTATCTTCCAAAAAGTTTGAAAGAATCATAATTTGTCCATTTAACTATTAATTCATATTCAAAGCTGAAATATAAACTAGGAAAAGAAATTAAATAATATGTTAATTTAATATATCATAAATACACAAATAATGAATTTTGTAACAAATTAAAAAAATTTGTATTTGAAACTTCGTTATCACTTTTATGTTCTTTACTTTTTTTAATTTTCTCACTTTTCCAATAAATTCAGAATTTGAAGGGAACTTCACTATTATAAAGAAAATATGAGTGAGCCTTACTAGAAGTCTATATCGAAATTGGCTGCAATGAGATAGAAGTCTGAAGATGAAAAGTGGGCAAATAAGGATTGAAAAGTTGAATTTGCTAAAGAAATCAGATCTAAATGAAATAATTAGCTCAGGCGAAGATGTAATGCTTGGATCATTCCATGAATCAGTTTTTAAAGCTATGATTCGTGGTTATGGAGAAAAAAGTTGAAAATTTGAAGAAATCTTTATAAAATTAAAAGATATGTTGAAATCAAAATAAAATTTTAGTATTTATAATAGGACAATGCTTGGTTTTGTCTTTTTCCCCCGAAAAGTATACAGTTAGCATTTCTTTACAGAAAAATGATTTCACCTGTTGAGTCTTTTTCTTTAAACAATAGATCTGAAAACGAAATTGTGTATGTAATAAACTGAGCTTCAAAAATTGTATTCTTTCATATAAATATTATGTTCAGTAAATGTTGTACATGGAACTTGGTTAATTTTTTTTTATGAGCATTTATAGATCGAATTAATAATATTCTTCAAGATTTGTGTCATCTAAATCCATTTGATTTTGTAAAACAGGATTTTTTTATTTTGTCATATTGATTTTATGATTGATAATAACGTTTTTTTATTTAAAATGCAATTATCTTAAAAAAATTATAGGGTAAAATCTGCAATAATTCGCATATACTGTTTTATTTATTATTATATTTGTTAATAATAATAAAAAGATATGAATTAAGTAATTCAATATATACCGCTAAGTAAAATTTTAATTTGAATGATTTATTTCAATATGAAGAAACTTGATACAAAAGCAATAACTCATCTATTTAAACTTCGGAACGATCAAGAAAAATGGCAAAAATATGATCCGAATTCATCTAGTATGATATTATTTAATGACATTCCTGCTGTGCCTATGTATCAAAGAGCAAAATTTTTAACCGATCTTACAGCAAATCGAAACTTAAAGTCAGCACTTGATAATATTGGATATAATTATGTATTTAATAAGAACGTTTTAACTCGACTCATTGAAGAAGACGCAAAAGAATCCGAAATCCCAATTATTATTGCTTGTTTTCAATTAGTTTCACTTTGTTACGATAACAACAAAGAGGTTCAAATTTCTACCGATGATTTTTCGTTATTTATGCAAATCCTTAATTTCAATTTTATTGAAAGTATAAAAGATGAAATCAATTTTTTGTTTCGTTCACTTCTTGAGATATCCTTAGAAATCAAAAATTTCGAATGGACCAAAACAAACATCGATCTTGTCATAAAACAATTTAATCAAAATAAATCTTTACCAAATTCCTTTTATCCATTATTTTGCGATTTTTTGTCAATTATACTCGAATTTCCAAACAGAGATGATTACTACCCGCCAGTACTCGACTTCCTATACCTAGTTTTCCAGGAAAAAAGAGTACTTATTGAAACCGACAAACTTTTTGAATTAATTAAGTTCATAAAACCGTTAATTATAGATTTAGATCCGAAAGCTCTTTATATTCTTAGTGAAATATCGAAGCGAATCGACTACGAAGTTCCTCCAAAAACGCCTTCAGAGCCACGACAAACATTGATAGAATTAATCGACCAATTAGTTCCACTTTTTGATAGCAAAACCGTTTCCATATCCACAGAAAAATTTCAACTGACAACAAACAAAGAGGATTCACAAATTCACAACCTTCCGTGCACTTTTTCATCAGAAGAAATTGACGATTACAAATTTGACTTTCAATTTGACGATAAAAAATTGTTTCAAACCGAAACGGTTATTAATTTGCCAAAAGAACTGATCACCGAAGAAAACTTTTCATTATTCAAGCGGTTTGACAGTGATATCGTCGATTCAATTGACACTTTTGTGGTATTTTTGGAAAATTTAGCGTATAAATGGTCATATCACTATTTGCACAAATTGATTCAATACATAATTGAAGCCAATCAAAAAGATGAAGTGAAATATCAATTGATTGCATCATTCATCCTTTTGCTAAAGAAACTCACTGACAGCACAAAAATCGACGTTGATTTGTCACAATATTTGACGTTACTTTTTGATGACAATTCTGACAAACCGCTTTTTTTTGATGCCAGAAAAACGGCTTTTGGTCCTTATGCCTTAGATCCGCTTTTGAATGATTTTCGATCGGCCATTATTGAATTATTGCTCTTAAAAAGTGGCGGTAAAATTGTTTTAATAAACAAAATCTGTCTGTTTAAACTATTGAAAATTCAAAGCAAGCAACCGTTTTTGATAACCGAAACATTGGTCCGTCTGTTATACAAGGTTTCAATTGAAGAATTTCTCGACTCAAGAGACATCATAAAGAATGATGCGAGCACTTTACTTGTGTCGAACAATGACAAGAACAACATGACAATCATTGAAAATGAAAAAATTATAAAAGAGCCGTTTTCATTTGTTAACGATCTTTTATTAACCGTTTCAAAAACCGCCCTTGTTCTCAAAAAGCTTGATGCACCTATTGAATCTAGGAATGCGATTTCATCTTTCATCATTGCCCTTCTTTCAAACAAGTCTTCTTTTTACTCTTGCTTGACAATGAATTACTTTGTTGACTGTTTATTTAACTTTATATTTGAGAATGGTTTGTCCAAAATCTTTTTAACTACAATTTACAAGAGTCTACTTCTTCTAGATAAAAGTCATAAAATAGCACCACTTGAGTATCTTGTTAATCTAATGTTTCAAGCGTCTGAATTCATATCCGCAAAAGAAAATGAATTGAAAGATTATATGGTCATTATCAAAGAAATGATCTTTGATATTGTTTCATTTACAATTCGATTAGTTCCTAGGTTATCTAAACTATATGAGCAATTCATTATTCCTATTTTGTATGATGTTTCATCTGTTGAAACGATGAATCGTGCATTTTATGTGCTTATCACTTTTTCAATGAAAAAGAACTTTGTTCTTGACATGAGAATCTTCGATTTACTAGTTGAAAAGATCCAATATATGAAATATATTAATATAATCAACTTGATTGGCTTGAGTACTACACTTTCACGTAAATCGATGTTCATGATTCGAAGGCCTTGTTATATTCCACTCTTGTTCATTATGTTCAATAAGAACGACGAAAACAAAGATGTTCGTTTGAGGGAAGATGTCATTGAACTTTTGAAAGAATTAGCCACATATTCTGAATATAACAGAAGATGTCTTCATGATGGAAAAGTAGATTCGATTCTTCTTTCTTACATCAATAATGAAAATCCAATTCGTGTGAAAGGAGTTGAAATTCATCTTGATTATCAAGACGTATTTTTAAAGAAAGATGCATTATATCTTTTGAATTTGATAATACCAGCCAAATCATCAAATGAGATAGTTTCACATATAATAGATATAATGACATCTCAGCAAAATGTTGTTTCAGGAATTTCCAATTATTATGACATTTACACTGAGCTTTATAAAATTGTTTCCAAATCAATAAATCATCCAAAACCTTTCTTTGATATCGGAAACATTAGAGCTTTTTGCTTTGCTAGTGGAATTGATCCGATTTACTTTAAAGATACAACCTTCACAATATCATTCATGATGAAAGCTGATCCACTTTTATTAAATAAATCGACATCACAAGTTATGGTTGTTTCTTTATTTGATCATTCACAACGAAGACTTTCAATTGTCTTAATGAGCAATGGTATTTATGCTTCTTATGAAGCCAATAATCAAAACACTGTTGTTCCACTTGTTCAAAGATCGAATCCTAATGAATGGGCCTTTTACACATTCATGTTTATTTACAAAAAAGGAAAAACTGGAACTGGAACTGGAACGTATTTAATTACAAGTTACAAGAATTTAGAAAGACAACATGATTCTGAATTTTGTAATATTAAATTCGATGCAACTCCAGATTTGACACTTTTACTTGGCGGTTGTTCTTATTCAAATAGAAAAGTTCGAAATAATTTCGAACGCTGTGCGTCGATTTCCAATTTATCAATACTGCCTGGAGCACCGAAAACTAGAGATGATATTGTTAACATTTTATTACAAAATCAAAAAGCTGCTTTGAATTATATTTTCTCAACAAATAATTTCAATCCAAAACTGACAAATCGGACTGAAAAAATGACATTCAACAATAAAGAAATTGAAGTTCAATTTGTCCGAAATATCTATGAAAATACGACAGTTGAGACTTTCTTGTCTAATTACAGTATCAAGTTAATAAATTCATTCAAGAATTTAGAGCAAAACATGTTTAAATACATAACTCCATTTCTTTCATTATCTTTGCAAAACATTGATTCGCCAAAATTGATCAATAAATTTGAATCTATTTTAATGGGTGACCAAATATCAAAAGAAAAACTGAATTTTGTCTTTTTCAAGAGTCTTTTTGACATAACTTTTGTCTTGTATAACTGTGAGAAAAGTAACAATAGAAAGATGGCATCTAAAAAGAAAAGTAAGCAAAGTAATGTCTCTGATTCTTATGTGATTACTGACTGTTGGTCCAAATCGATTGTTTTCAATATTGACATATGGAAGAAATCTGAAGAATTCACGCAAATCTTAGAATTCTTATCGTTGTCGATAAGTAATCACTACATACAAAAACTCTTCTCTAAAAGAGACGATTTCTTTTCATATTTCTTGTATCAATTAAATAGCATAATTGAAGAAGGAAATGACGAGATAATAGACAATTTTATTTTGTTTTTATCTCGTGTTTCTTACATTCAATTAAGCAGAGAAGATTGTTCAAAGCTTTTCTCATTGTATTGTAATGTCAAATCGAAAGACATTATGATACATTATTTGAAACTTATTCAAAACATTTCACAATCCATTTCAAAAAGTGGATTTAAAGGATTGAATGATTTTTCAAGTATTTATTCATTAATTGAATCTTGTTCTGCTTCTGAAAATGAAGATGTTGACAGCTCTGATCTAATTGATATTGTTGTTAATTTAATTTTGGTTCTTCATGAATTGTATGGGAAAGAATTTCATACAAAAGTTATTAAAATTGTTAGAGCTTTTTCAATGGCATCTTCATCGTTCATTAAGAAATTATTTAGTAATCTTGAATCATCAATTGATGAATATCCAAACTTGTTCTCTTTAACAACATTGATTGCATTCAATTATCGAATAATCATCACTTCTGGCGTCTCAAAAATTCCATCCAAAAATAAATTCAATCAATCAGAACTTTGGTTTGTTTTTCCAACACTTCTTGCCTTAGCCAACTTTTCACCAAAGATGTTAAAACAACAACCAAAAGAAGAAAAAGAAGAAGAAGTTGAAAATGATAATATTAAATTGTCTAAAAAACTTTTTGAATTCATTGTAGAAAATTCAATTGAAGCTAATTCTTTTGATTCTGTTACTAATTTCATTAATTTATGTTCAAAACGAAACATAACATTAAATAATGAAATCAAACCAATTGAAGAAGGTTATTTAATTGATAATCCACTTTATTATTATCTTAATTTATTAATTGACAAAATTTTTGCTTTAGAAATTGAAAACAAAGACGTTATTTTCAATGTTTATATGAATACAATCACATCTTTGTTTTTCCATTTGAATATAAAAACACTCCAATTTGAGAAGCCAAATATGGATCCAATTCAACATTTGGAATTAATTTATACGAATAAAAATAATCTCAATGAAAGTTTCACTTATCATGTTTGCATGACTGAAAATCAAGAAATGTGCAACATTGATTTAATTAACCATGCAATTCAACTAGCTTACAAGCACATTAATCTTTTTGGCCATCATGAAAAGATTAGTGAAAAGAATAAAAAGCCAAGTCTATTAAACATTGGAATCCAAATGATAAATGGTGAAAATATAAAGAACACAAAAAATTCATCATTTTCAATTCAAGAAATAAATGAATTTATTTTATTATTTAAGTCAAAAAGTGACAAATCCCAAATAACACCAAATCTTTATATCGATAAATTTAAGAGCATGAATAGCGTGTTTGATTGGCTATGGGATACATTAAAGACGAAATTTAAAGATGATTTTAAGGCAACTTCTGATTTGATAACTTCTCGTTTATTGTATAACATATCACAAAACTATCCGCTCTACGGCAAGGCAGAATGGATCAACTATGTTAAGAATTACGAGAAGAATCTGTCAACAAAACAAATTGGCACGAATGAAAATAATGAATCATTTGAATTGTTGCCAATTTTGAACTTTTGTTATTGTCCTTTCTTACGTAGAAATAAGAAAATCATTGATGAAAAAGATGAGGATGAAGAATTGTGTGACTTCTTTGAAGATGTCAATCATTACAATAATGAAAGAATTGATTTTGAACCTAATGCTTTCAATATTGTTTATGGTCGAAAAGTGCCAATTTGCTTTAGAATTGATCAAGAAGGCGTCTTTGTAAATGATCGATTCATTTCTTATTCTGTTTTTAAATTTGTCATTTCAATGAATCGAAGTCATAAGAATTCTGATGAAGATTCTACAAATGACTTGATAAACAATTCTATCTTATTCATTTTAACAAATGGAATCTCGTTCTTATTACAGTTTGTTGAGAATTCAAGTTATTTCATACAAACTATTAAGAAACAAAAACTTCCTCCTCAATGTTTCATTGCACATTCAAAAGATGAAATGATTGAGTTTTTGAAGCCAATTTGTATCTCGTGGCAATCTTCATTAATATCAACATTTGATTTCTTAAATGTTTTGAATTTAATGGATGGAAGAACTTATTTGGTATCAAATTTAGATGATAATAATAAACAACATTATCCAATCTTTCCATCAATTGAATTCTTAAAGCAATCAACTTCTTCTAAGCAACAATTTGCTAGTCCTGAGATTTACTACTTGATTGATGAATATCCAGAAGCTTATGAGAATAGGAAAATGCTTGAGAAATCGTCAATCATTCACGAATTCGTTCAAATTGCTTTTCCTGACTTTTTTGCAAGTACAAACAACAATAATAATAACACGCAAACGAATTCAAGTCAATCAGGTGCGAACATTCGCATTAATCCAAGAAAACCTTCTGCTATTCATCCGGTTTCTATTCAAAAAGTGGATATTTTGCCGGTTATGAATTCAATTTACGACTCTTCACTGAAATTCAGGAAAAAAATTCTTTTTGTGTCTGAATTGAATATGCCGAATTATCCTCCCATTTTTGCTTTTGTCTTTAGTAATGGTCTGCTTGTGTTTTGCCAGGTAACGTTCGACAAGTCTGGCAAGTTGTGCTTCGATCCGATTGTCACGAAAGATTTTCCACTGAGAAAGATGACCACCGAAGGAAAGAAGGTCATTTCGTCAATAACGTCGAAGCATGGAATCATGATGAAATGCGTTAAAATGTTGAATTACTCGGAGTATGATTTAGGAATAATCTTCTTCGACCAACTAAGCATCCGAACAATTTCAATTAAACGTCTTTCATCGTCGCCAATTTCAATCCCTTCAACTTCATCGAACAACAACACCAACGACAGCTCAAAGTCGAGTTCGACGATGACGTCCGGCCCTTCTTCCACTCCGATTCCGCGCAGATCCAGCAGCAGTAGCAGCAGCAGCAGCATGAGCTTGAAGAGCCCATATAATAACATTCAACTGAAAATTCCTCTGCCTGACAATTCAAATAATTCAATACAAGCCTCAAATTTGAATGCCAATTCAATTTCGAATACAGCATCAAATAAATCTTACGCGAAGTTGTCATTGACTGAAGATAACTTCTGTCCCTTCGAGCAGAACTTGTTCGCTCAGTCCATCTTCTTAAGAAACCCGTCAACCGTTTCAACCGCATTTTTCGGAGAAATTGAATCGTCTATCGTCGATATCGTCCTGCCAGCAGCAAGCGTCATCTGCCTTCACCAAAGCCGACGTTTCTCTGTCGTCGCGGTTGGCTGCGACGACGGAAGGGTCATTGTTCATGCGCTTTGCCCCGGCATTCGTGTTTCTGTCATTCAGACAACCGTTGGAGAAACGGTTAACGGTTTGATCCCACTTCCCACAAAAATTTTAATAACGGACAATTGTGGCCTCATTTTGATTTACACTTCCACTTCGAAATTGATCGTTTCAACTTTGAGTGGAACGGTTGTAAAAAGTGTCAGCAAATTCAACACAATTTTGTCTTGGTTCTGCTTCGTGCCAGTTAGTAAGCAGATCGATTATATCGGATTCGTTGGCTGCAAAAATAATGGAAACGATCAGAAGTTTTACGGTTATAATAACTACTTGTGCTACTTCGAGGCTAGTAAGCCTGATGAAGTTCACTGCTTGGCTGAGCTTCCGAAAAATTGTAATGATTTCAAGATTCATTTCGATAAGTTGAGAAATGCGTTTATCGTTGCATCTTGTAAAGGAGAAGTTATCGTCATTCCGATGCCAGAAATCGAAAATGACGATGAATAAACGAAGTTTTTTTTTAATCTTTTTTTTTTTTTTAGGTATTTTTTTAAATATTCATGAAATTAATACAGTGTGTTGTTACTCACTTGTTAATAGCCAAATTTTGTTTAAATTATTATTTCCTCAATCAATTTCTTTAACATATAAAAACTGAAGGCTCCCTCATGTTAAAGTATAAATATATGCTTATAAAAAGTGTATTTATCGGATAATGATTATGATGGAGAAAAAAAAAATGAATTCAAGACATATTATTATTAATTAGAACAATTCAATCATAAATTGGGTAAAAATTTACTGATATATTAAAAATTGAAATTTAATGATTTAAACATCTTCTTTTCTGGCGCAATTTGCATATTTTTATAAATTTTGATAATAATATCAGATTTAAAATAGATTAAATTATTTTATAAAATGACAAAATTGAATGAAAGTTATTTTTGAAAATAATTTAAATATTTTTCATTTTTTATTGCTGCTCATCATGCATATATTAATATTTTATTATCTACCTATTTTTGAATTGTTTACATTTTTATTTTATTCAATTTATTATTAATGAAAAAATACATTTAGGATATAATCTAATGAATATTTTGGTCTTAAATTCATTGCATATATTTTATTACTGCTATTAAATATAATATAATAATATAAAACGAAAATATGACTTTTACATTCACGAAAACCTTCTTTTCCTTTTTTTTTTCAAAACCTTCTTTTCCTTTTTTTTAAAAAATTAATGAATTTCCTTCTAGGATCTAAATTTGACTACCATTTACAACCAAATGAGCAAAATCAAGTCGAACATCTTGTTCCAGATCACCAGGCAAAAATTCATTTAGCTTTTAGAGCAAATGTTTCTTTCTCAGAAATAAATTCCAATTCAAAAAAAGATTATAATGGAGCAGCAGTTGCACTTTCAGAGCATATGATAACAATTTGTTATCATGGTTTTTTTGGGCGCTCATATAAACTTTTAGAAACTTTTCATGTTAATGATATAACAGAGTTGCAATCTATAAGTGAAGAATTGACCATTATTAAAATTATCAAAGGGATTTATTATATTGATTCACCCACATCTCTTAGATTTGCGCGAAGTGTAATTAGAAATTATATTTTATCAAATCCAATGATGCCTCCTTCTCTCAGATTTAAGTTTAAAGCTGAAGATCCATCAAAATTTCCAAAATTTAATCCTCCTCTTTCTCCATCGCAGCAATTTCAATTTACATATAATGCTAATTGCTCATATTTTAATGTATCATACTACCACGATATACCATATTATTTTCACAATTTGATTATTACAGGTAGTTGTATTTTTGATTTTACTCAACTGCCAATTCATCTAATGGAATGTGGATTAGGCCAATCAACCGATATTAGGCCAATTACTTCAGCATTAATGTTTGATCCTTACATTTATGGGATTAATATTTCTGATATTACGCGAGATGATATCATATCTGCATCAGCTCCAATAATATTAATGAATCCTTCGTTACGAATTGTTCGTTTAATTAAGACTGGCTCCCAAAAAGGTGGAATGATGGTTTCTAATGCAATGAACCAGTCGCGTCATCAAAGTATCTCTTACTGGGACCTTTCTGAAAACCAGCTTGAAGACATGGTTTATTTTGCCGATAGCCTTGGCCGTTATAAAGGTCAATTAATTACCCTTCGTCTCAATAACTGTAGAATGACAAATGCTGAACTCACGACTCTATTATCATCGCTTACGGACAACCACAACGACCGCGGCATCAAGCAACTCGCTCTCATTGGAAACGGTTTTAATCAGTCAAATTGCGATCAATTTTGCGACTTTTTGAATGCAATTACATCAAGCACTGAAAATTCAGGAGGCTCAGAAAAACCTAATGTAACAGAAAATGAAAACGAACTAGAAGATATTGAATGTCAAAACGATGATCCAAATGCTCAATTAATTCTAACCAGTAGTGCCATTAATTCTATTGAAAATGAAAATAACCGCCAAGTTGGCGGTTGTTCTTTATATCACCTTGAACTGGGTCCAGTCAAGAATCCGGGTATCATTATTAAAACTCTCAGCGACCGTTTAATTCCCCTCAAAACGTTGAAAATCATTGATAGTTATTTTGACGAGAATACGTTTAGATTATTTTCGAACTTTTTGAATACTTCAACTACGCTCAGAGAGCTCGACATTTCAGGCAGCAATATAAAGGACCAGCATCTCGGGATTCTTCTTGAGTCTCTTCTTTCAAACGCCTCAATTGAAGATGGAAGTCTTGTCCTCACTTTGAACAGACTAAATTTGAGAGGAGGCCGTTATGGAAAGGTTAAAAATGCTTTACTTGCTCATTCAAGCAAAATTGGAGAACTTTCACTCAATGAAAACGGTTTATCGTTGAACGATAGCGTTATAAAAGACATCTGTCAATTCCAAAACCTAAAGAAAGTTTCTCTGGCTGTTAATTTCACTAAGAAAATGGCAGGCGTCGGCTCAGCTTTGGCTTCTATTTTGGATCACTCAAATATTATTTCACTTAACATTTCAGGAAATTGTCAAACAGGCCAAATAGTGGGCGGTTATGCACTAGAAAGCGAGTTATTACCATTTATCAAGAGCCTTTATACGAATAGCTCACTTGAAGAACTTGATATAAGCGGAAATTTAGTTGGCGATGATGCTATCAAAATGATCAATGAGATTATTATTGATAGTAATATATTAAAGGTTATTAACATAGATGACAATGCAATAACGAATCTTAATACAATTACTGACTTTTTGGACGCTGTTTCGAAATCTACGTCAATTATCAACGCCATCTTCCCTGTAAATGATATTTATAATATTCTTTATAGTGATAATGAGCTCGAAAAGGATTTAGAATCACTCTCAAGAAGGCGTCAAATTGTTCAAAAAGTTATGTTGAACAATATGTCAAAGTGTGGCCTTTACTCGTCTTTATCGTTATTAAATGATAAAACTCTCAATGAAATTATTGACGAAGCAACTTTAGAACTTCAAGAAAAGTTTGATATTAATAATATCCAAGTTGAAAAACATGCAGCCATCACCGAAATTGTTGGTCTTCCTCTCCCATACGTAGAAGATGAAAGTCAAATTAGCGTTCAAACAGATTCTAATATGAAAGAAGATTTAGATAACGCTGATGCAACAGATGAAGAAGTTTATGCTTCAAAGCAGCTTATGAGCACAGTGATGGAGCCTGAAAGCAAAGCAAATTCGATGGCGTCATCATTTAAGACATTACAATTCAATAGTCTTTGTATTAGAAGGCCTGATGCGCAACAAAAGTTGGAGGAGAAAGGAAAATTCCTTTTGCAGGATGTAGATATGGGAAAGATACTTCGTCCTTCAACTTTTACTAGCAATTTGGATAATAAAAATCATGACAATGTCAATGATGGCATCAAAGAAGAGTTGATTCCTAAAAATACTTCCTCAATGCCAACAGATCTTTAAACTTGATCATGTATTTTAATTTGTATTATATATATAGATAAAAATCGGATTACTACGGGTTATAATATTAATAAATTGTATTAATATAGATTTAATATTTCTTGCATCATCTTTTGAAACTTGTTTTTATTAGATAAAAAAAGTAAGGCCAAATTATTGTCACAAGGTCATTTTCAATTTGTGTAAACTTTTTGTTTAAACTTATTTTCAATTTTTTTCTCATGAATTACCATGAAATAAATGATTTTAAGGGAATGAGAAAAAAAGGAAAGATTATCATTAATAACCTCAATCTCAATACGACTGTTGAAGACGTTTTTGCTTATTTTTTTACAGCAGGTGCCATTTCCAGATGTTACGTTTTAAAAAATTATAATGAAGAACCAGTTGGATCAGCAATTATACAATATATTGACATAGAAAAGGCTTGTGAAATACTTCAATCATATCCATTAATTTTAGATGGAAATGCACTACAATTTGATCGAATTCATCGAAAAGATTTGTTTGAAAAAATAAGGCAAGAAAGGCTTATAGCTTATGATGATTATGGAATAATAAATGTTGATGTAGATCCTGCTATAAGGAAGCAAGTTGACATCAGCATCATTGAAGCTTGGTTAAATTCAAAATCAGTTTCGGAACCTCAAAATACAAATAGCAATGAAATAACAGAAAATCCTCAAAAAATAATAGGAGAGCAAGTTCAGCAATCTAATGTTTCAGATAAATTACAAAATTCCATTGAACATCAAAACTCAGAGAACCAGGAACGAGAAAAGCCGCATTTTATTCAATCTAGATCTAAATCTGACTCATCTGCTCTTCAAAATTCACAATATGTTTCATCAAGTTCATATAATAAAAATTCGATGCCATCTACATCTGCTAATATCACCAGACAGCATAGTTCAGATGCATCCATACAGCGAAGTTCATCTCAATATGCATCTATGCCCCGCAGTTACAGAGATCATGACCCATATTATTCTAGCAGGCGTTCTCCTCCAATGCAATCCATTCGAGATATGCGTTCTCATGATAGAGGACTCGAGAGAGAACGAGATCGACGTGATATCCTCCATGATCGAGAAAGAGGGCTCAGAGAGCGTGAATGGGAGCGAGAACGGCAATATGATGGCTATGACGGTCCATATCCGCAATATCCTTCCTATGAATTGGCATCACGTCCATCATCAGCCGATATGTATGCTCATTCTTCCAATGGTCAACCTCTTTACTTGCATCAATCTTCAAGCCAGCAATTTTCACAATCTAGTTCTATTGCGCCACAATCTTCAATGCCAATTCCTCAGGGTCATAATGATGCGCAGCATCTTCTTCAATATCAGCAGCCTGCACTTGCGAGCACTCACTCAACACCTCTTCAGCAGCAGCAACAGCAACAAGTTTACAATCCTGATGTTATGTCGTACATTCCAAGTAATGGTTATGATCTTTTTCTACCGAATTTGTTTAATCTTTCTCGTCAAGGAATCCCACCCATCCAATCTATTCCAAACTCGATTATCGCTGGGCATTCATCTGAGTATGATAGCCATTATGATGGTATGAGGAGATCTGATAGAGATAGAGATCATGATCGTGATAGAGATAGAGATCGTGATAGAGACAGAGATAGAGATCGTGATAGAGATCGTGATAGAGACAGAGATAGAGATCGTGATAGAAGGAGTAAAAGAGATCGTGATAGAGATAGAGACCGAGATCGTGGACGTGATAGAGACAGAGATAGAAGAGATAGAGATCGTGATATGGATCGTGGTTGGGATAGAATGTACAGAAAATAGATTGTTTTTATATATAAGAAATTTATGCTACCAAATATACTCTCAATTTATGTATAATAAAAAATATATGTTAAAATTAAAAAAAAGAAACCTTTTTCTTTTACTTATTTAAATCGAGTCGTCAGTAATGGAATCAATATCACCATCATCGGTTTCTTTGGTTTCTTCCTTTTGCTTCTTCTTTGAAGATTTGGATGATTTTGAACTCTTCTTTTTAGTATCTTTCTTCTTTGAGCTCTTCTTTGCAGGCTTAGCTGGTACAACGTCATCATCATCATCATCGTCATCACCATTATCAATTGCTAATGTTGATCTTCTTCTCTTCATTTCCTCCATATGTTCATGATTTTCATTCTCCTTCAGTTGTCTCTTAACAAGCTCGTAATAAACGCCATGTTTTGCAATCAATTCATCATGAGTACCTTGTTCTTTAATTTCACCAGTATCAAACACGTAAATTACATTAGCGTTTCTAACAGTAGTTAATCTATGTGCAACAACAACAGATGTTCTTGTAGCCATGACTTTGTCCAATGCTTGTTGAACTTTTTTCTCACTTGCAGAATCGAGAGCTGAAGTTGCTTCATCTGTCATTAAAATCTTTGGATCTTTAATTAAAGCACGTGCAATTGCAATACGTTGTCTTTGACCTCCACTCAAAGATCCACCTTTTTCACCTACATAGAAATCATATTTTCCATTTAATTTTTCAATGAATTTCTTTGCATTTGCCATTTCAGCTGCTCTTTCTACTTCTTCCATAGTTGCATCTGGCTTTGCATACATAATGTTCTCTTTGATTGAAAGTTGGAAAAGAATTGGTTCTTGGCCAACAAGACCAATTTGTCTATGAAGCCAGCGTGGATCGAGCGTAGTAATATCATGGCCATCTAATAAAATTAAACCTTCATTGGCGTCATAAAATCGTTCGAGAAGTTGGACACACGTTGATTTACCACTTCCACTGTGTCCAACAAGAGCGCCCATTTGGCCTGGTTTAATTTCGAATGAAGTATTTTTGAGAACGTATACATCTCTTGTAGGATATTTGAAGGATACATTTTGGAAAACGATATGGCCCTTGAAATCAGAAATTGTATCTCCACCACTGAAGGGAATTGATGGTACATGTGAAATCATTGACAAAATACGAGCACCACTGCTAATTGCTTTTTGTTCACCTTGCAATGAAGTTTGTAATTCAATAAGGCCCATTGAACCAAACATCATGAAACCAAAAACAGACATTAAGTTACCAGGTTGAAGTTGGCCTTTATCAACCATTGTACCACCATAATACATATTTCCAATGATAATTGTCCAAACTCCAATCATAATAATTGTGAACATAGAGTTAACGCCTGTTAAAGCTTTCTGTTCTTCTTTAACACTGCAGTTTACTTCGCGCATGAATCGATTGTATTCAATATCTTCTCGATTAAAGCCTCTAACTGTTCTGATGGATGAAAGTGTTTCTTCAGCTATAGTCATCATTCGTGCAACATAGAAAAATTTGCGGTTAATGTGTTTATCAATATATTTTGAGAAGAAAAATATAACTACAACAGCAAATGGGAAAATGCATGTAGCTATCAAAGCCAGCTTCCATTGGTAAATGTATGCAAGAATAATTCCTGTTAAAAACTGGCCCATATTTTGAAATTGAATTCCTTTAGTAGTGCCAAAGTTATCTTGAACTAATTGAGAGTCTTCGCCTAGTAAAGTTAAAACACTTCCAATTGGTGTAATATCAAAATATGGAATGTCGTTCATCATTAAGCTGTCAAACAGTTGAGCCTTAAGATCAAGAATAAAGCGAGAACCCATTCTAACCCATAAAAATGAAACCAAAAATTTGCATATAGCAGTAGCAACGGCCATCAAAGCAATATATAAGCACCAATTGCGAATTTTATCGATTGTTGGTTCATGGGTTTGAACAAACTTTGTTTGTTCATTTAAAATTTGACCAAAAAGAACGAACACAACAATAGGAGTAGCTCCATGGAGAACTGACGGTATAATAGCAAAGCATGCCATAGGATATTTAAGAAGCCTTTTATAGAGAACGCCTCTTGCAACAATCTGGTCCTTTCCTTTAAGATTCATGTCTTGCTTTTCATAAGAGGACTGCGAATACATACTCCCCGAATACTCGGAAGAGGTTCTTCTTACCTTAGACATTAAATTTTATGATTTGGATTTTCAATGCGTTATTCAAAATAATTTGAATATGATCAAACTTATCACCAACATTTTATTTTTTTTTTTCTATAATTATTTTCAACTGATGCTATTATATATTATAAATATGATTTGCTCATATCGAAGAATATTATTCAATTTACTATAAATTTTGAATGAGATTATTATTCAAACCACATCGTAGGAATTCAATTTAATCAAAAAACTCATGTATTCAAATAATTGAGGCATTTTCTGAATGGTGCTTTAATTGAACGAATATTTCAATTATTCAAGAAATGAAGTGAAAAGGTTGATCATTTTTTAAGAATGCCCCCGCAATCAACATTCAGAAATCAAGGATCTCTTGATGAATATCAAGGTGAAATGAAAGGCCATGAATTTGTACGAATTATGAAATACTTTTCCAATAAGGCATTATTAGTGTTTACAATTATTTTCGCCGTTTTTGGTGGAGTAATGCCATTGCTCATGAACCTGTTTATGGGTGATATGGTTAATGTCATGGCTGAAGGAAATGACTTTTTAAAGCGCTTTAAACCAATTATATTCAAATTAATCGGTTTCACCTGTGCTCAATGCGCCGTTATGGGAATAAACATGCAATTAAGATTTACAGCCAATCCATTCTTTATGAGAGACCTAAGAAGTAATTTGTTCAGAGCATTTCTAGAAAAAGATATTGATTATTATGACTTAACTCCAACGGGTGTCATGGTTGGTCGTATATCACAAGATGTCACTCTTGTCCACGAAATATTCATTGATAAGTTGTGCACTGCACTCCAAATGCTTGCTCAATCAATTGGTGGTATCATTTTATCGCTGTGTACAATGTGGCAAGCTGCTTTAATTGGTATTGGCGCGGTTTGCGTTGCTGGTTGTATTTATTACTTCGGAGATAAGATCGTCGATAGAATTTGGGTCGAGTATAATGAAAGCGCATCGGCTGCAGCTTCCAAGGCAGAAGAAATTATAACTTCTTTTAGGACAATCAAATCATTTGATTGTGAACTTAAAGAATCTGAGATTTTCAAGTCACAATTAGTCTCCGTTGATAACGTATTCAAGAAAACAAGTATCGCACAAGGTGTTAAAGATGGTCTTATATCAGTTGTTCTCAATGGATTGCAAGCTGGAGTATTATATTTTGCTTCCTGGATGATTCAAACAAAGCCAAAACTCGGTTATGAGCCAGGAGATCTTTTCATTATCCTCATGTCTCTTTCATTTGCTACCCTTGGTATTAGTTCTGCCTTAACTCTTTCTGATGATTTCAAAAAGACCACAATTTCTGCATCAAAATTGCTCGATATCATTGAAACACCACCAAAAGTTGATAGAAAAGTAGGAGATAGCTTGAGAGACGTCAAAGGGAAAATTGAATTTCGAGATGTTACCTTTAAGTATGCCACAGCAAAAACAAATGCAGTTCAGCATTTAAGTTTCGTAATTAATCCAGGAGAGACAGTCGCTTTCGTAGGAGAAAGTGGATGCGGGAAATCGACAACTTTACAGCTAATTCAAAGATTTTACGAAATAGATGATGGAATGATTCTTCTTGATGATGTTGATATGAGAACTTTATCACCAATGTTTATTCGTTCTCAGATAGCTATCGTTCCTCAAAGTCCTGTTTTATACTCAATGAGCATATTAGATAATATCAGATACGCAAACCCAGAAAACACCACCGATGCTGAAGTTGCTGAAGCTGCTAGAATTGGAAACGCTCATAATTTCATCATGGAAATGCCGCAGAATTACAAATCAGAAGTTCAGCAAACATCATTGAGTGGAGGACAGAAGCAAAGAATTTGTATATCAAGAGCAATTGTTGCACACACTCCTATTCTTCTTTTGGATGAAGCAACAGCTGCTTTGGATACAGAAAGTGAAAGACTTGTTCAACAAAGTTTAGAAACGTTTAGACAAGGCAAAACTGCTATTTTAGTCGCTCATAGATTGGCAACTGTGATGAATGCAGATAGAATTCTTGTTTTTAGTGAAGGAAGAGTAGTTGAAGAAGGAAACCATCAACAATTAATTGCAAAAGGAGGTATTTATGCAGATTTGGTCAAATTCCAACTTCAATAATTTTTTTTACATTAATTTAAATGTCATTTTTAATAGTAAAGTCTTATAATTTAATTCGAAACTTTTGTTTTGGTATTTAAAAAAAATAAAATGAAGATTCAATGGTGTTTTTCCTTTCAAAAAGTGAGATCGTTAAATTTTTTGAAACGACTTTTTCATTGGTATAAAAAAATTGAATGGTGATATATTTATTTCAAAAAGTAGGATCGTTATTAATTCTATTTCACTTTTCTTGATGGAATTGATGATTAATTTAAATATTGAATTATTTGATCCAATTACAAGCTATACATCTCAAATGGTGAATTTTCGGTTTTGTACATTTCCAATTTAACGGATATTAATATCTATCCGCTTTTCAATTGCTATTTGGTCCCAAAAAGTTGCATTCATTTTTTTCTGTAAATGATATGATTATTTGGTCAAAAATCTTAGAATATTTGAAAGATTAAAATTTTATATATTTTTGAGAATCTCTTTTTTGAAAATGATAATTTTATGGTTCTTTGGTATTGATACCATTGAACTATTGAAAGTTTGTTTCAAAATTGTAAAAAGAAAATGTAAAACAAAATTAAACTCTTTAATTATTTCAAGTAAACAAAAAAAAAAAAAAAAAAAAAACATTCAATAGTTCAATGGTATCAATGCTATTTGCAATAATTGACGTAATTGTTCCATAACATGTGGTTTAACAGCAAAACCAGCAATATTTGTTCTCATTTGTTCAACAATACAATTGGTTACAGATAAAGTTACATTCGATATTCCATATTTGAATGATTCATCACCTTGAACCATTAATAATCTGTCATTAACTTCTTCATCTTCATTGGTCTTAGTTATTGATGAAATGATTGATGCCGCATTACCACGTTGAGTGAATTTGTTAGTGATTCCATAATAGTCAGGTAATTTGACTGACATTACATCACCAGTCCATGTTTCGAAAGCATCTTTAACAGCTGATGGAGAAATTGGAACCCAAACGAATGCATCCGTTGATGTTTCAACTAATTCCTTAATTTCACAGCAAATAGCATTAGGGTATAACATGAATGCTTGATATTTGAGTAAATCCGTGTAGGGAATAACTAGTTCCATAATGTATAAATGCTCATAACCATCAGCGAGTTCAGATAATGGAACATAAATGTCTCAAACAGATTCAGAGAATGATGAAACATTATCCCATGTTGAATTACAATATTTAGCTATAGCTTTTTCACAACGAGGTTTAAGACAATTGTATGCTAATTGCTCACGAAAGGCTTCATCTTGAGTATTCTTGCACATAAAGTTATTACAAATGGTATCAAGTATACCGAAGAATTCAGCTGAGTTCTAAAGACCAATGAATAAGCGGATAAGCTTTTTGGTATCAATATCGAATCCACTTAACGCTTTATCCTGTTTAACAGCAAGTTTGATCTTGATGCTAATGAATGATTTGTCCATTTTTGTAATCGGGAAGTTTTCAGATGACAGGCGAAGATATGATTTAGTGAGGACCGGATCTGGACAATTAGAGTCACAGCATTCTAATGTTTTCCAATTGAAGAAATGATCACCACCATTGGTTTGAACTAAATTTGCAACTTGATCTTGAAAGAAACGATATAAATCTCCTTCTGCGTTAGATAATCCTTTGGTTTGTGCGATAGCGAAAGACATTTGGTTGTAGAAAAATAAATGAATCACATTGTTTGAATAGTTATTTTTTCATTAATGAAATTTTACAAATAACGTTTGGGTCGTGATTCAAGAAGATATCAAGCAAAATCGTTAATGGAGTGAAGAAAGCATTACCAGTTGTTAGAAAGATCATTGATGTTGGTAGAAAAGTGGCACCAGTTATAGCTCCAATCATTAGTGATAATGCTGGAAAATTGATTAGCAATGTTAGTAGATTAGCTGAAGATGCTGATAGAGGTTGGAATGCAATAGCTAATAGACCAGTCATAAATGCAGATCGATTTGCTCTACCAATGTTGAAAGGATGATTGATTCAAAGAATTCGGGCAAAACCCTTAAGAATAAATGGGTGCTCTAATTTCTTCAGTTAATTCAGGATCATCTTCAGGTATTAATTTCATCACTCTAATGACAAGATTAGCGAACTCAATAACCGTCAAAAATGATAATATAACACTGATTTACAGCATTTGATCTGTTTAAAAATGTTTTTACTAAAGACCAAATATTTATGTCAGAGATTAAAGTGTTGGAACCAGTTAAGAATGTTATTAAAGAATTCGATACACCAGATGAGTTCAATATGTATTACATGAAGAATAAGGATGAAATTGATAAACTAAAGACTCATAAGTTGAATAAGATGTTCAAAATTGATGGGTATCGAATAACTAGAATACAAGGTACATTAATGCTCAGAACTGATTATGAATCAAAGAAAAAAATTGATAAGAATGATTCATTAGGTGATGAATTAAGGACTAGAGTTGATGAGCTACAGAGTGAATATGATGAAATAAAAATCGAATGACTCAATTGTTTGAAATCGTTAATAAACACTTTCATCCTTCATGAAAGGCGTGGAGTAAAGTTATTGCTCAATGAAAGTATCACCGCCGTCAATAACTTGTACATTAATGTAAGGATAACTGTCTGGCTTATTATTTTTGATTGAAAGCAATCGTTGATATAGTGCATAGAATTCATCAAAATCAAGATTAGTTTTGTATGATTTGTTTTGTATGATTTATATAAATCTAATGAAACCAATAATTCATTAATTAAATCAATACATCAAGATATCAAAGTTCGTTACAATTCAGTGAATTGCAAGCAATCACTACTAGAGGAAATCATTAAGATATCTCCATTAAATACTCATCATATATTGGTTTACGTTACTAAAAACGGTCATAAAAACGATAAATCATTTCAATCATTGAAGCAAATGATTCAAATGGTTTATGTTACCATTAGTGAAAAGGATTCAGTTGAATTCAGTAAAACTCTCATTGCTGCAAAGAATCTATACTATCTCATTCTTCGTGAACATTTAGAAGGCAAAATCATTAATGAACAACGTAAAGATTTATTCAAAACATTACATATTAATGACTTCAATAAACCTTACTTACATACAATCGTTCTATTTGATGATATTAGTAACAGTAAATTGTTTTCATCAGAGGAATCATTCTAGTGTCAACAAATTCGTCGTTGCAGACAAATACTACTTACTTCTTACTAATTCAAGGATTGAAAGGCATTAAACCTCACATTAAGTGAAATCACAACGCAATTCATATTTCCATGCTTCAATTAACAACAATTGCACTTCATTTATTCACAATCAGCGTCTAATCTTGATTTTGATGAATTCTATGCACTATATCAACGATTGCTTTCAAATCACATCGTTGATATAGTGCATAGAATTTCATTAGATTTATATAAATCAAGTTATTAACTTGATAAAAACATAGATCATACAAAACAAATCATGTAAAATATGGTATGCTTGATAAGAGTAGATGGTAAAAGTCAATAAACTACCCATTACTCCCACGAATTTAGTGAGTTTGCGTATTCAATGGTTTATTCTCAGAAAAAATAATTTTATTTTTTTTATTTTATAAATTGTTTATTCATTTTTTTTTATTTTTAAACAAAGGTAAACGGAGGCCGTTTATTTTGTCCGTTAAAAAACAACTTACCCAAGGAGCAACTCAGCCAAGAAACAACTCAGCAAAGTATCAACTCAGCCAAGAAACAACTTAGCCAAGTAGCAACTCAGCCAAGAAACAACTCAACAAAGGAACAATTTAGCCAAGGAAAAACTCAGCCAAGAAACAACTCAACAAAGGAACAATTTAGCCAAGGAAAAACTCAGCCAAGAAACAACTCAGCCAAGAATCAACTCAGCCAAGTAGCAACTAAGCCAAGGAGCAACTCAACCAAGAATCAACTTAGCCAAGAATCAACTTAGCCAAAAAACAACTCAGCATAAAAGCAACTGATCACCGGAATGCTACACTTATTGGTGATGAATAAGAAAGATTTGATAAGATAAAATGCTACACTTATCGGTTTTTTTAATAAAGAGAATTTTTTTTAACTCAAACCTAATAATAATAATATTATTATTAAACGGGAATAGATGGAATTGGATAAAAAAGAAGAGAATAAGAGAGATTAGATAAGATAGAAAAGAATGAGAATAATAAATATTGGATAAGATAAAAGAGAATAAGAAAGATTAAATGAGATAGAAGAGAATAAGAAAGATCAAATGAGATAGAAGAGAATATGAGAGATTGTATAAGATAGAAGAGAATGAGAATAAGAAAGATTGGATGAAATAGAAGAGAATAGATGAGATTGGATAAGATGAAAGAGAATAAGAAAGATTAGATGAAATAGGAGAGAATAGGTGATATTGGATGAGAAAGATTAATTTAGAGAGAAGAGAATAAGTGAGATTAGATAAGATAAATGAGATTGGATGAGAAAGATTAAATGAGATAGAAGAGAATAAGAAAGATCAAATGAGATAGAAGAGAATGAGAATAAGAAAGATTGAATAAGATAAATGAGAATAAGAAAGATTGAATAAGATAAATGAGAATAAGAAAAATTGGATGAAATAGAAGAGAATAGAAGAAAATGGATATGAAAGATTAGGATAAGAGAGATTGGGTCAGATGAAAAAGAATAAGAGAAATTAGATAAGAAAAATGAGAATAAGTTAAATTAGATGATATAGAAGAGAATAGAAAAGACTAATTGAAAAAGATAAGAATAAGAAATATTAAATTATAAAGATGAAAATAAAGAAGAATAAATGAGAATAGATTGGATTGAATGAGAAAGATGAGAATAAAAAAGATTAGATGAAAAAGATGATAATACAGGAGACGCGATGGAATAAATGAGACTGAAGGGAATAGATAAGATTTAATGAGAATAATAAGATTGGAAGAGATAGATGAGAATAATTAAGATTAAATGAAAAAATTAGAACAAGAGAATAAATGATATTGAATGAGAAAGAGGAGATTAGACAAAGTTTGGCAAGAATAAATGAGGATAAACACTTCGAAGAGTTTAGATGAAAAGAATTTGCTTTATTAAAAAAATGTTTTTGATTTGGAAAATAGAAAAAATCAATTTTTAAGGTAAAAGACACTTTTTGAGCGAAGCTCAAAAAGTGGCGTTCTAGTATTTTTAAAGTAAAAAATAGAAGATGCAAATTATTTTTTAAAATTAAATTTTTAACTTAATTATTTAATAATTCAAATGCTATTTATTTGGAAAATAAGTCAGTGGTAATATATTATGAGCTCTTTGATTTTCTTGTTGGCGATATTGTCTATACAATGTAATTCGATTTATTGACAATGGTTTTCCATTAAAAACTAATTCGTTAATGTATGCTTTTGAGTAATGTCTGACTTTTGAACAATTCATTAAGTCAAAATGAGCCAATTCTGTAATTGATCCATTATCATATCTAATTTTTGATGTAATTACGGCAGCTTTGAAAGCTGATTTACATGTAGGTGGTATTGCTGATCTAAAGAAATAATAATTTTGATTATTTGATTTGTTTGTTGTGATAAACCTTTGATAATCTGAAAATTCTGTTGAAACTTTTTCATAATGCCAAAAAGGCCCAAGTAAAGTTGCTGAGTTTGGTCACATGAATGGGCCACAAGAAAATGGAAGACTATATTTTCTTTTTCTGTATCTATTTTTTCAACAATATTATAATGTGCTTTTAGACCGTCTAAAATTATAAGCTTTTCCATCATAGCTGAATTTTTCTCTTAATTCATGTAGTTTGGGTAAAAATAATATATTAATATAAACCAATTTTCAAATGAAAGTGAATTTATATATCCATTGTTGGTATGAACAACCTGAACTGAATCTGCTGGTATATATTCGTATAATTCTTCATCTAATGTTGCTCTTGTTACGGCAATTTGAGGTGAACTAACTAATCCGGCCGGCGATATAGCAGCGATGCAAGATGATATGCTTCAAGACCTTGTTACTGGATTATATCCATAAAGTTGATTGTATCCTGCAGGTGCAATTAGTGTTTTGATTTCTGCGTCGGCAAAATCTTGATTTCCGACCTCATCTATGTTAAAAACAAAATTTATGGGAACTCACTCAATTAATTCTGAGAGTACATTCAAATTCATATATATTGAAATAAAATTTGCTTCAATTCTTTTTAAATCCATAGGTTTTCCTATTACAGTCTTAAAGATATTTGATAATTTTAAATTAATAATATGTCTCAATGTATCACGCTTAATCTGTATATTAAATTTATTAAAAATAAATTCTTCAATATCATCAAATCCTGGATATATTGAAAATCCAGGATTTGTATGATATTAATAATTTTTTTGAATAACTTTCATTCAATTATAATCAGAAATCTCAATTTATTTTCTTCTCAATTTATAAATTGAATTGATTCTGAAGATGACCCTTTTGACTTTTTGAGAAAAAAGTTATGTTTTTTAGTAACTTTTTGAATGAATTTGTGTATGAAAATGCTACTATCCTATTTGTTTTATCTCCTAAGAACAAATTTTAAGCATCATAAAATAAATAAGCCTCGAAGACGAATAAAGAAATAAAATTGAGAGCATAACGATCATTTAAAAAATACAATTATCTTTCATAATAATTGGTAAAATTATTTTTTTATCTTAAATATAATATTATGAATATTTTAATTAAATAATATCTTATTATGCATTCATATAAAAAACAAAATTGTTAAAAATAAATGAATTTTGGAAAATACGTTTTTTTGAAACTTTTGCGTTTTATTACTTTTTCTCAGAATATGTTTTAGTAAACTCAAAATAACGTATTTTGAAAAAACTTATTTTTATTATAATTCAATAAATATTAATTTTGGGTAAACAATATTCATATATATTATTGTGCAATATCTTAATTATATAAAAATAATATTTTCATTTATTTTTAAGAGTTTAGAATAATTTTTATTTTTCTCCATTTTTCAACAATATAATTTATAGAGTTTAAAATAGATCAATATATTTGTTTTATATGTAAATTAAAATATGTTAGCAGTATAAAAACAAACAAAACTGATTTAATTAATGAGTTAAATTAAGAAAATGATTACAAAATTTTAAATTGAATTGTGATAAGATTGGCACTAGCTTTTTCAACAAATTTCAGGCTATCAAATATACATACTTCATATATTAATATAGTCCGATCCTGCTATAATTAGAACCTACAATTTTTAGAAAATCGACTTTGAAAAATTATTTGATATATAACTTGGTAGATTTCAAATATTATAAAAAATGAATTTGCAAATAATTACAATCTAATATTTTATAATTATTATAATAAAAATATTAGAAATTTATAATAAATATCATGAGATATATTTGGATACTATATTCAATTATTCATATCACACCATATTATTTTCTATACGGAACATTTCACACCACATAATTTTCTTATAAATTTTCTATTAAAAAACGGGGAATCGTATTTTTCTACGCCACTTTTTGAAAACTTTTAAACTTTTTGAATACTTTTTTAAACATTTTTTATTCAATTTTTGCTAAATAATGCATAAATATATTGTTCAAATGGTTTTCCGATTCATCCAGCAATTCAAGGAACCTGATTCGGCTTCGCGCAGCCCCGTGGTGATCACTGGTGCGTATATTACTGAAAAATTATGTAAAAATAAAAAACATTTATATCAAAAAAAGCAAAAAATTTAAATTTTCGATTTTTTTGGTTAATTTTCTTAACAGAGTAAGTTAAATTTCACCTTAAGATGGTGGTTTTTTACTTTCCATGATTAGCTAATCATGGATAGAAAAACCATTCAAAAAGTGGCATCGAAAAAAACGATTGTCCTTAAAAAACCATATGAAATGTAAATAAAAAATTATACATTTGGAAATATTTTCAAACACAAAATAGAAATCTGAAAATAAATATTTAATATAGCTAATATATTTTATTATAAATACAATAACAACTTATGTAAAATAAAATATTCACTTTTCTATTGACTTTTTTTAAATTAAATTATTTATATAATTATAATAAAGCATATGAAATTTATATATATTTAAATATTTATATTAAAATGGATTTACAGTATAGTAAAAAAATATGAAATCGTCAAAAAATAATAAAAAAGTTGGAAAATACACTTTTTCAAAGAAATAAGGCCAAATTTGCTTGGCTAATTCTTTTTATCGTCATTTGAAAAAATGGATTTTCGAACTTTTTCGTAAAATTCAAAAAGCTGGAAAAGCTACTTTTTCAAATGACGATAAAACATTATTTACTCAAAAAAATTGAGTGTTTATTATGAAAAAGCTTGTTTTCCAACTTTTTGAATAATATTTTTACGTTTTCATATTTTTTTACTATACTGTATTTTAAGGTAATTGAAATAAAAGGTTTTAGGATTGATCATTCAATTTTTGTAAATTCAATATTATTTTATCAACCATTCATTGAATTGTGGATATATTGTTCCAAAAAAAGATTGATAGGAATTATATTCAATACCTGATCTCACTATTCAATTTTAAATTTTTTGTTTTTGAAAAATATTATACATTCTCAGAAAAAAATACGGTTTAAATCAATCTTTTTTTGGCAATTCAAAAAGTGTTTTTTTTATTAAAATCTAAACTAATTTCTCCTGTGAATTATGCAACCTTTTCCTTCCAGATCCAAGTTTTAAAGCACATTTCTTCCTTGTGCAGTTGTTTGCTTCATTTTAACTATTTATATTGAAAAATAAAGAAATTCTGTTTGTATGTTTAGCTCGGATTTTTCCAGAAAAGTAATTCACCACTACACTTACATAATACTTGGCATGAATACTAAGTTTCTGAAGTATTCTTTGTTGATTTTTGAACGATATTTTTCCTTGAATCTATTTGGTAGCTGCTTTCATGCAATTGACACTCTCTGGTCGTTTTTACGTCGTTTGAGTTTATATTCCTCGTCTTAAATTGTATCTACGGTTGATATTTTTTGGAAGAACACTTGTTTCAGTGCCGATATTTTTTTCTTAAAAATGCAGTTTTATTGAATGGGAAAAGAAAATTCTGAGAATTGGAAAATTCTCTCAATTATTATTGAATGATCTAATTGAGAAAAAATTCTCAATTTTTGGTATTTAGTTCGTTATTTTCTCTCAATTTTCCTATCAATCTTTTTGGACAACTATATATTTGTTTTTGGCATTTCTGATCCAATTTCTTTTAGGAGTCCCAAATTTGGACTGATAATTAAATTAAATTATTTTTTTTTTCCTTTCAAAAATAAAATTTTAAATTGAAAGAAAAATTGACATATATTCAAATTTTTTTTCTTCAGAAAACATTTTTTTATTATATAAACTCAGAACTTTCAATTGGAAATAAAATTTTCTTTTTATTCATTGAAATAGATTATTTTTTATATATCATAATAATATTAATATATTTTTATATATTAATAATTATAAATTTTATCATAATATATAAAAGTAAATGAAACTAAAAAATAAAAAAATATCATTAAAATATGAAAATATATCTAAATAATCAAATTATTCTTGTTATAAACAATAAATTTGAAAGAAAATGATATATTCAAACACAATTTCAAAAAGATATGTTTTATGATATCGAAAATGCTTTTTTTCAAATAAAGTAACTATTTCATTAAATTTTTTAAAAATGGAGTTGATTAAAATTTAAGCTTTGCTTAGAAAAAGTTGCTAAAAAAATCAATTTTTAAACGATGAGTCGAATTTACAAAGAATATGATCTTCTCCTTCAAATAGGAGCAGGAACCTATTCTGCTGTTTATAAAGCAAAGAGAAAATCTGATGGTTTGCTGGTTGCCATCAAGATTGTTGAATCTCAATCAGAAAACGAAGTAAGCTTGATCGTTTCAGAGGCAAATGTTCTGAAGCACCTTATGGGAGGACCTCCATCAATCCCAAAAATTTATGATTTTTTTAATGAAGGGCCATTATTCTTTATTATAATGGAATATCTTGACGGATACATTACACTTCTTGAATGGGCAAACTCATATTCATCATTAATATTCAATGGAACTAATTGTGACGAAGATCTTCAAGGCTTTGTTAAAGCACGCGAAGAAGATATTATATACATTTTTGGCCAAATTGTTTCATCTATTAATTACCTTCATCAAAAATTCGTTATTCATCGCGACTTAAAGTTAGAAAACATAATGTTTAATCCTAAAACACGTGAAATCAAGCTAATTGACTTTGGATTTTCAATTATAAGTCAAACCATGGTTTGGACAACTATATGCGGATCATTTGAATATTTAGCACCAGAAGTTCTTCATGATCTTATTAATCAATCTAATGAAAAGAGCCAAGTAGAAAAAGATCCAGAATATACGACTCAAACTGAAGTATGGTCTCTAGGGATTATTTTATATGGAATGATTTATTGTAGACTTCCATTCTTTCATCAAAACAGGCTTAAATTAATCAAACTTGTTCTTAATTCTGAAATATCATACGATCCAGAAAAAGCAATCTTTAATCCAAGTTTAAATATTTTATTGCATTCAATGCTTCAAAAAGATCCAACACAGAGATTGAACTTTACACAGGTTTATCAATACCCATTATTTACAGAGACATATAAACAAATTATTAAATCTACTAGTTACAAAGCTGGTATCCACAGAATGACATATAATAGTGATAATACCAACAAATTAAAACCTATTCCCGAATTAAATTCTCGTTACACCAACAATTATGCACCAAATCTAGATAACAAACCAAATGAATCCAATAAAGATGATCATGAAGTAGGTCTTGAACAGAATAATAATTCGAATGTGACACTTTCTAAAGCTCATTTTCCTCTTACATATAGAATGAGTTATACTCAAAAAAGTAGAAATTTTGCGAAAATTAACAAAGCATTTCCATTAAGAGCTAAGATAGTAGCACCGAAATTGGTCACAAGCTGACTTTTTTTTTTTTTTGTTTGTAAAAGTATTTTTCTGTAATTGATAATTTTGTTTAATAATTTTCTTATATTTTAATACCATAATGCTGAACTCTTGTTTAATAATCTTCATTTCCCCTGGTAAAATGAAGGATTATGCATCAATAATTATAATGGTTATAACTCATCATCTACTTGATATCCAAGGAACTCGTCAGAAGAATAAATTTGACTTTCATAAGCTTTACTGATTTAAAAAGAAGTGCGCTTTACCTCTATTAAGTAATATAGAGAATGAAATCAGAATTTCAATTATTTGAATATAATTGACAAATCGAAATTGAAAACTTTATAAATAGGTATTCCAACGATTAAATTTCTCAGAAAATTTAATTCAAATTAATTCTTTATATATTAGTAATAAAATCATCATAATTAATATACATAAAATTAATCATAAATATTGGTTAAGCTTGTAAATTTGGTGAAATAAACGTTTTTTGGGTTTTAAAAATCACCAAATGTAACCATATTATTGTCAAATAAATTTTATTAATATTTATTATTGTCATAAACCATTGAATTATTTGAAAGAGGAATTAAATGAGTTTTATCAAAAGTCATATTAATAATCGATAAGATTTTCTCAGTTAAAAAAATGTTATTTTTTGAATATTACAAAATAATTGTATGATTTGTATAATATATCATATAAAATAATAATAAAAAGCTCATTTATATTGACGATGAAAAGCCAAATAACCGATTTCACCAAAAGCCCAGGTCTTGGGTTTTTGGCGACAGCATTCAATTTTGAATAGTTTACATATATTTTGGAGATCACCAAAACGGTTTTTTTGGCGATGGTGATTTGTAAAGCTTTCAAAATATCATATATAAAATAAAAAAATAATAGGATATAAATATATAATAAAATCAATAAAAGCATTTTTTCAATTGAAAATAAATTTTTTTCATTTATATTTTAAATATATACCGATATAAAATGTATTTAAAATATTAATAGTATTTAGATTTTTATGAATATATATAGTCGAATACTAAATAATGCATTAAAATAATGCATTGAAATATTAATAGTATTTATATTTTTATGAATATATATAGCCGAGTTATTAAATAAATTCATTGAATTTATTGAATGTTGATTCGTAAATTGAATTATTATTTAATCAAATATCATTTAATCATTTTATTTAATAATTCATAAGAAATAACTTTTTAAAAGATTTATTAAAATCGCCAAAAGACCAGAAAGAATCACCAAGACCAGGTCTTTTTTTTACTTTTGGTTATATTTTACAAGCTTATATTGGTATATTTATTTTCCCAAAATGTCTATCAGGAGTCGAGATTTCCTTTTTAAAAATTCACAGACTCTGTTTAAACAAATTTTTCTTACTTTTTATCATAAAGTTGTTATTCGAGTACCAATTTATAATATTTTTTTCAGATTTTTATCATTAAATAATAGTTAAGAAGTATGCATAAAATATAATAGCTTAACCAATAGAAATATTTATTTATCATATATCAACAATTTTAAAAATACATTCTTGGTATGTTAATATACATTAAATTAGATTTTGTTTCTATTTCTACAGCGAAGAATTCAAATTTAATTAAATAAAAATTGAATTTTCTAATTTGAAACAATAAGATTAACATTTTTTCATTATTTAACGACATTTTATCAATTCCTTAATATTTAATCTAATTTTGTATATATGTATCTATTTAATCTATCATTTTCCTCATTGTTTATATGGGAAATGTTTTTGATTATTTCAAACAAAGCTTCAGAAATTTAAAAAGAGCACTCTCGACATCTGATAGATAATATTCAAGAATAAAATATAATTTATATATAAAATGATTTATAGATTATTTTTAATTAAATATTTTTATTCATATGAAAAAAATTTCTATCGTTGGATAGAGGTCGTTTAACTTATAAAAAGTAATTCAAAAACATATTATTTTTTAGTATGTTATTATATGATATATAAATTTAAAGAGAGAATAATATTTAAAAAATATTTCCTACTGATTTTTAGATATTTTAATTTTTAATAATTCAATGAAAAGCAATAATAATCTTGACCATATTTTTGACCAAGAAGATAAAATTTTTTTTTATTACACTTTTTCTCATTTTTCGTAATTCATTATTATATTTATTTAATAATTTTTTTTAAGAATTGCATACTTTTACTAGTTTATTTCATAAAAAAATAATTTGAGAAGCATTTATTTTTCCTCTCAATTTCTTAAATCAAAAAAAATATTTTATTCTATAATAAAAGTGTAATAAAATTATATAATTTATTTATATCTTTAACAAAACATAAATATTAGTTAATTAATTGAATAATTATATAGTATTAATATTTATTAATATAAATTACAATCATTTTAAGAGTATTATTAGAATTATATATATATATATTTATAAGATTTAATAATAAATATAATTGTTATTCAATTTTTTCAATTAAATAAATAAAAATATTGAATAAATTATTTTAACAGAAAAATACTCTCAAATTATAAAAATTAATCTATATCTATAAATATCTAAAATTTTGATAAATTAATTGAATAATCAAATTAATAATATATATATAAATATATTAAAATATATAAAAATCTTTAATTTGGATATAATTGTATAGGAATTTAAAATGCAATTTTATAATGCAAAATTGACTGGAAGAAATTTCCTAAAAAGTTGAATATAAAATCATATTACAATAACTAACCAAAAGAATAAATAACAAAAACCGGTGAATAATGTTGATGTCAAAAAACTGAAATTATCTAATAATGCAATTCAGAGACCAATAATCATTTAAATAGAATGATTCGAGATATTTATAACGAGTATATGAATAATAATATAATTTATCTTATTAAATCTTAAAATCTTAAAAATTCAAAGATAAAATTAGTAATGATTAATATTATTTCAAAAATTAAAAAAATCATATTTGACTACAATTTTGCATTTAACAAAACAGAATAATCCTATAAATTATGAATATATAATTTTTAGGAAATTTTGATAAATATTTTTTGGTAAAAAGTTGATTGCAAGTAAAAAGTTACGTTAAAATCACTTCACTGAACGACCTCTCGTTGGACTCCCTATCTTTAGGGGAATCGTATTTTTCTACGCCACTTTTTGAAAACTTTTAAACTTTTTGAATACTTTTTTATACATTTTTTATTCAATTTTTGCTAAATAATGCATAAATATTTAGTTCAAATGGCTTCCCGATTCATCCAGCAATTCAAGGAGCCTGATTCGGCTTCGCGCAGCCCTGTGGTGATCACTGGTGCGTATATTCCTGAAAAATTATGTAAAAATAAAAAAAAATTATATCAAAAAAAGCAAATAGTTATAATTTTAAGAGAAAATTTAAATTTACGATTTTTTTGGTTAATTTTTTTAACAGAGTAAGTTAAATTTCACCTTAAGATGGCGGTTTTTTACTTTCCATGAATCAGATTTGTAGGTTTATGCTGTGCAAATTACTAATAATTTATATTAAAAAGATACAAAAAAATCTTTCGTAATTTGCACAGCATATAATTTCAAAAAAATCTTGTTTCAAATGAATGTATATCGATATTTCAGATTGTGAAAGAAGAATTAAGCCTTTACATCAATTTTTTAGAAAACTTCAAATATTTCAACATTATTTCAACTTTGACGTTTGATCATATTTTCATGTTGATTTGACTATAAAACTTTTTTTATCATTATATCTGATAATTTTTCCAAGTGAATGAGAACAGTTCTAGATTTTTTTTTAAATTTAATACTAATATTACCTGTTTTAAAAAACAGATATATTAAACTAAGCTTGTAAAATATAACCAAAAGTAAAAAAAAGACCTGGTCTTGGTGATTCTTTCTGGTCTTTTGGCGATTTTAATAAATCTTTTAAAAAGTTATTTCTTATGAATTATTAAATAAAATGATTAAATGATATTTGATTAAATAATAATTCAATTTACGAATCAACATTCAATAAATTCAATGAATTTATTTAATAACTCGGCTATATATATTCATAAAAATATAAATACTATTAATATTTCAATGCATTATTTTAATGCATTATTTAGTATTCGACTATATATATTCATAAAAATCTAAATACTATTAATATTTTAAATACATTTTATATCGGTATATATTTAAAATATAAATGAAAAAAATTTATTTTCAATTGAAAAAATGCTTTTATTGATTTTATTATATATTTATATCCTATTATTTTTTTTATTTTATATATGATATTTTGAAAGCTTTACAAATCACCATCGCCAAAAAAACCGTTTTGGTGATCTCCAAAATATATGTAAACTATTCAAAATTGAATGCTGTCGCCAAAAACCCAAGACCTGGGCTTTTGGTGAAATCGGTTATTTGGCTTTTCATCGTCAATATAAATGAGCTTTTTATTATTATTTTATATGATATATTATACAAATCATACAATTATTTTGTAATATTCAAAAAATAACATTTTTTTAACTGAGAAAATCTTATCGATTATTAATATGACTTTTGATAAAACTCATTTAATTCCTCTTTCAAATAATTCAATGGTTTATGACAATAATAAATATTAAAAAAGGGTTCGACTTTTGGCGGTTATCATATTCTAAAATTATAAAAAATTAATAATAAATAATATTAGATTTATCAATAACATGATGCAATTTTAAATATGAAGCCGATTCTATTAGCCAAAATAGAGATATTTCACTAAAAAAAATAAAAACAGAAAAAGTTTAACTTTTGAAAGGAGAAAATATTTTTGAGTTCTTATCTAATTTCCACTATTCAAAGGGATTTTGGGAATTTGTAAATATCCAAATATATAAATATTTTATGACCTTCATATCATATATTCTTTTTTCATAATTTTATATACATATTTTAAATTAATTAAAAATTAATTAATTGAATATCATATAAGATAATATTATTTAAGAAAAATAAAATTGAATTAATACGTTATTATTATTAATTCTCAATTGTGATATACAAATAAACTGAGTTAAAATATAAAAATATATTTTATAATAATATAAATGTGATTTATAATATATATAGTAAATACATTATCATTAATATGAGGATAATACTGATATATTATTAAAGAATAAGCATTTGTTAATAAAAATAATATATTTTCAAAATTCTGATGTTATCAAAATGATTTTTTCAAAAACTAGCATTTAATTCAATTTTAAATTCAAAATTTTTATTTAGAAAAAATAATAATTTCTTGAATATCAATAATATATTTTATTAAAAATTATTATTATATTTCTAAGCTACATATAAATAATGTGAATAGTAAATAATATAAGAAAATACCTAAAGTAGCATAATAAAAACACAATTTTTAATGATTTTTGGAATAAATAATGAATTTTTTAATTTATAAGATATAATAAATGAATCCGTATTCTATTTAATATTGATATAAAAATTTATTAATTAAAATGAATATCTAATTTATAAGATATTATTATTTTTCAATTAAAAAAAATTTGAGAGAGTCGACCCTTTTTCTAGGCTTTTGTGTCCAAACGAGTTTGTATTCAAAAAGTATCCAATGGATACTCATTTTTGTTCGTTATTTTTTGAGAGAATTTGAGTATCCAAAATAGCCAAAATGGACACTTTAATTCAATCTTGGATACACCTTTCAATTTTCATTGATTATTTTGAATGTATATTTCGTTTGACCAATTATATCGCTCCAAATTTACATTGAATTTTTTTTTTTATTTCAAATGTTGATCTTCTTGGTCAAAATCATTCTTAGTGAATTTGAAAAGTTTATAATTCATATTTGAGAGGTTTCTTAAAAAATTAAGAATAGTAGGTGTTTAAAGCATTTATTATTGCTTTTTTTCTGATATTAATGAGTTTATTAAAGTAAAAATAAAGTATCCAATAAAAAATTTTTTGGATACTTCAACACAAATCTTTGAATAAAATACTAAATAAAAAAGCAGTTTTATGTCCACAAAAAGTGACAGCTTTTTACAAAAAGTCGAAAATGGACACTCAGTTCACTGGATACAAAAGCCTAGCCCTTTTTAATATTAATAAAATTTATTTGACAATAATATGGTTACATTTGGTGATTTTTAAAACCCAAAAAACGTTTATTTCACCAAATTTACAAGCTTAATTAAACTTTCATATTTGAACATTTTATAAATTATTATTATGCTTGTTTGCCTTGTTGTTCCATTTTTTCTTTTAATTTTAACTAAATATTATTTTTTCAATAAATATTAGCAATACTTAGAAAAATGAATATTTTATGATGTTTAATTAAGCATACATCAGCTTTTTAATTAGAAAAATAAAATTTTATGAAAATCTAATATTTTATGTATCTTAGAATATTATTTATTAAATTAATCATCATATTTATATTTATTATCAGATATATAACTATTTGTAATAATAAAATAAGGCATATACTCTTTTGTCATCTAAAAAAATCGTATTTTGTTATATTGAAAATTGAATGTAAAATGATCGTTGTTAGTCTATTTCCTAAAAAAAAATTTATTTCCTAAAAAAACAATTCTATTTCCTAAACGGCTGTATCAATCATTTTATAATAAAAAGCAATTCATATTTTGCAACAATTTCAAAGTTTCAACACCAAAATTTAAGGTTTGCTACTAAATTATATCAAAACATCGATGGTTTTATATTACTTGTTACTTGATCGTATTATAAATATTCTAATTTAATCATTCTTTTAAAATTTAAACATTACACTCGACATTTAATAGCAAGGATAGTTTTTTCAGCAAAGGATAGTTTTATTTATTTTTGAATTGATCATTTGATAATTATAATTTTTTTTACGTATTTTTGTGTAACACATATAATTTTATCACTGATTTCTTTAGTTTCAGTTATTTTATTTTCAGAAGGTTCTGGATCATTGGAATTATTAGATATTTCAGTTGTTTTTGCTAGATCACTTTGCTTAAATACTTCTTCTGCTTTTTTTTCAAATTCATCTTTGAACATTTGGAAATTATACATATTAGGATAATATGTAGTGAAAAAATATGATAAATATCGTAATATTTCATCATGATATTCATGAACCAATCTATTAAATATTATGTTTTTTTCGCTAAAATTAGATTTTATTAATTCACGATCCCTCAACCAAGATATTCTCTTTTGGCTTGTTTGCGAATTAATAAAACTTTCAAAGTATTTGATAAATTTGGTAATTTCCTTTGATTTCAGTTTATATTTTTTAAATAATTGTGCAAAATCCTGATAATGCAAAATACCATTAACATAAAGGTAGTGAATTATTGGACTTAAAAATTGTGCCATATAATGGCGATCTAAGTTTAATGGATCATGAGGCAAACTATTGAAACTCTCGAAACTATTGCTTAATTTGTAACTTTTATAAGCCTTTTTAGCGTTGTCAGCCATTAGTTTTAATGAAGTCACTTTTTTCCAAAATAATTTCCATGGAAAAACGATACAATTTTCCCAACGCACACTCAGAATTTATAACTTTTGATAATGGAAAATAATTCAGTAATTTTTTTAAAATGGTAAATTTCTTCAGATTTTTTTCAAATTTCTCATGTGGAAATAAATAGATGCAGATCAAAGATAAAAAAACTTTATTTGTGAAACCAATTTCTATCTATAACACAGGTTTAAATTTATTTTATTTGTGAAACCAATTTCTATCTATAACACAGGCTTAAATTTGCTTTATTTGTGAAAATAATTGCTCTTTATAACACAGGTTTAAATTTGCTTTATTTGTGAAACCAATTGCTCTTTATAACACAGGTTTAAATTTATTTTATTTGTGAAACCAATTGCTCTTTATAACACATGTTTAAATTTGCTTTATTTGTGAAACCAATTGCTCTTTATAACACATGTTTAAATTTATTTTATTTGTGAAACCAATTGCTCTTTATAACACAGGTTTAAATTTATTTTATTTGTGAAACCAATTGCTCTTTATAACACAGGTTTAAATTTATTTTATTTGTGAAACCAATTGCTCTTTATAACACAGGTTTAAATTTGCTTTATTTGTGAAACCAATTGCTCTTTATAACACATGTTTAAATTTGCTTTATTTGTGAAACCAATTGCTCTTTATAACACATGTTTAAATTTACTTTATATATAAAGAAGTTTTTGTATTTAATAGAGGGAAGAAAATGTTTACTAATAAAACAACAACATTAGAGTAAAATAAAAATAATAATCAACTAATATATATAAAAAACATTAAAAACAAACTGGAGTTTTATGCTGTGCTAGGCTTGCTCTTTGCAACTCCTGCTTTATCATAAATTGTGACGTCAACAACGCCATCAATATTAACAAGTCCTTTCTTGTAACGTTCAATCAAAGCCATCAAATCATCGTGGTCCTTTCTTGCCATTGCAACAGTATCAGCCAACTTCTTCCTTAATTGATCAATTTCTGCAGCAAGCTTATCATGGTCTTCTTTCGCCCTCTTCTGTGATTCAGCCAACAACTTCTTCAATCTTTCAATTTCTGCTGTGAGATCATCATGGTCCTTCTTTGCTTTTTGTTGTGTTTCTGCAAGCAACTTCTTCAGACGTTCAATTTCTGCCAGATACTTGTTTCCATCATCTTGAGCCTTCTTCTGTGTGTCAGCAAGTAATTTCTTTAATCTATCAATTTCAGCTGAAAGTTTGTCATGATCTGCTTTTGCATCACTCATGACTTTCGTCATTTGTGCACAAAGCTTGTCATGATCCGCTTTAGCATCTTTCTTGACTTGTTCAATATCAGCACAAAGTTTGTCATGATCAGATTTAGCTCTTTGTTCTGTTGATACCAATTGCTTTCTCAAATGATCAATTTCAGCACAAAGGTTATCATGATCTGCCTTTGCTTCTTTCTTAAGTCTGTCAATTTGGGCAGCGAGAGCAGTATGATCATCTTTGGCACGCTTTTGTGTGAGATTTAATGCGTTTGTGATTTCTACGTTCTTTGATTCTGAATCTGCTAAAGCTTTCTTGACATTGACAATATCACTAGAGAGCTTGTTATGATCTGCTTGAGCGTCTTTCCTTAATTTCTCCAATTGTGCAACAAGACTGTCATGATCAGCTTTGGCACGCTTTTGTGTATCATCAAGTGATTTTCTGAGTTCGTTTCCACGTGCTTCTGAATCAGAAAGTGATTTCTTCAAATGCTCGATTTCTGAACTAAGATTGTTATGATCTGTTTGTGCTTCTCCTTTGATTCTATCAATATCTCCACAAAGTTTAGTATGATCTGATAAAGCATCTTTCTTCATTTGATCGATTTGAGCATTGAACTTCTGCTGATCAACTTGAGCTTGCTTCTGTGCTGCAGTTAATTTATTAGTTAAATCAACTTTCTGGGCATTCATTGTGGCTAATGATTTCTTGTTTTTCTCAATTTCAGCCGAAAGATTGTTGTGATCAATTGTTGCTTCATTTTTAACACGATCAATTTCAATACAAAGTTTGTTATGATCAGCTTGTGCACGTTTTTGTGTATCAGCAACAGTATTTCTCAATTCATTACATCTTGATTCAGACTCAGACAACTCCTTCTTCAAATGATCAATTTCACCACAAAGATTTGCACGATCTGCAGCTGACTCTCCTTTAACACGTTCAATTTCAGCACAAAGTCCATCATGATCTGATTTAGCATGCTGTTGTGTTGCTGCCAAAGTGTTTGCAAGATTGTTCTTTTGTGCTTCAGTGTCGGCAAGAACTCCTTTCAGTTTCTCATTTTCACTAGAAAGATTGTTATGATCATTCATTGCATCGTTTCGGATTTTCTCAATTTCACCACAAAGTTTGGCACGATCTGCTGCAGCATCAGTCTTTACTTTCTCAATTGATGTGCAAAGGCTATTGTGATCTGCAACAGCACGTTTTTGTGTATCAGATAATGTATTTCTCAATTCATTTACATGTGCTTCAGAATCCGCTAATTCTTGCTTCAAGTGCTCAATTTCATTGCAAAGGTTGGCATGATCTGCACTGGCATCACTCTTTATGTGTTGAATTTCTCCAACAAGTTTGTTATGATCTGCTATTGCTTCTTTTCTTAATTGTTCAATTGATGCCTTGAAAGTCATTTGATCAGCTTGGGCTTTCTTTTGTGTTTCGACGAGTTGGATCTTTAATGCATTCTTTTGGTTTTCTGAATCTGAAAGAGATTTCTTGAGATTATTAATATCAGTGCATAATTTAGAATGATCAGCTTGAGCAATTGCTTTCACTCTTTCAATTTGTGCAACAAGATTGTCATGATCTGCTTTAGCAGCTGCTTGAACATTAGTGATTTCAGCAGCCATTTTATCATGATCATCTTTAGCTAATTTCTGTGTGTTAGCCAATACTTTTCTTAATTCATTTCCACGTGCTTCTGAATCTGCTAGCGCCTTTATTTGATGTTCAATTTCAGCACAAAGATTTGCATGATCAGCTGCTGCAATTTTCTGGATTCGTGCATTTTCATTAACGAGTTTAGCATGATCTGCAACTGCTTCACTTTTAACTCGTTCGATTTCTGTTGTCAAAGCAGCATGATCTGTAGCAGCATCCTTCTTCATCTTGTTTACTGTTAATGTATATGAATCACGATCTTGTTTGGACTTCTTTTCAACTGTTGCTAACGTTACTGTAAGTTGGTTTACACGTGCTTCAGAGTCAGCTAATGACTTTTTGAGTGTGTTGACAGTAGAAGAAAGCTTGTCATGATCTGCTTGTGCACGCTTTTGTGTATCGTTAAGCGTATTTTGGAGTTCATTTCCATGCGTTTCTGAATCTGAAAGTGACTTCTTCAAATGACTAACTTCTGAACTAAGATTGTTGTGATCTGCTTGCGCATCTGCTTTGGCTCTTTCAATGTCTCCACAAAGCTTATTATGATCTGCTAAAGCATCTTTCTTCATTTGTTCGATTTGAGCAACAAATTTCTGTTGATCGGCTTGAGCTTGCTTTTGAGCTGCATCTAATTTATTAGTTAAATCAACTTTTTGAGCGTCCAAGTCAGCCAATAATTTCTTATTATTCTCAATTTCTGCTGACAGTTTGTTATGATCAGCTGCAGCATCACTCTTTATGTGCTCAATTTCAACGCAAAGTTTATTATGATCAACTTGGGCACTTTGCTGTGCTTGAGCTGTTGCATTTCTTAATTCGTTGCATCTTGCTTCAGAATCAGACAATTCTTTCTTTAAGTGGTCAATTTCACCACAAAGATTTGCGTGATCTGCAACTGCATCTCCTTTGATACGTTCTATTTCCGCACAAGATCCATCATGGTCAATTTGAGCACGTTTTGCTGCATCATCTAATCTGCTGTTGAGTTCAGTTTTGTCTGATTCAGCAGCTGCAAGTTTTCGTTTGAGATTTTCAATTTCAGTAGCAAGATTATCGTGATCTTTTTGTGCATCACTTTTGACGACTTCGATTTGTTCTGTGAAACTATTACGATCAGTCATTACCTGTTGTTGTAATTGGCTGAATTTGTTCCAAAGATCGTTTCCTCGAGCTTCAGAATCTGCCAATTCTTTTTTGAGACGTTCATTTTCAGTTACAAGGTTGTCATGATTAGCTTTTGCATCTCTTTGCAGACGTTCATTGATTGTTGTGAAGTTATCGTTATCATCTTGTGCTTTTCTTTTTGCATCTGAAAGTTCGTTTTGAAGACGGCTGACTTCAGTTGTTAATTTTTCTTGAATACTTTGTGCATTACGTTGTGTTTCTTGAAGAAGTTGTCTTAAACGATCGACTTCGCCTTCAAGCTTCTCATTGTCGAGGTTTTGTGCTTTGACACGTGCTTCAAATTCTGCCTTTTCACGAGCAATTCTTTCTGATTCTTCTTTTTCTCTATAAAGTTGGTCTTCTTTTTCACGAGCTTCAGCTACAGCTTTTTCTTTTGCAACACGTTCCAATTCTGCTCTGGCTTCAGCTTCTTCTCTTTCTTTGGCGAGACGAGCTTGATCTTCTTTTTGCTTGGCAAGTCTCTCTTCTTCAAGTCTCTTTTGAGCAATTCTTCTTTCTTCAGCTTTGGCTTCAACAGCAGCTCTTTCTCTTGCAAGACGTAATGCTTCCTCTTTTTGACGAGCTAGACGCTGTTGCTCAGCTCTTTCAAGTGCAGCACGCTCTTGATCTGCTTTTTGAAGGGAGATGCGTTCTCTCTCGGCTCTCTCTTGTGCTTCGGCTCTTTCACGTGCTATACGCTCTCTTTGTGCTCTTTCTCTTTGAGCACGCTCTTCTTCGAGTTTCTGATGAATCATTCTATTTGATTCTTCTTTTTGTTTTATGATTCTTTGTTGTTCTATTCTGACACGATTCACTCTTTCTTCTTCAGCTTTTTCACGAGCAACTCTTTCTGCTTCTGCTTTTTGCTTTGCAATTCTATCAGCTTCAGCTTTCTGTTGTGCAATTCTATCAGCTTCAGCCTTTTGCTGTGCAATTTTAGCGGCTTCAGCTTTTTGTTGTGCAATTCTTTCAGCATCTTCATTTACTTGAGCGGGTTTGTTTTCAACGACTGTTTCTTGTTTTTCAACTTTTTCAATCTTTTCGACTGTTTGTTCGACTGGAGCTGCTGGCTTTGGAGCAATAGATAAATTATCTAAAACAACTTTTGCAGCAGCGAGTTGTGTGCAAAGTGTTTTTTCATCAACTTTACCGTTGCTTGCAGCCAGATCATCTGGATAAACATAAACAGCTATTCCAAGCTCATTCATAACATCAGCTACGAGTTGTGCATTATGCTGTGTATCGCTTTGATCGAGCTGGTAATAATTGACTTTATCAGGAACGTAAGAGTCCAGCAAAGCACACATTGATAAAACATAAGGTTGGAATTTTGCAATATTTGGGTAGTTTGAAGTTCTATTGATAGCCCATTCAAGGAGTGCATTCTTTGATGATTTCTTTACACTTTGGTTATCTTTGTTATCGTTGTCAATTGATTGTCCGATTGAATAATGTAAAATAAGTGACCAAATATATCCGAGAATAAGTTTTTCATTATTGTCATTGACATCTTTTCCTGAAATTCCGATGAGTTTGACGCCATCGCTAGTGAACATGTCAACTGAAAGATCACAATTCATAACTTTATCAACATTTCGCTTTGGATCTTCTTTCCATGGTCTTGGGGTATCTTTTTTTGTTAATGTTTTTGCAAGTTCAACAAGGGCAACACCATTTGATAAATCTTTTGTTATATCTTCAATATCTGAAGTATTGGAGCTTTTTAATTGCATGTTAACCCATCTCGTGAAAACTTTCTTTTGAAGGGGAATCCATTGATCATCAACTTTAGATAAACTCATTTGATTTTGGTAAATATATTTAAAAAATGAAGTACTTTTCCTCATTTTTTTTTTGAATGAACTCAATTTTCAAATAAATTTTGTTGAAAATTTTCATATTTTTTAGGCATTTATGGATTAATATTTTTAATTTGCATATTTTTAATGATAATATATTTATTTAAAATAATTAGTTTAAATATTTATTAATTATTTACCAAGATATTTAAAAATTATTTTTATTATTTGATATCAATTCATTTTAAAACTAATTTTCTCAAATTTTGAGAATCATTGAATTGTTTGAAAGGTTATCTTTATAATTTTATTCAAAAATTTCCAGTATTATTTTATTCATTGAAAAAAAATTATATCGTTTCAATGTTTAGATATTGACCAGATTCATGAAATTTGGCTTTTTTCCCTATAAAATATAATTGACATCTTTTTATATTCAAGATTTTTGATAAAAATCATATAAATCAAAAAACCATCAATCATTTGATGCCTAAAAAAAATAATATTCAAATTGATTATCCTTTCAATTAATTCAGTGACTCTTTAGAAAAGAAAATCTCCGATCCTTTTTTCTTGAAAATCTTAAAAACTGAGTCATAATTTAAAAATTTCTTAGCCAAATACATTCCATTTTTATATTTAATTTATATAATTGCACAGCTTTCATTTAATATCATAACAAAATATTAATATCACTAATAAAATTATTGATTTTTTTTTATCAATAAAATATTTATTTTTTTTTATCAATAAAATATTTATTTGCATTATTCACTGTGATTTTTCCATGCATGTAATCAAAATTTATATTTATACAAAAGTAGTTTTTTAAATATAACGATTATTATTTTTCAGAAATAATATGAATTAATCGTATATCTTTCCACCAACTTCTGTCATTGAATAATCGTTATATTCACTTGCAATTAACGATATCTTTCCACTAACTACTTCTGACATGCTTTATCTTCAAGATTCTTTCCATAATATTCATTTGTAGTCATATTATTTAAATCAGAACAATTTGAATAACATTTATTATTGTAAAAATGATAATCAACATTACCTTTATGACAAAAATCAGATGATCCAGAACAATTAACGCATTCAACATTACATGGCGAACATAATGTATTATTTTCAAATGTACCAATAGGACACTCCAAGAGGCATTGATTTTCAAACAAATAATAACCTGCAATACAACAAGAACAATTACTAATATTACCAGAACATGTATAACATGGTTTCTCGCAATCTGCACATTCTCTTCCAACAATTGTAGTTGTTTCTGGGCATTCACTCAGACATTCATAATGGTACCATTAATAACCTGTCTTACATGAAGTACAAATATAAGTGTATGTCACACATTCATATCATCCTATTTCACAATCAATACAATCAATACCAACTTGAATTGTGCTTGGAGGACATGTTAACAAACATATTCTCTGCATGTTTCTCATTTATCTGCACCATTTTTGCAATAAAGATAATTAGAATCTGCACATTCCCATATTCTCTTTAATGTCAGGAGACCATGTCCTTCTCTATTATTAGAATGCATTTGGACTTTAAAAAAGCATAATTCGGCATCATATTCGTCAATTGTACATTTCTTTACATATGAAGATCCACTATCAGATGCAAAAGGTGCCCAAAACTCTTGATGAACTGCTGAATCACCACCACCTCCACTTCTAGGTGTAGTATTATCACTATAACCAGTGCCTCCAATTCCATTTGGATTGACACATCTTTTACTGCCTGTTGGATGCGTGTTAGTTGTATCTGAGCATTTTAATGGAGCATTCCAACCTTCACGTGTAAAACCACATGCGTCTCCTCCTGGATTTCCATCTTCCCAAGACACGCCTGAACCACCAACAGCAACAATCAGGCGTGATTTATTCGTACGAATATCTGTAGCTCCTCCTCCGCCTCCAGGATCATCACCATCAGGTTCTTCAGGATTATCCTCCATTTCCTCCTCCATTGAATCCACCGCGATTTGGCCCAGTGACTGATCTTGCATCTTCTGAATTTGGAACACCTGCTCCGCCAACTAAGGCGTAATATAATCTTGCTGTTTCTGATGTTATGAAAAATTCTGCACTAATATACATTCCTCTTCTTCCGTTACTGGTTCTTACTGCATCACCATAACCATATCCACCTTGGGCACCATAAATATTTATTTGATATTTCCCTCTTTTTAAGTACATTTGTTCTCCTCTTCAAAAATAGTTAAACATCTTTATACCAAGAGAATCAAATGAAACATAGGCTACATCGATCAAAAAACAAAAAATTAGGAACATTGGAAGCACATAAATATTCAAAGAAATTTCTTCAAATTCAAAATAAAAATACATTTTTTTTTGTTAACTAATTCAATTGACAGCTTTTAACAAATTGAGAGAAATAATTTTATATATTTTATTTTACAACTTAATGAACTTTTTAAGTTGACATAAAGAACTTTTTGAAAACATTATTTTTTCAACAATCAATATAACTGATATACTTTTTGATAATCATCATCTCATTATATTCTCAGCTTTTTGGCTTGACAAAGCTAAAATGTATAAGTAAATTATAATTAGTATAAAAATCATCTGAATATAGAAGAAACTCAAAAAAATAACCCAAAAAAGAGAGTAGCAAAAATAGAAAAATTATTTTTTTACACCACTTGTTTATTCACACTTCACATGGGAATGAGATTGATCCAAAGAATTCGATGGCCGAAATTGCGATGAAATACCTGTAACACTTGTAACGGCCAGAAAGGTTATATGCATACCAGTTGTCCCATTGAATATATTTGATGTATCTGTAGAATTTACCTTTTCTTACACATTCGAAATGACCAACAAAATTGCCTTTGTTTAATTCGTCTTCATTCTCTCTAAGGTCGATCATTTCCCATTTTTCGTGATCATTCGATCCCATGAACTTCCATGTTTTTGGCTGACCTTGATATTGGGATCTTCCTAATGCTCTGATAGTGTAAGATGTCATATTGATTCTTCTTTCACCAAAGTCATATTCAATGAATGCATATCTTCTATCGTAAACGGTATTCATATATCCTTTATCGAAATCATAAACACTCAATAATAATAAATTTGAAACATCATTGTAACCGTAACCACTTTTTCCTCCTCCTCCTGTCAGTTTCAATTCTTCATCGTTTCCATCATTTTTATTGAGGAGATAAGTTATGATTCCTGAAAATTTGTTGTCTTCTGAATAATGACATTCGATGATATTATATTCAACAACCGTTTCTTCTTCGTTATCAAGAATTGTCATTATTCGATCATAAATGTTTCTTTTATCTCGTTGATTTATTTGAATGTTTTGATTTCCTCTTTCTTTGATCAATGTTGAAACAATCTCAATGATATCTTCAATTTTAATTTCTTCTAATTTTGAGACATTGAAAACATATTCTTTGATATTTTGATCTTTTTGATATTTATCATTGATTACTTTTGATATGATACGTGCATTATTAACTGTTGTTTTGAATATGATTTGTTTTTGTTTTTGAATTATGACACCATTTTCTTCTTTTGAATATTTAATTTGAATGATAATTTTGAAATCTCCACTTTCATCATTTGACAAAATTCTATTTAAAGAAGATACAGGAGTTTGATAAACAAACATATAATAAAGTGATATGAAATATTATTCTTAATATTGAACAAATAAACACAACAAATCAAAAAAATTAATAAAATTGAGAGATACTCATTCAAAAATCAAAAATTTCTTATTAAAATAAAAATTATTAACAGAAAAATTGAATAAAAATTATTCAATTTTTTTCCAAATCATTATTTTGAATTTTTGGAAAAATTTTTATTCAAATTTCTGAATGACTTTTTTTTTTTCATCCCAAGAACTCATTTATGAGATGAATATTATACAAAATATTTCTAACAAAAAGAAAAATTTTTATTTATGATCATACTTGTAACGTTGATGAAAACAAAAAATTAGGATCATTCTGGGAGTTCTTTTAGAGTATTATTGGAATACACTGATTTTAGTGATAATGATGACTTAGATAAAGCTTTTGATGAAAAATTTGTTTTATTAAAGCCTGAAAATGCTCCATAAGCTATTAAAAGGCCAATATCAAGGCCTACAACTACAGATAAAACAAGGTTTATTATTGTTGAAGCATTCATTCAATAAAAATAATTATTTTTATCATATCATTTCATTTAAAATTTGAAAAGATTTTACATATTCAAAAAATCAGAAGTTTAACCTGCTAAATTGAAAATTTCAATTGAACTTTGAATTCAATCTCAGAGTTCAGCAATCAAATATATCAGATTTTTTTAAAAATATATATAAAAAAATTATTTTTTTTCTTCATTTAATGTAATTATATAAGTTTTAAGTAACATTTCATGAATAAAATGCTTTGAGTACATCAAATAATTGGTTGATTGAAGTAAATTTACAGTATTCGCGAATACTATTTAGTGATAAAATAGGAAATCCTAGACAAATAGATGGTATTGATTCATTTTCTTCAATTACAGAATCATTTAGCCGATAATCAAATTTTTGCTTAGGAAAAGCATTAAGATCAATCGAGCCATTAAACAAAGATTTTTTGTCAATGTTTAAATCTTCTTTATTTCCTTTATTAAGTTCATTATATGAAAGAAAAATTTTATCATCCATACTATAAGATGATTTATGTGGGTCGAGTTCAAAGCTTTCAATACAAATACAAAATGACTTTTCCAAATATTTTTTGTTAAAATCAAGACAAAATACTCTCTCGATAAAATAATTCAAAAAATTGCCGTAAATTGATGGAGAGCGATTTGGAATAAGATCATCTTTGTCATAAAAGACGCAAAAAACATTCATTTGCTTTTTTGGTTCTGCACATAGAAATGCTTGAAGGCTTGAAAATGCTGGAGCCAAAAAACTAAGATTTTGGCATGCCACGACTCCATCCGTAAAAGTTGATGGAACTTGGTGGTTAGTAAAATTAAGATGAAAGTCTAGAATATCTTTTTCGTTTATGCTCAATTTTTTTGATATGTATTTAATTATAATCATCATCTGCTTCAGAACGATACAAATGGAAATCACAAGATAACGACTCTGATTCCGGTGTAGGAGGAATCGGAAAAAAAGAAACTGCTTCGTCACCTGAGTCAAATAGAATTGTGTCTGCGATATTATCTTTTCTAATAGTTATGTAACCTGAACATTTTAATGGGCGCTGATACATTGTTATATCTTTAGAGTTGCAACTTGTAATGTTCTGTCATAATTATCTTTAGACAAATAAACCATCGAAGGCTGGCATTTCATTGTCGTAATACATAATGATTCGAGATAATCGTATTTGTATGCTATTAAAGCTCCTGTTTGTCTGATCACAAAGCCTTTCGTAGGGAGTTCTGGCCATTCTTCTTTTTCCGGCAATTCTTCAAAGCCTATTTTTGTTAATAGTTTTTTTGTATATGATAAAAAGTGGAATGGTGTGGTACAAGTCCGTAAAAAGTTAGTTAATTTATTTTCATTCAAAATTTTCTTAAAAATATAACAAAATATAAACGCTCATTCTTTGTATTTTTTATTCTTATTATTTTTTAAAAATCCTACAATTGGTAAATGAATTAGTAGATATTTAACTATGAGAAATTATATTTAATTATGAATGATTCATAAAGATAATAAAAAATTTTAAGGCAAAAAGACCATCAAGGTATATCCAATTTACATATTGCATATTTACATATTGCATATTTTATTATTCAGAAAATAATTGAGAGAATTCAGAGGCTTGCGAGGTCTATTTGATAATAAAATAATAATAAAAAGAATTATATAAACTCATATTCAAAAAATGGTTCTCTCAAAATAAAATAAACCATTGAAATTTTGAATAAGTTCTTTCAATTTTGAGAGGACATGTTTTTGAAGATGAGTTTAATTAAAATATCATTTCAATGCCCTTTATTAATAAATCAAATTTGGTAAATATTAAAGTGCTCTTAGTCCACTTTAACCATGTCAAGTATAAAATTATTTCGATTGAATTTCAAAGCCTGTTTGGTAATTCTTAAATTCAAATTGTATTTTGATTCAAGAATATGACAAAAAGATTTTAATTCAAATTTATTGAAATTCATTTCAACAAATTTGAATAAAAGATTTATTTCATTTGCAAAAAGTACGTTTTCATTATCTTCAGCGATTTCTTTTAGTTTTAAATCATCAGAAAAAACAAGACAAACGAAATTTGACTGAAAAATTTCTCTAATTGCACAAATATAATTATCACATTCATCAATTTTATTACAAGTTAAAATGAGTTTAATTTTATTTCTTTTTTTATTTTCAGCAATATAAAAAGCATGTTCAATAGAATCTGTATAATAAACGTTCTCTTCAACTGATGATTTTAATTCATTTAAATATTCTTTAAAATTGTTAGTTGTGTTGATCCAAAGGATGAAGAATTCTGGTTTCATTACAGTTAATGAACAAATTGGAACAATTTGAAAATTATTTGGAAAAACAAATTCATTTGCTGTAATTAATAAATCATCTATTTGATCTTCTTCAGGATCAAAAGGAATGAAACCTCGACAACTTCCAACAAAAGCTGTATGAATTCCACAATTTTCTTCTATTATTTCAGGTAAAGGTTTAGATGAATATTGGTCCATATCTTTTCTTTCAATTATCGTTTTTTGATTATCATTATAAAATGAAATGCAACACAAAACGCTAGTTTTTTCTCTATCATTCAATATGTTATAATCATTTGAATACATCGTCGCATAGAAGATATTATCGGTTGCATAAATACCTTTACCATAATAACCATCATCAGTCTGTTTAACTTCATCCTTGCCTGGCATTAAATAATGATTTTGAATGATCTTTGGTTGATTTAAAATGTTTGTTCCATGATATAGAAAAAGTTCTTTTATTTCATCAGATTTTTTAACTTTTTCAATCATTTTCTGTTTGTATTCGTTATATTGTTTAATAAAGAAAAAGGATTTATCTGTCGACGAAGGATTTATCTGTCGACACAGACTAAATATTAAAGAAAAAGTCACGATATTACAATTAAATGTTTTAAAAAATCCAAATATGATATTTCTTTATTCAAACTTGAAAAAAAAATCATCGAGTCGCAAGATTTCCCAAATAATGGAAATCGACGTCGACGCTGATTTTTGGATTATATGATAGACATCAGTCGATTAAAACGCGTCTATACTATTATCCTTTTATAAGAAATAAAATATATTTTTTTCAACAAAAAAAATCAATTCTAATATAGAAAAAATTGAAAAAATGATATGAAAAATAAACAGTGATGTGAAAAAAATAAAAAAAATAAGTTTTAGCTTTTTCTTTATTTTTATATAAATATTGGTATATATTACATATGAAAAAAATGAAAATATCAAAAAGAAATCTATTTTTAGCATTCTTTTATAAAAAACAATAAAAAAAACTATCGTTATTTATTGAAAATTGAGAAATTGATCGCAAAAATAAACGTGCTCTTTATTTATCAATAAGCACATCAGAGCAATATCTTAGCTGTAAAACAAAAAGAAACTAGATCTGATGTCAGTATTAAACAGCAAAGGAGCCATATTATAAGGTTATTCAATTATTCGCTTATTTGACGGATTTTAATCAAGAAATTAAAACGAAAAAATAGGTTCAAACAAATATCTTATGCTATTAATTATTTATTCAAAAGTGATGAATCCAAATGTCAATAAGAAAATCGGAAGATCAAAGAAAAGAAAAAATAAAAATCAATATAATCGGTCAAATCAGTAAACCTAGATGAAAACATACAGTAAAAGCATAGAATAGAGCAGGTATTTGATGTTTTATACTTAATTAAAAAATTTTTAACATTATAATTTTTTTTTTTTTATTTTTCTCATTATTTACCAAAAAAAAGCTATTATCAATTATCGTAATCATATATACACGAATTGATTCATGTTTTGTGTTGATATTTAAACTTTTTTTGTGATTTCGCAAAATATGTGTTTTTTTTCTCCGAATAATCAGAAATTATTATCAATGTGGTATTTAAAAGATATTATACGTGATGATTTTATAATTAATTGTAGGAAATAAGAAGAATAATCTAATTTTTCTTAGTTTGAAATTTTGGCGGGATTTTTCATTCAAAAAAATGCATTTTTACAGAGGTGCGAGAACTAAAAAATTTTTTAAAAAACGATCAACTTTAATTTTAAAACTTTTGTAATATCTTGGAAAATAGAAAGTATAATTTATTTTTTGCAAAATAAATAAGCATTATATTCTAATATAATAATAAAAATATATTAATTTAATATTTATCTTCACTATAAGCAACCAAAACATATGAATTTGCTTATAAAAAACAAATTCATATTTATCTTGATCAATAATCAGTTATTTTTAATAATATATTTTAATATATTTATTATTTTTAATTTAACATTTAATTAAGTATTTATAAAATATTTATATTGGATAATTTCGCAAGATATTAATACTTCTATTTTCCATATTTCATTATTTATAAATATCTCATAATATTGTTTATCTCTAAGGGATAACTATTTAAAATTTATTATAAATTTCAATAATTATTATGATTCTAGAATATTATTGAAAACGGCTCGCCAAGAGACATTTTAAAACTCTCCCATTCAAAATAAAGTAATTACTTTATTTTCTCTCAATTGCATTCAATTTTTTTTAAAAAAATAAAAATTCAAGAAAAATGATATTTCTAATTAAGATATTTTCTTGACAATTTCAGAAATCAATTATTTTATGGTATTGAATATAATAATTTGTGTTTTGTGGAATTTTAAGCCATTCCGTCGAAATCTTATTATTAACATATTTTACTCAAAATCTTTTACATTTTGAATTTGATGATATACTAATATGTATATTTATTTAAAAAATATATTTTCACAGGAAAACTAGAATTAAATATGAAAACTACTGATAAAATTGCATTTTAAGTTTTGAAAATCCCACAGAAAAAATGGCCCTATCTTTTATGCTAGAACTATTCTAAAATAATAATTATATAATCTAATGCTTATATAAAACTTTGTAAAAACTTTTTAGGGATGAATTTTAAGATATATTTAAAATAAAATTTGACCAATTTTTTTTTTTGAAAATTTGATAGTTTATACAAATATTTCTATAAGTGCAATCAAAATTATTCTTATAAGCATTCAATATCGTTCAAATATATATATATATTAAAAATGATATTTTTATTATATTTTTCTTGGAAATGATTATAAAATTTTTTATTGTCTGGTATATTTAATAAAAGTATTTTTAATTCTAGTCTTCATGAAATTAAATAAATTGAATATCATCATCATATGTTAATTACTTTTAAATAAATGCTGAATTTGTCACATATTTATGGTATATACATAATGTTAGAATGCCTTTTTAAAAAGCTTTTTAATCAAACTTGAAAATCACCAATATTAAATACATTTAAATTTTGGCCTCTATTATTTGAAGTAAAACTCATAAATAAGAACTTATGAAAACGTTCATGGTTCCCCTATTATAAAACCGGTGATTGGAAAGAACAAATCACAAAATCATCATCTCTATCAGGTAGTAATATAATTGCTAGATATATAAATTTATCAGATGACAAAACAAAGAAAATTAGAATAAAAATGAAGTGTAGAAAGAAGGATAGACTAGATAATATCAAGAAACTTCATCAAATTTCAAAAATGACAGAAAAAGAATTAAATTCTTTACAAATTGAAGATGATTTTATATTTTTTATTAAAAATAATAATCTAATTAATGCTCATTTTAAGGAAGATAACATGAATGATGAAGATTTTCCAGATTATTTGAAAAAAATTTAAAATTGGACAGATTAATATTGAAAAATGGATCAAAAAACACAAATAATTAATTTAAATAAATTTAATATTACAATTATCTTTAATATCAATAAAAATTAATTCATAATAAATTGAATGGTTTACATCAATTTCATTGAATATTATAAAATACAATATTTTGTCTCCTATCGAATAAATATTTATAAAAATAATGTATAACATATGATATTAAGTGAGGATATATATATATAGGAATCAGGCATTTTAATCATATTTCCAAGTTCTCGCACCTCTATTTTTACATAAAAATCTTTCACAAATATTTATTTTTTCTGCTTTTAAGTACTGCCAAATGATAGATATAAAAAAATTATATTTATATAAAAAAATTCAGAAGATAATCTTAACCACAGAGCCAGAGTCGACATTTATTTCCTTCGTCGACGGTTTTTTCCGCCTTCTTTATATTTGTTGGTAATAATCGTTTCACCAACAATTGTTAATTCATTTGGACAATTTTCAATATCAAATCGAACTTTTTCTTCCATTGAATTATACAATTCAATATTTTCACAAACAAATAATAAATTTTTGTTTTTGATTTGTTGTAAAGAAAGTTTTTGTTGGATTTCATTTTGTATTTCTTCAAAATCGATATTTTCAAAGATTTTGGTGTTTTGAAGAATATTAACAGATTTTTTTGATAAAAACTTTTTGAATAGCGTTTTGGTCGGCCAATTTAATTCTGTTTGATATTAAATGTTACCAACAATTGGTAAATTCAATGGTTCCATTAATTTATCTTTGAAATTATTAATGATTTCTTCATATTTGTTTTTGTCATTTCTAAATTCTTCTGATAAAATGAATGCAATTGTTAAAAAAGTGCTACCTTTTTCAATAGAAACGATTAACATTTCTTTAGGAAGAATTTCAATGAGTTTGTTCATTTTGATTTTTTCTATTGAAATGCTAAAATGAAATGTAACCGTTGGAACGAAATATTTATAATTTTTATTTAATTGATAAGAATTTTCAATCATGTCACTTTCAATCAAATATTCATTGAATTCATTCGATACAATTGGTTGTATGATTTCGTTTATCAAATTTCAAATCACTTTTTCTACATATTCATTCAGTGCATTTTCAGGTAATTCTTTTATTTCTTGATATTCAGCGTAATGGTTTTTACAAATGAACATTCCTGGAGTCAAGCAAATAAAATCTTCAGAATTTTTATCAGGTTCGATTTTTTTCTGACAAACAGAGCATTTCAAACAGTTTCTATGATATTCAAATCCGGAATAATATATAAGTTCATTTTTATCAATATTTTTCTGACATGATTTACAAACCTCATTATTATTATTTTCAACTGTTGGGCTTTCAGTTGTTGAACGAGTTCTTTCTTGTTGGTTTGGTTTTTTAAACAAATTGAAATTAAAGGATTGAAAAGGATTATTTATTTTGAAGTTAAATATTGGTAGAAATGGTGCGGTGTTAGTATCTGGTGCGAAAGGTATATCAGGAAAAGCATATATATTTTTCTTTTTATTATAACATTCACTTATAAGATAATCAAAAGCACATTCGATTTTTTCACCAGTTTTAGCTGATGTTTCAAAATATTCTAAATTCAAATCAGCAAAATCTGACAATACATTTTCTCTTTCAATATAATTTTCATCATCAATAAGATCAATTTTATTTCCAATGATCACAGCTGATGCTTCGTCGTTGTTCTCACGAAGTTCATTGTACCAATATTTCACATTTGAATACGAATTTTCATTTGTAACATCAAATACGATGAAAACTCCATTTGCATTCCTATAATAACAACTTACAATTGATCTATAATGTTCTTGTCCAGCTGTATCCCATATTTTAAGTTTAAATTTACGCGAATCAATTGTATAATCCTTTTCGAAAGAATCAATCCCAATAGTACTTATATCACAATTAGATGCATTATTAACAAAGCAATTAATAATGCTAGTTTTTCCAACAGAATAATCACCAATTACTATTAGATTGAGTACGATAGGATCTTCTTCAATTGGAGTCCAGCATCAAATTGATTGGGACTGTTTTTACGACGAACACAATGAGAAAAAAAAAAAAGAACAGTTGGATGAAATCGGAGATGGTGCAACTTTATCATATAAAAAGACCACCGATAAAGAAACGGGCGAATCATTTTTGGTACAAAAAGTGGCATCAAAAGATGGAGAAAATTCTTACGACTTTGACAGAAGTTGATGTTAATCCAAAATTGAAAAAATAAAATAATAATAATAAAAAAACAATTTAATTATAACTCTGCATTTATATATAGATTTATACAATATTTATGAAAAAAACTTGGCAGATTTATACTATAAATTTTATAGCAGTGTGATCCTCGCTCACCCGTGACCGCTGTGGCCCCTCTCCTTTCCTCTTCCGTTGGGTCTGGAGAACTCGCTGCTGCCAGAGACAGTCACAGCGTCTGCGAGGTGGTGCTCGTCGCTGAGGAGGAAGCGGCCAGCATCTGACTTCCAGCGCGAGAAGCTCGATGTGGTGAAGCCAGAGCCGCCAGCGCCATGACAAGAGAAATTATAAAAATCGATCAAACATATTGTATCTCAAATGGTACATTTTTAAATGCATTTAAGCAATTTTGTAAACTGAAAAAGATCTTTTTGGATATTTCAAAAAGATTTTATACATTTGGAACTAATTTTTTCTTGAAAACTAGGATACACGAGCATTTGAATAAAGAATTAATGATGAATATTTACTTCTCCAGATTAGATCATTGATACCTGACAGAATATCATTTAAATTAAAAAATAGTCCAAATCAAAATTATATGAGCTAAAATTCATTTGAAAAACATTGTTTAAGCCAAATTGATGGTAACATTGATTGTTTATGTGAATAAAAAGATCATAATAATATTTTTCTCCATACTCTAATATATTAGCTTTTTTATGTTAAAATGTCTAGGAAGATTATTAATCAGAATCCCATTAACAGTTTGGTAATATCCATCAATTTTTTTTTTTTTTTTTTCATTTTCCAGATATGCTGCTTATGATATCATTAAAAAGGCCGTCTGAGTTCATCAAATCTTAATAAAACTTTCCAGAAAATTTTTAATTGAAATGTTTTTATGAATAAGGAAGAGTCTTTACCTCTATATTGAAAACATGATCGAACTTTTGTATATAGTTTACAATATAGAATAAGAAAAGAGCTATTTTAGAAGATTATCATACATTTCAAATGATGGCAAAAAAGAAATTGAAGTTTAATAAAAGAATAAAATGATCATTATTGATATTTTGATCAATTCAAATTATAGCTTTTTTCAATATTGCATAAATTTTATATTTTTTTCCATACAATTTATAAAATATTAATATCTTAATCTAAGTTTAATATTTTAAATTAAATAATAATACAAATTATACTATAAAACTAACATATAATAATAATAAAAATAAATATTTAAAAATATCCATATAATGAAAATATTAACATAAATATTCCAATTATTTTTTATCTGAAAACTTTTTTTTTGATATCTCAAAAAATAATGAATAAACTCTTTTCAATGAAATATTTCAATTCAATTTTTCAAATAATTCATTAGAAAAGTTGACAACCATTTTAAAAAGCATTGAATTAATTGATACTATCATTGAATGGTTTCTTTCAGTCGTGCTCTCTCTTATACTCTTGTTCATATGCTTGGATCATTCACATTTGGCTTCATTACAATATTTCCAACTCCTGGGGTCAGATCCATGCAAGTTGAATGGCCCTATTTTAACAGCATTGTTGATCAGCAATCCATACGCTTTTTTAATTCATTTGCGCCATTATTTGCATCACTTGGCGGATTTTTGGTTCATATTTTAATCAGATATGTATTTAACAGCCATAGAAGAATTGTTATCTGCATTTTAAACGTTTTTGGTGTAGTAATTTGGCTCTATTTTTAATTATTACACCAGAAAGATGGTGGATTGGTATTTTGCTACGTTCATTACAAGGCCTAGTTCTTGGTGGTAATGCCACATTAACACCAATTTTTATCTTAGAATTAGCACCAATCAATTCAAAAGGACTTTTTGGCGGTTTAGCTCAAATTGGGAAAACTACTGCATTCCTTATTTATTACATAATTGCAACTTACAGCGATTGGAAGGCGATGGCCTTAGTTGGAGCAGTATTTTGTTTGCTCCACTCCATTTTTATTTGGTTTACTCCAGAGCATAACGAAATTAACACTCATCCAAATCTTGACTATGAAATATCATTATATAATTCAGATTTTAATTCCGATAAAAAGTATCATTCTCTCAAACCCAAGTGCACAAATTGCTTTAAATCAGGCCATGAATCCATTTTCCAGAGAAAATATGCCTTTAAACTCTTTTCAGGGATGATGATGATGATCTTCCAACAATTTTGCGGCATCAACGCTCTAAACGCAAACCTGGCGCATGTAATGGAAAAAACAGGCCTTCACTTTCATCCAAATTTAAAGTCTGCAATCTCAACAACCGCCCAGTGGCTTGGAGTCTTTATTTCCAGCTTCATCCTCGACGCCTGCGGGAGGAAGTCAATTTGGATCCTATCAGTAACTGGTATAACCATTGGACTAGCGATGTATTCGGCCAGTTTGAAGACTGATGTTCGTGGCTGGTTTTCCGCTCTTTGCTCATTACTCATTATGGTTTTCTTTGGAGTAGGATTCGGTCCAATTCCATGGTTTATTGGCTACGAGATGTTTCCGAATGATGTGAGAATCATGGGGCAGGCGATGATCAATTTTTCTGCCATGATTGCATCATTCGCAATTGCATTCGTTAATCCAATCATGACAGAGGAGTTGGGAGCTTTTTACTCAAACATTATTTACATGTCTATAACGTTTTTTTCTATTTTCTTCGGGATTTGGTGCGTTATTGATCCTGAAGAAAATACTTCATTAATAACGGTTTTATGATATTTTGCCGTTTTTTTGTTATTCTATGTTTATTTATTAGTAAAAGTTTATTTCGGCTTTCAAAAACTTTTTTATACCAAGTGAAGTCTTTATGTATTAAAAATTCATTTTTTTTTTTTAATTTTGTATGGTATATTGAAAATTTGTATTTATGAATAACTTTTTGAATGAAATTTTATAACACACATATAAAGAATTTCTCCATTACTTTATGTAATCATGATGAACACCATGAGCGTAAAAAATGATGGAGATCCATGAATTTTCTGCCTTTGATGATGTAGATGCCTTTGCACTTGTTTTTGTTGTTGATGAATTTTCTTTTGATGTTTGTGCTGATATTTTTGATGCAGAAGTAGTTTCTTTCGATGCACTTGTTTTTGATACCGAAGTAGTTTATTTTGATACTCTTGTTTTTGATGCAGATGAATTAGTGTTTGATGCTGTTGACAGGACTTTCTTTATCAGATAGAGGAAAATTTTATGCCCCTGTGGGACGCCCCAGAAAAAATTCACCATTATTTGATTGATTCATTAAAGAATTGTTTGTATGACTTATCCTTTAATTCAACATGATTATCTTCAATAAAATGAATCATTTTGAAATTATTTAATTAAAAATAAAAAAGTTCTATTTGGAAGCTATTAATTATATCAAATAGAAAAAGAGATATTCATGAATTTTCAAAAAACGTGTAATGCATTTATATCGTTGCATCACTAATAATACAAATTCTTTTTTGAGAGAATTATATTTGCATATAATTGTGAAGACATTTCAATTTAATAGGTTGTTTCTAATGTCTAATCTTGACATTCAAAATTATCATAAGTTGATTTCACATGAATATTTCCATCTGTTTGAATGTAACATTTGTTCTGCTCGAATTTTAGAAATCAAACGTTGAAATGAATCAATGATTAAATATGGATTACAAATTTTCATATTTTAAGGTATTTCAACTTGATCAATTAAATGATGACATTATTAAATGATGCATGTTCATTTTCATTTTTTCTCATTTTTTAAAAAAATTAGCAAAAAATGGTTGCTGTGGGGTTCGAACCCACGCCCTCTCGGACCAGTGCCTTAAACTGGCGCCTTAGACCACTCGGCCAAACAACCCTACATTTACTCTTTTATAATATTCTATTTAAAAATTGATTATAGCATCTTGTTAAGTCCAAATGCATCTTTTTTGGTCAAAAATTTTGGTTAAAAGGTCAAAAACAGTGACATTTGGACTTAACAAGATGCTATAAAATTGATTTTTAATTTTGGAATTTTCTTGGAAATTTCCCAAAATCATTATGAATGACACCAACTCTATAATTTTAAATTCAAAAGTATTTCACATTCCATCATTGTTTGAAAACTTTGTAAAAGTAAAAAAAGAAATTTTTTATTCATTAACCAGAACAGGAAGATATCAAATCATATCAAATATATCGGAAGATATTGTGCAACCTTTTATTGATTTTTGGACAAATAATGAAATACCAGAAATAACTCTGAGTAATTATTATGATTATTGCCAATTAAGTGACGAATTTCAAATTCAATTTATTAGTGATTACTTAAATACGAAGAATGACATTTGGAATGAATATGATAAAATTTTCCTTAAACTTCAAGATCCATCAATACAAGACAAATTTTTAATAGAAAGAGAAATTTCAAAAAATATTGATATTTATCTTCTGAATTTAAAATTTTTGACCAAAAAAGATGCATTTGGACTTAACAAGATGCTATAATCAATTTTTAAATAGAATATTATAAAAGAGTAAATGTAGGGTTGTTTGGCCGAGTGGTCTAAGGCGCCAGTTTAAGGCACTGGTCTGAGAGGGCGTGGGTTCGAACCCCACAGCAACCATTTTTTGCTAATTTTTAAAAAAATGAGAAAAAATGAAAATGAACATGCATCATTTAATAATGTCATCATTTAATTGATCAAGTTGAAATACCCAAATATGAAAATTTGTAATCCATATTTAATCTTTGATTCATTTCAACGTTTGATTTCTAAAATTCGAGCAGAATAAATGTTACACATTCAAACAGATGGAAATATTCATGTGAAATCAACTTATGATAATTTTGAATGTCAAGATTTGACATAATTGTATAAATAATTGTATAATTCTTTTACATCATAAGTTGGAATATATTTATTTTATGTCATCAAAATACTATTTTTAATGATTTTTTCAGGTATTAATTTCGATTAATCAAGATTCGATATCAAAAGAATATTTTTTTTGTATCACATTTCATCAAGAATAATCGATTTCATCAATTAAAATTTCCAATCGATAACATTTTATTATCGATTATCTGAGTTAAAAAAATGCTAAACCTGATAATTAATATCAGAATAAGCCTAAAATACCGAATCCCGAAAAAAACTGATATTCTTTAAACCAGAATTTTTTGGACCGATACGAAAATTTGAGCAGCTTCAATTTTCGATGATAAAATCGAAGAGAATTACTTCCATTAAAAAAATGTTTTCAATCCTTGTTTGCCCGAATTTGTTGGAGTTTTATCGTCTTACAACAAGTGCAAATTTGAGCAATTTCTTAAAAATTAACTCGATAATGAAAGTCGGGAAAATTGGCCAGGTTTCAGACAGATAAACTAAAAAAGGCTGTTGATAAAACTACATGATAGAACTCATTATGTGGTCTGAATTTGAGAGAGTTACTGAGCATTGACTTAGACTCTGTTTTATCTGATAAAGAAAGTCCTGTCAACAGCATCAAACACTAATTCATCTGCATCAAAAACAAGTGCATCGAAAGAAACTACTTCTGCATCAAAAACAAGTGCATCGAAATAAACTACTTCTGCATCAAAAACAAGTGCATCGAAAATATTCTATGTAACTGTTGGATTGGTAAAGATAAAAATTGATTGCTGTATTTGCTGTATTTGAGAAGATAAATATCAAATACAGCAATCAATTTTTATCTTTACCAATCCAACAGTTGCATAGAATATTTTCTCATCCTTGCTTAAATATCAAAAATCATGAAGGTGTTTATCAAGAAATATTAAAATATTATCAACAAACGCAAAATTCAGAAATTTTTTTACTTCTTCAATTTCTCGACGGTTCAAAAATGACAAAAGAATCATTAATTGAATGTATTCAAGATGCAGAAAATCGTTCAAATCACATTCCAAATTTTTCTTTTTCTTCTTTTATCGAAGTATTGAAAAAAAAGACGATAGAATTCAAGAACTTTCAAAAATTCAAGAGAATCAACAGAAGCAAATTCAAGAACTTTAGGCTGAAATCAAAGAAATCAAAGCGTCAAAAATTCAAAGTTTGGAAGAAAAAGTTCAAGAACTTTTCACTGTTAATCAATTTTTGCTTGAGTTGTCAATTAATAAAAAAATAGTGAATAGTTTTGTCAGTTTTTTCATTCCAATTGGCAAAAATTGGAATAACATAAATAATGATGATAATCACATCATTTTAATGGACCAAAATAACAAATATATGGTGGAATCTTCATCATTTTTAAATCCAGGTTGTTTGGTGAAACATTTGTTTAATGGCAAAAAAGAAAGCGAAGGCGGATTAAGATGGATTTCTAAAACATCTAAAGAGGCTTCAATCCAAGTAACATTCCCTCATCCTTTACGTGTAAATTTAATTTCAATGACATCAAGGAATGAATATTGGACAGAGGGACCATCCGATTTTGGAATATTGGGATTGAATGAATCGGGGAATTTGACTAAATTAAGGTCATTTCATAATATTTATTGGACTCAAAATGAAAACCAGCTATTTGCATTTGATAACACAAAAAAATTCTCATCTTATAAGCTAATTTTCACCAGAAGTTGTTATGGTGAATCAGAATATTTATATGGGATGTCTGAATTAAATTTGGGAGAATTTAATCTTGATAAATAAAAATCATTTTTATTTCATATTATATATATATATGCATTTCATTACTTAAACTATTTTATCTAAGGCGCCAGTTGCCAATTTAATCAAATAAATTATATGATAAAAAAGTTATAGTATCTTGGAACATTTGCAGAACATATAGTTGTTCTTCAAAGAACTGCATTACTTTACCAATAATCTGTTGTATTGCCTGCTGTCCAATGCTTCTGAACTAAAAAAACGAATAACTATGTATTTCTATATAAAGAAAGCATTAACATTAAAAAAATAACAAAAACTGAGTGGTGTGAAAAGAAAAATTTTAAAAAATCTAAATAAAAAGTAATAAACACCAAAAAAGATACAACTTATATTTATTAATAAAAACAGAAATGATTAAAATCGTAATATTAAATAATTACAAACAAAAACAAAAATGTTAAAACATCTCGTTTTTCTTTCTCAGTTACAATTACAATTACAATTAAATTGAATAAGCAGGCATATTTCCTTTTCCTTTCAAAAACATCTCACCTTTTGGCACAATATGAAATCCAGCATCTTTCACCAATTCATAAGTTTTTTCAGACATCATAACATGACCAGGTTCTGCCTTGTGTTCAAGTCTTGAAGCGACATTAATTGTATCACCAATAATATCGAAGACTCTATTCTCAGTACCAAGGACACCAGCAATGATTGGGCCGTCACTATTGACTCCTATTCTAATCATCAAATTCATGTTCAATTTGATGTTTGTATCGTCCAAGATACTGAAGACACGCAAAGCAAAATTAATGCATTGAACAGCATGATTTTTAGGCTCATCATCGACTGCAAACAAACCACAAGCAGCCATGTAAGTATCACCGATCAATTTTATTTTTGTCATCAAAGGAAACTTTTGAATCCAAACGTCAAAAGCACCGAATAAAGTAGACAAAGTACCCATAGTTTGTTGAGGTGACAAATCCCTTGAAAATGCAGAAAAGTTAACAATGTCGACAAAAATGACAGACGCAGAAGGGACAGCAAAAGAAATCTCACTTTTACCTTCTTTTAACATAGCTAAAACTTTCGGTGGCATGATTTGTTCAAGCAAATCTTGGCTTTGTTTCTTGGCCAATTCAAGTCTTTTCTGCTTTTGAAGAAGGATTGTTTGATCACGAACAACAAGAATGAAACTGTTTTCATTCTCTTTAATAGCAAACAAAGTTATGTACGAAGGAATGGCACGACCATCATTAGCGAAACAAACAACATCACCAGTGTAACCAGGACTTTCATGATTTTTCATTAATTTCAGTTGATTTTCAAGTTGTTCACGAGACTTGTCATCAAAAATCGTGCCAACTAATTGACCAACAAGTTGTTCGGTTGAGTAACCGTAATCATTGACGAAACTTTTGTTGATTATTTCAACGATTCCATCTTGATTGATACAAATGATGCCATCGAATGAATTATTGAAAATTGTGTGAGTTACACCCATCTCAATTTCTTCATTCTTCTTATACAGAAGATAATTGGTCAGTTCACTGTTGTTGATCAAACCAACAGGAGTCAGCCTCCTTATCAAACAGAGGGCCATATTGAAGATTCTCCTGAACTCGCTGATGATATAAATGACAAGAGATGACCAAATCAAAACGAAAAATATTCCACAAATAAGGAAAACAAAAATGTCAATTTTATAACCTCTAATTTCTTCATCTTGAAGTGATGAAAAACGGTTACCAACCGCTAAAAATGACGATATCGTATGGGCAAAAATTATATGATAAATATTCGTTAGTTCTTCGCCGTCAAAAGTGCCATTTTGCAACTCTACTTCTTCAGTGGCTTTCTCAATCATTGCATGAATCGTCGCCATCAATTGATTCAATGATGAACACTTGTAAATTCCGTGAATGTCAGTGAAAGAGTCTCCTGTTTCACACAATGAAGCTGTTAAAAGAATGTCAATGTAATCATCCTTTCCTGCAGCCGAAGGATTATCTGGTGTATCGTTCATCACTTCGTAAACAATGCCTTCAAATTCCTTCAAAATTTTGTAAATTCGAGCTTTAAAAGTTGCATTTGTAATCTCATCTTGTGGATAATCAACGTAATAAATTGCATTGATTAGTTCATTTAGTATCTCAATTAAATAAGCTCGTAATAAAGAGAAGTTGCCAGACCAGAAACCGAAATTACTCAATCGAGTGCTCATTGTTTTTGTATAATAAAAAATCATCTCTTCAAAGAGAAGAAATGCACAAAACGAAATGGTCAAAAATATGCCTAAAATAATCAGTTTACAATTCAAAGATCGCTTCGGAACAGATGGAATTACATCATTATTCTCATTGCACAAAGCAAGGGAAATACTTTTTCTTGACTGTTCTTTTGCTTCTTGATCAGTTGCCAACATCATTTCAATCAAGTTTTTAATCTCTCTCGAATAGAAGAACAAAACAATTGGCAATGGAAGAACAAAGATAAAAAAGTGACAAGGCCCAACAATTGACATTATTAAAATGATTCTTTTTGACGTTTGTTCAGATGAATTTGAAATGTCATATGATAATTCCATCTGAATAATAGTGAACATGTTTTCAACAGAAGGAGAAGTTGCTATGTTATGACACCAAAAAGTGCTGTTGTAATACCAATTAACAATATCTTCTTTCGGATCTTCAGCAAGAATTGTAAAAGAAAGAATATCAAAGTTAATAACTTGTTCCATTGACCAATTAATATAATTAATTACTTCACCATAAAAACAAATAGTTGTGTTGATGTTTTGGTCAAAGAAAAGACTGGTCAAAGTTGATATATCAACTCTTCTTAACGATAGATCTAAAATTGCAGCCATCAATTCTGAAAACTTCTCTTTCGCTTCTTCTGCATAATACAAGGCTAATTGATCGAAGCTCATAGAATGATCCAAGAAATATCGATTGTATTCATCAATGATATTACAATCAATATGATCAAGTTTGAATCGATTCGTTGCTTGGCCAAACAAAATAGATAAACATAAGAAAGACTTGTCATAAGCAATTCTCAAATCAACCAATGATCCAACTTCACGATTCCAATCATCGTAACTATCGAATGAGTTTACAAAAAAAGAAAAAGTCCCAATGATCATAATCAAAGATCCAATGATTGAAAACAAAGAATAAAAAATCATGACTTTGCTTGAAGTTGGTTTTACATTTTTCAAAGCATTTTGAATCGCCAATCTAAGCTTACCATAAGTTAGAATAGAATTGGCTATCTGTTCTTCATAAGTAAAATCATATTCTGTAGAAGAGGTTGAAATTCGTGATTCATTTTGATTAGAAGAAGAAGTTGCCGTAGTCGAATGACTTTTGTTACTTTTCCTTAAAACAAAACTTTCTTTTTGAGCTACTTTTGAATGGCTGATATACTGTGGAAAACAAAGCATCAACGACAAGAAACACAAATCTTCACGATCTTTCATTAAGATATCAATCTTGTCTTTTATATTGGTCATTTGAACAGCACCCAAAAAGTCAGTGCACGACTCTATCAAAAAGCGAATGTGTCCTTCACGAAACGAGATCGAACTCCAATTATCTTCAATTGACTCATCCCACAAGTTCCTCAAATGCCTCTGCTGTTGCTCCAACTTTTCAAGCAAGTTTAAGTCAGCATAAGGCAATGACCAGAAATTTTTCACTTGGATTTCTAACTCATTTGATTGGAGCTTCAATTCATTCAATTTTGTCGATGCAAAACTCGTTGATGTGACTTGACGAAACAGCTTAATTTTGTGAGCTTGCAAATAGAGGAATTGATCAAAATACGAGATGTTACGAAAGGTTCGAAAATGCTTTAATAATGACTCAAAACGGTTTTCTTCAGATTTGAAATATGACAGAATTTTGATCAATAAAATAACCATTGATGACGACTCTTTGTAATTTTCAATGAGAAAATGAGGAAGAGTAAAATCAGTGAATAAGTCAGAACCAGTCATGAAACCAACAGACAAATAAAGAACAGCTTTTCTATAACTTTTATCAAGATTTAAATCAGCCATATAAATGAACTTATCTTCATTTCTCGGCTCAATCATGTTCTCCTGCAAATCGTCAGGATTCATCAAATTTGAATACGACAAATCGAGAACAATTTTTTTACGAAAATAACGAAAAACAAAGAAGAGAATCACAAGAATAATAAAGAATAAAATATAACATATTAGAATATATATTCCCGTACTGATAAATTGATAGATCTCACAAAAAATTCTGAGAATATCATTGAAAATAATTGAAACCAAAATCGATGTTGATAAAGGACATCCAAAATCAACAATAAAAGGCATCCAGTTGTAATTCAGACAGGATAATATAATTAAAAATACGTGGAATATAATGAGAATATAAAATGACCAATTCGGATAGAATTGAAATAAATGGCCAAATAACAGAAAAAGTGGATCCCACATAAAAATAAAAAGCAAAAAATATGAGTCAAAAGTGCACCAAAGAGACTTGTGGATGTAAATTGATCGATTTATAAAATGTTGATTGATGTAAAAAAGTCCTTCTGATAAGAAAAATCCAATAAGAGATAAAATTAACATGGCGATATTTTTTCCTGAATGTTCATCAATAACATCTTTAAGCAAATGCCCACTTAATGAGGCAAGTGGATGTAATACAACTGATCCAAATAGTATAAAATAGGTGTTAATAACATATAAAATTGGTTTAATGACTCGTCTAGTCTTATTAAAATGTGCTAATAGTATTATAAACAAAATAGATGTAATAAAAACTACTGAAAAAAGAACACTAACTAAAATCATATGCTCATCGGGCTTGTGATAGATTGATGAAAAGAAAGCTAAATAATGAAAAATATCTGTTAATTTCGATTCCTCCCAAAATTGTCCATCAACACCCCAAAACGACGTATGTAAAGCTTGAATAATACAAAAAATTATTTGAATAAATTCCAATGATTGATATGGTAGATAAACTTGCGAAAGTTGGTCGAAAATGAGCAAAACATTATGTGAAAAAGGTGTTTGCGATGCACGTTCAAAATCTGAGAAGGAGGCTATTGAAGATTGCACAGAAGCCAACTTAGAATGCTCCATCTAAAATTAGTTAAATTTTTTCTTTTCAAAAGTAATTATTTAAAATAATTCAAAATAAAAATAAAATTTTATCAAAAAAAAAATAAATTCATATATTTTATCTTATTTTAATTACTGCTTTATATTTATAATTTCTTTATTTATTCATTTTAAATACTTTATATTTAAATAAAGTGTATTATTATTCTCTTTTTTAAATATTTATTTTTATAATAATTTATTAATTTATTAAGAAATACTTGTTTTAATGATGATACGTTTATATTTTTTTTTTATATAAATTCTGTGTTTATTGTATTTATATAATCAAGTATATCTTTATTTATTTATTCAGGTATAATATTTTTTATGGATTAAATAATTATATTAATTAGTGTTAATATTAATATTAAAATTAATATACAATTAAACATCTTGAGTTGACTTTTTTTTTTAAATAAGATACATATTTATTAAATATATTAAATAACATAGTAATATCTTCATTTATATATTGATTTAAAATTAATAAATTAAAATTATTACTGATAATATATCCATTTGCTAAATATTACTCCTAAATAATGCATTTGAAAAGAAAAAAGATCTAAGAAATCATTTATCATTATAATAATTATAAAATACTGTACTTTTTAATTCAGAGATTAACAAAAATTCATAAGATTGGATTCTTATATGAAAATACTATCATTTTCTCCAAAATCAGATATGTATGATGCAGTAAAACCATTACCTGAAATATTAAGATGTGACATGCAATCGTAATTAAAGCAACTTTTTAAATATTTAAAGAATTGTTTCTTACCTTCTCCATTCAAATTGTTATTTGACAAATCTACAGATATAAATCTATATGGCGTAATACTATACAAAATGATTAAACCTTCTTTTGCTGTAAGATTGCAATAGGTAATTGAACAATCTACAAGAGTAAAAACGTTGAATAGATAATTGCATTCTTCTGCAATGATACAATTTCTGACATGAATCTTTTTAGGTTTGCCATGTCTTATAATATAAACAAAAAATGTAGAATATTTTTTTGTGATGACTAATCATTCAAATACAACTTCAAAATCATCCAATTTTTCACACCTTTTTGCTAAAAGTAATAGATCTTCTATTGATTTAACTATAAAAACATTCTTCCCATTTATTATTATAATAGAGTACGCCGAAATCGCGTTTTCTTTTTTGAAAAAATTAACAAAGTCAAAAAAGCGCCATATTTTCGGTATACTATTCTTTTTGTATTTTTAATAACATTTCCAAATAAAAACTTTGTTTTTGTTGAAAAATTGGTGTTTTTTGAATATTATCATATATTTTACAATAACTAACTTTTTTTCAGAAAAAGTGGAGAATTACAAAAAACATGATATTTTCGATAAAAAATATTTTTTAAAAAATCAAGTTTCTTCTTTTTTTAGTATTTGAGTTTATTTTGTTAGTAATATTTTTCTAAAAAAAATATTACTAACAAATTTATAATCCAATTGGGCAAACGATTTTTGTTTCTTTAGAAAAATAAATTTTCCTATTAATCAAACCAATACAGATTAATGATTTTTATGAACAATAGGCCAAAAAATTACAGGTTGGAAGTTATATTAGTTAGTTGAGGTGGCATATGATAAAAAAATTGGGGAAAAAAAGAAAATAGATTTCCCGTTCTTGAATAATGCAATGAATTCAATTATATAAAGTTTATAATTTATTTGATATATATTTTTAAAAATCATATTGTTAAAGCAGAATATTGATCATTCCGAAATTAAAATGATATGTTTAAAAAACTAATGACCAATCATAAATATATTCAAAATAAACACAATATTTATTGTAAATTACATTCTTTGGTATTTTAAGTAAATAAGAATAAGAATAAGATCATTATGAGCTGAAATTATTTGACTTTTCATTCAATACTGAATTAAATAAATAAAATCGAATTTCATATAAAAAACTTGGAAAAACATTTTTTTCTAAATCACAAACATTTATTGAAAAAAATAGTTTTTTTTGAAAAACAAACTTTTCTGAAAAAAAATTTTTTTTGAATAAAAACAATTACCTATCGAATTTTTTGATTATTTAGAAAAACTCACGTTGAACAAAAAGGAAGAGTTATTTCATACAGTTTTATTTTTCTTTATTTAACAAGTTTGAATATAAAAAACTTATTTTCTTTGGAATAACTTATGCTTTTTCATTATTGATACTTTTTTCAAATAACAATTCACTATTTCGGCGTACTCTAATGAAATAAAATTCAAATTTTTTTTTAAAAATTCATTTAATAAAAAATTTTTTTTATTTCAAATATAAAATTTTACATTCAAAAAGATACTTTTTTTTCTTGGTAGAATTTTTTCCCGAACTTTTCCCTAAATTTTCATTCAATTTTGAAAGAGCTTTCAAAAAAACAAAACAATAAAATATTAAAAAAAAAAATAATGAAAGTATTTATATTTAAGTAAACTATTTATTATTAATAGCCAATGGGAGCATGCAATAATTATCATTTATTATATGATTTTATCTAGTAAATGATAATGATTTCATGTATGAAATGGTTTTAATAAGCAAAATTTAAAATCATGCTTTTGTAATTACCAGATTAATGAGATATATGTATTAAATTAGGTAAACTGTGATAATACATTTCAAAATGGAAATTACGTTTATTTAACTTTTACAACATAAAAATATGTTTATGCGTTATATTAATGGTAAAGTTTATTGTTTAACTCGAGTTTGATTTGAAACCCAAGCTCGGAGCTAGATTAAAATTTCAAATGATCAAAGGTTTTCATAAGATAATTAAACTGAATACATGCTAAACCAATAAGGGATACGTAATTTTTTGTTGCTTATCAATAAAAAAAAATTTTTTAATATCATTTTTTACAATCTTTTTTTGATTCTTTTTTATCATTATCAAATTTGAAATAAACCTAATTCCTCGTCATATATTGGAAAATAAAAGTTATATTTTTACTAGATTAAACTTATCAATAAATAATTTCTTTGAATTAAGTAAAAGAAATACTTCAAAATTATTTGAATTGATAATTTTTTTTATTATCATTACTAGTAATATTATAAAAAATAGAAAAACTGTATTAACAAGCGAAATTATTTTAGTATAAATCAGCTAAGTATTAAAACTATGCTGATTTTTTTTCGGCAAATTGTTTGAAATAATATTGAAAGGGAGGTATGGCCAATCTTATGGAATCTTCATTATCTTGAAGTTCGAATATGCCCGTAATTCCTTTTATCTTGTATTTCTTTCCCACTTCTAATATTTTTATATGCCCATCTGGTGCAAAAAGTTTTGGCATACCATTCTTTTCTGCGTCTAAAAAATAATAACCATCATTATCATCATAAAAATATCCACGGCTATCAAGGTAATCATTATAAAAGCTATCATCATCTTCATCATCAAATTTGCAAGAATGTAATTTCATTATAATTCCTTGACCATCTTCTCCTTCAAGTAATAATAAGTATTTTTCGTCTTTGTTCAATTCAATCATTAGGCTATTAGAAAAGTGATATCTGCTAAATTTTTTGAGAAGAAATAATTGATTATTTTTTTATACATTCAAAATTATATGCACAATTTTTTTGTTTAAAATATAGTTTTTGTTTATTTTTATGATATTATTGTTGTTAAAATAGTAATATATATATATATAAAATAATTAATATTATGTAAAAAGTTTTTTTATGAAGAGAATTAATAATATATATTTCAATCTTTATTTTGGTAATATCTTGATATAATAACTAATATTTTAAAATATAATGAATGAAAATATTTACAAATAAAACAAAGAATATGAATATACTAATAAAATGTATACCTTTAAAAAAAAACTAATGGAAATCCTATTTTTAAAAGCAAAACAAGAAATATGATAATAAAATTATTTATAACCTGATGATTTATTAAATGTATTCTTCTATTTGATTGAGAAAATCACTATTGCTGTAATCATTTTTTTTTTTATTGATTTTTTTTCCTAACATAAAACATAGACAACCATAGCATTGAATATCAGTATTATACAGGAGCTTTTTCTCAATGAAAAAATAAATCTTCTATTATTTTCATATTATTATTTAAAATGAAAAAATGTCTTTGATTTATATATTCTTCATTTAAATATAAATATTATATTCAAAATTGTATGAATTGACGTTAATCATAAGACAATGATTACCATAAAGTTTTTTATCAAGATAACGATGATCATTGGTTAATTTTTCTTTGAATTTGCAGTTAGCTTTAATATTATCTTTTCGATATAATTACTTTATATATATATATATATATATATATATTTTTGAATAGCCAAATTACATAATTAAAATTCAATTCTTGTTTCATTCGAAACCAATTTAATACTCAAATTCTCTTGATTACTAATAACAACTAGAACCATTCTTTAATAAAATAATAATAAATTTGAAATCACAACTACAAATTTTTTTTCTATTGAATTTTTGTCAAAATTTTCATTTGCAAAAAATTAATGCAAGAATATATCGATAAACACAGAAATACTCAAATATATTTACTTGATTTTATTGATATCATAGATGCATCTATAATAAACGACCATCCTATTTTTAGTATAATACAAAATTTAATTTCAGATGGAGATAAACTAGAAATTACTTCATTTATTACCCTAATCATTAATATCTCAAATTATAAGCATCGCAGACATTATTTTTTCGACCACATCGATCAAATTCTTTTACTTTTAAAAGATAAAATCATGCAATTATATTCAAACTTAGAAATATTTAATCTCTTCAAAAATAACAATCGAATTCTACATTTTATTATCGTTAATCACTTTTTAATTCAAGACGATTTGATAGACACAATTTTATCGACCGATAAAAATCATTATGAATTTGAACGAATTTTCAAAATGACAGAATTTGACAACGGTTTAAAAAGTGGCGAAAATCAAAGGGAGATATGTCAAATAATTCGAAAAGATTCAATCCAAGAATTTACTGTTTTTGAAAATCTATCAGGCATCAATCTTTCTGGCTATAAAATCAATTCAACTTTTGACGAAACAAACAAATTTTTATTGAAGAAAAAAAAAGTGTCATTAATTGAATACGCAACTTTTTTTGGATCACTTAAGATTATTCAATACTTGGTACATAATAAAGTTGAGTTAAATAGCTCATTGTGGTTTTTTGCAATTTATAGCAACAATGCCAAAGTCATTCGTTACCTCGAAGAAAAAGGAATTTTTCCTGACAATTCAATGGCCAAAGATTTGTATTATGAATCTATAAAAAGCTTTGACACACAAATGACTGACTACATAAGGAATAATTACTTTAATGAGTCTGATTCAAAAATTAGCTTTCAGGATTATTGCTGTTGTTTTAAATGCCATAATTATGTCTTCTTTCCTGAAAGGATTGACAATAATTCTGCCTTTTGCGCTCTTTGCAAATACAATTTGAATGGACTTGCACGCTTGTTGTTAAATAATTGTAAATTCGATATTAATCAAAAAGTAGTAGTTGAAAAAACAAAAATTCAATATTATAATGTTTGAATGGAATTAAAATTTCAAATTAAAATGATGTTCATACAATTGAAATTTTTTCTTTGAATTTTTAAATGAAATTTGAGTTTTGTGATTTTCATATTTCTGCTTTATATTCAGCCATTAAGCATGATAACGTCGACATTGTTAAACTACTTATGTCATTCGAAAACGTGGATATTAATCTTAAACTTATTTTTTTTTAATCATTTTTTGTAAATAGAATTCAAAATAAAACTTTTTAAATAAAATTCATGATCCAAAAAGTTTTAATTTTATTCCAAAAAAAGCTTTTTTAAATAAAGTGCGAATTATAAAAAATCATATTTAATCAAGTTCAAGCTTTAATATTTTAATAATAACATTCATAATCAATTATTTTAATTTCGAGAAAACAATTTCTAATGCATTGTATTCATGAAATTTTAAAATCAATTATTTTTTCATTTTATTTGAAACAATAAATTTAAATGAAGTTTTTTATATTTTGTTTTTATTAATGAAATTTCAATTTATTAATTTTATAAAACAATACTTCGTTTTGCTTATGAAAAGAAAAATGAAGAAATTATTCAGCTTTTATACAATCAAAAAAATGATAAAATTTGTCATCGCTTTTGGTTAAATTGTGAAACATTGACTGAAATAACAATTTATTCAGAAACCAAAAAGATTGGCAAAAGAGCATTTGAAGGATGCACATCTTTGACAAAAATCATATTTAAAGAGCCATCATCACTGTTGATGATCAAAGATGATGCATTTAAAGGATGCCGTTCACTTGAAAAGATTTCGATCCCATCAACAGTGACTACAATTGGATGGCGAGTCTTTAAAAAATGTGAAAAATTGAAAGATATCATAATTCCATCATCGGTAACTTTCATTGGAGACAATGCTTTTGATGAATGCATTTCACTCTCATCTGTAACTTTTGAAGGCCCATCTTCATTGAATCATCTTGGAAGGTTTGCATTCAATAAATGTAGTTCATTGAAAGAAATTTTAATTCCTTCATCGTTGGATGAAATAAAAGAAGGAACTTTTAAAGATTGTTATTCACTTGAAAAAGTCACATTTGAAGAGCCGTCTTCATTGATTTCTATTAATGATTTTGCATTCAAAGCATGCATTGTTCTAAATAATGTTGTCATTCCTCCTTCAGTAAATTCAATTGGAGATTTTGCATTTCATCGATGCCATTTACTTAAAGAAATAACAATACCTGAATCAGTAACAAATATTGGTGACAATGCATTATCTCAACTTTCATTTGAAGATATTGATGGCAAAACACATTGCATGATATTTTAAACTTTTTTTTAAATTAATAAAAACTTATATCTTTGCATTATTCAACAAATAAACTTCGAGTCATTTTTGCATACGACTCAATTTTTCTGAATAGTATTGAAAAATGAAAATAATCAACTCAATTTTGAAATAAATAATAATAGGTTTTCAGTGATAAATTGAAAATTGTGTTGTATGCAAAAAAGAAAACCAGTTTATTTATTTGACTAAATTCGGTTCAATTTTTTTTTATTGAGGAACAAATCCAGCATTTTTTTATTAAATAAATTTTAAAAAGATTAAAATATTAATTATTTCAATGTTAGATTCTTAGCCATAAAAATATTTCAAAAAGTTGGACTTGTTATCATTTATGAATTCGAAAATTACATAGACTATGGAGTTCTAACAAGTTTATATCAAAGTCATTTAATGATTCTCATTTATCATTAAAATAATTAAGAATCAAAGTTTCCTTTTACTATGTTTTCTGGGGGAAAAAAAATTGTATTGCGTTCTCGTCATATTAAATAAATGTTAAAAAGATTAAATTTTTAATTATTTATTAATTAAATGTAAGGATTTCATTAATTCCTTAAAATAATGACTGAATTCATCATATTTTATACATTCGATATTTTTTGTGTTTATATTGCCAATACTTGTTTCATAAACAATCATTTTCTTTTTATTTGTTATATGTTTATTTTTGATGAAAGCCTCAAGACATTCTTTATTATCTGTATTAGAGGAAAATGCATAAATAGCATACTTACCATCAAAATTTTGTCTTTTGCTTGGTCTGATAAATTTACACAAAACAACAACTGATAATACATTTATTAAATATAGATTTTCAGAATTCAAATCTATAGAAATCAAAGGATCTGGATTTGAATTAATTTGATCTTTAATGATTGTTAATTCTTTTTCACAAAAAGTATTTTTGCTTTTTACTAAATCGTTTATCATTAATAACAACGAAATCATTTTTTCAGGATCATTTCCAACAATGTAAATTTCAGTAATTTTTTTGTGCATTAATGATTTATTCAGCACTACAGATAAGTCACAATTATCACCAAGAATGGAAACAGCCATATAAGTATCAATCATGAAAAATTTTTGATATGTTGGCACATTATAAGCATAAGACATGAATGCATGATTGCTTATGAATTTTGGTGTATTTGATATGCTCATTAAGCCTTCTATAAGTATAACCGTGTAATCTGCACCTTCAATACCATAAATATCATTAACAAAACTTAGAAAGAGATACACAATTCTAGATAAATCATCGAACTTTGAAAGAAAATCATCATCATTTTCAAAAACTTTTGATATTTCTTGTTCATATAAAAAAAACAGATCATTATTGTCTCTATTGAATAAAGTTTGCATATAACTTTTGAAAAAATCATCTTCAATAAAATCCTCAACTGATGAATGTGACTTAGCTTCATCATACATTTGATCATATTTTGCAAGTTCTGGTCTCTGTGATTTAAAATCAGAAAATGACATTCCTTCAAACATACGATGCATAATTACAGAAATAATTGGAAATAATTTATATAGGCCATTCAATAAGTTCGTAACTTCTACTTTTTAGAAAGTAGAAATGATTATTCAAATAATAAATATAATAATTATAATATATGAACGATACTCTATATTTTGCTAAAATAATTTGCTATTATAACTAATATTCACTGAGTTGTTGTGTATTTAAAATTTATTACTTTTAAATTTTCATTTTTTGGAAAATCAAAGGAGATATAAAAATATTTAGTTCAAATCATATGAATGATAAAAAAAATTGTCAAATAGATATATTTTTGGAAACATTCCAAATTATGTTTATCCAAACATAAAAATTATATATGACTCAATATGCATACGTTATGATCCGTTAAAGTACGTTAAGCCTTACTTTTTCAAAAGAATCTATGGTTTGAAGCCTTATTCAAAAGATTCATAAAAAAAATATATAAATTAATAAGACATTGATTTAATATATATGTATATAAAAAATCAATGAAAAGTAATTGTTATATATTTCTAAATATATATATATATATTCAAATTTTTGAAAAAAAAATAGCCAAAAAAGTTCAAAATCATTGAATTTTTTTATTGAAACATTTTTATTTAGATATTTTCAAAACCATTGGTTAATGATTTATCAATTTTATAATTAATTATAATAATAGTGCATGCATATTACCTATATCAATATTCGGATAAATGAAAAGTATTTCATATATTGAGTTAATACCACAAAAATTCAATAATCATTTTTCAGCCTAAAACTGAAAAAAATCTCTTAAAAGTACTGAATAATAAATTAAACAAAAATCGAAAATAATAAATATATAGATATTGATGAAATGCTTATATATATATAAATAAATATTTTATATCATATCTACATGTGGAAAAAAGTGCCAGTTACGAACTTATTGAATGACCTATAATTACTAATATATTTTGTTGGCAAAAATGATTTAACATTATTCTCATAAATAATATTTGGATCTATTTGATAGTCGATCTTTGTTGGCTTTTTCTTTGGAATGGATTGAATAATGTTGCTTGCTAGAGATGAAATTAACAAATCAATGAGTCTAATTGAATGCGTTTGCTTCAATTCTATTTCAGTTGAATCAAAATAAAATCGAGTGATCAATTGTGATTGAATTGTTTCATCTTCTGCATATTTTCTGAGATATTGTGTTTTAAACAGAAGTGATTCTTTCGTTTGAATATATTGCTGCTCTTTTGGCCTGTTAAGTAAATTATCTTTGAAAAAGTTGAATGATAACCGTTGACTTTCAATTGTATTTTGGTCGCATGTCTCAACAAGGTATCTTTCAACTAAGTCTAAGAAAGATTCAATTGTAACTTTTTCTTTTGAAAGATTTACATTTAATGGAAGTGGAGGTGCCTCTTTAATCATCTTGTTGAAATGAAATTGATAAAATTGAGAGTAACGAATCATCATCATTCAATTCATTATTATCAATTTTTTCAATGCAAGTTTGTATCAAATTAATGCATTCAAGATCAAATAAATCCAATTCGATCATTGGCTTAAATCGTATTATCGGAAATTTCTCACTTTCATTAATGAAACACTTGTCAAAATATTTGTTCTCAAAAATAGACGATAGAACTTTTTCAATCAATTCATCATCAAAAACTTTCTGAAGTATTTCTTTCAAATGTGTTTCTTCCTCTGGAATTCCAACATTCCAATAATCAATCACTAGAAAAAGCTCTGGTCGTTTTGTCATCGGTTTAAATAGACACTCTTTCAAAAAGTCAATTTTGTTTTCAATTTTTAATTTTTCTAAGAAAAGTTTGATGTTATGTGGAAATGATTCGATATTTTGTTGGATACAAGAAAGAATGTTTCGCTGAATATCTTTTATTAATTTATCATCATTTATATTCATTCCTTGATGAAAAAGTGGCCTAAAAAATGGACAAATTGTATGATGTAAAAATTCTGTTAAAAGTGGAGATTGAAAAAGTGGACGCGAAAGTAAAATGTGAAGATTAATTTTGATTCGCTGTTGTTCAAAATTATCTTGTAATTGTTGAATGAAGGTACAGAACGAATTGAACGAGTTTCTCTCTATGAAATAATTGAAAAACGTTGGAATTAAATTGTAAGAAATATAATCAATTAAAATTGGGTTTAATAATTCTTTGTTTTCAAGTTTTATGAGAGTTTTTACAAAATTGGATTGATTATTTGAGCTTGTTTGGCTCAATGATTTATATTAAAAATACAAATAAATCTAAAAAATCATTGAGCGTTTTATTTTGATCAAAAAAATAATATATAATAAAGATTTGTTGGTAATAAATTTTGTTTTCGTAAGTTAATCTATTTATTAAATATTTTTTGGAATCAGATAAAAAGATTAACAAAATTTCATGACAAAGTTTGATAAAACTTGATAAAATAACAGAATAAAATCATATTAAAGTTTCTTATATAACAATAATGTCATAAATATATAATCAAAATGCTCGATTGATCTTTTAAAAAATGATTTTTGTTAAATCACCTTAAATGGTCAATTTTTTTTTAATATTTTTATTTGCTTTTTGTTTTTATTATTTGATTTTGATACAAGAACCAGTGTTTGTCAACAGTTTTGTTGAAATTATTGAATAAAATTGACTTTCGTTCATTATAGCAATTTTAAAACAGTATTTTATGAATTTCAAAACAATGTCGTTTAAGTTATTTTAAGAATTTCAACTTCAAAAAACAAGAAATATGATGAATTAATTGTTTAGTAAATGAATGAAATTGTTCATTCTTCTTGTTGAGATGAGATTAGTAAGGAGGAATTTTAGTTTTGTGATTTTCAATGAATGTTTCAACTTCACAAAGTTCTGATTTATTCATTTCAATCAAGTTGTAATTGTTGCTTGTTAAAGTGTTGAGGATTTGTTCAAAACTTGGTCGTTCTTCTGGTTGAAAATTCCAGCATGAGTCGATGATGTTTCTTGCCAAATTCGTGAATGATGAAGGAATCTCTGCTTTTTTCCCAAGAACAATGTCGCGGATCTTGATGTCTGGAAGGATTCCTTCGTTTAAGATCGTGAATAACAAAACTCCAAATGAGTAAACATCTGCTTTTTCATCGTATTTTTCTTCATTGATGATTTCTGGCGCCATGAACTTTTGTGTTCCAACTCCTCCTGTGGTTATTTGTTGTTCCATCGTCATCAATTTGGCAATTCCAAAATCACTGATTTTAACCGTAAAATCTTTCGTTATTAAGATGTTCGATGGCTTCAAATCTCGATGAATGATTTTCTTGAAATGGACGTATTTCATTCCTTCAATGATTTGATATATTATGAAAATCATTTTAACTTTCGAATGCGTTTTTTCAGTCATGATTTCTTCAAGATTCTTAGGGCAAAATTCAAGAAGAATTGATGGCGGATTCTGTTCATCACTCATGAAAATTCCATACGTTTCAATAATGTTCGGATGATGAAGCATGTTCATGATCTCGTATTCTTTCATGAAATGTCGAAATGATGTTGTATTTTGATTGGATTTTTTACTTATATTCATTATTTTTAATGCATATATTTCTTTCTTGGCTACTTTAAGAACTCGACCTCCTCCGCCTGATCCAATCTCACAAATTGTTTCAAGTTCTTTGATTGATGCTGCTGTAAGGAATTTCATGCATTCGTTGTGATGTGCTGATAGTTCGTTTCCATTTGATGAATCATGCTGTTTCATTATATCATTTAATTTGAGCTGCATTTTTTTCAGCTCTTCTTCTTTTGCTGCAAGTTGTGCTTGGAAATGCTCTTGTTGTTCAGTTAATTGTGCTTGGAATTGCTCTCTTTGTTCAGTTAATTGTGCTTGGAATTGCTCTCTTTGTTCAGTTAATTGTGCTTGGAATTGCTCTCTTTGTTCAGTTAATTGTGCTTGCGGGTTTTTTATCTTTTTCTTATCATCTTCATTTTTGCTTTTTGTCGAAGGTGGATCGATCGGTGGTTTCGTTGAAATATTTGAAGAAAGTTCATTAAAATTCAAATTAAACTAAATAAAATATTTCATGAAATTTTATAAAATTTTGTTGAAATGTAATAAAATATTTGTTGAAATTTTATAAAATATTTGTTGAAATGTCATAAAATATTTGTTGAAATGTCATAAAATATTTGTTGAAATTTTATAAAATATTTGTTGAAATTTTATAAAATATTTGTTGAAATTTTATAAAATATTTGTTGAAATTTTATAAAATATTTGTTGAAATTAAATTAATTCAAAAATAGAAATTATATGAAAGAAATGATGAAATGTAATAAAAATGAATAAAAATGGTATAAAAGTTTGTTTAAATTTTGTAAATGATTAATGAAAACACCATAATTTATGTTCAAAACTTTATAAAATTAAATGAAAAATGTAATTAAAGATTTTCGATGAAATTAAATAAAAAAATGATTGAATGTAATCAAATATTTGTGATTAATTTCATGAAATATTGATTTCAATTGAATCAATTTATTTATTGAAATTCCATGAAAAACAAAAATGAAACTAAATCAAACAGAATAAATAAAATTGTATTAAAAGTTGATGATAATTAGATAAATAATATAAATGAATTGTATGAAATATTTGTTGAAATGTAATAAAATATTTGTTGAAATTGAATAAAATATTTGTTGAAATGAAATAAAATATTTGTTGAAATGAAATAAAATATTTGTTAAAATTTTATAAAATATTTGTTGAAATGAAATAAAATATTTGTTGAAATGTCATAAAATATTTGTTGAAATTGAATAAAATATTTGTTGAAATTTTATAAAATAGTTGTTGAAATTTTATAAAATATTTGTTGAAATGAAATAAAATATTTGTTGAAATGTGATGAAATTATTTTGAAATTGGATTTAAAAAGTAAAACAAATTTGATGAAAAAGTTGAATAATTCCATAAATTTCCTTTGTGAAATATTATAAAATGCTTTGAAAACTATATAAAACAAGTGGTAAAACTTCTTCAATAAATGAAAAACTCTATTAAAAAAATCTTGAAATTAGATAAAAAAAAATTGTTGGAATGTAATAAATAAAAACTTGTTTAAAATGTAATAAAAAAATTTATATAAAATGCGATAAAAACTTTAGTTTAAATATCATAAAAAGCTTGTTCTAATAGTATAAAATAATTGCTGAAATTTCATGAAATGTTTGTTGAAAATGATGTAAGTTATTGTTAAAATTATATAAGATGTTTGCTGAAACGTAATTAATTGATTATTTAGAGAAATGTAATAAAAGATTTGTTGAAATATTATTAAATATTAGTTCAAATATAATAAAATAAGTAAAATAATTTCATTAAAGATGTATTAAAATTTTATTAAATATTTTTTTGGAATCAGATAAAAAGATTAACAAAATTTCATGACAAAGTTTGATAAAACTTGATAAAATAACAGAATAAAATCATATTAAAGTTTCTTATATAACAATAATGTCATAAATATATAATCAAAATGCTCGATTGATCTTTTAAAAAATGATTTTTGTTAAATCACCTTAAATGGTCAATTTTTTTTTTATTTTTATTTATTTAAAAAATTGAAAACAAATTATTTTCCAATATTATGAAAAAGTGAAAATAAATATTAAATATCTTTGCTTAAATATCTAGAGAAATTTGTTTTAAATTCTAGTTTTTATAATTTTATACATTTTGAAATAGCAACATCTTTTTATATGTGGAAAGAAATAGTAAAATATAAGAAAATTTATCTTGGTATTTAAACCTGTAATTGTCTCGGGAATGAGGAAATTTGTACTAGTAATATGAATTATATATTTTAATTTTATAGTTTTGATGAAATGCTTCGTTTATAAAGTTTTTATCATTTGATTCTAATTTATCAATCCATTATTCAATCTGTTCAAATAATAATAATAATAAAAATGCAATAAATCAGTGCCTTACAAGTCATCCTACATGTTTACTAAAAATAAATCTTAATTATTTCAATGTTAGATTCTTAGCCATAAAAATATTTCAAAAGTTGGACTTGTTATCATTTATGAATTCGAAAATTACACAGACTATGGAGTTCTAACAAGTTTATATCAAAGTCATTTAATGATTCTCATTTATCATTAAAATAATTAAGAATCAAAGTTTCCTTTTACTATGTTTTCTGAAAATAAAAAAAAAAAAAAAAAAAACTAGACGATGCTGTCACGTTAAAATAAAACTAATATTATGAAATAATAAAATAAAATAATAAAATGATTTAGATGTCATGATGTTGATTGTTTAACGTGATTGCAAGCAAATAATAACTGGATTTAATTCAAAGGTAAAAAAAAAAGTATAGTAAAAACAATTAACCAAATCATTGGGAAATTGATGATCTTTAATTACAATGTCAATAACAATGACAATATCAATAATAAGGATAATAAAAATGATAATAACAATAGCAATGACAATAATGATGAAATTGGATATTCAGATTTATTTTTCATGTATAACATGAAAATCAATAAAAATAAAAGAAAAGAAATATATAATCCAAGAATTGAACTAATGGGATTTGATGAATATTTGGACTATTGCTATGAAATAAGATACTAATTAAATACTAAACTTTGAAAGAAAATCATCATCATTTTCAAAAACTTTTGATATTTCTTGTTCATATAAATAAAACAGATCATTATTGTCTCTATTGAATAAAGTTTGCATATAACTTTTGAAAAAATCATCTTCAATAAAATCCTCAACTGATGAATGTGACTTGGCTTCATCATACATTTGATCATATTTTACAAGTTCTGGTCTCTGTGATTTAAAATCAGAAAATGACATTCCTTCAAACATACGATGCATAATTACAGAAATAATTGGAAATAATTTATAATTACTAATATATTTTGTTGGCAAAAATGATTTAACATTATTCTCATAAATAATAATTGGATCTATTTGATAGTCGATCTTTGTTGGCTTTTTCTTTGGAATGGATTGAATAATGTTGCTTGCTAGAGATGAAATTAACAAATCAATGAGTCTAATTGAATGCGTTTGTTTCAATTCTATTTCAGTTGAATCAAAATAAAATTGAGTGATCAATTGTGATTGAATTGTTTCATCTTCTGCATATTTTCTGAGATATTGTGTTTTAAACAGAAGTGATTCTTTCGTTTGAATATATTGCTGCTCTTTTGGCCTGTTAAGTAAATTATCTTTGAAAAAGTTGAATGATAACCGTTGACTTTCAATTGTATTTTGGTCGCATGTCTCAACAAGGTATCTTTCAACTAAGTCTAAGAAAGATTCAATTGTAACTTTTTCTTTTGAAAGATTTACATTTAATGGAAGTGGAGGTGCCTCTTTAATCATCTTGTTGAAATGAAACCAACAGTCATTCACATCATTTATTGAAATTTCTTGATGCTTATAAAAATCATTCTCAAAAAGTTGAAAATCAACACAATATAAAACATATCCTCTTAGATTTGAATTGTCATAAATTGATAAAATTGAGAGTAACGAATCATCATCATTCAATTCATTATTATCAATTTTTTCAATGCAAGTTTGTATCAAATTAATGCATTCAAGATCAAACAAATCCAATTTGATCATTGGCTTAAATCGTATTATCGGAAATTTCTCACTTTCATTAATGAAACACTTGTCAAAATATTTGTTCGAAAAAATAGACGATAGAACTTTTTCAATCAATTCATCATCAAAAACTTTCTGAAGTATTTCTTTCAAATGTGTTTCTTCCTCTGGAATTCCAACATTCCAATAATCACTGACTAGAAAAAGTTCTGGTCGTTTTGTCATCGGTTTAAATAGACATTCTTTCAAAAAGTCAATTTTGTTTTCAAATTTTAATTTTTCTAAGAAAAGTTTGATGTTATGTGGAAATGATTCGATATTTTGTTGGATACAAGAAAGAATGTTTCGCTGAATATCTTTTATTAATTTATCATCATTTATATTCATTCCTTGCTGAAAAAGTGGTCTAAAAAATGGACAAATTGTATGATGTAAAAATTCAGTTAAAAGTGGAGATTGAAAAAGTGGACGCGAAAGTAAAATGTGAAAATTAATTTTGATTCGCTGTTGTTCAAAATTATCTTGTAATTGTTGAATGAAGGCGCAGAACGAATTGAACGAGTTTCTCTCTATGAAATAATTGAAAAACGTTGGAATTAAATTGTATGAAATATAATCAATTAAAATTGGGTTTAATAATTCTTTGTTTTCAAGTTTTATGAGAGTTTTTACAAAATTGGATTGATTATTTGAGCTTGTTTGGCATGAAAATATATCAGAAATACTGTCACATGTGGACTCGATTTCATCATTTTTTTTTTTTTTTTTTTTTTTTTAATGAAAAAGCATTGATAAAATTGAATGAAAAATTAAAATAATATAAATTTGTTTTTTATTATGCCAAATTGCATGAGCGGTTTGTACTTATAGATGGAAGAGGAGGGGGAGGGGGAATTGGAACAGGATTTGGGATCGTGATTGGAACAAAATCACGTTTTGGAAAATTCAATAGCTCATCTTCATTTATATTCCAGAAATTAATATTATTTTTGGTAAATTCCTCCTGATAATGTTTTCGAAGTTCTGCTTCAAACTTAAGAACATCGGTGGAATTCATATTGACCTTAGCGAATTCCATGAAAAGATCTTGATCTGAAGAAAAAAGGACATTTTCCATCTGAGATATCCATCCCATATGATATTCAACATAATTAGCATATACAAGGCAAACAAAATTAGAATGAGTTATCTCATTTCTAGCATAATCAATTAACACTTTCCCGCTTGCATTAGCACCACCGTTTGTTATCAATTTAACTGGTGAATATCTTTTATTCAAAATTATTTGCAGAGCATCTTCGATTTTGTCAAACATGTAGAGATTTATTTCCATTTTCTTAGACAAATTTCTCATAAAAATGGCTTCTTTATCTTTTTGGAAGTTTTCAGTTTGTATGAATTTTTCGTCTCTCCAAAGAATGTAGTGGTCATTTCGTATGACAGTAAATGAGCAAAGTGGAATGAGTTGGATTTTGTCATTAAAAACATATTCTTGTGCTTTTAATATAGCTTCTCCTTCTTTATCTTCAACATTAGCACGATTAATTCCGTAATTGTTTTTAATGTCATCATCAATTGGCTTGCCTTTGCATGAACAATCATTTAAATCATTCACTTTCTTGTAAATGGCTCTACAACAAATGATTTGAGTTTGTTCATTAATTCCCAAAATTTGGTTTTTATTCGAAACCTTTGCAGCCCAAAACGGATCATTTGTTGCATAAAATCCTTGGCCATACAATGCATCTTTTTCTTGTTCTTTCTTTACTACTGATCCACTGTAAAGGAAGCATTCGGTAGCATCTTCTTTAGGGATCTTTTCATATTCATCAAGAAGATTGTTTGAAAAAATGGTTTGATTAATCATGACCATTTCAAATGGATTTATTTTCAAATCTTCACGAATCTTCTCGTTCATTTGTCTGTATACATCTTCATGCTTAAAAATAAACTTCCAGTTATACATGCTTTTGTCATTTCGGAGATCTTGAAGAGCCATTCGTCGAATGTCATTTATTGCACTATCATCAAGTTCTCCAGATTCTTGATTTTTGTTTATAGAATCTTGATTATTCTTTACAGATGGCCTGGAATATACATTTTTGATGTCGTCATCAGTAGGAATATGAATTTTTGGTGTAGCAACAATTTTTCCGACTTCTGATTGATTTGCTTCGAATTTCTTTTGAAGCTCTTTTATGTATTCTTCAAGTTTGTCATTAACATTCGAGCCAAAGTCATCGATTGAAAGAAGTGCAACTTGCAAAGTTGTAGGGAAACCACTGGCATCAGGTTCATAATCTTCAATTGAAAGAAATGCATTTATCAGACTTACATGAGAGCTTTCAATGTTAAGAATGACGGCGTCCTTGCCCAAAAGTTCTTGTAATTTATCGTACTTAATGTTTTTAAGAGGCATATCTAAGTGGAATGATATTGTTGGAATAAAATCTTCATATGACTTCTTTTGAATTGCTTTTTGCAAATTTTCAGGGGCCACTAGTAGATTTTTAGGCTGATTCCTTTGTATTTCTATCGTTTTTTCAGGTGAAAAAATGTCTTGATAAAACACTGAATTGACATCTTCAACAACTTCTGGTTTAAGTTGGCCTGGTTGTGACATACTTATACTTAGTGATAAGTTGCTTTTATATAGCATTGATGAATCCAAATTATTTCTTTTCAAATCTTCGCCTTCAAAAAGATTGACGTAGTTTTGCAGTTCTTCTTCATCGATATCAAATTTTGAATAAAAATCTTCTGACTCTAGCAAATCAACAATTTCTGGAAATGAAGGTCTCTCGCTTGGGTTTTCAGACCAGCATTTTTGGAGGAATTCAACTTTGTCAGGATCGTCAATTTCTGTTATGTCTGGCCTTTTTCCTTTCAAAATAGTCGCAATAAACGTTTTTTGCCTTTGGTTTTTTGGAATCGGAGATTTATTTGCAATGATTTCGTATGCCAGAATAGAATAGGCAAAAACATCAACTTTGTATGTGTATGGTAAACCTGACAAAATTTCTGGGGCCATGTAAGCAAGGCTACCAACTACAGAGTCCATAAAATTTTTAGAACTCATTTCATCAAGGCTCTTTGAAAAACCAAAATCACTGATCCGGGGATATAAATTTTCATCTAGAAGAATATTTAACGGCTTCAGGTCACGTTGAACTGTTTTTCGGGAATGCATATATTTCATGCCAATGGCAACCCCAAGTAAGTTGATATAGGATTTGGTATTTGTCCATTCACTAGGAGCCTTTCCATCGCGGCTGTTGTTGAGCATTTTTGCTAAATCTCCATTTGGCATATATTCGAGAATTATTGTTAAATAAGGTTCACCATCGAAATCGAGTAAAGAATAACCAATAATTTTTAAAATCGCTGGATTGTGCATGTTTATAAGCGTAAAAACTTCATTCAGATCAGATACATCTTCTTCTTCATTATTTGGCTCTGTTCTGACTTTAGCGGCATATCGCTTTTGTGTTTTAATTTCTTCAACTAAATAAACTATTGCATATCCTCCTTTGCCTATTCTTTTAATTATTTTATAATCAGCAAGATTAATTTTATACTCATTCATTGAATATAAAAGTGAGAATATTCCACCAAATATACATTCAATTTTTTAGAAAATTTTCAAGGATTTCAAAAATCGTAAATAACTATTTATTTTTAATTACAATTTTTATTTAAGGTTCTCCTTTCAAATTTAAAAGATTAAATTCAATGAGATTTCACAAATAAAATATACATAAATATCATCTGTAAAAATGAATTAAAATATAAAATTTATGAATATATATTTTAAAAAATGGTATAAAAACATTTTCATGGAATATTATTGTTTTTATTTTTCTACAGATAGAAATCACAAAATTAAAAAATCAATAAAATTTTGAATAAAATAAGATTTAATCGTTGAGGCCAAATATTTTTATTTTTCACCAAAACTTTTTCCGAAAAATACTCTATTGAATTATATATTCTATGAGTCAATTCAATATTGAATAATTTACATTTTTTTAGGGAAGGAGAACCTAAAAAAAAAAGATAATACAAATTTTATCCAAATTTTGATGCATCTCATAGAAATATCTATATATAATAAACTTCCTAAAATAAATTTTTTATATTATATATTATATGTTTCAGGAGCTACTTCCAAAATTGAAAGCTACAATTCTATGAGTTTTTTTCAATGAGCTTTCTCAAAATATAAAACATTATAACTATGTTAAAAATTAATTTTTTAAATAAAATTATTAGAAATATTAATCATTTAAATAAAGCATAATTTATTTTTTATCTCATTTATAATTTATCTAATTTTGTTTCATTAAAAATAAAAAAAAAATAGAAAAATTTAATCGTTTTTTGATCGTTTAGGCCAAATTTTATTCTTTTTTGACCATAATTTTTTTAGAGAGAAGTTCTATTGAATTTTCTATTCTATGAGTTATTTCAATATTGAAAAGTTTACGAAATAAATGGAAGTGGCTCCTTCAAATCATTTTATCTTTTCTATAAAGAATTATAATTATGAAAATAAATATTTTTATTATCTTTTATAAATATTCTAATGTTAATTTATTTTTTTAAAATTAAAATAAAATGATATTAATAAAGATATATTTTATTTAACGAGATTTAGACCAATACGAAGGTTAACTAAAAAGTTTAACATGAAGCGTATGAATTTTATTCTTTCTAATTCTCAGATATTAAATGCGTTGTTGTTGGTGATCATTGCTGTAATAAGAGTTCACTTATTATCTCATATACCACGGGCTGTTTCCCAGGGGAATACATCCCTACTGTTTTTGATAACTATTCAGCAAATATCATGATTGAAGATACGGTCATAAATCTTCAAATTTGGGATACAGCAGGACAAGAAGATTATAAGAAATTGAGGCCTTTAGCATATCCTCAAACAGATATTTTTGTAATTCTTTTTTCTCTTGTTCGACCACCAACATTAGAAAATGTCGAAAATATATATGTTCCTGAAATTAAAGAGCACTGCCCAGACATCCCGTACATTCTTGTTGGAGTTGATTCCAAATTACGTGATGATTTTCCTCATCATTCTGATGAATTCAAAGCTAACGGCTGGGAGCTAATCAAGACAGAAAAAGGTCTGGAAATGAAAAAGAAAATTGGAGCTTCTGATTATATCGAATGTGATGTACTAACACAATTTCATCTTAAAGAAGTTTTTGAAACCGCAGCAAATGTCGCTTTGCACCCTCAAAAAAGTAGTGAAGATGGATTAAAAAAGAAAGATGGCAAATTTCATCTTTTTAAAAATCGAAAAGATAAAAAATCCTCTAAAAAAGAAAAAGAATCAACAAACAAAAATTTAGATAAGCAAGAAGATGATAATAAAACAAAGGAAATAGCACATCTTGATATTTCTTCAGCAAACTCACATGAAGTCAAACAACAAAGAATTCTTCTTGAAGTTTGCTCATTAAATTCTACTGATTTTAACAAAAAAGAAGAAGAAGAAAACCAAAAGAAAGAAGGAAATAGTAATATTTTCATAGGTGAAGATGATGAAAAATTTCATGTTTTTGTTTCAACGATAAGCAAAAATGATTTTTCAATTTCACATAAAATAATTGATATAAAAAACCATCGAATGATGTGCAAGAAAATCTTGATTCCAGAAGACAGATTGTTTGAACACATGCAAAAGGCAATTAAAGAATTTGAACTTCTTCATTCAATTGATCATCCTTGTATTTGCAAAATTTATGGAATCAATACATCTGAAGTCATTCAAGAAGATGATGAAGAAATTACAACAATTGCTCTTTTCCTTGAATATATTGAATTTGATTTGAAAGATTGCTTAGATAATAAAATGCTAACAAATACAATCAAAGTACAAATTATCATTGAAATCATTCATGCACTGATTTATATTCATAATCATAACATGATTTATCTGTATAGACCTGATCTCAAGATGCCTGTCATTTGACCCAGAAACACGTCCATCTTTTATCGAAATTTTGAATGAAATAAGATCAAACTCTTACTCGCTTGCTTCTAATGTTGATCAATCTTTTGTTTCATTACGTGACCAATATATTGAATCTAAAAATTCTTAAATAAATAATGATTTGATTATATGTATATGCAACTATTTATGAATTAAAATATTTTTGATTTTTATAATTTTAAATCATCCGAAATAAATGGACTTAAAATCATAGAGGTTTCAATTAAATCAATTTTATCATTAATATTATTTTTCTATCAAATAGTTGATGATCGCATGCACATTTTGAGCATCATGAATTTATACAAATTTTCCAATAATTTTAATCATTTATTTAAAAAGTGCAAACGCTCAAAATAAAGTTTTACATTATATTACTATAAAATCATGAAACATGTTAATCAATGAAAAAAATCAATTTGACACTCCACTTTTTGAGAGGCCTTGTCCAAAAATTTTCTTTGCAGCTACTCTAAATTTGAATGGTGGAAAAAATACAACAAAAAGTTAATAATTTTAAAGAGTAAAAAAAAAACTTTTTCATAATATATTATTATGTGAACTAACGTTAACTCGTTCGTTTTTTCAATGTTATCTGAACGTTAAAAGCTTCGTTGATGGTCGTTCATTTCGTTGACCTTAACTGGCTCAACGTCGTTGATCGTTGACTGTCAATGAACGAGTGGCTATAAAATTCAACGAGCTCAACGTCAAAGTTGGTCATCCCTGATCTTAAATTATTGTTAACTCAGTTAAAATTCAATCCTATTAGGCAATTTTATTTTATTTATTTAAAATAATCAAACATATATATATAAAACCTCGATTTTATTAAATGAATCCAGCAATTTTAAGTAAAAAAGATATAATTAATCTAAATAATTCATATTAAATTTATTTGGGCATTTATTTGCCTTAAATTATTTTGATTCAATTTTCCATTCAAAGCAGAAGGAATTGTTATTTTAATATCATCTGGACAATACAAAAATGCATCGTACCCAATTGATGTTACAGAAGAAGGAATTATGATTTGCTCTAACGAAGAACAACCACCAAACACACGGTTTCCAATTGTAGTTACAGAAGAAGGGATTGTTATTTCAGTTAATGAATCACAATCGTAAAAGGTACGATCTTTGATTAAAGTGACAGAATTAGGAATTTTTATTTGCTCCAACTTTCTACATCTTTCAAAAGCTCCTTCTCCAATTGAAGATACTGTTGGAGGAATTGTTATTTGTACCAGAGAAGAGCATGATTCGAAAGCATGATCACCAATTGAAGTTACACCAGAGGGAATAACAATTTCAGTTAATGATTTGCAGCAAATAAAGCAGTTTTTGCCAATTGTAATCACTGAGGAAGGAATTTTAATTTGAGCTAATGATGTGCAATAATAGAAAACCCAATTATTAATTGAATTTATTGTATTTGGTATTTCAATATGTGTTAATGAAGAACATTGATAAAATGCATAAGAATCAATTGATGTTATTGAAGAAGGTAAAGAAATAGTTTTCAAGGAAGAGCAATCTCCGAAAAGGCCTTTTTCAATTGACTGAATAGACGCAGGGATTGATATTTCTATCAAAGATGAGCATTTTTCAAATGCATTCCTATCTATTGATGTTACTGAAGAAGGAATTTCAATATGAGCAAGAGACGAACACTTCTTGAAAGCAAAACTTCCTATGGATTTCACAGAAAAAGGAATTGTAATTTTTGTCATAGATGTACAATCACAGAAAAGGAATTCAGCAATTGTTGATAAAGAAGAAGGAATTTCTATTTGTTTCAGTGATGAACATTCACGGAAGGCAGAATTTCCAATTGACGTTACTGATGAAGGAAATTTGTGAAACTAAAAAAATGATCGGAATGAGTTTATCGACCCACCATTCAATTTTATATTTTCTTAGCTCTTCTAGTTTCATTACAATTTTTTGCCAATCTTCAAGTGATCCTTCAATTGTTACATATGGTAAACCGCACCCACCACAGAATGTATAGGTAAAATAGCTATCCATTATTTTCATGATAGACATTTGAGCCACACAACGTGAAATAATTGTTGTTGTTGTAAAAGTTGGAGTTAAAACATCAATGATCTTTTGACCAGTATATTTAGCTATTTCGTTAACCATATCTGGAATTGAATCCATCCATTGATCTGAAGTAGCATAAATGAAATCAAAATCGTCTCTAAAAATTTTGAGTTTTTTTTTACCATCAAAATTTACAAATAACGGACGCAATTCTTCTGCATATTTTGATACATGATGTGAAAAACCTTGAACAATTAATAACCATATAATATCAGGCGATATTGTTATCGGTCGATGATTTCTATATGCATCAAGAAATCCGTCAAATATAGGATGGTTTCGATAATCAAAGATGATTTTTTGCTTTGGATCCAATGATGATTGTAAATATTTACCAAATATTGATTCAATTCGGCTTTTATTTTGTTCAACAGGAAGTACTTTGATTAAAGATAAATTTTGTTTTTCTGTTTCTAATGCAATTGTAAGTTTTTCATATTCCTCTTCATTTCTACGGATTAAATGATCATCATCATCATCATGAATATCTTTTATACAAGAATTGGACGGAATTTTGATATTTTCAAAATCAACAAAAATCGTATTATTTTCAAGTTTTGTTCCATGTAGAGAGTTAACTGCATTTTCTGCACTTTTCTCATTTTCAAATGTGACAAATGCGATTCCTTTTGATTGCCCCTTGGAATCATGGACGATTTCGACAGATTCTATTTTTCCAACCTTTCCAAAATACGCTTTAATTGCTGTATCCTTTGTGTAGTAACTAATATTCTTGACAATAACTGTTTTGTAGTCTTCAGTCATTAAAAATGATATCAAATAATGTGATGAAAATTTCATAGATGATTTTTTTTATAAATTGAATGAAACAATCTCCTTATGGATAATTTATGTTTGAAAATTAACAAAAATCCTTCCAATTTCTCTTTAGATATTTGTTTACTGGACAGCAAATATATAATAATTTTTATACTTATAAATCATCTACAATTTTATGAATTTTTTTTCATAAAAGTAAATAATATTATGTTATAATATTTATGAATTTTTTTTTTTTTTTTTTTTTTTTTTTTTCATATTTCAAATTTAAACAATATTATTTAAAAATCATCTACAATATAATGAATTTTTTCATAAATAAATGAAAATGATATTATTTGATCTCTGTACAGATACTACTAAAATATGTATCAAATGCTGGCCAGAATGCCAGTCTCTTATCAAGTTTTTGTTTACAGTTTCATATTACCTTCATTAATTGTCTTGAACTATTGTTACGAGGAGTTGATTGCAGAACTTTCAAATCCAATTGGCTATATAAACATCAAACACAAAAAGATTAGGTAAACATAAATCTATAGGATAGCCATATTCTTCCTCAATATAAAATTTGGCAGCTGAATTAATTCAAAATCTTTTTTACTCTCTATTCAATTCCTATAGGTAAGTGTTCTATAGTCAATTTAAGATTCTTGTGAATGTGATTATTAATATGAAGTTTTTTCATTATTTCAGCAACATTAAATATGCTTTTTCATAGAACAATAGGATTAATTTGATTTTTCTCAAAATTATATTCCAAATAATCAACAAAAATAAGATAAACATAATCATTAATATAATTATATGCAGTAAAACAATCAAAGATTTGTATTTGGGATGTTTGGAAACTTGTTTTAGATATTTCTTTTTTAGATACCACTATTTTTCTCAAGAATATGTATTTTCAATTGATATAATAACCTAAAAAAGATATTAAATAATGCAAAATTATGTATAATGAGTTTTATTTACTAATAAATCTGAGAATTTTAATTATTTAAATATAATTTAAAATAAAATTGTTAAAATCAATAATAAAAATTAAATAAAACAAGTAATAAAAAGAATAAAATATTTAATTTCAAAAAATAATTCATAAATTTGAAGATATATATATTTTTCTCAAAAATTTTTTTTGCCAAATTATTTTTTAAGGAGAAATGCAGCTAAAACTTAGCTTAGAAAGAGCAAAAGAAATCCCTCTCAATCAATATGATAAAAATTTTACTTTCATAATAAATGGTTCACAATATCATACATCTCGAATAGTCGCAGATTTGTTATCCCCGACAATATGTCAACTTCATTACAATGATCCTACAATAAGTGAATTTTTAATCAATACAGAGCAAGATGGTAACTTCCAACACATCCTTAATTTAGTAAATTATAATACAAATGACATATCAGAAGATGAGATTCCATTTCTAGGCGAAATTCTCGAAAAATTAAACAATAATATGATACAAATCCAACTACCAGAAGTATCATTGACCAAAGATAACGTTATTGATCTAATTTGCCAATATGAAAATAAATACATTTTTTCCTCTCATTTTCAAAGAGCTATCGTTTTCATTTCATCTCATTTTTATGAAATAGACGATCAAGAAAAAAAGCTTAACGGTCTTAAGAAAGAAACAATCGAGCAAATTCTCATAAACGACCAACTTCAGCTAGAATCGGAAGACCAGCTTCTTGACTTTATTAACGAACTTTTTGAGAACGATCCATCCTTTATAAATTTGTATGAACATGTCAACTTTTTGAATGTATCAACATCTGCAATTCAAAAGTTCGTTTCCATTTTTGACTCTAACGATCTGACATCTCAAATTTGGAAGAGAATAACGACAAGATTGACTCAAGAAATTTCAATCCAAAATGATCGTCAAAACGATGATATTAATCACAAATATGTAAGTAAAGGCAAACCTCTTTTATTAGAGAGTAACCAAGAATTTAAAGGAATATTTGATTACATTAATAAAAAAGGAAACATCTACAATGAAATCAGCTTCACAAGCTCGCCTCTCTGCACCAATGAAGAAACTGACTCACCGAAGCACGTGGTGCAATTTGACAACAACAAGTACTTTAGAAGTAAGGATGTTGAAAACGCATTTATATGCTTTGACTTTAAAAACAGAAGAGTCATTCCAACAAGCTACACGATAAGGTCAACCCGTAATAATTCAATACGGCCAAAGTCATGGACGATCGAAGGATCAAATAACAACACAAATTGGGACCCAATTGATGTGCAAAAGGACTCTTTAGTGTTCAATGCATCAGGAAGCTTTCACACTTTTCAAATCAACAAACAATTGAAAAAAGAGTATCAATACATTAGAATACGCCAAACAGATAAGGGATATAATTGTAACAATAATGGCAAACCTAGAGGAGACTACATATTTGTTATTGATTCAATCGAGTTTTATGGTTACCTATTCGAATAAATAACCATTATTAGAATATACAACTAAAGTACTCTTTATGATTGATGAAAGAATACTCCTAAAATAAAAATTTACATAAAATTTTTGATTATTTTATATTATTTTTTGAATATTGTTTTTACGCACCAATTATTTTCGTTTGTTTTTTGTTAGCTGCAATTGTTGATATAATCTGTTGTCTAAGTAAATAAATATATATTTACTTAATATAAATTTAATCAGGATAAAGATATGATATTAAGTATTTTTCTTCAGAAAAAGTTAATAAGTTTTATGAAAGAATAAAAGAGGCAGCAAACTTGGTAATGGGACATTTGGAATTATATATGTATTAATTGATCCAAATAATTGCAACCAATAGGCATCCAAAGAAATAATTATGAATGTTGATATGAAAATTTTCAAAAATATTTTTAGTATTTATATAGATATTTTATTAATTATATCGAAAGGCTTCAATGTTGCTGACATTGAATTAAAATTATTTATTATTCTGTTTATTTTTCATTTCACCATAGAATTCAATATTCTTAAACCAGAAATATTTATTGCTTGGTTTTAACCATGTTTCACCTGTTTGTCTAAGACGAATAAATCGGTAAAAATTGTTGTTTTTCTTTTGAACATTAAACAAACAGATGATATCACATCCTTTCAACGATGAATCATTTGTGCGCTGATCCATTTCTTCCCATTTTTGACCATCATTTGACACTTCGATAGTCCAATTCTTCAAGTTATTGTTACCATTACTATTTCCATTTGATTTAATTGAATAACTTGTCAAATTGACTGATTTATCTTTGAAATCAAAGCAAACAATTGCGTTTCCATCATGCTTTGTATTGTAATAGTTATCACTTTGATAATCAACGAGATTTCTTGGATGACAACTACTATCTGTTATTACATTTGCTGTAATTTCAATTGTTCCGTTGTCATGTATGTTACTTCCTGTTTCATTCGTCAAATGACGAAGAATTCCATCGAGTTCTTTTCCTTTTTCGTATTCAATTTTCATCACATTCGCCTTTTCCAGATATCTTTTCTCATCAGTTGTCTCCTGTGACTTTCCCAGACGACAACAGATCGATCTCCAAATATTTGAATTCAAGTACTCAATATCAAATTCTTGAATGAAGACTTGAATCAATTCTTCAGAAATATTATTGAATAAAACGTATTCAAAAAGTCGTGAATTTGAATGATCTTCATTATATAAGCCAAGAATAAATTGGAGGAGAGAATCCTCTTCGCAAAGTTTTAGGTTTTCATTAGAAATAATCATCTCAATTACATCAACGTTCATTTTTTTGAGTCTTTCTTTATCAATTTTCTCAAAATTGGTCGAAATGAAGTCGATGGTTCGCTTCATCACATCGTTGTCTTTCATTTCAATTGTTTCAATATTTTTACCAAAAAATATTGAGATGCTTTCGAGTCGATCAAGAGCGTTTTCTGGTGTAAGGTCATTAAAATATGATGGTTGGATATTGAAAAATTCATCAACGTTACCAAGAGCGCAGAAATATTGGGAAAAATATTTTTGTCGTTCTGGATCTATTTTAATACTTTTGAATGTTGCAAGTTGAAGAAATTCATCAAAATATTCGGACGATGATGAAGATCCGTTGGCATTATTCGTATTGGTTATTTTAACAGTTGATTGAATATTGACATGAAATTCATTAATTGACTGATCAGAATAATGTAGTTGACGAATTAATGGCGATATAATATCTGCAACAAAACGGCTCGTTTTAAATGGTTTCTTATTGACAATAAATGTAAAATCATTTTCATACATATGGAAAGGAATTTCTTTCAATTTTTTAGTACTCAATGAGAAGTTTTGAGTTTTTTCCATTCGCACTCAATTAGAATATAAATATTTAATTTGAATACTTTATTTTTTATAAGTTTTCAAACTTTAAAATTTTCAAATTTTGAAAAAAGCAATATTTTCTCTCAATTTTTCTATTCAATCTTTTATTTTTTAAAATACAATTTTTTTGGGAAATATTATCATTTTCTCAATAATTTTATATAATTAATCATTAATATTGGTTCTTTAAATAATTATTTATATTTTATGGAGAGGACACCTATCAATTATAATATTCATCTTTAATTGATTAAATAGGGTGAGGAGAATTATAAATAATATATTTCGAAAAAATTGATAAAAAAAGCTCCAAATTATCTTTATTAATTAATACAATAAATTGATAATGTAAAAGAAAGTTGATATTGTATATTCTTCTTCATTTTTGTAGCATCTTATTGAAAAAATTGAATGTTGTAAAAGGTATCCAAAATAGTCCATTTTAAAGTCTATCCTTTTCTCCTTCATTTATAAACTTTTTCAGAAGTTTTTACATATTATTCGGAATCATTACTTTTAAATGCAATGAATATGATAAAAAGTAATACAAAAATTTGATTATGGTAGCTTTAATCAACAAACATGAATTAAAAGAAATTGCATATTAATATCGATTTTTGTAAATAATTGATAAATTATACTAATCTACAACAAATTGATTCATAATATTTATAATACAGAAAAGACAAAACTTGAGGAATAACTGCAAAAATAAATGTTGGAATACCAACTTTTAAGCAAAAATATTGCGTAACTACTCCATTAGTATTGTAAGCTTTTTTTAGCATTTTGGAATACCAGTTTTCAAATTCTTTTTGTTTTTCAATAGATTGTTTAGCTGCCCAATTAATAGCGCCTTCAGAACCTTGAAAAATATAATTTAAGCATCTGATTGATTTCTCATCAATTTTTTTGGATACAAATGTATATGACGAAGCAATAATCCCACATATTGTTGATATACACGAAAGGCAAATGAAAGCTATTATTGCAAACAAAGTATAATAAAAAATAATTTTATGGTAAATCTTTCTTGTTTTAACTTTAACAATTATATTACATATTTCTTGAATTCCAGATATTATGAGACCAAATATCATAAAAAACATCAAAAGCAGTGATGAAATCCAGCATGCTTCTAAGCATTGATAAACTCTCTTTCCTGACCCGTATCCATGAGCAAACCATGGATGAATTCTAGTCCACCAAACAATTGAAATTATGAATTCAGTGAGAATGCAAATAAGTACAGGCAATGTACAAAAGAAAAAAAGTGGAAAACGGGGAAGTGGGAAGTTTGAATTATAATTATCATTCAATTCCATCGTTTCAAGATCCTTTTTTTTAGAGCAAAAATAAAAAGCACTATTACTTATTGATTTAACAGAAGATGGAATTGTTATTTGAGACAATGATATACAATTTCCAAAAGCAAATTCTTTAATTGATGTGACTGAAGGAGGAATTGATATTTCAATCAATGACTTGCAATTATAAAAAGTATATTTATTAATCGATGTGACTGAAGGAGGAATTGATATTTCACTCAATGACTCGCAACCATAAAATGAATATTCTCCAATTGATGTAACAGAAGAAGGCATAATTACTTTCCTTAATGATATGCATTTATAAAAAGAGTTTTCTTTGATTGATGTTATTGAAGGAGGAATTGATATTTCTGTCAAATTGGTGCAATACTCAAAAGCTTTGGATCCAATTGATTCAATTGAATTTGGAAGTAAAAAATAGTTCAACATCATGCATTTAGAAAAAGCTCCTTCTCCAATAGATTTTATTGAAGATGGAATTGTAACACTTGACAATGATGAGCATTCCGCAAAAGAATAGGATCCAATAGAAATAACAGAAGTAATATAGATTTTTGTTAATGATTCACATCTAAAAAATGCAAAATCTCCAATAGTCGTCACTGATGGTGGAATGGATATCTCTGTTAATATACGGCATGATTTAAATGAATTGTTTCCTATTGATGTTACTGAATAAGGTATTGATATTTCTTTTAATAATGAACAATTACAAAATGAACTCTTTCCTATTGAAGTAATATTTGGTGGGATTGCTATTTTACTTAAATTAGTAAAATCAATGAATAAATCATCGATATTATTCATTACATTGATTGACAATAAAAGATAGATCATTTCAATATTATTTTTTCCTGCTGCTTCATGAATTTTATCAACGTAAGAAAAATATTTAATGAAACTATATTTTTTTTAAAAAAAGTATTATTAAATATTATACAAAAAAATAGTTAAATTTAAAACATCATAAAAACAATCAATTGCTATTTTGTTAATATAATTTAATTCTTCCTTTTTTGGATTCAGATAAAGATCAACAAAATTTGTGTAATTATAGCGGCATAAATTATAAAATATTATATCATTGTCAACCACATCTGGGATATAATTATAATTGTAATATTTGAAGATCGCTTCACAATTTTCATATTTCTCATTCATTAAAACATCTTTTATGTATTGAGCAATGCCGTTGTGATGACATTTGATGGCTTCATCTAAGCATGACTTAAATGTGCCATCTGGCGGTTTTACATGATTTTCCTCAAGAAAATGAATTATTTCTGCATTATTTGAATGAATGGCAAAAATCCACAATGGCGGTTCTAATTCAATATCATTCGATATTAAAAACCGAATAATTTGAATTGCCCCATAAAAAGCTGCATATTCAATCAGAGTGACTTCACTCTTACTCAAAATTGGATTCGTTTCATAAATAGATGGAACTATTGTTGCTTGTAAAATGAACATATTTCGACTGTGGTATGTGATAAAGTCTTCAATTGAATCATTTCGAATCAGTTCACATAAATAAATTTCATTTTGGCCAATTTTACGTTTATTTTTAAATTCATTTATATCTTGTTGGCTTATTTCTTGTTCAAGTTTTTTGATTTCTTGACTTTCTAGATATTTTTTGATTTCTGGATAGAAAAATTGATGATATTTCGTGTTGGTTTGATTATTTGTATAATATATTAATTCTGAAATTTTGTAATCAACCGTAATTATTTCATTTTCAACCAAAATCAGTACAAGTAATTTACTGATTTTAAATATTTCAAATAGTTCAAGATTAGAAAAAGCTTGTTTGAGATTGGTCATAAAATATTGAATGATCTTTTCAATTTTCTTGTTGAAATTCTGTTTTCGGTGATGATTGTTGCATATTTGAACCCAATAAACCCAAAAAATAAAATCATCTCTTGCCGATTATTAATATTATCTAAATAGTGGTAAAAAGTTATATTATCAGCTTCGGTTTCATTATCGATATAATCAAGCAAATTTTTGTATAATTCCTTTTTTATATTGAGATATTGGGAATATTTGGCGATCATCAATAAAAAATATAATTCTGGGGCAAAATGGACGTTAATATAAAAATGAAATGTTATATGAAATTCATAAAGTTTTATGTTCAATGATGAAGATTTTTTATTTGATTTTAATAACTTTATTTTCAAAAATATGATTGATACAGATACTTTAGGTGAATCATATGAAGTAATGAATAAATCAACTAAAGAAATTTTCCTAGCAAAAAAAATGAATAAAAATATATCTCAAAAAATCAAACATTTACCAATATTAAATAGCCCATCAATTTTGAAATTCATTGGTTATTCTCCTATTGAAAATGAACAAAATTTAGATAAAATTCTATTTTTTGAATTTCCTTTACCAATAACTTTAAATGATATAATTCACTTAGATAAATTTTCTCAATTTCATACCTTTAAACTAATAATAATTTATGGTATTGCCTCAGCAACGTCATATTTACATTCTCATGACATTATTCACGAAGCTTTACAACCAAAAAATGTTCTTTTTTCAAAATTTTTCCTTCCAAAACTTTCTCCTTTTTTTATGTCAAATAAAGACGATAACTCAGATTTAAATAGCTCAAATTATAAAGCGCCAGAAACAATAGAAAAGTCAGAATTAACTAAATGTTCTAATGTTTATTCGTTTTCAATTATTGTTTATGAAATATTAACGGGGAAAAAGTTCAATTTTGATGAATTAAACTTAACCGAAATTCAACCGTTTTTTAAAGATTTAATTGAGAATTGTTTATCAGAAGATCCTCAGAAACGACCAACATTTGATGAAATTTTAGAACAATTAAAAAATAATTCTGAAATCAATGAAAACGATTTTTATGATTATGTTAACTACATTGAAAATTGCGAAGATGACAAAAACATAAAGAAATTCATTAATTTAAAATCAAAGACATATAAAGGATTAAAAGACATAATAGGAATTTTTAAAGACAGGAATAAAATTATTGATTTAAGCCGATTTCGTATTATTAGAAGTATTGGAAGTGGGACTTTTGGTTCAGTTTACTTAGTTAAAGAGAAAAGGACGAATAAAAAATATGCAGCCAAAGTGTTAAAAGAAAAAATTTCAAGTGATTATAAAAAAGATGAAAAAACATTACTTTTTTATAGAGAAGTTAAATTAATGTCTATTTTGAATCATCCTTCAATAATAAAATTTTATGGATATAGTTCAGTTGACTTCAAAGATGCATTACATCCAACAATTGTCTCTGAATATGCTCAGAATGGAACATTGAAAAGTATTTTAGATTTAGAAAGATTAAGTTTAGCACCAAAATGTTGGAATGAAACAAGAAAATTAATTTTAATTTATGGAATTGCTTCAGGAATGTCATATTTGCATTCCCATAATGTAATTCATCGTGATTTAAAACCAGAAAATATTTTGATTGATGAATTCTTACTTCCAAAAATTTCTGATTTTGGTTTATCAAAGATAATAATAAGTTCAAATGAATCAAATATTTCACCAACGCTTCAATTTGTTTCATCCAATTGTGATTTGAAGGGTTCACCATTATACATGCCACCTGAAACAATTGATGAACATCTGTATTCAAAAGCTGGTGATGTTTTTGCTTTTTCAATTATTGCGTATGAAATTCTTACATTGATAAAACCATTTGAAAATATATCTATTGACGAGTTGTTCATCAATGTTGTTTTTTTTAAAAAGAGGCCAGAGTTGACAGATGATATTCCTTATCTATTTAGAGAACTTCTTCAAAGGTGCTGGTCTATGAATCCAAATGATCGACCAACATTCAATGATATTGTAGATGAACTAAAAAATAATCCAGATTATATTACTCAAAATATTGATGAGAATGAATTTTATGAATACATTGATTTTATTGATAATGCACACTCTTCTTTTGACATCAATAAATCAGTTCAAGCAAGCGATTTAGCTCATGAAAATAGTGTTAGGAGACTATTGAAAAAAATTAACATTCATGCAAAATTATCTTTCAGTGAAACAGATGATATTGAAGGTGATGATGAAGAAGAAACAGATGATGAAAACCAAACTGAAGAAGAAGAAGAATTCAATGATGACAATCTAATTGAAGAAGAAGAATTCAATGATGATCAAAATAAATTCAATTCTGTAAGTATTGGTGATGAAATTAAAGAAGAAGATAGGAAAATTGGTAAAGAAAAGAAAAATAGAAAAGTAGGCAATGCAGTTGAAAATGAAGATTCATTAAAAGATGAAAATAATTTGATGCAAAAAGTTATTGAAATTGAATCAGATGATACAGACAGGAAAGGACAAGAAGATAATATTCATGAAATGGATTTGCCTCAAGGGATTTCAGCAAATGATGCTAAATCACTATATTTAAAAGGCAAAGATCTAATCGAAGGAACATCTGATATTCAAAAAGATATTGAAAAAGGAATCAGATATTTGAAAGAATCAATTAGTTTAAATTATACCAAGTCATTACTTTATTATTGTGAATTATTGATTGATGGTAAAATAATACCACGTGATCTTGAAAAAGCGAAAATGTATCTTACTGAAAGATTGAAAGAAAAAAATTCAAATATTAAGCTTTTATATGGAAAAATCTTGCTACATGAAAAGAATTTTTCTGAAGCTAAAATTTATATAAAGAAAAGTGTACGAAAAGGCAATGCAAAGGCAATATATGAATATGGCAAAATGTTATATTTAGGAAATGGATGTACACAAAATACTTATAGAGCAATAAAATATTTTCAATTATCTAAAAAGAGAGGGCATGATAAAAGTAATAAATTCCTTCTTGCTTATGATCAAATCTCTAAAGTGAAAGTTTTTCGCAGTTTAAATGCTGAAATTCAATATTTTTTCATTAAGCATATCATGAAAAATATTGATGCAAATAAATTTAAAATATGGGATAAAATTACTATCAAACCAAAAATATTAGAAATAATGTTTTTGAATAATTTGTTTAACTCTAAAAGATTAAAATCTTTATTATCACAATTTGAATATGTATCAGTTGAAATGATATATCAGCCTGAAATTGCAGATGCGATAAAAAGTTCAATTTTCAACTTTTCAAAATACAAAACATTTGTGACGATTCCTTCTTCAAAGTCTTCAATTAAGCCAAAAGCTTTTTTTGGATTGTCATCTCTTAAAATGATTGATATTCCTTCTACAATAACTTCTTTTGGTGATTTTGCTTTTTATGAATGTTCATCATTGTCACAAATAACGATTCCGCCTTCAGTGACTTCAATTGGAAAAGGATCATTTTATGGATGTTCTTTATTGACTCAAATATCCATTCCTACTTCTGTGAGTGTAATAAAAGATATGACTTTTTATAGGTGCAAGTCTCTTAAAACAATTGATATTCCTTCTTCTATAACTTCTTTTGGTGATTTAGCCTTTTATGAATGTTCTTCATTATCACAAATAGTAATTCCTCCTTCAGTGACGTCAATTGGAAGAGGTGCCTTTGAAAAGTGCTTTTTACTAAAGCAACTAGCAATTCCTTCTTCCATTAAACTTATTCAAGAAAGTACTTTTAGTGAATGTTCATCATTAAAACAAATATCCATTCCTTCTTCATTAGATAAAATTGAAGAATATGCTTTTTATTCATGCTGGTCATTGAAAGAAATATCAATTCCACCTTCAGTAAGATGGATTGGCGAGAATGCTTTTGAAGGATGTTCATCTTTGACACAAATTTCCATTCCATCTTCTATCAAATTAATTGAGAAATGTTTGTTTTCTAAATGTCGTTCATTAACACAAATAGATATTCTTTCACCAGTGTCTTTGATAGCAAACGGTGCTTTCTCTGAATGTTCATCATTAGTAAAAATAACAATTCCATCATCAGTGACTGTGATTGGCAAAAAATCATTTGCTGAATGTTCATCATTAAAGGAAATAATTATTCCGTCATCAGTAACTTCGATTGAAACTTGGGCCTTCTTTAATTGTTCGTCATTAGAAGAAATATCAATTCCATCATCAGTGACTTCAATTGGAAGAAGTGCTTTTGAAAAATGTTCATCATTAGCACAAATATCAATTCCATCTTCTATCAAATTTATTGTAATAGACACGTTTTGTTATTGTACAAAATTGAAACAAATAACATTTGAAACCCCTTCTTCTGTTTCTTCTATTGGAGAAAATGCTTTTTATGAATGCGCATCACTTGTGCAGATTCAAATTCCTTCTTCTGTTACTTATATTGAGCAATCTGCTTTCAATGAATGTTCATCACTCAAACAAGTAGAATTTGAATATCCTTCTTCAGTTGTCTCAATTGGACATTGTGCTTTTGGAAATTGTTCAGCTTTAACGCGAATTGCTCTTCCATCTTCTGTAACTTCAATTGGAAAAGTTGTTTTTAGGAATTGTTCGTTATTAAAAGAAGTGATTCTTCCTCCTTCAATTGTTTCACTTGGAGATAATGCCTTTGAGAAATGCTCATCACTAACACAAGTAATAATTCCTTCTTCAGTAAATTCCCTTGGAGATCATTCTTTTTATAAATGTTCATTATTGGAAAAGGTTACATTTTCAATACCTTCTAAAGTAAAAAAAATTGAAACTTATTCTTTCTATAAATGTTCTTCATTAACAGAAATAATTCTTCCTCCTTCCGTAACTTCAATTGAAAATTATTCTTTCTATGGATGCTCAAAATTGAAACAAATCACAATTCCTCCTTCCGTAACTTCAATTGGAAATTATGCTTTCTATAAATGTTCATCATTGAAACAAATCACAATTCCTCCTTCTGTGATTTCAATTGGAAATTATGCTTTTTATGAATGTTCATCATTGAAACAAATCACAATTCCTCCTTCTGTGATTTCAATTGGAAATTCTGCTTTTTATAAATGTTCGTCATTAATACAGGTTGAAATTACCTCTAATATTTACGCAATTGAAGATTATTCTTTTTATCAATGTTCATCTTTAACACAAATAATTCTTCCAAGTTCTATAAATATAATTGGTAATTATGCTTTCTCTGGATGCTCTTCTCTTGTACAGATAATATTTCCTTCTTCTCTTAGATCAATAAAATCATATGCCTTTTATAATTGTGCTTCTATTACACAATTGTCAATTCCTCCTCTTTTGACTAATATTGAGGAGGGTACTTTCCATGGATGCTCATCACTCATACAAGTAACAATTCCTCCTTCTGTAACTTCAATTGGAGAAAATAGTTTTAAAGGATGTAAATCGCTTAAACAGATAACAATTCCTCCCTCTGTAACTTCAATTGGTTACCATGCCTTTCAATATTGTCGATCTCTTTCACAAGTTGAAATTACTTCACCTTCGATATCAATCCAACATAATGCATTTGATCATTGCTATTTTCTTAATAAAAATGGAAAAATGGAAGAAAAGATAAAGAAACATGGAAATGGCAAAAAGAGCAATGCTTTATTATATTGCTTGCTTATTTTATTGGTTTTAATTTTTGCAATTAAGAGAAAATAATCCTAAAACCAATAAAAAATGATTTTTGCGTGACTATATAGATAATCTAGGTTTCGTCAAAATATATATTAATGAAAATAAATTCTATATTTTTAATGGCAACTATTATTTTATTACTTCTTTTTATTAAATGTCATTGAAATCTCTCAATTAATTTAAAACCGCTTTAACATAGTTTTCATAAAATTCATATTCAAGAAATTCAAAAAGAACACTCTGAATCCTTTTTATTTTCTCTTTAAATTCTTTAAAACTCATTAAAAAATAATCAAATAAATCAGTGTGAATTAATTAAGATATCTAATTGAAAAATATATTTTTCAATCTCATTTAAAATCATATCTTTCAATATAATTCAAAATCATATCTTTCAATCTCATTTAAAATCATAACATTCAATAACATTCAAAATCACATCATTCAATGGCATTAGAAATCTTATCTTTTAATAACATTCAAAACAATATCATTCAATTACATTCGAAATCATATTTTTCAATGAAATTCAAAATCACATCCTTAAATTACATTCAAAATCACATCCTTCAATTATATGCAAAATCAAATCTTTCAATTACATTCAAAATCATATCTTTCAATAACATTCATATTCATATCTTTAAAAGAAATTCAAAATCATATCTTTAAATGAAATTTTGAAATAATATAATTTTATAAAACAGCATTATATTTAGCAGTTGACAAAGAAAACATTGAAATCATCAAACTTTTATTGACAAATGACAAACTTGATATCAATCTTGGATATATTTTAAAGGATTGTTATTAATAAAATTGTGAATCATATCATTCAATTATATTCAAAATCGTATCATTCAATATAATTCAATATTATATCATTCAATAGAATTTAAAATCATATTTTTCAATGAAATTCAAAAATATAACATTCAATTGCATTCAAAATCATATTTTTCAATAGAATTCAAAATCATTTTTTTGAATACTATTAAAAATCATATCTTTCAATGGAATTCGAGATCATATTATTCAATGAAATTCAGAATCATATCTTTCAATGAAATTCAATTTTTCTTTTTTTTAATTACATTCAAAACATGGTTATTTACAAAACAGCCCTTGATTATGCAAAACAACACAATTATGAAAAAATTGTTGAGTTGTTAACAAAAGGAATAACTCAAATTCGTGAAGAAAAATTACAAAACCAGCAAAAAGCATTTGATGAAAAATTGAGAAACCAACAAAATGTATTCGAAAACCAGAAAAAAGAATTTGATGACCAAATGAACCAAATTAAATTAATGCTTGGACAAATGACAGGGCTGCAGGGAGAATGTGCAAAACCAAAGGAAGATCTGACAGCATCAGCAAATAATGAAAATAACAAAGAATGATTTCAATTCACTTAAATTATTAATCAGTAAATAAAATATCAATTTTTAGTTTTTTTTCTATTTTATCTTTTGTTTTGAGCAGTTTTTACATGAATGCATATTTAATTATCTGATATAAATATGTAATTATATAATAATGTTCATTAAGTGAAAAATGTCTGATAATCATTAAAAATCAAACTTGTAAATGCTGTTGTAATGTATGTCTTGTGTCCTTGTTGATCTTTGATACCTAAAATAGGCATGTGTTCTGCAAGCCAACTTTCTTCAATGTAAAATAATATATGCTTTATCTAAATGATTTATTATTTTACGAAGAGAAAAATAAAATACAATAATGTTTATTAAGTGAAAAATATCTGATAATGATTGGTAATCAATAACATTTCCGATATGATCTATGATTTCCTGAAATTATCGATATCAAGTTTACAAACTGATAATCGATTATCAAGTTTAAATAGTGTCAATTTTGATATCGAATCTCAAAATAACACGCCTAAATTTTTACAATTAAGAGAAAATAATTTTGAAATGTAATAAAAATGATTTTTACAGGATTATCTATATAGATTTGGTCATAAAAATATTAATGAAGATAAATTCTACATTTTTAAATGATAACCATTATTTTTTATTTATTTTATTAAATTTCATTGAGATCTCTCAATTAATTTTCATTGAATTATTTTATTTAATTTTTTAAATGAGCATTGAAGAATTTAAAGAGAAAATGAAAAGGATTCAGAATGTTCTTCTTGAATTTCTTGAAGATGAATCGAATACTGAAGAAAATTATGAAAACTTTGTTAAAACGATGGCTGATTATCAAATAAATGAAGACAAACAAAAAGTCAAGTCAATATTGCAATTAATAAATGCCATTGGTAACAACCATCAACGATGTCATAATTTTCACAACAAAATTGAGAAAATTTTGGAACAATTCAAATCAGATATTCAGAAATATTTTTCTAATTTGGAAATTTTTGAACTTTTCAAGAACAGCAAGAGAATTCTTCTATTTCTTATTGAAGAAAAAATCATTGAGCTCAATGAAAATATTATTCCGCAAATTACCTATGAATATACGGACTATTTTTGGCCAGAAATCAAACATTTTCTCAATGAAGAAATCATTAAAAAATTTATTGAGGAAATCATGAAAGAAGTTCCAGAAGATTTTTATAATAAAAGGAAAGAAGGAGAAAATGACAATTATTTATGCGAATTGATTCGAAAGAATCAAGTGAAAGAATTTGGTGCTTATGTCAACAGGAATAACATTTCACTTAAAAGCAGCATTGAAAGATCAGTTTTTGAGACAAATCAACTTTTAGTTAACAAAACTGATATTAATTTGATTGAATATGCATCATTTTATGGATCGAATGACATTATCAGATACATGCGAATTAACGGAAATGTTGAACTGACACCAAACATGTGGATCTTTGCAATTCACAGTCGAAATTCAGAGCTAATTAAATATCTTGAAGACAATCATGTATCACCACCAGAAGATGATTATAATGAAATTCTTAAAGAATCGATTAAATGTCATCATAATGATGTTTCAAAGTATATCATTGACTATTTAATTAAAGAAAAAGATCCGCAAAATAGCTTTGAAAACAATCTTTATCAATATGCAGTTGAATTTTATAATTATTGCTTCTTCCCAGAAAACATGAAACACAGAAACATTTTTCTTTATTTATGCGAATATGATTATTACTCACTTGTAAATCTTTATTTAAAAGAAGAGAATATTGACATAAATACAACAATTAAAAACATCAATATTTTAAATGATATTTGAAATCAAAAAAAAATTTATGATATTTAAATCCAAAATTTTTCATTATATTGAAATAATTGAATGATTTATGGAATTCAAATTTGAACTTTTAATAGGACAGCTTTGATTTATGCCGTATGTAAAGATCACAAAGAAATCGTTGATTTATTATTAAGACAAGAAGGCATTGATATCAACGTCATAGACATTTGAAATCAAAAATAATTTATAATATTCAAAATCTGACTTTTTTCATCATATTGAAATTTTAAATGATTTATGGAATTCAATTTGAATTTTTAATTGGACGGCGCTGTTTTATGCTGTGAATAAAGGTAATGCAGAAATTGTTGAATTATTATTAAAAAAGGAAGGTATTGATATCAACAAAAAAGATATTAGAAAGCAAAAACATTTATAATATTCAAATCCAAATTTTTCACATGATTAGAATTTTAAATTGTTTGTGGAATTCGTTTAGAACATTTAATTGGACAATATTGATTTATGCTTCAAATAATGGTTTTACAAAAGTTGTTGAATTGTTATTAAAACGAAAAGACATTGATATCAGCATCAAAGACATTATAAATCAAAATCATTAATATGATTCAAATCTAACTATATTCATTGGATTAAATTCTGAATGATTTATGGAATTTTTGATTGAAATTATTCACTTTGCAGCCATTGATTATGCAAGAGAAGTAAATAATAAAGAAATTATTGAAATTCTCTCTAAGAGTTCAGTTAATGCAAGTAAAGAAGAAACAGAAATAGCATAATAAAAATCATATCACTTATTATATATAATAAAGTCGAATTCAAAAAGCTTGGGACAAACTTTTTAAATATATACTGAAAAGTATTCAATTTTGTCCCAGCATGAATGATTTTTTTTGTGAGATATATTGAAAAAAATTGAATTGCTAAAGGGGAAAAAGGGGAAAATAATAAAAAAACAAAGAAAAAAAGAATCATTTTTATATAAAAACATATATTTTTGCATATGGTTAATGTTGTATCTATCATTAATCCATATTTTTGTAAGGAAAAAATCCTCAAAAAAATACAATTTACCTAATCTTTGGTGAAAATTATCATAGATCTTTGCACTAATTCACTAGAAAACGCATTGTAAAGCCTGCAATGATATTAAAATAGAATTTCTTTTGTGAACACTAGATCAAATACTATTTTTTGATCATGAATTTACATAATAGTTGATGATCATCGATTTTTAAGTATTGCGCTATAAATTGAAAGTTCAGTAATATATGTTTTGGCTCGTATTGGAAACATTTTTTCACTATTGATTGGAATTTTAGAGAATATAACTCAATAAATAAAGAAAAAAAAATAATTGAAAAGAAGATTGTGTTTTTCACTTTTATCAGAATTTAATTGAGAAGTTGTCCCAAGCTTTTTGAATTCGACTTTAGTTATTTTTTTTAGGAAATAAATTTTTTTTTTTTTTTTTTTTTAGGAAATAAAATTTTTAAAAGTATCTTTTAAAGAGAACTATTAAACTATTATTTTTTTAGGATTTAAATGGTTCATCCATTATTTCTTTATACAATTTGAGGACTTCTTCAATAGTTGATTTAAAATGAGGAGTTGGGTCATATGAAGATGTGCAGTAAATGTCATCTTGTGATCCAGGGATGCATGGTTCATAAAAATCACAAATTGAGACTGCTTTATTAGCAATTGAGCCAAGAATATCAAGGCCTGGCTTGATTTCTTCTTTTGGATTGCTTGTTTCTATAAATATTGAAACAGGACAAAAACGCTGCTGAAATGATGTGAAGCAAACATAGATATCGTGCGTGCGCTAAACTTCTGATTTTTTGCAAGCAATTGAAGGTAGACCAGTTAATAAACATTCTTTGAAGCCAGTTTCAAGTGCAATTACATCATATTTATCATCAGCATCAATTTTTATTAAATTCGCTTCTTCAGATGTAAATTTTTTGCTCTCTTTTGGTTGTGAATTATTTGATTCTTCTTTAACATCGTAATTCGACTGTAAAACAGTTAGAAAGTTTAACATCTGAGTTTAATCTAGTTTAAAATCATAACCATATTTATTTTTTAGTTCAATAGCAAAGTTATATGCCAAAAGATTAGGGATGGGAAACGGGCGCCCGAAACGTGCCCGGGCAATGTAAGATTCTAATTTTTACATCAAAATTGATCAAATTTTATCTTATCTTAAGCAAGAAATCAAACAAACATTTTCAAATTTAGAAATATTTGTCATTTTCGAGCCTAATCCACGTTTTCTTCTTTTCTTTATTAAAAACGACTTTTTTATAAAAGACAAAAATATTGATTATAATATTAGTAAAATTGATTTCTTTTCCAATAATAATAATCAGGATGAAAAAGATGAAGAAAAAAAAGAAATTGGAGAAAATGATTCATACATTTGCCAACTGATTCGAGAAGATTCAATTGTTCCATTTGTTACTTATGTTAGTCAAACAAATTATCCACTTTTAGCACCAATCAAAGATTCAATTTATGAAACGAATTTATTTTTAACTCACTCAAAAGTAACATTGCTTGAATACGCCACTTTTTTTGGTTCAATTAAAAACTTTAAATATTTGATGTTTAATGGATGTGAACTAACACAATCATTGTGGCCTTTTGCAATTCATTCAAATAATCCAGAAATGATTCATCTTCTTGAAGAAAACAATATTAAACCAGAGATGAATATAGAAATCTTGACTGAAGCAATAAAATGCCATCATAACAATATTGTAAACTATATTAAACATAATTATACTGGAAAAAAGAGTTTACCTTCAAGTTTTCAATATTATAATTATGAAATAATATCTCAAAACGAAGATGATGATAATGCATTGCTAAAACATTCATGCATATACAATTACGTTGAACTTGTTAAAATTCTTTTACAAAACGAAATAATTCTTATTTTTTAACGAAATAATTCTTATTTTTTATATAAAGTTCCAATATATTTTATATATTTAATAACATTTTTATTTTATTGATTTAAATTATGTTATATATCATTATATTTTAATCAAATTCAATTTTTATTTTTTTAATCATGTAGCATTTCGTACAGCTGCCAAATTTAATAACTCCGAAGTTGTAAAAGTTTTTTTATCAAAATTAACTGTCCTTAGTAATATGTCTAAATATCGGAAAATTTTGAAGGAAATCGACATTCCTATGTCGATTCAAGAAATAGATGATCATGCATTTGAAGGTTGTACTTTGTTACAACAAATAATAATACCTTCTTCAGTAAAGAAAATTGGGATTTATGCTTTCACGAGATGTAAATCTTTAAGAAAAATAGAAATTCCACATTCAGTGACCAATATAGAAGATTATGCATTTGCTGATTGTTTATTATTGGAAGAAATTAGTCTTCCTCCGTCACTAACTTCACTTGGTGAATATTGTTTTAGTGGCTGTTCATCTCTTAAGAATATTGTGATTCCTCAAGCGATTTCAATTCTTGGAAAAGGATTATTTACAAATTGTAAATTACTCAAAACGGTCGATGGATCTTTTAATGTTATAAATGATGAATGTTTCATGGGATGCACTTTATTGGAAAGAATAAGTAGTCAATTGACGGTTATAGATATTTAAAAATCTTCATTCAAAGATTGTCAGTCACTTGAAACAATTCCAAGCCTTTCTTCTATGACATCTATTTGTGAAAAATCATTTTATGGATGCTCTTCACTTAAATCAATTACAATTCCTTCATCTGTAACAGCAATTTGTAAGCAGTCACTTTATGGATGCTCTTCACTTGAATCAATTGCAATCCCTTTTTCTGTCACAACTATATCTGAAGAGTCATTTTATGGATGCTCTTCACTTGAATCAATTGCAATCCCTTCTTCTGTTACCTTTATTGGAGAAGGATCTTTTGCAAATTGTTCGTCTTTAAAAAAAGTAACAATAAATTGTCTAATAAAGATTATTCAAATGAAGATTTCTTTCAAATGTTCACATTTATCACAATTTATCCCTTACCATGTATCATATAAGCATATGCTTTACGTGTGTTGATGTTGATAAGTATTAAGTAGTTAGGTTGACCTGCTGCTTTATGATCAATGAACGTGTCCATTTGAAATGCATGTGGTAGCTTCGAATATATATGCATGAACTTAGGTTTTGGCTTGCGTTGATCGTGTACAACCATTGTCTTGAGATAGTGTTTAGCTTCATTATCAGTGAACCCATATCGATTGGCTATGCGTTTGAATTTAGGCAGTGAATTGGTGGGGTACTTAGCATAGACTACATCAATCGTCTTGAATTTAACCCTACTCATTTGATCAATGCAAAGTAAAAATGTTATTAACTATACAACAACTTACGATTCTGCAATAGTACTACATCCATTGTAAACACAAAGAAATCTTCAAATGCAACTGGTATATCTATTTCATTTCTATCGTATAGTTCAACCCAGAATTTATTATCATTATCATTCAACTTGTAGTATTTGATTGGGGTGTATGATTCATTTGTTCTTCCAATGAGGTTATGGTTTGATTGTGATGCAAATGATGCTGCTACTTCGCATTGTAAGTTGGTCAATAGGTGTTTGAATGTTATTTTACGATGGAACTTAGTTATGTGATTAATGCTATTGCGATATGGGTTGTTATCACCAATATGAAAGTAGCATGCTGTGTCAAAATTAAATCTATCATTAACTGTATCATCATCATATATATTAAGATCTAATTCACCTGGAACAGCAGCAGCATAAGGTAGTGGTTCATCATTATCATTATCCCACATATAGAATTTCTTATAGGTTGTATCATTATTATCAGCCGTCATCATGAAATCAACATAGTATTCGTCATTAGCATTGATGTGAAGATTATTCAATATTGAAACTGGTGCTTTCTATGGCTGTTCTGATTTGAAAGATATTACTCTTTCTAAACATTTGGAAACAATTGAAAGTAATGCTTTCAGTGATCATATATCAATTCCAATTGATTCTAAAATTTCATTGCCAGAAAAATTCAAATTAAGATTTTATGATCTAAATGCAAAAGATTCACAACCAAGCAATGAAAGAATTATAAAGGTCGAATTATGCACTTATACTAACACCGGCAATAAAATGGTATGCCAAAAGTTTTTCACATGCAAAACATGCCGATTTACAGAAGACCAGTGCGTTTGTGAAGTATGTGCAAGAAAATGTCATACTTTTCATAATATTTCTCCACTTGGCTTCAAAGAAGGTTATTGTAGTTGTGGAGCAGGAGAACTTCGTTTTCGTTCCCAATGTAACAATAAGAAATTGGCCCAAAAACCATTCGTTCCTGGTCCTTGTACAATCAATGAAACAGGCAAGTATTTTAAATATCAGAAGTTTTATAAATGCTTAACATGTGGATTCTCTGAAAATTCAGGATGTTGTGATGCCTGTGCTAAAACTTGCCATTTAGGTCATGATCTGATATATATGGGTACTGTTCGCTCGTATTGTGATTGTGGATATGGTGAAGAACCGGGGTGTGTTCCATGTAAATGCGTGAAAGCGCCAAATCCCAATTACCAAGCTCCTCAATAAAATGAGATTTTAATATATATATATATATATATATATTGATTTTATATAACGGTTAAGGTCAATATTGGCCTTGTATGGTTCCTCAGAAAAAATCAGCGAAATTTTTTTGAATTTTTGTTTAGAATACCATGAGCTAATGAGATTTGTGAATATTTTCATTAATTAAATGGATGTGTGAAGCACTTTTGGCTCAGTATCCTTTATTATTCATTACTTTTCAATAGAAATATTTTCTGAACATATTTGGTTTTTTTATTTTATTCTTTGAAAGCTTATATAATCAGCAATCTAAAAATTTGTGAAGAAAATAATATAATTTCATTTATTTTTTTTTATTCACCTATCTAAATTATTATGAAAATTAAGAAGTATTCAATAATTTATTTGCATAGGCAAATAGTAAAACATATTTAATAGCCATATGATCTTGTCCATGAAAACATTGTTTCATTTTTGTCAAGACTTTTGATTTCATTCATTTCTTCATTTGTTAAAGTAAAATCAAAAATACTCATATTTTCAATCATCCGATTCTTCTTCTTGGTTCTTGGAATAACGACAATATCGCGTGCAGCAAGGTAATTCAAAGCTATTTGTGCAACTGTTTTGTTATATTTCTTGGCCAAGTTGATCAAAATTGGCTCGTTGTAAAAATTAACTTCGCCTGCAATTAACGGACTGAAACTCATCATTACAACTCCTTTTTCTTTGAATTTCTGTTGATCTTGAAATCTTTGGAAATAAATATGGGCTTCAATTTGATTCACCATTGGCATGATTTTGACATTTTGGACGAAATGGTCGAAATTTTTTCCAAAGAAATTTGAAATTCCAATTGCTTTTAATTTTCCTTGTTGATAAGCTTCTTCAAATGCTCGCCACATTTCAATGGACTGTTTATATGGTTCGTGGATAAGATACAGGTCAATGTATGACAAGCCTAAGTCTGATAATGAACGATCAATTTGTTTCTTTGCTTTTTCATAGCTGTTGCTCCTTGAATCTAGTTTTGAAACTACAAATATTTGCTCTCTTGGTATTTGGCTGTCTTTTATGGCTCTACCAACTTCTTTTTCATTGCCATACATATGAGCTGTATCAAGCATTCGATATCCAAGTTGAAGGGCTTCTTTAATACAATTATATCCTTGTTCACCTGTTATTTCATAAGTGCCATATCCAAGAATTGGTATTTTAACTCCATTGTATAGTGTTAAGCATTTCATTTTAAATTATAAAATCATATCGTATAAATTGAATATAAAAACCGTTTATTTTTACGATTTTTAATTCAAAAAATCTGTTTAAAATTAAATATGAATTGTATCAATATCTCCACCAAAATTGTACGAATAACTGAAAAAAATAATTATAGTATTTTTTATTCTATATTAGATCACATTATATCATTAAATCTGATCAACCAATGGTTTTCTACAATTTGTTTCTATGGTAAACATAAAACAATTTTTTTTTTTGTTTTTGTTGCATAAAATTAATGATTGATCAATATTTACTGAACTTTATTTGATGTTTATTATTGTTCATTAAAAAAACAAGAATAAAATATTTCTTAGCAATCTCCTTATACTCACCAATAATGATTTTCAATCTTTTCATTCACTAATATGTTTTTTATTATTTTCAAAATCCAAAAGTGATGAAATTTCGGGAAATAAATAATCTATTTTTACTGAATTCTTCATATTTTTATCAAATGAAATATTATTACTTCCCAAAATTCTTATAAAGTGTAAAAAAATATATTTCATGTGAAAAAGCTGATCGTGATTTAGTAAATTATTCATGTTAAAAAGGTTTATAGAAAGCTTAGCTAGTTCAATAGGAAAAATTATTTATATGCATGTTAATATAACAATAAATATATATGAATATTCTTTTTTTAACGTCAAATGTTTTTAAAATATTAAATAATTATTTAGAAAAAATGATAATTTTCAGATATGACAAAAAAGATTTTTAATATAGTATAATATTCGTATATTTAATAAGAATTTGTTTGGTTTTTGTGGTATATGACGTTAAATTTAACGTCATATAAAGATAATATTTTAAATATACAGATATTCAATTATTTTGAATTGTTTATTTTTTTTTGATAGAATAAATTTTTTTTTATTTTTTATTTTTCACTTTTTAAATCAACATAATAAATTTGATATTTAAAAAAAAATGTTTTAAAAACCAGTTACCAAAAACAGTTCATTTTTAAAATGGAATATTACTTGAGCAAGAAAATTATTGTAATAGCTAAAGATCAATATGTTGTAAAGGGAACTCTTTCACAGGTCACCCCAGGAGAAATTTATATTTCAGACTACAAGATGACTACCTTAGCAAATTTAGAAGAGCCTATAGCTAAAGGTTCTGATGAAGATATTTTAATAATACCTAAATTCAGTGTTATTAGCATGACAAGTCAATAAACATTTTATCATGAATAAATATTTCCTTTTTTTCTACTTTGTAATACTTTCAATAAGATGCAAGTAAAAAGTTAGGGAAATAATGAGAATTTTAATGTATGAAAGAAAGGATTAATATTTTTCTGAATAAGATTGAAGTAAGCTTGTTATTTTCCGAATCTAGATATAGATCACTGATTCACTTATTGATGTTGATAAATGAAATCTCCATTGATACTAGAGAACGACTTCAAAGATCGAGAATATTAATTCTCAAATTTTGATAATTGAAATTTCATTAAAACTTTTTAATAGCTTTATGATCGTATCAAAAAAAGCTTGTATTAATTGATAAATAAAAAGAGGTATTTTGAGGGCAATCGTTTTTGTTCCCAGACAAACCTAGTCAAATTTTGTTCCCACTGGTCAATTAAATTGAACTTATAAAAAAAAAATATAGATAAGATTTTATGTTCCAAATTTTTCCCAGTGTTTTTGCCCCGACTGTGGGGTCTCGGCTACGCCTTCGCTACGATCAGGCTTCGCTCGTCGCCCACTTGGGGCAGTAGAAACCCTGGGAAAATTATGGAAAAATATAAAATCTTTCTTCATTTTTTTTTTTTTAAATCAATAATTGACCTTGGGAACAAAATTTGACTAGGTTTGTCTGGAAACAAAAACGATTGCCCGTATTTTGATATCGATTAATAATAGACTATTACCTATATAACAGGTCGACTTGTTATAAAAATATGGAAAGTCAATATATTTAGCATTATTAGTAAATCTAAGTTATTATTCTTTTATTCATTATAAAATTTGATAAAATTTAGAATTGCTAAAACTTTTAACCTAAAAGATATAATCTTTTTTAGAAGTGTTAATACAAAAAAAATATTATTATAATATAAAAATCTATACTAAAATATATTAATATTTTATAAATTAACTATACTATTTCATCCATAATATACAAAAATATTGATATTTTAAAAATTGAAAATATTTGAATAATATTGAAAAATATCGCATAATTCACTCAAAAAATTGTATAAAAATAAATTAATTACTATTCTATTTCATTTAATATTGATTAAAAAGTCAATAATTTTAAAAATATAAGGTTATATAATAATATTAATCATTATAAAAACTTATAAATAAATATAATCCTAGTATTCTATGAAATTTATTCAAACAATTTGTTCTCAGAATTTGTGATTATTCAAATTTTGAAATTCCGATCAAAAAATTGAATTAGTCATTCTCATAACAAAGGAATTAAAATACCCAAAAATTCTTTATGATATATATATATCAAATTTTATTTTAATGATTTTTTTAATTTATAAATAATAATAATAAATGATAATTTTTATTGCCTTACACTAAAAAAAAAGAGTTTGTCGTTTCAGATTTTTTGGTCTATAATTCAACAATGAAATGCCATTTGTTTGATACCCAAAAAATGCGCGAAGCTGCATTTGAACAGACACAAGATATTATTGAAAAATTCGGACCTCGTTTTATGGGTACAGATAGTTGTAATAACGCAGCACAATATTTATCTGATTTTGTTTCTAAATTTGCAAGCTCAACTCAAGTAATGAAATTTACAGCCCATCCATATGCATTTTTTGGATGGATTAAAATAATGGTTTACATTCACTTTTTATCAATCATTTTATTAATGTTTCATATCACAGGCATCGCTATTCTTCTCCTTTTTTACGGCACATTGGCTGTTATTTTCCAATTTATTTTATACAAAGAGTTCATAGATCCCTTTTTCACGAAAAAAGAAGGGCAAAATGTAATCGGCACAATTGAACCAACTGAAACGGTTGAATCGACGGTTATTTTAAGTGGACATCATGATTCAGCCCAAATTTTCACATTTTTAGACAAATGTCCCGATAAATACGCCTCCTACAGTAACAATGCGTTAATTGCATATTTTACCCTTTTTGCGGTTGTAATTTACGATCATTTCCACCCGCTTTCGATCTGCATCCGCTTGCTAATTATATTTACGATTCCCTTCACATATCCGCTTCTACAGTTTGCGTCGAACGAAATTTCAATTGGTGCCGGTGACAATTTGATCTCATCTTGCTCTGTTTTCCAAGTTGGCAAATATTTCTCGCAAGAGAAGAATCGCCTTAAGCACACGCGACTCGTTGTTATTTCATTTGATGGTGAAGAAGTTGGCTTACGAGGATCAAGGAGTTATTTCAAGGAATTCAATAAAATGAGAAAAGAAAAAAATGACAATTCAAAAGTGTGGCATTACAATATTGACTGTCCGTATCTTAAAGACCAGCTCCTTTTCTTGACATCAGACATCAATGGCACTGTCAAATTGTCAGAGAAAATGGCAAATCATTGCGTAAAAATAGCATCGGAACTCGGAATAAAGGCAAAGGCACAGCCAATCGTGTTCATGACTGGTGCCACTGACGCTGGCGAATCTGGAAAAATTGATGGAATTGAAGTTACTTCTGAACTTGCAATGCCATGGGCACATGACACTCATTATTCTTGCTATCACACTCATAGAGATACAATCGATTCAATTCAGAGGGAGGCAATTGATCAAACACTGAATATTATTCTTAATTTTGTTGAACAAGTTGATAATAAGACTATCCAATAAAAAATGAAATTTTTATTTATTTTGAAAAAAAAAAATATTATAATTATTAAATTTTTATTTATTTTGAAATCATCACTTCACTTATTATAATTATTTATTTTCCATTCGGTCACTTTTTGAATATTAAAATATTAATCCTAAACAACTTTTTAACAAAAAATATTCAAAAAGTTCCCATGAAAATATAAAATTCTGAATCAAATTTTTTAATTTAAATTATTTTGAAATCATCACTTCACTTATTACAATTACAGTATGTTGAATCATCTTGGACCATTCAAATTGTCTTGGACCGCCTGAAAATTTTGAATGAGGCTAATGAAAATTAAAATAAATTCTTTGAAAATTTTTATTGATTTTTTATATCATTTTCAATGAGTTAATTCAAATTTTTCAGGCGGTCCAAGACAATTTGAATGGTCCAAGATGGTTCAACTTACTGTATTAAATTTAAAAAATGAATTTTTATTTTACAAAAAAAAATTCGATTATTCAATTTAAATCAATGATTTTATATTTTTAATAAAATAATTACTAAATAAAAAAATACTATAATCATTAAATTAAAATTATTTTATTATTATTTTGGATTTTGGTGTTCCCTGAATAACTGAATTATTTCACGTTTTTTTGCTAATTCAACAGGTTTCTTTCATAAAATTAAAAATATGAAATCATTGATTTTTTTGATTTAAATATCATTCAAGTTTTTAAAAGAGAATTCCATTTTTTACGTTAATTTTGATTCCTGGTTTATTTAAAAAAAGTTGTACTATTTCTACTCTGTTACTTAATACAGCTTTATGTAGTGGAGTAGTATAAATTATAATAATAAAAATTACATTAAAAAAAATGTGAAATATTATAAACCAAAATTATTCAAATTTTATAAAAAAACATTAATGCTTAACATTATAAATGTTTGAAATGAAATTAGATAAGTCAAAAATGTATTTTAAATTCTATTTACCAAAATAAATGAAATTGAATTAATAAAAAATTAGGTTTTTAATTGGATTAATAAAATATTAATTTTGAATTAAATTAAAAAATAATAATATAAAATAGCATTTAAATACAAAATCATTAATGCAATTTAAACATTTAGAATTAAAATGGAATTTAAATTTAAATTCAAAATTCTATTAAATAATTGTTAAAATTAATTTTATGTTTACATCAATTTTTGGATTGTTTAATAAAAGTTTTATGAAATCAAAATTATTTTCATTTCCTGTAAAAATAGTTTGATGAATTGCCTCAAGTAATGAGCATCCATTAGAATAATTAAATTAAATTTCATTTAAATTATAAATTTTGAAATTGTATTTAAAAAATAAATTTAAATTTCATAAATTTTTTTATATATAAATATAGTATTAGAATTTATTTTTTATGATTTTGATTAAAACATAAAATATTGAAATTGAATAAATAAATAAAGATTTGTAACTCTATTAAATGAAAAATTATAAAATTTCATACAAATATATTATAGATATATAATTAAAAAAAGATGTTATTGAATTGATTTTTCATTTACGTCAAAATTTGGATTATTTAAAAGAATTTTGAGAGAATTGAATTTCTGTAATCTAGTAGCCCAATGAATTGGTGTTATATTAAATTATTTAAATAAAATTGTATTAAAAAATATATATAAATTGAATTAAATAATAATATTTTTTCAAATTTTATTTTTATCTAATTTTGAAATTCCATCAAAGCATATTATTTTTGAACATAATAAAATTATTTAATTTAATTTCATCAAAAAAATCAAAGTAATTTTATTATAAAAAAGATGGAAGACGCCATTTAAATTTTAAATATTTCAAATTTTATATATATATTTTTAAAAAAAATTCTATGAAAATTAGATTCATGAACAATATAAAGATAAGCTTTTTGAAATTTCATTTAAATGAAACAATATAACTATATTCAAAAAACTAGAATTTTAAATCCCGTTAAAAAATATATATATTAATTATATAAAAAAATATAGAAAAAAATTAATTTTACTTTTAAATCGATTTTTGGATCATCTAATAAAAGTTGAATAACTTCACTATTTCCTACCTCAATTGCAAAATAAAAAGGTGTTTTAAAAATAATATTTTTTTTGATACTTCATTCAAAAAATTGATTTCTAAAATCCAATTGAAAATCAAATATGAATTATATGAATTATTACATTGAAATTGTCGTATCTTTGAAAAAAACAATTTTTTCATTAAAAAAAGATCAAAATTATATTTAAAATTAAAAAATAAGAATATATTTTAAATTCACATCAAATTTTGGATTATTTAAGAAAAGCTGAATAATCTCTAAATTTTGGTTTTTCAATGCTGATAAGAAAGCTGTTCTATAAATTTTTAATTTTAAATTTCTTTTAAATTAATGATATTGAACTTCAAAATTTAAATAATATATTTGATATTTCTCCATTAAAAAGTATTGATTGAATATCTAGATTTTCAAAAATTGTTTTAGCATTAATATCAATATTCTTTTTATTTAATAATAATTGAATTATTTCTGGATTTCCATTTTCAACTGCAATAAACAATGGTAATTTATGAATTTTTTATAATATAAATTTCATAAATATGTATTACATTTAAGAATTTTTGATTCTAAAGGATTCATGAATATATTCAAATTGAAATATCATTAAAAACCGAACAAAAAAATTCTTCATAATTAAACCATTGATCAAAATATCATTAAAAAGCAATAATTGTAAATATAATAAAAAATAATTTGTTTGAAATTCTATTAAATATTGTTTTAAATTTGATTAAAATATTAAAAAATTGAAATCTGATATTTATTAGAAATTGAGTATTTAAAATTTCATTAAACAAAAAATCATTTAAAAATGACATTAATAAGAAAATCCAAAATATATTTTTCTCCTAATTTAATTTCTTTATTGCTTATTAAAATTTGAACAATTTCCAAATTTTGATTTTTTATTGCAATGTGCAAAGCTGTTTTATGAAAAAAAGTAAATAAAAATTTCAACTTGGCCATAAAAAAAATGAAGAATGAATTTTATAAATGATTGAATGAAATATTTCTCTTTCTTTTAATTTTTTTCTGATTAATATTAATATTTTCATTCTTTAATAGATAATCAAAAAGAGTTATATAATCATACTTACAAAATGAGAAAAATAAATCAATTTTTTTGAGGGTAATTTCGCTTTCACAAATATTATAAAAATTATAATATTGAAGATTTTTGTTGAAAAAAAAATATTCATTATTTGCTTCGTTATTGTAATAATTATCTTTGAAATAATTCAAATAATCTTTTTCGTGGCATTTGATTATTTCAATTAAAATACTTTTAATTAATTGTTTTTTAGGTTTTTCTGCCTTTTCTTCAATATAATGAACCAAATCATTGTTATTTCCGTGTATAATATACAAAAACAAATCAGGTGATATATCGACATTATTTAGATGTAAATATTTGAGTATCTGAATTGATCCAAAAAATGCTGCATATTCAATTAATGTTGGATTGTTATTTAGTAGAAAAGCATTTGTTTCAAAAATTGAAGCATTTATTGGCATCGAAAGAGAATAGTTTGTTCGATTCACATAAATAATAAAATCATCAATTAAGTCATCTCTTATTAATTCACAAATATATTGATCATTTTCGCCTATCATTCTATTCTTTTCAAATAATTCAATATCAAATTCTGTCACTTCTTCATTTGAAAATGATTTGAATTCTGGATAAAAATATTCAAAATATTTTTTTTCTGAATATTCTGAACTGATTATTTGACTATATATAAATTTATCTGGAATTAATATTTTTTCATTGAAAAGAAATAAAAGTAAACGTTTATTGCTTTTAAATATATTGAAAATACTGTAATTTGAAAAATATTGCTTCATCTCATTTTCGAAAAATTTAAGAATTTGATCAATTTTATTGAAAAAATTTAATGAACGATGACAATTATCTGCTATTTCACAAATTAAATGAAGTAATAATTTTAATTCATTTTTGTTCTCTGCTACTTTTTGAGTTTTGAAATTATTGATCAAATCATTAAAATCAGTTTCATCACAATTGTTATTAAGATATTGAAGAATTAATTCTTCATGGTTTTTCATTTGTACAAAATAATCTTGGACAAAAGTTTGCATTGAAATCAGTTACTTTAAAAAAAAAATGAAATTTCTGCCCCCAAATAGAATTTTTTAAGTTCGTTATTTATTTGAATAAATTATTTGTTTAAGAAGAAGGTGTTCTCAGAAAAAAAAAATAAATAAATAAAATAAGTCTGTTTTTGAATAAGCAATTAGATTTTCATAGAGCCGTTTAGGTCAATTTTTGCCCTTTAACATAATAGAGAAACTAAAAGTCTGAACTTTTTATGAAAAATGCATGATTTAAACCGCTACTAGCAAAATTGATTATTCATTAAGTTTTTTTAGTTAATATAAATATTAAAAATTAAATTATAAAAATAATAATAATAATTAGTTTAATCTAAAGTTCATTCGATTTTTCAGCATTTTCTTCCATCTTTAAAGTTTTTAACCAGTCAGTAACTTTTACTCTTAGCGCATCATCACTTAATCTTTCAGCACCACTAAATGCACCTTCACCAACAATAGTAGCATTCCTTGCAGCAGCTGCAAATTTTTCAAAGTACGCACCGTAGTATCCACCGCATGTGAGGAATGGAATAACCTTCTTATTTTTGAAATCGATATTTTGAAGAAGATTTAATATTGGGCCAGATGGTCTCCACGCCCATGTAGGGCTGCCAACATAAATTAAATCATAATTGTCAACATTTGGTAATTCTTTGATGTCAGGTATTACATGTGTTATTTGATGGTAGCATCCTTTCAAATAACCACTAACACCTGAATAATCAACAAGACTTGTAACATTAAAAATGTCACCACCTACATTTTCTTTGATGATGTTAGCAATTTTAGATGTTGTTCCAGTTCGTGAAAACACAATAATGAGTATTTTTAATAACATTATTTAAAATGTTTGATTATTAATTTATTGAATATATTGAATGCTTCTTTCAATATGTATTCAAAAATTTTGTTCGAATTTATTCAAAAATTTAGAAATCCGATACCAAAGTTAAAGAAGGTAGGCCGGCCAAATAGAATAAAAATAAAATATAAATTTTATTAATTTATGAAACTTTTATAGCAGAAGTAGTATTTATATAAAAAAAAAAATGAAAATATAAAATTATATAATAAATCTCATTGGATTTCTATTTGTGCTAATGATGAGTATCGATTAAATGAGTTTTTACCAATTGAATTTTCGGAATGATGTGTAATAATCAGTGACATTATGAAAATTTATTGTATGCATAATTTTATGTAAAAGTTATAAAAGAAGGAAGCATTATCTATGATAATGATGAGTATTCTATGAAAGCATTATAAGAAATTGAAGTTATTTCTGCCAAATCTACACCTTTAAAATAAATATTCAAAAAGTTTATTGAAAAAATTGATTATATTCAAAAAAATATTTCAAAATATCTATGGATAATCTACCACTATTTGAAGAATATTTTATTAAAATGAAACAAATTCAAGAAAATATTCTTGGGTTTTTGGACGATAATGATGAACTAAAAAATAATTACGATAAATTAAAAAAATATTTTAGTAATCCAAAAATTATAGGATGCAAGAATGACTTAAAAATAATTCTTCGTTTAATATCCAAGATATCTGAAAATCATCATCGAATCAATTGTTTTTACAGCAAAATTAAACAAATTTTGCAAATTTTCCGAGATTTGATATCCAAAAATTTTACAAATCTTGAAATTTTCAACATTTTCAAAGGAAGCAAGCAAATTATTTTATTTCTTTTGGAAGAAAAAATAATTATTCCTGATAAATCAATCGCATTTTTGATTACAAATCAAAGATTTAGAATGAATTTCTATCCACAATATTTTTTCCCTGAATTCAACATTTATTACGATGAATTCTTGATGAAAAGAATGAAATACCAATATTCAAATATATTGGAAATGATAGAAAATGATCTTGAATTATTTAATCAAAAAAGAAAATGTGGAGAGAATGATGAATTGATTTGTGAATTGATTCGAAATGATTCAATTGATGATTTCATTTCATATGTCAATAAAAATGAATTGAAATTAACAATTCAAATCAAAAAGTCAATATTTGAAACAAACTTTTTATTAAACAAAAATAGCATAAATTTAATTGAATATACCGCTTTCTTTGGATCAATAAAGATATTTAAATATTTGTTAAAAAATGGCGTCAATTTAACATCGAATATTTGGTTGTATGCAGTTCATTCAAATAATGCCGAATTGATTCATCTCATTGAAGAAAACGATATTCATCCTGATTTTGATGTATGTAAAAATGTTTTTTGCGAGTCAATTAAATGTCATCATATAGATATCGCTTATTATTTATATCAGCAATTTCAAAATGAAACGAATTTATATGTAAATGAAAAAATTCAATTTTATCTTCGTTACTATAACTTCATTGAGTTTTCAAATCGATTGAATGAAATATGTATTCAAAATGAAGACCAAAAAAGCAACTTTTGTTATTATTTATGTAAATATGATTATTTCTTTCTTTTTGATTTAATGCTTAAAAAGATAAAAATAAATGTAAATTCAGTAGTAGTTATGAAACAAAAATTTTTGTATGTCATTATAAATTGTCACATTTGATGAAATTTTGAATTTTTAATAGTTTAATGAAATTCAAAATACAAATTGTTTTTTAATAAAATTTAAATTTGATTTTAAAATAGAGTTTCTAAACTTTATTTGGTATGGAATTCATAGCACAGGCTTTGATGGTATTTCAGTTTGCATTTTTCAATGAAATTTTGGCCAAACTTTTAAATAGAATTTTATATATAATATGGATGATGTTCAAAAATATTCATTGTTTAAATGATATTCTGAATATCAAAGATTTGAATGAAATTCATCATTATTATTTATAGAATTGATTGAATAATTTTTATGTGATTTTCAAAGATGATTATTTTCATAGAATTTTAAATTCTTTTTCTTTAATAAAATTATAACATGAAATTGAATGAAATTGGAATATGATTTTAATTATACATTATTGTATATTGCAATTGAAAAAGGAAGCACTGATATTGCAAAGCTTTTATTAGAAATAAAAGGCATTGATGTTAATATCAAATCATTTGTTTATTTTAATATTTTTTAATTATGTTTTTTTTTTTAAATAAGATTCAAGATAAAAAATTTTAAATAAAATTAGAATTGCATTTTTAAATCACATTTTAAATAGCTTCCTTTAATTATGTTTCATCTTATATTGTAATGAAATTGGCCAAAATAAGTTTTTATCAAATTTCAAATTACATGTTGATATGCTATTTAAATTTTAGTATTTTTCATCTCATTTTATTAATATATTTCATTCAATTGATTTTAATCATTTTTATTACGTTTGAAATAGCATTTTTTCATGAAATTTCCATTAATATGATGTTTATCAAATTTCAAATGATCTCTTTATTTTAATGTAATTTATAATTATTCTTTTTAATAAAAAAACAGCATTGCACATTGCAGTTGAGGAAGAAAATGTGGAAATAGTTAAAAAATTATTATCTTTACCAGAAATTGATGATAATTCTAAATTAATTTTAAATTCAAATTCTAATGAAATTAAAAGTCACTTATTTTGATTACATTTTCAATCATTGATATTTTTTATGAAATTTTGTTTTTTGTTTTCAATGATGTTATATATTTGATGTATAGATATAATTTATTCATCTGTGGTTAAATGACATTTTACAACCAAATTTCAATTTTGTTTGTTAATCAATTATTTTAATAACATTTCAAAATACTTTTTTTATCTGATTTTAAAAAGATTTCATTTATATAATTTCAATTTTTATTAAATAGAATTTGTGTCATTTGTTTTTTCATCATGTTTAAATGCTTTATTTCCAATTACATTATAACTGACATATGTTTTTATAAAATTTCCAGAAGTTGATTTAGATGAAATTTTTTTTGTTATTGTTTTTATAAAATGGCATTGCATACTGCAGTTGAACGAGAAAATATAGAAATTATACGGCTTTTGTTAAGACATGATGAAGTTAATGTCAATGCCAAGTCAGTTTTTATGAATATTCATATAGTTAAATATATTACAATTAAATTATATTCGAAATTAAACTTTTTAAGATCATTTTGACCAAAAGTATTTTTATTACATTTCTAATTATTCTGATTCATTCAATTTCAGATAACAACTTTCATGATGTTTTTCAATCAATTCTTTAATGGTATTTCAATTTTTATTTCATTAATGTCATTACAGATTCATCTTTTTCATGACATTAATGGAAACTATTTTTTATTGCATTTAAACATTATTTCCGTTATGTAATTTTTAGTTTTATTTTTTTGATGAAATTTTTATAAAAATTGAACAAAACACCTTTGCATATAGCAATTGAAAATAATAATTTTGAAATTGTCAAATTGTTGTTATCGCGAAAAGATATTGATGTAAACTCTAAAATGATTTAAAAATGAATTATTTTCATATCATTTTTATTGTTTGAATCATCATAAAATTTAAAATATATAATTCATTTAATCGAATTAAAAAGCAAATATTTTAAAATCATTTCAATTAATTTTTTTATCAAATTAAAGATTATATTTTATAATGAGATTTGTCAACATCTTTTTAAATGAAGTTTTGAATGAGCTCTTTTTTTGAAGTTTTCAAAGAGATTTTTAAACGATAGCATTGCATGTTGCAGTTAAAAATGAAAATATTGAAATCATTAAGTCTTTGTTAAATTATGAAAGTATTGATTTAAATTTGATTGATAAACAAATTTTTTTATTAATATTTATGATTTATTTAATAATTTTAATGAAGAAAAGCAATAGAATTAGCCCATAATGATAAAATAAAAAGTCTGTTCATGGGAAGATAAAAAGAAAGAATAATTATAATCCTATTAAATATCTAACAATAAATCTTATATTGATAATTGTTTCATATCATTTTTTAAAATAATAAATGATGTCACTATTATTTTCAGTTAGAACTGTAGGATGTAAACAACCTAGATTTCGTTTGAAATTTTTTTAATTAAAAATATTTTATGATTAAATTATTAAAATTAACATAAAATGATCAAATCCATTAAATAACTAAATTCTTTAAGAAAGGTAATATGAAACTTACAGTAATTTATGTCATAAAATTTCTTTGACTTTTTAATTATGGATTTCACGAAATGCTCCTTGTCTAATGAAAAATGTTAGTATATTAATTAGACTATGAAGATAGATTAATTATGAACAAAAAATCAAAAAGTTCAAATTTAAATATATTAAAAAAAAAAAAAAAAAATCGCATATAATTTTTTTTAAAGATCAACCAAAAATGACAAACAAATCAAATTTCTTCAAATTTAGAATCATCAATTAAAAATTCATCTTCGTTTGTATTAATATTTTGAATCTGGTAGCCATGATTTCCGACAATTTCAGGCACAGCCCAATTATTAGTTCTCATCAAGTCAAGAACGAAGTTCATTTCATTTTTATCCTTAAAATACTTTCTCATTGGAATAATTTTCCAGTCATCATCGATGTACTCAATCCTAAAGCAAATTGCATAATGAGTCTCTCTGAGGTCAGCGTGAATCATGTTTCTAAAGAGCAAAGTCTCGGTTTCATTCAGCAGATGAGAAATCATAAAGAAGCCGCTTGGACAAGCTTCCTGTAAATCAGAAGAAGACGAAACCAAATAAACCAAAATTTTATCTTTTCCAATTTTATTCAAATTTACATTCAAAATTGAATTCCATCTGAAATGAATAGGCAAGAATGACGTAGGAAAGTTTGTTGTAAATTGTGAAATCGGCTTCGATGTCAATTCTTCAATGAGTTCTGGACATCGTTCGCCAGTTGTTTTGTCATAAACAACAAAACTTTGATTCCAAAAGTCAGTGTAAGACGAGCTGTTTCCACTATAATAAATTTTTGCTCCACCGACGTAAACACGCAACTCACAATCAGACTGAAGATTGAAATCTTGAAGAGTTTTCGCTAATGAAACAGGTTCTGCATTAGGAAGAACGGTTGTTCTCAAAAAGTGGATTTCTTCATTGTCAGGAATTGACTGCACATTTTGCATGATTTTCGAATGGAATTCAATGTCCTGTCGAAGTCGATCTGAATAATCAACGCTTTGTTGAAGTGTTGATTTATCAACAGTGGCCATCGTTGTGCATTCATTGAACTCAAACGTATTTCGTTTGAATTCATTCGTCTCAAAAAAGAGATAAAAAGGAACAAGGTATTTCATGCTCGCCTGAACATTGACGTCAATTGTGCGAATTGTTCCGATTTTCTGGCTGCTTTTTGGCCTCATGAAGTTTTTATCGTCAAAGTGAAAATAATCACCTTTCTGCTCAGAAACAAAATTCAATGTAACCGTCCCTGAAAATTGAGAGACATTCAAAATAAAGAAGGTGTATTTGCCATTCAATCTCGGTACTGAAAATGAATGCAAAGTAGTCAATCCTGTTGGCCCAATGAAATAACGAGGTGTGGAACTTTTTCCAATGCTTTCAAAAGGTGTGTCTTTATTCAAATTATAGAAAATTCCATATTGAATGTCACTTTTTTCTTCTTCAAAATGAAAGGCTTGAAGAAGCTCGATTTCAACAGGACTTTCTTGGTTTTGAAGGGGTGGAGTAAATGTGGGCCATAAATGAATAAAATAATTTGTGTGGAACGATGGATTAAATTCAATGGGACGATAAATTGTCGGCGTAAATGAAAATGCAAGTGAAAGAAATGCATTCGACGGTGTAAAGGTAGTAATTGGAAATTCAAAACGAATACTAATCTCAGGGCCACTTAATATTTGATTTCCTGGAGGTTTTGATAAGAAATCAATAAAATCAATATTCACATTTCCAAGAAAAACATTTTTTGACATAAATCTTGTGCCATAAAGAGAAAAATTAAGTTCAATTAATCTAAATAAATCAGCATCAAATTCAGCGTTCCAGCAGGGCTCTGTTGTTTTATCTTTACTTTTAAATGAACCATAGAAATATCGATATGATGAAACTGAAAAGCATGATATTAATGTCTTTCTGTGCTGGTTGTTATAAACTGGAATATTTTGAGCTTGAAGAACTCTGATATGAATCATTAAAATGTTAAATAAAATATTGAAATCTTAGTAGAGTATTTTATTAGTTAAATTATTGATTTTATATAATTATTTCTATATTTTAAGATATTATCATTTATTATAAATATTAATAATTATTTATTCACTAATAAATTAAAATATTTAATGAGATATACATATATTAAATTAAAATTTTCATATAAAATAATTTTATGAAAAAATTTTCAAATTCAATTGGATTATACAATAATTTGTAGATATTAATAAAAGATTATATTTTAATGATTTCCATTTATTTTTGATAATAAATACGTCTTATGTATTTAAATGAGTATTGTTTCATTCATAAATAGACTTTCATAAATAAAAAAAATACTGAAATCGATTATAAATATTAGCATTTAAAAAAATTCCTTAATTAACTATTGATATATGATTTTATTAAAGAAAATAAACTTTTAAGAAAAACAATAATATTATTCTTCATAGTTTTTGAAGTAAAAATTTAATTAATTCCATTTTGTTGATGGTTAAGTAAAGCAATGGGATGCAATAAAAAAAAACTAAATGTTTTTTAATAAATTAATTTGTTCGAATTTGGAAATAGTAAAAAAATAAACTTTTTTATATTTATGATTAATTGATAAAAATCAATTAAAAAACTAAATACTTGATGTATTGTATTCAATTATTTGCATATATATGCATATAACTGTTAACAATTATCATATTTATATCATATTTATTGATTTAACAATTATAATTATTCTATCAGTAGATAGAATAATATTTTAATAAATTATCTTAGATGGACCTTGTGATCTTCTTGATGCAAGAATATGAACGCCCATATTATTTTTAGCTGCAAAAACAGCGTTATTATTTTTAATGTCAGTTCTAGCTTTAATATTTGGTGGTAGAGGTGGTCGTTTAGGAAGCTTATGCTGAGAATTATTGTCTTTATCTTTATCTTGGTCATCAGGTTCATTTGAATTTATAATTGAGCCTAAATCAATATTTGATCTAGAAGTTGTTCTGACCAAGAAACGGTTTTCTTCTACATCCTTCTTCTTTTCATCATCTGTTTCAATTCCTCTTGTAAGACTTGTATAGCTTAATTGGAATTTTGTATCAGTTCCGCATTGTTTGTCAGGTATATTGCTAATCATTTTTTGAATGTGGAAATCTTTATCAATTCCTAAGAAACGGTCTACTTTCCTTAGAGACACGAATTTTGGATCTAAATTGGAATCTGGAACGACAACATCCTTCAGGAATGGATGCTCAAGAGCTTCATCGATTGTAATCCTTTTTGTGTTATCAACAGTAAGTAATCTAGAAATAAGATTTGAGCAATTTTCAGATAAGTATGAAGGAATTGAGTATTCTCCTCTTTGAATTTGCTTAAATAATTCTTTTTGGTTTCTCTTTGTCCATGGAAGAAGTCCTGTTGTGATTGCATATAAAATAACGCCACATGACCATACATCATTTTTCCTTCCATCGTATGGTTTACCACTAATGCATTCTGGTGATGCGTAGCATGGTGATCCGCATGGAGTCTTTGTTAATCCTTCACTTTTTTCATCAAGAAGCTTGGATAATCCGAAATCGGAAATTTTAACATGTCCAAATTGATCAAGAAGTATGTTTTCTGGTTTCATATCACGATGAGCGACATGTAATGAGTGGATGTATCTAAGTCCAATTAAAATTTGCTTGAAGTAAATTGCTGCTTCATCTTCTGTTAATTTTGATTTACTTATAACAAGGTCAAATAATTCGCCTTCACTACAAAATTCAAGGAAAATGAAGTAATATTGATCGTTTTTGTGTACATCAATTAATTGAACTACATTTGGATGATGCATAAGTTGATGAACTTTGATTTCTTGATCAAGTCTTGTCGTCATTTTCTTTGCTTCAATCTTTGTTCTTGGAATTATTTTACAAGCAACGTAATGTTTGATTTCTTTTGGTTTATTTTCTTTTTCTTTGCTACTTTTATTATTATCTTTGTTTTCCGCTGTATCGTTTGAAGCATTATCCTTCGATTTCTTATGGTGATGATGAGTTCTTTGTTCTGCAAGATATACTGATGAAAACGCACCTTCGCCAATTGCTTTGACTAATTTAAATTTACCGATTTTCTTGCCTTCTAAATTGCTTATCTTTTTTTCTGAGTCCGACGCACTCATTTAATAATAATAATGAAATGAGAACAAGATGAGAAATAGGTTTAAATTTTTCATAATATAAAAAAAGATAATTCATTCAATTAATTGAAAAATTCCTCATTATTCATATGAAATTTTAATTGTTCTCAATTTTTTGTGTGAAAAAAAATATCGTAAAATAAAATTGTTATCTGTCTCATTTAAATTATTAAAATGATCTCTGAAAATTTTTTTATATTCTCAAAATATAATTTTAATTGTTTATATATATTTAAATTTATAATTTCAAATTATTTAGGTTAAAATAAACTGATTTACAATCATTTTCATGAAATAGTATTTTTATGTCAATTATATGATATTTTGTTTATATAAATTTAACAGGAACCTTTTTTTGATTTAAATTGTATAATTTAAAAAAGATAGTTCATTAATTTTATTTATTGGTTATAAATTTAATTAATTTTAAATAGGTAAATAAGAATATATTAAATTAAATAGGATAATGATTAGAAGGATAAATCAAATTTTCTTTGAATTGTCAATGTGGAGTTAATAAATGAACGCTATATGTTAATTCAATATATCAATGATAAAACAAAAGTTAATTACTTAATTTTTCTTAATAATAAAATAGTGTGAATAATACTTCGTAATGTAAAAAAAAAAAAAAATCCTTATGTATGTATTAAAAAAAAAATAATTGTTTGATTATTTTTTGATTATTAGATTTAGGTTAAAAATGAAAAGAGCAATTGATCAAAATAATGTATTTCTAGAAAACAGTTATTATGAAATTGTTGATTTGATGAATGGCTAATTCAAAAACAATTTTAATATTATGTTGATTTTTATAGAACTTCCGCCTTTTAATTGAAATTTGTCAAAAAAAATCATTGAAGCGCAGAAAATTGAATGAAGTTAACTGAAAAAAAATGTAAGAAAAAGTGGATTTTTATATAATGATAAAATTCATGCCACTTATTCTGTAAAAAAATATTTCTTAATCAAATGGATGATGTAAAGAGCAACCAGTTCTCTTTAGCATATCATTTTTTCCATATTTTTCAATTATTTTATCTAATGTGTTGAACCCAATTGGCTCAATATTTTTTGAAATGGCCAATTCGTTGTATGCCTCTTTATTTTGGCTAAATTCTGATTCAGCGTTTTTGTAAATTTCAGTTATTTCTTCTTTAGATAATTTTGGGAATAATTCTGAAATGCATAGTAAGGAATATTCGACAGGTGGAAAGGTTGATTTGTTGTATAATTTTTGTTCTAGAGCGCTTAATCCTTTCATAAATCCATATGAAGGGCAAGCTACATTTCTGATTTTCCTTATTTGATCAAAAGTTTGTTTGAGTTCTTGTTTATATCTGGTCATCAAATAATATATAACAAGAGCAGATGATCTACTTATACCTTGTGCACAGTGTACATAAACGATATTATTTAATGATAATTGCTCATCAATAAATTTTGAGGGTTCTTCACACCAATCTATATTGTTTGTTGGAAGATCTTCAATTTCAGAATGGAAAACATTAAACGAAGGTGAATGCTTAATTTCTTTATCTTTTGATTTATAATTAATTAAATCTACAATTGACTTAACGCCGAGTTTTGTCAAAATACTTTCATCTTTAGCGGGTTTAGAATTGCCATAGTATAATTTGTTCTCAATTACGCATGCATAATCTTGATTCGTTGTAATCATTTTTTGAATAATTCGACCAAATTTCCTCTTTTTCTTTATCAAAAAAAAAATAAGACATATTTGTCATATTATATTAGTAAAATATAAATAAATATAATTCTTTTTATTTAAAATATAAATTAATGATAATTTTAACAATATTAAATTTCGTAAATATATTTTATCTTAAAAATAATGTCATGTAATTATTCATTTTTTGATGCTTAAATTTGAATATATTAAAAAATTGAATTGTAATTCAAAATTGAAATAAATAAAATTACGTTAATGTTTCATTTTTTTATGTAAATCGACGATATCTTATTAATAAGAAAGAAAAAACATTGATGATAATTATTATGGTTGTTTTTCATATTATATTATTAGTAAGTCAATATTTTAATTGAGTCTTTATATTTAATTCAATGAAATTTTTTAAATATTTTTCAATATAAATTATTTGCAGTTAGAACATATATATTGTCTTGAAATATGTTTTTAAAGTAATAAATAGAATCCAATTTAGATATTATAATAAAAAAAAATTTAAAATTGAATTAAATATAAAATACATGTTCTAAATATTGCAATTTTATTTGAATCCTTTGTCTATTGATTGTATATAGCATTTGAAAGTATCATTGTAAATGTATTTAGTAAAATAAGCTAGGTTTTTCAAAATTTGAAAAAAATCATATCACATGTCACATGAAATAATTTGGTTTTATTCCGTAATATAATTTATTATTGTGAGTAAAAATATGATGTTAAAATATTATTTTGCATTTATATAAATATAAATCATATAAATATGATTTATATTTATAAAATTTACTTTTTATATATTGGTATCAATATATGATCGTTTTGGCGGTTTGGTTCTGAAATGAATAATTTTCATATAAAATCAATAAATTCAATTTTATTCAACAAAAAACTAAAATATGAGTTCAGAATTGCAATCAATCATTATTGACAACGGTTCTTGCGTTTTAAAATGTGGTTTTGCTGGTGAACCTTCGCCGCATCGTATTTTTACAGACGCAATAGGCTATCCAAGATTTCCAGTTGTTGTTCAGCAAGGAACTCACAAAGATTTTTATGTTTCAAACGATGCAAAAGAGAAATCTGGCGTTATAGATCTGGAATACCCTATTCGTCATGGAATTATCAAAGATTGGGAAAAAATGGATAAAATTTGGCATCATACCTTATATAAAGAACTTCGAATCGACCCAACTGAACATCCAATTTTCTTTACATATAATTTTAACGTTCCAGATACCCAAAATCAGAAAATTGCAGAAATCATGTTTGAAAAATATAACTTCCCCGCAATTTACTTCCAACCATCGAATAAATTGGTCCTTCTTGCATGTGAAAAAACTAGTGGTATTGTTCTTGAAAGTGGTGATGGAGTTACTTCTATATCCGCTATATACGATAATTTTGTTGTCAAGCAATCAGTTAAATTTACAAAAATAGCAGGTTCTACATTAACCAACTATTTAATCTCAAAATTAAATAAAAATAAAATAAGATTCCGCAATTCAAGTGACATGCTTTATGCAAGAGAAATTAAAGAAAAACTGTGTTATGTTGCACAAGATTACGATCAAGAACTTAAAAATGTTGCCTCAAATAGTAACGCCAAAGAGATGGATAATAAATATGCTGATGGATCAATCAAATTAACCGATTTGCGCTTTAAAGTACCAGAGTTCATGTTTCATCCTCATGTTCTTGGTCTTGATGCCACAGGAATCCAGACTATGTTAGGTGAATCAATTCAAGCATGCGATTCTCATATGCAACCTGAACTTTTGAAGAATATTTGTCTTGCAGGAGGAAATACAATGTTTGAAGGATTTTCACAAAGAATAGAAAACGAAATTAAAAAACTATTTCCAAATAATGATCAAATATCGACTGTCACAACTAAACAGAGAGGATCTGAAGCTTGGCTTGGAGGATCAATTCTTTGTCAACATGAATCGCTCCTTAACAAAATTATTCCAAAGAATGTTTTCAACGAGGAAGGACCTACAGTCATTTCAAGAAGATGCCAATAAATTCCAGTTGTACTTTAGAATTCATTGCTTTTAATTAATAAAGTGAAGCCCACTTTTTATTTTTATTTTTTTATTATTATTTTTCAACAATAAAAATTATATAAATTGAGTATGAGCATTCGAGGAATTATTGTTTTATGATCACTTTTATCAAAAGGTTAAAAGGTTAAATAAAAGTTTGGCTTAAGATTTTATCAACTGCTCAGAAGTTATATAAATGCTAACGTTCAAATCTTCGCACAAGCTTTTTACTAGGTGTCCAAATTCAAGGTTAATTATGTAGCAGTTGGAGAAAAAATATTAAAAAATGTAAAAAAAAAACTCAATGATATGTTTATTCTGGAACTGGGACTGCATCTGGTTGTGTGGCTGGAACTGCAGCTGCATCTGGTTGTGCAGTTGGTTCTCCAGCTCCTTGTTCGGCATCTGAATCTGATGAGTCAGAGGAGGAGGAGGAGGAGGAGGATTTCTCACCTCTTTCTTTTCTTAATCTCTTTTCTTCCTTCTTCTTTTCTTTTCTTAACCTCTTTTCTTCTTTAGTTTCCTTCTTTTTCTCTTTCTTTTCTTTCTTATCCTTGGCTTTCTTTTCTTTCTTTTCGATCTTTTCTTCTCTCTTTTCTTCCTTCATATGTTCTTTGATTTCTTCAGCAGTCTGATGTGGAGCTTCTCCGTTGACAGGTGTTTCAGCCATTATAAAAAAGTGAAGTTAAAAAATGATAGTTCCATTTTCTATAGGAAAGAATTATTTCAAATCAAATCAATCAAAAATTATTTGTTTGTAATTTTAAAACTAATTATCATTATATAAGAGAAAAATGAATAAAATATATAATCCAATGTTTTTGTAATATTTGTGATATAAAAATTGAAAAGTTATCATAAATATTTGTGAATTATTTCAAAATTCACTAAAAATAAAACTTTATTGTTCAATATTGAATTAACTTTTTCTATAAAGAATTGAGAACTATATTTGAAAAGAAAAACACTTAAAAGTAGAGATGAATCACATTTTTTTGGAAAAATTAGGGCTTAAAATAATCATGCTTGTAAAATAGCTTTCTAAACGGCCCTCTTTAATTCGAATCACGTAAAAAATTTTGAACAAGAAATGTTGATATTATTATAACTAAAGTAATTATAATGTTGTTATAAAATGTGTCCTTCACTCGCCAGATTAATTTATGATTTTTTTTTAATATAAAAAAAGCATTCATGTCATGCTTGTTTAACTACATATTGTCTTATTCTTATGCAATTTGGTTTGTTTTATTAAATACTATTAGTATTTTCGAAATAAATTCTATTTTAGTCTAAATTGAAAGTTGAATATGTAAACATTGATGAATTATTTAATAATACATTTTTTATTCAACAATAGTACGATTTTGTATATCATTATATATTATGATGAAAGATTCATGTCACCAAATGCTTATTTATTAAAATGAATAGATTTTAAAAAATCTCATTAATTTGATCAATTGCAAAATAGATTTATTTACTATTTAAAATATTTTTATCATGATAAATTAATTAATTATATAAAAATAAACATAATAAATATAATATATATTAAGATAAAACTGAATAATTTTTCTTAATAAAAAACGTAAATATCTTAAAATAGAAGAAGTTCTCATTGTTATAAATTATATTTTTAAATAATTGTAAAGATTTTTATTTATTTTTCACATTAAGTATTGATATAACCAATATTTTATCTTGAATTTTTATCAAAAGCAGAAATAAAGCAAGGTTTGAATTAATTGTATTGTATAAAAGAGATCACAATTTTGAATGATATAAAAATTTTATTGAAAAAATTGAGATTGATTGATATTTTTCAATAAGAATTCAGAATCTAAAAAAAAGTTGATATTGTATGGTAACATTCGGTCGTGCAATAGCTTATACATTAGTGCATATGATCGGATCATTTACCTTTGGTTTTATTACAATATTTCCAAACCCAGGAGTGAGAAGTATGCGAGAAGAATGGCCTTTTTTTAATGATGTTGTTAATTCAGATTCTGTAAGATATTTTAGTTCCTTTACACCATTATTTGCTTCGTTAGGAGGTTTTCTTATTCACTTTTTAATCAGATATATTACTAATAATCGGAGACGAATAGTAATTAGTATATTAAACGTTTTTGGCGCAATTATATGGCTTTTATTTTTAATTATTACGCCGTATAGATGGTGGATCGGTATTTTTTTACGCTCATTACAAGGTCTAGTATTAGGAGGAAATGCCACAATAACGCCGATTATTATTTTGGAAATTGCTCCAAAAAGATCAAAAGGTATGTTTGGAGGTTTAGCACAAATAGGTAAGACTTCAGGTTTCCTGATTTATTATATAATTGCAACTTACAGTAATTGGAGACTATTGGTTGTAGTTAGCGCAGTTTTTTGTTTGATTCATTCCATTTTTATTTGGTTTACTCCAGAGCAGAGCGAAATTAATGGGTTTTCGATGTCAGGTATTGACCAAGAAATAGCAATTTTAAATTCAAATTTTCACAACAGAAATAGACGCAAGCGTAAATGTAATGATTGCATACATTCGAGCTATGAAAGTGTTTTCCAGCGTAAGTATGCGTTCAAACTCTTCACTGGAATGATGATGATGTTCTTCCAACAATTTTGCGGAATCAACGCTTTAAATGCAAACTTGGTTCAAGTTATGGATCGCTCAGGTCTCCACCTCCACCCAAATATAAAATCAGCAATTTCAACGACAGCTCAATGGCTAGCTGTCTTTATCTCTAGCTTCATCCTAGATGCCTGTGGGAGAAAATCGATATGGATTCTATCAGCTACTGGAACAACTATCGGACTTGCTATGTATATAGCCAGTATGAAGATCGAAATTGGCGGTTGGTTTCCTGCTCTATGTGTCTTCCTCATTATGATGTTTTTTGGAGTAGGATTTGGACCAATTCCTTGGTTTATCGGCTATGATATGTTTCCACAAGATGTCAGAATGATGGGGCAATCAATGATTAACCTCTCAGCGATGATTTCAACATTCGCAATTGCTTTTATTCATCCAATCATGAGTGAAAAGTTGGGTGAATATTATGTTTGTATAATTTATAGTTCGATAACGTTTGTGGCAATTATTTTTGGGATTTTGTGCGTGAAAGATCCTGAAGAAATTGACACATCAATTACGGTGTTATGAATTATTATTTTGTTTTGTATATATTTGTCTTTCTATTAATAAATATCTATTTATCTTTTGGCGTATTATAGAGTATGTAAAAAAATTTTTAATTTTCAAAAAGTAATAACGTGTTATTTCAAATTTTTAAATTTAAGTTTATAAACTCGCAGTTTTTTCTTTGAATATTTGGTTTATATATATTATATAAAAATATGATATTAAGAGGTATTTTCTTCATATATATATACCATAATAATTACAAAATAAATTAAAAACATTAAGATAAATGAATGTTATTTTTTCTGAGATCTTATAGAATATTTTGAATGTAACCATAGAAAGAAATAAAAATTGACCTTGAAATCCTCATTATTTTACCTTTAGTATTCACAAATAAAGAAATCTCCCAAAGTAACAACGAACTAGATTTAATAGGGAAATTCTTTTATTCTTGCATATTTCATGATGATGCACTTTTCTATATTCAAACATTAATTTTTTGATCCAAATTAAAGAATTTTATTTGTTAATATTTCTCAATTTATTTGAATTTAATACTATTGAATTCAATAGAGCATTCAATAATTGCATCTTCTTTTTCATGGATTTTATGATTATTTTCTTCTTTATTTATAAGTAAAAATAAAAATCAAACTTTATAAAAAAAGTTTTTTATCAAAAGTTATAATTTTGTTTTCAAAAATTAAATCAAATATTTTAAAATTATTTCATAGATTAAATATTCAATCAATAAATAAATATTTATACTATATATTTGATACTTATATGTATTCAATATTTATGATAATTACTGTTTAAATGAATTTTAAACGAGATATAAATACTTATGGTTTTGAAAATCAAAAATTGAGAAGATATATCTATTCCAATAAATATATGAATATATTGATAAAAAAAAAATATTAGGCATAAATATTTATGTTTATATATAATAATTATATCAATTAATTAATGTGGAATTTAATTGATATAAATAATCAGTTTTTAAAATAAGAATAATACCTTATTTTCATAAAGGTAACAAGCAAATAATAAATGATTTCAAGAGATTACGATCCTAAATATCTTATTAATAAATAAAAAGATAGATTCTTTAATTAATTACCTGAAGTCTATGTTGTTTGATACAATGAAAATGAAAAAAAAAAAAAAACAATTCAATTTTTTATTTAGGAAATGAAAAAAACGTGCCACCCAGGACTCGAACCTAGAATCTCATGCTCCGTAGGCACACGCCTTATCCATTGGGCCAGTGGCACTTCCGTTTATTGATTTTTAAGTTGATTGAAAATTTTTTATAATATATTTTGAAGAATTATTTCAAAATTTATGTCAGCATTTCAAGAGTTTTCATTTATATACCAATATAATATGAATTAAAGATCAAATTATTTATTACTTTCATAATTATTGAAGAAATAATAATACAAAAGATCTTAAAATAGATTATTGAATCAAACCTTTTGATTATAAAAAAGATTTACTAAAATGATGAAAATGTGTATTTTAATTAGAATGAATCATAAAGAAGAAAAGAACTATTAAATAAAAGGGTTTTAGCACTTTTCAAATTTTTTTTAAAAGTAAGTAATTAGTTTTGTAAAAGATAAATAAATACACTTTTTGTTTTATAATCTTTTGGAGTAATGAGAATTAATTAATTATTTGAGAGTACGATTGTATAATTAAAATATGATTATGCAAACTTTTTAATAGAATAAAAAATACAAAATGGCAAATTCTTGGATTATAATTTTCATCAACAAGAATACAATAATAGTTCAATTATGAGATATATTGTATTTTTTTTTTCATTTAAATTGAATAAAAGAAAAAAGCTTTTTGATATTAATATTCCGTTTGAAGTTAAATGGATATATATTTCATAAAAAAAGATAAATTTTTTTTCTTATACATATATTATTTTGTATCAGATAAACGGATAAATTAAAAATTTATTTATTTGGAACTTTTTCTGAGACACTTTTCTATTGAATTATAAAACGTGTAATAATTCAATCTATTAACCGGATTTAATTCAATTTTCATAAAAAGTTTTTATCAGAGAAAAAAAAAGATTTACTTAAAAAAATTTAATAGATATTCATATAATTTAATATTAATTTAGTAAATAAATACACATTTAATTATATTTATTTTAATAAATTCATTATAATATTGTATATATTTAAGATATAAATGTTTTTATTATTATCCATAATATAATTGAAATTTGGCCATTTTTTAAAATTTGTGATGTATAATTGAAAATTATGTGTTTTTTTTATTATAATATTTTGAGAATTACCTTTGCCAATATAATTTATTTTTCTAAAATACAAATAAATGCAATCAACATTTTTTTGTTTAAACAAAAAAATGTATTGAGAGTATAAAAAAATTCAGAGATAACAATACAATTTTTTCAATTATTTCAATCACCATTGAAAAAATTTATACAATAATATAAATTTCATATAAACCGATGTATTGGTATTAATTTCATTTAAAAAAATAAATGATTCCCACAACCAATCGTCAAAATGCTGCTGAATCAGTTTTTTTAAATATGCCAATCAACGAATTTTTAAGTAAAGAAGATTATGATTATTACCAAAATCTCCAAAATATCTTGTCTTCGCATATATGTCGCAATTGTCGAAATAGAAGAGTTGAATCGTTTAATGAAATTCTTTCAGCAATACGATATTTTGTAGACCGTACAAATCAGGATATTTGGAAAAGATGTCTTATTTGTGGTGTTTGTTGGCATAAAAATTATATTTGCGTCAATATCAGAAGATTATCAGAATTTCTCGGAAAATGTAAAAGTTCTGTTAATGGATCGTTACAGAGACTTTATTTAAATTCCCTACAGAATAAACAGCAATCTTTCAAGATTTTAACAGAAGCTATTCCTTATCTTAAAAATCATCAAGATCAATTAAAAATGTGGTCAGTTAGGCAATTCCCTTATAATTCTCAGATATATAACTCGCTGATGGCTAGCAATCAAGTTACAAAGCAAAAATCAGATAAGCTTCATCGTAATACGCAAAAAAAATCACAAAAATACGCAAATTTAGACAAAAATTCGCAAAATGGAAATTCTGAAAATAAAGCTGATCTAAAACAGGAAATCTCATCTAAACCTGTCAAAATAGAAAAAGAAGCAGAAAACAATTTCAAAGATTCCATGGATTTATTTCGAGAAATTGATTTATCAGAAGGGATTTTTGATTGATAATGTTTTTATTATTTTTAATATTTTCTTCTATATTTGAGATTCCATATCAATCTCTGCAATTTATTTTTTGGCTCTTGTGTATAATATTTTCTACGAAGCATTTATTTAATTAATATTGTTAAAATATTAAAATATTGTTCTTATTTTAGTATCTGAATAGATACAAATAATTAATCATTATTAATATGGCATAAGCGGTTTTTGTCCTTCTAATAAAAATGTTTTAAAAAAGAAATTTGTTTTTTTTTTAAATATTCTCAAATCATATTTTATATTCAGAGAAATTCCATCAAGCAATGAAAATATTGGTATTCAACTCAATAATTTTGAATTCACTTAAATGATCGGTCTTATAAAACTCTTATTTTTCTAAATAATTGGATATTTGAATTCATATTTGACTTTGATTCAATACATCATAAAAAAGAGAACTATTCAATTGTATTTCAATGGTTGTATTTAAAAATTCAATTTACCTAACAAATTTAATGGGGGGTTTCTGAAAGCTTTTGAAATTTATAGCATTCAATTTGAACCAAATAATGATTCAATTTTTATTTTCCATTATATTTTGCTGATTATGTGAATATAGAATTCAATTAGACTTCCGAAAAAATCATAGGCTTTTTATGATAAATGTAATTTTTATAATTATGATTTAATTCATTGTATATTTGTTTTTTCATCTTTTTATTTGAAGTTCATTTTTTCATTATTATGGTTAATGTTCTTAAAATCATTTTTATTTATTTTATAAGTTCATAATATATAGCAAATTTTTAAATATATAAAATAAAAATGATATGAATAAAAAATATTTATCTTTATAATTTAAAAGATAAAGAAAAAATGAGAATTAAAATATATTCTTAATTATATTCACACTTAATAAATAATTCTACAATCTTTAAAATTAAAAATCTTTAAATTTTAATTATTCAAATTTCTTTTAATTTTGTGAGAAAAATGATTTATTCTAAAATATCAAATATAATATATTTTTTAAGATTTATTTTTTGAAATAAATTGTAATTACTGTTAAGAAACTGTTAGAATAATTATAATTATTATTATATAAAACCATTATAAACAGTATTATTTCATTCAAAAAATGTAGATTTGAGTTCCCTTTTTATTTTATATGCAGGTAAATTAAATTAGAATGAAATTAGATATTTTCAAATATTTATGAAAAAACTATCCTATTTGGTACAAAATAAATATTTGTTCTAAGTGAAATAAATATTAAATTTCAATATATCAATATCAGCTTGTTGAATAAACTATAGTTTGAAAAATCGTATTTACTCATAATTGTTTTTTAATTAGACTTGTTATTTTGAGAATCGATATCAAAAACGTCACTTTTTTACATCTGATACTCGATTATCAGTTTACAAATCTGATATCGAGATTATCGATTATCAAGATATCAGATATGAAATGTGATATAAAAATAATTGTAAACTTGATATCAATTGCCGAGATCTCGAGATCTCAAACAGATTTATCTTTTTTTATAATTGGCATTTGTGATTTTATTATATCTAAAAATAAATAATAGAATGAATTGATGTTTATTTTAAGATTAAAATCAAAAAAACACATTCTTTTTTATGAAATATTTGAGAATGAATTACGATCATATATTTATCAAAAAGTTTAATTGAAAATTCTGATATTAAAAGCTGAGAAAAAAAATTCTCGATCTCTGAAATCGATCTCGAGAATCTGTGTATATTTATGTATCGATATCAAAAAGTCAATCAATTATCAATCTCGATAATCAGAGAATAACAAGTTTATTTTTAATAATTTGACAAGAGATATTTACCGATCCAAAAAAATCCCTTTCTACCGAATACGAGTTTTTTTTTATGGAATCAATATATTTATAGTTATGAAATATAATTTTCTTAATTCTTAAATAGAATATCATATGAAACAAAGAGATAGGTGATCTAGTAACTTTTTAAAAATTGTTCGAATTTTATAAGGTAAATTCTTATTTATATAATAAATAAAATTCCATTAAGAATTTCAGGTTTTGGCATACCAAATCAATTGTCATTTAACATTTTAATTTTGAAAGAGCTCACACAATTTATTCATTATCATAGCTGAACTTGTAATAGATTTTAAAAAACTTTTTAAATATTTTTTATTAAATTTTTATTTGATTATTTGAAAAAAGTTCACAATTTTGTATAATACAAAGAAGTACTATAATAAGAGTGGTAACAGGCAGCTTACACTTACTAAAACGATTAAGATATAGATTATTTAAATGCCTCTTCCATTCAGGCTTTCAAAAAGAAAACCATTTTATTGAAATAGAATCATTTATGAGAATTTTAATTCATTTGCCAAGTGTCGTTTTTAACAATGAGAAAATAACTGAAATGAATCACCATTTCCCTTTGATGCTTTTTTTCACTTGAATCATTTTTAATTATATTAAAAAATGAAAACTTTGTCGCTGCATCTTATTGGCTACTAATAACATCATTTATAATATCTTTAACAAATACCAATTTCCAATACTAATGGCAAATACATTTTTTAGAACTTCCTTTTTGTTCCTTTTTCACTTTATAAAATTAGAACAGATAGAAATAAAAGCCCATAATTAAATGATTTTAAAATTAACAAAAAGATCAGATGATATTGGCGTAAGATTTTATACAAATGATCAGGTTGTTCAATTTTTAAATACAAATCTCTGCCATATTCAATTAATGGGGTTGTTCAATTTAAATTTTCTTACCTCTTTTATTTCCTATATTCGAAAATGTAGGTAATTCAAATATAGATCAAAATAAAATACAAAAAGATATTAATAACTACATTGAAAGATCAAGGAGAAGAATAGATGATATGAAAAAGGCAAGAGAAAGTTTAATTACAAATGACAGCATTTTGGATATAGATTTCACAGAGGTTGAGAGTGAAAAAATTGAATATGAACAAACTGATATAGATTTAACTAATTAAGAAGTTTATTCAAGCTCATTGGAAGAGAAAGAAAATCTAATTTATTGAAAAAGCTGCAAAGAATATACTAAATCAAAGTGAAGAAGAGAAAGATTCACTAATCAAATCAAGAATATAAATAGAAGATTATCCAAATTTTATTTTCAATGAATATCGAAAATGGATTCTGAATGCCATAAAGTTTCATTCTATCAAGAATATTTATAAAGAGAATCCTTGGTTCTTCTGGCATCAATATAAACCTCTAGTTCACAGAATATAATATGCTACTAAGTTTAAAAAGGTGAATAATTATAATTAAAACAAGTTATCAATAATTGAATTTTTTTTTTTAGCATTAGTGGAAATCAATTATATCGAAAATACTGACTTAAACTTAATCATTTAAGCCACTTGAAGATTACTCAACGTGCCAAACATTGAAGCTGCAATTGAAAAATTTCTCTCAGGCTTCAATTACCTATATTGTAAAAGAAATGTTGAAATATTATAGAAATCATTCAGATCTTGTTTATTTTTTTGGAAAAAAATTATAAATACAACCTGCTAATTTGAAAAGAGCAGATTTTATGTAGGCTTGTTATTCTCTGATTATCGAGATTGATAATTGATTGACTTTTTGATATCGATACATAAATATACACAGATTCTCGAGATCGATTTCAGAGATCGAGAATTTTTTTTCTCAGCTTTTAATATCAGAATTTTCAATTAAACTTTTTGATAAATATATGATCGTAATTCATTCTCAAATATTTCATAAAAAAGAATGTGTTTTTTTGATTTTAATCTTAAAATAAACATCAATTCATTCTATTATTTATTTTTAGATATAATAAAATCACAAATGCCAATTATAAAAAAAGATAAATCTGTTTGAGATCTCGAGATCTCGGCAATTGATATCAAGTTTACAATTATTTTTATATCACATTTCATATCTGATATCTTGATAATCGATAATCTCGATATCAGATTTGTAAACTGATAATCGAGTATCAGATGTAAAAAAGTGACGTTTTTGATATCGATTCTCAAAATAACAAGCCTAATTTAAGAGGTACGGGTACTAAAAATATTTTTAGAAATTCTTTATATTAATATATTTTATTAAGTATATTCCATATTATATAAAAAATATTTAATGAAAGAGTTTTGTTCGTCAGGTGGAGTTTTATGAGTATTTTTATTAATTTTCGTAAACCATTGAAATTATAAAAAAAATTCATCAAATATTTTTCATGTTTTTGCATAAAAAAAGTCATAAAATATTAAATGCATCTTTATTATATGAAAATGTTTAATAAAAAAATTAATTCAATCGATCTTGTAATAATACCATTTTAAATTTCTATGAATTAAATGATAAATGTGTAAAATGAAGAATGATTTTTGCATAATATAATATGATTTATCTTTTGAATCTTTTTCTACTCTTGAAAACATGAATTGCTAAAATCTGATATTAAATATTCTCAATGAAAATTTTTAAAAATACCTTAAGATATGCGCTGATGATTTATTTATTTACCATAATTGGTTTAAATAAGAGATTGTTGGGAGAAATTAATGAATATGTCGTATTCTTTGTATTTTTATTATAAATTAAAACTAATTTATCTCAGTAAAAAAAGAATTTTCTTTGTTTTTAACAGAGCAATTTAAAAGATGACTATTGGAATAATGCATATTTTAATATATAATTTATCAAAAAATATTTTGAATGCTTTAATTTCCTTCTTGAAAAAAAAAAAGCAATTTAAAAAAATTCAATATGAACCGGAAATAGTCAAATATCCAACCGGAAATAGTCAAAAAGTTTTTGACATATTAAAAAAAAATCCTTGAAAAAGATTCATGCCAATTTTTTTTTTCATTCAAAAATTTAAATTTTTTTTAAAAAATTAAAGGTTAAAACGCAGCTACGCCTGACGAGTCGTTTTTTATTTTCATATATTTATTGTGATATATATTAATTATCCTATAAATTGATATATAGTTATCCCTTGAGAATTAAACAACCATTCCAAAAAATGAGTTGTAAAATTCATTTTTTTTTAAATTTTATTTTTTTTCATGAAAAAAATTGTTTTATTTTATACAAATAATTATTAAATATTAATAATATATTTATTAGTTAAATATACGATAATTATGAATTAAAAATATTTTTTCATTAAGATATTTATATATATTTAATGATTTTTGGCAATTAAGTAACTTCTTTCCCTTTGAATAAATAATAAAAACAATAAGTATTTCATATAATACAATAAATGTTTAAAATAAAAATATAATAAAATTATTGAGATATAAAATATTAAAGGAAATAAAAGCAAAATATTAAATAGACAAAATACGTTATTTTAGTCCCTGCACTTCTCTAATTTATTGATTATATAAAACTCTTAAATTTTTTAAAAAAAATAATATTATTTAATATTTATATTTGTAAATACTTTATACATAATACAAAATTATTTTAATATTACAAAATAAATTTGAAGAATTGCAAATAATCATGTTTTATTAAATAGACAATATAAATTCATTTTTCAATTCGTTTCAATTCTTCTCAATTTACTTCTCAAAAATTCAAAAATAAGGACAAATATTTGCCCTTAACAGGTATTTAGCCATTTACCAATACAAAATGAAACAAGAAAGAAATAAAAGCGCCAAAAATAAAGTTGAAGCAAATCTCAATACAAAAGGAACCAACAAAAATAAAGATGATACCACTGATAATAGATCTGAATCCAAAACTCAAGAATCCACTACACAATTTAAAGCTCATTTCCGATTTATCTACTACTTACTTCCATGCATATTTCTTTCAACAATAGGCTACATATTTATGAACCATAATTCCGATAATCAAATAATTTATATTACCGCTTTAGCTGCAATATCATATTTCATAACAATTTTTGCAATAAACAGTTGTATGGAATCTCATAAAGAACATGGATTTTCAGGTGTAGATTTAAACAAAGGCTTTGATCCAAAAACAGGTCCACGAATTCCAGAATCTATGGGATTAGAATCAAGCGCAATTATGGTTGGATTAGTTATCATTACTACAGTATTTTTGCAAACCAAAGAGAAGATATATCGTGGATTAATATCAATTATATTAACAACATTTTTAGGCTTTGCTGATGACGTTCTTAATATTCGTTGGCGAGTCAAAATCCTAATTCCATTTTTCTCAGTTTTACCACTTATTTTAGATTATGATGGACCAACAACTATCTGTCTCAAAGGTATTTTAAGTCCTCTTCACAAACTTTTTAATTTCATAGCTGTTGATAATGAAAACATTGATATCGGCTACTTGTACCTTATTTATATTTTCTGTCTTTTTGTATTTTGCACCCACTCTATCAATATATATGCCGGAATTAATGGCCTTGAAGTTGGCCAATCATTGATAACTGCCATCTTCTTGCTTTATCACGCATCACGTGACTGGGAAACTGAAGAAGGATCTCGAGCAGCTGTTTATTTACTTGTACCATTTATTTTCACAACATATGCTCTACTTTACTCAAATTGGTTTCCATCTAAAGTTTTTGTAGGCGATACTTTTACATTAACTGCAGGTGCAGTTATTGCAACTGCAGGAATTTTGAGTCATTCTGTTGAAATGACACTTCTTTTCATGATGCCGGAACTTATTAACTTTACATTATCTTTCCCTCAATTGATAGGAATTGTCAAGTGTCCACGCCACCGTTTACCAACTTATAATCCAGAAACAAAGAAGCTTGTTGGACAGAAACATAACTTGAATTTGGTTAACTATTGGTTGATTCTATTTGGACCAAAGAATGAAGAAAGATTATTCATTGAATTACTCTTTTTCCAGATTTTATGCTGCGTTAGCGCTCTTGGTGTCAGACACTTATATTTGTATTCTTAATTCTTTTCTTTCTTATTTTATTTTTCTTTCAAATTAAAATATATATATATTTATCGATTTTTTTTATTTATCTTTCCTCGCAAACCAAATGTATTGAATAATTTAAATTAATAATAAATTTATAAGATAAAACAAATGAAATGTTTTGAATTTTTTTCACATATGATTATGATTGGTTCATACCATCTTATTATAGGATACAATTATGAAATAAGATAGCGATATTTTTTTTGATGATCTTATTTTCTATATTCAATGCTTTAAACCGTCAAAAATAAATGATACACAATACTATTATCTTTTCAAAAGGCTTATCGTTTGCCAATTTGATAACATTGGAGCGAATCAAAATCAAAATTTTAGGCAAATCCCAAAATTTAATTTTGACCAGTTATCTATTCAATCCAAATAATTATTTCAAAATAATCGTTTATTAATTCGCAAAAATAAAATGTCGACTGGAGAATTTGAAAATCATCCAGCCGACGATTCAAATAACGAATCAGATGATTTTATGGAGTCTATGAAGTCAGTTAATTACAAAGTTTACGAGGTTTCGAAATTGGTTAATCGAATATATCAGTTAGACAAACGAATTACACTTCGAATAAAATGGATGAAGCTTTCAAATCGAATAATACGAGTTTTTAACACCAAATGTAGAACAAAATTTGCAAATTTATCGAAATCTTACGATGAAATTGTTATATATTATAAACGAAATTGGTTTTTACGATGGAAAGCACGATATAAATGGATTAAATTCGCTAGAATTCAACTTTCTAATGAACGACATAGCCAATTTCAAGATCTTATTCCTGAGATTCTTGAACATAAACAAAAAATTAAGATTAAAAGATGGGAATTGCTTACTAAAAAACTACTTCAATCTGAAAAATCAGAAAGAATTCGTTTATCTCTTGAAGAACATGAGTATCAAGTTAAACTTCAATACTTCTTTGATATATGGATAAATCGTTATTTCCGAAAACAAGAAATTAAGAAAGCACGATCTCTTAAATGGATTTCTATTGTTTATCACTATCTATTATATTGCCAACGCAATGAATTAATTCATCAGCATAATCGAATTATATATCGCAATAATTGGAGACGCTTAATGAATAACATTATTCACAAGAATGTTGTTAACAAATTAAATAGAGCGCTTAGTTATGATCGAAATTATACTTTATTTACGAATCTCGTAATTCGATATCAACATCAACGTCGAACAAGCATCCTTATTTCCGCAGAATCGAGATTAAGACAAACAGAGAATTGGAATTATTTCATACAATCATTATTACTCTCATATTACACCAAAACTTTCAGAAAAGCGAAATTAGCATCAGATACAGCAGCAAAAATCAGATCTATGGCCAATCAGTTATTACAAAACGATCAACGCGAATTATTACTACGAGCACAAAAGAAACGACACGATAAAGTTGAAGCTCGTCGAAAGCTTCAAGTTCAAAAAGATTATTTATATTTCTGGTTTCAAAGAGCTATCGGCAAACGGTCAACTCGTCGACTTATGCGCTTTCAATTCAGCAATTCAATCAACGAATACATGTTCTCAGTCTGCAATCATTCTGCCATTACGATTCAAAGATGGTTCAGATCAATTTTGCACAAACAAAAAGTTGCAAACCGTTTACTTTTCAATTGTTTCCAAAGCTGGAGAAAGCTTTCACTCAGCCTTACTTTCAACAGTGTCGAATTTCCCGAAATGTCAATTAAAGTTAATACGCATATTAATTTCGATCTCGACTGCTATCGTCCTGAATACAATATGGACTTCTCAGTTCTCAAACCGCTTTACGAACGCAACTTTGTATACCGTAACGCTGTAATTGATGAAGTGACCAAGAATAATGCATTGTCAATTCCGCTCTCAATTGATTTGACAATTCCTCAGCCTCTATTTTCAATGAAACCGTTTTTGTGTGCAAGATTCATCTCACACGCGGTTAAAACACTTGACCAGAAAAGAGAAGCAGACATCAACAGCGAGCCAATTCCATTCAATATTGACTTCTTTAAGCCAATGCAATTCGTATCGTCTTTCGTGCCCGAAAACGCAGAGAAAATCAAAGAGGAAGAGTACGTTAAAGAGCCCGGAATCAACGATGACTTTTTGAATCATGTTGCACAAACAGCAACAAAGAGAAAGCTCAGAAAAGTCGAAATTCCATTGTCAGTTAAAAACGGTTGTACCGATACAAATTCGTTACAAAGAATCGGGAGTGCTGGTGAAATGCCTGACTTACTTGACCAGTATGGTCAATTATTTGACCTTAAGGATCCCAATTTTTCAATGCTTTTAAACGTTTATCCGGAGGCTCTCGACAAGTTTGACCAATACGAGCCAAATGATATCCCGATGAACTACGACTTTGCAATTGATGCATTGAATGAAATTGATGTTTCTCCTATCTATCGTATTTCGAACGATACGGTGACGGTTGAGCCGTTACCTGAAGTGACGAAGATTGAAGAGAAAGAAGAGAACAAAGTTGATGATGACTTGTACTTAGAAGCAGTTGAAAACATGGGACTTGAAAAGACAACAGATGAAGTTGTCAAATTATATGATGAACAGTTTGATTACATCAAACGTGAAGAATATTGGAAGCTTCTTATCTATGATCGTTCCATTGAAGAAGAAGCTGCACAACAGATCAATTTTGATGATGTTTACATCACAGCTGCTTTGTTGTTGAATGATCCAATCAAGGCACTTCCTCCTTACGAGCAAATAGAGCCAAACATTCTTGAGAAGAAGCTTGAAATTGACGAGAAAAGAGTTGAAAAGCCTTTATTGGATGTTTATAAAGAAATTAAAATTGATCCATTCTCAATTGATTTCTTTGGTCCTTCTCCTTATAGTGAAAAACATCCCGAAGATGAACTTGACTTTGAACTTCCAATTCAAGAACTGAATATTGAAAGCCCATTTAAAATTTTCTATCGAATTCGATCACGTCGCTTTGTATCAGGCGATATTGCCAAGATGGCTAAATATTATTTGTCAACGTTTAGTTTGACTAATGATGACTTGATCAACTTTAATTACCTCATTCACATCGCTCCATTTGAATTGTCACTGGCTGAAGAGATGATATTCAAGCCAATGAAAGATCCACTTTTGCCTGAAAGAGTTGTTAAAAAGACAATAACATTTGTTAATTCAAATGATTGTCTTAGCATGTTTGATCCGAAAGTTTTGTTGCCAATTCCGTCATTTAAACAGTTTTACACACCTGAATCAACAAAGCCGAAATTCGACGACATTTATGACACTGAAATTCCTGATTCAAATGAATTGATTGACGTGATGCCGCCGTTATTATTGAACAACATGTCAATAATTGGCCAGAAAGAACCAAATGTTGATGATATTGATCGTAGCAATGAATTGGAGGAGAAAATTGACAATCAAATCTTCCAAATTTCAACCAAGAAAAGAAATGCAATTGAATACTTGTTACCAAAAGAAGTACCTGAAATTGAATACATCGATGATATTGAATTTGAATTGTTCGATAACAAAATTGTTAATGCTGACATATTCACTGACTTTACTAAATCAGACATCCCAGATAAAGAGATCCAAATTCCTATTGATGAAAGAGCATCCGATGTTTCGGAAGACTTGTTCAAAGATCAAGAATACAAAATCATTGTTAACAAAAAAGATCACAATTCAATTACTGTGTTCAAATTAAATGATCCAATTGAAGATCCGCTTAAAGATGTTGTTTTTGACGACGTCTTGTCTGATATGATTAATGAATTAACAATTAATCCATTTGCTAACATTCCTGTCAATGTTGATTTGTCTAATTACGTTCCAATTGAGCATAAAGAAGAAACAATTCCAGATACAATTGATGATTCATTCGTTTCTGTTGATAAAATGAATATTGATATGAATCTCCCATTGAATCATCTTTCTAACATTTTATGGGAGAATGTTCATTGTGAACAAATGTACAAATATTTCATCAATGAACCTGAATTGGTATTTGATTCAATTGAAGTCAAGATTGATTCATTGGAGAGATTGATTTATAAGCCACCATTATTCAAGGACCTTGTTCCTGAAGATATCTTTGATGATACTGTAAACGATTTCATTAGATCAATAGGAGAATCTAAAGTTAAATTTGTATACGAATCATTAGTTGTTCCTGAGAAAGAAGAAGAAATTCCAGAAGAGTTCTCAATTGAAATTGCAAATGAAATATTCGACGAACTCGACTCTGTTTTCTCTGTCAATTTGAAAGACATGAGAATGAAGCAAGCAAATGAAATCGATATAATTTGTAAGCAGGAATGTCCAATCAACATTGAAATAATGCTGAATCAAGTCATTGATGAATCTTTGTCTTTCATGAAAACAGAAGAAGACATCATTGATGATGACTTTAAAGAGAAAATTGGAAAAGAAATTGAAGAAGCATTTGCACCTGATCAATTTGTTGAATTGACTGCAAAGTCTTTGTTAGATGGAGCATTTCTTCAGGCGCCTCCTATTCAAGTGTCATTCATTGATTTGCTTTCAAATGTTATTGATGATTCATTGAAGTTGATCAAAAATGAAGAAAGTGACAATGAAATTGAATTCAATGAAGATGACTTCAATTTGGTTGACATCGATCCAACAGTCAATGATATTTTAATTGCAAAGAAAAATGCAATTGATTCTAATCTTGTTCCAAAGGATTCATTTGATTATTCGAAGCCAATCAATGAAATGCTTGACAAAGTCATTTATGACGAATTAAATATGATGAAATCAAAACCAACAGTTGAACCTGAACCTGAAGCTGAAATGTATGAATTGCCAAGCAAGTTGGACTCTTATATATCAGAAAATATTAAGGCAGTCTTAACTGACATCTCTGTTATTCACGAAAATAACATAAACTTCTTCCCCAATGCTGACGAAAGTGAAGAAGAAGAAGAAGAAGAAGAATATTATACAAAAGAAAATGTCATTGAATATTCACTTCCTGAGTCGATCATCGAGAATCAAGAACAAGGAATTCTCAGTGACATTATTAACATCAACATCATGCATAATGAACAAATAAGCATCGACACCAGCAATCTAACGGCTGCTGGCGAAGAAGAAGAAGAGAGTGTTGAACCAGAAAAGCCTGAAATTGAAGAATCATACGATAATCTTCCAGAGAACATTATTACACATATCGATGAATCAATTATAAGCACACTGAATACTTGCATTCATCAAGACATCGAGCTCATCATTCCAGAAAAGGAACAAAGCGAAGGCGAAGAAAGCAAAGAAGAACCAGAAACAGAAACTAAAGAAGAGGAAGCATTTGATAATATTCCAGAGAGCATAATAACGTATATCGATGAAACAATTATCGGCACACTTAATGTTTGCTCACATCAAGGCATCGAGCTAATCATACAAGAAGCAAGCGAAGAAGCAAAGGAAGAAGAAGAACAGCCACAAGAAAATGTCATTGAATATTCACTTCCAGAATCGATCATTGAGAATGAAGAACAAGGAATCCTCAGTGACATTGTCAACATTAACATCATGCAAAATGAACAAATCAACATTGGCATCAGCAATCTTGCAACAACTGAAGAAGAACCAGAACAGAAAGAGAAAGAAGTTGAATCAGAAACCAAAGAAGAACCAGAGAAAGAAGAAGAGACATATGACAATCTTCCTGAGGACTTCATCAAACATATTGAAGAGACAATTTCCAGTACACTAAATATCTGCGCACCTCAAGACATTGAACTTATCATTCAAGAAACAGGTGAATCAGAAACAGAGTCAACAGAAGAGCCAACCCAAGAACCACAAGAAAACGCTATTGAATATTCACTTCCAGAATCGATCATTGAGAATGAAGAACAAGGAATCCTCAGTGACATTGTCAACATCAACATCATGCAAAATGAACAAATCAACATTGACATCAGCAATCTTGCAACAACTGAGGAAGAACCAGAAGAAAAGGAAATCGAATCAGAAACTAAAGAAGAACCAGAAGCAGAGAAAGAAGAAGAGACATATGAGAATCTTCCAGAGGACCTCATCAAACATATTGAAGAGACAATTTCCAGTACACTAAATATCTGCGCACCTCAAGACATTGAACTTATCATTCAAGAAACAGATGAAACAGAAACAGAAGAACCAACGCAAGAACCACAAGAAAACGCTATTGAATATTCACTTCCAGAATCGATCATTGAGAATGAAGAACAAGGAATCCTCAGTGACATTGTCAACATCAACATTATGCAAAATGAACAAATCAACATTGACATCAGCAATCTTGCAACAACTGAAGAAGAACCAGAAGATAAAGAGAAAGAAGTTGAATCAGGAACTAAAGAAGAACCAGAAGCAGAGAAAGAAGAAGAAACATATGACAATCTTCCTAAGGATATTATCAAGCAAATCGAAGAAGCAATTGTCAGCACGCTCAATATTTGCTCACCTCAAGACATTGAACTCTATATCACAGAAGTTGGAGAGGCAGAAACGACTGAATCTGAAGAAGTTAAAAGTGATCAAATAGACAAAATGGCAAGTCAAGCTGAGCAAGAGCCAGAAATTGAGAAAGAAGAAGAAACATATGACAATCTTCCGAAAGAGATTATCAAGCATGTTGAAGAAACAATTGTCAGCACTCTAGATATTTGTGCGCCTCAAGACATTGAACTCTACATCACGGAAGTCGGAGAGGCAGAAACGACTGAAGAAAAGTCAGAAGAGCTAGAAGAAGCGCCACAAGAAAATGTCATTGAATATTCGCTTCCAGAATCGATCATTGAGAATGAAGAACAAGGAATCCTTAGTGACATTGTCAACATCAACATTATGCAAAATGAACAAATCAGCATTGGCATCAGCAATCTCGCAACAACTGAAGAAGAACCAGAACAGAAAGAGAAAGAAATCAAATCAGAACAAGAGCAAAAATCAGAAACCGAGAAGAAAGAAGAAGAAACATATGAGAATCTTCCAGATGACCTCATCAAACATATTGAAGAAACAATTGTCAGTACACTCAATGTTTGTTCTCCCCAAGACATTGAACTTATTATTCAAGAAACAGGTGAAGCAGAAACAGAAGAGCCAACGCAAGAACCACAAGAAAACGTCATTGAATATTCGCTTCCAGAATCGATCATTGAGAATGAAGAACAAGGAATCCTTAGTGACATTATCAGCATCAACATTATGCAAAATGAACAAATCAGCATTGGCATCAGCAATCTTGCAACAACTGAAGAAGAACCAGAACAGAAAGAGAAAGAAGTTGAATCAGAAACTAAAGAAGAACCAGAGCCAGAAGCAAAGAAAGAAGAAGAAACATATGATAATCTTCCAGAGGACCTCATCAAACATATTGAAGAGACAATTTCCAGTACACTAAATATCTGTGCACCTCAAGACATTGAACTTATCATTCAAGAAACAGGTGAATCAGAAGCAGAAACGACAGAAGAACCAACCCAAGAACCACAAGAAAACGCTATTGAATATTCACTTCCAGAATCGATCATTGAGAATGAAGAACAAGGAATCCTCAGTGACATTGTCAACATCAACATCATGCAAAATGAACAAATCAACATTGACATCAGCAATTTTGCGACAGCCGAGGAAGAACCAGAAGATAAAGAGAAAGAAATTGAAAAAGGAACTAAAGAAGAACCAGAACCAGAAGCAAAGAAAGAAGAAGAAACATATGACAATCTTCCTAATGATATTATCAAACATATTGAAGAAACAATTGTCAGTACACTAAATATTTGCTCGCCTCAAAACATTGAACTAATTGTATGTGGTGTTGAAATGACAGATCAAAGTGGAAAATTAGAAACAGAAAATAAAGAAGTTAGTGAAGAAATAAATCAACCAAGCGAAATTGAACCAGAGAAAGAAGAAGAAACATATGACAATCTTCCGAAAGAGATTATCAAGCATGTTGAAGAAACAATTGCCAGCACTCTAGATATTTGTGCGCCTCAAGACATTGAACTCTACATCACGGAAGTCGGAGAGGCAGAAACGACTGAAGAAAAGTCAGAAGAGCTAGAAGAAGCGCCACAAGAAAATGTCATTGAATATTCGCTTCCAGAATCGATCATTGAGAATGAAGAACAAGGAATCCTCAGTGACATCATCAACATCAACATTATGCAAAATGAACAAATCAACATTGACATCAGCAATCTTGCAACAACTGAAGAAGAACCAGAACAGAAAGAGAAAGAAATTGAATCAGAAACTAAAGAAGAACCAGAGCCAGAAGCAAAGAAAGAAGAAGAAACATATGAGAATCTTCCAGAGGACCTCATCAAACATATTGAAGAGACAATTTCCAGTACACTAAATATCTGTGCACCTCAAGACATTGAACTTATCATTCAAGAAACAGGTGAATCAGAAACAGAGTCAACAGAAGAGCCAGCACAAGAACCACAAGAAAATGTCATTGAATATTCACTTCCAGAATCGATTATTGAGAATGAAGAACAAGGAATCCTCAGTGACATTGTCAACATCAACATCATGCAAAATGAACAAATCAACATTGACATCAGCAATCTCGCAACAACTGAGGAAGAACCAGAAGAAAAGGAAATCGAATCAGAGCCAAATGAACAGCAAGTTGAAGAACCCGAGCCTGAAATTGAGAAAGAAGAAGAAACGTATGACAATCTTCCTAAAGACATTATAAAGCAAATAGATGAAACAATTATTGGAACACTCAACATTGGAGCAACACAAGATATTGAACTTGTCATTCCATTAACAGGTGAAGTAGAAACAACAGAAGTTGAAAAAGAAATAGAAGAACCTCAAGAAGAACCAGAAACTAATCAACAAGAAGAACCAATCCAAACAGAAGAAGAAACATATGATAATCTTCCTAAAGACATCATCAAGCACATTGAAGAGACAATTTCCAGTACACTAAATATCTGTGCACCTCAAGATATTGAACTCATCATTCAAGAAACAGATGAAGCAGAAACAGGAACGACAGAAGAGCCAATACAAGAACCACAAGAAAATGTCATTGAGTATTCACTTCCAGAATCGATCATTGAGAATGAAGAACAAGGAATCCTTAGTGACATTGTCAACATCAACATTATGCAAAATGAACAAATCAACATTGACATCAGCAATCTTGCGACAGCCGAAGAAGAACCAGAACAGAAAGATATTCATTCAGAGCCAAATGAACAGCAAGTTGAAGAACCCGAGCCTGAAATTGAGAAAGAAGAAGAAGCGTATGACAATCTTCCTAAAGACATTATAAAGCAAATAGATGAAACAATTATTGGAACACTCAACATTGGAGCAACACAAGATATTGAACTTGTCATTCCATTAACAGGTGAAGTAGAAACAACAGAAGTTGAAAAAGAAATAGAAGAACCTCAAGAAGAACCAGAAACTAATCAACAAGAAGAACCAATCCAAACAGAAGAAGAAACATATGATAATCTTCCTAAAGACATCATCAAGCACATTGATGAATCAATTTCTAGCACACTTGATATTAGTGCAAACCAAAACATTGAATTCTTCATTCAAGAAACTGGTGAAGCAGGAGTCGAGCCAACAGAAGAAAAGACAGAAGAACCAGCTCAAGAACCACAAGAAAATGTCATTGAATATTCATTACCAGAATCGATCATTGAGAATGAAGAACAAGGAATTCTCAGTGACATTGTCAACATTAATGTTATGCAAAATGAACAAATCAACATTGACATCAGCAATCTTGCAACAGCTGAGGAAGAGCCAGAAGAGAAAGAGAAAGAAATCGAATCAGAGCCAAATGAACAGCAAATTGAAGAACCCGAGCCTGAAATTGAGAAAGAAGAAGAAACATATGACAATCTTCCTAAAGACATTATAAAGCAAATAGATGAAGCAATTATTGGAACACTCAATATTGGAGCAACACAAGATATTGAACTTGTCATTCCATTAACAGGTGAAGTAGAAACAACAGAAGTTGAAAAAGAAATAGAAGAACCTCAAGAAGAACCAGAAACTAATCAACAAGAAGAACCAATCCAGACAGAAGAAGAAACATATGATAATCTTCCTAAAGACATCATCAAGCACATTGAAGAGACAATTTCCAGTACACTAAATATCTGTGCACCTCAAGATATTGAACTCATCATTCAAGAAACAGATGAAGCAGAAACAGGAACGACAGAAGAGCCAACGCAAGAACCACAAGAAAATGTCATTGAATATTCATTACCAGAATTGATCATTGAGAATGAAGAACAAGGAATCCTCAGTGACATTGTCAACATCAACATTATGCAAAATGAACAAATCAACATTGACATCAGCAATCTTGCAACAACTGAAGAAGAGCCAAGTGAAAACGGCATTAAACCAGAGCCAGAAGAAGAACCAAAGGAAATCGCTGAGTCAGAACCAGAAGTCGAGAAAAAAGAAGAAACGTATGACAATCTTCCTAAAGACATTATAAAACAAATAGATGAAACAATTATTGGAACACTCAATATTGGAGCAACACAAGATATTGAATTTGTCATTCCATTAACAGGTGAAGTAGAAACAACAGAAGTTGAAAAAGAAATAGAAGAACCTCAAGAAGAACCAGAAACTAATCAACAAGAAGAACCAATCCAAACAGAAGAAGAAACATATGATAATCTTCCTAAAGACATCATCAAGCACATTGATGAATCAATTTCTAGCACACTTGATATTAGTGCAAACCAAAACATTGAATTCTTCATTCCAGGAACAATTGAAGAAAGCAATGAGCCAGAGGCTGAGAAAGAAGTTGAACAGCCACAAGAAAATGTCATTGAGTATTCACTTCCAGAATCGATCATTGAGAACGAAGAGCAAGGAATCCTTTGTGACATTGTCAACATCAATGTTATGCAAAATGAGCAAATTAGCATTGACATCAGCAACCTCGCAACAACTGAGGAAGAACCAGAAGAAGCAATTGAGCAAGAAAAGGAGAAAAGTGTTGAATCAGAACCTGAGAAAGAAGAACCAATGAAGGATGAAGAAGCCTATGATCTGCCAAAAGAAATCATCATGTATATTGATGAAACAATTGCCCACTCGCTTGGTATTTCTATAAATCCAAATGTTGAATTCATTATCCAAGAAGCAGGAGAAGCAGAGGAAGTAGAAGAGCCAGCACAAGAGCCACAAGAAAATGTCATTGAATATTCACTTCCAGAATCGATCATTGAGAATGAAGAACAAGGAATCCTCAGTGACATTGTCAACATCAACATTATGCAAAATGAACAAATCAACATTGACATCAGCAATCTTGCAACGACTGAAGAAGAGCCAATTCAGGAAGAGCAAGAACCAAGCGTTAAAAGCATTGTATCAGAACCAAAAGAAGAGCCAGAACCCGAGAAAGAGCAAGAAACTTATGACAGCCTTCCAAAAGAACTAATTAACCAAGTTGAAGAATCACTCGTCAGCACGCTGAATGTTTGTATAAATCAAGACATAGAGCTCTTTATTCCAGAAATCGGAGAAACAGAACCAATTGAAGTAAGCAATGAGCAAAAAGAGAAAGTAATTGAACAAGAGCCAATTGAGGAGCCAATGAAAGAGACAGAACAAGAAACACTCGACAATCTTCCAAAGAGCATCATCTCGCATGTAGAAGAAGTAATTATAAATGCACTTAGCATTAGTTCTAACCAAAACATTGAGTTCATTATGAATGAAGCAGGCGAGACGACCGAAGAAAGCAATGAACCAGAAGCAGAGAAAGAAGTAGAAGAGCCACAAGAAAATGTCGTTGAATATTCATTACCAGAATCGATCATTGAGAATGAAGAACAAGGAATTCTTTGTGACATTGCCAACATCAATGTTATGCATAATGAACAAATCAACATTGACATCAGCAATCTTGCAACGACTGAAGAAGAGCCAGTTCAGGAAGAGCAAGAACCAAGCGTTAAAAGCATTGAATCAGAACCTAAAGAAGAGCCGGAACCTAAGAAAGAGCAAGAAACTTATGATTCTCTTCCAAAGAGCATTTTGGAGCATATTGATGATACGATTGCTAGCACACTTAGTGTTTGCACAAATCAGGAAATGGAACTTTTCATCCCAACAACAGGCGAGACAGAAGCAGCTGTTGAAAGCAATGAGCCAGGAGCGGAAAGAGAAACGGAGCCACAAGAAGATGCAAATAAGACAGAAGAGCAACCGATTGCAGAAGAAGAAACTTATGACAGTCTTCCTAAAGAAATTATCACATATATCGATGAAACAATTATCAGTACTCTGGGAATTTGTCCCAAACATGACATTGAACTTTTTATCCAAGAAGCAGGAGATGTTGAAGAAGCAGAACCAGAAGTAGAGAAAAAAGTAGAAGAGCGAGCACAAGAAAATGTCATTGAGTATTCATTACCAGAATCGATCATTGAGAATGAAGAACAAGGAATTCTTAGTGACATTGTCAACATCAATGTTATGCAAAATGAACAAATCAACATTGACATCAGCAATCTTGCAACAACTGAGGAAGAACCAGAAGAAGCCAATGAAGAGCAAGAACCATTAATTGAGCCAAAAGAAGAGAAAACAGAAGAACCAGAAGATAAAGAGAAAGAAATTGAATCAGAAACCAAAGAAGAACCAGAGAAAGAAGAAGAAACATATGAGAATCTTCCAGAGGACCTCATCAAGCATATTGAAGAAACAATTACTGGTACACTTAATATTAGCGCAAATCAAAACATTGAGCTCATTATTCCAGAAGCAGCAGGAGCTGAAGCAACAGAAGAAAGCAATGAGCCAGGAGCGGAAAGAGAAACGGAGCCACAAGAAGATGCAAATAAGACAGAAGAGCAACCGATTGCAGAAGAAGAAACTTATGACAGTCTTCCTAAAGAAATTATCACATATATCGATGAAACAATTATCAGTACTCTGGGAATTTGTCCCAAACATGACATTGAATTCTTCATTCAAGAAACTGGTGAAGCAGAAGCCGAGCCAACAAAAGAAAAGACAGAAGAACCAGTACAAGAACCACAAGAAAATGTCATTGAATATTCATTACCAGAATCGATCATTGAGAATGAAGAACAAGGAATTCTTAGTGACATTGTCAACATCAATGTTATGCATAATGAACAAATCAACATTGACATCAGCAATCTTGCAACAACTGAGGAAGAACCAGAAGAAGCCAATGAAGAGCAAGAACCATTAATTGAGCCAAAAGAAGAGAAAACAGAAGAACCAGAACCAGAAATTGAGAAAGAAGAAGAAACATATGACAGTCTTCCTAAAGAACTCATCAATCAAATTGAAGAAACAATTACCGGCACACTTAATATTAGCACAAATCAAGCCATCGAACTCTTTGTCCAAGAAATAGGTGAGATAGAGCCTGCAGATGACGTAGAAAAGAAAGTTGAACAGCCAGAGGAAATAGAAAATAGTCAAGAAGCGCAGCCAAAGAGCGAGACAGAACCAGAAATAGAAGCATATGACAGCCTTCCAAAAGAAGTCATCTCACAAATCGAAGAATCAATTGTCAGCACACTTAATGTTGGCACAAGTCAAAACATCGAGCTCTTTATTCAAGAAATAGATGAGACAAAGCCAGTTGAAAAAGAAGTAGAAGAGCCAGCGCAAGAACCACAAGAAAATGTCATTGAATATTCACTTCCAGAATCGATCATTGAGAATGAAGAACAAGGAATTCTTTGTGACATTGTCAACATCAATGTTATGCATAATGAACAAATCAACATTGACATCAGCAATCTCGCAACAACTGAAGAAGAACCAAAAGAAATAGAGCGAGAGTCGGTAGAAGAGCCCCAAGAAGTTGAGGAGCCAAAGGAAGAGACAGAAATCGCCAAAGAGCCAGAAACATACGAAAATCTTCCACAGAGCATTGTGCAGCAAATCGATGAAACAATCATTGGCACATTAAATATTTCTGCAAATCAAGTCATTGAATTATTCATACCTGAAACTGCAGATGAAAATAAAGAGCCAGAAAAAGAAAAGGAAATGGAGCCACAAGAAGAAACAGAAGCTACTCAGGAAGAAGAACCAATAAAAGCAGAAGAGCCAGAATCATATGATAATCTTCCTAAAGACATCATCACTCATATAGATGAAGCAATTCTCAACACACTTAGCATTTGCACAGATCAAGATATTGAATTCTTTATTCCTGAATCAGGGGAAGCAGAACCAACAATAGAAATAGAAGCGGAGACCGAAAAAGAAATAGAACAACAACAAGAAGAAGAACCAGTCAAAGCAGAGGAAGAACCAGGATCATATGACAATCTTCCTAAAGACATCATCGCTCACATAGATGAAATTGTTATAAATACGCTTAGTATTTGCACAAATCAAGATATTGAATTCTTCATTCAAGAAACAGGCGACGAAGTTGCACCAGAAGAAAACAACGAACCAGAAGTAGAAAAAGAAGCAGAGCCACAAGAAAACGTCATTGAGTATTCATTACCAGAATCGATCATTGAGAATGAAGAACAAGGAATCCTCAGTGACATTATCAACATCAACATTATGCAAAATGAGCAAATCAACATTGACATCAGCAATCTTGCAACTACCGAAGAAGAACCAGAACAGAAAGAAAAAGAGATTGAATCAGAGCCAGTAGAAGAGCCAAAAGAAATCGCTGAAGAAGAGCCAGAAGAATACGGAAGTTTACCTAAAGATGTCATCACTCATATTGATGAAATTATTATAAACACGCTTAATGTTTCTGCAAACAATGATATTGAGCTCTTTATTCCAGAGATAGGCGAAACAACAGAACCAAGCATCGAGCCAAAATCAGAGAGAAAAATAGAGCAGCAAGAAGAAACCGAAGCTACTCAAGAAGAAGAGCCAGCCAAAACAGAAGAACCAGAATCATACGACAGTCTTCCTAAAGACATCATCACTCACATTGATGAAACAATTCTCAACACACTTAGCATTTGCACAAGCCCAGATATTGAATTCATTATTCCTGAATCAGGAGAAACAGAACCAACAGTAGAAGCAGAAGCAGAGACCGAGAAAGAAATAGAACAACAAGAAGAAACCGAAGCTACTCAAGAAGAAGAACCAGTCAAAACAGAAGAACCAGAATCATATGACAGCCTTCCTAAAGACATCATCTCTCACATAGATGAAATTGTTGTAAATACGCTTAGTATTTGCACAAATCAAGATATTGAATTCTTCATTCAAGAAGCAGGCGACGAAGTTGCACCAGAAGAAAACAACGAACCAGAAGTAGAAAAAGAAGCAGAGCCACAAGAAAATGTCATTGAGTATTCATTACCAGAATCGATCATTGAGAATGAAGAACAAGGAATTCTTAGTGACATTGTCAACATCAATGTTATGCAAAATGAACAAATCAACATTGACATCAGCAACCTTGCAACAACTGAGAAAGAACCAACTGAAGAAAAAAATGTTGAATCAGAAACAAAAGAAGAGTCTGAAAAAATCGCTGAACCAGAAGCATATGACAGTTTGCCAGAAGACATCATCAAGCATATTGATGAAACAATTCTCAACACACTTAATATTTGCACGAACCCAGATATTGAATTCTTTATTCCAGACACTACAGAAGAAAAGGTCGAGCCAACAGTAGAAACAGAAGTAGAAGCAGAGACCAAAAAAGAAATAGAGCAACAAGAAGAAACAGAAGCTGCTCCTGAAGAAGAACCGATCAAAGCAGAAGAACCAGAATCATATGACAGTCTTCCTAAAGATGTTATCACTCACATTGATGAAACCATTCTCAGCACACTCATTCTTGGCACAAATCAAGACATTGAATTCATTATTCCTGAATCAGGAGAAACTAATGAACCTGAATCCGAAGAACAAGAAGTTAAAAAAGAATTAGAACCAAAAGAAAATATCATTGAATATTCACTTCCAGAATCAATCATTGAGAACGAAGAACAAGTAATTCTCGGTGACATCATCAACATCATTTACGCACGAAATGAACAAATTAATCTCGATATCAGCAATCTTTCAACAACAGAAGAAGAACCTCAAGAAGAACCAATTGAAGAGAAAAACATTGAATCAGGACCAGAAGAAATCATTGAACCAGAAATCGAACCAGAACCAGAAGCATATGACAGTTTGCCAGAAGACATCATCAAACATATTGATGAAACAATTCTCAACACACTTAATATTTGCACGAGCCCAGATATTGAATTCTTTATCCCAGACACTACAGAAGAAAAGGTCGAGCCAACAGTAGAAACAGAAGTAGAAGCAGAGACCGAGAAAGAAATAGAACAACAAGAAGAAACAGAAGTTACTCAAGAAGAAGAACCGATCAAAACAGAGGAACCAGAATCATATGACAGTCTTCCTGAAGACATCATCACCCATATTGATGAAACAATTCTCAACACGCTTAACATTTGCACAAGTCCAGATATTGAATTCTTTATCCAAGAAACGACAGATGAAAATAAAGAATTAGAAGCAGAACCAGAAATTGAAAGAGAAATAGAACAGCAAGAAGAAGCAGAATCTACTCAAGAAGAAGAACCAGTAAAAGCAGAAGAACCAAAGGAAGAGCCAGAATCATACGACAGTCTTCCTAAAGAGATTATCTCACACATTGATGAAACAATTACCAACACACTCAATTTTGGCACAAATCAAGACATTGAATTCATTATTCCTGAATCAGGAAAAACTGAGCCAACAGTAGAAGTAGAAGCAGAGACCGAGAAAGAAATAGAACAACAAGAAGAAACAGAAGCTACTCGAGAAGAAGAACCAGCCAAAGCAGAAGAACCAGAATCATACGACAGTCTTCCTAAAGACATCATCACTCACATTGATGAAACAATTCTCAACACGCTTAACATTTGCACAAGTCCAGATATTGAATTCATTATTCCTGAATCAGGAGAAACAGAACCAACAGTAGAAGTAGAAGCAGAGACCGAGAAAGAAATAGAACAACAAGAAGAAACAGAAGCTACTCAAGAAGAAGAACCAGCCAAAACAGAAGAACCAGAATCATATGACAGTCTTCCTAAAGACATCATCACTCACATTGATGAAACAATTCTCAACACGCTTAACATTTGCACAAGTCCAGATATTGAATTCATTATTCCTGAATCAGGAGAAACAGAACCAACAGTAGAAGTAGAAGCAGAGACCGAAAAAGAAATAGAACAACAAGAAGAAACCGAAGCTGCTCAAGAAGAAGAACCAGCCAAAACAGAAGAACCAGAATCATATGACAGTCTTCCTAAAGATGTTATCACATACATTGATGAAACAATTCTCAGCACACTCATTCTTGGCACAAATCAAGACATTGAATTCATTATTCCTGAATCAGGAGAAACTAATGAACCTGAATCCGAAGAACAAGAAGTTAAAAAAGAATTAGAACCAAAAGAAAATATCATTGAATATTCACTTCCAGAATCAATCATTGAGAACGAAGAACAAGTAATTCTCGGTGACATCATCAACATCATTTACGCACGAAATGAACAAATTAATCTCGATATCAGCAACCTTTCAACAACAAAAGAAGAACCTCAAGAAGAACCAATTGAAGAGAAAAACATTGAATCAGAAGCAGAAGAAGATCAAAAAGAAATTGTACAACCAGAACCCCAAATTGAGAAAGAGCCAGAAACATATAGTCTTCCAAAGAGCTTTTTGGATCAAGTTGATGAAACATTAGTCAGCACACTTAATATTTGCGCAAGCCAAGAAATCGAGTTCATTGTTCCAGAAACAGCAGAAGAAAGCAGCAAACCCGAGCCAAAAATAGAGAGAGAAATGGAGCCACAAGAAGAAACAGAAGCTGGCCAAGAAGAAGAGCCTGCAAAAGCCGAAGAGAAACAAAAGGAAGAACCAGAAACATACGACTGTCTTCCAAAGGGCCTCATCACTCACATCGATGAAACAATAAAAAATGCACTTAGCATTTCCACGAATCAAGACATTGAATTCATCATCCCTGAAGCAAATGCTGAAGGAAACAATGAGCCAGAGGCAAAATTAGAAAGAAGAATAGAAACCCAAGAAGAAAGTCAAGAAGCAGAACAGCCAACGGAAGATGAGCCAGAGCAAATGAAAGAGCCAGAATCATATGACAGCCTTCCGAAAGACATCATTACGCATGTCGATGAATTGATCATCAACACGCTCAACATTGGCGCCACTCAAGACATTGAATTCATCATTCCTGAGTCAGGAGAAACAGAAACAGCAGAAGAAAGCAACGAGCCAGAAGCAGAAACAGAAACGAGGAATCCTCAACCACAAGAAAATCTCGTTGAGTATTCATTGCCACCATCGATCATTGAGAATGTAGAGCAAGGAATCCTCAGTGACATCCTCAGCATCAGCTTGGCAGCAAACGAGCAAATCAACGTTGACACAAGCAACATCGCTGTAAGCGAGGAAGAGCCAGAAGAAGAGCAAGAGAGAGCAAGAGATTTTGAGCCAGAGAACGATTCAGAACCAAGAATAGAAAGTAAGCAAGAATCGTATGACAGTCTTCCAAAGAGTGTCGCCAATTACATCGACGAAGCAATCATCAACGCACTTAACATTTCTGCAAACCAAGACATCGAGTTCATAATTCCAGAAGCAGCTGAAGAAGGCAGCAAACCTGAAGCTGAAAAATCAGGGCAATCGCAAGAGACTGCTCAAGCAGAGCCACAAGGAAATGGCGTTGAATATTCATTGCCGCACTCGATCATTGAGAACGAAGAACAAGGAATTCTCGGTGACATTCTCAGCATCACAGCTTCACAGAACGAGCAGCTTCAACTTGATGCAACTGCAATTTCTGAATCTTCAGATGCAGTCGTCGATATTCAGCCAAGACCGAGAGTTGCTTCTTCTTCGTCTCTAGGTCAAGGAGAGCATCATTCTTCATCTGAAATGAGCAACAGAGAGTCGCAAGGAAGCGGGTTTGTTCCAAAGGCTGCTGTCAATTTCTTTGAGCAATCAATTAAGGACATTTTGAATATTTCAGCGGGAAACAACATCACATTTTATATTTTAAATGGTGAACCAACAACAGATGAAATTTAAATTGGCAATTATTTGCTTGCATGAATTAATTATATGTAATATTATAATAGAATTCATGATTTTACAGCCAATATCAAACTTTTGTAATTTTGATTTTGGCAATTTTTTATTTATTTTTGTTTTGTAATTAAATTTTTTTTAGATATTAACTTTGTTTGTTTTTATTTTATGCTCTTTTTTTTAATTAAATGAAACATATAAAAATCAAATATAGCTTAGAATGCATTCTCTGTAAATCAAGTATACCTGCAGGTATAAGTGAATGAAAAAATAGTATTAAAAAATATATAAAACTTTTATTTACTTCTGACCATCAATATCAAAATGCATTTGTGCATATTTTTCTTCATGTTCTTCATTGTAATAGTCGCCATAATACTGTTTCGTATCATCTAATTTGGCGATTTCTTCCATTTCCTCTTGGGTTAATTGGAAATCAAAAATATTAAAGTTTGCAGCAATGTGCTCTGGATTTGTTGAGCCAGGAATTGTAATGAATCCTTTTTGAGCGTGCCATCTCAAAATGATCTGAACATTAGATTTGTTATATTTCTTTGCCAAGCTGTTGAAAACTTCTTCATGAATCAAATTTTTATCACCGTGTCCCAAAGGATACCAAGCCATCAATCTTGTTCCATATGGTTTAAGCTGATCCATTAATTCATGTTGTGAGCAATAAGGATGAGCTTCAACCTGAATGATATGTGGTTTAATTTGTGCTTCTTTTAAAACTCTTTCTAATTTCTTGCCATAGAAGTTTGAGATACCAATTGATTTGACTTTTCCTTCTTTGTAGGCTTGCTCAATTTGCCTGTAGCCTGCCATGAAATTGCCAGATGGTTGATGAAGGAAGAGTAAGTCAACATAATCTGTTTGCAAACGTTCGAGTGTTTTAGAAATTGCATCTTTGTCTTCGTAAACAGTTGGCCATAACTTGGTGCTGATGAAAATTTCATTTCTTGGAATACCTGAATTTTTGTTTGCTCTTCCAACTGCTTTCTCATTAACATAAGCATTAGCAGTATCAATCAAACGATATCCTGCTTTAAGTGCTGTTTCAACAGCCCTTTGAGCATCATCTGGTTTCATCAAAAATGTACCAAGTCCGATTGATGGTATTTTAACACCATTGCTTAATTCGAATGTTGTCATTATATAGATTAAAAAAAAAAAAAAAAAAGTGAACTTAAACAAAATTTTCAAATATTTTGAGAACAATTTCATAATGGTTAATCGTATCGTCTTTTTTATATTAAATAGAAAATTATCATCATTTTCAATTTATATAATATAATATTGGTCAAATAATTTATCATGTTTTCTGGTTATGTTTTTTTTTTTTTTTTTTTTTTTTTTTCGTATTGTTTTGAAAAAAGTTTGATATTTGATCTAAAAAAGAAATAAAAATTTCTAACAAAACTTTTTATTATTATTATTAATCCTCATACTCATATTCATATTCATAATAATCATCTCCAGTTTGAAGTGCTTTTGCAGTTAATAATAAAATATCTTCATCCGAGCGAATGTAAACGAAAATTGTCGATGTGCCTACATCGAGTGCCTCCAGCAAAATGTTATCAAGAAGTTCTTTGCCAGCAAAAAGCGCTCTGACATTTGAGGCTTTCACGTTTTCCCTTTTTGCAAGCGCGCTTTTGAATGTTGCAACAGTCGCATTTGGCAGCAGTGAAATCTTCTGCAACTTCTCGCTCTTGTTCGTCTGGTAGTTGTACGTGATGCTCCTTGTAACCGAGTTTGGCCTTCTCTTCTTAATTGGCCTTTCTGGACTCTCTTCCTCTACCGGAGTCGTTTTCGGTTTCATTGCATTAACCGACTTCCGCCTTTTTCTTTTTGCATTAGGCTTGCTATCGTCGTCGTTGATGGATTTCTTCGAAGTGTCGAATATTTTTTTATTTGACTTCGATTTCGTGTCTGCCTCGTCGTTCTCGGTTTCTTTTGTTCGTTTCTTTTCTGTGGTGAAATTTTTTCCTGTTTTTGATTTCCAGTCTGTCTCTTTTTCTTTTGGTTCTTCGTCTTCGTCTTTGCCTTTTGTTCGTTTCGACTTTGTGGTGAGATTTCTTCCTGATTTTGTTCTCCAGTCTGATTCTCCATCTTTGTCTTTTGTTCGTGTCATTTCAGTTATGATATTTTTTCTTGACTTTGATTTCCAGTCTGTCTCTTTTTCTTTTGGTTCTTCGTCTTCGTCTTTGCCTTTTGTTCGTTTCGATTTTGTGGTGAGATTTCTTCCTGATTTTGTTCTCCAGTCTGATTCTCCGTCTTTGTCTTTTGTTCGTGTCATTTCAGTTATGATATTTTTTCTTGACTTTGATTTCCAGTCTGCCTCTTTCTCTTTTAGTTCATCTTCGTCGTCTTTGCCTTTTGTCTGCTTCGATTTTGTGGTGAGATTTTTTCCTGATTTTGTTCTCCAGTCTGTCTCTTTTTCTTTTGGTTCTTCTTCTTCATCTTTGCTTTTGTCTTTTGCTCTCTTTGGCCTAATTAGTGTGATTTGTTGCTGCTCATTTCGCGACTTGATTTTATTTCCTTTTTCATTTCCTTCATGAATCACTTCGATGTAGAGAATGTTTTTCTTCGTTTCTGGATGAGTGATTTTCTCCTTGATTTCGCCAACAGACACATCTGGCCCAATTTTTTTTGTTCCGTTCTTTTCTCTATACTTAATGTTGAGGTGCTCTTTAATCTTTCGCCTGAATCGGATTTCCCTCTCAATTTCCTTCATGTTCATGTGGAATGGAACTTTCATTCGAAATGCTTCTTTCTCGTTCTTCTCAAAAATTAATTCAATTGCTATTATCGGTTCTGACGGTTTTTCATCGGTTTTGTCAGGCGTTGTTGTCGGCTTAAATTTTTTCCTCAATTTTGCTTTCATCAAGTTTTTTTTCTGATTTGAATCAGAATTAAAATTATCTTCTGTTTTCTTCGATTTCAAATCAGAGTCAGAGTCAAAGTTGTGATCCTCTTTTGGCACGTCAGAATGAAAGCTTCTTTCGCCATGAAGAGGCGAAATTGGCTTGATGTCAGATTTTTTTTCTATCCTTTTTTGGTCGTCTTCATCGTCATTTTTTATTTCAGTCAATTTTGGGGCAATTTTCTTTTTTGGGCGATTCAAATGAGGACTTCTGGACGGCTCTGACTCAAAGTTGATGTCTTCTTTCATTGGCTCTGAATTAAAATCTCTTCGGTCTCTCGGTTTTGGACTTGAATCAGACTCGAATTTTCTATCTTTCAATTTTATAACCGCTTTTTTATTTTCATCATCTCCAAAGTAATCCACAGTCGGGACGAACTTGTTCACTTTGATTTTGTTTGCTTTGGTTCTCTTTTGTTCTTTTAGATCAAGATTGGAATCAGAATTGAAATCAATTTTTGATTTCTTTTTGCATTTTGTTTCAGTCGAATCTGAGTCAAATTTGTCATTCAAAAAGTCGGTATTCAATTTTTTTTTAGGTGATTTTGAAATGATGTCATATTTGTAATCATGAATATTCAATGGTGGCTCAAAATGGTCAGATAAATCTGGCACTTTTTCTTCTGAATACATAATTAGGGACTTTTTCAATTTGATTTTTGGCCTGTTTTTGATATCAAAGTAAAAAAATTCATCCAGGTTGCGAATGGCTTTTATTAGTGTGTATGAGTTCTGGACAACTTCATTCTTTTTGTCATACAAAATGATATCATCTGGATTTATTCTTGGTGGCTCCTCAAAAACGGTTACAAGTTGTTCTTTTGCATCTGTAACGGTTGATAAATAATCCATTGAAAGTTTGATTGAAATGTCAGATTCATTCAATTTGAAAGTAATTTGGTAGAAAACAAAAATTGTGTATTTTTCTTCTTTTTTTAACAGTTGATTTGCATTTAACAGTTCTGATGAATGATTGTAAATAAAAATTTTTTCTGAATGAGGAAAAGCTTCTTTAATAAGTATAATGGCATTCTTGATTGGCTCGTTTACACAAAGTGTAAATTGTTTCCTCGCATATTCGAGGATGACGTAACTGCCATTAAGCTCTGGTTTATAACGGATTTCTTTTTTGGAATCTTGGTAAGAAATAATGCTTAAATTATGTCCAATGCAGTAATCTGAAAAATATTGTCCTTTTTGTTTAAAAGAGGAAATATATTTATAATGTTTGAGATTAAACTGGTAATATTCTCTAATATATATTAAAACGTGTTCTTTTGGAGGATTTTTGTATAATAACTCTAAATTTGGAATATTATTTTGGGTGGCAATTTTTTTTTTAAGATCACTAGTTGTTTCGCATGTATTAAGATCTATTTTGATACAAATTATTGGAGAATTATTGATTGAGTAATAAAAATGTTTCTCTTGAGTCATTAAAATTTTAAAAATTTTCCATAAAAATTTTAGAGGTTGCTATTTAAAATTTTATGTTGCAATTTAAAATTTTATGTTTTGATTTAAAAATTTGGTCAACTCTCATTATTTTGTTTCATGTAGCATCTGTAGCATAATGGATAATGCGCCTCCCTTCTAAGGAGGAGATTCCGGGTTCGAGTCCCTGCAGATGCGAAGTTTTTTTTATCGTTTTTATTCTTTTAGAAATAGTTTCCTCTTCTAGTTTCTTAAAAATAAGGTAATAAAGAAGAAAATTATCAACAATTGCTTATGATAAATAGTATTGCAATAAATCATTAGCAATAACGTTTTTTTTTTTTTATTTATATTATTAGCAAGCATTTATCCTATTTGCAACTTTACTTAAATTTAAAAATAAAGTCATTCTTCATTAAAGAAAAAACTGAAAGTTAACTTTCTTCATATTTTTCATTTCAATCAAAAAAAAAAAAAGCAAGGTGATCGTAATAAAGCTACAAATCCAACTGCAAGCTAATGTTGTTCATTTTTTACAATAAAAAAAAAAATTAAACAAAAAAACTTTTTTAATAATCATTAAAAAAAAAAAAATATTTATTTATTTTATATAATCAACAATCTTATAAAATAAAACATATATTACATATATATTCATAAAATATTAATCATGAAATTGACGAAGAACAGGATCGATTTCATTTTCACGCTGATCGAGTTCATCTCTCATTGTTCTCAATTCATTTTCAAACTCGTTCATCATTTTATTAGCCAGGGCCACAAGTTCTTCATTTCTTCCCGTGTTGTAAATTTGGCAATTTGTCTCAATTTGCTTGACATCTGAATAAAACTTGGAGATTGTTGTGTATTCCAAGTTATTTGCCTTTCTTTCGACGTCCTCGAAGCACATCGGATTAGTCACGTAGTTGTGGTAATCGGGGACGTCTTTCTTCAACACCGGCTTCTTGAAAGGCCAATATTCATCGCCTGGCTTCTGAAGAAGCTTAGCAAGCAACTTTTTCAGAAGCTCGTTAAACACAACAACAGGACTTTGTCGACCAATTCTGCGATGAGGAGCAATAACGGTTATTTCAGGCGAATCGTCAGAATCATATTCACTCTCTGAATTATTGTTGTTATGATGGCCATCGCGTGAATTGTGATCATTATTCACTGAGGAGCTGCCAATTGATGACAAACCGCCAATATGACTTGAACTTCCATGAATTCCGTGTCCTGACTTTTTCTTTTTAGAGTGACTTTTACCATTTTTGGCCTCGAACAAGGCGAATCTTTCTGACGCCTCTGAAATCTTCTGCATGATTTCAGGCGTCAAATGGAAGGTCAAATTATTGGCGCCATCTCTATCGTTGATTAAAGGAAGTTGTTGACGAACGGTTAAATATGATTGAACCATTGTTTTGCTTCCTTTATTATGAATGGCTTGTTTGGTTCTTCTTATTTTGTCTTGGAGAGTTTTTCTTTGATTTTTAAGAATGTATTCTTCAAGATCTTCAGAACTCATCGGTGCTTTTTGGCCTTGGTCTTGATAGACGTTTGGATTCTTCATCAATGCTTCAATTTGAGGAGGAGATCTTTTCCAATGAAGCTCGACATGAAGACCATCAATTCGATTCCAACTAACAGTGATCAACTTAGCAACAGTTCGCATTGTAGTGTTTGCGAATCCAAACTTTTCCCAATCAATGCGAGTTGGGTAAGTGTAAATGCCATAAGGAATGAGCTCTGGAGGATCACCATCACTGCCATGAATTGTTGGTTGATTCATCTCTTCTTGAAGCTCGAATAAATCTTCATTATCTTCGTCATCTTGTGCATCACGCGTCATTTGAAGTGAGATGTCATCGAGAATGTTTCCATCATCAAGAAGCTCGTCATTATCAATTGCATTTTGAGTGTTGATGAAAGAAAGATTTGTTTCAAATGTCTGTTGATATTGCTTCTTGTATTGGTCAAGAGATGCTGCATAATCATTCCGTGGTCCTCGGCTATAATTTTGTGCAAGTTCAGATTTGTTTCCGTCTTCTTTTTGTCTGTTTGCAACTTTACGAAGAAGATCAACTTGTTTCCAACGACTCATTTCATCAATTAATTGAGGTTGAACGCCAGAAGCCATCAACTTCTCTCTCAACTCTCTCAATGTGAGACTTCTTAAATCTTTATCTGTGCCTGCTAATTTTGGCTTAGTTATTTCAGGCTGTTCTTTTCCATCGATGCTTATGTGTTCTCCTTTTCGACGTCTTGATTTACTTCGCATGATTTGAGAGCCGTCATCTGCATGTTCAATTTGAACAGCATGACCTTGGAAAGCTTTATTAAAGTTCTCCGTTCTTGCCCAAGGAGTCTTCATCAACTCGGCCTCAATTTTGCATGCAACCTTCTTCGTTAATTCACCATGAAGATTCTGAATTTGTTGGAAGACTCTTTTCGATCTCGTGATGATATTGACACCATTTTTCCTCAATTTATGAAGACCAACAAGCATTGATTGATACTTACAGACGAGTTCTGGTGTTATTTCAAGCGATGCAAATTGTTTGTTTAAACTTTCAAGATCTTTTCTCTTCCAATAAACATTTCCTTGTTTTCTCTTGTATTTGGCAAGGCAACGAAGAACTTGACGAAGTTTGGGTTCGTTGACGCCAGGAAAGAATTCTTGTTGAAGTTGAGAAACTTGAATCTTCCTTCTTCCGGGATATTGTTCAGTTCCTCTAAATATGTTGATGAGAAGAGCTTTGATGAAAAGCAGCTGGAAGTCCTGCATCTCTTTTGTGGATGGCCTCATCACTACATGATGTGCTTCGAGGAATCCAGCGCAATAAATCGACTTGAATTTCTTTATGTAAAAAATTGGCTTCTTGATTGATTTGATCAATAAAAAGTCAGTCGATTCAACTCGATGCTCAGCAACTGGAACACTGTACAATAGACAATTGATCGATGGAACTGGCTCATTTCGTGGAATTTGTGCAATGAATGGCGAAGTTTGATCAGGCTCCAAAATTTGAAGCTTTTCATCATTTATCTTTGGAAAATCAGTCGGTTTCTCTTTGTGCCAATAAATGATCAACCGGCTCGCCATTCCAACGTTCATGATAAAAGGAAGAGCCTCTGAAGTGTGCTCGACAACAATCACTCCACCTCGTCTTCCACTCAACGATCGCAAATCCTTCAAAAATGGTGAAATTGCAGCTTCGCCGTTTTCGCCAATGTCATATTCAGGCTTGTAAGTGACACGAAGCTTCCTGTTGATGAACTGAGTGGGGTCAAATTTGGGGTGGTGAAAGTTTTCTGGGTCTTGCATGTTGGGCTCGATCAAGGAAAGATTTAAGGCAGGATCACTGTGACGAAGATTCAAATTAAGACGAGAACTTTTTGAGACAAAAAGTTCAGTGTAATAAGTTGAATTCTCAAAGTTCATGTCGCTCCATGTTTTCAGTTTCCTTCTGTCATTTCCGCCATGAGAATTGACTTCTGTAAACTTGATGGAACGATCACTTCGATCCAAAATGAGAGGAACATTTGTGCAGGCTTCAGGATCCCACATGACCGACCAAAGAGCGTTCTCTGCATACTGGTTGAAGTAGATACGATGGATCTGTTGCTGGCGAAGTCGTTGCTGTTGCTGCTGCTGCTGTTGGTATTGAAGCTGTTGACTTCGCTGGAGCTGTTGTTGCTGAGCAAGAGAAAGAAGACTTCCTTGGGATGAAAAGTTGACAGTTGAAGCCGAATTTTGAAGAAAACCGCTGGTAGGTTGGTAACCGTTATAACCACCGGTACCTTGAGTGTTTGACCTCTGAAGCTGAAGCTGCCGCTGCTGTTGCAGAATTGAATTCGGCTGGGTAAGTGAGGTCAGTGAGGCAGAAGAGGATAGGGGGCCCCTTGGCGAGGCCATTGGGGTGGTGTCAGTTGGTCTCGCTATTACTGTTGAAGTTGGGGTGTTTGGGGTGCCAGTTGGTGTTGATGGTGTAACTGATATTTGATTGGGGGTTGATGTGGGCTCTGATGAATTGGTAATGGATGGTGGTGATATTTTTTGGTCAATAATTCCACTTTGAGGGCCAACTTTCATGTTATTTTGATTTAATGCGGCACCTGATCGGGCAATTGAAAGATTACTGGTTGCCTGGCTTGCAAAACTGCTTTGAAGAGGCTGTTGGCGTTGTGCCATAGCTTTGGTGCCAATAAACTGGGCTTCGCTGTTTGTTCTTTCTCTTTGTTTATAAATTCGTTCAATTCGTGAATCAATGAAAAATGATTCGTTTTTTAAATTCTGGCTACCATCTTCAATACGTGTATTCTGATTTTGAGCTAGCTGTGCCTGTCCTTGTCCCATCTGTCTTTGAATCTGGCCACTTTGAAGAGCAGATAATGCACTATTAAGAGATGGTGATGAAGGTGATGATGAAAGAAGTTGTCCAGGACGGCCAATACCTCCCATCTGTGGCTTTCCGTAATAATTTTGATTTGATTGGTAACCTCCTATTCCTACAGAGCGTGAATTTGCATTCAGTGAAGCGTTATTAGCATTTATTTGCGAAAGGTTTGAATGAGAAATGCCTCTTTGACTATAAAAAGATGACATTGAATTTTGGCGATTAATTAGATTTCGCTGTTGAATTTGTTGCTGAGATTGAATCATCATTTGGCGTTGGTTTTGTTGCGGTGGGATTTGTTGTTGACGAGGGCGTAACTGAAGAAGAGGAAAATTATGCTGATTAATTAAAGAAAAAGGAGGAAAATCAAATTTCTCGTCATATGTCGTAATTTTCGAAGATGACGTCCCGATTGAAGTTGAAGGCGGGTTATTTGCTTGATTCTCCTTTGTTTCAATAGACGCTTGAAATGGTTCTGCTTCTTCTGTTTCATCTTCCGTCAAAGAATTATTTTTTTCGCGAGTATATGGCAACTGCTGTTGATCGGGGCAAAATTGTATTGTTTGATTTTTTCGACTGGAATATCGTTTGCTTCTGTTTATTTTTTTCCATTGATCAACTCGAAATTGGAAATCTTCTGCACTATTTGTATCTTCTTCACCTAAAATTACATGAAGAAGACTAAAAGGCTTCGTCATGTAATTTAAAAATGAAATTTAAACAAGATTTTCTAAATTAGTCACATATTCAAATTTTGAAAAGTTGAACAAATTCAATGGTCGGACTCTAATTTTAAATAAAGCAAAATTTTGGGATGATTATCAAAGTTATCATCCTCAAATTTCAACAGGTAATGTTATTATTTAGAATGTACATAAAAAAATCAAAATGGATATCTATTGTTATGAAAAATGCAATATTCAATTTTGTTGCAGAGAGTCTTTATTGAGAACAAAATGAAAATAGCATTAAATTGAATAAAACTGTAAGTTGAAGCATAAAAGATTTTAATATAATATCAATAATGCTGTCAAGTCTTCATTTTTTTGATGAAAATAGTAAAATACCAATTGAAAAGGGAATTCAAATTTTTGAGAAGACTTTTCTGAATTTTTTTAAAATTTGAAAAGAAGGACAAAACAAAATTTATTCTGTCAATATAAAAATATGGATCTTTTGCATATTGATTCAACAAAAAGAGCGAGTTCTTATGAAAAATGAAAGATATATATATGGTCTGATAGTGTACATTAGAATGTATTTATCGACTGGCTATCTTAAAAGCCAATTAAGAGTGCAAAGTATTGTAACTGTTAAAGAATACCAAAAGAAATAGAGTCAAGTAATCATACCTAGGAGACTTAGAAATTGCTTCATGTGTTTATAAAAATATTGACTATCTTTTTTGTTATCAATTATTTAAAGAATGTTGATTCAAAGTAGCTTGTTCATGAATTTCAAACTATAAATTTTTGAGATAAAGGTAAAAAATAAAAAAAAAGCATCAAATCATTAATATATTAGTGATTGCTGGTGAATTCAAAGGTTGTTGAAGCCCCGAATAATCAACTGAATCTCTTATAGAAAGATTCAAAAGAACAATTTATTAATATTGAAAGTTTACTGAATCATCAATATGATAATCCAAGTAATGTAAAAACCAACAATAATTCATAAGTTTCATATCTACTGTGATCTCACTTATAGCTCCCAGCTGTATATTAACAGATGATGGTGCATATTTCCTAGTCTTTATGATGTGTTTGTAAATTACTACCATTTTGGTATTTAAAAATTTGGTGCTACTTGGTAAAAATTTCAGAACTATCTATTAAACCAACTCAAACGATTTATCCACCAATTTTTTTCCAGTAGTCATACAAGTGTGATGAATGTAAACAGCTGCTGTTTTGACATTTAATCATTTGTTGCTGATTATTATGAGTGGTTATCTTGTAGAAGTGACCTCTCTATTGTTCAATCGGTCACTAACTTTTTTAGTCTATGATTGAATATTTAAAAGAGAAGTATATTGACCGAGGTATCAATGTAAACAACACTTTCGAGTACCATAATATTAAGAGTTTGATGACTTAAATGAAGGCATATATTCGTCATTTGACCACGATGTCGATATGGAGAACAAGATTGATACAATATACAACTATATCCAATTAGTATTGAATGAATTTAACTAAGATTATGACGAAGATTAACCAAATGGTGCTTTCGATTAAGATGAATTCACTGATGATGAAGTATAAATGAGCATTTTTGTAGTTTAGGCCAGTAATAAATAATTTGTAAACAACACAACTATTGAATCATTCATAAATTACCTCATCATCAAACGAGTAGTAGGCTTTGCATCAACTAAATGAGTAATAGACAAGTCATGTAAGTAGATGATCAAATTCATTTGCTTTAAGATACTTCTTTAAGTTGGTCAAACGATGGAAATGTTGAAGATGTTTAGTCAAACAGAATTTACTTTAAATATCAACTTAAATGGAATACGTTCAAAGTCAATGAAAAATCTCTGGTATTCGAAATTACCATATTAAACGTATGCTTAAATTTCTGGTATTTATGCATATCTTTCACAAATACAAAAATTTAATTTGATATGAATCATTTTGATAGTTCAGTCGATTATATGATAATACATTTCAATAATTATTTCATATCTTCTAATTTTTGAATACCATCTAATCAATAATAATATGTTCCATACCTAATTTATGTCTTTTCTTGGATTAAATTTTATTCTCTGGATGATTATAATACATAAAAAATATGTTATCTATTAATAATTAATTTGACATATTATTAGTAGGTTGCTTTTTTATTAATATAATCATAGTTAACTCTATTATTTAAGTTGTCTTTTGAGATTTTTCTTGAGTCTTAAACCGTTATGTGACTGTATCAAAGTATTTATAACCTGCTAGGTTGAAGCTTACACATCAATTAGCTCATAAAATATAATGAATCAATATTCATATATAGTATTTTCTAATAAAATAAACTTTCGGGTTATCTTGAATATGAATACTAGCATAAAAGCTCATTGTTTTCTCAAAAAATTCTTGCCCAATACAATCTGAAAAATGAATTTAGCTAATGTGCCTATTAATCTTTTTTTTTGAATTGAAGTTGTTGTTGAGAATCTCAGTTTGAAAAGGTAGAAAGAAATTAACAAGGAGTTACTGTATATAAAAAGTTGATTGTTACAGCTAAAGTGAAAACAGAAACTCATATTTTGGAGGCATTGAAGTAAACTTCTTTCAAAATACTATTCCACTCTATGAGTAGAATATAGGATTCCGTTTTAGAAAGGTGTAGTCTTTTTCCTGGTGTTCGTTTTGACGTGAGCCACAAGGCATACCGAAACAGACTCCTATATACTACTCTATGAAAGTAAATACCAGAGTCACTACCTCAGCTATTACAAAGACGATATGTCACTTGTTATAGATTTTAATTCAATTTTCTCAAAAATGCTTTTTAATTGACGAATATTCTTTGTAAAAACGAACATCAGATAAAACAACATCAAAAAGAAGCCATAATTGCTTTACAAAAGTAATGAATATGCATTCTGCATACAGTATACTCTTTGCGGCTTATCCTTATGATTGTTTTATCTTGCGTTCTCTTTTATAATAAAAGATTTCATCATGATGCAAACTTTTCACCATAGGATCAATCTAAAATAATAATTTGACCAAAAAAGGCGAAATTAAGATAAGTATCGTTTTTGTAAACACTTTATCTTTATTCTTTTTCTTCAACACTAGAAAATTCATCCAATATTTAGATTTTGCAACACCCCAACATTCATGCTTTTTATCAACATTTATTAAAAAATAAACAAACAAACACAAAAAGAAATCAAATAAATATTTTATTCAATTGTTGACCAATGGCCAGAAACTTTACCTATTAAATATATAAGGCCAATAGCAATTGGGTACAAAGCAAGGTTAGCGAAAGCATGTATCATTGTGAGTTTTCTCCATTGCATAATGATGAATTTACAGCCAAATTCAACAAATAAAGTTCCGATAACTTGAGCAAGATAACTCCAAGCCAATTTCTTTGCAGCGATACAAACAAGTAAGATACCTAAGCAAAATGTGTTATTCATTGAGGCGGCACCAATAAGAGTAGATAATGAAACAGAGATTGTCTCTGGTGTCTTTTTAGCAGCAAAAATGTAAGCTGACATTAATTCTGATCCGTTTGAAACAAATGGAGCTAAAACAAATGAAACAAAGAAGGCTGGAATTCCTGATCTTGAACCAATTTCACTGAAACATGAGACTGCTGGGTCGGTGAAGATGAAAACAAGCAATAAACCCCAAGCTAATTGCCCGAATGCTCTTTGCTTAATCTTTCTTTGTTGGACTTCTGGTGGAAGGTCTGCTAAATCTGGTGGAATTTCTTCTTCATCCTCATCTTCGACTACTGGTGCTTCTTTTCGCTCGGTTTCTGGATTTGGATTTTCGCGTACGTGTCTGATAATCATAGTACAAAATTCATCGAAATTAATTGATCCGTTATGATCAGAATCAGCTTGATCAAAGAGAACTTTAACTTGGTCACGTGGAATATTTTCATGCAAATGCTGAAGAACGAGCGACATTTCGTTTATATCAAGGGTTTTAGTATTATCAGTATCAAACATTCTGAAAAAGTATTTCAAAATTTTGCGAATACGCTTATCATTAGAGTTGTTTGGAATGAGCTGCTGTGAAGTGTCGTTTGATTGCAGGTCATTCATTTGCAGCAATGGAGTATCTGAAACAATATCATTTTGAAGGCCAAGCTGGTAGATAGCAGTTTTGAAAGAAATATTATCAGCTCTGATTTGTTCGACAGCCAAGGCATCTGCTTTTTCTTTTGTTTCTACAGAGTTCAGGGATGAGCGATATTGATAAAATAGATAGATACCAAATGCAATAAAGCACAATATTGCATGGACAATACCAATTACTCTTTCACTTTTTGGAACGTGCTCGGCTTCTTCAGTTTTGAATATGAAGCAGCAAATTTGCAATGTTACATAAAAAACTGATGTAATAACTATAAACCATGAAGATTTAGCAATGTATGGAAGTGGCTTGACACATCTCCTCCAAAAGCCAGGGTGATCTGGGTCTGGTTTTGAACCACCTAATATTGCAAGAAATGCCGGAATTGTAAGGAGCATGACTGTTGATCCAGCAAGAGCTCCAACACCAACAGAAACTTCTTCAGCTGCATTTTCACCTAAACCTGAGAATAAAATCATGGCGCCATCTGGAACAGCACCCAATATTGGTAAAATAATACCACCAACAACGCTGCTAAGCGAAGGGACGAGGAGTAAAAGTTCACCACCATCAGCAATCTTTTTAGATCCATAAACTAAAATGCAAACATAACAAAGAGTTAAAAAAAGAAGTTGTAGCCATGCTGAAAATGCACCACTTTCTTCTTTTGCTGTGTCAAAAAGGGCTGTAACATCAATAAAGGGATCGAAACCCATTTTTCCTGAATATGATTGAAGTATATGTAATTGTCCTTTTCAAATTTTTTTTTTTAGCAACTTTTCAAATGAAAAGATGAATGACCCAACAATTATTTCTATCAAAATTTCCATCAATTTCAAAGCTTTTCAATTAATCAAATAATTTTAAATTCTTGATTGTTTCGTTTTCTATTGGTTTCAATGTTCGGAGTTATCAAATTATAATTTTTTCTTTCCATGTTTTATATTTAATCAATATAATCTAACTAATGTATGAATTGTTCGTTTTTGTTTTTTTTAACTGAACTTTTGAAAAAGTTTGTTTTTAATAGTTTAATCCATATTCAAAAGAATAGATTTATTACTCTTTTATTAAATATTCTACATAAAATAATTTTAAAATAAGAGTATATATCTGATGTATATTTTAAAAGTTTGTTAAATAAAGATTTTCAAATTTTTTTCGATGCAATAAATTAATAACTTGATAAAAGAAGTGAAATGGTATTCACAAATTTTCAATATATTGAATAAAATCTTTGTTATGATTTCGTTTTCGGTAATAATGAGAATCAACAAACAATAAAAAACAAATGATACTCGAAAATCATTTTAATTTAGGCATAGCATCAATAGCGCTATTTATATTTTCATAAGAGATGAAATTTATTTTACTCGTACAAATTAAATTACAAAATAGACACAAATGAATGATGATGGAAATGCGTTTAGTAATGATCCATGTTTTTTTTTTTTTTTTTTTTGATTAATCAAAAAAATCTTAACTAAATACATAAACAATTATTCATTTATATATCAAAGTTCAATGCAATTGCCTAAAAAAGATCATTTTTCCTTTGTATGTTCTATGATTATATATTTCTTTAGACAAAACATTATATAGTTTTTAATTGTTTTGCAAAGTTTTGACATATTTCATTAAGCATTTCTAACATTACTCAGATTAAGAATTTAATTCATTGCTTTTGAAGATGGTTAACCTTTTTTTTAACTCTACAAAATCTAAATCTTAAGTTAATTCATCAAATAAAAGGACATTTGACTTTAATATGCTAAATTAAAACTAGGTTGAAAACTTCAATTCAAACTTTTTTCATTTTAATGAATTTTTATGATGTATATCTCAGCTTTTTTTTTAAATAATAAGTTTGTTTAAATATTGACTAAGCAACTACCAATATAATGAAATATTAATTCGATGCTCAGCAAAATTCACTATTTTAAAAAAAGGATTTTTAATATTGCAAAAAAAATTTCATTAAAAACATCGAATTTGAAAATTAAAAAATCAAAGATTTTGTAAACCTTATTTTTTGTAATTTGTTTGTATTAGCTAAAATGATTATGACGAGATATCAACCATCAAATCATTTTTTTAATTTATAAAAAATTTGTATCAACACTCAATTTTTTATTTATCCACAGAAAATATTTTTTTTAATATTGAAAATATCTAGCCAATATCACAAAATTGAGAGCTATCGACTTTTTATCATCTAAATAAATATAATAAACTATTGAAAATAAAATAAAAATTCAAAATTTGAAAAAACTTTATTTATTTGTTTTGAATTAAAATGAGGATTTGATATTTTAATCGAAAAAAGTTCCATCAATCAGTTCATTTTATATAAAACCCAATGGGACAAGCTTGCAGCTCAACTGATAATAATCAAACAAAGAAAGGAGTTTGCTCTAAAACAGATCAATATAAAGATCAAGCCAAAACAATAGCAAAGAAAGTTTTCACATCAATTCTTTCTAAACTTGGATTAAACTTCACACCACAAGAATGGGATAATGCACACAACACAGGTTCAATCGATACCCAACAACAGGCTGTTGAAGAAGTTGCATCTGATCAGCCACTTGGATGCGATCTCAAGAAGATGAACACATTACCAACTGACCTTAGAAGATGTGTTTTCATATGTTGCAATACATACACAAGGCCAGACTACTCACTCGGTGTTGGTCCAATGAACGATGCACTTGCAGTTGCCGGATACTTCAAACAACTTGGATTCGACCTTTACTTCGCTCATAACCCAACATCTGAAGAATTCTTACGTTATTTCTCACACTTCCTTAAGAACACCAAAGAATATCTTGTTGTTTACTACACTGGTCACGGTGGTAGCATTGATGATAAGAACGGCGATGAAACTGATGGAAAAGATGAAGCCCTCGTTTTTGATGATAACTTCGTTATTGATGATACTCTTGCAGAAACAATTGCTAACAGTGGCAAACCAGATAACAGCATTGTCTGCTTATTCAACGATTGCTGCCACAGTGGTACTATCTATGATCTTAAACCAGGAACCCTCTTCAACGGAAAGACAATGCCACCTAACATTTATTCTCTTTCTGCAGCAAGAGATTCAGAAACCGCAAAACAAACATCTGTTGGCGGAAAAGACCAAGGTATATTCACTTTCTACTTCTTGAAACTCCTTTCACAAGAACCAGGACTTACTCCATTAACAATGGAACCAAAGATCAATGGTTACTTGAAGAAATTCGACCAACAATACATGTGCTGCTCAACTACACCAGACGTTTTAGCCAAACCATGCTTTAGCTAAATGAATCAGAGGAGTTTTTCCATGAATTGAATTGCAATTCTAAATTTATAGATTTTAATTATAGATTAGATTTTTAATAAAATAGATATTTTTTTTTTATATTTCTTTTTTGCTCTTTTTTACTCCATTAAAGCTTAACATTTTCATTTCTAGGCTATTAAATGAAAAAATAAAAACTATCTTTAAAAAACACATGTTTTTAAAAAAATTGTTAAAAACCAAATCATAATAATTAAATGATTCTATTCCTCTTATCAATCATTATTCTAGTCTGAAACATCTTTAAGTTCATTTTGACTTTCAGAATAATTATTTTCGGTCTTCCTATTTTTCTTTTTCATCACTACAACCACTACAATTACAACAATAATAATGACAAAAGCAACACAGCCAACTGTAATACCTGCAATTTGAGCCTTTTTCAATTTTGGTTTTCTACGATTTTGATCATCATCATTATTTTGGTTTTCGTCAGTACCACTTGATTCTGGCTCAAATGTAGGCGTTGGAACAACACCATCAAAATCACAAAAAGAAATATTTTTATCTTGTGAGACAATTTCAATTCTTGAATTTTCGGGAAAACCAATTGCAACCAAACATTCTGGCTTTAGTTTCCCATTTTAAACAATCTTGGTAAAAGAAGTTGCTTGAAAAGCATTTTCACCAATTCGAGCAACTGATTCAGATATCGTCAATACATTAGATAAGCCAGAACATCCGGCAAACGAACTATCACCAATAGTACGAACATGATCTGGTATTTCAAATGAACCGGAAAATTTTGAGCATTGAGAAAATGCTGAATTTTCAATCATTCGTACGTTACTAGGAATTCTCAATTCTCCATTCAATTGAGAACATCCTGAAAAAGTTGAAACACCAATTGAATAAATTGAATTAGGAAGAAATAATGTTCTTGTTAGTCCTGAACAATCTCTAAAAGCGTAATAACCAATATAATATACCGAATTTGGTATAGTTAATGAACCTGTCAATTTCGAACAACCCGAAAAAGCTGAAATACCAATCGATCTTAATGATGATGAAAGTATCAAATCACCATCAAATCCAGTGCATCCTGAAAAAGACGAAGCTCCTATTACTTTAACTGAATTAGGAATCTCAATTGAACCACTAAAACCAGTACATTGGTAAAATGCAAAATTGTGAATAGCCGTTACTGAATTTGGTATTTTTAAAACTCCTGTAAAACCTCCGCATTGATAAAAAACTGAAAAACCAATTAATTGTATTGTTTCAGGAAGCATCAATTGTCCTGTAAATCCAGTACATTGATAAAAGACAGAGTTACTTAATGTATTAATTGAATCTGAAATTTTTAATGATCCAGTAAATCCTGAACATTGACGAAATGCATATGTTCCAATTGATGTTACCGAATTTGGAATTTGTAATGAACCAGTGAATCCTGAACATCCTGAAAATGCATAAATACCAATACTTGTTAGTTTGTCTGATAAAGTTAATGTTCCATCAAATCCGGAACAACCATAGAATGCAAAATCACCTATTATTAAAACTGATTGTGGTATAATTAACGATCCTGTCAATTCTGTGCATCCTTCATATTGATGATCTTGAATTGCTGTAGTTTCGTCTGATATTACTAATTCACCTGTAGGGCAAACAGCAGATTTTATTTTTGATAAAAATAAAACTAATATGATGACACTCATTTATGTTTTAATGATTTGTTGATTTCATTCAAAAAGGCTTTTATCGTATAAATACTTTCTATTCGAAAAAATTGTATCGAATTTGAGCGTTTTTAAATTATGAATCATTCATTCTCTTTAAATAGTGATTGTTTCATCAGCTACAATGCATATTACTTTAGTTATTATAATATTCTTTTTATTCTTTTTAGTATCATCTTCATCAAAAATTTCAAAATCCAGCTATATGAGACAAATAATAACTTATTTTTTTTTACAAAATTCAACAAAATAAGTATATCAAATGTTTATTCATAATGTGTTTTATGATAAATATGCAAAAATATGTTTTTGGATCGAATAAATGAACAGACTACATTAATTATAATCATTTATAATCATAAATTTTAACACATGGCATTATTTTGGATATCTGTTCAAAAAATACTGATTGAATAACTTTCTCATTTTTTTTTTTTATTTATAGTTTCATGCTTATTTAACAATCAATATTTTAGATATGGATTAGATTCCAAAAAATACTTTTGTTGATACATTTAATAATTGCGTATTGGGGAATTGTTGCTTTTTTTTTGAAAGTGGGAAACGTTTTGTTTTTCATTCAAAATATAACACAATAAAATTTACATGGATAAAACTCTTTTGTCGCCAATTCCTGATAAAGTTATAACAGCCAAAATCAATAAACTACGGGACCAACGCAAAGAGTTTATTAACAAACATGAATTCTTGAAAGCTCAAGAAATCGATAAAGAAATCGCGAAAGTTAAACAAGAAGTCATCGATCGCCAAAAACAAATCATTCAACTCGATTTTGAGCAAAAAATTCGTGATCATGTTAAGGTTTTCAATGAAGCGTTAGACAAATTAGAAGTAGATTTTAAAACTCAAGTTCATACAGTTCGCGTTAGATACCATCGTTTTTTTAGCGATACCCAACTTTCTCAGAAAACAGAACTTTTGAATGCAGAACGCGAATATCGCGATACAATATCTCGCGAGAACCTACGAAAAATTCCTGATTGCGAAAAAAAACTCGAGCTTTCACGTAAAGCAGCTATGAATGGCCAATATGATGAAGCAATCATGCTGAAAAATGAAGCTACACAAATAGCAAAGAAAGATCTTGAAGAGAGGATTCAAAAAGTTGATAAAGAGTTTAATGACAAAAGAGACAAGCTTTTATCACATTTTGAAGAATCCATGAGGCAATTAGCCTCAAAATTTGATATTGATTTAGCTTCTATTGAAAAGAAGAAAAGACAAGCAATTGAAAAGGAAAATGAAAACAGAGCAAGCCAGATTAAATCTACTTTTTCCAAATATGCTCTTAAATTAGTTCAATCAGGAGCAATAAAAGAATCTATTGAAGCCTCAAAATTATTAGAAAGCGATCTCAGAGAAATACTAGGCGAATTAGGCTGCCCGATGCCAAAAGAACTTGATAAAGAAATAGCGCCCTCAACACCTACATCTCCCAAAACTAACCAATCATTCCAGAGTGGAAGGACTTTTTCGAACGATGATGAATAAGTGGCTGGAAACATTATTTTTATTTGATGTTATTAGAATATGTAAACAAAAATAGTAATTTTTCCCTCATTCAATCAAATATTTATATTAATTGGATGATGCAAGAATTGATTTATTTTTATGTTTATTTAGAAAATTATATATGTATAATAAAAAAATCGTTCTTTGTTCTTTTTAATGAAGATTCATTTTTAATGAAAATGAAATCCCCCATGAAATACTTATTCAATCTTGTTTATAGACAGAATAAAAAAAAAAAAAAAAAAAAATAAAAACATTCTTTTCTAAAGTTATTTATCTGGCTGGCAATGGTACATTACTAATGGGTTCTTCAATAATCAATCTTTTTTTTTTTTTTTTTTTGATATTAAATACTTCTAAAAGCAATTAAAAAAACATTTAACAAAAACATTTTAAAGGAAAAACTTTAGGAATATATATTTAAATTGTATACGTTTGCTTATGAAGAAACGTAAAAGTACGTTAAATAACTAATGACCAAATAAAATCTGAAAAATAATAATCGTTATTGGAACGTTATATCAAAATTTTGATTCTTTATGATTCCAGTTAGTGGAAAAAACGATAATTTGAACAAGCAACGCACAAGTACCGCCAAAATAACCAATATAAACACGAAAAACAATAATGATTATGATTACGATTATAGTTATGATTATGATTATGATTACGATTACGAGTACGAATCCGCCAAAGAAACATGCATTATTACCCATTCAGCGCCACCTGATAAAAAAAGGGCAATGTTTTCGACTCCAGTAAAAAATCCATATTGGCCTGAAACTCTCTGGAAAGATGGGACATTAATCTATAGTTTCAATCGACCAGATCATTGTCTCGGGGCTCCAACATACAGAAACGACAGAACAATTCGTTTTAATTCTAGGTTTGAATCAGGAAACTTAATGTACGTATATAGACTCAGTCCTGATGTATATCACTGCATTCTTGAATATGATCATTCATCAGCTGCTCAGTGCCAATGGTTTTATTTTCAAATGTCTAATATAAAGCTTGTACCAAATTCTAGTCGCAAAACTACGTTTTACATAACCGGATTTAATAAACCAAGCGGTGTATTTTCATCAGGTTCCAAAATATTTATGTATTCAGAAAAATTAGCGAAAGAAAAAAATATTGGATGGTTTCGAACAGGATCCAATTACGCCTATGGAGTTCCCACCAAAAAGTCTGATTCCAAGCAAAATACTTCCAATATTAGTGTTGAAAGCGGCAAAGAAAACAACAAAAAAAGGAAAGGAAAACATAAGCAAGGCAAACTTAAACGTTCAACCCTTCAATTTCAAGTTTCATTTCCATATGATGAAGATGTTGTTTATTTTTGTTATGCACAACCCTACACATTTACTGATTTAAATAACTTTATAACTCAATGGGTGAAGAATTCACCTTCATTAATTAGCAAGTCAATTTTATGCAAAACGAATGGTGAAAAAGATTGTCCACTTTTGACCATAACCTCCTCAAGTACACCTTACAGTATACAAAAGAAGTGCATTTTTTTAACCGCTCGAATTCATCCAGGTGAATCCAACGGTTCTATCGTTCTCCACGGTTTAATTGAATATTTACTTTCAAAAAAACCGTTTTCTCAATATTTGCTCGATCATTTTGTATTCAAAATTATTCCAATGGTCAACATAGATGGCGTCGTTGAAGGCTACTATCGTGTCGGCCTTGAAGGCGAAGATTTGAATCGCGTTTGGAACAAACCTGATCCAACCAAGCATCCAGTTGTTTTTCAGACGAAGAAGCTGATGCATGAAATGAATAGAAAAATGGGAGTTGCAGCGTACATTGACTTTCATGGCCATTCACGTGAACATGGCACTTTTGCTTATGGTTGTCCTTGGGAAGAAAGTGAAAATCTTCCTCTTTCGATGATCAACAAAGAAAAAATTTTCCCAAAAATTTTGGCAAATTTGTGCGAAGATTTTTGCTTTGAAAAGTGCGTGTTTTCAATACCTCAGAAAAGAAAAGACGCTTCACGCTGCGTAGTACGAAGAGAACTCGGAGTCGTGAATAGCTTCACGATCGAATCTTCATTCGGTGGCCACTTGGGAGGCCTTTGGTCGAACACTTTATACAACGATTCAACGTGGAAAGAAATCGGTGAAAAAGTGGGCGAATCTTTATATCATCTCTTGGCTGAGCCAGCAACACAAGTTCTCAAATCAGCCGAAAAAGAAATTGCTGCAACATTTCCTAATAAACCAGAAGCTCCTCCTCCTCCCAAAAAGAAAGTAAAAATAGAGAAAATTGAAGAAAAACTGCCTGATGTTCCAATGGATGGAATTGTGGCGAATTCTATCGTTGCAATTGACACAAATGATGGAATTAAAGTAATCCGTTCAACGCCAAAAGCTAAAGCTAAACCTACTCCAAAGCCAGCAGCAAATACCAATAACAAACCAGCACCAAGGAACAATGCACATAAAGCAACAGTTAGTTCAAATACAAAAGTTCCTCCTGACAATCAAGATTCACCAAATGAAGCCGTTTACACGCTTAAAATGTCAGATTTGTACAGTTCTTCTTCTTCTTCGAGTGTGAAAACAAACCCGAGAATTACAATGAACAAGAACAATTACATCAATTCAATAGCTAAACAAAATTCAAATGAAATCATCAAGTCTTCTACAATTTCATCGCCGGCAGACAACAAATCTTTGGTTTCTGCGCCAACTGACAACAAGTCCTTAGTGTCAACACCAACTGATAACAAATCTCTAATTTCCACACCAACTGACAACAGATCCTTAATGTCAACACCAACAGACAGCAGATCTTCAGTATCAACTCCAAACAACAACAACAACAACAAGGCTCCAAATGTTATTAAAATTATCATTTCAAATCCAAAGTCAAAGTCGAAATCAAAGAAAATTTCTAGTTCAAGATTGAATTCAAATGCTAATAGAATATCAAACTCAAACTCAAATCCAAATGTTATAAATGTCGTTTCAAATCCAAGCTCAAATCCAAATGTAATAAACGTCATTTCAAATCCAAGCTCAAATGCAAATAAGATTTCTTCTTCGAATTCAAATTCAAATATTAACAATGCTTCAAAACCTGTAACAAGTCCAAATAAAGCGCCAAACACAATCCAAGGCACAAATGTTAGGAGAATATCAAGCTCTAGCTCAAGTTCAAGCATTAGAGATGTCTCGTATACAAGCACAAACGTGAATAATACAATGACAACAAAACCAACCACAACAAACACAAATAACGGTAAAGTTACTAATACTGTCACAACCACAAAGATCACTAAGATTACAAATCCAAACACAACAACAAACATTATTAAAATAACTAACTCAAACACAACTACAAGTATCACTAAAATAACAAGCACAGATGCTACTACAGGTCAAAATAAAATAGCTAGCTCAAAAACAGACACAAACATCGCTAAAATAACAAATCAGAACACAAATGCAAACCAAAATAAAGTCACAAATCCAACAACAACAGCAAACACCGCTAAAACGGCAAATCCAAATCCAACAACGAACCAAAATAAAGTTGCAAATGCAGCAACAACAACAAACATTAATAAAGCAGCAAACTCAAATCCAACAACGAACCAAAATAAAGTAACAAATACAAACACAAATCAAAACACAGCAACAAACCAAAATAAAGTAACAAATACAAACACAAATCAGAACACAGCAACAAACCAAAATAAAGTAACAAATGCAAACACAAATCAAAACACAGCAACAAACCAAAATAAAGTAACAAATACAAACACAAATCAAAGCAAAGTAACAAGCCAAAATAAAGTAACAAATCCAGCAACAAATCCAAATAAGGCAACGAATCCAGCAGCAGCAACAACAAGCCAAAATAAAGTAACAAATCCAGCAACAAATCCAAATCAAAATAAAGCTGCAAGTTCAACCGTAAACACAAGCATTACTAAAGTAACGAATCCAAACACAAACACGAATCCAGCACCAAGCTCAAACAGAAATACAAGTGCAAACACGAATAAAGCATCAAATGCTAATGCGAACGCGAGTAAAATTACAAATCAAAATTCGAATACATTCAAAGTCATGAGCCCAACCTCCAAAAACACCACAAAGCAGGCCCAGACAGCCGCTGCTTCTCGCCAGAAAGCAAGCACGAACCCAAATGCAACTAAAGCAGCAGCACCAGCAGCCGTCCAAAAGGTCACTCCAAATTACAACAGCGACTCAAGTTCATTTTCAGATTTTGATGCCAATGCGCACAACGGCATCAAGCCAGCTGAGAGGAATCCAAGCCCGACTCCTTTCGAGCAGCAGGTGAACTATGAGTTCAAACCGAAACAGCCTGATCCGTATTATTATGAAGAGTCGAGCACACAATCGTATCTAAGCACACAGACAGAATCAAATTCTTTTGGCTTTTTAGAGGAAGGTGAATTAAATGACCTAAACGATTCTGATTCGAGCTTGCTTAATTATTCAACTGCAACATTCAATTCTAGCTCAGCATATGGGAAGCCTTCAAAAAGAATGACATATTCAAAACCAAAAATTAAAACACCAATGCAAAAACAGAAAAACTCGAATAATTCAAAATCTCCGAAGATTAAATCTTAGAAAAATATGATTTTTTTTATGTATATCTTTTGTAAACTTATTATTATTTTATCATCATTTGATATTTTTTTTGTAATTCTATTTTTTTTTATTTTTTGAATATTTATCTATTCAACAAATTTCTCTTCATTTCCAGATATACTGAAATTGAAAATGCCATATACTTTATAAATTTGGTCTAAATATTAAAGATCTGATGAGATTCTTGAAGATTGGTATTAAATAATAATTTAGAAATCTACTTTTGGTTTAGAACTAAAATACTAAGATATTTAAGGTAAGTGTTAAATGCATATTTCCATATTTAATAAATAGGATTCAGGAAAAATAAGAATATATTTAAATTTTTATTTTTAAAATATGTATTGAAATGCGTTTAAAATTCCGAAAGTTTTTCAAAATTGAAACTTATTTATTTGATTATAAAATGAGCAAGTACTTTATTTGCTTATAATTACACTATTGTATAATAAAATTTATTAATTTATAATTAAATTAACGTATAATGATTAATTTATATATATATATGCCAATTTTATAATTTCAATGACATCGTTATATATTTAAACGATTAAATAATACGTTAATATATGTTGAATGCTCATTTCTAAATATTTTTAAAAGATTTATTATCATTCTAATAAATATCCAGTCCGAACATTAATTCAAAATTCTAATTCAAAAGTTTTGAATCATATTTGAAATAATCAATTTTATATATATAAATAATATATTGATTCCATTTCAAGTAAAATATTATAGAAAATTTCATATTTTTTAAATAACGTTTTTACGATTTTTTCTATTACGATATTACCATAATTCTGAAACTTTGAATTAAACCATCAATTTTTTTGAAAACATAATCCTTTATAATTGAAAGTGCTTAAACTTTTTGATAAAGTATCTTAAACTCAATTCGGAAATGAAAATTTCCAATTGGATTATTTTTCGATATATCTCAATTAAAAAATATTTTGAAATTAATTTTATTATAAATATAATTTATATATCATAATATGTATCTGAAAAATCAAAAATATAATATATAAACGTTTGTTTAATAAGATATTATATTTTTAAATTGAATGAAACGTGAAAATTAAAAAAATAAGTTTAAAATGCTAAAATTCAAGCGAGAAAAAGGTGATGATAAACCTATCTTTCCTCGCCTTGGAACATTAAGTTTTGTAGATTTTATGTTTTGTTGCCTTAATATGGCCATAGGAACTGGCGCGCTTCGTTTAGGAACGGCTTTCATTTCTGGATTTTTATTTAGCCATCTTTTAAACACATTTGTTGCAATTGTAACATTGTATTCCTTAAAATTATATGTTTTATCAGCTGCTTACTATCAAGAGAATACTTTTGAAGATATTTGGTCTCACGCTTTTCCAAAATATACCGTTTTTATCCCAGAAATTTGCTCAATTGTCAAGCCATTACAAACTGTTATGAGTTATACTTCATTTTTACAAGGCTCATTGGTAGCAATTTTAACCCAAGTTATTCGATTAATAAATCCAAATTCTGACGATATAATTAGCAGGCTTGGCAATTTCAAAATGCTAATAGGATTTTTACTTGTAATAGTTGTATGGGGGCCTACCAGTTTTTGCACCAATGTTAGGTATAATGTTTATATTTCATATGTTTCAGTTTCTCTTTTTTTAATCGTTTCTATTTATATCATAGCCCAGTTTGTTGTTAGTGTTAATCGTGATGGATTTGATCCTCAACATCGTTTTAAATTATTTGACTTGAAAGATCATGTCACGTCCAGTATAATGTCTTTCGCTTTTGCTTACAATCTTTATCCATTTCCATGGCCAGGCTTAAAACATCACAAGGATCCCAGTATGAAAAGCTTATCAAGGACGTTTATCTTTTCAATCATTACATGCTATTTTTTATATGCAATTGTTGGTACATTTAGTTATTTAACATTTTTCGACACGAAGACAGGCAGCATTATTATCGATTTTTACCCCTCAGAAACCTTTCTTGATAAACTTTTGATAATTATTGGAAATATATTTACATTCGTCTATATTTTATTGACAATACCTTTCAGAATCAATGGATGCCGATACGCAATTTTAAACGCTTTTTATAAAAAGAGCGAGTTTCCTCCAGATGTTTGGGGACCTACAGGTATTACAGTTGCCCTTATAGCTCTTGCTTTAGCAAACTCTGATGCTGAAGTCCGAAATATAATATCTTCTTTGGGTGATGTTCTCTCAATTATATTGATGTTTGTATCTGCAGTTTTTTACTTAAGAGCCTATGGAACCAAAAACAAGCTACATTTGGTTGGTGCAATATTAGAAGCTATTATAACGTTAGCGGCATTTGTTTTTATAATATATAATAATTATATCGCATAACCGGCATTTTTTACAGATTATTTAAAATGTCTTTGTAATTTTTTTAAAAATTTACTGCTTTATTCTATAATATTTTTTTCTTTTATTTAGATTTTAATGCATATCTTTTATTTTTTTTTTTCAATCATGATAATCATCATAATTATCAATCAGAATTTTTACAAAGTTATGAATGGAACTTGATCTCAACGACAATATTAACACTCATTTTTTTTTTTTTTTTGTATTATTGATATTTTCATCACATAACAGGCCAATCTTCACATACAAACACACATTTTTCTATTTCAAATCTCGTAATCACAATCAACCAAGCAAACAAACAAGAAGATAAACAAAGTGGAGGGGATAAAAATGCTTTTTTAATTAAATTAAAACTACTGTTAAGTTAGTATTTTAATAATTGAATTGATTTCCTTGTTTTGAATTTCTCTGACGCGATCAATTTGGAGTTCATTTTCTTGTTTTGCAAGAATCATCTGCTTCTTAATGATGAGGTTTTGGTAGTGAATTCTTTTCACATATTCGTCCATCCTCTGCTTCATGTCGCTTTTTTCTTTATCCAACTTTCTGCTTTCTTCGACAATCGCCTTTTTCTCGCTCTGCAACTGCTCCTTGTCCTTTTTCAGTGCACCAATTTCTTCGACAATCGCCTCTTTCTCGCTCTGCACCTGCTCCTTGTCCTTTTCCAGTGCACTAATTCTGTCGTTAAGATTTTTAATAGCTTCGGTCATTTTTGATTTTGCATTATCAATCTTCTTTTCCAATTCAGAAATTTTATCAAATACTGATTTTTGGAATTCATCAATTTTTTTCGGTTTAAATTCACCACATTTATTTTTAAGTTTTAATAAAATTCTTCGATATTTTTGAATAGCTTCTTTCAAATCACCGCATTCGCTCTGAAGCTGATTCTTGTTATCACTGAGAGTCTTAATTTGCTCATCTTTGTCTTGAACTTGTTTCTCAAGGGATTGAACGTTTCCGTTTAATTGTGAAATTGTTTCTTGGTCTTCTTGACTTTTCTTTGTAAGTGCTTCCGATGACTGCTTGTAGTGGTCAATCCATTTGTCTTTGTCTGCAATTTGAGAATTAAGACTTTCGATTTTTTTCTCGAGTTCACTGGACTTGCTTGAAAACCATGAGGATCTTCCTTTACTTTCTTCGGCCTGCTTGTTCAATTGGCTACTCAAATTCGTTACTTGACTTGCAAGCCTATGATTTTCATCAGCCAACTTTTTCGCTTGACTGTCAAGGTTGTCTTTTTCATAATTTAATTGTTTTAATTGCTGCTTCAAATTCTTAATTTGGTCTTCGTATTCAAAGTTGCTTTGCTGCAAAACTACAACTTGATGCTTCAGTGCTTCTCTTTCATCAGACAGCTGCTTGTTCTTATTTGTCAGTTCCTGAAATTCAGTGCTGCTGTTGCTGCTTTGCTGGGATAAATGGAGGCTTGAATCGAACACGGTGCTGCTGTAGCCACTTTGTTGTTGCTGCTGTGAATGACTGCTTGGATAAGTTTGCTGCAAAAGATCGTTGGTGAAACCACCGCTACTTGCACCATAACCATTCCGTTGCTGAGAATGATTGTTTGGATAAGTTTGCTGTGCAAAACCGTCGTTGGTGCTGCCATAGCTCTGCTGGTGGAACGGTTGATTATCTAGATTAGTTGATTGAGAGTTGCTGCCATTGTTATTAATATCACATTGTTGCTGCTGGAAGCTGTTGCTGCTTTTAATTTGGCTCTTTAATTGCATATTTTCTGCAGCTAGTTTCTGCACTTGAATCTTAAAATCACTGTTTTCTCGGACAAGCTTTGAATTCTCTACAAACAGGTCATCACTGATTTTCCGGAACCTGTCACTTTCTGCTTTGAGATCTTTTTTACCTTTTCCAAAAATTGCACCAGAGTTTTCTATCAAAGTAGAATTTTGGTCTTTCAAATGCTTGTTTTCTCGTTTTAATACATCAATATCCACTTTTAATGTATATATCTCAGTTTTCAGAGATTCAATTTTTTTTGTTAATTTATTTTCACTTTTTGCATTTTGTGCCGAGTTTTGTTGGGATTGAGACAAGCGTAAACATTCAATTTGACTTTTTAAAGACTCATTTTCATGAATTAAGTTTTGTTGTTCACTGATTTTTTGAGATATGCTATTAAAACAATTTTGGATTATGTTTTGATTTTGATTTTGAATAGAAAAAAAAGAATCATAAAAAGTTGATATTTGATTAATAACTGTATAAAAAAGTTGTTGGTTTGCGTTATATTGAAAACTTTGCATATTTTGTGTGTATTGCTGTTTTAAATAAGAAATATTAAATGTGTTACAAAAATTTGTTATAATCGAAAATATAGCATTAATATTCATTGATAAATCATTAAAACTTTGATTTATTGAAGCGTCAGGACTGCTGTATGTACTCATTCCTATGAAACTTTGATTTTGTAACGATTTGTAAAATGAAACTTTTGAATATGGCAAATTTTTAATTTATTGAATTTTTTCTATTGATCTCTCAAAACATTATCGTTTTATAGAATTTTTTACTCACTCTTAAAAAACAATTTACTCAGCTTTGGATAAATTTCACATGAATATTTTTTTTATTTTTAATACATATATATATTTTATTTAAATATACTCGAAAAACCATAAAATACTTGAGAATTTGAAATATTTTGCTTCATCGAAAATTCAAAACTTTGAGTAAAGCTTTAAATCATCAGATGTTTTGAGTAAACCATTATGCAATTATTAAATAAATACTAGACTTTAAATCATCAATAATATCTTTTCATCATTTGACGCCCTTGAATGAAAATAGGATGTCTTTTTGATTAACGATAGTTATTCTGGATTATAAAACTGGTTAATGTGTTAATACTCATCATTTCCAACTCAAAATAACCTGCAATGCAAAGGCTAGAATAATTATAAATATTAGTAGATTAGAACTTAATTGATATAAAAGTCATGTTAAAAATGAAATTTGAGTTCAATGAATATTTTTGAAAAAATATTCAAAATAATCTTGCTAACTTTCAAATTAAAAAAAGACAACATTATTCACCTAAATGAAAATGTCTATTCCTCAATTTGGTAACCTTTTGGCTCTAGTTTCTATTTTTAATCATTGAATCTATACAAAAATATTTATCAAAAACGTTCTTCATCCATTTATTCCGTAAAATAATGACAAAATACTTTTGCAAATATCATCATTTATTTTATTTATTAAACTTGAAAGTATTGTTTCAAATGGAAACCCGAAAAAAGCATTTTTACAAGATAAAGTTAAGGAATGCGGAGATACTTATGCTCAAAATAATTCGGATAAAGAAATAACTCTTCAAATGTTTTTGTATTCAAAATTTTTTTATTTCGTCATTAATTCAATATTTAAGTACAATGAAAGCATGCCTCATTTTTCATCTTTTGTTATATCTTATTTATCCCAAAACTTTGAGAAATTATTCATTAATACAAATCCTGATCATGAAATAATTATCACTTTTTTTAGTAATGATGATAATTCTCAATATTTCAATGGAAAAAAAAAAAAAAAAAAAAAAAAAAAAAAAACTAGAATAAAATTCACTGATTCTCGAGTTGAATCAGATTAAACTGTTTTGACTTTTAATTATGATATTAACGATTAAAATACCAAATGAATCATTTATTGCTTTTTTTTCTTCCTAATGCAATTATCAATTGCATCAAAATCTGTAATAATTTTGTTTCATTGAAATATTGAGAATATTCATCATTGCTAAAAAAAGTGATAATTATTTCATGATCAGGATTTTTACCGATTCTTACCGCCAGCCGCCGATTCTCGACTCGGCTTCGCTTCGTTCAGCCTCGCTCGACGCCCGCCAGGCGGTATGTAGTCTCGGTAAAAATTATGTAAAAATATAAAAAGATTTGTTTTTTCAATTATTTAATTTTCAAAATTTAAAATAAAATAAAATATCAATATTATTAGGATGCTTTTATAATGATCAATATTGAACATTAATTGGAAGTCAAACATTACACTTCATTGAAAAAAATGAACCAACAGTGGAATTTCGATGGTTATTGTATCAATTTTCTATATTTCAATTGGTAAAAAAACTGTTCCAGCGGCAACTCCAGGGACAACAAGTATTTTTTCAAAAAAATAGCCGCTACCTGAGTGATGTAGTAAAAATTCCGGAATATTAGATTACAAAGAACTAAAAAAAGCAAAAAAACTTAAGAATTTGTAATATTTTGTTCATTGAAAATTCAACACTTTGAGAAAGTTTATTATTGAATAAATACTAGACTTTAAATGGCCAATAAACACATTTCATCAATTAATTCTTTTGTGAAAAAAAAAAAAAAAATATGATATCTTTTTGATTAGTAACTGTAATAGTATATAATGCGTTAATTTGTTAATTCTGGTAATTTTAAACCTAAAATAATCACCAATTTAAGACATATAAGAAATACATATATAGGTGGACTCGAACTTGGTAGAGTATAAATTGAGTGATTTAGAATATTTTTTTGAATACATTAACATCTTCATATCAGAACTCTTCATAACTTTTTAATCAAAAAACGAATGATACATATATATCTATTATTGTAATATTGCTTTTTTTGTTACTGCAATTTTATGCTTTGAGAATAAAAAAAGTTATTTTTGAGAAGAAAGTCTTTTAGAAAATTGCGAATGATTAATTAATTGAATTTTTTATTAAGTTAAGATGAGTAAGGTGGAATTTTTTCTTTGTGTTGTTTTATTAAGGTTTCGACTTCATTTCTTTCTTGCTCTGTTAGTTCAAGAAGATTGAATTCGTGATGCTCAATATCTTCACAAATGTCATTGAAACTTGGTCGTTCATCTGGCTTAAAGTTCCAACAAGAGTCGATCAAATCATTAGAAAATGACGTGAAAGTGGTTGGGATTTCAGCTTTTTGGCCATTACAAATGTCTCGAATTGAGATTCTTGGCATTTCACCTCCGCTTAAAATGAAGAAGACGATGACACCGAATGAGTAAACGTCTGCTTTTTCATTGTAATCTTCTTCATTCATGACTTCTGGTGACATGAACTTTTGTGTGCCAATGCCTTTCGTCACTTGCTCTCCCGCAGTCATCAATTTGGAGATTCCAAAATCACAAATTTTGATTGTTCCATCTGATTCAATCAAGATGTTTGTTGGCTTCAAATCACGATGAATAACTTTTTGAAAGTGAACGTATCTCATTCCTTCTGCAATCTGATAAATCATGAAAACGATTTTGGCATTATTAAACAACTTTTCTGTAATAACTTTGTGAAGATTCATTGGACATAAATCAAGAAGGATTGATGGAGGATTGGTTTCATCACTGAGGAATATTCCATGCGTTTTCAATATGTTTGGATGATCCATCATGTTCATGATTTCGTATTCATTAATGAAATGTTCAAAAGATTCATGTGTGTTACCTGTTGTTATATCCATTATTTTCAGTGCATACATCGTTTTCCTCGCAACTTTCACAACTTCAGCACCATTTCCGAGTCCAATTCTTCCTAGATTTTCAAGATCGTGAATCGTGCGAGAATCAAGGATTTCAATTTCTTTAGTTCTTTGTTTCAGGCACTGAATGTTGGCACGCAATTCTTCTTCACAATTGCTTTTATCATTTTTAGGAACCTCCGCTAGTTTTGACTTTATATCATCAATCTTTTGGCTCAATTCAGAAATTTTATCAAGTGCTGAATTTTGGAATGACTCCAATTTCTTCGGAGTTTCTTCTTCACAATTGCTATTGATCTTCTGAAAGATTCCTCGATAGATTGGAATCGTTGCTTTCATTTGATTGTGGTTTTCACTCAAATCATTGTATTCTTTCTGAAGTTGATTCTTGTCGTCATTGAGAGTCTTAATTTGCTCATCTTTGTCTTGAACTTGTTTCTCAAGGGATTGAACGTTTCCGTTTAATTGTGAAATTGTTTCTTGGTCTTCTTGACTTTTCTTTGTAAGCGCTTCCGATGACTGCTTGTAGTGGTCAATCCTTTTGTCTTTGTCTGCAATTTGAGAATTAAGACTTTCGATTTTTTTCTCGAGTTCACTGGACCTGCTTGAAAACCATGAGGATTTTCCTTTACTTTCTTCGGCCTGCTTGTTCAATTGGCTACCCAAATTCGTTACTTGACTTGCAAGCCTATGATTTTCATCAGTCAAATTTTTCATTTGACTGTCAAGGCTGTCTTTTTCATAATTTAATTGTCTTAATTGCTGCTTTAAATTCTTAATTTGGTCTTCGCATTTATAGTTGTTTTGCTGCAAAACTACAACTTGCTGCTTCAGTGCTTCTCTTTCATCAGACAGCTGCTTGTTCTTATTTGTCAGTTCCTGAAATTCAGTGCTGCTGTTGCTGCTTTGCTGGGATAAATGGAGGCTTGAATTGAAGTTAGCGCTGTTGTTGCTTATAATTTGGCTCTTTAATTGCATATTTTCTGCAGCTAGTTTCTGCACTTGAATTTTTAAATCACTGTTTTCTCGGACAAGCTTTAAATTCTCTAAAAACAGGCCATCACTGATTTTCCGGAACCTGTCACTTTCTGCTTTGAGATCTTTTTTACCTTTTGCATAATATGCACCAGAGTTTTCTGTCAAAGCAAAATTTTTGTCTTTCAAATGCTTGTTTTCTCGTTTTAATACATCAATATCCACTTTTAATGTATGTATCTCAGTTTTCAGAGATTCAATTATTTTTGTTAATTTATTATCACTTTTTGCATTTTGCGCCGAGTTTTGTTGGGATTGAGACAAGCGTAAACATTCAATTTGACTTTTTAAAGACTCATTTTCATTAATTAAGTTTTGTTGTTCACTGATTTTTTGAGATATGCTATTAAAACAATTTTGGATTATGTTTTGATTTTGATTTTGAATAGAAAAAAAAGAATCATAAAAAGTTGATATTTGATTAAGAACTGTATAAAAAAGTTGTTGGTTTGCGTTATGTTGAAAACTTTGCATATTTTGTGTGTATTGCTGTTTTAAATAAGAAATATTAAATGTGTTACAAAAATTTGTTATAATCGAAAATATAGCATTAATATTCATTGATAAATCATTAAAACTTTGATTTATTGAAGCGTCAGGACTGCTGTATGTACTCATTCCTATGAAACTTTGATTTTGTAACGATTTGAAAAATGAAACTTTTGAATATGGCAAATTTTTAATTTATTGAATTTTTTCTATTGATCTATCAAAACATTATCGTTTCATAGATTTTTTTCAACTCTCTTAAAAAACAATTTACTCAGCTTTGGATAAATTTTACATGAATATTTTTTTTATTTTTTATACATATATATATTTTATTTAAATATACTCAAAAAGCCATGAAATACTTGAGAATTTGAAATATTTTGATTCATTGAAAATTCAAAATTGGGAAATCGTAATCGCCCGTAATCGTAATTGGATTTAAAAATTATAATTATGGACAAACAATCTTGCAATTAGAAGTTACACTTGGATTTTTGTCCATACACCATTATACTTCTTTTATTTTTATGATTTTTGCTTGATATTTTCAGTATTCAGTATAAATATTTCAAAAGTATATGCATATATATACTTTTCAGAAATAATTATTATACAAAAATTCTCAGATTTTAAGTTTGCTTTAAAATTATGACAAAAATTTTACGGCTGACCCCCTATTCTAAAAATTATTAAAAAATAAGTTTTTATAGAAGTAGTTGAACAAATTTCTCTTTGAAATTAGCGGCTCTAATTCATAAAACATGGAATTAAATGTATACTGATAATATATGCAAAGTTTCATTACTTTATCTCGAATAAATCTCGAAAAAAACAATAATAAATTTTCAATTGCTAAATAACTGAACATGTTCAAAAAGTGACTCGTCCAGTTATATTTGGCCGACGATGGAAGGTGAAAATTAACCTATAACCGTCCGGTCAATTCCGATTTCCCAAAAAAAGCAATGATTAATATTTAATTTTTTTACTCTACAAAGTCTGATAATAAAATAAAACATAGAGGGAGGTCAGTGCTTCTTTGATCTGGCAGGGAGGTAGCTGCAGTTCAGCTGTTCAGTCTGCAAATCGTAAATTTTCATGAAAGTCGACTGCCTCGGCCTGTGGCACCTTCCATCTGGCGCAGCCTTGCAGCACTCTTGCGCGCTGCCGTTGCTGAAGCTCGAGTCGTTCCCTCCGATTCTGAACTTGAAGTACTGGTTTTCGTTCGAAAGCTTATCGTCGAGGTACCTGTCGTTTCCGGCAGTGATCTCGAGGTCGCTGTCGCTGTCGTTGAAGAAGAACTGGTTCTTCGAGATTGGCTCATCGTCCTTCCTGCGGTCGTGGACCTTCCTCCTCCTTCGCTTGCTCATTGCGTCCTTCATCATCTTGTCGTAGTCGATGTCCTTGTTTTGGATGTAGGGATTGACGCTGCTATCGTAGCGGTTTTGTGAACTGCTCTTGACGATAGGCTTCTCAATCGGTGAGGTGAATATGGAGGACAGCGAGTTGTCATTCATGTCATAACGATCATTTTGCATTGAATTGCTTTTGTTTGACTGAGGGCGGCTCTTGCTGCGCGGATCGCGGCTCTGGACGCTCCTGCAGCGCCTCTTGTCGTTGTCTTTGGTGCTCGCCTTCTTAATATGATTGCTCTTGCCCTTGGTTTCTCTTTCTTTAGATGCGTCTGACGCTTTTTCTGTTGCTTTGACTTTTTCTGAACTATTGAATATTTCTGACTCACTGAATTTTTGTGAACTATGAACTTTTTCTGACTCACTTAATTTTTGTGAACTATGAACTTTTTCTGACTCACTTAATTTTTGTGAACTATGAACTTTTTCTGAATCATCAACTTTTTGTGAACTATGGACTTTTTCTGAGTCACTAACTTTTTGCGAGCTCTGGATTTTTTCAAAATCAATAGCTTTTTCAGAATTTTCCACTTTTTCACTATCTTTGGATTTTTCAGAGTCAGTTGGCTGCTTCTTTGCTTTCTTCACCTGCTCTTTATTGTTCTTCGGCTTGGCAGCTGCTGGCTTGCTTTCCTCCTTTGGCTTCTCTTCCTGCTTCTTGGCCGCCTGAGTCAGTGGCTTGTTGTCACTTTTTGGATCATTTTTTGGAGGCTTTGAAGAAGTTGACACTGAGTTTCCGCGGACCTTTACCTGCTTCTTCGGCTTCTGCTTCGCTGCATCCGAGTTTTCGTCCAGTGAAGTGACAGACACCTGAGGCTCCCCATTCAATTTTGAGATGAGGATTTTAATTCCCACCTTCGACTTTTTGAGGGGGAAATTTTTCGGTATTTCAGACTCGCTGACAGCAAAAGGGGACAGCTCAAGTTTGGCCTTATTTTTCACATTTTCTTGATCGTCCACCTTTTCACTTTTTTCAGCAGACTTCTTCACCGCAACCGGCGCGTCGCTGCTTGCCATTCTCTTCGCCGTCTCCTCCCTGTCGAGCATCCTGACGTGGTCCATCGGCGAGTAAACCTGCTTTGATAGCGGCTGACGGTTATTTTGAACTTTTTCAGTGTCTTCTTCAGGCGCGTCTTCCTGCGACAGCAAGAACGGCCTCTCCGCGTCCTTCGTCGGCGTCACCTTCCAGATCTTCGAGGGCGACCTCTCGTCGGCCTGCGAGCTGATTCTTTCCTGCGGCTCGATGCGCGTCTGCTCGACTTCCAGCTCGTTCTTCGGGATCTCCGAGCGCTCGTCGAAGATGCTTGTGTAAATCGGCGAATTCGGCGAGCTTGCGACTCCTTTCTTCGGCGTCGAGAACTTGAAGTTTTCGCTGTTGTTCAAGCTCACAATCATCGAGCTGCTCAACTTCGGCTGAGAGTCGTTGACCTTCTTCCTCCGACGCGAGCCAGGCGACGTTGGGAAGAAGATTGGCGCAAAGTCACGCGGCGGATCTTCCGCTTGCTCAAACGGCCAAATTCGGTCTGAATCGAGGAAGGACGAATCTTCCTTCTTGTCAACAGAAGTGGACCTGTTTGTAACCGTTTTTTGAGGCTCGCTTTGAAGTGACGTTGCCGATGTGCTTGGCGTATTCTTTATCGGTTTCCAAACGGTTTTGACAACTTTTTGATTACCTCGCTGGCTAATGTTGTACGAACTGTTCGACGTCGAGTTCTGCGTTGTGCTCGAAAGCTTGGAGATGCTTTTGGCTGTCGTGGCGTCGCTTTCCGGCTCTCGCCTGCTCTTATCGTTGTCACCAGCTAGCTTGCTCTCGTCAAGCGGAAACTTGATTGAGCTCACATCTATCGCGATGCATGTCTGTGCAACTTCCTCGCTGCTCGGCTGGTTTGCCGAACTGCCTTGCTCAACTGGAGGGGCGCCTGACTGAATGCTGCTGTCAATGTCGATGCTGACCTTCGTCTTCGTTGCTTCTGTCTTCGAGCTGCTCTCAATCTCGTCAATGCTGACTTTGGCCTTCACTGCGTCGTTCTTAGGGATGCTTTCGATGTCGTCGATGCTGACGTTCGTCTTCGTTGCTTCTGTCTTCGAGCTGCTTTCAATCTCATCGATGCTGACTTTTGTCTTTGTTGCGTCGTTCTTCGAGCTGCTCTCAATGTCGTCAATGCTGACTTTGGCCTTCGCTGCGTCGCTCTTAGGGATGCTTTCGATGTCGTCGATGCTGACGTTCGTCTTCGTTACTTCTGTCTTTGAGCTGCTTTCAATCTCATCGATGCTGACTTTTGTCTTTGTTGCGTCGTTCTTCGAGCTGTTTTGCGCTGTATCCAAGTCCTCGAGTATTGCGCTGCTTTCGAGGGCCAGCTCGTTGTTTGGCGGGGCTTCGTATGTGTCCTCTTCGTGGACGCACTCAATCTCAACTTCATCGTTCGCCTCTTCTTGCTCTTTGCGACTTTTTTCAGGTTGGATGGCCGGCTGCTCATTCTGGGCATCGTTTCCGTCACTTTTTTGAGTTTGATCTTGAGTGGTCAATTTTTGACCTTCTTCTGAATTTTGATTATTTCTGTTAACATTATCACTGGCACTTTTTTCAGCTTGCCTTTTGAGGCTCTCGTTCTCTTCCTGAAGCTGCGAAATTGAATCAAGCCGTTTTTGTAAAGTATTCAAAATTGAATCAAAGTTATTTTCTTTGTGGTCAATCTTGAGTGTCTCGCACAGCTTCTGCGTGAAGCTGTCGACTTCTGGGGACTTGCTGGCCTCATCAGCTGCCATTTGATCGTTCTCAATCAAATCGTTGCCGTTTTCAGGGGAAGGACTAACCGCTTTTTGGTCTGAATTGTCGCTCGGCTGCTGCGCGCAGGAGAGGACAAGCGCCTTGAGCGATGAGAAGAGCTGTGGAATCTTGTCTTCAACACTGAGACTTGTGTCGTTTGATATGCTGCTTATTTTTTCTAGCGACTCATTGAATTTGTTATTATCATCAACTTTTTGAGAGGAAGCTTGGTTCTTCAGGTTTGTAAAAGAAGAGAGCTCCTTCTCAATGAGGCTCATGATGCCTTTCTGAGGATCGCTGCTCTGTGCTTCACTTTGTGGGACTAGGTTTGCATCGTCTTCGTTTTCATCGTCTGTGATTTCGTATTCATAGAAACCGCTCTTGCTCGTCAAGTCTCGTTTCAGTTTCAGGTGACGATAGAAGTTCATGCCAAATTCTGATTCCTGCTCTTTCTCTTTCTCTTTCTCTTTCTCTTTCTCTTTCTCTTTCTCTTTGTCTGAGTATCCTTTCACTTCCTCGTCATTGATGTTCTTAGTGATGATTTCTCGAGCAACATTTTCATATCGCTTCGACTCGTTGCTGAAAATGATTCCAACCTTTTCTTCTTCTTTCGAGTTCTCGTTATCGTCATTCGTTTCGTCGATGGATCTGAGTTCAAAGTCGTATTCACTGCTGAATGTCATGTAGCATTCTTCCGTGTATCGTCGTTTGTCTTTGCGCGTCAAAATGATCACAAATGGTTCGTTCTCCAGGACGTGGATCGTGAACTTGAAGAAGATTCCTGACGTAGTGAACGTCTGACGACTGAAATTTTCAACCGTCGAGTGTGAAACCCTCTGACCGTTCGAGTAGACAACGAGAATCTGGTACTGCGGGTAGACATCCTCACAATCTTCCTCTCCTCCTTCTCCTTCTTCTTCGGTTCCAATTGAGCAAATTTTCGGGCTTCTCTTTTCAACCGTCACATGAATTTTCACATCGTCAACAATCTGGCATTTTGCGTCAGTTTTTTCTTCCTCTTCACTTTGCTTTTTGGTTTTGACACGGACGTTTTTCATTTTGAACACGAATGCTTGTCGTTCTTCAAGATGAACTTCTTCTGACTTGATGTCATAACCGTCGTGATCACCTGGCTCAAGCTTCGTCATGATGCTCCTGACGTGGAACTCTGGATTCACTGCTTTACAAACATCGAACGATGAAAAGTACCTGAAAAAGTCGCAGTCATTCATCCAGAAGGTGGCATCGCTTTGGCCAGCGTATCCAAGTTTCCTTTTCATATCACATGTCCATAATGATGATGTTGAGGACCAGTCCCCAAGCCATTCTTCGTCAGTTTTGGGGTTCCTTAGGCAGATAAATTTTTTATCGTCTTCGTATCGAACTTTTTCTATCAAATATGTACGTGATGGAACTAATCCTTTATCTTTAATTTCTTCTTCTTTAACTTCATTTTTGAGTTGCCTGACATCGATGTCTGCTCCAAGGACAGAATTTTCATATTGCCATTTCATCATTTTGGAAAAAAGATAATCATTGAGATTAAAATCTTCAGTATTTTCGGATGCGCTAGGACTTTGCTGAAGGGCCTGCTGCGAATTTTGTTTTGAATTTTGTTTATTTGTTCGCTTTTCGAGAAGACTGTCAATAGTATAAAAACAGGGATAATAACCAAAAAGATGATAAATTCCTTGTGATAATGTACCATTGATAATTGATGTATAACTACCTTGTAATTTCGCATACGCCTTCTCAACAAGACAAAACCAAGCTGAATACTTAAGCGAAGTTGGTCGACTGAAAAGAGGATTTCGACTTCCTCGTTTAAATGGAATTAATGTATCAATTAATACTGGTGTTCGTCTACCAAAAACATGAAAATAGATTACAACTGCTCCACACTTTAAATTTACGGTATCTTCTTTCTCTTCCGAAATACTTCGTGTATCAAATAATTTGGGAACAATTTCTGGTTGTTTCGCAATTCGAATTAATGATGAAATAAAATATGAGTCGTTTATTTCTCCTTGTTCAACCGCTTCTTCTGAAATTAATTCTTTTTTAAAGAGTGGTGCCGTATAAAATTCATCAATTCTACGCCACGTACAATTTTCTTTGTCCAAAGCGAGTTGTGTTTCTTTTATTTTGGAATTTGGGTGAAAATTTGGATCTTTGAAAATTTCTCCATTTTCACGATATCGTTTTAAAATATCTGAATATTGTTGCGCTTCAATGAAGAAATCTTCGTAATGTTTCATGTTAATAAATAGAAAATAAGATACAAGAAAATTTTAAATATTGAAATAAATAATTCAAATAAACGTCTCAAAAAATTTCGTATGGATGATATTTTGATTATTTGAAATTATCTTCATGCATTTATTATATATATGGAATTATAAGTATGATATTAAATTTAAATTAATTTATTAATATATAATTGTATATTATATAATATTTTTACTCTTAAAATAAATATATATTTGTTTTTTTTCTCACTTAAGTAATTGAAAGTTAATAAAACAAATATTTATTGATTATATTAAAATTCAAAAAGAGAATAATAAGATAATTATATTTTTTAATAATATATATATGCATTTAATATTAAACAATTATATTATAATTCATTACATTGTAATACAATGAGATAAATGCGAAAAGTAATATACAAATCTTATCTATGTTCAGTGATAAAAAAATATTAATATACTAGTAAAAAAAAAGAAACCTTACAATATTTGCATATATTAAAGTCATAAAAAACATTTAAAATATATTATAAAGAATAACAATTTTCAAAAGTAATTTTGGACAATGAAGAACATTAAGAGAAAAAACATATATCTATATTCACTCATTGTTTTACACGTCATATAACATCAAAATATTTATTTATCGAAACGACAGATAAAAAAAAAATGAAAAATGCTTTCATTGATGCCACAAAAGATAGAACTTTTTTTTGAGGCCGTTTATTTTTTAATTATAATGAATGATGATCATAATCAAAAGGTAAAAGTAGATAATATTATTTATTCAATTGATGAAGAAACACAAACAGCATGTGCTATTGATATTAGCACATATCCAAGTCTTTTTAATATATTTATTCCACGATCAATCCAGTATCAGTCTCATGAATACATTGTTACAACTTTAAAATGGTTTGCAACCAGAAGAACAGAACAATATACGTTAAATTTCGCTCCAGATTCTGAAATTAAAAAAATAGGCCATGGCATTATTAGCGGCACCTCGATTGTTAGCTTAACCATTCCACCAAGTGTTACTATACTTGGAGAAGAGTGGTGTGACAGTACATCGAATTTAATAAAAGTGATAATTATGCCAAACAATCCGAGATACAAGAACTATGATGAAAAAATGGTCATTGGAAAAAGTGACATTGAAAGTGATGAGTATGATGTTCTTGTTTTCGTATCTAGAGATGTCCAATCAGTTACAATTCCATCAAATATTAAGATCATTGGTCCCAATTCATTTGATAATTCACAAATTGAAAGCATATCGATTTCACCTCACATCACTCGAATTTGCACTCATGCTTTCAATTTTTGCACGAAGCTTAAAAGTGTTGAAATTCCTCCAGATTCAGAACTTCAAGTCATAGAAGATTATGCATTTATAGAAACAAAAATTGAGAGCATTTTTATTCCACCTCACCTCACCGAACTTGGCAAAGGCGCTTTTTTTGATTGTGAGAGTAATCGGCGTGTTGAAATACCGCCGAATTCAGAACTTAGAAAGATCGGAGAAAGTGCTTTTTCTGATAATCCGATTGAGAGTCTTTGTTTGCCTTCGACAGTTTTTCGAATTTGCCAACATTGACGAAATTGACACTCATGCCAAACAATCCGCATTTCATGTATATTGACAACAAGTATCTTGTTGGCAAAAGTGTAGAAAACAGCGATGAATACGATGTTCTTCTTTTTGTTCGACGCGATCTTCACAAGGCAATAATTCCTTCATTTATAAAGAGAATAGCAGCTTTGGCATTTGATTACAGCAGTGTGAATTATATTTACATTCCACCAAGTGTTGAAGAGATCGGTTATAACGCTTTCTTTTGGTGCACAGAGCTTGAGCACGTTGAGATTTCACCCGATTCAGAACTTAAAAGCATTGAAAGTTATATATTCGAATATTCTACCATCAAAAGCTTCACTATTCCTTCAAAATTAACTAAAATTCCTGAATTTTGTTTTGAAGACACTGAATGTCTGGAATACGTTGATTTCCAGCCAAATTCTCAGCTTGAGGTCATTGATAAACACGCCTTTTGTAATTCCGCCATTAAAAGCATTATTATTCCACCTTCTGTGCAAAAGATTGATCCATACGCTTTTGAACAATGCTTCTCTCTTCAAATAGTTGAATTCGATGAAAAATCAAATATCAAAATGATTGAGGAGATCAACTTTCAATTCATTAAAGAACAAATTTTAATGATTCCGAGCAAACTTGTGAAAAGCAAACCTTTCAGAAATAAGGACGCTATTATCGATTTCTTCTGGAGGTATTTGTGAAAATAAGAAGCAATAATTCTCTTAATTAATTGCTATATATTTAATATTTGTGTAACTTAACAAATTTTTTTTTTTTTAATTAGATTTAATCTTTTTTAATATTTTGAATTATTCAACTTTGTATCATTAAATAAATATATTTTAGATTGAATTTAAATAACAAAAACATTAGTAAATCAATTTTTATATATATATATCATATAAAATATATAATTTGATTACAATTTTTATTTTTAAATTACAGATCTGTAAAATTCTGTTTAAATTCTTATTCTCCAGTCTTTTTCTTATTATTAGGAACAGTGACTTTTTCCTGAATATCATTACATTTCTCTTTAAGGATCGAATTGACCTGCAATGCTGCCTGCCTATCAGTTTCAACAATATCAAGCTTGTTTCTGAGCTCGTAAACCTGCTTTTTCAGTTCTAAACAATTTTTTTTAAGTTGGAGAATCTCAATCTCTTTATTTTTGTCTGGACCGACAGACAGCCTTTTCCCATTGTTATCTTCAGCGACAATCCTGTTCAACCAATCCTTAGGCAATCTTTTATTGCTTCCTTTTCCTTCACACGAGACAAGATCTTCATCGATTTCACGATTGGAAAGATGACCTGGCTCCAAGTGAAGTTCCTCTTCTATTTGAACGAGTATTACTTTCATCTTTTTTGTTTCCTTGGCTAATTTTTTGACTTCTTCAGAAATCAGATTATATTCATTTGAAGAATGTGTTTGGTCCTTCTTGCTCAAGATAATTTCTCTAACTGTCTCCAAACCGACAACTGTCTTTTTACCTACCAAATCAAGCAAAGTATTTGGCTGAAGATCGAGACATTCCTCTATTTTTTGAAGAATATCTTTTTGAGAGCTTATTTGGTCCTTATACTCATCAAAACTTCCGGACTCATCGAGCAGCGAGATTGAGCGTGTGTCTCCTTTTGACTTCAACAGAGATGTTGCCTTATTGAGCTTTATTTTTGTAGTGTTTAGCTCTGTTTGGAGGAGGATGAAGTTGCTTGTCACCTCGTCGAGCTTTCCAAGTTCTCCCTTGTAACTTTCTAAGTATGAATTGGCCTGTTCAAGGTCAATTTGAAGCAGTTTTATTTGTTCCTTTAGCTTTGAGTTTGCTTTTAGAGAGTTCTCGTGCTTCTCATTCAGGATCTTCATGTCGCTGATCATCTTGTTCATCTTCTGCTGCTGCTCGTTGTACTTGGCGACGATCTCCGCGCCCTTCTTCGTGGCGCGCTCGATCTCGAGGTCTCTCTTCTTGATTTCCTCGTCTTTGCGGCTGATTGCGCGCTTCATGTTCTTGCTCGTCCTGGCCATCTCGTTGTTCGACGACTTGCTGAATGTGTTGAGAGTCTCCTGTAGCTCCTGTGCGTGTCTCGCGCTCTCCTGGAGTTCGCTCTTGAGGCGAGAAATTTCGTCCTCAAATTGCTTCATATTTTCAGGCGGTTTTGATCGTTCATCGAGCTTTTTCTGAAGCCTCTGTATCTTCTTTAGCGCTGCCTTGAAATCGCGGGCCATCTCCTTGCTCTCGCTCGCCTTCTTCTCATTCTCAGACAAGATCGGATGCTCCTCGTGAAGAGTGAGGTTGTTGATCTCGTCGCACAGGTCCCTGATCTTGTCCTCGAGAGAGAGAATGCGCGCGTTTGCCTCTTCCAGGCTCTTTGGAAGAGGACTCTCGAGCAGCAATGAGATATCGTCATCGCCCTCCTGCCCAGACTCCTCAGTCTGATGAATCGACCTCTGAATAGTCTGCGACAGCTCCTCTTCCTCCTCGGTGACAAGTTCGACGAGCCTGTTGATGATCCTCTTCATCTCTCTCGTCCTCTTCACGCTTCCGCTGTCTGTCTCAGTTGCTGTTTCTGTGCTGCTTCCGCTCGTGCTTTTCGGCGCCTTTCGACGAATCGTCCTGCGCTTTGGCGTGCTGGTCTGTGGCGTGCTTGACTGTGGTGCGCTTGCCTTCTGCGGGCTCGTCTGCGGAGTGCTTGCCGGCGGCGTGTCTGTCTTAGCCGCGCTGGACTGTGGAGTAATGGAGGCGGGCGTCCTGACGCGTTTTGGTGTGAACGCTGACGATGAGGACACTGAGGAAGGCGTCCTTCCTGGCATTGTCGCTGACGAGATGATTGAGTTTGGCGTCCTGAGGCGCTTTGGAGTGATGGTGACCTTGGTGATGGAGTTTGGAGTAGCCCCTGGCGTGCACGACGAGGAGAAGATCTTGCTTGGCGTCTGCTTTGAGTTGTTGATGAAGGTGAACTGGTCTGACAGCTCGTCGAGCTGCTTTTGCAAGCTTTTGTTCTCCTTTTGGAGGTTGGAGACTGCGTTGAGAATCGACTGCTGGATGTTGCGCTGCGGACTGATCTCAAGTATCTCGCAGAGACTCCGCGTGAATTCTTCAAAGGTCTGATGGTTCTCATTTTGAATCTTATCGTCTTCGTTTTCATCGTCTGTGATTTCGTATTCATAGAAACCGCTCTTGCTCGTCAAGTCTCGTTTCAGTTTCAGGTGACGATAGAAGTTCATGCCAAATTCTGATTCTTGCTCTTTCTCTTTCTCTTTGTCTGAGTATCCTTTCACTTCCTCGTCATTGATGTTCTTAGTGATGATTTCTCGAGCAACATTTTCATATCGCTTCGACTCGTTGCTGAAAATGATTCCAACTTTTTCTTCTTCTTTCGAGTTCTCGTTATCGTCATTCGTTTCGTCGATGGGTCTGAGTTCAAAGTCGTATTCACTGCTGAATGTCATGTAGCATTCTTCTGTGTATCGTCGTTTGTCTTTGCGCGTCAAAACGATCACAAATGGTTCGTTCTCCAGGACGTGGATCGTGAACTTGAAGAAGATTCCTGACGTAGTGAACGTCTGACGACTGAAATTTTCAACCGTCGAGTGTGAAACTCTCTGACCGTTCGAGTAGACAACGAGAATCTGGTACTGCGGGTAGACATCCTCACAATCTTCCTCTCCTTCTCCTTCTCCTTCTTCGGTTCCAATTGAGCAAATTTTCGGGCTTCTCTTTTCAACCGTCACATGAATTTTCACATCGTCAACAATCTGGATGTTCTCTTCGAATGCTTCTTCCTCTTCTTCTTCGTACTCTTCCATTCTTACACGGACGTTTTTCATTTTGAACACGAATGCTTGTCGTTCTTCAAGATGAACTTCTTCTGACTTGATGTCATAACCGTCGTGATCACCTGGCTCAAGCTTCGTCATGATGCTCCTGACGTGGAACTCTGGATTCACTGCTTTACAAACATCGAACGATGAAAAGTACCTGAAAAAGTCGCGATCATTCATCCAGAAAGTCCCTGGATAGCGGCTCTCATTACCTATTTTCTTTTTCATATCAAATGTCAACATGGGAGAGGTGTTTGACCAGTCTCCGAGCCATTCTTTGTCATTTTTCGGGTTTCTGAGGCAGATTAGTTTTTGATTGTTCTCATATCGGACCTTTTCTATCAAGTATGTTCGTGATGGCACTAATCCTTTGTCTCTGATTTCTTCTTCGTCAATTTCGTTACCAGATTGATTAATATATATATCGGTACCAATTATTGAGTTTTGATATTGCCATTTCATTAGACGCGAAAAAATATAATCATTTACATCGAATTCATCGCCATATTCTGATAAACAAGAGTTTTGCCGTGAATTTCGTCTAGAATTTTGTCGAGAACATCGTCTGGAGCTTTGATTTGAATACTGACTTGAACACTGGCTGTCGCATTGACCCGATTCTTGATTGTTTTGCATTTTTTCGAGAAGACTGTCAATAGTATAAAAACAGGGATAATAACCAAAAAGATGATAAATTCCTTGTGATAATGTACCATTGATAATTGATGTATAACTACCTTGTAATTTCGCATACGCCTTCTCAACAAGACAAAACCAAGCTGAATACTTAAGCGAAGTTGGTCGACTGAAAAGAGGATTTCGACTTCCTCGTTTAAATGGAATTAATGTATCAATTAATACTGGTGTTCGTCTACCAAAAACATGAAAATAGATTACAACTGCTCCACACTTTAAATTTACGGTATCTTCTTTCTCTTCCGAAATACTTCGTGTATCAAATAATTTGGGAACAATTTCTGGTTGTTTCGCAATTCGAATTAATGATGAAATAAAATATGAGTCGTTTATTTCTCCTTGTTCAACCGCTTCTTCTGAAATTAATTCTTTTTTAAAGAGTGGTGCCGTATAAAATTCATCAATTCTACGCCACGTACAATTTTCTTTGTCCAAAGCGAGTTGTGTTTCTTTTATTTTGGAATTTGGGTGAAAATTTGGATCTTTGAAAATTTCTCCATTTTCACGATATCGTTTTAAAATATCTGAATATTGCTGCGCTTCAATGAAGAAATCTTCGTAATGCTTCATATAAAAATTAACGAATTACTTAATATTTTGATTTTGATTTTGAGTCCGAAAAAGATACGTTTATTTGAATAATTTTTTAATGAAGTCAAAAACATTTATCTTTTAAATCGATTAAGTATATGCCATTATATAATTTATTGGACAAAAATTGTCTTTATGAAAATTTATTTCCATCGGATTTTGAAAGAATTTTGTTTTATTTGTTTCAGAAAAATTCTATAAATCAAAAATTTTTCGAGGTATGCATATACATTAGAATATATTATACAAATTTCTTATTTTATTTGATAATTAAATTGAAAATCATATTATAATACCATTAAAATTTAAAATTTAAATAAATAATTGCTTTTTATATTAAAAATTTATATCTCATTTAATTAATGCTTAAATAATGATTTATTTTTGATATAAATGAACATTAATACATATAAAAATCACATATTTAATGATATTAATAGTGAAGCTAAGAATCATTCTCAATATTTAATTCGATGAAATTTATTAAACTTATCAAATTGAAATGAATTAACTAAAAAAAGGATATTTTAAGATAAAAAAAGAGATTTAAAATATATCGACAATAATAATTTATAATTTATTCATTTTTCTGATTATTTTGAACATAATAAGGTTGCGAATATCCGCTAAGCTCACAAACTCTTCTTGTAAACAAAATAACAATAGAAATTGGTCTAAAAGATCTAACAACATTTATATTTTTCTGGCGTTCATCATTATCACTCCTTGATTCGATCATGACCAATTTATTAATTCTATCATCAGTCAAAATCATTTTTTCTGTTCTCATCAAATCCAGTTTAAACTGCAAACATTTAGGCTTCAAAAAGTTGATATAAAAGGCTTCTTCAATTTCATTCAAAACTTTATCGAATTCTTTTGAATCCAATTCAAAATTGGGATTATAATTTATTGTTGATTTAGATGAGTTTCCACTCTGGGGACCAAGTCCCTTCTTCATTTTTATATAGAGTGAAATGATCCGCTTTTTGAGAACTTTATAAGCATTTGAATCACTGTTCTTTAAATTCAATTGATGGCTCAAGTCATCAATTTCCAAAGTACAGTGATTCAGTTCTTTTTTCCTTGAATTTAGAGTGCTATTCAATTCACACAAGTTTTTCATAATTGACCTACAACGGCCATATAAAGGTGAATTCATTTTATCGTTTTTATTGTTTGAATTTTGATCGTCTTCATTCAATTTTAATAAGGAGCAGCACTTATCGTAGTCGTAAATTTTCTGAGGCTCGTAAAATGAAATGAAGGTGTTGATGAGCTCAAAAAGTGACATATCTTCAACATCACAAATTCTGTTGTAATTTGGCCGAATCTTTATATACTGTTTAATGTTTATGTTGTCTATTTTAAATGCATAAATGAACCGTTTTTTGCACCTGTCAATTTCGTCATTCAACTTTTTCAATTCAAGTTCAAACGAACTTTTCACTGAAAAAATTTGTTGTTCAGTCACTTCCTTGTTCATCTTCAAAGCGTTCTGACACTCGATAAGCTGAAGACGAGCGTTCTTTGCCTGAAGATTTGCTTGTGCAATTTTTTGGGAGGTTTCACTTTTGAGATCATTTATGTTCTGAAGATCAAGAGTCAACTGCTCCACTTTTTCTTTGAGTTCTTTATTTTCAGTGATGAGTGAGTCAAACGAGTTTTTAATGTCGTTTTCTAGTTTTGCATTTCTGCTTCTAAGCTCACTTATTTCTGTTCTGTTTTTGTTTAACAATTCTTCGTTTTCTTTTTTAATTTTCTTTTTTTTATCTTTGATTTTGTTCACTTTTTCTGTTAATTTCTGATTCTCTTGCAAATTTGAATTAACATTGGCGGTTAGTCTTTGAACTTGGCTTTCATAGGCCTTGACTTGTAGCTTCAAGTCGTTGTTCTCACTCGTCAGCTGCTTCATTTGATTGTAAAGCTTATCATAGCTTTCTTTCTTCTCCTTCATTTTTGTCACTTTTGTCTTCTGTTCTTCAAGCTCTTGTTCTAAACGGTCGCCATTTTTCAAGGCTTCCAAAGCTTCATCCAAATCACTCCTCAGCTGTGAGATTAGTTCATCGTCTTTCTGCTTCATTTGCTTGTATTTCACAATCACCTTTGAAAGCTGGCTTTCAAGTTTTGCCACTTTTTTCTTTTGCTCAATTTGGGCGGTTTTATCAACTTTTTCTGTTTCAACAATTTTTGTTGTGCTTTGTTTCAACTTTTTGATTAACAAGTTTTTCTCTTTTAAGGCAACTTTTAGGTCAATGTTTTGCTGACATAAATTTTCAATTCCTTCCTCAATCAAAACAGTTGAAATTTGTTTTTGAGTTGAATTCTCTTCTTCTTGATTTTGACCTTTCTTTGAATTTTGTGAGGAAGGCGAAATATTTCTGAGAGTAACATTGAAAAATGGTGAAAGTTTGGATGATATATAATTCAACCTTTCTTCGTTATTTTTTTCAACCATTTCTTTTTTAACTTGAATTGTATCTTTTTCTGTGGAAACTTTTTGATACATGTTTGTCAATTCTTTGCTGTTTTCAAATAACAATGAATTAACGGTCAAAACCGCTTTAAATAAATTATATAGGATCTTGATCATTTCATTGTATTCTTTTGTTATCTCTTCAACGTTTGCTGCTTTTGCTTTTGAATTTTGAGGGCTCTTTGAATTTTGTGATAACAATTCAATTTTTTGTTTCGAATTGTTATGGATTTGAATAAATGTTTTCATTTGTTCTGAAACAGAAGGCTCATTCGTAAACAGAGTAACTATTTTTGGAACAGGTTTTTGAGTTTTCAAATAATTTTCTATTTCAGAACATTTCGCAATTATAGCATCACTATCAAAATCTTTTGATTTTAAGAATGAACGAATAAAATTACAAGAATTTTTAAGTTGGCCAAGCAAAATTTCTGAATTATCTAAATTTTCAATATCAACAAAATTATCATTTTCGCTTTGTTCGTTTAAATCATCAAAATTAACAAAATCTATATTTCTTTTTGATATAGAATTATTTTGTTGCTTACTTGAGCTATCATCACTATTTTCTTTGATATCATTATTAATGTTATTTTCTTTTTGGTCAGTAATATTTTTAAATAGTTGAATGATTTTATCATCATAGCTCATGTATTGATCATCTTCAACTAATAAGTCATCATAATTATTATTTTTAATTTGAATAGTGGTTTTTATTTGTTTGAAGAGGTTTTCAAGAGCTTTTTCTTTTGCTCCATTTTCTATCTTCCTTATTTGCTCTTTTTTCATTTCTTCCTCATTGCTTCTTCTAATAGAGGCTTCGAGAGAACAAACTTTTTCTAATTTTTTAATTATATCTATAAGTTTATTTCTTTGATCTGAAAGTTCAGAAACTCTATTTATTTCTTCTTCAAATATCCCTTCAAATGTCTCTAACGATGCTTCAATATTTAAATTATTGTTTTCTTCTGAGGCGATGATATTATCTTGAATTGGAATTATTTCATTTGCTTCTTTTTGTAAAATAGATAGCTTTGATACCTCAAGTTTAAGCTCTGTAATTGTTGTTTCGGCGCTGGTTAATTCTAAATCTTTGTGATCAATAAGTTTTTTCAAACGATCGTTTTCGCTTTTTAATAAAGAAAAATATTTGTTCTCGTTTTGAGTATCTTTGCTTTTGCTATCTGCGCTATCTTTTAAACTTTCGGCATATCGCTTTTTTTGTTCTGATAGTAGTTTATTAAGACGTTGAATTTCTTTTTCTGCGTTTTTTAATTTTTGATTTAATAACGAATCGGGATTTTCTGAATTGTTGTCGGATAACTGTATTTGATTAGATTGAATATTGTTAGAATCGTATCTGTCGATTGGCGGATTTTCGAAATTAAATTCTTTTGGCGGTATCTTTTGATTTCTTAATAAATCTATGGTATTTTCAAGTTCGCTTATGTTCGTTTTATATTTTTTTTGCAATTTTTCTAATTCTTTTTTCAAATACTTATTTTCTTCCTGTAACGAGAGGTTTGCTTCTAATAATGCTGATATTTTAGATATTGGGTCAGAATTTTCTTCTGTTTCAACAGAGAGATTCATTCGACCGTTTATTTTAGTCCTAATTTAATAAGTAAACGGTCCCATATCGAAATTCTATGTGCATACAATTTTTTTGAGAAAATATTTGATCATTCATATTTTGATACAGAACAAGATTTCGCACGATTTTATAAAATATTACAAACTTATAGCTAACCAAAAATTATCAAGATTATATCATATTAGTATAAAAGAAGTTAAGAACTAATATTTAAATTAAATTTTATCTGAATATGCATTAATGCTGCTTTTTTAGAACTGTTATTAAATTACCACATTATTATATTATGTAATGTCCGGAATTTAATTTATTAAAATAATAAAAATATGATACTTCGATCACAAATATTGATAACTATGTGTAAATTGATCATTCAATTTCTTAATATATCAACAATGTTTAATGAATAATAATTAAAAAATTAGTCATTTTTTAATTAATTTTATTTTTTAAAAAAAATCAAATTAAAATGCACACTGAAATACGCTCTTTAAGATTACCAAAAAAATCATTTGCCATTGTTAAAGGATTTCTACAGTGAGTTGGGTAAAATCTTTCATCATTTATTTTTAAATTCTCATCGATTTCGATTCCATTTTTGGACATTTCTTCCTTTAAAAAATAGAAAATTTCTTTATAACCCAACCTCGCAGCTGTCTGAAGGGCGTCTTCATTTTGGCTGTTTTTCTGGGCCAAGTCGAAAATATTCAAAGAAACCAAAAACTTAACAACCTCCAAATTATTCATTCTTACTGAAATATGCAGAGCATTTTCGTTAGATTCTTCGATGATGACCGATGCGTTAACTTTTTTATCATTATAAAGAATGTCGACCATTTCTAAGTTGCCAACATAGCAGGCCCAAATGAAAGGAGTTACATTATAAAAAAGTTTTAGGTCAGGATCAACAGAATCCATTGATAACAACAACTTAGCGTTATCATTATTAAACATCTGGATTGCATAAACCAAAGGATTTGTAACTTTGTCATTTTCCATAGTTTTTCTTTTAATTTGCAATTTCAAAGATTCATTTAAATTTAAATCATTGAAATTAACTACAATTCGTAACGGAATCGTAGAAACACTTCCAGCGCAAAAAATAATTAATTCAGAAATTTCATTACATTTAACATCTTCTTTCGCTAACAATTCATTATAGTCATCATTTATTTCTAAGATATGTTTGAAAAAGAATCCATAATTTTCATAATAAATTGATGTTGACATTTGATTGAAAAAGTTGTGAATATCAAATTTTTCAATCAAATAGTCAGAAATGTCATTTCGATGAAAAATGATAGACAATGTTAAAATGCTATTTATATCTGAATAGAAATCTACATTCTCTAATGCATTCTCAGCTAAATGAATGATTTCATTATTTCCTCCACAAACCGCGTATAGAAAAAGTTTCGGTGAAAAAGCTGCTTCGTTCATTAACAAAAATTTGAATATTTTCATTGAATTGTGATACGCTGCATATTCAATGAGATATATCACCTCTTCATTCAAGCATTTGTTCCATTCAAAGTTGGTAAGCGTGATTTTGTGCTGTCTTATGTTGATGTTGTTTTGTGAAATCATTTGCTGAAATGAGTCGATGTCATCGTTTTGTATAAAAATGCACAATTTGTCAATGTTTCCTGCTTGTAACCTTGGATCTTCATTAAAGTCAATCGTTTGACCTTCACGATCGGAAAAATAGTCAATTATGCATTTGTATTTGTCATATTTTTTTAAAATTGAATCATATGACAATTTGTCTTTGATTTCTGGATAAAAATACACTATCTTGTCACATTTGATACCATAAAATTCAATGATATCTTCAATCGTGATAAACTTATCATGTAAAAGTTTAAGAAATATAATTTTCTGTGAAAAAAGAACCATAATTTCTTTTTTTGTAAAACTGGTAGAAATAGTTGGAAAAATTTCATCAATCAATGCAAAGAAGCATTTAATTTGCTTTCTCCTGTATTTGATTATTCTCCCAATGATCTTTATTATGATTTTTAAATTAACGGGATTTTGAATAAATTTAGATGATTTTATCGATTCAATTGTTGATTCTAAGCTTGCTTCATTAAGATTTGATAGTAGATTTTGTATAGATATTATATCAGAAATTTCTCTTTGATATTGATTAAAGCAATTTTCCATTTACATATGACATGTGATATAAAATTTATTTTTTTAAATATTCTATTTCGATTTGGAAAAAAAAATCTTTATTATCTTGCCTGAAAAGTAAAGTTTCAATAGCAAATCGAAATTGATTCTAAAATAGTTGACCAATTGAAAGAGCCTTCAAAAAATGGAATTTCTTCAGAAAAAATAATCAAATAAAAATGCTAAATAAAATTAAATCTTTTTATATTTTTACACAATTTTTACCGAGACTACATACCGCCTAGCGGGCGTCGAGCGAGGGTGAGCGAAGTGAAGCCGAGTCGAGACCCCGCGGCTGGCGGTAAGAATCGGTAAAAATTTTGTAACATAAAAAGATTTTTTTTTTAGCTATTTTATTATGATTATTTTTTCTGAAGAAATTCCACTTTTTGAATATCCTTCAGAATTGTACAACTATTTTAGAATCGATCCGCAAATCGACAGTTTTTATCAGTTATTGCAGTTTTGGAATCATCGAATAAAAAATACAATATGTATTGTATTAAAAGCATATTACATGCGTTTTGTTTAAAAAAGCAATTTACAATTTATCACATAGATAAAGTCTGTCCACTATATTTAAATGATCGCGAATTTGGATCATAATACCTGGATTTATATGTGTATGCATTCTGTTCTTCTTCATTCTGCTTTCGTGGAACTGTTCTAGATACATTGCAGAGCTTACCATTACGTTTCGTGAATCGTTTATTCTTTTGGGGTATATCTTCATTAAGCTCTCTCGTATCGAACTTACTAGCATTCGGATTGCGGCGGAACAGAGTATTAAGAGTTTTATAATCTCTCTTAGTAGTTAACTCGGTAATAGCTCGTTTAAGTACTGTTAAGTCGTCTGTAGTGTATAACTCTTCTAGACTTGTTTGTGTTGTATTCTTACTCTTACTCATTTCTATGTAATTAAACTCACACATTTCTCGCACAAAAACAATACTATATTCGCATTATACAGTTTAAATATGTAATCCGAACCTAATAAATGTTAGCGCTAACGGGTACAGTCGTAGAGTCATGAAGCATGTCTCCCAGCTTCGGCGGCAGGCATGAGTTCGATTCTCCTCAGTACCGATTTTTCGTGTTATTTTGTATCATATTTGTGATAGAACCCTAGCGAACTAAACACCTAGTGGTAAGCTATTGCTTGTGGTATAGATAGCACGGAGGCATTTACCGGTAAATGTTATCCTCTTGTAATGAAAGATTCGTTCTTTCCCCAGCCATAGTGGATGCAGTGTTTCTCTTTATGGGGTGGTATCATTTGCATGCAAAGTCCACTCCGTGGATCCCGGGTACGTATCATCTCATATCGAATGCATTACGCATCCACGTAGACGGTTGGTTTTTGCTCGGCGATTTATTTTTTAGGTTTTGCATGTGGAGGTCTTGTCTCGAATTTCATTACACCCTTTCTCTTAGTAAAGTGTCTATCATCACATGGTATCTCTTCATTAAGTTCACGAGTATTAAATTTCCATGTATTAGGATTACGACGTAACAATGTATTAACTGTCTTATAGTCTTTCGATTCGACAAGTCTAGCGAGTTCATACTTCAACTTATTCATATCATTCATTGCGAAGAGTTCTGTTAATGCTGTCATTTAAGTACGAGAAAAATACATCGAAAACGCATCGTCAACTCACTTCTTCACCAATTTATATACACGGCCTCTCTTACCATTAACTCTGTTATATCTCATATTAACTTCATACCCATCTGGTATTGTCTTAACATCGATTCCATAATAATTATATAGATCTCTTTTATTAGTAAATTCTATATCTGTAATAGGTTCATCCGCTGTAGTGGAATACGTAGTATCATTAGTGGATTCATCTGCGGTAGCAGAGTACGAAGTATCAACGATCTCATCATTAGTAGTGGATTCATCTGCGGTAGCAGAGTACGAAGTATCAACGATCTCATCATTAGTAGTGGTTTCTACAACGATCTCATTAGTAGTAGTGGATTTATCAACGATCTCAGCATTAGTAGTGGATTTATCAATGATCTCATTAGTAGTAGTGGATTTATCAACGATCTCATCAGTAGTAGGTTCATCAGAGATATCATCATCACTTATACATTCATCATTCTCTTCGAGAACTTCACTTTGTGAATCATAATCAATAATATATTCGTCATTCTCTTCGAGAACTTCACTTTGTGAATCATCTGTTTTACCGAATCGCACACGCCCGAATTTATATAATACATCATCCCAATTCGCTATACTCATTTCATTCCATGCTCTATCACGTAAGCTATTTAAATGTCGTTCATATCGATTGTTGGGTATCGAGTACTTTCTCTTATTCATGTGCTTCCCATATCGAACATATACATATACATCCGAATTTCGATTTCGATTTCTACCTAGAAATTGCTTAATACTAGATACAGTATCGATGTATGTTTGGATGAATATAGATAAGATATTCTCTTTAATAGACTGTCCGTTCTGTATTGATGAGGTAGATATGATAACATCAACATCTTCTTCGAATAATCCATCTTCATTCAGCTTAATCTCTTTGTTATCACCTGTATATAGAGCGACCTTGTATCTATCTCTCAAACAATTCTTCAATCTATTACACTCTTTCTTATCTTCTATCTTCACTAATACCTTATCATAATTCATTATCTTAGTATCGATTAAGTTAACTATAGCAGCACGTTGTTCATCAGCATCTGGTAACAACTTATTAACATAGATATTTCGTTTATATCTCTCATCAATATGTGGATTAACGATTATGTAATCTCTAAAGCAGGCGAAGTTCTTAATATCATCAGCAGTAGCACTTATTAATGCTACCTTATCGAACTCTTTAGTAATCTCTATTAATCCTATATGGTGTAGTAACATGTGTGCTTCATCAATCACTAGGAAGTAATCGAGTCGTTGCTCTTTCATGTAGTATTCTTCAAGTAAGTCGCCTAAGCACTTGGAAGCAGTGTTGTAAGTAGTAATAATTATGTTAACTTCATTATATACAGCTTTACGAAATTCATTAAACGCGTTATCATTAACACATAATCGAATATTGAGATCTTTATTCAACTTGGTATAGAACTCTTCAGCGATATTCACTGTTGGAACAATTACCATAAACTTCTCTGTATTATGTGACGAAATCCATTTACGAATAGCAGTCGATTTACCAGAGCCGATTGGAGCTTCACATATGAACTTCTTAGTTCTAATTTGTTTAGTAATCTTACGTAAATCATACTTGTTGTGATCCATACAATAATAATAATCCATATAATCGATTACATCGCCATTCTCATCACAAAGTTCTAGTTCATCATCGATATTTACTGGTGGTTCACCACTAGTGAGGTGTTTAATCGTTGTTTCATCATCTAACGGTTTGTCGTTCTTATCGAAGTAACCTTCACACTCTATATTGTATACTCGTTCAGGTATCTCATCAAACATCTGCCATCGTATGTAACAAGAATCTTGCACTTCAACCGGCTGTTCTTTCAATGGATCTGCGTTAGCAGTCTGGGAACCAGACCTTGTTTCACAAGAGTATGAAGTATCGTCATCATATCTATAATCATTAACAGACTCATATTTTATATCTTCATGTACGTAACTGTATAACATAGTGTTCAGTGTCATTGGTTTCATTCGGATAAAATTTTCATGTAATTCACATATCAAACTCATTGTTTATACATTTAGTCATCCATTATATGTTACAATAGTCCTTCACTATATGCTGCTATTAGTTCTACTTTATTGGAACACAATCTCGATATGTCGTATATGAGCATTGCTATGGAAATGTTTGGAAACGGTTTCATATTAATATAGCCGATTTCGCCTATTATAATAGTTTATTTTCGCCATTATTTTAGGTTATCGCTATTAGTATTTTCATATATTAATAGATCGTAGACATATATCTATAGTCTTGTGCCACAAGTAGCACTAAAATAAATACAAAAACAGCTGATTTTTGGGGTTTTCGTCAATTAAATTAGCTGTCACACGACTGTGGCGGGTATATATACTAATTAAGTCGAGGATGACAAAAATGTAATTTTTGGTAGACTGAATGAATTAGGTGTTAGGGGCGGGCGGAGCGAGTTCCGAGCGTAGCCCCCCTTAACATTACTACTGGATGTTATTCGAAGATTACTACTTTCAAATTTCCATTCTCAGACTACTATTCTCAGTTTACTGTTTTTCAATTACTATTCTATGATTACTATCTCTCAGGTTATTATTCTTAGATTATTGTTCATAGGTTCTTATTCTCAGTTTACTATTTTCAAATTAATATTCTCAGATTATTGTTTTTTGGTTATAATCCTCAGATTAGCTATTCACGTGTTATTTTTTCTCCGATTACTTGCTTGCATGATGTTATTCTCAGTTTCCTATTTCCAAATTGATATCCTCAAACTGTATGTAATTAGTTTGTACATTTTAACGTAATGTTTATATATAATAAAGTAACTCATTATTATCTTTTATATATTTTTTTCTTATTTGCACATAATTTGTAGCAAAACCTAAGCTAAAGTCTAATTTTATAGAATTTTTTCAATGAGTTGTTTCAAAAAGTTTTAAAATTTAAAAGAAAATAATTAAAAAAAGAAATAATACTATATTTAATACTATATTTATACGAATGAATACCTATTTAAAATAATTAAATCTTTATTATATAGTTTAGTCGTGTATAAATTAATCGCATGCCATTTGAGAATAGTGAATATAGAATGGTAATCTGAGAATGGTAATTTGAAAATAGCAATCTGAAGAAAATAACCCGATCCATGTGATCTAAGAGCACTAATCTGAGAGATTTGGTATGAATATAAAGATATGAGAATAACAACCTGAGAATGGATATTTGAAAGTAGTAATCTTCGAATAACATCCTGAGAACAAGTAATTTGAGAATAAATGACGTGAGAATAAGTAATCTGTGGATAACGACTTGATAATAACAATTTGAAAATGATAATTTGGGAATATCAATCTGAGATTAGTAGTCTTCGAAAATAAATCTAATAAAAGCTATCTGGTGTTAGAAAGAATAAAAGTTAACTTGAATATAACTATAGTAAGATCATAGAAATGCTTTTTACGGCCTTAATGTTTAAAATGGCGCCAAAGTCATTGAAAATAGTTACCGTTCTATTCAAAAATAAAAACGGTTGATGATTGAAAAAGCTGATATGTCTCTTTTGAAAATATTTTTTCTCAAAAAGTGAATGAAGTGTATTTGTTATCAAAAAGTGGGCACCTTGCTGGTTAGGTAACTAGCAAGCCTTGCCAGAAAATATTACTCTTATAAGTTTGTATCAATACTAAATATTTAAATCCTAAAAAATTGGACACAATTATATATATAAAATAGTAAATAATTTTATTAAATACAAAGATATAATTATACATTTTTGTTGATAATTTTTAAATGAGATATAATGAATATTTGTTAATCAATATTCAATAAAACGATAGAAAATTTTATAACGTGCTTTCTATAGATCCATAGCGCTTCAATAATTCCGTAGCAGTAGGTCAAATGAAATTGGCCATTATATTAAATTGACCTATATTACCCGTTACTGACCTTATTTTCCCATGTCAGATTTGAATTGAATTTAAACCGATCAAAGTCGATCAAATTTGAGCAAAAAAAGGCTAATTTTTCGACCTCACTGGTGAAGTCAACATAAAAATAAAGGAAAAACTTTTTTTCTACGCGAAATTGGAAATTGTCCTTTTGCCATATTGTATAAAACCTTCACTTTTTTTTCAGAGTTCTAATATCTTAGTTTTTGATGTGAAGTACTGAATCAAACATGTTTAATTGCGAGATCAAAATTCAATATTATGATTTTGTCTTATTATATTATATTCTTATTGGTGTCTTAATGATGATTTATCTATTATCTTTTCCATAAATCCTTTGCATAAGAAAAATGATCTGAAAACTCGTTATAATGATGTGACAGTTTACTTTTATTTTAACTTTTTTGGAACGTATAGCTAAAATTATGAATAATCCTGAATATATATAGTTAATGAGGTGCTGGAGATTTTTTTGATCTAGTTTTTGCAAAGTCACTTCACCACAAAAATCATCATATAACATATTTGTAATTTTTCATATTTTTTGATCATTTAAGCCACAATATTAGTTATAATAAAAGGGGTCGACTCTCTCAAATTTTTTTTGATTGAAAAATAATTATATCTTAAAAATTAGATATTCTTTTTAATTAATAAATTTTTATATCAATATTAAATAGAATTCGGATTCATTTATTATATCTTAAAAATTAAAAAATTCATTATTTATTCCAAAAATCATTAAAAATAGTGTTTTTATTATGCTACTTGAGGTATTATCTTAAATGATTTACTATTTACATTATTTATATGTAGCTTTGAAATATAATAATAATTGTTAATAAATTATATTATTGATATTCAAGAAATTATTATTTTTTTCTTAATAAAAATTTTGAATTTAAAATTGAATTTAATGTTAGTTTTTGAAAAAATTATTTTGATAATATCAGAATTTTGAAAATAAATTATTTTTATTATCAAATACTTATTTTTTTGATAATATATTAGTAATATCCTCATATTAATGATAATATATTTATTATATATATTATAAATCACATTTATATTATTATAAAATATATTTTTACATTTTAACTCAGTTTATTTGTATATCACAATTGAGAATTAATTATAATAACGTATTAATTCAATTTTATTTTTCATAAATAATATTATCTTAAATGATATTCAATTAATTACTTTTTAATTAATTCAAAATATGTAAATAAAATTATGAAAAAAGAATATATGATATGAAGGTTATAAAATATTTATATATTTGGATATTTACAAATTCCCAAAATCTCTTTGAATGGAGGAAATTAGATAAGAACTCAAAAATATTTTCCCCTTTCAAAAGTTAAACTTTTTCAGTTTTTATTCTTTTTAGTGAAATATCTCTATTTTGGCTAATAGAATCGGCTTCATATTTAAAATTGCATTATGTTATTGATAATGTTAATATTATTTATTATTAATTTTTTATAATTTTAGAATATGATAACCGCCAAACGTCGAACCCTTTTGTTATAATATATTACTTATTTAATTTATATGAAGTAATTATTATAAATATAAATAAATCATTAAACAAAATGTATAATTATAAAAAAATAATTGAATCATTTAAACCAAAAAATCAAAGAATCTTACGAGGAAGTTCAATCAAAATCAATTTAAAGTGAATTACATTATTAAAAACAAAGTTAAAAGCAAATATCATTATTTAATAATGAATAAACCTATAAAAAAACTCTAAAAAAAAAAAAATAATGAATAAAATTGAATTTATATAGTATATAAATATCATATCATAAATATAGTGATGTATTGAGATAAACTATACAATATTTTCTGCCATGGGAAAATAAGGTCAGTAACGGGTACTTAAAATGTATTGTTTTTTTTTCAATATTGCTATGAGTTTAAATTTGAATACTTTTTTATTGATTTTTGGTGAAAAGTGATGTGATTATATAAAGTCAGGTCACTTTTCAAATGGAATTGCTTGATCAAACTCATTTTACTGAAGATCAGAAATGGATTCTAGATTTAAGAATTCTTGAAAAAATGTCTTACCGCCAGATCCAGGCTGTTTGGGCAGCAGCTCATATTGAAGAAAAGGATGAGTTATCGCCAGCTGCCCTAAAAACTTGTTTTAGGCGGTCGTCGTTAGCCCTTTCATGGAAAAAAGGCAAGCAATATCACAACCGTTTATTCATAATTTAACAGAAGACGAAAAGATATTATTACATAAAAAAAGGCAAAACAACAGATTAAACATTAATGGTAAATTAGTTACAGATAATCAAAATTTAAGAGAAATAAACAGAGGTGCGGACACCTACTTTACATTTTTAACGTTTATAAAAATATGTATATCTTTTTATGTATTAATAATTACTAAATAATATTTTGATATTATATTATAGTGCACTTATTTTATATATTTATTATTTAAATGTTTTAAAATATCAATTATATCCCTTTCGGCCGTATGCCGTAATTGAAGATTTTTTTATGTAAAGTATTCAAAAAGTTGCACTTTTACCGTGTGCCGTAGAAATTTTGTAAAATAAACTATTCAATGAACGACCAAATAGCCGTATTTTACAAAACCGAAGGGCTATATCAATTATATAAGTTATAATAACACAAACAAGTATCCTATGAAAATAACCTAATCCAGCCACCTGATGGATGGATTGAATTTATAATGATTAATTATTATATATATTGGAAATTAATGATTAATTATGCATTTTGTTATTTTATAAATATTTCATATTTTGTTAAAAAGTTCATTTTAATGAATTTTTACATATTTTTTTGAAATATCTAAATAAATAAAGAATTTATTTAGATTATAATTACATTTAAATATTGTACATTTAATTTAATAAAGATATGCTAAATTCAGTTTAATTTGATTCAGGGGGCTGAGCTGCAAAAATCAATTTTAAAATCATAAACATTAATAACGATTTTTTTTCAATAAGAAATTTTTATTAAAATATTAAGCAAATATCTTTTTATATTTATATGTATATCATAGATTATATAACTTTTAATAATATTATATATGCCATAAAAATATTTAAAATAAATATAAACAATTAATAAACTTTATATAACTGTATATTCTAAATATTGAACAATTATAATTTCAAAGTGCTTTTCACAAAATGTTAATTTGAGAGAAATGGAATAAATAATTTTCTTTATATATTTTGAAGTTTAATTAAAATTTAAATCAAATGTAGAAAGTTTTTTTCATTAATTTTTTTTTCATAAATTTTGAATAAAAAAATCTTCGAGAATAAAATTGAGAATATAGTTTTAATAATTGAGAGTCGTTACATTTAAATTCATATCTTAATATGTAATTTATTATTTTATTATATTATAATAATTATGTGATATATATAAAATATATAACAATTATATATTAATAATATAATTTAAAAATACTTTTTTTTATAAAATTTGGCCCATTTTCATTTTCTTAAAAGGAGCACGACTTTGGCGGTAATTGAAAATCGTCGTTTCGACTTCATATTGAAATATTATATAGTATATTGGTTTTTAAGCAAGTTTTATATAGACCAAAAAAAAATCTATCGTAGGGGAAAAACATTATTCATGTTTTAAAAATCTAAGTTATCAAAAAGTTTAACTTTTCAGAACTAACGTACGAATTTTAATTCTAAACGTTTTTACATGTTTGATAGAAGTGGTGTAAATACACAGAAATAAATCGATTTATCGACAAATGAAAGAAAAATATCAAAGTATAAAAATAATTCAAAAAGTTGACAAATTGAACGATAATTTATTTTCAGTACTCAATTTTTTTTATTTTTTTCATTTTTTATTCTGAATTTACTTATGTATTTAGTTATTTTGGAAATGAAATTTCATTATATTAAAGATAATAGTCTATTTTATTATTAAAATATAATAATAAAATATCATAGAACCTCCAAGCATCATTAAAATACATAAATATCATAATTAATTGATTTTTTCTGCAGATAAATAATTATATTTGCTTGGTATGATTATACATAACAATTATTTGTTATTATTTTGCCGAAAACTTTGATTTTTAATAAACATAAATATTCATGAAATTATTATCTTTTCAACTCCAAAATGAAAATACTATATTTAATATGCTTTAATAAATAAATATATATTAAAAAAATTATATTTTGTAATAAAAATTCCGTATCAACAAAACATTAATTATAATATAATAGAATTATTAACACCAATCGTGGTACAAAATAAAATATCAATGTAAATAAACACTCAACAGAAAAGAATATTCCCCAGGATTTCAAAAATAAAAAATGTGATTTGGAAATTTATAAGTCTACTATAAATTTTATTTAAAAGATATAATATCATTTTATCATTTAGCACTAAAATAAAATATCAAAACTATTAATTTACAAGTCCTTTGGATGATCAAAAAAAAAACATCATTAGGACTTTTATTCATCACATTTGAAATAATTATGTAATGTATCATTATGGATTATATTATCTAATATAAATAATCAATATATTTAAAAAATATTGTTTTTTCTTGTTTTTATAATAAGATATAAATGTTTTTTTAAGGCTTCTTAACGTACGAAAAACGGTTACCCGTGCTCCTTTTTTTCTTAATTTTTTTTTGGGCCAATTTAAGTGGAAACTATATCATACATTAATAATTAAATAATAACAAACAAGACACATTTTTTAAATAGTATAAAAATGATTTTTATCATGTTTTTATTACTTTTTTTCTTTTAAATAATAGATTTTTCTCTTAATTCCTTAATTTCTATAGTTTACATATTTTTATATTTTTTTCAGTGGTTTATATTTTTCTACCTCAGAAAAAAAATCATATATACCACAAGTCGGCCCCGTGGACGAAAATAATAAATAATTATATCATTTTAATGCTCATAAAAAATAATTAATATGTGCAAATTTTGGTGCGAATCTAAATCACTTCACCCTGTCCGCACCTCTAAATAAACGAATCAATTCACGAGAAAGAAGCTTTTAAATATTTATGTGTTACTGGTCCTGTTGATTACATACCATTTTGTTTCAAAATACGAGATTACAAATTCAAAGATTTAAGCATATTTTCTAAATTTCATTTTTATTCATGTCCAACATCAACTCCGGTATTTTTTTGAAATATTATTTCCAATTTTTATTTTGAAATAATGAATAAAATTTATTTATAATATTTTTTTTTTCTATATCTAAACAAATATTTTCTTCCTTCTTCTTCTAGCGAACCAGAAGAAATAATGATTTGAGCATTTTTTTTTAACTTTTTATTTGAATGCTTTTTCCAACACCCTTTGAATAAGTTGATCGTAATATTCAAAATAATTATTTTCCTATTTTCAAAATGATCAGAAATTTCATCAAACGTCCTTTGAAAAAAGTTGATCGTAAAAAAACTTTTAATTTGATAATTGTATGAATCTTCATCTTTTTTAATAATATATTGTAAAATATTCTAAAAAAAAAAAAAAAAAAATGATGTGAATTTTAGATGAAAAATTATTTATCGTTATAATTTTTTAAATTAATGATATTTCGAGAAATAATATATTATATAATATTTAATTATTTCCAGAAATGAATGCAAAAATTTATATTTCGATTGATATTTACATTTTTTTAATTGGCCTTAAAATCCATTTTGACCTACCGCTTCGGATCATTTGAAGCGCTTAGGATTTTTTGAAGGCACGTTAAAAGTTATGAAAACGTTATCCGATCTTGTTATTGATTTAAAAGATTTTGAAATTAATCAACCTTTAGGTAACGGATCTTATGGAATTGTTTACTTAGTAAAACAAAAGTCAAGCCAAAAATTATATGCAGCAAAAATTTTGAAGAAAGAATTTTTAAATCATTCTGACCAGAAATTATTTTTTCGCGAACTTGAATCTTTTTCAAAAGCTAAAAATCCAGCTATTTTACCTTTAATTGGTTTTAGCCTTACAGATTTTAAAAATCTCTACCGTCCAACATTCGTCGCAGAATTCATGCCAAAAGGTTCACTTAACTCACTATTAGAAAAGAAAATCGATTTATCTTCATCTAAAAAATACATTCTTCTTCTTGGAATTGCTGAAGGCATGAGATACTTACATTCAATTAATATTGTTCATCGTGACTTGAAGCCAGCCAATATTTTACTTGATAATCATTTTTATCCTTATATTGGCGATTTTGGCACAGCCAAACTCATCAATGAAGAAAATCAAATTGATCTTATGGAATCATTTGCTGGGACATATCTTTACATGGCGCCAGAAATGATATTTGGCCAATCATACAACAATAAAGTTGATGTATACTCGTTTGCAATTACAGCTTACCAAATAATTACAGGGAGAAATACTATTTATAAGAATTTGGGATCTCCAAACATGTTTTTCAAGTATATGCTTGCCAAAAAGAGGCCAGATCTGGACAGTATTGACAACGAGCACATTGTAAAATTGCTAGCCAGGTGCTGGAGTGAAAATCCGTCAGAAAGGCCGACATTCGATGATATTTTTAATGAAATTTTGTCTGACAAATTTAGAAAATCAATGAATGCAAACGAAAAAGAAGTTTCAAAGTATTTGGAAATATTTAAAGACGAGATAAAACAGATAAAGCAATCACAGGAACAGCAAGACAAACAGAAACCATCACAGGAACAGCAAAACAAACAGAAACCATCACAGGAACAGCAAGACAAACAGAAACCATCACAAAAACAGCAAGACAAACAGAAACCATCACAAGAACAGCAAGACAAACAGAAACCATCACAGGAACAGCAAGACAAACAGAAACCATCACAAGAACAGCAAGACAAACAGAAACCATCACAGGAACAGCAAGACAAACAGAAACCATCACAAGAACAGCAAGACAAACAGAAACCATCACAAGAACAGCAAGACAAACAGAAACCATCACAGGAACAGCAAGACAAACAGAAACCATCACAGGAACAGCAAGACAAACAGAAACCATCACAAGAACAGCAAGACAAACAGAAACCATCACAAGAACAGCAAGACAAACAGAAACCATCACAAGAACAGCAAGACAAACAGAAACCATCACAAGAACAGCAAAATAAATCTTCTCTTGAGAATGGAAACTACTATTTTACTTTGAATTCAAATGGACGAGTTGCTTCCGTTCAGCATGACAGAAGCAACTTTGTTGGTTGTGTAAAATCATCATTTCGAGGCTCTTTTGAGTCCTTCCAGCTGATCAACAATTCTGATGGAACTATTTCATTGAAGTCCAATTTCAATGGACTTTATGTGTGCGCAGATTCCAACAAAAGCAACCATCTGATTGCGCGGAGCAAAGAAATTTATTCATGGGAGAAATTCCGCCCAATTACATCCTCAAAATCAAGTTCATTATTTTTTCTTCAGTCTCTCTCAAACGAAAAATATGTGATTTCCGATAAATCGGCACTGAAAGCTTCGAGCGAGAGTGCAAAAGATTCATTTTCATTTTATCCAGTTGATGATGAATCAAAAGGGACGTTTAACTTGAGAACCAAAAAGATACATTTCAAAGGGAAAACATACAGATATGATGATGAATTCATTCGAACAGGAAATTCAGCACTTGAAAGTGAATTAAAGTTTTTCGACCAAGGCGAAAATTATCGTGTTTATCCGCAAGGAATTGAATATTGTAAAAATTTAGTCCTTAAACAAAAAGATGCACAAAGAACATTGATCATTTTAGGCAAGTTTAACAATGAAGAAAATTGTTATACTTTGTTTTATTTCGCTTCAAAAAATATTTGTGATTTTTGTTGTGATCAAGGTTTCAGAGTTTTTGGTAATGCTGAATTCGACAAAGAAATTGACTTGCTGAATCAGAGAAAAAATGGATTCAATTTCCCTCAAAGTTGGAAGTATTGTTTGAGACTTCTTGAAAAACAAAAAGAAATTGGAGGCTGCGTTAGAATTATTGTCAGAAATGAGAAGAAGCCAGCTTTTTATTTTTTCAAAGTTGATACTGAAGATGACGATGAAAAATTATTATTGAAATGTGAAAATGAATTTTGGTATGAAAATGAAAAATTAAATGATGTTTTACTTAGGTTAGATAAAGAAAAAAATGACATTTTCCCTCAAGGATTTGATTATTGTAGGAGTCTTGTGATTGAACAAAGAGATGGGGGAGGCCGAATCCATACTTTGGTAAGTCAGACATCACCCAAAACTCATTTCTATTATACTGTTTAGAAAGAGGTATAATTCAAACTTTTTAGTAATAAAAAAATAAATCTTTTAGAACTGTTCGAAATTTTATTCTGTTGATTTTGAAAAATTTAAGATAGCTTATTAAATAGAAAGAAGCATTTTGATATCATTTTGTTCAAATAATAAGACACCTCATAGGATTGATACAAAACGTTGCATCTATTATATATAGTAAAGAACTTCTATGAGGATGGTCATTCTTTTTTTTTTAATTATAATTATATTCAAAAAGCATTCTTTATATTTTAATTCACCTTCTTCAATGACATTGAAGTTTTGAATGATTTATGCAATTTAACTAGAACATTTAATAAGACGAAGGAAAGAAAACTTTTTTTTACTTTAAGTGTCATATATATTGTTGTAGCAAAGAATTGTGTTGTTCAATTGTAACAAGCAATTCAAAAATGATTCAAGTGTTGTAAATCTCCAGGTTCTGAATCTGTAAATTACAATTTCAAGAGTTGAAATTTATATTGATTAACCTTTATTTACATCCCACAAATTACAACCCAAATTAAGAGTTAAACTCTTTTATATACACTAAAATCAAAACCAAAAGACTAGAAAGTTAAAAAAAAAAAAATCAATTTTTAGTGTGATTTAAATTTTTTTGAAATCATAATCCCGGGGATTCATCTTCACTTATTGAACTTAGATCTTTTTGTTTGCGTTTCTTTTTGATTATTATTACGGTAATAATAATAGCAATAATTATTACCACTACCACTAAGCAGACAACAACAATTATTATTATCATTTTATCATTATCCTTATCATCATTTTTACCACCAGTAGGTAGATCAGGTTTATCAGTATCAATTATAGAATCAGAGACAATTGAGTTCGTTTCAGGAATACTGAAATATATTGACTGAACTGCAAAATTATTAGATACAGAATCATCCATCAATTTAATCTCAGATTCTGATTTGAATTCAACATATCTTGATTTATTAGTTGGATAATAATAATGACGAAATAGGAAAAGAAAATTATTATCTTTAGCTTGAGCATTTTCTTGGATGGTAAAGTATTTCCCTCTATAATGAGCATCAAGATTATCAAGTAAAAGATTGTTTACATTAATATCGAATTTATTTGGTGAAGAAAACCAAAAACATAAATAATCTTTTAATGTGCTATTTTTTTCATTACCAATAGATTCATTAGAAAAATCGCCCATTTTAAAATAAGAATTTGGATCAGTTGTCATGAATGCATCTTCGCATTTATGTTCATAAGGATATAGATTATATTCATATCTGAACAACAAGTATGAAAAATAAATCTTCAAAACAGAAGATGATCTTTTTGTTATTTTAACTTCTCCTTCAGAATCGCTAAAGCAAATGATTCTATCTGTTGAATTGCCATAATGTGTACCAAATACTGTCTTGTTTGTATACATTCCTTCAACAAAAATATCATCAGTATTGTGAACAAATACTATTGAATATTTTGGACACTTGATTATAAATGCTTCTTTATTACTCATGTCAACTATACTTAATCCAGTGTGATCAGAAATTTGAAATTCATCTGATGTGATTATTTCTTCTTTTTCTTCATTAGCATTTTTAATCAAATAGACACCTGGCTCTTTTATATTATTAAATTCTGAATAAAATACTGGTTCTCCAAATTGAATATCATTGTAATAAAATGTAGTATCATCTATGTCTGTATATGGTATAAATTTTATATCAATTTCCATAGAAGGATTTACATTCTTTATCCTCAAATATGGACAATCAATGCCAAATAATTCTTTTTCAGATACATGACAACCATTGTATTTGAATCCATAAAAATAGAAAAGGGCATCCGTTCCTTCATTGCTGATTGTTGATTCTATTTCAGATGATCTTGCAACTGGAATCATACATAAAATTGAAGTAGCATTCATTTGAATTGCTCCAGTTTCATTATTAGTTATGATTTTATAGGTTGGAGATAAATCATTGAAGAGAACAACTTTATCACATTCATCAGATTGTGTTTCATGTGAAATGTAAGTTTTAGCATATTCAATTGTTACTGAATATCCAGCCTTTTTAACTAAATTATAGAGTATAAACTCATGAACTGCATTTATAGTATCATTAAATACATACCAAGAAGTAATTCCTAAATGTGGCCCAATTTCATATTGTTCTTTTAAATTTGAATCAATCAATTCTACTTTCCAACCATATTGCTCATGAATATAAAACAAATTACATTTTGATTTTATTTTAACAGCATCTAAATAACTGCTCATATGAAAATTATGAAAAGAGTATCCAGTAAGAGCGGATTCATCAATAGGAAGATTTTTTTCTTGATAAATTCCATATTTTTTATGGAAAAAGTAAATTTCATCAACAAGAATAGTTTTTCCTCTAAAATTATCATTATATCCTTCTTTAAGATCACTTTTTGGAAATGTTGTAAAATTACAAATTGAATCTTTTTTTATACTTGCAATAAATGGGCCCGATATTTTACCACCTGATTCTACTTCTATTTTTTTATTCTTTTCATTATTAATTGCATAAAAGCTAACACTTCCTTCATAGATAATTGTCGTTTCAATATCTTGAAGACTTGCCATTACATAGTAAAAGCCATTAACATCGTTTGAATAATTAGCATTTTGGTTGGCAAAGTTATCAAAGACAAATTTTTCGGTTGGGCAGGTAGAAATAACATAATGATAATCTTCAACTCTTGGAAATATCAGAGCTTTAAAATGCATTTCAGTTTCTTTTGCTGTTACTGAATCCAAAAATAAGTATGGAAAATAAGAAAGTTCTTTTTTGGTGTAATGATATCCATAAACATCATTTACTTTATATATCGCAGTATTTGATAAATATGGGAATATTAAAAAGAAACTTTGATCATTTTCATTGTTAATTTGCATTTCTTCGGTCATTGTGAAATCAAATTCAATAATATTATTATCTTTGGGAACATATAACGTTGAATGCTTTGTTCTATCTTTTCCTCTTTGTATTATTTGCGATCCTATGAGATTTTTCAAATCTATGATTACACGGTAATCTGTATAATAATTATCATCGGCTTCATTTTCTGTTTCTGGATGAAAATATATATTGCTCCTGCTATCCATATTTATACCATAAAATAATAATTTAGATTTTCCTGTGATTATATTTTTTTCTTTTTCTGATTTTGTTAAAGTTATTTCTTTACTTTCGTCATCTGAAGAAGTTGCATAATATAGTATTTGATCATAACGATTCGATTCTGACAAATAATTACTTTCTCTATTGGATAAAAACCAAAATGTATGGTTAACTTGTTCATATGAAATATTTGAAAATAAATGGGTCACTCCATAATTATACTTTTCATTTGGATTTGTAGAAACAACAAGATACTTTGTTACACTTTTTATATCAATATTATTAATTTGCTTTATTGGCAATGTATGAAATATGAATTTTAATGAAGCTACTGTTGAAGTGACTTTTATCAAGCCTTCATTTTGGAAATAAATTAACCTATCTTGAGTATTAGGATTCATCTCTCCAATTATATTGTCATCTTTTGGATCTATTGAATTATAAGCAAAAGCTCTATAGCCATTTTTAGAAGATATAATAAGAAATGTATCTTGTGGTACTTTTATATTTAAAGTTTCTGATAGAGCCATGTCAACTGCATAATCAAAGAATGTTTTGACCTCAATTGTATTCTCTTTTATGAAAATTTTGCTTGTGCTCAGTATAAAAAAGATGAATAAATAGAAAAAAGACATAATATAAAATGAACTTAAAAATTCAAAATTTTGAATTGAAGAAGGGCAATTAAAGCCATTCAAAATTACTTACACATATCAAAATGGTACAAATGAAATTTTTAATAGAGTGTAGGTTCGAATCCACAAAATACTTTTTTATTTTGATAATCTCTCATAATGACAAATACAAATGATAATTTTAATTAGTATGGATCAACTCAAATTGCTAGTCTTTTCTGAGTAACATTCAAAAAGTGAAATTCTTTAAAAAAATCGATGAAATCTGAAAAAAAGTATGAAAATATTGTCAGATGTGAGGTTATGAATTTGTAATATTATTATAATAATAAAAAACAAAATATTTATTTTAAAAAGTTTAAATTTTATTTATTATCTAAAAATAATGATTGTATTTGACTATCATTAGTCAATTGCAATAAGGTTTTTCAAAAGTAAAAAATATATAACCATAAGTTTATTAAATGCAAATTTCATGATGAAAAATGCAATGAAGTTGATCCAGATGAAGATGTTGCATATGGTGCAGCTGTTCAAGCTACAATCATCAAAGGAGACACATCAGAAGCAGACAAAGACATTCTTCTTCTTGATTTTGCACCACTTTCACTTGGTATAGAAACAGCTGGAGAAATCATGACCGTTTTGATTCAGATAATGGCACGATCAACAAAGAAATCAACGACACACTTGCATGGATTGATGCACATCATGAAGCAGAAGTTTCAGAATTTGAAAGCAAGCAAAAAGAACTTGAAAGTAAATTAATGCCAATCATGCAACGACCATATCAAGGTGCTGGACCAGGAGGATCAGCAGGAGGTCCAGGTCGAATGCCAGGTGGGATTGATCCAAACATGTTCAACCAAGGTGGAGCCGCAGGTGGATCACCAGGAGGACACAGTGGACCACGTGCTGAAAAAGTGACTAAATTCCGCTTTAATTGATTTTTAACTTTATTCAACAAAAAAAAGGTAATTTAATAAAAACATGATAATATTTTATTTAAATTAATGATTGAAGCTGTAGTTGCTGTTGATAATGTACTTTTAGCACGTTCGCATGCTGTACGAAGTGTTCTTGGTGAACGTGGTGACTGACGACATAAATGCAAACTGTAAAATAATGAATATTTAAAGAATTGTAAGAGCTCTATGGAAAAAAATAACCAAAATTAAAATATTTTATCACAATATCTTATTCAAGAACCAAAATAAAAATTTATAATTATATCTACAATTGCAAATAATAATATAATTAAATAAAATATTATCCAAAAAATTTTAAAACAATATGATGGCGGGATAGGTTCAGGTCTTATTTTATAATTTATTTTTTTATTCATTAAAAATTATTGTCCATGGGTTCGTAAATAAAAAGATGCAATAATATCATATAAAAATATTATTGTATTATTGATTAAAAGAACATATTGATTATAATCAATATAGACTTCAATTTCTCGACTTAGGGTTTTGCTTTGATCGGTCCTTTAGATAGAAGGTCAACTATTTCTGTATGACTTTTTTCTCTTGCATAGTCAATGGCTGTTTTGAAAAAAAATATTTCAAAATTCCATAAATAATTCAATTTTTCAATTTCATGAAAAAAGGTTAGATTTGAATATCAAGAATGCTTTCGATTTAAAATGTCTTGAATGTTGATATCAATACTTTCTTGTCTTATTAATAGTTCAACAATTTCTTTATGACCTTCTATTGAAGCAAGAATCAACGCAGTATTATTAAATGTTCGAGTCAAATTCCATAAATAATTCAATTTTTCAATTTCATGAAAAAAGGTTAGATTTGAATATCAAGAATGCTTTCAATTTAAAATGTCTTGAATGTTGATATTAATACTTTCTTGACTTATTAATAATTCAGCAATTTCTTTATGGCCTTCTTCTGCAGCACAAATCAACGCCGTCTTATTAAATGTTCGAGTTAAATTCCATAAATCATTCAATTTGTCAATCCAATGAAAAAAAGTTAGATTTGAATATTATGAATGTTTTTGATATAAAATGCCTTGAATGTTGATATCAATGCATTCTTGTCTTATTAATAGTTCAGCAATTTCTTTATGACCTTCTTCTGCAGCACAAATCAACGCTGTATTATTAAATGCTCGAGTTAAATTCCATAAATCATTCAATTTTTCAATTTTATGAAAAAATTAGACTTGAATATCATAAATGTTTTCGATTTAAAATGTCTTGAATGTTGATATCAATGCCTTCTTGTCTTAATAATAATTCAGCAATTTCTTTATGGCCTTCTACTGTAGCACAGATTAACGCTATATCATTAAATGTTTGAGTTAAATTCCATAAATCATTCAATTTGTCTACATAATCAAAAAAGCTAGATTTGAATATAATGAATATTTATGATGTAAAATGCCTTGAATGTTGATATCAATGCCTTCTTGTCTTATTAATAGTTCAACAATTTCTTTATGGCCTTCTTCTGCAGCACAGATCAACGCCGTCTTATTAAATGTTCGAGTTAAATTCCATAAATTATTCAATTTTTCAATTTTATGAAAATAGTTAGACTTGAATATCATAAATGTTTTCGATTTAAAATGTCTTGAATGTTGATATCAATGCCTTCTTGTCTTAATAATAATTCAACAATTTCTTTATGGCCTTTTCCTGCAGCCCAAGTCAACACCATTATATTAAATGTTTGAGTTAAATTCCATTAATCATTCAATTTTTCAATCAAATGAATAGTTTTGATTTAAAACTCCGTTTGAATGATTAATATTTTAATTTTAGCATTTATGTCAATGTTTCCTTCTGTCAAATAAAGTTTCACAAGTGTGTAATAGTCAAATTCAAATAAATAAAGAAACATGTTTTTGTATTTCATGTTTGCAGGGAAAAAACAATAATTGTAAGATTCAGCTGCATATCGATAAAGATTGTCATAATAATTGTTTTCAATGTTATTTTGCAGATCTTTTTCTTTAATTAAATAATTAATGATGTAGTTCGAAACTTCGTTGTGATGGCATTTAATCGATTCTCTAAGAATTTGTTTTGGATCAGGTTCAATTTGATACTCTTCAAGAAGATGGATCATTTTGGCATTATTAGCATGGATTGAATAAATCCACATTTCTGAATCTACTTTTTTTGTTTTCTTTATTATGTATTGAACAATTTTAATAGAGCCAAAAAATGACGCATATTTAAGCAATGTAACATTATATCCAGTAACCAAAAATTGGTTCGTTTCATAAATAGATTTTTTAATTACACTTTTAAGAGACAAATTTGTTTGTTCAACAAATCTAACAAATTCTTTAATTTTGTCAAATCGAATCAGTTCACACAAATAATCATCATTCAATCCTTCTCGTCGTTTTTCATAGAAATTTGCTTCAACTTCCTTGTTCATTCGTTCAATAAATTCAGATTCTAATAATGATCCATTCTTGATACAGTATTTTTCAATGTTTTCTTGAGTGAAAAACGGTTTGATCTCTGGTCGAAAATATTCACAATAGTTCCATATGACATATTTATCACTCGTCATTATTGAAAAAATGTATTCATCAATTGCCATCAATTTTTCTTCAAGAAGAAATAGAAGGATTCTCTTGTTATCTTTGAAAATGTCAAAAATTTCTGAATTTGAAAAATATTTTTGCAGATCTTGTTTGAATTGTCTTAAAACTCGCTCAACCTTAGAAATAAAATTCCAAGCACGATGATGATTGTTCGCAATGCTACCTATTAATTGTAATAAGGCTTTGAATTCATGTTTTTCTTTAATTATTTGTTGAGTCGAGATAAGATTAATGAAATTGTCATATTTGTCTTCCACATCTAATTCTTCTTCAAGAAATTCCAGAAGGGAACTTTGAATACTTTTCATTTTTTCAACAAATGTTTCAGAACTCATTTATTCAAAATAAAAGTTTGTCAAAATAAATGAAATGTGATATGAAATAATATCTAAGGTAGACTTTTTCAATTGTATCTAACTCAAAGTACAATCATATTTGAAATTTTAAACTTTAATATATATATATATAAATTAATTAATAATGCATCTCAAGATTACTTTTCTTTTAAATAATTAAATATCTTTATTTTAAAAAACAATGTATCAAAGCTTTCAAAATCTTTACCAAAGTTTTAAAGACAGTTGCATCCATATAAGTAATAAAGGTTTGAATGGAATTATCACAACTTACATTTAATAGTAATTTTGTAATTATCAAAAAGCTTTTCATTACTTTAAACTTGCAGCTGATCAAAATCATTCTGATGCAATATTTTTTTGTTGGATCATTTTATTTGGATGGAAATGGAGTTGAAAGATATGATTTTAGATTTTATAAAAAATTAAGAAAAATATTAAGAAGATTGATATCAAGTTTCTCATTCGTTAATAAAAGTTTAACAATTTCAATGTTTTCTTTTTCAACTGCCAAATATAATGCTGTCTTATAAATTATTATTAGATCAAAATTTAATTGAAAGATATAAATTTGAATTTCACTGAAAAATATGATTTTGAATGGTATTGAAAGATGTGATTTTGAATGGTATTAAAAGATGTGATTTCAACATAATAAAATATATGATAATTGAAATTATATTAACAGAATATTGAAAATTTCTTTTTTGTTTACATCTATATCTTCGTCTCTCAAAAGGTTATTGACAAGTGGGCTATAGCCTTTGAGATGAAGCTTGATGATGTGAGTTGATTTCATATTGATGGATTGTTAAGTTGTCTAAGTGGTTATCAAACAAATCTCCATTGATGTGGTACACAGGATGTCTCATGATCTATTTCATTCATGAATTGACTTGCAATCAATCTATGCTTCTTATAGACCTTAACATTGATGTTGATAAGTATACAATCTCTCTTTGAATATATCATACCATATTTTTTTGTTCATGATGTCATATGGGTAGCTTATCATAATCATTGAATCCATTTTCAGTTATGATAAAAAAAAGATGTCTCATCAATATAATCACCATTGGCTTTTAATAATGCACTCTTTCTAAATTGTTTATAACAGAATCCACATATATTTTTATCATCAATGACATGAACATTGATACGCCCATGGACATCATATGTTTTGATATTTTTGCAACAGTCATAAATTTGTTGTGTCTCTTGAGATGTATATATTGGAAACTTCAATTTATAATTTCTGTATTGTGTCATTATCTTCAAATCATTAGGTATTGTCATTTAGAGTGTTATTAAAATGATGTTGAGATGTAGCTTGATGACGTGAGTTGATGTAGCTTGATGAGATGTAGCATAAGGGGAGGTGCATAAGGGAGTAGTAATAGTTAAGTATAAGCTACTGGACAGCCCTTCATGGTCCAGTAGGCTCCACAGCATAGAGAGGTGGGGTGGGGAAGTTGTTGGGATAGCTTTCAACTATCAGGATGCTATAGCAGCGAAGTGGCTTAACGAGCTCGCTACGGCAATTGACTTATAGTTGGAAGATGTCCAAACAGCTGTCTCTAACATACCACTCTATGCTGTGGAGCCTCCTGGACCATGAAGGGCTGTCCAGTAGCCTATACTTAACTATTACCACTACTATATACAGGATTAAGAATGGGATTATATTAGTAATTTGTATTTTTGCGCTACAATTTTGATTTTCTTTTGAAAAAACAAGATCATCAAGTTGTTTTGATTGAAAAAAATAGTCTATAAATACTCTATTAATCATTATTTTTTTAATTCTTCTAAATTATAAATTGATATATTAATCAAAAAATTGTTGAGTTAAAATTAAGATATTAGCAAATAAATTTGCTTAATCAATTTTGACCAAATACTAATTAAAAAAAGAGAAATTTCGGTAGCAAGGGCAATTACAGGGATTATTATACTTTCCATACCTAGTCATAATGCCAAAGTATTTGAATCAATTTTGAAGATAAGCTAAAAGAGAACACATTAGTTAAGTCATATCTAAATCCAATTTGTTTAAGATATAAAGCAAATTTCAATGAATTCCAAGAGACTATGAAAGATTTTATTAACAAATCAGCGGAATTTTTTCAATCTTGTCTGATAAGTGACACACAAGCCTAAATCTGGGCCCAAAAACATCGTCTGTGACACATCCCAGAAGTTCAAATCTGTTTAGGAGTTTTACAATGGAATTTAAGAAACTTTGTATTGAACTATCTTTAAAGAGAAAACGGCATGTTTCTAAATCATCAAAAGCAAGTAAACACATAATTTACCATAGAAGAATAAAGAGCAAAGGAAATAAAGATGATCCAGAAGGTCATTTTTTCAAAAATGAAAAAAAAAAAAAAAAAAAAAAAAAAAAAAAAAGGAATGCAAAAAGATATAAAAATGGCAAATCAAAGATTTTTAAAGAAGGAGAACAAATTCATCAGTATTTGACACAGTCAAGTATTTGTCCTGGAATCATAAATGCAGGAAGTACTTGCTTTTTACCTCAATCAATCTGATAAGTGATACACATCCCAATTAAATTTATGATAATTCTGCTTTTTTCCCGTTAAATGTTTTATTTAAATAAAGAGAACATTCAATTGGCAAAATTAATTCTGGTATTTTTATTTACTGAAAAAAATTTATATTACATTCTTTTTGATTTACTAATTGAGATAAAAAATTCTTTATCGGCATTATCATCCAAATAAGAGTATTTATATGATTTAGCTAAATTATATGCTCCTTTATGAATAAAATAATTATATGCCTCTTGTTTGATTCTCTCTTCCTCAGCTAGATTTTTTTTTTTTTTTGAAATGTTTTGAAATAATTAAGTAGAGCTTGTGGAAGGGGAGCAAATTCTAATGATGTGTTCTTTAATTCGGTGCAATTAGTTGCTTAAAATCAGGTGCATCAGCAATTAGATAAAGTAATTTACCTAAATACAAAAATATCCTTTCTTTTTGTATCATTAATATGGCTCAATCAGTATCATTATTTTTCCAAGGAACACTATTATATCTCATTTTAAATACAAAATCTAGTTATACTATCATGTATGAACCACATTATATTATTTATTTTTTAATATTTTAACATCATAAATACCAATTATAAATCAGTTTTATCAGTTTGAGATCTCGAGATCTCCGTATTTGATAAAAAGTATACTACTCTTTTTACATCACATTTCATACCTGATATCATGATATCAATAATCTCGATTATCAGTTTAAAGATCTGATATCAGATGTAAAAGAGTAACGTTTTTGATATCGATTCTCAAAATAACAAGCCTACTCAAAGGTTAATTTTTTGAATGAATTCAAAATTTTAGTTTTTGATAAAAAGTTTATTCATGAATGGAAACAATCAAAAATTTAGATATTACATTTAACTGATTATTCTTAATGTAATTGGTTACTCCATTCAGATGGCACTTAACAGATTCTTTAATTCAATCAAAAAATAAATCATGATTTATTTAAATATATCTTGGTTTCCTCTATCAAGGAAGTGATTCAAATCTGTATTATTTGAGTGAAATGTCTTTGCTTCCATCTAATTTAAAAATTGGATAAATTTAAACAACACATAGATCAAATGTGGGTAAATAAAAAGGTCGTACAACTGAATTTTAACAGTAAAACTCAACGATTGGTTTGTTAAAACTAATTATATTTTATTATTATAATAATAATCAGTTTTATAAATATTTGCATCGTACAAAATTCAAATTAAAATAAAAACTAAAAGGATATAAGTATATATTAAATTTTCTTCAGAAAATAAATTTGAGTATTTTATCTCAATTTATTTTAATTATTTTTGATAAGAATTTTATAACACTTTAAAAAAATTTAGAATAGCGATAACTTTTTATATAATTTATTCTAATCATTAATTCTTTTGATATCTTTTTATATGCTTTTAAAACATTAATTGTTATATAAAAATAGTTATTATTATTGAAAAAATAAAATTCATTTTTTAGCTAAAAATGCAGAAAAATTGAATTTGTTGAATTATTAAATGATGATTTTAAAAAAATTGGACGTTACAGGAGCCAAATGACGAATACAATTTTATTTATATGCATTTACTTTCTAATATATTTGAATTTCATTCCAAATCAAATGTCAGTTTTTTCTAAAAATGAAGATTTAGTTGATTTGTTTCATAAATATAAAAAGTCTAATATTTCAGTTACTGAAGGATTTCGTCAAAAAGTAAAATATTATTTGTATAACACATAGTATATCCATTCAAATGACATCTATATTTTTTAAATGATGCAAATATATAAGAAATCGATAAATATTGAGTTTTAATTAAAGTCTTTATTTCAACCATTACATTTTATAATATTGGATATAAAATATATAAATTATATATTATAATTATTAAATAAATTATTTATTAAGATAAATATAAATTTATTTAATTTTATTTTTTATTCAATTTAGTTGTACGACCTTTGTAAATAATTCAATTTTTTCAAAGTTTTGATAGTATATTTGGTCTTAATAACTTAATTTAAGTTATTTATTTTCAAATTATTCCAAATGGAATCATATTTTCAACTTCATTTCACATAACATCAATCAAACCGCAATTACTACAAATAGTTAGGTGAAATTATTTTTTTCCTTTTTTTTTTAAATTAGATGTCTCAAAAAGAAATCATTAATAATGGCCTCAAATATTCATTAAATGAGGACGAAAAAACAGCGACCATTTTTGGATATGATAATCCAGCTCATGAAGTTCTAGTTCCGAGATCGATCATATACAATTCAAATGAATATTCAGTGATCTCCATTTTTGATGAAGCCTTCAAACGTTCTCCAATCAGAACCTTAAAATTTGATCCCAAAACAGAGCTCCAATTCATTGGCAAACACATTTTCGCATATTCTCCGATTGAATGCGTTTTTCTCCCATCAAACATCAAAGAAATAAAAAGTGGCTTCTGCAAAGAGACGTACCGATTCAAGAAGATTGAGATCATACGAAATGGAGCTGAAAACATCAAGTTCATTGACGATAAAATTCTCGTTGGAAAATCAGATGTTACGAGTGACATTTTCGATGTTGTTCTTTTTGCACGTCGCGACATTGAAGAAGTTGTCATTTCACCTGAAATCAAGAGAATTGGAGCTCACTCTTTTGAGCATTGTCGGAAGATAAAAAGCATCACAATCCCCGATAATTCTGAACTTCAATACATCGATGAGTTTTCGTTTTATGACTCTTCAATTGATCACATGTCGATTCCGTCGAGCATCGTTGAAATCAAGGAAGACTGGTGCTGTGGATTGATTAATTTGAATGAGTTGAAAATACTGCCAAGAAAAGAAGTCAACGTTCAATGGATTGACGATTCAATTCTCATCGGAAAATCAGACGTAAAAAGTGACATTTTTGACCTTCTGATTTTTGCAAGACGCAACATTGAAGAGGTCACAATTCCAGCACAAATCAGGCGCATTTCTTCTTATTCGTTTGATTGTTGTGGTCTCAAAAAAGTTGAATTTCAAGAGGACTCACAATTGCAATCAATTGGAATCCACGGTTTTGCATCTTCTGCGATTGAAAGCATCAAGATTCCATCACAAGTGACAATCATTGAAGACGGAGCTTTTTGCTGGTGCCAACAACTTTTGCACGTTGAATTTTCAATGAATTCAAATATTCAGACAATTGAAGAAGGAGCCTTTCACGGCTCTGTTTTAGAGAGCCTCTCAATTCCTTCAAATATTTTGAATTTGAAAGACGGTTGGTGCAGTGAGTTGTTCAATTTGAAGATTGTGAATGTGATGCAAAATGGCGATGAAAACATAAGATATGTTGACGATAAGATTCTCATCGGAAAGTCAGATGCAAAAAGTGACGTTTTTGATGTTGTTCTTTTCGGACGTCGCGATATTGAAGAAGTTGTCATTTCTCCTCAAATCAAGAAAATTGCTGCAAATTCATTCGAACATTGCTTTGTACTGAAAAGAATTACAATTCCGGAAAATAGTGAACTTCAAATTTTGGGAAGTTTCGCATTCTCAGGATCTGCAATTGAGAATTTATTTATTCCACAAAAAATGGTACAAATGGATGAAAACGCTCTATCTTACTGTGATAAGCTCAAATTAATCGAGGTTGCAAATGAAGAAATATTTCACAAATACGAAAATAATGTATTCAATGAATGCGTAAATGCACATGTTTTATTCCCTTCTTATAAGAAATAAAAAAAAATAATATATAATTAAGGGTGTAGTTGGACATGCTTTTGATTGAGAGAGTTATAGAAAAAAAAAAATTGTATTTGTTTAATATAGTGTGTAGTGCCATCTATCATGTTATAATACTTCGGTTCACGAACAAAAATGTTACTTGGATTGTAATCAACGTCATTTCCTGATAAATCAGTCGTTAAATTTTCAATATATGTTTGCCCATGGTCCTCTTTGACGCCTCCATCATAATTTGTTGTTCTCATAGAAGAAAGTCTACCGATATAATTACGTGTGCTCTTTGTATTATCAACTTTACAGCCAAACACACAAAAATTTGCCATTGTTGATTGTCCTCCTTGTTGGAAGTAAATTGCAGGACGGTTTTTAATTATTGTGTGTTTGGCTGTAAAGAATTTCATTAATGGATGCTTTAATAATCTAAATCCTAAATTATGAGTTTAGCTTATTGTTCATTTTTGGTTGACATGCCTCTAGAAATAAGTAAAAAAAAAAAAAAAAAAGAAGACGATTATTTTTAATTCAATTAATAAAATTTTATTTTTAACAATTTAAGGTACAAATCCAGTACGTTATTTTTTGAATAGGAGAACGTTTATTATTTGAATGGTTGCATGTCTCTGAAAAAGTTTAAATTGACTAGGTTTGTTTTTGACACTTATTTTACAATTTAAATAAACATTATGACATGTTATATGAAATGGATGAAAATAATCGTTTTTTATTTAAGAATGTCAAAAAAATTGCAGTTACTAAACGTACTGGATTTGTACCTTAAGTGTTCTCTTTTCCAAACTGACTTAACTAGTAGTATAAATGCTATTCCATTTTTTGTCCATATAGATGAATTAGGGGGTGAATATTCAATAGTTTTTTTTAAACAGACTGATTGGTACTTTCTGGATAATATACAGATATTTATTCATATTGGTATTGCATAAGTAAGTTGAGGAGTCAACAATACTTGCTTAATTGATTTCTCAAAAAGTTTAACAATTTTTTTTAATAAAATCCATATTATCTTGCCACATCTAAATATATACATGTAAATATATATTATTTTAGTATATTCAAAGGAAATATTTACAATATATTTATTTTTGATGCCTTTCCGTGCTAGAAAATGATTAATCAATATAATGATTCAACTTTTTTGAAAAATCTAGCGTCAAAATCTTTTTCATTTCCTATGAATAACAGCACTTCAAAAAAATTTATTCAATCAAATATTTATTTTCATAATTTAATAGAAACTCCAAATGAAAAAAATAACACAATTATTATGTAAGCATTTGAGATTCTTTCTTAGATTGTTAATTATATATTTTAAATACTACAAAATGAATAAATAAATAACATTTATCACATGTTTTTAATCAAATACATTTTGTATTTATAAAGATAAAAATGTTTTATGTAAATTTTCAAAAATCTTATATGCTTGAAATTTTGGAAAATCATATTCATAATTACTTAGAGAATATTTTTTTATAATAAAATATTAAAAAAAGAATTCCTAATTTTTTTTCAATTTCTTGATATTACCTTTTTAATTTTTTATTTCTAAACGGCCTTACCTTGTCAGGTGGTCTATATATATTTATTATTGTAAAATTTTTTGAATTACTGCATTGCACTTATTTTTCAAATTAAAAATATGTTTTAATAATTATATATACGTCCAATATGAAATATCAAAATTAAAAATAAGAAAAATATGAAATTAAAATGGAAATCTAAAAATAATTTTCTCATTACCTAACAGTTAATGCAATTTTATTATTATATTTTAATTTACAATAGTATCTTGATATATTAATAATATAAAATAACATGCTATCTAATAAAAATATAAAGTTATACTTATTTATAAATTAACTGTCATTATAACTTTTTGAGCATCGCATTCAATTATTTTGTTATAGATTTGAATTGATTTAAATCAACGTGTTTTTGATCCATTCAATTTTTTTATCTAAATATCTAATAATATTTTGTAATTGTGTCTTGAATTTAAATAAACAAATAAATATTTAAAATACTTAGATAAAGTTGCCATAATTGATAATATATTTTCTATTAATATTGACTTTATTATTTATTTTACATTTAGATACAACTTCGTGACAGCTAAATTATTTTATAAGTTGCTTTATTATCATTATTAATCGTTTAACTGTATTATTATTTTGATTTAGATTCATTTATTTTTTAATAAAACAATTTCGTGACAGCAAAATCATTTGATTATTTCACATTATATGCGTATTATCATAACTTGACAGCATCGTCTAGATTATATATTTTTATTATTGTAGAAATTTTTGAAATAATGCATTACCCTTGCTTTTATAGTTCTTGTAAATAATCTAATATTTTGCAATGTTGTTTTACTTTCAAATAAAAAAATAAGTATTGAAATGCTGTATAATATTAGTTTTATCTTAACGTGACAGCATCGTCTAGTTTTTTTTTTTTTTTTTTTTTTTCCAAAAAAATTTGACAAATGTTTGACTTTTCTAAATTCAAAATGTTTCAAAGATTACCTCGAAATTACACCCCCAAACACTATGACTTGTTTGTACATATGACAACGGCAGATACTCCTTTTGATGCGAGTGTTACCATCACATTTAAGAAAAATGAAGACTCTGACAAAGCATATTTAAATATTTATTCCAATATTACTATCAAATCAGTCACTCAAAACCAAGTTTCACTCACATATGAAGTAGACTATCCATTGCTAATCATTAATCAGTCGACAAATCCAGATCAAGATATCTCATCCTATCCTATTACAATAGACTATACCTTAAAGCCAATTCTAACCGAATACCAAGGATTTTACCCGAACGATGGATGCTTCTTTACCAAATTCGAACCAAACCACGCACATCGTTTTTTGCCATGTTTTGACGATCCAATTGTCAGATCAACTTTTTCAGTGAAAATACAAATTCCTTCAAATTTGACAGGTCTTTCAAATATGCCGATTAAAACCGAATCGACCATTGGTGAAGATAAGCTAATCACTTTTCAAAAAACACCTCCCATGTGTACGTATCTCCTAGCAGTTTTTGTTGGCAAATTCTCGTCAATTGAGGGTCGAACAAAAAGTGGGACGCCGGTTATTTTCTATTCAGAAGAAGGTCGAGAAGGGGAAATCCAAAAGTTCCTCGGTGCGGCCATTCATGCAGTCAATTGGATGGAAGAGAAAACACAGACAAAATACCAGTTGCCAGTGCTGCAGTTGCTCTCGCATCCGGGACTCAAGACCGGCATGGAGAACTACGGCCTGATTGCTCTTCGGGACTACACCCGTGGTGGCGACGTTTTGTATAACACTCTGATCGTCATGCATGAAGTGTCGCACCTCTGGTTCGGCGACCTTGTCTCCGTTAAATGGTGGAATTCCGTCTGGCTGAACGAAGGCTTTGCGCAGTACTTGATGTATCTCATTCTGCGTGACTTTTCTGATGAGTATTCGAACGAAGCTCTCAAAATTTTCATTGAGAACGATGGAATCAGGTGCCTGCAGTACGTCAACAGCGAGAGAATCGTCGTGGATGAGAACGAGATCAATTTCGAAGAGCGCGTGCTGAAGAGCGTCATATACATCAAAGGCGCCTTCGTACTCAAGATGTTCTCTGACATTTACGGCGAAGATATTTTCTTCAAGGTCTGTTCGTTTTGGATGGACCAGTATCAAAACAAAAGTGCTGATATTCACGAATTCATAAAAGCGGCAAATAACGTACTTCAGAAAAATTGTTCCAACTTTTTCTATCCGTGGCTGACAAAAGTCGGTTTCCCGATTGTCAAGGTTGCCGAGATTTACGAAAATGAAGAGAACAAAAATGTAGTCGGAATTAAACTGTCTCAGAAAAGTTTCTCTGGGGACATTTATCAATTCAAAATTTCAATAGTTTATGAAGAAAAAGGTGAAGTGAAAAAGATGGGTGTTTTGATGGACAAAGAAGAGCAGGATGTCATGTTGAACTTCGATTGGTTGTACGTTAACGATGGATTTAATTCACTGTGTGCACCGTTGTATTCAAAAAGTTTGCTTGAAAAGTTATGTGAAGCCAAGAAATGTGGAAAAATTGATGATGACAATTCGATGTTAATTCGATATTCAATACGCTACGCATCTAAGCAATGTGAAGTAGAGAAGGATGTATTAGATTTAATCAAAGAGTACTTTTAAAAATGATTAAGTCTTCTCTAATTCTTTTAAGTCATCAGCAAGATGAAACCAGTGTATGTCACTCTTGAAATTTGATATTTCAAGTTTTTTAAAAAAAATAAATGTAACCATTTTTTTGTTAAATTTCAGCATACCATAAATATGAGTATTTTAAAATATATTTTAAAATATATTAAAAACACTGCTATATATTAAACAATTGTTTGTGATATATAAGAAAATCAATTTTGGATATTTTTAAATATAAATTAAAAAAAAAAAATTCAGTACATCGGCCAATCGAACTAGAGGCAGAATCAAAAGGAGTATTTGCAAATGCCACAAATGAGTAAATTAGAATCACTCAATTTCCTTGGGTTCAAAAACCCAAAAACCGCAATTTTTGTTTTTGTGGTGGGTTTTTATTTTAGATATTATATGTAAGTCGGTTGGCCTCTATATATCATATAAACCCAACAAAAACTAAAATTGTAAAAAAAATTATATCGAAATTATTTCATATTTTAACAATACATTTTTAACACTTTATATTTTGCAGCATTAAATATTTATATATAATTTTAAAAAATATCACGCGCTCACGGTAAATTAATTAAGATATCTTTGTTTTTGTTATTTTCATTAAAAATCTTGGGTTTTGATATAACTATTTATTTGCATAATGAGTTTTATATTTTTTCAAATGTAAATTTTAATTACTAGCAAGACCATATTTATATTCTTTCATTTTTTGATTTGATTTTATAGATATTTTGCAAATATAAAATTTATATTTTATGAGACCACTATCAAAATTTAAAATATTTCTGGGAAATCAATGAGTTATCACAAAATTATTTTCAGATAAAAATTTTAACTGAGCTTTTTTTTGTATTTATTTTTATAGATATAAAACATATTAGGGATTAATTTTAGAATAGTTGTACTTTTGAGAGAGTAATTCAATTTTTTCATCACAATATTTGGTGGGCCAAAATGGTATGAACAAAAAAACGAATAAATTGAGAGAAGCATTGTAAAATTGATAATATCAAAATCTTTAATATATTATGTTTATTTCGATAAGTATTTAAAAAAGCTCTATTTTAATAAACCATATAAATATAATACGTATTATTTTACCAAAGTTTTTAGGTATTACTTTTTTATCTTTGTAAAAAATGCAGGGATGCGATTCGGGAATCCCGGGAATACCCGGGATAATAAACGGTCTCTTCCCGATTCTTTTCCCGAAAAAAATTTCCGGAAAAAAACGTTTCCCGAAATTTTTTTTTTTATATGACATTTCTACCTATCGGGAATTTTTCGTTTTTTTTCCCGATTTTTCCCGAAACAGATATTAAATTTTTTTATCTCAATTCTAAATTTTATTTTACTTTTGTTCTTTTTTCATTGTTAGAAAGAATGAAACAGTATTAAAAACTCTTTTTCATTTTTCGAATAAAAAGATATAACGTTTGTTATTTAATTCCAGGATGTTTATTTTATTCCAGGATAACCGTTTAAGATGGTTTAATATTTAACCATGTCGATTATCAACCAAAATATAATTCAAAAATTGAATTAAAAACGATCATTCATCCTGGGATTATAATTAAGAATGAAAAATTTGAATAAAAAAGGTAAGGAAAAAATCATAAATTTTAAAAAAAATACGAACTTTTTATATGAGCTTATTGAAATTTTATTATTAAAAAACGGTTATCCTGGAATAAAATTAAAATTCTTGAAAAAAATTATAAACGTTATAATTATATAATTATAAATTCTCGTTCGGCCACTTTTTGAAGGCCTAAAAACATTAAAATATTTTACCTAGCTTTTTCAATTAAAATAAAAATAAAAAAATTTTTGAGAGAAAATAAATATGTCATCAACTTTTTGTTTACTTTTATAAGTTTGATAATTCTAGAGTTATATTTTATACAACGGAAACGTAACGAATATAGGCAGGAGACTTCTACCTTCCATGTGCCTTAATGATATAGTCAGGTGTACCTTTTTGGCCGCAATGATTGGCACCACCTTTTCTGAAAGAGTGCCAATTATACGATTGGTAATCAGAAATACCTATTTGATGTAAAATAACTTGTAAATGAGATCGTAAAGCATGCTCTTTGACATGACAAATTCCATCTCAAGAATAATTATTTTTTATTCAAAAAGTTTTAAATTTTAATTATCTACTTATTTTGAATACATAGCAACGGACGGCCTTCAAAAAGTGTCCACGAGAATTGAAAATTTCTTTCAAAAATTTGTTGTTTTCTAAAAAAATAAAGTCTTTTATTATTAGGCATTAAATATTTTATTTAAGGTAAAAATGCCATACGTTAAAAATTGAGAAAGAGTATATTAAAAATTTAAGAAAAGCACCATCCCAGAAAAAGTTTTATTTCAATATATGTCAGATTTGAATTTCTGAACTTTATAAAATATTTTTATATTCAATTTGAAACGAAAATTTTAATAATTAAATTTTTCAATTATAAATTTAGTTTATCAACTTTTTCAATTAATATTTGAACAAAAAAGAGTTTTAGATTTATATTCGAATTATTATAAAGAAGAGAAAGATTATGTAATTTATATTAAATTTCAAAATATAATATCAATAATTATCACAAAAATTTTACTAAATTATAAAAAAAGTAGTAATAGAAAAAATAAATATACAATGAATTTAATAAGATTCGTTTCTTCTTATAAAATATTGATTTGATTTCTATGAAAAATGGGATATTGCCATTAAAATTAATTTTTTTATCGTTTTCGTAATATTTTAATAATATTATTTGTAAAAAACTGTAAACAAAGAGAAATTCTGTCGCATGTGTGATGAAAACTCCTTACCAATTTGTTTCCATCAATAATATAACAAATTTTTTTTGATGAGGTATAATTGGAAAGCATAAAATATTAAATTGATTTACGTCCATGTAGTCAGCAAATTCAATGTAATCAAAACAAATTGGGCCTTTTTGGGAGTGGAATTAAAAGGATTTGTTAATAAAAAATGTATTCTTTAATAAAAACAAAAAATAGAAAAGAAAATAATTTTACTTAACATGTCACAATAAATAGTGTCAGAAAATAAAAGCGGTTGCTTAACGTATGGCATTTTTACCTTAACACATCTTATATCGATTTCTCTATATACAAGATTAAATGTAAACAGAACCAATTTTTTTTATAAAAAGCAAGTTAAAAATAACAAAAATGTATAAAAACATAAAATTAAAAAGATTTAAATGGTTTATTATATACAAATAGTAAAAATGATGGTAAAATTGTAATAGGATAAGGATTATTTTTGGTAATTTTTTCACATATTTTCGAAGAATTCGCATGTAAACGACGTATAATTATGATTTTAAACAGATATTTGTGGATATTTAGGGATTGCAGATGAAAAAATTTCATCATTATATCAATCTAGTCTTATTGTTGCTATTTATAGCAAATATATCCTTTTATGATGCTTGTGTTTGCTTATACGGTAAGGAAAAGGCTCTTTTCGATTTCTTGGTTAACCTCCTTTGTTTATTTTATGGCTATTTATAAATAAACGGTCTCCTATATTGCGATTTTTATGAGAAAAGACATTTACATTAAACGAAAAAAATACTTTAAAGTATGAAACTTGCTCATTTTGGTGTTCATTTGATTTATCTATTAGTATTTTATCATAATTTATTTATATATTATTTAAAAAAAAAAAAAGGTCTCATATTTTTCGAACTTAGTTCCGGGAATTCCCAAGGGATTTTCCCGAAATTTGAATACTTCGGGAAGATCGGGAAGGGAATATTCGGGAGAAATTTACGTTTAATCCCGGGAAATCCCGGGAAAATCGGGATCGGGAAGTTTCCCGATCCCGATTTTTTTTCGGGAATTTATCCCTTCCCGTTCCCGAATCGCATACCTGAAAAAATGAATATATGATTTTCAACTCATATCATTTGCAAATAAGTAAAATTTGGTACGCAAAATAGTCTTTTAACACGATAAATACGTTAAAAACAAGTAGTAAAAGATGATTGAATAGCTTTTCAAAACTGAAAATTTGTTCCATCTTTTGTAGAGCAATGCTTATAAAATAACCAATAATACAAAGGTGAAAGCTTGTAGATTACATCATATTGCTGCTTGCTTTTTCAAATTTTGAATCTTTTTTGAGTTATGAAATAACTGGGATTGTACTCATTTGTGGCGATTCTTAGCAGTGTAATCTTTCTTAATAATACTGCCACTTGATAATAATTTGCATTTTCATGCATAATTTATCGAATTTCCTTTGTTTTTGATGAAAAATATTTTCATTACTTTCTCATTAAAATTGTCATAAACCATTGAATTTTTGTTTTTTGGGTTAATTTTGGGCTTAAAAATGTTTGATAATATCTCAAAACGTACCGTTAGAAAATTTAATATTTTAATAAATGTATTAAATAAATATATCATTAATAATAAATAAATATTCTATATATGTAAGTAGTCGGAGGTCAAAGAGATAAAATATTAAGTCTAAATCATTTTTTAAAGATTTGGATTTGACTTGGTTTGTTTGGGTTTCGTTTCTTTTGGGATTACCTAATTTCTTCGACCCAAACCCACAAAAATCTGACATTTTTTTGGGTTTCTAAGAAATCATTGAGTGAATCGAAAATATCTCAAATATTATATTTTCAAAAAATAAAAGTTTTTATATATCTGAATATTTTTGAGACATATGAATATAATAAGCTTATTTTTCAAGATAAAATACATATATTGTTATAAAAACTATATTATATAAAATTTTCTTTAAATATATAGTGATAATAATATCTTTTTTTCATCAATCTTCGTTCAGTGTTTTAAAATTTAAATATATTTAATAATAAAAGTGATAAAAAGCAAAAATGATAAATATCAAATAAAACATTTGTTTGATATTAAAAAAGTTTATTAAAATTTTGATTAATGATTAGGATACTGCCACATTGTGAATAAAAAATCATAATTAGACTGAATATTCCTTTTCTGTTCATTAATTATTGTTTTTGGCTTTATCTTGTTTCTTGATTCAAAGGGCCATTTAATCTTCGAGAATGCCATCTCTGCATCAACTTCAGATGTAGAAATTGGAAAGAGCCTTGCTGCAATATTTGCTAGATTAAAACAGAGCTTTTGCTTAAATTATCTATATATATAAAGATAACCCACAAATTTGCCAAAAAAACACATTGCGGCATATTTGGAACTAAGCTAAAATATTTTCTTTTTAATATAAAAAATAATATGCTTATTAAGTGATTTTGCTTTAATAAATTACATTTTTTTAATAAGATATTAGTAATCTATTTATGTAAGTTTTGATAACTTTTTATATGAGTTCCCAGAAAAATAATATTTTGAATGAAAATTTACGATCAAATATCGTTATAAATTTAAGCTCTCTCACTTCATATATTTTTTACTATTTCCTTTTTGATTGACCAAACATCTCAAATTCGTAAGCACTAATCTCCATAATAATCGGAAAACGTAAATATCTATGATCTACAAAAAAAACATTTACTTATTGGATTTGTACTTTAAAAAAATCATGGCTCAACATCTTCTGAGCATGCAACTTTGGACTTTCTATAGAATACAAAGTACCAAACAAGAACACCTGCAATTCCAACAGCAGCAACACATCCAATAACAATACCTGCAATGGCGCCACCACTTAAACCTTTTTTCTTTTCTTCTTTTCCTGTGCCAGTTGCTACACAAACGTCATTTACTAATTCAAAGCCTTCTTCGCATTCCAAGCATTTGGTTTTTTCTTCATTACATTTTTGACAATGATTCTCTCCTTCTACACATTTTAAAACGCATGATCCTTTATCATCAGGTATATAATGATCCGGATCAAAGCATTCGATACATAATGTTTTACCATCATTGCATGTAAGGCATTCGGTTTCCTTAGCTTCATTTTCAGGAATTTCTTCACAATCAGAAGATGGTGCATTGGATGAATCGGTATCGTCTGGCATGTCAGGAAAACAATTTTTTGGTACATCATCATCAGTAATTTTAAATTCATATGATGAATCTAAAGAAACTGATAAAGTTTTTGTGAGATCACATGAATTCTCTTGATATTTAACTTGGAATTTAACAGTTGTAACATCTTTGAATTCGTGTTGATACCCAACATCTTTAGATATTTCATAAGCTTGTTCATTAATAATACAAAATAGTGAATATTTTTGATTTGATAATGAATTTAGGAATTTAATCCTTTTAACTTCTTCAGTTTTGCATTTGTCAGGAATATCTGAATCTTTTATTGTAATGGTAGGAGGCCTTACTTGATCTGTTTGCCCACTATTACCTACTAGCTCTTTGCTACATGAAAATTGGGCAGGTGATTTTAATAATACTACACTTATATATTTACGAGTTGAGAAGGAGAGAGCGGTAGGATTAGTGGTCAATTCTTTATAGACTCTAGGTTCTTCATGAAGAAAAGTATAACCAAACTCATAAGCTTCATCAGAAACTTTTACATCAATAGTAAGCTCGTAATACTTACAATTTAATGGGAAAAATTCGTTGAAATCGATATTTTGTACTACATTTTTTTGTGATGCTGAAAAGGTTTGTAGTGCAGAAACATCATCTTGACACACTTCATTAGAGTAATAGAAATAAACATTAAAATTATATCCTTTTTCTATTTTAAGGTTTCCATCACTTGGCCAGATGGCTTTATTAGAGGTTATACCTCGACCATCTATTACATATTTAATTGTAGTTTGTTCTGGAGCATTTCCTTTTAAATTTATGTAATAAAAACCGCAAAATTTTATATTGCTATCTGTGGTTTGTCTGAAAATATCGTCATTAATTTCTATAACTTCACCACCTATTTTTCCAATTACAGTATCAAATAAAACCTTTTGTCGGCAATTAGAAGTTTGAATATATAGATCTTGATATATACCATAAGAACTAGTTTCTTCTAATTCTTTACTTTGACCTTTTGGTAATTCTACAGAACCAATGAATAATTGAGCGTTTAAATCTTCATCAGAAAAACTATTTTTAACAGTAGCTTTATAATCGCCTTCATCACGAATGCATCTTAATATATAAGGACTTTTTCGGGCATTAAGGACAATTTCTTTATTATTTGCCGAAATTGTAAATTTATTTTCTTCGCCGCAAGTATTATATATAAATTTTACAAAAGTTGATTGAACTTGGTAATTAGTCGTAAATTCTATGGTTTCTCGATCAATAGTAAGTTCAACTTCGTTAACAATTAATTTTGCACCCAAAATATCTTTATAAAACCTTGTAGTAAGAACATAATCATATGATAGAACTTTACATAAGAATAATGATAGATAGATCATGAAGTTTCGAAATGAAGTGAAATCTTTTGACATCGACCGTTATTTAACGGGTTACAGAAAAAGTTGTGTGACGTTTTTTTCAGAAAAAAAAGTTATGCTTTTTGACTTAACATTTGACATCTACCGTTATTTAGCCATTTTCTTCAAAATTGTTAACGCGATGAGGTTAGCGCAAATTAATAAAACATTCAATTTAATGTTTCAGTTAGCAAAAAAAGAAAAGTCACTCTAAACACTCATTTTTTCGGGCTTCGTCTGAAATCACCAAGGTCAAATTCACTTCACCATTCAATTTTTGGTGATTTTCATTCAAATTTTTTTTGGTGAAAAGTTCAAAAAAAATGAAAAAAATAAATTCACCACGGCTAGAATAAAAAATAACACAAATTTGTCGTGGCTTTTTCAGAAAGACTGTTCAAATAAGTATAGAATAATGATTTGAATTTATGAGCCAAATTGATATACAAAAAGTTTGTAAACTTTTTGAAAGATAGTTTGGCCTTAAAACTTTTCAAAGCATATAAAACAAACCGTTAATTGATTCTATATTATTATATTAAGCTCAAATTAAAATTTGTAAAATGTTCAAAGTTTTCATTTTAAATAGTTATATGGTCATATACCACTTAAAAAATGATAGAATTATCTTATTCAAAGTAGGGTCTATTTAATCATTCAAAATTTACCTAATAAAAAATATTTTCATCTCATATATAGGAGAACTTTTCATAAAATGATCGTAATTTTAAAAATAATATTCAATTATTGAATAAGTGATCGTAATATTCTTATAGAGATATTTACAGTTTCTCAATATATAGATGCTGTTGCAGCTCCACTCGAACGGACTGCAGCAGCATCTAGAGCTTCCAACAATTACGGATGCTGTTGCAGCTCCACTCGAACGGACTGCAGCAGCATCTGTAAATTTAGGAAACCGACAGATGCTTCCCAAGTTTCCCAAACTTACAGATGCTTCCCAAGCTTACAGATGCTTCCCAAACCTACAGATGCTACTGCAGCTCTACTCGAACGGGCTGCAGCAGCATCTACAATTTCCTAGGTTTTACAAATGCTTATATAGCTCAAAATAAACTAACTATATTCATATATAAATGCATAAACAATTTTTTTTTTTTTTTTTATTTTTTATATTAATTTTGCTTGAGACACTTTTTGAGCGAAGCTCAAAAAGTGGCGATTCTTGTACAAAATTACACTAAAACACATTTTGGTTTTTGTTAAAGGTTTTCTATTAATATTCAATAAACTCTTTAGTTATTAAGCTTGCCTTTAGTTTTTTTTTTTTAAAAATAATTTATTCATTTATTTAAAACCCTATATTTAAAATGGTTAACCAATCTTTGTATATATATTTAAATTGGAAGTCAAAAGTCGGACGGTGAATTGAATAAATTTGAATATAAAATTTAAAAAATAAAGAAAAAACTTAAAAATTTTAAATCAAAATTCACACTTTTACATTGAAAAATCGTCCGATTTTTGATCTGATTCAAAAAGTGAAAAAATTAAAATATTTTTATTCAAAAAGTTAGCAATTGTAAATCTTCGAAAAATAAAAAATCTATTTTTTTTCTCAGATAAGCTTCATGATTTCTAATACAAACTGCAGTTCTTTGTTCGAAAAGTCATTACATCCTTTCCTATTTGTTTCTTATCTGGTTGACCAAATTTAAAAATATCTTCTTCAATAATAATACGTCATTTTACATAAAACTCGACTGGGCAATCTTTTGTGTTGGCTTGTAGAACTTTGATTAATTGATCATGGCTAAAAAGTGTAATGCCATGTTTTTCAATAAAATTTTTAAACATTCAAATTTTATAGATGAATAAATTTTGGTGAAAATTTAAAATCAAATAAAAATTGAAACATATTTTTTTTGTCAATTAAAATTGAGAGAAAAAACTACCGTCTGCCATTTGATTTTAAGTTTATAAAAATCGTTTTACGATTATTTTTTATTCAATATCTTGTTTTTATATATATATTTATTACAGTTGCTCCCTAGGCTTTTGTATCCAGTGAACTGAGTGTCCATTTTCGACTTTTTGTAAAAAGCTGTCACTTTTTGTGGACATAAAACTGCTTTTTTATTTAGTATTTTATTCAAAGATTTGTGTTGAAGTATCCAAAAAATTTTTTATTGGATACTTTATTTTTCCTTTAATAAACTCATTAATATCAGAAAAAAAGCAATAATAAATGTCTTAAACACCTACTATTCTGAATTTTTAAAAAACCTCTCAAATATAAATTATAAACTTTTCAAATTCACTAAGAATGATTTTGACCAAGAAGATCAACATTTGAAATAAAAAATAAAATTCAATGTAAATTTGGAGCGATATAATTGGTCAAACGAAATATACATTCAAAATAATCAATGAAAATTGAAAGGTGTATCCAAGATTGAATTAAAGTGTCCATTTTGGCTATTTTGGATACTCAAATTCTCTCAAAAAATAACGAACAAAAATGAGTATCCATTGGATACTTTTTGAATACAAACTCGTTTGGACACAAAAGCCTAGGTTGCTCCACTTTTGTAACGGAAAAATCCACTTTCGTAACAGAAAATGTAACCACCAAAATTTTCAAAATTTGTTATCACCTAACTTTTTGATTTTTTTAATAGATTTCATTAGGGTCGAAGACCTCAGATTTCTTGTTTTAAATTTGCAATTTCTAAGATCAATTTATTTTTTAACAGGAAATTATATAGTTGGTGGACATAATTATGTTTTTGGGACATAATCATGTTTGCTCAACTTTTTGAATGGTACACAAAAATAAAACACATTTTTCTCAATACTTTTTAAAGATAATTTGATAATATTATATACTTTATTAATGTATTTTATGTACATCATTATTTAATTAAATGAGCTATTATATTTGTGATTTATATGAAATTTTGCCATTAATGTAAAAAAAAGTCAAAATGCTTATTTTTTTCTCAATAATTGAAACTTGGGATTTAATAATAATATCATTAATTCATAATCAGTAATGATATAATTTTGTCAGATAATTGATATCTAAAAACTTTCATATAAGAAAATTTTGAGGCACAAAATAAAGTTAAAAATCATATCACTTTTTTGTTTTTTTCCAATAAAAAATAAAAACTTTTAAATTTTTATTTAAATATTTGATATAATGCAAATAGTATAATGATATTGAAAGAATAAAATTGGCGGTTCTACTCAAGATCTATTACCTTGATGAAAAAGAGTAACTTCTGAAATAACTTAAAAAGACTTTCAATTTTAGACATTGAGAAATTATTTTCATTTATTTAATAGTTCTTCTATACTTACCTAATATTTATTGATTAATTGCTATTTTTAATGCTATTATAATAGAAAAAATAAAAAAGTGAAATTTGTATATTTCTTAGAAAAACCTGAAATCTTGATGGGCAACAATGATTTTTAGAGGATTAATAATATATTTCATTGTATGTGTTATCAAATAATGTAATTCTGAAATCATATCAATTATGCATGAGTGATTTATGAATGATTTTGAATGAAAAAAAGAAAAATGAAATTTTTCCAAGATTGATTCTTTTTCAACCATATTATTATATTTAATATATTATATGCATCATATATATGATTAATACTGCATCTAATTTGAAATAAAATAAACTCATTTTTCAAAATTAGTAATTTTGTATGAATGATTTTTGTCATATTTTGAAAACACTTTTTCTTTTTATATAATTATTATTTCAATAAATTTTTTTCTAAAATATAATATATACATTATATTCTAAAATAATAACTATGTTAGAGCAAATTAAAACAACCTTTTTTTTATGGTAAAAGCATGAAATGTGATATGAAATGAGTTTTTTGAGTAGTGAAATGAAAATGAAACCATTTTTTCTAATTATCTATTTTATTTCAATAAATAATAATGATACATTTTAATTATAGATGAAAAGTAAATTATAATTTTTTTTAAATAATAAAAAAATATTCAGAAATTAAAAATTCGATATCATATTTATGATCAAATTTAGTTTGATAAAAGTGAATGAAAATCGGGGAATAGAATGTATCCAATATGATATTAATTGTTCTACAATTGTTTTTTTAAAAGTCCAATTTGAATATATAGAAATGATGTGAAAACATAATTATGTCTCCAAAACAGAATTATGTCCACCAACTATACTCTTTATTTCTTTTGTTTTCAATGATTTACAAATATTATAATTTTTTTTGAAATATCTTTATTTGCAATCTATAAAAATTTAATATTTTCTCAAATATAATTAGATACTTGTTTATATAAAATTTTAGTAAAATAAAAATATACGATAAGTCCAGGAATGAAGATTTTTTTGCATTCTCAAAACATCACATCACAAAAGATTTCATAAAAATGGTTTTTTCTAAATAAAAAAAGATTTTTGATCATTTTGAGCTCTTTTTTCTAATATTGTAGTTAACACTGATAGATATTTTTTTAAAATTAATGTTGTATTGAGCGTTTTAGAAAATAGTTATATTTTGTCCTTTCTTTTAAATTTAGTTATAATTTGTTTTTTTCATATTAACATATTTATACAAATTTTAAATTTATATAAAATTTAATTTTTTTATTTAATATAATAAGATAATTTCATTTTTACATTTTTCACGAATTCTCACAAAAGTTAGTTTCCATACCTCTGATTTTTTATCCACTTTCGTAACAGAATTTTCCACTTTCGTAACAGAAAATTTTATTATTTAATTATCTTTGTTTTTAATGAGTTTTTACATTTTTAATATAATGCAAATAATTGTAGAAAACACAGTAGTTATTGGGAACAACATTTTATTTGAAATTATAGATGAAGATAATTATTGCAAATATCTTGCTAAAAAAAGAATTTTTGTTATTTTAAAAGCTTAAAATTCCATTACAAATGTTTTTTATTTCATCATAATAATGCAATACTGATTTTTTATTTGCTTTATCTGAAATTATAATCTAATTTTTTCTTGATTTCTATCCTTTTTTTTTATTTTTCATGTTTAATATTCATTTAAATTATAGTACAATTATAAAAACATGATTTTCTTCTAAAAAAAGAGTTTTGAGTAAATCCATAATTATTATTAATATAGGTAGGGAAAATGGTCGGGTGGTCAATTGAAAAAAGTCGGGTATTGAGCGAAAAAAGTAGAGTATGAATGGAAAAAAATAATTCTTTTTCAGAAAAAAGTAAAGTAATCTTCAGAAATATTTTTTACTTCTTCAGAAATATTTTCTTCTTCTTTAGAAAAAGGTCGTTCTTTTTTAGAAATATTTTTTTCTTCTTCGGAAAAAGGTCGTTCTTTTTTAGAAATATTTTTTTCTTTTTTAGAAAATGACGAATTCATTTTTAGAAAAAGGTCCTTCTTTTTTAGAAGTATTTTTTACTTTATTAGAAAAACGTCGAACCATGAATAGAAATAAAATTTGAGCTTTTTTAAAAAATACCAGTTTCTCAACTATGAAACTAAATATTATATTTTAATCGATCATCTGATTAGAAAAATTGCTTTAAATATCATTATTATTTAAGGGAGGATGGACAAAAAGTCTAAAATTCAAAAGTAAAAATTCAATGAGTTTTCACAAAAAATAAATAAGAAAATATAAAGATTTAAATGTTAAAATAAAGTGTAATAATAGTGTATTTTAATAATATATGTATTACGCATATTATGTGCAGTAAAAAATTTTAGAAAAAAATATCTTTATAGGCAAGGGAAAATATGCATTTCAATTTTTTTTTTCATTCAAATTTTAAAATTTTTCCAAAAATTTTTTATTCGAAATTAAATAATAATGATATTTAAAGCAATTTTTCTAATCAGATGATCGATTAAAATATAATATTTAGTTTCATAGTTGAGAAACTGGTATTTTTTAAAAAAGCCCAAATTTTATTTCTATTCATGGTTCGACGTTTTTCTAATAAAGTAAAAAATACTTCTAAAAAAGAAGGACCTTTTTCTAAAAATGAATTCGTCATTTTCTAAAAAAGAAAAAAATATTTCTAAAAAAGAACGACCTTTTTCCGAAGAAGAAAAAAATATTTCTAAAAAAGAACGACCTTTTTCTAAAGAAGAAGAAAATATTTCTGAAGAAGTAAAAAATATTTCTGAAGATTACTTTACTTTTTTCTGAAAAAGAATTATTTTTTTCCATTCATACTCTACTTTTTTCGCTCAATACCCGACTTTTTTCAATTGACCACCCGACCATTTTCCCTACCTATAACTTAAGAGGTGCGAGAACTACCTTTGGTTAACCAATTTATTTCAAATTTAGATATTTATTTACACAGGTAAAATAATGTATAATTAATGTATAATTGTTTAATTTGGTTCGCTACAAGTAATAGTATATTGATTTTAAAATTGAATATGAGAAAATAAACAATTCAAATTTTTATTTCTAAAAAAATAATAAAAGAGCACCAAATAATTTGTTTTTTAAGGTAATTTTTATATTTGTTTAAATAAAATAATTTAAATATTCACATTTTTAACTTTTGTAATCGTTGAGCAATTAAAGGTTTTCAATATTCGAAATTTAAACAAACAAAGAATATAGCATAAAATGATATATTATTACTAATATCAATGATATTATTTGATAATTCATAAATTAAATTATTTCCTTGGTTAAAAGTTACGATTATGAAACAAAGATTCTCAAAAATATGTTTTATTGTTGTCATTTGACAAATAACTGATATTTAATTGGTTTAATAATTATTTCTTTAACGAATAATGCATGGTTTATATAGATATAATCTGAAATTCTTGATAATTATTTATTTTAGTCTTATTCATTATAATAGCCTGTTATTATTATATTATTATTTAATTTAATGAAAGTATTAAGCGTATAAAGTGTGAAAGTAGATTTATAAAATTATTGAAGATAAGATCTGTCCTCTGTTTGCTATTTCAAGATAAAAAAAATATTTTTTAAAATAAATTTCGTCCAAAAATTATATATTACTTTTTATTTATTTTTAATTTACTGATATTTAAGAAATATTAATAAAATATTATATAACGGAATATGTACAGAATTTTGAGGGGATTTAAGCCTAACGAACATTGCATTGAATTTTGAGGGGATTTAAGCCTAATCTAGGCTTTTGTGTCCATATAAAAAAGTGTTCATTTATATTCAAAAAGTGAGCTTGGATACAAAATTTTGTTCGTTATTATTTCTTTAACGAATAATGCATGGTTTATATAGATATAATCTGAAATTCTTGATAATTATTTATTTTAGTCTTATTCATTATAATAGCCTGTTATTATTATATTATTATTTAATTTAATGAAAGTATTAAGCGTATAAAGTGTGAAAGTAGATTTATAAAATTATTGAAGATAAGATCTGTCCTCTGTTTGCTATTTCAAGATAAAAAAAATATTTTTTTAAAATAAATTTCGTCCAAAATATCCATTTGGACACAATTATTTCAATTTTGGATACACTCTTAATTTTCAATTAATTAATTCCAATGAATTAAATGGATATTTGATCGTCGTGGTTAAATAATAAATGAGATTGTAAATATTATTATACATAAATATTTATTTATATTGTTTAATACTTTTATTAATTTATTATTTAATCTTTGTTATAATATTATTTATTTGATTTGTAAATTACATATTCTTAAATTTTATTCAATATATTATAATATTTTTAATATCTTTTTTTATTTTAAAAATATATTTTTATATATTTATATAGTAATGAAATAATGAAGAAATAATACATATAATTACATTTTTACGAAAATATTTTTAATTTTGTTAAAGAAAAAAAATTGAGAGTATTATTCAAAATTTAAGAAAAAAAAATATATCGACTTTCACTTTTTTTCTTTAGCAAGACAAATTAAGGTACAAATCCAGTACGTTATTTTTTGTAAGTGAGAACGTTTATTATTTGAATAGATGGGGTCTTTGAAAAAGTTTAAATTGACAAGGTGTGTTTTTGACATTTATTTTACATTTTTCTTAATTCAATGACATGTTATGTAAAAAATAGTCAGATATTCGAATTTTTATATAACATGTCGATTTTTTCTTATAAAGTGTCAAAAAAAATGGCGGTTACGTAACGTACTGGATTTGTACCTTAAAAAATGTAGAAAAATGAATATGATATTTTCGTTTTTTTACAAAAGAAATATTATATGTCCAAAAAAAAATTTATGGACACAGATATTCAAAAAATACTCTCAAAAAGAGGATTTTTAAAAATTTTGTATCCATCAAAATTCTTAAAGCTTCATCAAAAAGTTAGAAAATGGAAACTTTTTTATATGGACACAAAAGCCTAGAGCCTAACGAACATTTCTACTCAATTCTTTTATAACTTTTTGTGAATATAAAAATAAAACTACGCCCGTCGAGCGGATTTATAAATAATCATAATATAATATCATACAATATAATTTAATTCTAATATAAAATTATTATCCCCATAAAATTAATATTATAGCTAGATATTTATGTTTTCTATAATTTTTTTGTTAAAATAAATTTATCTCATTTATATTATAATATTATATATATATTAATTAGAAATTATATCAATAATATTATTTAGAATATGATGAAATGAATAAATAATCAATATTGGTTCAACTTCAATCATATTCTTGAAAATATGTAAAATTTAAATTTCGACGTATGAACTTTCAAATAGTTTGATACTGATATGTAATATACATAATCAATTATATACTTTATTTTATTAAAAAAAACATAAGGCTAACGAATTATTTTTTGAAAAATCAATCCTTTTTTAAAACAAAAAATACGTTATTTTAGTTCTCGCACTTCTATAACTTAATAAACCTCTTTCTAAATATCATTTCTTGATTAAACTTCTCTTTATGAAAGAATTTCGATAAAAAAAGAAATGCAAAATGAAAAATATGAATTTTTAAAAAATCATAAAAAAAAATTCTGTTACGAAAGTGGATAAAAAATCAAAAAGTTAGGTGATAACTAATTTTGAAAATTTTGGTGGTTACATTTTCTGTTACGAAAGTGGATTTTTCCGTTACAAAAGTGGAACAACTGTATTGTAAAATTTTTTGAATTACTGCATTGCACTTATTTTTACAAATTAAAAATATGTTTTAATAATTATATATACGTCCAATATGAAATATCAAAATTAAAAATAAGAAAAATATGAAATTAAAATGGAAATCTAAAAATAATTTTCTCCTTACCTAACAGTTAATGCAATTTTATTATTATATTTTAATTTATAATAGTATCTTGATATATTAATAATATAAAATAATATGCTATCTAATAAAAATATAAAGTTATACTTATTTATAAATTAACTGTCATTATAACTTTTTGAGCATCGCATTCAATTATTTTGTTATAGATTTGAATTGATTTAAATCAACGTGTTTTTGATCCATTCAATTTTTTTATCTAAATATCTAATAATATTTTGTAATTGTGTCTTGAATTTAAATAAACAAATAAATATTTAAAATACTTAGATAAAGTTGCCATAATTGATAATATATTTTCTATTAATATTGACTTTATTATTTATTTTACATTTAGATACAACTTCGTGACAGCTAAATTATTTTATAAGTTGCTTTATTATCATTATTAATCGTTTAACTGTATTATTATTTTGATTTAGATTCATTTATTTTTTAATAAAACAATTTCGTGACAGCAAAATCATTTGATTATTTCACATTATATGCGTATTATCATAACTTGACAGCATCGTCTAGATTATATATTTTTATTATTGTAGAAATTTTTGAAATAATGCATTACCCTTGCTTTTATAGTTCTTGTAAATAATCTAATATTTTGCAATGTTGTTTTACTTTCAAATAAAAAAATAAGTATTGAAATGCTGTATAATATTAGTTTTATCTTAACGTGACAGCATCGTCTAGTTTTTTTTTTTAATTTGTGATAAAATAATCTGTGTAAAATAATGTTCGGTTTAGTACACTTTTCAAACATGTTTATCTTGTTAAAAAACAAAAATTGTATTATTCCATCATGTTAACAATCAAAATAATATGATGATTATTATAAAAAAACATCAACAAATAATTAAAAAATTGATAGTAAAGAAATTTTGCATATTTTTAAAAAAATTAAAACTTACATTAAAAACCTCGATCTATGTACTCAAATAATTGAATAAAAATATTCAAAAAGATACACCTATAGAAAAAGTTAAGAAAAAAGATCTTTATAGAACATCTTTATGTAATAAGTAAGTTTAGTATTCCGCAGACCGGTATTATATTCTTGCCAAATGTACATTTCTTCCCATGCGCATCAATAGGATCGATAATTCATATTTTTCTCTTGCTATGATCTTCTTAAGTTTTATCAAAATCTTAAATAAAATATCAATTCAATTATTTTTGAATGTTTTTGAATTGATTATTTTTGTCCTTTTCAATTTTGAAAGAACCGAACATTATTTTAGGGAATAGTTTTGAATATTTATTTGTTCTAGCAGATTTCAAATATATCTTGATATTTTGAAAAATAATTTGAAATTTTAAGTTTAAAATAGAATTAAGCACTAATATAAAATATAATTATTTCAATTAAATTAAAAAATTGTTTATACAATACGATTAATGCATCTTCGGTTGTTGTTCAACACGAAAAGTTCTAATAACTTTTTAAATGAATGATAAACATCTAAATAATTGGCACAAAAGTTAAATATAGCATGCTTTCTAAAATGAAATAGAGCGATTTCGTTAAAATTGTAATTTAATTTAGTAATTAATACATGATTTGTCAACTCAAAATAAAAATATTAGGAAAAGCTCTCTATTTGTTTGTAGGGAATCTGAAATTATTCAAAAATACATAATTTATATATGGATATATTAAATACACGAAGACTTATTTACTCGGAATCATTTGTTTAAACATTTCTGAAGGACGTTAAAAATCATTCAATTTATTTTATTTTTTGACTTTATGCATTCAAATATTCAATGTTGTAAACTTCGTTATTTTATGATATGATCTTCTCAAAACTATTCCCTTTACAAAGAAGAATTATATTTGAAAATTTTTATTTGGAAACAGATGACATTAAAAAGAGCTTATTAAGGTAAAGTATTCAATTTTAAATCTTTCAAAAAGTGAATGAAAGAATGAGTGTTTTATAACTAATATCATGATTAAAAAAAATCTTGATTGGAGCAATGTTGATAAAAAACAATAAGTTATAATATTTCGTGTTTGCTTGCTCTTAAATATTTCCATGAATGAAGATATGATAAGGAATATTCATTAGATCAATAGGCACAAGTCGGAAAAAAAGGCTGATCAACTAGTTTTATTTCGAAATCTTATTATGAAATAAAAAAAAAAATCTGGAATCGTGACGTTGGATTTCTTTTTATTGCTAATTTCATTTTTTGAGTACTTTATTTTTTATACTCCCCAGAAATCTCTTTTTTTCTCACAATTTTTTTCAATTAAAAATATTTTACAACCAGTCTGACCGATTCTATGAGATTATTCAAATTAATTGAGATATTTTTTTGAAGTCAATAATTTATATATAACTCATAAAAAAAACAATATATAAACAATTAAACATTTGAATATAAATATTAACATTATTTTATAATATATTATAATAATAAAAAGTACTATTAAAGCAGTATATGAAAAATCAAATTTAAATCATTCTGAAAAAATTAATGGTAATTAAATAAATTAAATAGATAAATCATTTGATATTTATTAATAGCAAATCAGTTATTTGTTCAGCAAAAATAATGTATTTTTTAAAAATGAAATATTCGTAAATAGAACTCAATTTCAACTCCAAAATTTTAGATTGGAAAAAAAAATAGTATTATATATTAACAATTATTTATCAAAAATATTATTTATCAGGTATTTGGCGAGAAAACGAACCTCGCCAAAAAAATACGAACGATAGATTCAATTCTTTCAAATTATTTGAAGGAAAAACTCACAATTTACTCGTTAGACGATTAGAATTTCAATAAATTATTTTCATGCTAATTATTGAAAATTGAATATCATTGAAAGTATGTATTATTTATTATATATATTTCTTGATCAATTATATATATACATTTAATATAATTTTTAAATAAAATATATATATAAAAATAAATAACAAATTAATAAATAAATCTAATGTAATCCTTTGTTATTATATTAAAATACATAAAAATAACATTATAAGGTCAATTTATAACCATATCTCTCTTTTTATATTAATCTATTTTTATTTTGATAAAATTTGAATAAATATCTTATTAAAATAAAAATATAATTTTAATAATATATATATAATTATATGAATCTGTATTTATATTCAAAATATTAATATTTTTATTGAATATTAGAATATATAAAAAAAAAATAATCGTTTTTTATCTGAAAAATTTATTTAATAATTTCAATTAATTCAAAAAATTTGGGACCTATATCTCAATTTTCATTGAATTTTGAGAAATATTCTCAAATCATATTACAACTCTGTTTACAACTATCAAACAACTCAGAAAATCATTATCAATACATGATATATTAATTCAATTTTATATCATGTATTTAGATATGATTTTATTTCATTCTATTGAATTTTTGATAAGAGCCTCCATAGAAAAAAAAATTTTTAATATTCATTTATTCTCACAATTTTTCTGAATATAAATGAATGAAGTGAAACCAATAATTGAGATAAACTATTAGAAAAAATAATTATATTTTTATTGAAATTTCAATTAATTAATATAATCTTTCAATTTTGGTCTTTTCAAAACATACAACTATCCGAGTAAATTTTGTTTTCTTCCCTTGTTTTCTTGTTTATATAAATGTTGAATTGGATTTGGCATTTTGTAATTAATAAAATATCCCTAATACTAAACTTCTATTGATGGTAAAGGCCAAAGTAAAACGGTTTTGGTGAAAATAAAATCAATTTAATATTTTGCATATCTTAAAATCTTGGTGTATTTGTAAATCTTACCACGAGCATATTGTTTTTATATAATAGCATACGTCTATATATCATCAAAAAAACTTTATATTTAAGGTTTGCCATAAATATTATTAAAAAAATCGAATTTAGCATTTAAGCAATGCTTTTTTTTAACTTATCATGGCTTGGTTGTAGATAAAAAACGCATAAAACGTCAAATCGAAGATGGAAAACATCGGAAAGCTCGTCGTTTTATATTTCTAAAAAAAAAATTCAGAGCTTATTTAAAAATAATAATGAGATTTTTAAAATATTATTAAATTTCTTGCGGTAAAACTAAGCTAATTATTTATAAATAATTAAAAATGATAATAATAAAGATATTATTATTAAATAGAGTAAATAATATGAGGAAATCATTTTAATTTTAAGAATATTGATTATAAAAGCAAATTATCAAAATACTGCTCTGAAATTTTATCAGAAATGTATTTTATTTAATTGAAAAAAAATTGAATGAATAATTGAGCGTTTATCATATCTACATGTATAGTAGTATGATAAAAAGGGTGATTTCGGACCGAAGTCCTCACTCCCCCTTTTTAACGTCGTTCGCCTAGCGCAAGTACAACTGTTAAACCTTCGATACAATTCTTATATCTTTCTCCAATATTATCTTCAATAGGCGTGATTTCTCAAAAACAATGCTCAGGACCGTTTTCAAAATCAAAATCAACGTCATTGAGCGATCGCCATTTTATCGAATTACATATGCGAGATAAATTGATGGACTTGTGTGGGGTTTTCATTAGTGTTTCCATATGTAATTAAAGGTAGGTGATTTCGGACCCTGTATTGCGCATAAAAATAATTCTCATTTTAAAATTTTCATTTATTATTTTCATTAATTTTCAAAATTTTTGTTCTACTTTTTGAATTTAAATTTTTGTTCCACTTTTTGAATTTAAATTTTTGTTCTACTTTTTGAATTTAAATTTTTGTTCCACTTTTTGAACTTAAATTTTGATGTGGTGGAAGAGATCCGGAAGTCTGTCGGAAGTCAACCGGATGCCAACCGGAAGTCAACTTTAAAATTTTTATTATCAAAATTGAACTGAATTAATGAAAATAATTTATGTAGTAATTGAGAGATAAAATTTTATTGATTTTCCATTTATAATTCACAAGTTTATGGTTATAATTTATGAAAAGCATTAATAATAAAAAATGTCGGACTTTCTATTTTTCGAACCTCATAACTTTTCCACTCACGAATTACCATTAAGTTATGGGTCCAATCGAGAATATTTTTAGATGGTTTTTGTTTGTGACTAAATTCTGAATTCCATTTATTAAACATAATTTTTTGTTTCTTTATTTTTTTTATCAAACATAAAACAACGCAAATGACAAAACTAGAAGATACACCAACACCAAAATTATATGAACTCCTGAGCCTGATTGTAAATGAAGAGATCACAGAAGAAGATAACTTTTTTGTTAACAAGAACGATCTCATAGAAACTATTGCATATGAAATTTGTGATCATGGTTACGATGGTGACAACATTTATGAAGCTATGTTCTGGTTCATGAAAGGTATAGAGCAAAATGAAAAAGCAAAAGTAACAAACCAAAAAGAAGAAGTGCCCGCGAAAGATGAAATTCCCCAAGTACCACCTCCAAAAGATATACCACGATACATTGACAATAATGATAACTACTTTTTGAAGAACTTGAAGAACAACATATGGAGGAATACCACGAAAGATGATTCATTTGTTAAGATCACTTATAACGATTTCATCAAGCTCAAAGACGAACAAGAAAAAATAGTGGACGCGATTATGAAGAAACTTTATGATTCACCAGAGGAGTGGCACATCAATTTCGAACAACTTACGAACCGCGGTAGAGATTTACTATTTCCTGCTCTTCATAATTTCTTCAACACTATTGTCAAGAACTTCTCTGTCACAAATCAATACAAACTCAGATTCAAAGTTAATAATGAATGGCGGACTTTACCTTTGACACCAGAAGCTTTTAACAAACTTATGGAAAACTTTACTAAGAAGCACTTTATATTTGACATGGATGATGTAAAACCTGAGTACTTTTATGAGAAAGGTAGCATGGAACTCCCAGAATGGTCTCTCTTTTCTCAACTTATCTTCAGTAAAACCAAAAATGTAAAAAGTAATGCTGATCGTGGTGGTTCTTTCTTTCAATTCTTAGTCAAAGATAGCTGTCCACAAGAGATAGTAAAATACCTGACTCGCCTACAAATTTTCGACACTCTTGCTAACAGTAAAGGTAAACAACGAAAAGAACTCGATGACTGTTGCTTCATATATGCTCTTCAACAAACAGGGTGCTATGATGATGAAACACTTAATCAAATGCGACTAAGAATCAACAACAGATATCTCTCCAATTCTGCTATCAACAATCTATGTCAAGAATTTAAGATCCACATCAGTGTTTCCTTCATTAATGAAGATGCGAATTCCAAAAACAAGAAGAAATCAATAGGGAAGAATTCATACATAGGAGTCGAGAAAGCAGAACCAAATCGTACTCACAAATTCAACATTTACGAGAAACACTACTTTATTGAAGAGCTGACACCATTTTCTACATACTACATTTCTCATCTCGCAGAGCTTTCACCGGACAAGGCTAACATGGAGTACAACAGCAATCATTGGAGGAAGGCAAGACATTTCATTAGTTCTTCCAATTTAGTGAGGGCATTGATGAAGAACAATTATTTTCGTCCATTAAATTTCGGAGACGGTTGTATTCTCAAAACTATTTTCAATAATGATATCAAGAAGGATGTCACAGGAATTAATCTTGATTATGACGAACAATCCTGCACTCAACTTATTAAACCAAAAACAATGAAGAAGAAGACAATTGAAATCAATGATAAAAAGAGTTATTGGTACTGCGATTCTGAGGCAGACACTTCTGGAGACATTCATCGCCCATACATGTTCGTTCTTCAGTCCAAAGACGGCACAATAACAAAAACATTTAAAGGAGAAAATTGTAGTGTTTCATTTCTGGATTTCCTTCCTGATTTCTCTGTAGTGTACTTTCACAATCTTGCTTACGACATTAGATTTCTTTGTTCATATGGCATAAGGAAGTCTGTCATTAAAGGAAACAAATTTATGAAAGGCACAATTGTCTACAAATCTAAAACACTCTATTTCCGTGACACACTTCCTATTCTCTCATGTAAGTTATCACAATTACCATCAATGTTTAATCTCGATAGTGGACAGAAAGAAGTTTTCCCCTACAAATATTACACCATGGAGAGACTCAAGAAGAATGTTGGCGTGATTAATGAAGCAGGAGAAAATGAAGATAAGAGATGGACCGAAGAAACAAAACAACAATTCCGCCACAACTTAGACATTATTGGCTGTCGTCTCTCTGATACCACATTTGACATGTACAAGTATGCAGAATTCTATTGCACCCAAGACGTGAACATTTTACGACAAGGCTTTAATAAATTCAGAGATGGTTTCATTAAAGATTTCAATATAGATCCTTTCAACTTTGTCTCCATTTCTTCTCTCGCTAATGAAGTTTTCAATCAGAGAGTTTATTATGATCACGACTTATATAAATTAGGTGGTGTCCCTCGTTACTTTTGTTCACATGCTATTTACGGTGGGAGATGTATGACTGCTTACAACAAGAAATGGCACACACAAAAGAAGTTATGCGATTTCGATGCAGTATCTTTGTATCCGTCTGCTATGGCACGCTTATATACCGTAAGTGGCACTCCTAAAGTTATTGAAAAAGAGAATCTCAATATGGAATTCCTCTCTAAGCAAAGTGCTTATGTTGTCGAAATTGAGGTCACAAAAGTAAACAAACATTACCCTTTCCCATTGTTAGTTCGCAAAGTTAATGGACTGAACTTAAATGATGACAGAATAGGGAATGGAGAGCCCGTGAAGATGATAGTTGATAATATTTACCTTGAAGATCTCATTAATTTCCAGAAGATAGAGTTTACATTACTGAGAGGATACTACTGGGACGGTAAGAAAGATTACACAATTCAAAAAATCATTAGGGAAATCTTCAATAAGAGACTCGAATACAAGAAGCAAAAAAATCCATTACAGAACTTATACAAACTTATCATGAACAGCTGCTATGGTAAAACTATTGAGAGGCCCACAGATAAAGAGTTCAAGTATTTGTATGAGGGAGATGAATTAGAGAAGTATTGGAAGAAGAATTACATGAAGATCAAAGAAGATGTCCAACTTCATAACTCAAAACTACATGCATTAAAAGTACTCAAGCCTATAGACGATCATTTTAATTTCTCATTACTAGGCATACAAGTTCTATCCATGAGTAAGAGAATCATGAATGAAGTTATGTGTCTGGCCTACGATATAGGATGTCACATATACTACCAAGATTGTGACTCGATGCATATAGAAGTTAATGATTTGCCAAAATTAGTTGAATCATATAGAGAAAAATATGGTAGAGAATTAATAGGCAGCAATTTAGGACAATTCCACTCAGATTTTCCTACAATTAACAACCATGATGAGATGCCAGTTGCTGTTGAAAGCTATTTCCTCATGAAGAAGATGTACATTGATAAGTTACAAGATAGTACCGGTGATGTTGACTACTTTATTAGAGGCAAAGGTCTAACATTAGCGAGTATCAAACATGCAGCAAAATCAGAGTATAACAATGATTATATGAAATTATATGGAGAAATTTATAATGGAAAAGCACAAATGTTCGATCTTACTAAAGGTCAACCATGTTTCAAATTTAATTCCAACATGACAATCTCAACTTTGAACAAATTTGCGAGAACAATAAAGGTTAAATATGAAGAAGGCAAACGTGAAAACTATTTTCTTTCTTAATTTTTTATTTCACATATACATATCAAGACATGAGCAGGATTAGATGGAATACACAAATGGTAGCAGAAGAGTTAGCCAAAGAAAATTGTATATTAATAAGTAAATACGAAAGAGGTGACAAGAGAATAACATACACATATGAGGGACAACAATATACCGTAAGATTTGATGACTGGAAATGTAAAAAGAGACCATCAAGACCACATTTATCAGGTGGCAATAGGATCACTAAAGAACATACAAAATGGAATAACAAAAGTGTAAATGAATTATTGATGAAAGATGATTGTGAGTTAGCAGATGAGTATCACAATACAAAACAAAGAATCAGATACAAATACAACAACTCTTATTACTGGACTACACTAGATGACTGGATTAATCACAATTCAAGACCACATAATTATTACCAGCCTTTAGAAAAACAATTTAGAGAGTATTTAGAGAGCAACAACATTGAATTCACAACACAGAAAACATATGAAGATCTCAAAAGCGCTAAGAATTATAAACTACGATTTGACTTTTATTTATCGCAATTAGATTTGTTAGTAGAGATGGACGATAGAAGTCATAGAAGTGATGATGAACAAGTGAAAAATGGTAAGTTGAAAGATCAATACTGTATAGAACATAAGTTAAAACTATTGAGGATTGACGAAACAACTCCCACATCTGAATATGAAGAAGCTATAAAACAAATGACAGAACAAGATTTGTACGTACTTAGATATGGCAGACTCTATCAAAACTATAATGGAAAATACAAAGAAGAAATCATAAATGAGCAACATCAAAAATAAAGAGCACAGATGATTATCACAAAAAAAGTTCACCATATTTTTCTTTTCATAATTGGTGCGAGGTCATGAGCCATAATTGGTGCGATCCATAATTGGGGTCATGGGGAGAGTCATGTTTTTAGCCATACATCTTCTTTAATCTATATCTCGGTACTACTTGCTCATTATTTTTGTCATCTCTCACTCTATACAAACCATCTTCATAACCAACTACAAAATGTTCTCCAGGCTGTATAACCCTTCTTCTTTTCATCATTGTATCTTTAGGATTGTAGACCTTTACATTAGTCCCATTTTCTAATTTCCAATCTTTTCTGTTCATAATTTCATAGTTCTCTTGTACGATCTTCCTTACTATGAATTCTTCAAGGTCCGCATCATCTTGCACCATCTTTGGAGTTACATCAAATCCTGCATACTTAGATAGAGTTTTGTGTGGGCTATTGTTGTACTGCCAAACTATTTCACTCATAATGTTCGGCGTAATTCTTTCTACTTTCATTAAGTAAGCCATATCACGAATAGTACGTATAACTCTATCTATGATTCCCAATGATGAATGCAAAGGTTCTGTATGCCCTCCCACTTTTTGTCTTCTCACTTTTTCAAACTTAATTCTTTGTGGAAAATCATGGTAAACATTGATAGCCTCCTCAGAGAAGAAAGCTTTTTCTGCATCCCCTATTAACTTTTCCACATATAGATTATCAAAGTCTACCATATCACCAAGAGCATTAATAAATACCTGCGCTGATTTGATTTCCCTAGTTATGACTCTATTACCGTTATTCACTGCTACATTCACAGGTCTAGCAAATAAGTAACGAGTATTAATGTTGATAGCAATAAGGTACACAATATCCTGAGTCTGCATCAAGTCTATCAAGTATGTATATCTACTAGTGACAGAGTGCAGCTGAAACTTTTTGATGTTCTCCTTTAATGGAAAATTATTACTGTGGATCTCTTCTGTGTTCTTCCTAAGTCTACTCTCTAATTCTTGTAACCTTGCTACCTTATTTTTGGACTTGAATCCTATGAGGTTATTAATTGGTGGCTCCACTAATAAATCACCATATTTTCTGATATACCTTTTCTCATATTCTTTATACCAATTATCTAGCTTCCTCTTTGTGGGCCTAAAGTTTTGCATAAGTAAGTTAAATTCGTTGTAGGTAAGCTTTTTAGGGTTTTCATTTACGAGCTGCTCTATTCTCACACCTTCAAATGCTGACGAAAACACATTCATACTTTTTATTTCAACTAAAAATGTCAATGACGTTACAGCCACGCTCAGGACAAGCCTTCGCGAGTCTTCCACCACTCCGAAGACCACATCAGAGAAGTACATTTGCAACTCAAACATTAAAACAGATCAACAGTAGACTTCAATATTACAGACGAGTTCTTAATACACCTATGCCCGAAGATGAGAAAGGAATTATGAAAAGACAGAAATTACAAGCCAAATATGAGAGAGATATGAGAGTTAGAAGATTATTAAACCGAGCAATTTCTAATTATTATTCATGAGCATTTTTGTTTCTTGTTGGTTATTAAATGTCTAACACTCTTCGCCAAGCTAGAATTTTATCAAGTGAGAATGACGCTAGTGTAAAACAAGAGCAGAACACAAATGTTAACATAAAAATAACTCCTAACAAAAGTACCCAACCTCCTAATCCACCACAAGTTACATATCCTCAAGTGTCTCCAGTAAATTTTACTTCACAGACGACACCATCAGCATTTCCATCAGTACAAGCAACAAGCAGAGGTATAGCAGATTTGGGCACTGAACTTGATTCACTTGAGAAGAAAAACAAATTTCTAGAAATGCTGGTTGCCATGTATGAAACAAATCCTCTGAAAATCAATAGTTATGTAGTTTGTGATAGTAAATTGCTGATGAACATGATTAAACTTTTAACAGATGCCGACAAAATAGAGTTAGTATTAGATGAGTCAGATGTTGGGTGTGGGTGTAGCGGTGCCAATAGTAAGTTCATCAAGATCGACAAAATTCTGGTATACAAAAATAACAAAGCTGAAGATCTAAAGTATGGTTATAACGAAATCTATACACAATTTATAAGATATGGTGTGAGCTTGAAGATTGTAGTGTAAGCAATGATAGCAACCATGCAAATGAATGAATCCCTCTCACGATTTGAATAATGCTAGTGTATGTTCATTTATTTTTGCACTTACTTTTCCAACTATTGATTGCTGAATACGTAAAGTCATAGCATAATCCTCATCTAAGATCCTGCCATCATACAACAGCACATCTCCTACAGCATAAATGTTAGCATCGTCAACATAGAAAAGGTAGTCTCCATGTGTAGCAAAAGTTATATTACCGTTTTCTTCATCCACATTAGTAACAACACCAACAAACTCTTTCCATGATCCATCTATGACTACAGAACATATACAATCAGTACTGTCTGTTGCTGATGATGAAATCCAAACACCATTCTCTCTCTTGTACACATGACCTGACATAAACACAGGCTTTCCAACTTTGAAGTCAGATATTTCTTCCCCAGCTTCTATAGGTGCGAGATGTGTAATGGTAGTGCTGTTTGCTGATGTTACTTTACCTGTTACAGTAAGGTTGCCATAGATTTCGGTAAGAGTAGTTCCAGAAGTTGAATTAAAAGTATTGACCAGAAACGGTGCAGTCAAATTGATCAAGCCCATAGTGAACATTTTTTCTCTAATCTGGTAGTTAATTTTACCGCAAGAATTCGCATCTTTACCTATGAGGAAACTCATTGTTGTTTCTTCATTAGCATCTACCGGAAACAAGGAAAGACCATATTCTTCGGGACTTCTTAGCAATACTTGACCAGTAGTCTTTACATATTCCTTCAACATAGATTCATAAACAACAGGATCATGAGGGTTATAATCTACCTTTTTTGTCAATTCATGATCTACAATTTTTGTGGAGTACACAGTTTTTGACTCGGATGCTGGTTCATTACCAATGTAGAATTCCTTTACTTTTAATGAGGTTGGTTCGTTATAGTCATCATATATGTTAAAAGTATTGTTTGTATAATAAGTCAACCAGAATGGATCAAATGAATCACTTATGACTTTGTAACAAACTCCTTGTCTTATACATTCTGAACTAGTACTGAGCCTTTATATTTCTTAGTTCCATCAGCATTGGTAGCATCGATATAGAAATTGGTAGTATCGACTATCATGTTATCATAAATGTTTTTCAAATAGTATTTCTCATTTTTGACTTGTATCTCAATTGGTGTCATCTTGTCAAAATCAATATTGATAACATTTGTTTTTATAAGATCTAAAGCAGACTTGAGTGCGTAAGGTTCGAGATCAACATTAGGAATATCAGTCTTGAGTGCATAAGGTTCGAGATCAACAGTAGGAATATCACTTTTCAGAGCACAATCACTATTACGTACTTCTTCAAGATAATTTTCTGGAATATAACACTCTCTGCCTTTATAAGTTGATTTCACTAATTTTACGTTAATACGGTACTCAAAAGCGTAAGAAATAAGATCATACATGCTATCATGTATATACAATATTTTTAGGTTACGACAATTATAAAACATACTTTCACACGACTGAGACATGGCTGTTATGATTAAGTTTGAAATATCTATAACTTCTAAAACTATACAGGCCATAAATATACTTCCAATCTTTTCCACATTCCTCGAATAGAACATAGATAAATCAACTTCCTTTAGTTTACGACATTCTATAAACATCCAATCGAAATACTTACATAAATTATTACTATATCTCTTATCAAATTTTATAGTCTCTAGGTTATTACACTTATTTGCAAAATCTGAGCAAATTGTAACATTAGAAATATCAAAGTTAGTGAAATCTATATGAATTACAGTTTTAGAACAATTTCCGAATGAATACAAAGAAGTTATATCTCTACCATTGAAATCAGTAGCAACAGAGATACTTGAAGGACAATTAGCGTTAAGCTGAATTTTACCAAACTTGACAACCTTATCATTGTAAACTATACTTGGAATAAACTTTGTTAACTTCGCTACTGTTTCTAGAGTTGTGATTCTACCATTACTAACATTATAAGTATAATCGCCATAAGTAAAAACATTTTTTGTGATAGTCTTTACAAACAATATTGTAGTTTCACTCTCTACATTACACTTGATATAGCCAACTTTATCACTCTCATAAGCAACATAATCAGCTGTATCTTCTATTTTTACATATACTTCTTTGTCATTTATGCTTACATTATGTGAAACAGTGAAAGAGGTAGAAGTTCCATCTTCAAACACAGCCTTTATAGCTAGAGTGCAATCTTTCCTGTTATATATTTCATTCTTTTCTTGGTCATACGCTAATAATTTATCTTCAACCAGTTTTACAGTAGGCACAGCAACATCATTAGTGGTATCATGTTGTGAGTTTATTATTGTTGGTAATTCAGTTTTGAGTGCATAAGGAGTAAGATCAACAGTAGGGATATCAGTTTTGAGTGCATACTTCTCTTCGGCAACTTCTTTGGTCTCATACTTATTAAACTCATATGCTAGTTCATCTTCGTCAACAAATTTCTCTTCTACTTGTGCAGCGGTATAATGATCTTCTGCTAATTCAGTTTTTAGAACATATGGACTCAAATCTACTGTAACAATCTCATCTTTCTTCACATATGGAGTAAGGTCTGGTATTTCATCTTTCTTGGCATATATGGTCATGTCTTTATTTTCAACAGCTGCGATTCTCTCTTCATGATTTACAAGCTGTGATTTTATAGAAATTCCTCCAAGAATCATATCTCCATCAACAATAACATCATCTTTAACATATATAGATTCATAGTCAGTGTTGTTGTTTCCAGAATTGCTACATACAAAGGCACCATCCTCAACATTTTTCTTTGTTAGTATTCCTGTCATTTGATATAAAAAGAAAAGTCCAACAACAACAATACTTACAATAGTGATAACCAACAATGATACTTACAATAGCAACTTACATGAATGATATTCTCATTTCTGATTTTCATCAATGCTACCTACAATATTGACTTTCATGAATGATATTTACACATCTGAGAAAGAGAAATGGTAGTGGTAAAAATGAAATCTCAAAAAACTATTCCCTATACTGATTTTCATAATTACTACCAACAATATTGAAACCTACATGTGATATTCTATTCCAGACTTCCGAGAAACTACTCTCACTATCAAATGACCTCATTTAATACTCCTACCGCATACTGATTTTTGATATTTACACTACTAACTCGGAAGGTTTGTCAAGAATAGTAAAACAGAAATTTGATAAGTAGAGTAACAAAACAGAGAATTGATAAGTAGAGTAACAATTATGAAAATCAGTATTGTAGGTAGCATTGATGAAAATCAGAAATGAGAATAGCAATTATGAAAGTCAGAAATGAGGTAGCATTGATGAAAATCAGAAATGAGAATAGCAATTATGAAAGTCAGAAATGAGAGTATCATTGATGAAGATCAGAAATGAGAATAACAATTATGAAAATCAGAAATGAGAGTATCAGAGATGAAGATCAGAAATGAGAATAACAAAAATAGATGTCAGTATTGCAGGTATCATGTGCGAAAGTCAGTATTGCAGGTATCATTTATGAAATCGATATTGCTTCATGTTCGCTTCGCTCTCTTTCCCCAGTTCAATATTCTAATTTCAGAAATAGTGTAAAGTTGTCTGGCTCAATAATGTTACCATTCGTGTCTGTAAACCATACTTTAAACTGTCTTTTCGTACCTACAAATTCATATTTTCTATTATCATCAGGAGGTACAACATTAGCATACCACACTAGAGAATCACAATACTCATCTCTCTGTATAAAGCTACAATGAATTTCAGTTTCGCCATCAAGATATCCTTTACAAGTTGCACGACAGTATTGAAAGGAAATATATCTTTTGTTTAAGCTGCTTGTAAATTCTGATGGTAAATTATTGATGTAGTCTTTGGTGATGTAGTAAGTTTTGACCATTTTTATGAAAAAGAAAAGAAATTATCGTTGCTTCTTCATTTGTGAGAACCATTTATGTTTTGCAATTTGTGAGAACCATTTATGTTTTGCAATTTGTGAGAACCATTTATGTTATTTTTCTGAAAATTTAAAAATGGAACAGCCGCAACAACAACAACAACAACAACAACGACAAGAAATAGATATTGATGATGAACGGTTAAATAATTTCGATATAGATACAATTCCACAGCAATTATGGCGCCCACAAGCACAAGTACAAAGAGCACAGTTACCATCACAGTTTGCACCAGGAGCACAGTGGAACAAGACGCCTAGAGATAGAGATTTCAAGAGTTATGGACTTCCTAATTACATGGATCCTAGAAATGGCAATGTTCAAGAAATCATGGGCCATACAAATACTGATGCTGACTTACTTACAATGTTTAATAAGCTCAATGGTACTGCCATTAAACCAGAAGACATGGATGAACTCTTTGGAACTACAGAACAACAAAGAGCATATGCAAGACAGTGGTTAATAAAAGGTATAACAGAAAAGGTCAGCAGCATTAATCCAGGTGGTTTCACTTCTAAAGTTGGTATGGATGATCTTGCAAAATTAATCCTAAACATGAAACGTGATATCACTAGAGTAAAACAAGCAATATCTCCAGCAGGTGCAGATCATATGATCAAAAAACATAACTTAAAAGCAAAACCAAATGCAAAATGGTTTCTCAACAAAAAAGACCCCAATGGACCAGCAGAAATTACAAACTTGACTGATATCAACAATGATGGAATTCCTGATGTTGTTGTATATAATTCAAGAAACCAACCTTTATACGTAAATGGCTACACAACTACAATCTCTAAATTCCCACATGACCTTGCTTACTACCAACAATTCCCACTAAGAAAAGACAGATCAGGAAATCCTAAGAATAAGTGGATTCGTGAACAATTTCATAACTTACACTATATTGATGATGACAGCAATGATCCTAGAAATATTGGTAATGTTATGCCAGGCTATAGAGGATTTCCAGATGGTGTTAACACTACTGGCTACTCTGTTCGTAAAGCTAAGAGACTTTCACCATACCAGAGATTCAGGAAATACCTTCTCGATAAAGAACTCACACTTAAGTATGCTATTGCTCCAATTCAGAATTTACCAGCAGAAGTTAAATTGCCTATTATTGCTAGAGCTACAGCACACTTATGGCAAACAGTATTTATTAATCCTATATTGAACAAATATGGTATAGATGGTAATAATCCTACCGCTGTTGCCAAAGCTAAGAAGGATTGCAGAGATGAAATTGATGATATTGTGACTGGAAACATAAGTGACTTGTACTACGGAGATACACAAACCAAAACTAACACAAGAAATAACATCATTAATATACTCAAAACTACTATCATACAATACTGCCAAGCTAACAACATACCATTTGATCAAAATGCACAACCACCACCACAACGAAGAAGGCAATAAGAAGGGAACCATGAATGAGAGGAACCATAAATGAGAGGAACCATGAATGAGAGGGAACCATAAGTGAGAGGAACCATGAATGAGAAGGGAACCATAAGTGAGAGTTATTTATTTTTGCCACTACTGGGCTTTCTCAATTTACCAACAGCAAAATGAGTCTAGAAAAAGTTCATGACATAGTATCACAAGCACTAGAGATAAACAAAAATAACTTATGTGGAAGTAGCATAGATGAAATCCACAATGATATAGATGTTCGCTACAACTCTGTGAATGTTATAGTAGGAAAACAGTCTATGGGAAAAACTGTGATAGCACTACAGGAAATCATTAAAATATCACTTCTAAGTACACACCATTTGTTAATATATGTTACGAAGAACGGAGATGAGAATGATAAGAGTTGGCAGTCACTGAAGACGTTCATTCAAATTCCATATATAGTAGTAAGTGAGAAAAATTGTAAGGATGCCATTCAAGAATTAATCTCTGCTAAAAACTTGTACTATATGATAAAGAGAGAGAATTTAGAGGAAAAAATAGATGATGGGCAGATGGAGGATATGTTTCAAGTGTTACACGTTCATGACTTCAGCAAAGACACCCTACATACTCTTATACTCTTTGATGATATAGCAAATTCAAAATTGTTCGCGGCACCAGAATCATATTTCTCACAACAACTACGACGCTGCAGACACACAAACATATCTTACTTCTTGCTGATTCAATCATGGAAAGGTCTCGCACCGCATATCAAGAACGAGATCACAACATTATTTATCTTCCCATGCTTCAACAAACAGCAACTCCACTTCATATATTCACAGTCCGCGAGTAACTTAACTTTTGATGAATTCTATGATATGTACAAAACTATGTCAGAAATGAAAAATAAACGTCCTTATATGATAGTACATGTGACAGAAGGAGGAGAAACTATGGTGCGCGCACATTCATGATTTATCTTGTGGAGGATTTAAGAATTGTATGATCCTGTTTATTGTCTCTTTCATTTGGCGTATCTCTTCTTGTACATTCATTTCTGGTTCCTCTCGTGCTTCTTCTCCTCGTGCTTCTTCAACATTAAAACATCTTTGATTTTGGTAATTCTGTAACCTTTGATGTGGTAGAGCTTGTTGAGTTTGTGAGTTGTGGTGCTGTCTATTTCTTCTTTATGCTTGTTGTAGAATAAGTTGAACTCATCTGGGGAATCAAACTCTTTGATATAATTTGTGATAGGTTGGAGTATTTTAATTTCTGACATCTTTAATACGAACAAAAATGATAATAACAAATGTTCTTCTTTCATGTTTAATCATAGTTGAGTTTTTACGATTGTGTGTGGAAATTTATTCTGTACTCCCTGATGAAGATCCGCCACTAGATGAAGAAGTGAGAAAAAAATTGTACTGCTGATATGGAAAAACATTAATGAGATGACAGATTGTGCAAAAACATTGATGAGATGACAGATTGTGCAAAAACATTAATGAGATGACAGATTGTGCAAAAACATTAGTGAGGTGACGGATTGTGTTATTTATTTTTGAGTGATAGAAGTCAGTCGGAATTCAGACCTACTTCAACATAGGGACATCAAATCTGTTTACATTTCTGACCCCAATTGCATTTGTTCCGCTGCTATTTTTGTCTCCATTTGCCCAAGAATCTGCTTTGTCTGCAAAATTGCCTATAGTATTGAGAACATTTCCGACTGTACCACCGAAGACTGGAGCTACTGCTTTTGCTACTTTGGATACTATTGGTGCTGCTTTACTTACGACATTTTTAACGCCTTTTGCTATCTTTTTGAAGAAACTTCCGAAAGCCATGATTTTGAATTCGTGGAAAAAGATACTTTTTTTGAAACTGAAATGACATACTACAACGCTCAAACCAAGAATTTAGGAAATGATGAAGGTGACGTACTCGGGTTCTTCCAAAATAAGATGCGCAATTTAATACAGAAAAACGGTGGCGACAATTCTTTCTCATTCATTATGGAAGAGTTTAAAGACAAAGACGCTCCACTCCCTGTTGGAACCAAGACCAGAATCAAGCTCACACATTCAGGACACACAATAACACAAATAGAAAAATCATTCTCAACTATACTCCTCGACTTCAGAATTAAATTGTCAGACCCTATAGATGTTTCAGCAGATAAGAACAAACTCATGAAAATCTTCGTGGGCTTCAAAAATGCTGTGGAATTCTATGAGGACTGTAGATTCTGGATAAATGACAAACTCCTCTCTGCATACAGGCAAGATGAACTACAAAGGGAATCATTTGCGTATAACAGTATCAAGCCTAGAGATGCCAAAGCTTCTAGTAAATTCAGTCATAGTATCTGGGAAAACGTTGCACAATACTCACCATCTGTCTGTGGAACCTACATTGATTTAGTAGACATTGCTGATGGACAGCCACATACATTCACTATTGAACTCACAATTCCATTTACAGATCAACTTGTACTTCAGGCTTGGCAACTCTACCCTAATGCTATCTGTGGTGAAATAGAAGAGGAAGTCAAAACAAGTCTTCGCGCAATGGTCTGGTGTCAAGTAAATCCAAATATTGTAAAAGAAACATTGCAGTTTTTGGAGGATAAAGAAATTACAGAACAAATTCCAGCAGTAGTTCCAATCTCACGCAAGTTCACACAAGTAGGTAGACCATCAAATATAGTCGTTCATTACTCAGAAAAGCCAGCATCAAATCAAGTCTTACACATTAAGTACCAAAGACTACACGCAGGAAAAGCTTACACAGATACAGATCCAGCAAGTAGGGCAGACACACATAATGATGAAGCAGAACCTTTGACGATAGACTTCCATTATACAGAAGCCGACTACACTAAATATGGAGTAACAAAGGACGACATCAATAAAGCTTCATTTGCGATTATGATAGCTGCTGCCAATCCTGATTATGTTCTCAATGCTGGAGATGATGTGAAAATCATAAGTGAAGAAGTAGAAGGTGCTTTAATTACTGATGTTAAGAAGAGCGACGACAATATCAACCTCAGTGTTGGAAAAATCACCCTTGATGTCCTCGGTGGCACAATACAATTGGGACGTAGCAACTTGGCAGGATTTGGACTAAAAGAAGAAACATATCAAGGTTTAGTTCGAGAATTACAAACACCATTGCTAGTACCTGCGCAAGAACTAACTCGAGAAATCTTTGAGGGAAGCGCAAAGGTAAATGGACTTGAAATCTCTAAGTCTGTACCTCTTCGTAACGCCACTAACATTACCATGATGTTTCCAAAATCGCCGGCAGACATCACCTGCTTTGATAATATTATGTACAGAAATGTTCAGCTCATCGTAAATAAAAGAACATACCCAGATACTGAATTCAGTGATACGTGTGCAGCAAGGTTCTACCAACATCAACTTATTGCAAATGAACTCGACGGAACTTTAGAAGCAACCCAAGAATTTGAGGACTCCTTCACGCAACCTCTTAATGATCCTGTTACTGGAAAACGTTATACCAATTGCAGGAGTGATGGTACTTCTTTTGGTATCAATTTCCAAATGGAGAGAAGTAATGCTGGCTATGTCTTTGATGGTATCGATACGGGCTCAACATCTATTACAGTCACATTTAGAGGACAACCAATGTACCAAGGAGAGAACGACACATACTTTATACCAGACCCTGACTATCCAGATCAACACCCACCTGCACCAGAAGCTTGGATTTGCAGCGATACATACTGGACCTGGAGCACAAATGGTGTAGAGTATTATGCTGTAGGTGTCCCTGCTGGATATGAGTAAGTGGTGGAATCTCATTAATGTTGACTTTTGATGATTTTTATTTTTGTTTAATTATTTTTGAATTTTATCTCATGTACAAAAATAGATGACAACAGAAATGACAAACTCACGAATAACAATAACACCGAAGAACATTGAGAAGTATAACATTTATTGGAATTATAGATGCTTATCACCAACTGCAATCATGAATGTATTAAAGCAGAACTTCCCCTCTCGTTATTTCAACACTGAATCCACCACTCATGTTTTCATAAATAAACATTCAACGATGCCAGATCATTTTGCTAAACCTAATCGTGATAGTTGTAATGTAGAAGTAAGTTGTATCTCATTGTCTAATCATGAAATTATTTCCAATCATGAGGTATCAATGCTGTTTAATTGTGGAATGTTATTCATTAGAGTTACGAAGAGTGAAAAGTGGATGCGAAAATATGGTATGTCATATGTTATAATCAACAATCAAATCACTGAAACGGAATCATTTTCGTACTATCCATCAAGCTATTCCAATATGTTGAAACCACCAACAGAAAAAGAAATACGAGAACAAAAAGAAAAGAGAAGTTTTAATATAGTCCTTAATCATATTCAACCGTGAAACCTATAAATGAGAATTATTTTTATGCGCAATACAGGGTCCGAAATCACCTACCTTTAATTACATATGAAAACACTAATGAAAACCCCGCACAAGTCCATCAATTTATCTCGCATATGTAATTCGATAAAATGGCGATCATCAAAAAAGTTTACGATTTCGAGTTCAATGACGTTGATTTTGATTTTGAAAACGGTCCTGAGCATTGTTTTTGAGAAATCACGCCTATTGAAGATAATATTGGAGAAAGATATAAGAATTGTATCGAAGGTTTAACAGTTGTACTTGCGCTAGGCGGACGACATTAAAAAGGGGGAGTGAGGACTTCGGTCCGAAATCACCCTTTTTATCATACTACTTGTATTGATAATTTTATTTATGCAATCCAGATTATGCCATAACTCAAGAAAAATTCAAAATTTGAAAAAGCAAACAGCAGTATGATTTAACTTACAAGCTCTTATCTTTGTATATTTGGTTATTTTATAAGCTTTGCTCTTCAAAAGATGAAACAAATATTCAGTTTCAAAAAGCTATTCAATCATCTTTTACTACTTGTTTTTAACGTATTTATCGTGTTAAAAGACTATTTTACGTACCAAATTTTACCTATTTGCATATGATATGAATCGAAAATCATATCTTCATTTATTGCTAAGATAAAAAAGCAATACCTAAAAACTTTAGTAAAATAATGCGTATTATTTTTATATGATTTATTAAAATATAGTTTTTTTAAATACTTACCGAAATAAATATAATATATTAAAGATTTTGATATGGTCAATTTTACAATGCTTCTCTCAAATTATACGTTTTTTCGTTTATACCATTTTGGCCCATCAAATATTGTGATAAAAAAATTGAAATAACTTCTAAAATAAGAATATTGGGAATTGTTACGCATTAAAAGGAAACATTATTATATAAATATATTTTCAATAAAATGATAATTGAAATATTCAGATAGTAAAATATGTTAATCCTTCATTTTGTTCATTTTTTTATTTTATTTTTCAATGCTTTTTTGACGATAGGTATTGAATTTTCATGTAAACTTTTCATTTAATATTTCGTCTTTAAAATGATACGTGATGTAATTAATTTAAATTCTTTTAATTAATTATTTACTTATAAAGATACTTATTAATATACAAGTGAAATTGTTTTTCAAATCTTTATATATTCACCTAAAAAGAGTGTTTTTTGTTTTAACGTATTTAACCGCCATAGTTTCCTACGTTCTGGAAATATATTTATTTCCTTATATTTTATATTATATAATAATATTTCAAGTCATCCTGCATTTTTCATACCTAACTATGCTCTTTACAAAGTTTATTTTCTATTCAATTTTTGCTATTTTTAAGGTACAAATCCAGTACGTTATTTTTTGAACAGGAGAACGTTTATTATTTGAATAGTTGCATGTCTCTGAAAAAGTTTAAATTGACTAGGTATGTTTTTGACACTTATTTTACAATTTAAATAAACATTATGACATGTTATATGAAATGGATGGAAATAATCGTTTTTTATTTAACATGTCAATTATTTATTTATTTATTTATTTAACATGTCAATTATTTATTTATTCTCAAAGAATGTCAAAAAAAATTGCGGTTACTAAACGTACTGGATTTGTACCTTAATAATTGTTAACCAGATGAAAATAAAAATATTAAAAATATTATGATATTTTATTGAAATATTTAATGAATTTTGATGATTTTTGAATAGGTCGGCCAGAATAACGAGTTTTGTCAAAAAAAAAAAAAAAAAAAAAAAAAAAAAAAAAAAAAAAAAAAAAAAACGTAGGAATATCTTCTATTTGATATATAATATTAAATGATGTCTACATATTTTGTTTACCAAGTTTCATCCAATTTTTTGAGTTGAGTTTTGTGAAATTTATGTTTTTTCTTTAAAATAAATTATATTAATATATCCTATAATTATCATGAAAAAAGATAATTATTTATGTTTATCTATATATATAATATTGCATTAGATTTAGTATAATCATTAATAAATAAATATTTATTTTTTTTAACATGAAAAATGCATTTTTAAAAAATACAAAATTCAATTCTTTTTGAAAAAGTTTGGGATATTTTCTTTTAAGATTTTCTTCTTCTTTTTCATTCTTAAGTCTACTTTTATTGTTATATAAATTTTTGTAATATAATAAAATAAAAATAAAAAGGAAATTTGATCTTCTATTTTTTCTAAAATTGTATTAAATTTTTTCCATCAATTCACTGATGAATAATAAATATTTCTTAATTTTTATTATATTTATATATATTGTATATAGTTATAAACCAAAGAAAGTAATAAAAAACATGTAAATTAAATATATAACAGGATATAATTATTTTAAATTTAAATTTCAAAAAAATGATGATAAAAAAAAATCCAACTCAAGAATTCCCACCAAATTTAGATATTTTCTTAATCATATGATCATGAAACAAATATATAAGTTTGGGAAGTTTCTAGCTTTTTTTTAAATTTTGCTTTATGTTTTTGACAAATACGTTATTTCGGCCGACCTATATTTTTGAAATATCAAATAGCAAAAGTGCAAACACTGGATGAAACAAAAGCATTTTTTAAAAAATAGTACATATATTACAACTCTATTTTTACAGTATGCATTTATGGTAACTGTACTCTCAATTTATTGGGGTGGTACTTCAAATGACTTATTTTTGACCTTCAACTAACTACAAAATAAACGGTTACCTAAAATCTCGACCTTCAAATGACTACAGTTCGACCTTCAACTAGCTACTTTTTTTTTTTTTTTTTTTTTTTTTAATACTTTTATTTACTCTTTTTCTTTTTTTTATAATCTAATTTAAATAAATAATTGTTATATGCAGTTTTTCAATTTGTTTAGTGCTTTTTATACAAATGTATCATGAATTTAAGGAAATATATTGTTATTTTGGAAGTTCATGACAATATACAAAAAACTAATGAATTATTTGTATTTTATTGATAAAATATATCTTATTTATACTATTTTCTTGCATATAATATGATAATAAAAAAAGATATTAACAAATGGATTTTTTTATGCAATTCAATGTTATGCGTGGACTATATCCGTATGATATTAATTGTATTAGATATGATATTAATTCAATTGAGATATGTGAAATTAATATCATATCTCAATTGAATTGCCCATCGATTTTAAAATTTTACGGATACAGTCCACTTAATTTTAAAGGAAAGCCAAAGCCTGTTATTATTACTGAATATGCTTCAAATGGCTCATTAGCTGATATTTTAGCAAGAGAAAGAAATTCAAAAACCAATCATATTTTAAATGACACTCAAAAGCTAATTATTATATACGGAATTGCCTCAGCCATGTCATACTTGCATTCGCACAACATCATCCATAGAGATTTAAAGCCAGATAACATTTTACTTGATGAATTCTTATTTCCAAAAATTGCAGATTTTGGCCTCTCAAAAAATCCCGATCAAATGTTTGAAAATGTGAGCATGAAGTCAATAAATGATGTAAAAGGATCACCAATATACATATCACCTGAAATTTGGAATAAATGTGAATACACGAAGGCAAGTGATGTTTATGCATTTTCTTTAGTTTTGTATGAAATTGTGACAAATGAAAAACCATTCAATAAAATCGAAATATTTGAACTTTGGAGCAAAATTCATGAGTGTTATCGTCCTGAAATTAAATCAGATGTACCAGAAGTATATAGAAGATTAATTGAAAAATGCTGGGCAGAAGAACCAATGAATCGTCCTTCATTTGATGATATTTTGAATGAATTGAAAAATAATCATGATTTCATTACTGATTCAATTCAAGAAAAAGAATTTTTAAAGTTTGTTAAATATATTGATGAATATGAAGTTACATTTGATTCGTTGAAAGCTGTTGTTCCTATTATTAAATCAAGCATGTTTAATCATATAAAAATTAATATCATATCTGATGATATGAGCGATTATAAAATTAAAATAATTGAAGATTTTGATTCAAAATGTAAACTTTTTCCTTTCGTCTTATATAATAACTTAGATGAAGAAAGTAAAAAATTAGTTAATGAAGCAGAAGATAGTCCCAAAAAACAATTTGTTGTTGGAAAATATTTAATTGAAGGACAATTTAATTTTCCACAAAATAGTCAAATTGGAATCAAATATTTGAAAAAATCAATCAGTAATGAATGCTTAGACGCATTGATTTATTATTGTAAAATGATAATTAAAGGCTCACTTATTCCTTTTAATCACAAAAAAGTAAAAAAAAATGCTTCAGAAATATTTGAAAGAAGATGATCCAATTAAAGATTTATGGAAAACTCCATAAAAAAGAAAAAAATTATTTAGAAGCAATTAAGTTCTTTAAAAAAGCAATTGATCAAGGAAATGAAGAGGCAATGTATGAATATGCAAAGATTGTCTATAAAAGTTATAGTAATGAAGTAATACAGTATTTCATAAAAGCAATTGATAAAGGATGTACAAAAGCAATGTATAAATATGGCCGAATATTAAAAGATCAGAATAAAGACGAAGAAGCATTGAAATACATTAAAATGGCAATAGATAAAGATTGCACAAAAGCTTTATATTATTATTCAATGCTAAATGACACACAAGAATCAATTGATTATTTAAAAAAGGCCGCAGACAAAGGTCATGTTGAAGCCATGTTTAAATATGGTCTAAAATTAAAGGAAAGTTCAGAGAATAAAAACGAATATCGTTACTTTTTTTAAAAAAGCTGCTGATAAAGGCCATATAGAATCAATTTATCAATATGGATTGATAATAGTTGAAGGCGATGGAGTTCCAGCGAATCCGAAAGAAGGATCAAGATTTATTCAAATTGCAGCAAATAATGAAATAACAGAAGCAATTACATATTATGGCCAAATGTTATTTGCAGGCAATGGAGTCGATGTAGACAAAGAAGAAGCTTCAATTTATTACAGAAAAGCAATTGAGAAAGGAGATGCAAAAGCAATGGCTTGTTACGGCAACATGCTAGAAAATGGAAATGGAATAGAAATGAACAAAAAAGAAGCAATTAAATATTATAAGAAAGCAATTGAGAAAGGAAATCATACAGCAATGAACAATTATGGTCACATGTTAGCCAAAGGAGAAGGTGTTGAAGTTGACATAATTGAAGCAATTAAGTATTATAAGATGGCAATTGACTTAGGAAGTGCAAGAGCAATGACTAATTATGGTTACATATTATCTAAGGGAAAAGGAGTACCAATTAACAAAGAAGAAGCTGCAAAATATTACAAAATGGCAATTGAGAAAGGTTATTCAATTGCAATGAGCAATTATGCAAGCATGCTTGAACATGGAAAAGGTGTTCCTGTTGACAAAGAACAAGCTGCAGTGTATTACAAAATGGCAAGTGATCAAGGATGGGCTCCTGCAACAACTCGTTATGGATTCTTATTAGAACATGGAAAAGGAGTGAAAATGAACAAGAAAGAAGCAATTAAATATTATAAAACTGCAATTGATAAAGGCCATTCAAAAGCAATGTATTATTACGGCTGCATGCTAGAGAGAGGAAAAGGAACGAAAAAAGATAAAAAAGAAGTAATCAAATACTATAAAATGGCAATTAATAAAGATAACGAAAAGGCAATGTGCAGCTATGGAAGAATGCTTGAACTTGGAAAAGGTGTCGAAATAAATAAAGAAGAAGCAGTAAAATATTATAAAATGGCAATCGATAAAGGATGCGAAAAAGCAATGTATTATTATGGTAGCATGCTTGAGCATGGAAATGGAGTCCCTCAAGATAAAGAAGAGGCCATGAAATATTATAAAATGGCCGCTGATAAAGGAAGTGAAAAATCACTGAATGATTTCAATAGAATTATGTCTTTTATTGATGAAGAATCTAGCGAAGTTTCTACAAATAGTATTAAGCTACTTCAAGATGATGAAAATATGAATCAAAGTTTGAGTGATGATACAGAAAAAGCAGAAGAAACTTGAGTTTAAAAAATCATATTTTTTTTAAATAAAGATATTAATCTTGCTTTTTATATTTTATTTTTTAATATGACTAATTATCATTTGAAAAACAGCGCGGTTTATTTGCAAATTTGAAGGTAATCTCAGAAAAAAGCCTTTTGAAAAAATAAAAAAAAATCAGACTAAAATATTGAACTTTATAGAGAAAGATGATGATATTAAAGAAATACCATTTTACACAAAGTTATTGAAAAGGGTAGCATTGGCATGTGAAAAGCTCAATGTTAATATAGAGAAAAAGTTTGTCACAAAAAGTCCACATCTTAATAGAAAGACTGATTATATGATGCAAATGTTTAAATGAAATGAATGGGATCATTGGGATGAATGGACTGATGATAACAATGACACATTCGTTGAAATGTCGCCTTTATATCTTGATGCTGAAGATGAAAATATTGAAATTGTCAAAATTTTATTACAAGAGAAAAATCTTGACATCAATTCATTAAGTAAATTTTCATTTGAAAATCCAGAAGAAAACTACAAATTGATGTAGCCATTACATTCAGCTGTTCAAAAAGAAAACACTGAAATTATTCAACTTTTGTTGGAAAATGAATCAATTGATGCTAGTGCAATTATCATTGAATTATCCAATGGAAAGCCCAATAAAAGAAGAGAAAGAACTGCATTAGACATTGCAATTGAAAATAAAAGTTTAGAAACCATATTGATTTTAATTTCTTCTGAAAAAGTTTACCCAAATCTACCCTGAATTTATTTCAGTTACAGGGACGAGCATGAAGAATGGAAAAAGAAAGGACTCATTTGCATGTAGCTATTTATAAGAATAACATTGAAATATTTAAACTTTTGTTGAATAGTAAAAGAATCGATCTTAATCATCTTCAAATTGAACTGAAAAGTGAAATTTGGATGGATGACTCTGAAGAATGAGATGAAAGAAGAGTTACTTATGGAAATCCTACTTTTGGTATTGTTTATAAAGTGAGAGATAAGAAAACACGAAATGTATCTTAACATTGTGTGAAAACAAGAATGAAGAAACTCCTTTGTATTTCACCATTGAAACCAAATAATAATAAAATCGTTCAACTTTTATTAAAAAAATTAATTTATTATTATTATTAAATATTTTTATTGGTAAAAATAGCATTTTTTTGAAATTCTTACCTGTTTTTCGTTTCATTATGTTTGCTTCCAATTACGTCTCTAAATGTTTATATTTTGGTTTATCACTATCTGAACCTACATTGTATGATTTCTGTCAAAAAGGAGATTTGCCAATACTGAAATGTTAATTTTTTTTTTTTTTTTTGAATAGTTCATTCTTTCCCTATCTTAATGACTTTGAAAGATACTTGATATCAGTAAAATCATTTTAACAGACATATTCAAATGAGAATCTCATTTATATTGTTTATACCATTTTTTAATTAATTATTTATATCTTTAATTAATAATTTAATATTGTATTTTTTAATATGATTATGAAAAATATTATATATTTATAAAGATATCTGAAAAAACTTTTTCGTTTTTACGAAATTCGTAAATCTCTGAATCGTGTTCACTTTTTGTTATAAAACGAAAATATGGATAATTGCCCTTTTAAAAATGAGCAAAATCCCCATCGTTGATTATAATAAGTATAAAGAAATAGAGATAATCGGAAGAGGAACTTTTGGTATTGTTTATAAAGTGAGAGATAAGAAAACAGGAAAAGAATATGCAGCCAAATTTGCGCAAAAAGAGCTATCGATGAGTTTTGACGCAACAATTAAAAATTTAAGAACAGAATTAAAAATCTCTTATCAGGTTAACCATCCTTCAGTTCTCAAATTTATAGGATATTCGATAATTAAAGACACTCCTGTTTTTATTACAGAATATATGAAAAATGGCACTTTACATAAAGCAATTGAATTAGAAAGGTGTTCTATTTCGCCAAAAGATTGGGATTTCACCAGAAAATTAATTGTCATATACGGAATAGCTTCAGGAATGTCCTATTTGCATTCACACAAAATTATTCATAGAGATCTAAAACCGGACAATATTTTAATGGATGATAATTTATATCCAAAAGTTGCAGATTTCGGTCTCTCAAAAATTGTCCAGCAAGAATCCTCCGAGTCAGCCAAACAAACGACCATGTCTCTCATGGGGACTCCAATTTACATAGCTCCAGAGACGTGGAATGAATGCAGATATGACTATTCAGTTGATGTTTACGCATTTGCCTTCATTGTGTACGAATTGATCACAAATGAAGTGCCTTACAAAAACAAAAACAAATTTGAAGTTGCAATGCTAGCAGTCAATGGAAAAAGGCCAGAATTCGAAGGTTATATTGATCAACCATACAAAGATCTCATTGAAAGATGCTGGGAAGCAATTCCTTCAAAAAGACCAAAATTCGACCAAATAGTGGCTGAATTAAAAAATGACAAAAAATACATTACTGAATATATTGATTTCGGTCTGTTTTTGGAATACGTGTACTACATCGATGATTTCTTTAATAAAGATGACAGTGCTGAAAAAGATATTTATGACGATCGTGCTGTTGACCAATTAATCAATTTTTCTGATTCAAGCGAATCAACCTTGAGTATCGAAAAGATAAATCAATCTTTAAACACTCCTAAAAATGAATATGAGAAGGAAGCAAGTCTTAAGGGAAATAATGATTACTATCGCCATGAAGATGTTGAAGAGACTAAGAAATCTCTCGGAAGCATCAGCCAAAATAAAAAGAACGAATCATTCGATAGGAAAAATAAAACGCTGAACAACATTGATTATGAAAATGATAACAAAAAAATCAAGCAATCATTGAACAGGCCAAGAAATGACTACCAAAAGAAAATAAGTCATCATTTGATCAATGGTGATGACGATGAATTTGGTCAACAAGCTGACAACAGCAGAAAGAATAAATCACTAAGTGGCATCTCAAATGAGAACTTCAAAGATGCAGCCAGGAATCAAAATGATAAAAAATCTAGGTCAATGGTCAGTAACATTAATGAAAGTAAAAATGAAAGAAGATACAATCCAAATTCTTCAGATGACTCTGGTGAAAAGATTAAAATCGTTGAAACATTAAGCGAACAAGACAAAGGAAGTGAAAATGATGATTCGTCCGATGATCACTGCATTTTAAATGAAAATAATTCAAGCAACAGAAGAAATAGTAGAACAAAAGAGCCATGTGATTCTTCAGATGATCAACAAAATTTGAATAGACGCACGTCGAATAACAGAAGAAATAGGAGAAACAGGGGATCAAATGATTCTTCAGATGATCAACAAAATTTAATTGAAAACAATTCAAACAACAGAAGAAATAGGAGAAACAAGGAATCAAATGATTCTTCAGACGATTCTAACGAAGATGAGGTTAAAGTTGTAAAAACAAGAAACAACCAAAACAAAAGAGGCGCAAATAAAAAACGCCAACAAATGAATGACTCATCAGATGATCATCACAATTTGAATGAGCAGGCTTCAAACAACAGAAGACATCGGAGAACCAAAGAATCAAATGATTCATCAGATGATAATCACAATTTAAATGAAAACACTGCAAACAACAGAAGACATCGGAGAACCAAGGAATCAAATGATTCTTCTAATGATCACCACAATTTGAATGAACAAGCTTCAAACAACAGAAGGAATCGGAGATCCAAAGCGTCAAATGATTCATCAGATGATAACCACAATTTGAACGAAAACACTGCAAACAACAGAAGACATAGGAGAACCAAAGAATCAAATGATTCTTCTAATAATCACCATAATTTGAATGAACAAGCTTCAAACAACAGAAGGCATAGGAGAACCAAAGAATCAAATGATTCATCAGATAACTATGATGAAGATACTAACAAAACGAAACGAAGAAGAGAGCCATCACCCAATAAAAAGCGCCAATTATTCAGTGATTCATCAGATGATGAAACACGAGATATAATCAGAGAAACAAGGCGCACTTCAAATCATTCCAATGCAAATGAAAACATCACTTCACCAAGGAGTTCAAATAACACCAACAGAGTCAATGCAGCAAGAGAGACTCCGCAAGCAACAAGTCATACAAGAAGGACTGTTCAAGAGCAGCCTTCAGGCAATAGACCAAGAAGGCACAGAAACGACCCAAACATTGAGGACATCGATGCAGACACGACATTTTTATATGCACATAACTTATCTGAGCAAAACAACAGCGCCGCATTACGATATTACAAACTAGCCGCCGACAAAGGACACAAGGATGCCATGTATAGATACGGCCTTGCGTTATTCAACGGTGAAGGGATTCAAAAGGACAAAAAAGAAGCCGCCAAGTATTTCAAACAAGCAGCAGACAAAGGCGAAATAAACTCAATGTTCCAATATGGAAACATGCTTTACAACGCTGATGGAATCCCAATGAACAAGGAAGAAGGCGCCCATTATTTCAAATTAGGTGCAGATAAAGGAGAAGTTAATTCGTATTTCGCATATGGCTACATGCTGTTCAATGGCGATGGAATTCCAATGAATAAAAAAGAGTCCATTAAATACTTCAAGGAAGGAGTGAATGAAGGGCAAGTTGATTCAATACTCACATATGCACTGATTCTATACAACGGCGATGGAATCAAGATGAACAAAGAAGAAGCAAAGAAATATTTTAAAATGGCAGCTGATCAAGGCGAAATCAACTCAATGTTCTGTTTGGCATTGATGTTTAACTTTGGAGATGGAATTCAAAAGAACAAGAAAGAAGCAGCCAAATATTTCAAAATGGCTGCTGATAAAGGTCAAGTAAATTCAATGTTCCGTTACGGTTTGATGCGGAGCATTGGTGATGGAATTCCAATAAATAAAAAGGAAGCAGCGAAATATCTTAAAATGGCTGCTGATAAGGGCCATTCGAATTCAATGTTCACTTATGCTAACATGTTGAACTTTGGAGATGGAATTCAAATCGATAAAGAAGAAGCATCGAAGTATTACAAGATGGCCACTGAATATGGTCATCTCGACGCTATGGGCAACTATGCAGTGATGCTGAGAGACGGTGATGGAGTCCAAATGAACAAGAAAAAAGCAGCAAGATACTTCAAAATGGCTGCAGATCAAGATCATGCAAATTCAATGTTCAACTTGGCAATCATGCTGAATCAAGGCGACGGAATCCAAATGGACAAGAAAGAAGCAGCTGTGTATTTCAAGAAGGCAGCTGATTCAGGAAATGTCGATGCAATGTTCAACTATGGACTCATGCTGAATCAAGGCGATGGAATTCGTGTAAATAAAAAAGAAGCAGCCAATTATTTCAAGAAGGCAGCTGACCAAGGAAATGCAGACGCAATGCTCAACTTTGCAATCATGCTGAATCAAGGAGACGGAATTCAAGCGGACAAGAAGGAAGCAGCCAAATATTTCAAGAAGGCAGCTGAATCAGGAAATCAAAATGCAGTACTCAACTATGGATTCATGTTGAATCAAGGCGATGGAATCCAAGCTGATAAGAAAGAATCAGTCAAGTACATGAAGAAGGCTGCTGATCAAGGAAATGTCGATGCAATGTTCAACTTGGCAATCATGTTGAATCAAGGCGACGGAGTCCAAGCGGACAAGAAAGAAGCAGCCAAATATTTCAAGAAGGCAGCTGATCAAGGACACGCCGACGCAATGTTCAGTTATGGATTCATGCTGAATCAAGGCGACGGAATCCAAGCGGACAAGAAAGAGGCAGCCAAATATTTCAAGAAGGCAGCTGACGCAGGTCAAATTGATTCAATGTTCAGCTATGCCTTCATGTTGAATCAAGGCGACGGAGTCCAAATTGACAAGAAAGAGGCAGCCAAATATTTCAAGAAGGCAGCTGACAAAGGACATCCCAATTCAATGTTCAGTTATGGATTCATGCTGAATCAAGGCGACGGAGTCCAGATGGACAAGAAAGAGGCAGCCATGTATCTCAAGAAGGCAGCTGACAAAGGCCAAGTCACGTCGATGCTCTTGTACGCGATGATGTTGAACGAAGGCAACGGAATTGAAAAGAACAAGAAAGAAGCAGCTCGTTACTTCAAGCTCGCTGCTGATTCGGGACACGTCGACGCGATGCTCGCTTACGCCTATATGGCAATGAATGGCGACGGAATTAAGGCAAACCTAAAAGAGGCAGCCAGGTATTACAAGTTGGCCGCTGACAATGGAAATCTCGACGCAATGAACAACTACGGGGTGATGCTGAAAGACGGCGAAGGCGTCGATGCGAACAAGAAAGAAGCAGCTCGTTATTTCAAAATGGCCGCGGATTTGGGACACGTTAATTCAATGAAGAATTATGCTAATATGCTGAATAAAGGTGATGGAATTCAAATGAACAAAAAAGAAGCAGCAAGATACTTCGGCATGGCAGCTATGAAAAAGTAATAATATTATTAATTATAATTCGAGAAAAATATTTTTCTGATTATGATTAATTATTCATTCTCGTGATAAATATTTCTCGATATTAATGCATGCACAATAATACCAAGAAAAATAATTGATAGTATTTCGTTTCAAAAAAGTTGAAAATCAATTTCAATCAAAATAGACGCTGAAATAATCATTTTCTTTCAATATTTGTGAAAAGAATTGAAAGCCTTTCAATATTGAGATAATTAAATGTTTTCATTTAATTTAAATATATCTCAATAATACTTATCTTTTAAAATATTATTAATAAATATTTTAATAGTCTATTTGAAATTATATTTTTAAGCAAACAATTTAAACAGATAAATATGAATTATCAAACTATTTGAATTCTGAATTTGAGGAATATTGAAGGAAAATAAGCCAAATAGCATTACTAAATCTTGTTTAATAAAATATCTTAATTTTATTAAAAAAAAGTTTAGAATTTATCCATTTTTTTCATTAAAAAAAAAAATCAACTACCGATATTTATCAAATTCAATAAAAATCAAATATGCATTCAATTTTTGTAACAAAATTTTTATTCATTTTTTTATCAAATATTCACTTCATTTTTTAATAATGTTGACATCTAAAGTTGACTATGTTGCAGGACAAATTGCCAAAGAAGTAATCATATCCAATGATTCAGGTATTGTCATTGAAATGGCATTTGACAAAGGCTGCGAGCTTCCAACTCATGTCGCACAAGCAGATGTATTAGTTCAGATTCTTGAAGGTGAGATGGATTTCACAAATGAAGGACAAGTTCATCATCTTAAAGCAGGTGAATTTATCACAATGAAACCAAATACACATCATTCACTTAAAGCAGTTGAACGCTTCAAGATGCTCTTAACAAAGCTCAATACAAAATGAAATAATACACTAATTGAATAAATTATAGATTTTTATTATTTTTACTTATATTTTTTCAGTTTTTTCAGAATAATTTAAAATTTTATAGATATCTAAAATATTTTAATATTTTATGAATATTTTATTTTATTAATTAAATAAGATTAAGTATTTATTATATAACATTTTAAGATAAGCTTGTTTATAAACAAAAATAATCAATAAAATTTTGTGATGATTTTTTCTGTTGGTAATTGAATTAAATTCAATACAATTTTGGGTTCGTCTTTTTGAGAGAGTTTTTTTTGAATGAATTCAACTATTTTACCTTTTTTTTGGTCATTTTTAATTAGCCTTTTTTGACCATCTAAAATTCAAAGTGTTTTTTTTTTCTTTTTTAAATATTTTGTATTCATGTTCTCTTTTTTTATAAACAAATAAATACTAAGATATTATTAATGATATTATTTTGATATTTGTCTTAATTAAATGCATTGTTCACTTGTTTTAATAAAACATTTCAACATCTAATTTCTTAATTAATACTTAATATTGGTATCATTTTTGAGAGTCTATGCGAAATTTTCAACTTAATAATTCAAAACTTCTTTTATTTTACTTAGGTTGCCTAAAAACATTAATATATCACTTTTGTATAATTCTATATTCTTTTTGAAAGTATCTAAACTGTAAAAAGAACATCATTTATATCAATCGAAAAGTTCAAACAACTAATCATTTATTAACTTTCCAACAAGAAATGTATATTAATCAATTATTAATTCGACATAAGCAGAAATGAAAAGTGAAAAATCACTAGAAACGCCAGCAAATACATTTGATTCAAGTTGAACTTGCTGTGAATTTGGAAAAGCAGCCATAAAAAGTTGTTTTGAATCACTAAAGCACGAATCATCAAGAATTATTTTTTTGCCAAAAAATTCAACAGCCAGAAGGTTGGAACAACCGGAGAAGCATTCACTTTTAACATGTTCAACGCTAGATGGAATCTTGATGTTGATAATTGAAGAATTAGAAAAAGTATTTTTTTCAAAAGTATTGAATAACGAATTCTCACAAAATTCAATGAAACGAATCTCACTATCAGAAAAAGCGCCTTGATCAATTGTTTGAACTTTTGGTGGAATTGAGATATACTCAAATGACGTGAAATAAAAAGCACCGGTTTCAATTATATTCAATTTTGAATCAATTGAAAATTCAATTGAATTCAATTCATTACAAAGTGCAAAAGAATGCTCACAAATTTGACGAACACCTGAAGGAATCGAAATTCGTTCAAGTGAAGATGAATAAAAAGCTTTACTTCCAATTGATTTTAATTTTGATTTTTTTGTGAAAATAACGGTTTTTAATTCTTTGCATTTATAAAAAGTTTCTTTTTCAATTTCTTCGACTTTTTGAGGGATTTTGATTCTTTCAATTGAGGTGAAACTGAATGCTTTTTTGCCTATCTTTGTCAATTTTGAATCTTCTGAAAATTTAATTGATTCAAGTGCTCTGCATTTATAGAAACATCGTTTCCCTATCGTTTGCACATTCGCTGGAATGACAATGCTTTCAATCCCGCTGTTGCTGAATGCATCAACGTCAATTTTTTTCAGTTTTGAATTTGGATAAAATTTCACTGATTTCAAATTGAAACAATGCGAAAAAGTGCTGTCTGAGATGACTTCAACACCCGATGGAATTGTGATACTGACAAGTGACGTGAAATAAAAAGTTTCATTTAAAAAAGCTGTGATTTGAGATGATTCTGAAAAATTAACTGACTCGAGACTTTCGCATGATGAAAAGCATCCCTCGCCAATTTCGTTGACACTGGATGGAATATCAATGCTTTCAATTGCTGATTCTGAAAATGCTTCATCGCCAATTGAAAGCAGGGCTGAATTTTCAGGAAATTTCACTATTTTAATCATTTTGTCGTTCTTCATTGAATTGCTCTCGATTCCTGTAATCAAGTAATTGCTTGAACTATAATTTATTGATCTTGGAATATTAAGAATTTCGTTTTTTGAATCAAATTTCTTGATTGTGGCTGTGAAATTTTGATTATTTATTTGGAAAGATAATCCGTTTATACCAATATCTTGCATAATATTATTTTAATTTTTTTTTTTTTTAGTTAACCATTTATTTTAATTAATAACGTTTTTTCTTTATGATTTCATATTTGAATTTTTCACAAATTTTGAATATTGACAACATCATCACAAAAACAATTTTTATTCATATATAAAATAAGTTTCTCCTCATTAAAAATAAAATTGCTCTGATGCAGGGATTGTAAGCGTTGACTATCAGGGAAAAGAACGAAAATCAAAGAAACTTTCAAAGTTCATATAACATAGAAAAAACGAACGGGTTGGTGTTAATATGCATTATGTTATGAAAAAATTTATTGTTACAATTAATCTATTTTTCTTTTTGCAGCATAAGGAATATAAAAGCGATAATAAAAATATTATAAAATCAAAAAAACGACAACCATGGGATTCGAACCCACACGGGACAAGCCCAAGAGATTTCAAGTCTCCCGCATTAACCAACTCTGCCAAGCTGTCTCTTCGTTTAATATCGATTATCAATAAATAAAAGCATTTAAAATCAAAATTCATCAAATGATAAAAAATTAATAATTATTTTAAATGAAATAAATAAAAATAAATAATTAATAATACATTCTTTAATACATAGCTATTATATAAAAAGAAACAAAGCCTACATACACAAACAAACATAAAAATATATAATTCATGAATTTCCTGAGAAGTCTTGGTTATCGCTGAATCTGACCATGCTTTTTGTGGTTGGAATTTTGATTCCGTTATTTTGATTTTCGGTATTAAAATTGTGCATTGAAACAGAATGATGAATAATCGGCTTCTGAATGAGAGAGTTTTTCCTCCTCGCATTTGTCACGAACATTGCATTAGAGAGGTCAGATCGTTGAGGGGACACGTAGCGTTGCGAGAGGCGTTTTCTACCTGAAACGATAGGCGTATTCAAATTTGAGTGTCGAATTGAGAACAAAATTTTCTGGTTCGTTTTTGTGTTATTGAAATTCTGCACTTTAAAGTAGCATGTGTCACTTTTTTGTAGACGTTTAATTGGTTCAAAACTAATGAATTCAATTTTGTCTTCATTTTCAAAAAGTCGTAAAACGCCCGATTTGTTTCCCATGTCTTTTATGTAGGACGAGGCCGAGAAAACAGTTATGCACTTCTTGTCGAAATGAGTGCTCGAGCCATGCTTGACGCACTCGTGTGCTCTGATGATTCTCTTCAATGAGTTGTTGAGGAGGAAAAGATCGGTAGCGTTGGAATTGAATAGAAAACCTTTCCCACGTGGATTATCGCAGAATAAGAAAGGGAAATTGGACGATGGATCGCTCCAAACAACGTCTGAAAAGAGCGAATTCTCTTCAAAAGTGTAAATTGGCCTTGTAATACCTTTTTTAAGGGATTCTAGGTGTTCTATTCTTGGACTCAAGCCACCATGAATACAAAAGGTTGTTTGGTTAACAATGGCGCCAATGGGTAAAAAGGAAAAGGCTTCAATAAAAGCATCATATAATTTTTCTGAATATTTGTAACAATCTGGGCAACTGTACTCCGGGTAGTATTCATCGCATTGTGTATCTTCCTCTTCTTCTTTATTATGCGTCGATTCTTCATTCAAATGGAGGTTTACCGAATTTGAATCTGATTTCTTGATAATTTTCTTCTTATGGATTTTTTTCGGATTGTGATAGTTTAATATTTCATCTTTGAAGCCATATTGGCTACACATAGAATCAAATTCATGATTTCCTCGAAGTAGATAAAAATTATTTGGTCGCAAGATTTTTAATGCAAATAATAATGTAACGCATTCCAATGAAAAACTACCTCTATCAACATAGTCACCAAGAAATAGGACCTTTGAATCAGTTTCTTGTATAAAATTTAAAATTCGTAATAAATCATGAAAACTTCCGTGTATATCACCAACAATTATTATATCTCCATCTATTTCAAGTATATTTTCTTCATTTTCAAACGTTTGTTGAGCATCTGAACATAATTCAATAAGTAAATCTTCATCGAAAGAAGGAATTGGATTTCCTTCTTTAGATTGGTGTCCAACTTCAAGGAGCTTTTCAAGAGGATATTTATTTATAAATGAGTAAGCTGAAAAAATATAAGAAGCTGATCTTGCCATCTATGTTGAAAGTAAAGTCATATTCCTCAAAAAGTTTAAAATAATCTTAGTTTTTCTGTTGAATTCGTTTTTTTAATTGAAAAAATAGTTTGTCAAAATAAGAAATGCTAAAAGCCGATCTGTTTTTTTCTTTTATATATAAGCTAAATAGCTCATTATTGATGAAAAAAATAACAAAAAAATTAAATTTTTTTTGAATATTCCTATCAAAAGTAGAAAATTCACGGAAATTTACAAGTTTTTGAGAAAAAAATTTGGTTAGAAATAAAAGGTCCGTATATTGATAATTTATATATATAAATATAATTATATTTTATAATTTCTTGTTTTTATAATATTTTATAATTAGAAATATTAAGTTTTATGATACTTTGTTTTTTGAAGCATTTATGAATATATATAGTTTTTGTCAATTAAACAAAAAACTTGTAGAAGAAGGAAGATATTCAATAATTTCAAATAATAAATGAATATTTGTTCATGATTGCTTCATATTTCTGCATGAAATGATATATAAAAATGTTATTTTAAATTTTTTTTATTTTAATATATATAGATATTTAAACCACTTTTCAATATTCTTAAAGTATCAAAATATCTCTTTAAATTTATCAAATTAACTGTAATCTTCTTTGAGAATGATCATTGGAATATGAATTGTTTAGTGGACAACATTTTGTTAAAAAACATTAATCTTGTTTCATATTGATTTTGAAAAATTATTTAAATATATCAACTTCAAATATATTTATACGTCTTTTATGAAATTGTAAACATAGGCTTCTTCGATAATATTTCTTTATTTTATAATTTTATAACTTAAACATATATATATATTTTTATTTCTACGACTGTTTTATATTTTAATTGATAATTATTAAGATATCTTCGTTTATAATTGAATAAATATTCTGATATTATTTGGTCAAACTGCATTGAAAAAAATCAAAAATTCAATATTTCTTTAATCGTAGTGGACAAATATTTTATTGATAACCGTTTGTTTGTAATTAACAAATACTTTCCACAGTATCGGTTTGCTGATGAATACAAAGAAATTAAAGATGATTGGTATCAGCAAAAAGAGCTTCTTTATAAGAAAATGCAGGAACTAAGCCAAGTAATAAGCATGAGCTTAAATTGATTTTCACTAAGAAAGAGTATTTTCACTTCTCCATGATTTTTTATAATAAAATGTTTTATAAATAGAGCCAATATCAAAAAGATATATTAAAAAAACTTATAAAAAGAAAATGTTTTTCGCTCAAAATTACCCTCTGTGCAAATAACCAAAGAAAAATACACTTAAATAAATAAATCAAACCAAATTACATTAATTTCTGTTCATTTTCCGGTGAATCAAATATCAATTCAAATGATATTGAGCTATTTCATAGAAAAGTTAAATTTTTTTTAACCAATATCAAGAATATAATTGAAGATGCTGATTTAAGCGATTAAAAAACAATTTTTCTCACAAATTTTTTTTATTAATAATATTAATATTGTTATAATTTTATTTTACTAAAACAATGAAGGTTTAATATCAGAATCATTATATATTTCATCACTACTTGGTTCTCTAGATTTATCTTTCTTTTTCAAAACCAAAAAATAAACAAGGAGAGAAATAACAAACGTAAGTACAACAGCACTGCCAATTGCAATTGCCAATATTATTATCAGTTTTATATTTTTATCATTTGAAGGAGTTTTACTATTAGCAAAAACGATGCATTTCTTTTCATCAACAGTAAAATTAAAACCATCTTTGCAAAGATCGCATTTTGTTGCATTTAAACTGCAATCAATGCAATTCGGATCAACGCACTCGATGCAATAATATTTTCCACTTTCATTCAATTCAAGACCATATCCTTCTATGCACATTGTGCACAATAAAGGATTCTCAAAACATGATTCACAATTTTCAATGCACTTTTCGCATCTCCCATTAATTAATCCATATCCGTTTTCGCAGTTTGCATATTCATCACATAATTCAGAATTGTATGCACATTGTTTACAAAATTGTATTTTGCAATGTTCACACACTCCTTTTTCTATATTAACACCAAATCCATCTTTGCATTTCCTGCATTGTGAATTATCTAAATTGCATTCAATGCAATACTCATCACGGCATAATTCGCACAATACTTCATTATCACTATATTTATGCAAGCCATATCCGTATTCACAATCTTCACACATAGTAGGAAGCGTACAATGTGTACAATGTAAAGGGCATGGTTTGCATAAAACATTGTCATCTTCATAGTATAATTCATAACCATCATCACATATTTCACACCTTTTATAATTTTCTCTGCATGCTATACAATTTTCAGGGCATGGCAAGCATATTATATTAGAGTCGCCAACTTTATATTTTCCATATCCAACATCACAGAAAATACAAATTGATTGGTCATAATAAAATATACAATTAAGGCAATTTTCATTACATTTTCGACAAATTTTTTCTTTCCCTTCAACAAAATAGTATCCTATCTCACAAAAAATGCATATGCTTGTATCATTTGGGCAGGAATCACAATTATTAATTTGGCATGGTTCACATACATATTCACTCTCGTGTTTAATTAAGGCAAATTTGTTTTTGCAATATGAACATTTTTTAACATCGTCGTTGCAATTCTCACAATTTTTATCTTTGCATAATTCACACAAAATTCCATTTTCACTTTGAATTTTTCCATATCCTGAGTTACACATTGAACATTCACCAATATCATTATAATATTTACAATTTTCAATGGTTTTTTTGCAAATGAAACTATTGTTTTCATTCTTATATAAAGAATAGCCTGATTCACAAGATGAACAGTTGCTGTAATTTTTTTCACATTGGTCGCAATGATCTATTGAGCAAGGTAAACATGATACAGTTCCGTCATCGTGATAATAAAAACCATGTTTGAATTTACACTCAGTGCATATATCAGGATTTTCGTTGCATTGGAGACAGTTGATTCTACATTTTTTGCAAATAAAAATACCATCTTTTTGTTTATACAGCCCAAAGCCTTCATTACATAGAGTGCAACTTTTGCTAATTAAATCACAACTTTTACAATTTGTTGGACATTTTTTGCAAATAAAATTTTCATCTTCTGTTTCAAATAATTCATAGCCAACGTCGCATGTTTTACAATTTTCTGTACTAGAGCAATATTTACAATTTGATGGACATGGCAAGCATCCAATATTTCCATCTTCTAAACGACCATTAATAAAATGATCATTGCATTCATAACAATTTAAATAATTGCCATAGCAATTAATGCAATTTTTGGGGCAATTTTCACAGATAACTGAACTGTTTTTCAATTTATGTTGGCCATATCCGAAAGAACAAGTTTTGCATATACTTAAATTTTCACAGTCTGCACAATGAAGAGAGCATGCTTTACATTTATATAAATCTTCTCCTTCGTTTGATAAATAATAATTTATTCCACAACTTGTACAATTATTTAAATTATAATCGCAATTTTCACAAGTTTTTTCATTGCATAATTCACATGATAAAGTGCCATTTTCATGCTTGAATAATCCATAAAATGAATCACATTCTGTACATTCTTCAAAGTTATTATCACATTTATTACAATTTTCTATACATTTTTTGCATTTGCCAGTCGAAATATCGTCTTTTAATTCCAAACCATAACCAAAATCGCAAATAGAACAGTTATTATAATTATTATAACATTCTCTACAATTATTGGAGCATTCTATACATTTGCCAGTTTTAATACCATTTATTATCTCTAAACCATAACCATAATTACATGATGTACAGTTGTATTCATTTCCTTGGCACTCTGTACAATTTTCTTGGCATTTGATACATGTTCCAAATCCATTTTCATTTATTTCCAAAAAATAACCTCTTTGGCATTCCGTACAATTTGTGTAATCATTTCTGCAATTCGAGCATCCGTCTGAACTACATTTTTTACAACTTCCAGTTATTTCGCCATTTTTCTTTTCCAAACCATATCCACTATAACAATGGCTGCAGTTTGTATTATCATCAAAGCATTCATAACAAAAATCCTGAGTGCATTTTTTGCATTTTCCAGTTTTATTATGATTTTGTATTTCAAATCCATATCCAGTTTCGCATAAAGTGCATTTTGTATGATCTTGAAAACAATTATCACAGTGATTTGAACATTTAATACATTTTCCAGTTTTTCTTCCATTAATTATTTCTTGTCCATAACCAGATATGCACCAATCACATATTTCATAATTAAAATAGCACAAATCACAATAACTACGGCATCTTTTGCAGTTTGAAGTTTGAATATCTACACCATAACTATATGAACATCTTTTGCAAATTGAATAATTGCTTTCACAGTCTTCACATTTCTCATCTTGGCATTTTTCACATATTTTTTGGTATCCATCTTCATTGCTCACAATTTTAAAACCGTATGTTGGTTTACAAGAGTAGCATTTAGAATAGTCTGAATCGCAAGATTTGCAATTTGGAATCAAACAAGGCAAACATTTACTACTTTCTTTATCTATTCCATAACCTTCAGTACTGCAGCTGATACATTTTAAGTAATTATAAGAGCAATCAAAACAATCTTTATCAAGACAAGGTTCGCATTTAAAATTGTCAAAATTCACGCCATATCCATATTTGCATTTGGTACATTTTCCTGAATCTTTATCACAGTATTGGCAGTTTTCATCACATTCATCATCTTGTAATTGATAATTTGATTTTTTTTTGTGATTTTTATTTTGTCTTGTGTGATTATTTAGCGTTGATCTAATTTTTAATATAAACATTAATAACAAAAACATGAGATATTATAAAGTTAAAATTGAATTCAATACCAAATATTTCAATTGAAAAAAAATTCAATATAAACACTCAATAAAAGAAACGGATACCGCCAATTTTTTTCAGAATTTTTATTATTTCACAAAAGAGATTATTTAATAGAAAAAGAAAATAAAATGCTAAATTAGAGATTTAGTTCTTACTTTTGATATTGGGTAGTTTTGAATATTATTAAAAAAATTCTGAATCATTTTGGTTGTATACGTTTTTTTTTTTTTTTAGTCTATTTTAATCATTTTATAATCAGATACCTACATGATTTGATTATTTATTGTCATAATAACTATATAAATATATATATTTTTGTCAGATGATAAATTAATATAAAAATAATTATTTATAATAAATATTTATTCCAACTTTGAATCATAGTCTTTGATTATAAATTAAAAAGGCTTGTGGGATAAGAATATATAAAAAAATATAAATTATTAATTATATTTGATATAATAATTTTCATCGGCTTCGTTTGATTTTTAGACTTTTAAAACCATATACTTCGGTGAAAATATCAAATATTACCAAGTGATTTGCTAAATTTCTTTTTTGTAACATTATTAAATTATTTGTCCTATATTTATGTATTTCTTTAATGTATATAACTTCGAATTTTCTTCAATATCAATAAACAATTAAAAGTAGAAAATGCATTTTCATCAATGTATAAGACTTTTGGTAAGTATATCAGAAAGATAAACTTTCAAAAACAATGTTTTTGAGAAATTCGCACGATTTGAATGATTTTTTCATCAATGTAAGTGACGTTGGTTTGCGAACGAGAAATCAATTTCCTCACGATTTTTTAAATAGGTTCAGAAATTTAAAAATTTTGGTTAAACTTTTTCAGATAATATATTCAATTTTATGAATTTTACAAATTCCACATAGCACTTTTTGAGAGCCGAGCTCTCAAAAAGTGAGGAGCGGAATTTGTAAATCTCTGAATTGCTTTCACTTTTTGAGTTTTTCTCCCTCAAAAAGTGAACCATTCAAGAGATTTTTATTTTCTAGACCGCTAACGAGCGAATATACTTTTAATCTGTATAAATTTATATCATAGACTTAATAGAAAAATATATATCAATCTCAATAATTTTATTCATTTTGACATTTAAATGTTTATCGTTTTTACTTTTTGAATATCTTCCATTGAATTTATTAATGGACAAATAAACTAAGTTTTTTAATTATTACCTTATTCACAAAAAAATTGTGAGTTTTTAATTCAAATTTTCTATGAGTCTTCAGAAAGTAGAACGATAAGTAGGGACAAATTTTTTTTAAAAAAATACCATATCTTTCAATTTTGAGAAGATGAAAATAAAAAAAAAAGAATATAAAAAAGTTATTTATTCAGGAAAAATGCATTTTAAATAGCATTTGGAGCCTTTGAGGGCTAAGTCCAATTGGTTAAGGTAATAGCGGGAGCCTCAACCTGAGATGAATGAAAGTAGTCATGCCATTATAACTTAAAAAAAAATATTTAGCTTTATTCAAATTTGAGAGGACGATAAGAAGGGACAAATTAAAAAACTTAGTTTATGCCCTTATTAAGTTGTATCATTTTCTATGCTCTTTCAAAAAATAGTTATGAACTTTTTCTGAAGAGCGAACTTTTTGAGACTACTCATTTTATAGCAAATACTTTAGTGCGCTAAACGTACTTTTTAAAATAAAAACTTGATATCGATATCGAGATTTTAAAAACATAAAATAATCTTTTCTAATAAAATCAATCATTTATATAATATTAGTATAAAAGAACTAAGATTATTTAACAATTTAAAATTGAGTCAAAAATTTGTGGGATCTCTGAATTTTTAATCAGAAATTAGAAAACAAAAAATATAAAATATCTATTAAAAAGTGATATACTTGATATTGACATCGATTATCAAGTATCAATATGACGGATTTCTGAGATCGATTCTCCAAATAACAAGCCTAAATGCCACCCCATTTTATCTTAGACGTTCTCAAAAAGTGGATTTTCCATATTTTATGTGAAAAATTTTAACAAAATTTTTCGAGGTACAAGCAAATAATATAAAAATTAATAATAATATTTGATATCATTTTAATAATGTTGGAAACAGCATATGATGCATCTTCAATATTAAGATTTATGAGATTGATTGAATTTGATAGCAGTGATGAATTCAGAATAATAATCAACATCAATAAAACTATTGAAGTCTCAGATAATTTTCAAATATATAAGCAAAATCAAGTTACAATACAAACAACAATAAATAAGGCTCGATTCATATCAAGTAAAATCAATGAACTCCACCAAAGATCTAAGACGATCTCTGAATATCAAATCAATCTCAATGTCAAGAATGAAAAGAACGCAACAAGAAAGGTTTATGAGATATTCCAAATACTTCTCAGCTCAATTGGCCAAAAAATTACGATATCAGATGAATATCGTAATATTTATTCAATAATCAAGACAAATCTTGATGGAACAGATGATGAAAATATAGTTGCATTCATTAATGTTGAAAACTTCTTATTGAATTCAAAATTCAAGGGAATTTTGAATCACCTCAGAGAGAAGAATATAAGAAGCATTAACATAACAGCTTCAACATGCGATAACATGACCACATGCTCACCACAAAATGTCATTAAGTATGAAAATGATGGACTATATTACTTATCACGTTGTACAAAAAATGATTGGATTTGTTTTGATTTCAAAATGTATGAAGTGCAACTTGAACACTACTCAATAAAGGTCCCAAAAATAGACAAATACGGTTACCCAAAGAAATGGGTGATCGAAGGTTCAAAAGACAATGAAGACTGGACATTTATTGATAAGAGGGAATATTCCTTGTTCACTAAAGAAAATAGTGAACAGACATTTCATGTGCAAAAACAAGTTGACCACTTTCGTTTCATTCGAATGAGAATGTTAGACACCACAGGAGTGAATATCATGGTAATGTCATCATTCGAAATGTATGGTAAGTTATATAATAGAGATAATCAATAAAAAAATAGAATAAAAAAAAATAGCATTTTTATAAGTTTTGATTGCGTTTTCACGTATACAATTAATATGTAACTCTTTATAATTTTTCGGACATATTCATGAAGCAAGTTGGTGTAATTGAGTCAGTTTGTCAATTCATTGGTGAAATTGAAATTTTGATTATATATTGAAGGGTTCTGGCTCTGTATTGTCGTACTCAATTTCAGGTGGCTTGTCAGGAACATTGTTGAGTGGAAGAGAGATGAAAAAGTTTTTCTGGTCAGGAGAACTGCTCATATCTTAAATAAGATTAATTAATGTTTCTGATGCTGCGAAAATATGTTGGTGAAGAGATTATTCTGGCAGAATCTGAAAATGCACAATCTGTTCAATTAGTTTGGTCATTTTGCTCATCAAATATCGTAAAATTACTGTTCGAGGCTTCGATGCACCAGTTCTGCATGTAGTTGAATCCATTCATGTTGGTAAGAATTGAATACTTTGTTCACCATTACCTAATTTTCCTCTTTTTTAATGTCAATGATAAACTGATGAGGAAGTAACGTTGATAAATATTTTCTCCATATTTTTCAAAGAAGTGATGAATGAATTCTATAGAATTCCGGCCGATTTTGTATTATCATATAAATATTTTGATTGTTTCTTCTTACCGACTTTGCTGTTTGTTATCTGGTAATTGAGATTGAGCTACTTCATTAAAATTTAAACCTTATATTATTAAATACTTAAGATATATGAATAGTTTTTGAGTTAATAACAAAATTATTCGAAAAATAATGATATGATCTTAAGTATGAAAATGGCACTTTATCATGTGATGATGAACCAAATACTCCAAAAGTTGATATGGAGTAATGCTACTTGAAGGAAAAGGCGTGAAACAAAATAAAGAAGAAGCCGTTAAATACTTTAAAAAAGGTGTAGAACTTGGACTAATAGATTCTTATTTTTATTATGGATCAGTTTTGTTTTATGGTGAAATATATTTAAGATATGCAGCCGATAAAGGATCAGTTTATGCAATGGAAATATTCATGCTGATGAGAGAAAAGCTGCAAAATATTATAAAATGGCTGCAGATAATGGTAATTTAGAATCAATAAGAATGATAGCTAATATGTTGTTTTTCGGTAAAGTAATTGAACAAAATAAAAGAAAAGCATTTCACTATTCTAAAATGGCAGCTGATCTTGGTGATGATGACTCAATGTATGATTGTTACATTTTTTTAATTAAAGGTGATGAAATTGAAAAAAATGAGGAAGAAGCCATTAAATACTTAAAAAAGGCTGCTGAAAAGGAAAATACCAGCGCAATGTTTAAATATGCAGATTACCTTTTTGATTCAAATCAAGATTTGGGCGAAGCAACCAGATATATTAAAAAAGCAATTGATAATGGATGTATTAATGCAATTAGTTATTATGGAATAGTTCTAATGAATGGAGATGGAATTGAAGTCAATTATAAAGATGCTGCTAAATATTTACAAAAAGGAATCGAATTAAATGATGAAGCATCAATGTTTTATTATCAAATATTAATATTAAAAGATGAGAATGAATCAATATTAAGAAAGAAAGATGCTATTAAAACTATTAAATCCATGTCAGATAATGGATATGATGAAGTCATGTTTGAATATGGAACTTTCTGTGATGAAGGTGATCTAAGTGAATTAGGCGTTAGAATAGATAAAGCCAAAGCAGCATATTATTATAAAAAGTCAGCAGATTTAGGGAATCCAAAATCAATGAATAATTATGGAAGCATGTTAAGAAATGGATTGGGAGTTCCAATGAATAAAGAAGAAGGTATCAAATATATAGAAATGGCTGCACGTAAATATAATTGTGATGCGATGTATAATTATGGAGGAATGATTACTGATGGAATACTGACTGATAAAGATAAAATGGAAGGAATGAAATATTTAAAAGAATCATCAAAAATGGGAGACAACGAAGCCAAATTTGCACTTGGGAAGCAATTACTTGCAGATGGCGATGATTCAAATAAAGAAGAAGCAATAAATTACATTAAAGAATCAGCTGACAATGGATGTGAATTAGCTGTATATCAGTATGCTTTGATATTATTTCGTGGTGATATTGTTGAACAAGATCAAAAGAAAGTAGCTTATTATTTTATAAAAGCAGCAGATTAAAGCCTTAATGAATCAATATATTGTTATGGTCTGTTGTTATTTACAGGCTGTGGAGTTACTAGAAAAATAGATGAAGCCCTTATGTATTTTCAAAATGCAATAAACAAAGGCCATGCAGAATCAATGCATATATATACCAATATCATATATAAATTTGAAAAAAAGCGTATTTGCTTTATAAGTTTTTTTATAGTTTATTTAATCAAATGTAATATTGACAAATCGATTTAATATTAATTAAAGTTTTCTTGAGGTATAAAAAAACTATTTTTTGTACTGATGATTGTCGAAATATGATATCAATCAGCATGTCAAAAATAATATTTTAAAGCTTACTCTCTTTACATCTCTTCTAAATTTCGCATAACATTAATAAAAAGGTAAAAATTAAACAAAATATTAATACATAAAGGTCTCTATTCAAATAAGATTGAGAAAGATTTGGCCAAAAAACACTTTTTTCACTTTTTGAAAAGAAATCGCAGTAAATTAGTTTTTTATTAGTAAATGCAATCAAATCACAATCCTGATCAAAAAGCAATCTATACTTCGCCTAATCAGTCGAAAAACAAACCTTTAGCTCAAGATATACATTTGATTCATTCAAATGTCGATGAAAATTCAAAAACACTAAAAACTTTAGTTGACTGTATTCCAAGTGATATTTTACTTAGTACATTACCCGATTTTTTGATGATTGAGGAAGCTAGTAAAAAAATTTCTGCAGATTCAGAAAATTTTAATGATACTTCACAGCAAGTTTCTCAATCATCGAATAAAAGCAGCCTAGAAGCAAATTTTGAATACAAAAATAAAGAAGAAATAAGCAATCAAGAACAAAATAATAATAATAATAATATATTAAATGAAATTGATACACTATCATCCACAATAAATACCAATTCAGTTCTTATTAATGCATTGCTTGACTCAATTCCTCTCGATCTTTTGTCAGATATGCCTGATCTCAACAAAATTAGCCCTCTAAACAGAGACCAAATAAGCATTCAAAAAAATCAAACTAAGCCGAGCAATACCAAAGAAATTCCATCAAACGAAAACAATTCCAAATCACAGCCTCTTGAACCGAAAGCAGCGGTTAACCGCGATTTATTAAATGGAGAAAAAAAAAGTAAAAAATCTCTGCAGCCAAATAACAACAGAAAAATTGTTAAGCTCTCATCGTCATACATTTTCCCAGTAAAAATAACGCACGAAAATAGTAAACTAAGCATCTTCCCCACTAGCAGTACGAATAACATCTTTTGGAGGCCGAAAAATCAAAGATTTTCGATCTCGCAGCAAAAGAAAATTCAGTTTCTCAAATTCACATCAAATCAACCGAAAAATAACCGTCAAAATCAGATCACTTCAAATTATAATATAATGACATCGGTTTCATCTGATCCCCTTCCTGGGCAGCCTTCGAGAGACACCGGCTTCAGCAAATCTGACGTCTTCATCATTGTCAACGTCCTTCCAGTCGGATTTTTGGATGTGATTGAAAAAGTGGAAAGTTTTCCATACGATTTTTCTGGTATCGTCGGAAGAGTTGACATTCTGCCATCCTCGATCCAGCATCAGCAAGAAGCAAATAACGAAGAGATCGAAGAAGAAGATAATCAAGATGATAAAACAGAGAATGATGATGAAAATAAAGTTGAAAATGAAACTGAAGAAAATGATGAAAATAAAGTTGAAAATGAAACTGAAGAAAATGATGAAAATAAAGTTGAAAATGAAACTGAAGAAAATGATGGAATTAAAGTTGAAAATGAAACTGAAGAAAATGATGAAAATAAAGTTGAAAATGAAACTGAAGAAAATGATGAAAATAAAGTTGAAAATGAAACTGAAGAAAATGATGGAATTAAAGTTGAAAATGAAACTGAAGAAAATGATGGAATTAAAGTTGAAAATGAAACTGAAGAAAATGATGAAAATAAAGTTGAAAATGACGATGAAAATAAAATTGAAAACGAAACTGAAGAAAATGACGATGAAAACGAAGATTCGAATATAGAAAATAAAGAGGACAATCAAGAAGAGCCAAACGAAGACATTGAAAAGAAAGAGCAAGAAATCGAAAAGGAAGAAGAAGAGAAAGACAATCGCAACACAAATGAAATCATTGAAAAAACAGAAATTTCAAACGAGGAAGACAACGTCGGAGAAGAGCTCAAAGTCATCATCATCGAGGAGGAAGAGGACGAAAGCCAAGATATTGCCCAAAGTGACATCAAAGAGCGCCAAGTCTCCATTCCAGATATAGGTAACAGCGAGTCCAGCAGTTTGCAGATCATCGAGAAGACTGAAGAAGAAGAAAGCAACGAATTTTCAAACCGACAGATTTTCTTCAAAGGCGGCCAATTCTTCGTGGACAACATGAAGATCAGCATTCGTGTAGAGAAGCAGACGACTCACAATTCAAAGACGGATTCTGAAGTGAAAAGTTTCGAAGGCGATCTTCAAGGCGCTCAAGAATTCATCCAGCACAACATGTCTGACAATGTTGCACATGGTGCATTAATGAACATGCTGCAAAATGATGAACATCAATTCATTCAAGGTGGGAAAACAAGCAGTGTCTCTTATTCAAGTCAAAGAAAAGTGAATTATGTCACAAGTACAACAACAACAACTAAAAAAATCATAAAAAAATGAAAGATATATTTAAAGATCCACTTAAAATGTTAATGAATACCTTAAGAAACTAATAATTTTTAGTTTATAATGTTTGAATCCTGATTATTATATTATATTTGATATAATTTTCATTGATTTTTTATATTTATTTATATAATATATAAATGTTAAAAATATTTTTTAATTTTTTTTTAATATTTAATTGATTTTTGATGAAGATATTTTTATTTTCAATGGTATTTCTTTGTCTTTGAATTTGAGCATCAATGGCCAATTTTAATAAATTTGAAATGTTTATATTTCTTTTCATTTTTAGATCTTTTTCGATATTTATTGACTGTAACCTTTCTTTAGGAAGTACATTAATTAATTTTTCAAACGACATTATCACGATTGCAGGATCTACAGATGAAAATTTTATTAAAATTTATATTGATGATCCAAATATTTTAAATCACGAAATCAAAATAATATTTAATAATTTATTCATTAATTTAACAGATAAAATTCCCTTGGAAATTGATGGTAATGTAGTTATATCTATTATCGAAATGATTGGTAACAACCAATTCATTTCTTTAAAAGAAGATTCAATTTTAATTTCAGAGAATTCAGAACTTTTTCTTAACAAAGGTTCAATTTCACTATCATCACCGAAATCTTTGATTGGTGGCAATAGTAGCAACGTTCATATTAATTCGGTAACGCTTAATCCAAAGCCAATTGAAAATTCAATTGAATTTGGAATCATTTCACAACGGATTTCAATGATTGATTCAAATATTTCAATGCAGACTCAATATGACACAATTGGTGGCAACTATTGCACAAGCATCACAATTGAGAACAGCCACATCTATTCAAAAAGTGAAAAAGGTTCATCCATTGGAAAAAGTGGAAAATCAATTTCTTCCAAAAAAAGTGATGGTGAAAACTATGATCCAATTGACCTTTACATTTTCAATTCAACTATTGAATCGCATTCAAATAATGGGCCTGCAATTGGCCAACAAAGCGAGCTCGGTTCTCTCCAGATCACTCAATCGCATGTAAACGCATCATCTTTTGGATATTTCTGTGCAGTTGGCGGTTGTAAATCGGTTAATATTTTATCGTCAGCAGTTTACGCATCTAGCTATCATGGTGCCCCGATAGGTGGCCCTGGGATTGAAACCCTCTACAACACAATCACAACGAACATCACAAACTCGTCAGTTGAAGCCTACGCGCTCCACGAAGGGACAGAAATGAACACAGAAGCTTCTGCGATTGGCGGCGGAAAGTCTGACATTTGCCATATTTACATCAGATTCTCTTCTGTTGTTGCCATGTCTGAGGGAACCGGTGCTGCAATTGGAGGCGGAAATTTCGGTGTTCGTCCGATCATTGAAATTAGTGATTCTGAAGTTTGGGCGAAAGCGACGAGTTACACATCGCCTGGAATCGGAGGAGGCAATGCTGCTGACTTTGATTACATAAGAATAGTTAGATCAAATGTAACTGCATATTCAGGGTTGAGTGCAGCAGCCATTGGCGCGTGCATCATGTATTCAGGCAATTTTATTTGGATTGAAGATTCAATAATAAACGCTTTTTCTGATGAATTCGGTGCCGCTATCGGCGGTGCCAGATCGACAACCGATCCTTTAAACATCACCATCATCAACTCCTCTGTTTATGCTGTTGCAGGTGGGCAAAGACCATCCGCAATTCCACAAGGCGCGGCCATTGGAGGCGGTTGTCAATCGACCAGCACTGAGACGATGCTTTTCGGAAATCTTTACGCTTTTGATTCAAACATAACCGCCATTTCTGGCGGTTATGGATCAGCGATAGGAGGAGGTTATAACCAAGGTATTGGTGAAATCATTTTCATCAACTGTCAAGTTGTTGCTGTTTCCGATTTAAACCGTTCTGCGTCACTTTTTCCTATGAAAAAAGTCATCCCTTTTGAAAACAATCCCGGCGCTGGAATCGGAACAGGAGGCTCTCAATACTATCCGCCAGGCAGCCGTGTATCGAATGCAAACGGCAACATTACATTTATCAATTGTTCATTTATCGATGTTTACGGTGGCTCTGTTGAAAAACACTCAAATACGGTTTCGCATTCAGAATCATCAAAAAGTGTCAACTGGCATGCCGCATCAGGCATCGGACTCGGTGGAATTAGGCCTCATACAATTGAAGACTCGAATCTTAGCATTTCTTTCATTAATTGCAATAATGTAAGCATTTATGGAGGAAGTGGATTTGATGATTACACTTTTCCTGGCGCTGCAATTGGCGGTTCTTCGCTTGATTTTAACACCGCCTTCAAATTTTTGAATGTTGAGAATTCTTCGATTTATCTGAAAAACGGAAGATCGTTGATTAAAGGCCAAAAACATGCAGCCGTTGGTTTTCCAAGTTCGATGAACGATTATGGTGAAGTTAGCATTAAAAAGAGCACTGAGTTCATTGTTGATTCATCAGATGATTTTGATTCTATTGCTTTTAGTGTGAACAAGCTTTCTGTTGAAAAATCATGCGAAATTGTGATACATTCAAAAATTGAAAAATTTATAAATGTTGTTGATTTGAATTTGAGTCATGTGCCTATCGTTGTTTTCAAGAAAATTTCATCTTTATTTAATCAGAATGAAAAAATAATTTCAATTGAATTTAATCGTCGCGAAAATAATTATGCTAAAATTGTTGATGTGAAGAATTATGACGATCTCCTTTTCATTACTCTTGCTGAAGAAGGATTTTACTCAATTTATGTCAACACTGTTGTCAATGAAAAATCAAAATCTACTAATTTATATTATAAAAAATATATTTTGGGAGATTCATTAAGTTCAAGCTTTAAAATAACTTCAGGAGAAGAAACTGTTTTTAGATTTAATGAAGTTAATTTAACTGATTTTTCAATTCCAGCTCAAACATCAAAACAAACAGAAGAAATAATTGAAACCAAAAAATCTTCGGAAACTTTTATAAAAACTTTGAATCCTTCTGAGAATGATGACAATAAAAGAAACCAAAGAATTTCAATAATTGTTATTGCTGTATCGGTATCTGTTTTTATTATTACTGTAATCGTTGTTATTGTTGTCTTGTTTATTTTGTTTAGGGATAAATGCAAATTTTATAGAAATGTGGCAAATACAGAAGAGGTGGAAAGAGAAATGGAATTTATTTCAGATCGTGATAATGGAAATGGAAATGTTCCAGAACATAACATCTAATAGTTAAATTATAAAAGCTATATATTTATTATATTTTAATTATACTTTTTACTTAAAATTAATTGATTTATTTCTCAATCTAATAGAGAAATTTGGAGATATTATATTTATATCAATTAGATAATAATTATTATGATTAAATAAACTTTAAATTTGTAGATTCGTAACCATATTTCCTCTAAAAATGTTGAATAATTTTATTATCGAATTGTAAAATATTCTTAGAACAATAAAATGATCTGAAATACAAAAAAATAATAATATCTAGATGTAAACATTAATTGTGGATTAATTTTTATAATAATTGCTTTATAAGAATAATATTATGAATAAATTAAAATTTTATCTTATATTATAACTTTATATTTCATCAAAATATTTATATTTTTAGTTTTCAATAATTACTAAATAATTCAATATATTATTTTTATTTTGAGAAAAAAACAACTTTTTAAATTGCAATAAAACGCTAAAAATTTATTAAATAAGTTTTATCAGCTCACTTATGCAAATTTGAATGTGTTATTTAACAATAATTGATATTTTTTGTATACTTTATGATAGTGAAATTAAGTCATTTTAATAGATATGCTTTCATCATTAAAACCACGTTTTTCACGATTTGCGAAGGCATCCCCAGCTCTAGATACCTCAACAAACTCGTTTATCCTTGACCGAAGCAAGTGTATTTCCTGTGGTTTGTGCGTTAAGGCCTGTAATAACATTGCAGGACAAAAAGTTCTAAAACTTGTTAAAGACCCAGATTATAAGCAAAAGCGTGTATCCACAGCCACTGGAAATCCTCTCCAAAAGACCAATTGCATCAAATGTGGAATGTGTACCTTAGTATGCCCAACAGCAGCATTACATGAAAAAGATGCAACATTTGATGTCGAAGCTGTCCTCAAGAACCCCGGTGATCGTATTACTACAGTTCAAACAGCTCCAGCTAGCCGAGTTGTCATAGCCGAAGCCTTTGGAATGCCAGCCGGAACTGTCGTTACAGGCAAACTCGTTACTGCTCTCAAAATGCTCGGATTCAAATACGTTTTTGATACCAATTGGGGTGCTGACATGACCGTTGTTGAAGAAGCCACGGAACTTGTTAATCGTATTAAATCTAATTCCAAGAATCTTCCAATGTTTACCTCATGTTGTCCGGCCTGGATCAACTATGTTGAAGAGTCCCAGCCAGACCTCATTCCAAACATATCTACTTGCAAGTCCTGCCTTGCTATGCTTGCAGCTACACTCAGAGGCGATTTTGCCAAAATGAACAAGATTGATCCGAAGAAGATCTACCACGTAGCAATCATGCCTTGCATTGCAAAGAAAGATGAGATCGAAAGACCTCAACTTCGTTCATCTTCAGGTATAAAAGAAACAGACGCTGTCCTTTCAGTTCGTGAGTTAATAAGATGGCTTAAACGGGCCAAAATAGACCTCAAAAAGTTGCCAGATACGCCGTATGATAAATTCTACGGAGAATCAACCGGCGCTTCAACAATCTTCTGCAACACCGGCGGCGTCATGGAGGCAGCAATCCGCTCTGCGTACAAGTTTTACACCGGCCACGAAATGAAGAACTATGACGTTAAAGAAGTCAGAGGAACGGCCGGAATACGTTACGCGGCGGTTGACTTTGACGGTTTGCCAGTTCATTTCGCTGTCGCTAGCGGAACAGCAAACGCAATGAAGCTCATCAAGAGAATCAAGAACAAGGACCCCGAGGTGGCAAACATCAAGTTCGTAGAGGTCATGGCCTGCCCGGGCGGCTGCGTGATGGGAGGCGGAACAAACAAGGCAAAGAACAAGAAGGTCCAGCAGAAGAGACTCGACGCTATTTACAAGGTCGATGAAGAGAAGCCTGAAAGAGCTTCACACTTCAATCACGAAGTAAATGAGTGCTACACAAGAGTCTACGATGGAGAGTACTTCAGTCACCTCGCTCACGAGACTCTTCACACTCACTGCAAACCACAAAATTACAAAGCATAAACAAATTAAGTAGTTATTTATATATTTATTTTTTACAAGTTGAATTTTGAAAAAAAAATTTTTTTTTTAATTTTAAATAAAATGCATTTAAAAAAAATTTTTGAATGATCATTCAATTTTTAAATGCATTTTATTGAAAAAATTGAATATTCTGAAAATTTTGAGAAGAATTGAAATTTGAATAATGTTTTTTACTTAATTAACTGCTTTTATCTTGATGTTCACTAATTGTATTGATACATTTAAATAATTTTTAGAGAATGTAATATCAAATTATAATATGGTCTTCATGTTGAGGAAGAATGTAATTCAAATGATTAAATATAATTGAAACAATTAAAATAAATTGTATTTTCAGCTGAATTGATTTTATTTATCATGATTTAAGAGAGTTTTAAAATATGATTTTAATGAAGTTATTTGAAATAATAATTTTAACGACGATAAGGTCCAGATGGATAAGGACCATGTGGTCCTGGTAGATACCCATATGGTCCAGGAGGTGGTGGAACAAATCCTGGAGGAGGAGGTTGATAGTATGGAGGTGGTGGACCTGGCCTTCCTGGAGGATAACCGTATGGTAGATATCCTGACATAATATAAAATTAAGAAATAAAAAAGTTAGATCAAATTTGTGAAAAAATGTTCAAATTTATCACAAAAATCAGAAATAAAAATCTTTCATAAAATTAATAATCTTACAAAACTCATAATATATTTATCCCATTAAAAAAAGTTTAAAATGAGAAATTTCTAATGAATAAAATTGAATATTATCTTTTAAAGTAAAAATTTTATTTTATCTAATTATATTTTTTAATTGTTTACAGCTGTTTCGGAAATAGATTAGAATTTTTTGGAAATAAAATAGCATGATTTGAATGGTTTATAAAACCGCTAAAATATTTTTGGAAATAAAATATTTTTTTTTGGAAATAAAATAGTGAACGATTATTTTGCATTCAATTTCCAGTATTTTTGTTGTAGAAAAACATTTAAATCAGAAGCAAATATTAATTACATCTAAACAATCTTTTGCCAATTTAATATATTTTGACAGATGTTATTAAAAAGATACTTTATATTTGATATTTCACCGATTACATAATATCTTTTTTAAATTATATCCTGGATAAAACAAAAAGAAAATTTCTTTTCAAATTCGATATAATAATCACTAATAATCATAAATAAAGCGATTTTTTCATTAATACAAGAGTTTATTCAAAATATACATTATCATCAATTTTCATATTAAAAATCATAAAAAATGCATAATTGTCAATAAATTGAAGATTTTATTGAGTAATTCGGAATGAAAACATTATTTTTGTAATATCATATTAAAAACACAATAACATACTCTATGTTTCATATTGAACAGTTAAAAACAAAACTCGTGTATATATTAACATAATAATGTGTAAAACGCCATAAAATTTCTTTAATCTATCTTTTAATTCTGTTTTTAAGTATGATAAAATTGAATATAAAATGATCGTTCCTATTTTATTTCCAAAAAAAAATATTTAATTTCCAAAAAAATAAAACGGTTACTATTTTATTTCCAAAAAATTCTAATCTATTTCCGAAACAGCTGTATAATTAAATGAATAACTTAATAATAGGTCTACTTTATATATTGTCAACAAATTCAGAAATTAACCAAATTTATCTTAATTAAGATAAATTTTAGAAAAAGATTTTAACTTAAAATCTTATTTTTTCTTATTTGTGCCAGATAAATTTATAAATGTTATAAATGCAATGTGTTTGGGAAAATAAAAAAAACTCTATAAAGAATCCAATAATTTGATTCCTCTTCATTTATATAGAATTTAAAAAGCAACATTTAGTAATTGTATTATTTATTAATATGCTTACAAATAAAGCCTTTTTCAAAGGCCGTTAAATTTTTTGGTTATAAATTATATTATGAGTTAAGAGATTACTTGGTTTGTGCTTATTTCAGCACAATATTACTTTTAACATCGTTAGGTTTTTGATGCTTTCAGCATAAAACTATTATATTGCTTTTTGGATATTAAAAACTTTTTATTCCAAATTTGGCGAACATACGAAATATCATTCATTTTTGGATGCATGTGAGGACTTTGCAAAAAAGATGTCAAATCATCAATGGATGCATTTTTCATATAATCATTGTAAACATTTAATATTATTAAGCCAAATGAAATCAATGATGATGGTCCAAATAAAAGATAACGATCAAATATTAAAAGTGAAATATCTCTTTGAAAAGGAAAACAAGAAAATGCAGTTAGCCACCATCCAACAGTGTAAACAACTGGATCTATGTTATTTTTAGTTAATTTTAGAGAAATTTTGGGAAAATACTTTTGAATGGCTACATTCCATATTTTGTTCATTTGGTAGACGCCTGGAAAATCATGAATGAAATATTCTCTGAAATTGAATCTACCTGAGAGCATCAATGTGCAGAAGCAATTAAATGCTGTAAATTCATCCATGTTGCATAATAAAAGTCCAGCCAAAAAGGACATTCCTTGCGTGAAATCTATATCTTTATCAATCGCTGAATATGCAGAAAGGATGTTTTTCATTGATTGCCTAATTTGTTTGTTTTTTATTTCTTCAAATTGGATTAGAGTTCGATCTAAATCATTTTCTATTTCTTTAATAGCTTTTTTGTTTCCATTATTTGCAAGAAAATGTAGGATATTAATTGTATCATCACTTTGAATTGCTAAATCAACATTGTCATCGTTTTCTTGAATGCAAGTGCATTCAATAGAATTGTTTGAATTTGAACTAGTATTTAAATAACAACTTGAAACTGAAATGTTATCACTATTTTGAATCTCGAAATCATCTTGGTCATTATTATTATTATCTAACTTTAAATTACATAAATTAACAATATCAATTGCCAATGAATCAAAATATGAATGTAACGGATCAATGATAATTTTCCATATTAAACCTCTTAATTCATTTGGTATTCCTTCTAAAACTGCCTGCTTGAATTTATTTGCATATTGTTTGTTTTTAATTTTTAAAATATTTAGTAAATTCATTTTGTTTTCCCCATATTTTCGTTTCTTTTTCTCTATTTGTTGATATTCTTTTGATGTGAATTTTAAATTTATATCTTCATTACCTAATCTTTGAAAAAAAGAATTTGCATTTGAATCATTGATGCCAAATAAAGTTGAGATAATGTCTTTCCAGATGAAATCATTCTTAGATAATATATTTTGGGGACATAATGAAAATTTATTTAAAAAGTCATTCACTTTTTTGTGTCTATTCATGACAAAAGAGCTATGTGAAGAATTTTCATTCAAACTTGAACTTAAATATTTCTCTTCTTTTTCCATTTTTATTAATTTATATGAATCAGTTATTTTATATTCCATCAAGTGATCAAATGAAATAATTCAAAAAAATCATATATATAATTCAATAGATTTTTATTCAAAATTGAATGATCAATTCAAAAAAAATGACCGAAGACATTCAATATACAAAATACTCTGAAATTTTGATAAACTCAAAACGTTCCCATTAGAATTTTTATTTTTATTTGATGAAGATGGTGATTAACATAAAATTTCTCTTGTAAAGCTTCAATAAATAAAAAATTATAAAAAAATTTTGTGTTATTCAAAAATGACAGAAAAAAAGCATAAAATCGATAATTACCACCGGAATGAAACAAATAATGAATTAGTTTCGTTTATAATTCGATATAAATCAATGTATATTGAATAAAACAAAAAATATATACTTTTCTTTAGTTATTTAATATCTAATAATTCTAAATTATAATAATTGTATAATATAATAAAAAAATATATATAATATCGAAATATATATTCATTTGATATGAATGCATCTGGAAAAATAATAAAAAAATTCAACAAATATAATTTAATTAAAGCAGCATATTATTTTTATATTTGTTTATATTTACGAATTTTATAATTTATTGATATTTAGCATTTATTGATTTATTTTTAGATCTAGCTAATTAAAATTTATTAATATAATAATATTAATATTATTAAATTAAAAAGGAAATTCAATTGAAATTAATAAATAAATCGTTTGTATAAAACAAGAAATTAATAAATAAATCGTTTGTATAAAATAAGATATTTTTGAATATTTAATATGATGTATAAAAAAAATCAAATTCTACAATAAAAAATAATAAACAGCAAGTACCAAACAAAAAGCAATGAGTTTCCAATTAATTGATTCCTAACCATTACCTTAATAAAATTGTAAGTTTTTTGTGTTAATGAGATAATGATGAAAATTTCAGCCACCAATGTCAATATAAATGCAGCCAATACAAAAAGAATAAAAGCAAAAATATGGCAAATATTCAATCCAACTTTTTTTCTGTATCCATATTTTTGGTATTTCGCTTTTTTCTCTCTTGATATTCGAATTCGCAAGTAAATCAGAAATATTAAAAAGATTGTTGCAAAAATTGATGATGCTTGACCAAGTTGGCATCCTTTGAGTATTTTTTTAAATTTTTTGGGCTCTGGAATTATAACTGTGTCATTATTATAATTAATTGAATTTTCTAATAAAAATATTGATTCATGAAAATATTTTTGTTTTTTGTTTTTTGAGTCAGTGTTGTTGTTATGACCTTTGTATTGAGCAAAACGGTTGTCATTCCTAAGTGTTGTTGACCAACTGAACAGCAACCAAGATGAAACCGCCAAAAAAATAAGAACAGTTATTACAAGATAAAAAAAAACATTTTTAGGCAAAGAAATGCTTTTTGTTCTTATTTCGTCTTTTTTAATTGCTGCTTTCATATTCGATAATAATTCTTTTTGAGGTTCAATATATATAAAATTGATCCAATCATTCGTTACGACTAATTTGTGTGTGATTTTCACTTTTTCAATATGAAAATCGCCTGAAATTGTTTCATCGCAATCAAGTTCTTTTTCTGAAATCATTTGATTTTTGTAACGATTATTTTTTGTTTTGAAGTGAGAATTATATATATTGTCATTTTTTTTGCAAAAATTTTTAATTGCATTATAATTAATAAGTTGGTCATTATCTCTAACACCATATTCATAATCGTTAATTTCGTTTATAGAATCATCATAATCAATATTGTTTGTAAATAAATTGAATAGACTAATATTTTCTTCTTCATCATCTTCGTTAAGATAATCGTCTTCCATATAATTTTCAGTATTGCCTTCTGAATGAAGCGATTTTGATTTATATGGTACTAAAATATCAAATTCAATCTGTTTTTTATCAATGTTTGATATGTTAAAAACATTTTTATAATTGTTCATGAAAACTGGTTTCATAGATTCTTGAACACTAATAACTTTGAATTCATAAGGTATTCCATTTTGATCTTCATTTGCTTGATAATATTTATAATAGCTTTTATCGTTATGATATATGATTACATTATTGTAATATAAAAATTCGGGATTTAATGATTGAGATAAAGCCAAAAATTCTTCCATTTCTTTATAAGTAGAAAAATACGGATGCTCAAAATTTATGAAATTTTCTGGAAATGGATAGTCTATAGCTTCCTTAATGACAGCAAAAAAGAACATGATTTTTTTGATCGGTTCATTCGGAACATCATGACTGTATAATCTATTATTTATAGAGTCGTTATCTTCCTGATTCATCTGTAGTTAGATTGAGATTACGGTAATGTATATGTATTGAAAAGAAGACTATCATTATTCAATTATTTGAATCAAAATTAATTCAAAAATTTGAAAAGCCTTGTTCAATTTTGAAATAAGATTCGATTTAAAAGATTTCTGATATTATAATATTTATTTTATTTTGAAATATGAAAGCATATTCTTGGAAGTTTGAGGTTTTAATTTTCTGAAATATGAAAACAAATTACATAATCCAGATTGGTTTGGTAAATAAGGCCACTTATACATTGAAAATTTCAAAGGAAAATGATAGGAAAATCTTTGTTTATGAATAGAAATTTCAAAAAAATTAAAGAATATTAATGAAAATAAAAATATTCTTTAATGAAAATAAAGAGTAGAGATTAATTAGAATAAAAAAAAATTGTAAATTTAAATAATTCTTTTGAGAAAATTAACCATAATAATTAAATGATTAAGAATGATAAAAATAAATGGCAAAGTATTTAAAATAATGATGCATGGCTATCTTTTAAATAATTATTTGAATAAAGTTTTTTATTTGGTTTTAATTATCAAAAATAATATTATTTTATATAACATTTTTAAATAATTGCATTTGCATATCAGGTATTTTAATATGATATTATTTATTATATATAAATGTTGATCATATATTTTAAAAAAGAATAATATAACTCACAAAATAAGCTGATAATTGAAGCAACTTTTCAAAATTTCAATTTACCTGAATTTTCAAAGGTAATATAACGTTTTTTTCTGAGAACATTGAATTTTGAATTACACGGAAACTTTTTGATTGGCATTTGGTGATGATTTTAATGTCACATTTGCCAAAAATTGAAAGTTGTAAAAAAATAAAAAAGCATTCAAAATTAGCATATCATTTTTTTGATAATTTCAGCAAAAATGAATTTTGATTCGCAGAAAATTCCAGAAATACCTCGTTCTATAATCATCAAATCTTTTATTAAAGGTGTTTCAAGTAGAAGAAATTTTGTTAAAGAAGAAGATGAGCGACTTTCATTTTTAGTTCAACAATATGGAACTAATAATTGGGAATTAATTGCAAGTATGATGCCATTTCGCAATGCAAGACAATGTAGAGATAGATTTCGTAATTATCTTTCTCCAAAAATTAATTTAAAAAAATGGACGAAAGAAGAAGATTTATTATTGATTAATAAATATCATGAATTAGGGCCAAAATGGGTTCACATATCACAATTTTTCGAAGGCAGGAGTGATAATAATTTAAAAAACAGATGGTATACACATTTAAAAAAGCAGCATCAAAAAACTGAAAATAATATAGAGGATTTGATTAATAATAAAGATCAAATATGTGTTTATGATGATTTAGAACAATTGTTTTTTGAATCAGAAAATAATTCTGATTTAATAACTGATGTTCCATTAGATATAGCAGTTTTTCAATATTAATTTTATGTAATAATAAACCATTATTTTATTTCATCTTTGTAGGTATACATTCTCTCAATAAAATTTTTACGTTAAATAAATAAACTTCTCAATTTTTGAAATAAAATACAAAGTAGTAATTATCAAATATATTTATAACTATTCAAATACAATAATAATTTTATGGTAAAATGGAATTGTTTGACATCTCTACTGTTACTCGTTTAATTCGATCAACATCTCATTTAACTCTACTTTTTGAATATGATCTTGTATTGATAATGAATTCGATGATCTTGAAAAAGCTGTTTTATTTATAAGAGCAACAGAAGAAAAGTATTATCAATTCCGAGGTAATTTGAAGAAATCTTTCAAATAATTGTCCTCAAAGGTGAAATAAATTTAAGGAAATAATTTTATTTCAAAAAGTGAATTAGTCAGGAACAAAACAAAAGGCATTAATGGATCATTATTTGATGGCAAAATGCAGTTAGAAAATGATGATACAATAAGGGAAGAATTTATCAAAGTCAGGCTTATGGTCATGAATGTAAGCGGATTTAAAGATATAGATTATGAGGAGAATTATGGAATTATAAATATCTCTGATGGAGCTATATCGAAATATGATCTCACAGAGAACTTTCCAACAAGGACAAGACTATAATTATTGATAAACCAAAGGTTTGGTGGAATCAGCATCATAGAGAACGCAGGGATAAAAAGAATGTAATTTATCACAAATGTTTTGGCATATATATGCCACATTGATGCACTTAATAAAAATATTGATCAAATAAAGGGAAGCTCGCATACAAATGACAAAGCAATAACAAAAGCAATGAATATTTAGATATAATTCCGGTCGAATGCTACTAATAATTTTAAAAAAATGCAAAACTTTCTCAATAAAACCTTTATTTTTATTAAAAATTGCAATTTTAGAAACAATACTCAAAGTAATGAAAGCGGGACCTTATATCAATGTTAGCGCCAAAGCGAATATACTTCATAACATCATATGAGATTTGTACACTTTTGGCAAGATGCTAATATAATGATCCTCATTTTTTTTCGATGGTCATACCTTACATACCAAAATTGATTCAACATATAAGTTTGTAAAAGAACAAACAAAATATCAAGCAACAAAATTTATACAAAATAATTTCGAAACGGAAAAGAAAATATTTTCTTATTACAATATCGATAACTCCGCTTCTAATTAAGAACAGAGAACAATAAAAATAGTATTTTGAATATTGTTTTGGAGTAAATATTTCATCTAAAAAGAACCTCCTATACAACATGATTAAGATTGTAGTTTCATCTATTGTTTTTCTTTTGATATGAAGAAAGAAGATGACTCTAATAATAAAATTATAGAATAAAATCGAAATAATTGTTTTTAATCCATTTTTTTTTATCCAATTTGTCAAACTCACTCTCTGTGATATTTGTAATTGGTCCCATAAATGGCTCGTTTTTCATAATCATAACGAATAACTTCATCGTTTTGCTTAATGGGTGTTTCAAATATACCAGATAATTCGAACGTTAATTTAAATGGTTTACGTTCAGACTTAAATACTGTATTTTCGAGATAGCCAAAGATATCATCAAGGTCTTTGAATTTATTGAGATAGTAAACGACAATTGGACCTTTGTTTTTATTTTTGGTAACAATATTGCTATCTTTAGTGTATAATGATTGATGGTCATGAATTTGAAAGCAAAGAGGCTGATCATTTGATTTTCAATATTCCTCACGATTAAATTCATGACCAAAATTATCGAAGAATTTAATGAGTTCTTCATTTTCAGCTTCAAAGAGTTTTTTGTGATATGGTTTTAATTCTTTCATTATTTCTGGTGCTAATGGTTTCAAAAATGGTTTGTTGTTAATTAAGTCATTGAGCATACGTTGATAGTTGGTCTTTGATGCATGGGTTGTAGTTGTTTCTTTTTTGAGTTTATCATTGAATTTATTTTGTGCACGATGTTTATTGAATTCGTTAATGGCATCTTTATGCTTTAATTTATGAAGACCATCCAATAAAGCATCATCTGTACGTTTTTTGATTCGATTAATGTAATCATCAGTTTGATCATAACGTTTTGGGGAATTTAAATGATCAGGGGGATTAGGAATAGATTTAACACCTTTGATATACCAATATATTGCATTATAGTCTTCATAATCTCCATTATATATGTATTTATCTAATAGTTCATCAGTTATCCTGCTAATTAAATCCTCACGTAATTGTTCTTCATTATTGTCATAAGCTGATAACATTTCATTAAAGTCATTAGTTTCATCGGTGATTAAATTATAAAGTTCAATTAATTGCTCAAGGGATGTATTATAAAATTTTAGCAATTGCGAATGTATTCAATTTGTGAGATTCCAAAATTTTAGGATTTTACTTTGAAATAACCGTCTCATGCTATTATTTTACAGAAATTACAACCATATTATGTCTTTATAACCGTTTCATGAATGTAATAACCTTATCATGAATCATCTTGATAACCATATTATTTTTGAAATTGTTAATAAACGTATTTGTCATATTCGATAAATCCAAAAAAAAAATGCAGTAGTCATCAATAACGACAAATCAAATGAAATTCAAAAATGAAGACCACAAATAACAAAATTCAGGGATGGCAAAAAAATACAAATTAGCGGAATTCCGTTTTAGTAGTATAGGGTTGGCGGGTTGGACCCCCAGATGAGAAACCCTTGAGAAACCATACCAAATTCCTAGGAATCCTACACCCTTTATAGTGCAAGGTCTCATTCGTCTCAAAACCCCTAAAAACAGCTCTTTTGCAGGGTTTTGCATCGATTTTCAGAAATTGCACACACGTGATCTGGAGGTCAAATTCGGATGCGACTCATGACGTTCCGGTATCGATTTCACACCCATGACATGACGTACGCGAGTGCTCTGGAACGATGTGATGCGTGTTTTCATGGTGAGGATGACATGAGTGATAATTAATACGCGATAAATCAGTTGTGGAGATTTGATGGTGTTTTAATAGGTATCGAGAGGACCCCCAGATATTGAGAGGCGTTATACAGTATAAGATTCGTGAGTGAATGACGTTGACGAACATGGTGAAACGAGAGAGTAAGTGGGACAATCGTTAGTGAATGTGATTATGGGATATCGTTTTTTTATTCAGACTCAAATGACAGAACAAAACTACTCTCAATTGCGATATACTCCTAAGCAAGTAACTGCTGAGAAGAAACCTGGTATGGATTCATTGATGAATATAGTTCTCGATATCAAATGTGATGTTAAACGTGTTAAGAGTGCTATCGCTCCTCAAAACGCTGAAGCTATGATACAGAAACACAATCAATCATCACCTAACTCACCATGGTACTTGAATAAGCGTGATCCCAACGGTCCTGCAGTATTAGCGAATCTCACTGATATTAATGGTGATGATATCCCTGATGTCATCGTTTATGATAAACGTGGTAATCCATTAATTGTTAACGGATGGACTACAAAGAAGAGTGAATGGGCTGACGATTTAGTATATAATACCGCACTTCCAACAAGGGCTGCATGTGCACAAGTAAGAAATCAGCGAGGTAAATCAAATGTTGATGCTCACGGAAATGAAGTTAAAGTATATAGTAAGAGAGATTTCCTTCGCGATCAATTCAATCCTCAATACTTCAGTTACGATGATGCTACATCACAAGACTTAGTTGAAAATGTCGGTAGAGTTCGCCTCGATACTAGTTACTACGATCAGAACTTCCCATTCTATAAAGATGCAGTTAATAGTAATCGATACACATCGACAGCACCTAAGAATTTATCGGCATACGCAATCTTCAAGAAATACCTCTTCCAACCCGCTTTTGATGCTGCTGCTGCAATCGTTGAAGGTGGTATCGGACGTGCATTGACGGGTCCTGAGAAGTTGAAATTCATCAGTAAACTCTCATCAAAGATATGGAATCAATCACTTAAATCAGCATTAGATCCACATAACACACTGACTAAGAAAGAATTCGATAAGTTGAAACGTAGTGAAAACGGTAAAGCATCTACTATGAATATGGTACGCTCAATGATATCAGCATTTAAAGATAACACGAATACTCATGCTTATGATGGAGTCGTTAATTTCATCGTTAGCGAAATAAACACAGCAGTAGGTGGAGTAAGAGTTGTACCTAACGATGCTAGTATGTACCTCGAAGATAATGCTTCGCCATCTCAATTCGGTTCTCGTCCTATTCCACCTCCATCAGATACATATATTGATGCTCGATTAGCTGCTGCCGCTGATGAAGATACCCCAATAGATCCCGATACTCCAATGCCTGGATTTACTTATTCAACATCTGGAATTACTTATCCTGAAGAGTAAGTGGGATACGAATGATGCTGTTGTGATATATATTTTTACATCTCATAAACATGATACCTGAGAATATATCGTTAAACGATATCGTTAAAAATAAAGTGAATGAGGTATTAACGAGTAAGAAGAAAGATATGAGTGGAGCATTCATCGATAAGATACATCCTGAGATTAACGTGAGATATAATTCAATTAATGTAATCGTTGGTAAACAGGGGCCGGGGAAGACTGTGATAGCTCTGGAAGAGGTGATAAAAATATCGTTAATGAATACTCATCATCTACTCGTTTATGTTGCTAAAGATGGGAATGAAAGTGATAGATCTTTCTTAGCGTTGAAATCGTTAATAGAATCACGATTACCAATAATAACCGTGAGTGAATCCGATGCTGAGAAAACTATCGAGAAAATCATTAAATCGAAGAATGAGTATTACTCCATTAAGAATAATCATCTCGAAAACATGCTCAACGATCCACAATTAAACATCACGAAGAGCGATATTGAGGGGTTATTCAATACATTACACATTGATGATTTCGATAAAAAGTATCTTTATACACTTGTGTTATTTGATGATATCAGTAACAGCAAACTCTTCACGAATGAAACATCGTATTTCTCGCAATTATTACGTCGTTGTCGACATACGAATATGACATTCTTTCTCTTGATTCAGGGATGGAAGGGACTCAAGCCTCATATCAAAAACGAAATCACTACGTTATTCATATTCCCATGTTTCAATAAACAACAATTGCGATATATCTACAGTCAATCAGCTTCTAACCTCTGTTTCGATGATTTCTATGAAAAATATGAGAATATCATGTCGTTAAAGAATGAGTATCCCGACTCTCATCCATATCTCGTAATTCAAGTGATTGACGGTGGCGAAACATTCATTCAATTATAACTCATTCAAGGTTTGTGAATTAGTTCTCTATAGATATTTCTTATTACGAAACGCAGCAAGAGCTTTAATTTCATCGTTAGGTTCGTTGATGGTGAGGTATTCATCACTCTTACTCTTGAAGTCATGCCCGAAAGTCTTGAAATAATCGATTAAATCTTCATTATTCTTCAACTTAAGCATTTCACCTGGTGGAAGAGGACGAAGGATAGGTCTCTCAGTAATGAGTTTATCGAGCATCATTCTATAATTCACTTTCGATGTTTTTATCTGAGAACTCTCTTTATTAATATTATCGGTGAACTTCTTACCGAGCATATTTCTCACTAATTTCATTAATGGATCATGTTGAGTTTTGGGATGTGAACGTAAATCGTTAAAGAATTCATCATCAACCCTCTTCTGATTACGGCGTTTATATTCATCAGTATCGATATACCTTATTGGGGATTGAAGGAGTTTTGGAGCATGTGGGATACCGATATGTTTGATCTCAGGTTGATATCCCATACTCATCAATCCATCAATGAATTCATTAGCATCAGCTTCACGTTCAGCATTAGTTTGAGCTCCCTTGAACCAGTAAAGGCTGTATCAACGATGTAACTTACAAGCTCATTTCGATAACCTTTCTCGTTATCAGCATATTCATCACGCAATGAAACTAAGCCATCTGTATCGATTCCCATCATTAACATTAACTCATTGAGATCTTCGATTGATACTTTATCAATAGTTGTGTTGTAATTGTATTTCATTTATTTCATACTCGTTAAAAATTTATCACTCATAAAAAAATATCTTCCTCGTTTCACCATGTTCGTCAACGTCATTCACTCACGAATCTTATACTGTATAACGCCTCTCAATATCTGGGGGTCCTCTCGATACCTATTAAAACACCATCAAATCTCCACAACTGATTTATCGCGTATTAATTATCACTCATGTCATCCTCACCATGAAAACACGCATCACATCGTTCCAGAGCACTCGCGTACGTCATGTCATGGGTGTGAAATCGATACCGGAACGTCATGAGTCGCATCCGAATTTGACCTCCAGATCACGTGTGTGCAATTTCTGAAAATCGATGCAAAACCCTGCAAAAGAGCTGTTTTTAGGGGTTTTGAGACGAATGAGACCTTGCACTATAAAGGGTGTAGGATTCCTAGGAATTTGGTATGGTTTCTCAAGGGTTTCTCATCTGGGGGTCCAACCCGCCAACCCTATACTACTGTTTTGTACCTATACTTATCTACATTAGACTACTGATATGTGAAGTAATCAGTTAAAAAAGTTTAAAAATTTTGATACGTTAAAAAATTTTCAATATTGATAATCGATCTTTTATTTTTATTCATTATTTATATCAGAAATAAAATTTTTGATTTGATATTGATATCAGAAAAATGGATCAATTATCGATATCGAAAATCGAAACTTAACAAGCCTAATTTGAAGTATATTTTATTTGATAATAAAGATAATGTATTGCCAAACTTGCAATTAAAGACAATTTTTTTCTTTTGAAGATTATTTTTTAGATTTTCTGCATATTTACCACTTTTTTAATTACCAAAAGGACGGCATTACATCATAAAATATTCAAACTTTTTTTGAAAATTTCTGATGATAAACAAATAACCCTTACGGCCGTAGGCCGTAGTTGGAGAGTGCCGTTGTCAAATCCGTAATTTGGCCGAAAACCCTCTATACAATAGCCGTATTTTATTTAGTCGATTTTGAGAAGAAATAAAATTATATTATTTTTTCAAAATCTTTTAGATTCAATTAATATAATTTCTAGTAGTTTTTAATTACACATTTGATAATAAATGGATGAGACTCTTCAGTCTTCTGAAAAAGTTATGAGATTGAAATTATATTAATGGAAATTAAATCCATATTTCTCAGAAAGTACATATATTTTTTATTAGAGGTCGTTCAACTTATAAAAAGTAATTCAAAAACAGATTATTTTTTAGTATGTTATTATATGATATATAAATATAAAGAGAGAATAATATTTTAAAAAAAATTCCGACTGATCTTTAGATATTTTAATTTTTAATAATTCAATGAAAAGCAATATTAATCTTGACCATATTTTTGACCTAGAAGATAAAAATTAATTTTATTACACTTTTTCTCATTTTTCATAATTCATTATTATATTTATTTAATAATTTTTTTAAGAATTCCATACTTTTACTAGTTTATTTCATAAAAAAATAATTTGAGAAGCATTTATTTTTCTCTCAATTTTTTAAAAATAATTTATTCTACCGTCGTTATGAGATTCTCATACTCATTCAATTAATCTCAGACATTTTTGAATGATTATTCATTTTTTGAATGAATTTATTCAAATAATTCAATTTTTTGTTTAGTTTTTATTTATTATTTTCAGTAATAGTATTTTTTTTTACAGGAATATGATTTTAAAATGGTATATTGATATAATATAATATTTTTTTTTTGGATATTATTTGAGAAAACTCATTTAAAAATTGAGAAGAAAAATCATATAGGGCATTGAAAGTTCCTAAACACAACTTTTCGGGTTAGATATCCATTAATATTAAAATATACAATGGTTTAAAAATAAAACTAATGATAAAATTAATAAAGTATATTATCTTTATTTAAAAATCTTCATTTTTTTAATTTCTACTATGGATGCTAATTGTGCAAGTTTTTCATTTTTACTAGCCAAATATGTTTCATTGGCCATTAATAACGTTTTGCTGCTATTCTTGTGTCATTTTATCAAAACATCTATGAAATTTGGGATTATTTTAGAAATTTGTTTTTCATATTGAAGCTTAAAAAAGCTTGGATTGCCAATGATCACATCTATCTTTGATCTAATTCCTAATGTTGAACCTGACGTCGCTTTCTGAGCACTGGATTGCTAATGAACGATGAATCTTTTAGTCTAGTACAAATATTGAAATGAAGTAATAATTTTCAAAGGAAATGATCGCTAAATTGAGAACTTCGGATCGAAAATTGAATAGTTTATGAGTTTTTGATCACAGACATTATTGAGAGGATTTATTTAAAATTTACAAAAATTTGAATTAATTCACAAAAAAAATTAAGATATTTTTCTCTTTTTCAATGTGTTTTCTCAAAAAATGTCTGAGAATATTCAATCATGTCTGAGATTCTCATAATTACGGTAACGTATGTATAAAAACAAGTGAGTCTCTCAATTATCTAGGTAGTGAAATTGAGAGAATAAAGTATTCAAATATTTTTTACAAAAACTATTTTATCTTATTAAAAAAAAGATATATTTCATTGATTTGAATATATTTATATTGTAAAATATAATTATTATTATTTTAAATAAAAAAAATCATTTTTTAATTTCAATGATATTTGATTGAAATTAAACATTAATAAGGATTATAATCATGAAAACAATATATATATATATATAAAAGCAGATATATAATAATAAATAATAGGAAAGATGTTTTACTCTCTAATTATAATGCCAGGAAGTAGTTCTGTATAAATTGGTGGAAATTCTTGAAAAACAACACCGCGTTCATTAGTCAAATACTCTTCTATTGTTTTACACTTATATTGAGGAATATAATTAATATCTTCAATAGGTACTAGGTAAAAATCATTGGAAGTTATTATCTGAGGGTTTATTGAAATTCCTCTATCTTGCGGCCAAATATCATGTTCATTTGTTGGTCTGACAAAACTTTTTGGAGATTATAAGGGGAAATTCCAGTCACAAAAAAAGAAGTCTGGTAATTTGTTGGATGATCAAACGAAAAAAAATAAAGTTACACGGCCAACCATCTAAAATTTCAAACAACACATAGAAAATTTCTATGAGTTCATTCAAAAAAATGCATTGAAATAACTAGGAAGTAATTTCAATACTTTGAGATATTTCAAAAGATTTTATTTCATTTTGATATAATTTTATTTTTTTTTGAAAGCTTCTCAGAATCCACTTCCATCTTATTGAATCCACTTCCTAGTTTTTTTATTGACGTTATAATAAAAGTGTAATAAAATTATATAATTTATTTATATCTTTAACAAAACATAAATATTAGTTAATTAATTGAATAATTATATAATATTAATATTGCATATTATTAATTACAATCATTTTAAGAGTATTATTGGAATTATATATATATATATATATATATAAGATTGAATAATAAATATAATTGTCATTCAATTTTTTCATTTAAATAAAGAAAAATATTGAATAAATTATATTAACAGAAAAATACTCTCAAATTATAACAATTGATCTATATCAATAAATATCTAATATTTTGATAAATTAATTGAATAATCAAATTAATAATATATATATAAATATATTAAAATATATTAAAATCTTTAATTTGGAGATGATTGTATAGGAATTTAAAATGCAATTTTATAATGCAAAATTGACTGGAAGAAATTTCCTAAAAAGTTGAAGATAAAATCATATTACAATAACTAACCAAAAGAATAAATACCAAAAACCGGTGAATAATGTTTGATGTCAAAAAACTGAAATTATCTAATAATGCAATTCAGAGACCAATAATCATTTAAATAGAATGATTCAAGGTATTTATAACGAGTATATGAATAATAATATAATTTATCGTATTAAATCTAACAAATCTTAAAAATTCAAAGATAAAATCAGTAATGATTAATATTATTTCAAAAATTAAAAAAATCATATTTGACTACAATTTTACATTTAACAAAACAGAATAATCCTATAAATTATGATTATATAATTTTTTGGAAATTTTGTTAAATATTTTTTGGTAAAAAGTTGATTGCAAGTAAAAAGTTACGTTAAAATCACTTCACTGAACGACCTCTTTTTTTTCAAAAAAATTTCATTTTTGAATGTTCAAAAAAGTCTACTAAAAAAACTTTCAATATAAAGTAATGCATACTATTCATAAAATATATGCTTTAAAATAAGAATACTCTATGCAATTAACGTATTAAAACTAAAATATAATTCTTCTACAAACATTGCTATTAGAATATGAAGTTTTTTCCTTTATTATATATGACTCCGCAAATAAAAATATGCCTGATCTTTTTTAATTTCCTTTCCATGTCCTAGAATTAAAATCTTTAATATCTATAATATGGGGATTTTCGTCAAAAACACGTCAAAATATTTTGATTTTTTCATATAAATAGATGTACAAGTACCATTGAATTTTTTTTTATTTTTTATGAATATTCAATTTAAAAAGTGAAAAATTGAAGGGAAATTGCTACAGCAAAACGGCCCTACCATTTGGAAATTTGATTCAGCCATATTTTATGAGAAGATGTATATTATGTGAATATCAGGTTTATTTTTAGAGCTTGGCTTAACATCTTTCGAAATGGAAAATGTATTCAAATTTTCTAAATTTTTTTTTTTATCACAAAAAAATTTCAGAGGTATTATTGTTTTTATACTAGTAACTTTTTGAATATATGGAAATTATATTTTCAATGTAATAAAATAATCAATACAAATATTATTATTAAATCGATTATTTTCTCAATTATTAAAATATGATTATATATTTATAAAAAAGCAATTATTATAAATGTATCCATTTTTTTTAAATAAATATTATATAATAAATAAATAAAAAATATAATTCGTGAAACTCTTTTGTAACCCGAAATATCTTAGTCCTGGTACATCTATATAAATGTTTATCTCGCTAAAAAATAAAATAATGGTTTAGCGACTTTTTGAGAGAAAAACTTTTGAGGAAAAAGAATATTTTATGAAGAATTTAGAAAAACTTTTTAGACTATAATTCAATTTAATGATTTTTTGAGATAAACTTTTTAGTCTTTAAATCCTATTTACTACTTTTAAGCAAATCAAGTTCAAGTCCACCTATATAAAATAAAGATTATTAGAGAAAAATAATTAAGAAATACTTTTAACGGTTTCATAGAAATAGTTGATTTTCATACGAAGGTATTAATAAATGACTTAAAATCAATATAAATGAAATTCAAATGATCTCATTGGATTTTTTGTATAGCAAAAATTTAAAGAAATTCGTTAATAAGGAATAAATTTGAATAAAAATAAGTCATTGGTAAAATTTAAATACATTTTCTCTAAAAAAATATTTTTTATTACTGGATAAATTCCAAATTAATTTTTCCATAATTTGTTCAGAATTTTTTTTTCAATAAAATAAAAAAATTGAATTACAAATTCAAATTTGATATGTCCAGATTTTATTTTCAATTTCGTAATTTTATTTTTTACGATTTAATTATTTAGAATTTTTTAAAGAAGTATCAAGTTTTATAAAAATATTATTATAAATATAAATTAAATAATAAATATTAAATTAATATAAGTATAATAAAATAGAAAAGTATTAATAATATTATAAGATATGAGTTTTTTTAAAATAAAAAAGCATAAAATTAGAAGTAAAAATTCAATTGAATTTAAAAATCAATATTGATTAGAAATTTATATCTTTGGTGTTTAAACTATATAATAATAAATTTCAAAAAAAACAAAAAAAAAAAACTTAGGGATATAAAATTTTATTTTACAAATAAAATTTATATATTAATTTGAAAGCGTTTGTATTCATTCAATAGAATAATTAACATAATTCAAAAAATCCGAAAAATGACAAAGCATGCTTCTTACATATACTCATCATATTCATTTATACATTCATTACCAATAGAAAATGTTCTTCGAGTCGGAAGCCTTGATGTTGATGGGATACCAATCCCATCATTTGATGAAGATTTATTGATAAATCTTTGTGATGATGCAAAAAATATATTAGCAAATGAGGAAAATATCATCAATATAAACGGAAACATTATTGTTGTTGGCGATATTCATGGCAGTTTCCACGATTTATTACGTATTTTATGCTACTTAGATAAAAGTGAATCAAAAGTGCTTTTTCTTGGTGATTATGTTGATCGAGGATCATTTTCGATAGAGTGTATTACAATATTATTTACACTTAAAGTACTTTTTCCAGATAAATATTTTTTATTGCGCGGAAATCACGAATTTGATGATTTATGCTCTCTTTATGGATTTAAACGAGAAATTCTTGATTATTATGATCCCAAAAAAGAAGAAACATCTATAAAAAATCAACCAATCTTCAAGAATCCAAATGATATTGATTTTGATTTAATTGAAGAAGACGATCAAAATCAACTCAAAACTTCAGAAAGCAACGATCAATTTTTTACCAACTATCTAAATATAAGCTGTTACAAATATTCCGAAAAGCTTTATCAATCATTTGTTGACGCCTTTTCCTATTTACCAATTTGCTCAATTATCAACCAAAACACGATGTGCATACATGGTGGCCTTACTCCATTATTAACTAATGTTGACTGCATCAACACGCAGATAACAAGGCCAATTTGTGATTTCGAAGAAAACCTTCTACTCAGTGATATAGTTTGGAGTGATCCATCACCAAATATGCAATCAAATTACGGTGAAAGCCAACGAGGCCGCGGAAAAGTATTCAATGGCCCTGCTGTTGTCAATTTTCTAAAATTCAACCATCTTAAGCGTATTATACGAGGCCATCAATGCGTCAAAAATGGGATAGAAAAACTATTCAATGATAAATTAATAACGGTTTTTTCTGCCTCTTCCTACAGTAAAACAAACGGGAACTCGAGTGGAATCCTCAAAATATACGAAAAAACGGACGAAATTCAGCCAGTAATTTTTCCTCCATTACCTCGTCTCAAAAAGTTCGATGCAAATTATTTCAGAGTTCAGTTGTTCAATCACCAGACGAAGAAGAAAATTTTCAATTTCTTCTCGTTCGGCGCCGTTCCTTCGTCCCTCAACGGCCAAAAACAGATGAATTTAAGCTTGCGTCAAAGCAAATTCTATTTTTCGAGTTTAATGCTTCGCAAAAGAAAGTCGAAAATGACGATAAACAGCCTGCCAATGCTGAAGTCCGGGCCAACAAAGAAAAATTTGAGTTTGGAACAAACTGAAGCCTTTGAAAATAACGGTTAACTCAGTTCACTTCAAGGTCTTTAATGCATATTTTGTGACTTATATAAAACTAATTTGTAAAATTATTTGAAAACCTTGTTTAATGTAAAGTGGTTTCAAAAACCTTTTTTTTTTTTTTTTTTTTGAGAACTATCTCCTATACCTCTTAGCTTTTTCAGAATTTTCTCAAAATTATGCAATTTTCAAATCTTTGCTCAAGATTGCATTTTTAAACTCAATATTTCTATTTAATATTAAAAAAATATTTTCTCTATGAATCAAAATTTCCAAAATACACTAAAGGTATCGAGGTTTGATCATCAATATTTGAATGAAAAAAAAAATACATCCTTTATTGAGTGTCATTATAAATAATAGTTTTATCAATGATGATTAATCCATTGGGAAATTTCCAATATCATTTATTTTTCGACATAATACTAAAGCATTATAGTTTCTACTCTCTTCTTTTTTCTTTATATTTTTAACATTTAAATACTTTAAATAATAGTTGATATATATTATGCTTTATGATGAGAATATTTATATGTTCTTGAAATATAAATACTTTAAATTTTATTTCATTTTTTCATTCAAAGTTCTCAGAAATGCTCTCAATTTTTTATTCGTTTATTTATCCAAAAAAATATCGAACTATTCGAATTAAAACGTGGAATTGGTATTATGTAAAAGAACCAACTTAAATGAAAATTTATAACTGATATATGAAGTAATCTGTTATAAATATTGAAAATTTATTAATATTACAAATTTAACTTTGTTGAAGAAATATTAGTGACACTTACAGTAATAATTTTCAATGTTTAAAAATACAAATGATATTTTATTTCGATTTTAAATTTTTATTAAAAGTTTAATAGTATGCAAGTGTATATAGGCTTGTTAAGTTCTGATATCGATTTCCCATTTATTGGCATTGATATCGATATCAAGTGTACGTTTAAAAATTAAAACTTGATATCGATGTCGAGATTTTTATATAAATTTATTTAACAATTTAAAATTGTACAATAAATTTGTGAGATCTCTGAATTTTTTATAAATTTGAAAACAAAAAATATAAAACATCTATTAAAAAGTGACATACTTGATATCGATTATCAAGTTTCAAAATAACGGATTTCTGAGATCGATTCTCAAAATAACAATAACTAAGTGTATTATTTAATTTTTCTTGCTCAAGAAATATATTGAAATAAGAATTAAATTTGTTTATATATTAATTCAGAGCACTTATTTATCAAATAATACTGCAAAGATAATAAAAATCATGCAAAGACACCAAAAAATTACCAATACCCTAAATAAAAACATGCCTATTTTCCTTCCAATGGTGTACTTGGTTCTTACCACTGCTCCTTCTGGAAAAGAATTAAATCCAACAGTCTCCACACTATAAGGAACTTCCAAATTATGCAATGAAGAGCATCCATTGAAGGCCAAAGCGCCAATTGATTCGACTGAAAATGGAATGTCTACATATCTCAATGAAGAGCATCTTTGAAATGTCGAGTCAGCAATCATTGAAATTGAAGAAGGAATTGAAATATGCGTTAATGAAGAACAATCAATAAAAGCACTTTCACCAATTTGCGTTACTGATGAAGGAATAGTCACATTTATCAGTTTTGAACATCCGGCGAAAGCTGAAACGCCAATAATAATCACTGAAGATGGAATTATCAATTCTCTAAGAGATGTGCATGAATGAAAAGAATTTGAACCAATTTCAGTTACAGAAGGTGGAATATTTATTTCTTTTAATGAAGAGCATCTATAAAAAGCAAATTCACTAAATTTAACAGTATATACTGAAACTATTACTTTAGAAAGTGAAGCACAATTGCTGAATGTTTCTTTTTTTATTTCAGTCACTAAAGAAGGAATGCATATTTCTTTCAATGATGAACATTTGCAAAAACAAGATACACCAATCAATTTTAATTTGGATTCTCTTGAAAATTCGACTTTTTGGATCGATTTGCATTCCATGAAACATCCTTCTTCAATTTCAATCACTGAAGGAGGAATTGTTATTTCTGTCAATGAAGAACATTTTAAAAATGAAAATGGACAAAGTTTTGTAACTGATGAAGGAATTTCAATCGATGTCAATTTAAAACATCCTTTAAATAATGAATTATCAATTGATAATAAAGATGATGGTTTATCAAATTGAATTCCTTTTAATGATGTACAATTTATGAATGATGCAGATGTTATTTTTTGAACAAATGAATCAAATCTGATAAAGTTGATCATTCGATTATTTTTAAAGATTGAATCAAGTTCATTGATTCCTGATATAAATATTGAAATTTGAAATTGATTATTAATAAATTGATTTGTTTTTAAATTGGAAATAATTGATAGAATTTGATTGAATGAATCAATTGGATATTTGAGAATGATTTGAAATTCATCGAACTTCTTCAAAATCGAAATGAATTCATACGACATGATCAAATTCATTGAATAAAGAATTTCAATTACATCTGAATGAATAAGAATTGAATAATGACAATTCATTCCTGATAATAATTGATCATCGTCTTCTGTATTGATTTCAAAACATTTGAGAATTTTGAATTGATCAAATCTCAATAAAAAAAGAATCAAATTATTCATTTTGATTATCGTTTGATTAATTCGATTTCGATTTTGATTTGATTTTGAAATTAAATCTGAAATAATCAATTTTTGCATCATCAAAGGAAATGAATTAAATTGTTTTATGTTGATATTATTCATTTCTCTAATAAATTTCAATTCGTTCTTTGATATGATTTGAATTTCATATTCATTGATGATGTTTTGTAAATCATTTGAAAGTTCTTCATTCTCAATAGAAAGAATTCTTATTTGTTCTTTCATCATTTCAATCGAGTTTGATAATTGTTCTTTCTTATTATCTGATAATTGTTTAAATGTTAACAATTGTTTATTATCTTTCGTTAATTTCTTGTTTTCAAAAATGATTTTATTGTTGTCAATTGATAATATTTCATTTTCATTCTTCAATGTTTCATTGTTTTTTGTTAATTCATTATTTTTCAAAATCAGTTGTTTTTTATCTCTTGAAAATTGTTCATTGTCTTTGATTAGAATGTCATTTTGATTTAAAAGTTGTAAATTGTTTTCTTTCATTTGTTTATTCATCGTTTGAAGATGATTGTTATCATTTATCAAATGTTGATTATTCACTGATAAATATGAATTTTGGACTGTCAATTTGTCATTCTCTGTTTGAATCTTTTTCCCATCTGCCAAAAGTCGACTGTTATTGATTGACAGATGTTTATTTGTTGTTGATAATTTGTTATTTTCTAATAATAGTTTCTTCTTTTCTGTAATTAATTCTTCAACATCACTTGTTAATTGTTGATTTTGATTTATTAATTGACTACTCTTCATGAATAATGAATCTTTCTCTGTTGCCAGTTTTTGATTCTTTTCTTCTAATATTTCTTTATCTTTATTCAATTGTTTGTTTTCTTTCAATAATTTATCAAGTTGATTGTTCAATTTTTCAATCGGATCTGTGATTTCTGTGATGCCATTTACATAAATCATTATTTTTGAAATATCAACATCATCGAGATAATAAATGTTGTCTTCTTCTTCATTCTCATTTTTCCCATATGCAAGTTTATTGAATATTTCTTTGAATGTTGGCCTTTCTTCTCGATTCCCTGACAAACATTGTTCAATCAAGTTTCGAATCGACTTTTTGATAGGGAAATTGAATTGAGGACGATAATTTTCTTTAATCAATTTCTGTGAAAAAGTAGATTTATCCATCGAACCATCAACAAGTTCTGGATATGGTTCTTTATTTGAAATGATTTCATACATCAATATTCCAAATGAATAAACATCTGCTTCTTTATCATATCGTCCTCCATCAATGATTTCTGGCGCAAGATATTTTATCGTTATATCTCGTCCTGTTTGATTGTCTTCTTGATTGGATTCATGTAATTTTGATAATCCAAAATCTGAGATATGAGGATGAAATTCTCGATCGAGGAGAACATTTCCTAATTTTAAATTTCCATGATTGATGTTACGATCATGTAAATATTTCATACAGCGTGATATGCCAACGAGAATTATTTGACGTGTCGTATTTGAATATTCTTTTGGAATATCATTTTTCTGAATACTTTCATTGAGATCTAAAAGAGATCCATTTTCTGCTAGTTCCATAAAAATCAGAATATTATTTTCGTTTTGAAAATCTTTTAATGAATAACCAACGAAATCAATCAATGTTGGATGTTTCAAATAAATCATCATTTCGATATATTGATCAATTATTTTTTTATATAGATCTTTATAATTACAACAAATATATTTTGCTGCATAAATCTGACCATTTTCAACATTTTGAACTAAATAAACGATTCCATGGCTTCCTTTATTTATTTGTCTTACTTTTTTATATTTATCGATATCGATTTGGGAATCAAAAAACGAACGAAGAAACATTTTTCGTAATTTTAATAAAATTTATTAAAAATTTCAAACAAACTATTTAAAAAATTGACCAATATAATACACAAATTGACCTACAGAAATGAAAATAATGAACATTTAAGTGGTAACTCAAAAAGTTAAGTGAAACTTTCCACCTTACTTTTATCTAAGAAAAAACATTTAAAGCTCACAACTTTCCACTTTACTTTTATCTTTCAAGAATTATCAAAAAATATATCTTCAATACAATGAAAGATATTTTTAATCTGTCGTAAATTATATCTATATTTTTTATATATATAATTTGAATGCTAATAAAATATGTGAAACTCTCTCTCTGTAATATAAAATGTTCCTTTTTGATTTTAATCATAATTAAGTTTTTCTTTCAATTCATTTGTAACTGTTTATTATAATTCTTGGAATACTTATCATTAAATACACATCTTTCCCAAGGGTCTCTTAAACAAAAAAATTTTTCTTTGTTAATTATATCTGATATTTTATGTATGATATCTTTTTTTTTTTTCATCAAAAAAGAGCAAAATGTTGTAAAAATTCTGCATATTTATATTCTTTAATAAAAATATAATAATAAAGATCATTAAGTAATATATTAATTTTTTTACTGAAACTCTTTTCTCAAATTATTGAGCATATAAAAATAATTCAACTGGAAATTTTGTATCTACTGCATTTTTCAAATGAATCATAGCTTCTTCTTCAGATTTTTTGTCATTTGATTGATGTTAAAGTAAAAATTTTGAATAATAAATATATAAAATAGGATCATTATCACTTAAAATGGCTTTTTATCAATTTTTCTCTGCTTTGTTTAAATTATCTACAATATTAGATATTTTTTTGTGTACTATTTCAATAAAAGAAAAAAACGTCATTTTACTTTCATGAATTTTAAATCAAATCAACATCAAATAGTTGGGATATTCATGCAATTGAAAGCTGAGAGCAGCATATTTGTATTGAAAACTCTGATTTCATCTTGAAATTTGTTTTTGAGTATCACCTTGGAGAATTCAGGCAAAAATAAGACGAATTTTCAAAAATGAGACAAAGAAAAAAAAAAAAAAAAAAAAAAAAAAAATCAGAATGAAAATAAGACAAAAAACTTCAGAAAATATTTTAATTTTTTTATTTACCATTATTTCCTAAAGAAAAGCATCGATTTTCAATGACGTCGCTTCCATATTGCTCATATTCTTTTCTGCTAATGGCAAAGTTTTCTAGAAAGTATTTTGGATATTTCGAATACCTTGAAGCACCTCTCCAAGCTGATTCATTTGGATTTGGCAAGGCAGTTATTTTTATTTTTCGATTAGGAGCTAATGAACATAGTTCTTTTTCTAATCTTTCTTTGAAACCTTTTGTTGCAACGACTCCACCTGACAAAATAATGTTTTCATAAAGATAATCTTGAGTGCTTTCTTTACAACTTAGAATGGAGTTATTAATAATGTGGTGAATTCCTTCTTCATACATAGTGTCCATTGGTGGATCAAAGAGAATTTCAGGTCCTTCAATTTGCTGTACTCCAATTTGAAATAAGTGATTCTTATATTCAAATTGCTTTTCTTTAATCTTGCTCTTTTCATCAAGAAAATCTAATGAAACCCGACAATATCTTTCTTTAATGATAGAAAGATCATGCAGATGATTTGCATTTAATTCTTGAATATTTAATATCTTAAGTAAAAACCTTGTGATCATTGAACCTCCAATTGGGTATTTCATCATTCCTGTTTTTAGTGGCATCGTACCAATACAGGGAAATATTTGGGTAACACCATCACCAATTTCAACAACAAGTCCTGTAGAGTATCCTATTTTTGAAGTCAAACTGAAAAATGGTTGATAATCTACATAAAAATGGGAAGCATGATATTCATTAAACATAAGTTCTGCAATTTTAAGTCTGCTCTCTCTTTCACCATATATCGAGTCAGTTATTACAATTGGATGATTTTGAATATCTTTTTTACCTATCAAAAGATCAAAACCATGTTCAATCAGCGCTTTTACACCTTCCCAATCATTGATCTTTCCTTTTATTATTGGATAGGAGATATTTTGGATTGCTGCCTTGCAATTTTCTCCAACATCTTCAATTTGATCGCAGTTTTCTGCATAACCAATAAAAGTGTTTTTTCTTTCTTTTTTGGGTTTACCAACAATTGATGGGTAAATGTATCTTGGGTGCGGTTCACCTCCAAATCCAATTTTACAAAATCCGGATCCTATATCTAAAACTATAATTTTCTCCATTTGATTTTGATAAAATACTTTTTGTCTATATGTGAATTGTTATACTCAATAATTCAATGAAGTGGCCCAAGGTTTTTGTTTGAAAAAATTAAAAAAATACAATAGAACAATAAAAACTAGTTTTTCAGAAGAAATAAGATGATAACTGTTCACATATAAACATAGAGCAATAACAAATGTCCTATCCAGTAGGAATTGATTTTGGAACGACGTTTTCCACTGTTTGCCAATATATCAATGGTAATCCTGTTATGAAACCAATTGATCAAATTAACAGTCCCTATGTACCTACAAAAATTGGTTTCGAAGAAGGCGAGTGGATATTTGGTAAAAACATGCCTGATTGCATAATTGATATAAAAAGAATGATTGGTGAAACTTATGATTCCGATAGTTTTAAAATAGCCAGAAAAAGCTGGGACAAATATAATATAAAATTCGCTAAAGATGAAAATCAAAAAAATAATCCAAAGGAATCAGATCAAATTAAAATCATTATTAATGACCAAAAATATACTCCAGTCGATCTCGCTGGAAAATACATAAATTGGTTATATACAAATTGTGGTGGACAATTTGGAGACCAAGTGACTGTTATAACCATCCCTGCCAAATTTGGTCAACTTCGAAGAGAAGCAATTTGTTTAGCATATCAAAAAGCGGGCTTTAGTCATGATCAACTTAGAATTATGTCAGAACCATCAGCCGCAGCTTTATGCGTTTGTTTAATGCAACAAAAGAAATATAAAAATATAATGGTATTTGATTTCGGTGGAGGAACCTTGGACTCTTCTTTTGTTGAAATTACTTATAACACTGAAATACCTGAATTCAGAGAAATAGAAAAAAAAGGAATTCAGCTTTTAGGTGGAAGAGATATTGATGAAATATTGTTTAATTGGACAATTGAACGTTTGAAACAGCTGGGATATGATGATCTTGATCCAGATGATGATTATGAAGATATTGAAAAAATTATGGAAGCATGCGAAAAAGCAAAAATTGATTTGGCCCAAAACCCAAATTGTAAGCCAAAGATTATCCCAAAAAACTCTAGTATTAAATGTAAAAGATGCCAAGAAAATATCGTTATGGATATTGATACATTTGAAAGAATTTCTGCTCCTGTTTTTGACCGATTGCATGAGCCATTAGATGAATTATTTTCAAGCACAAAGATTCGAAAATCTGACGTTGATGGGATCATGATTATTGGCGGATCAAGCCAAAATCGAAAAGTTAAACAAATTGTTGAAGAATACTTTCAACGTCCTGTAATTAATTTCCCTCATTTTCGTGACGCTGTTGCTATGGGTGCTTGTCTTCAAGCAGCTAGTTTAACGCCTGGTATAAATGTTGTTTCAAATTTAAAAATACCAGAAAATCAAAACCAAGGTCAAAAAGGCTTCGTTGTTAAAGAAGTTATACCACATTCGTTAGGAATCGATGTCGTTAGAGAAGATAAAAGTTCAGGTTGGTTCTCAGCAATACTAGTGAAAGGTATAAATTTCTTTGGAGATGAAGAAAAAGGAATATATTCAACAAGTGCAGATAACCAAACTGGAATAATAATTGATGTATATGAATGTGATGAAGAACGAGTAGAAAAAGGAAGATTGTATAAAACTTATATTAAAGAAAATCTTCCACCTCTTCCAGCTGGACAGGCCAAAATTGAAATCACATTCAATTTGGATCTAAATGGAATGTTACAGGTAAGTGTCAGAGAAATTGGTAAAGATGAATTAATTGTATATAAGCCATTTAAAATATTTGATGAACTCCGAAAAATTGAAAATGAAGATAATATTAATAATCAAAGAAAAGTTGAAAACCATAAAAAAATTCTTATGTCTCATCTTCTTCAGTTGGATATATTTTTTGATGAAACTTTGCCGGAAATTATCAGTGATTACCCCGATTTTGATAAGATTGTCAACAAAGAAAAACTTTTAAAAATAAATGCTAAAGTGAAGCATTTTTTAAATAGTGAATCAGTGGCTACTGAAGATGCTATTGAAACTTTAATAGCAGAAGGAAGAAAAACACTGGAACCATTTTATTTACAAAGAAATATGGAATTCCCAGAAGTGTTTAAATTATCAATTACATAAAGCTTTTTATAGCAACTTTTTTTTTTTTTTTTTTGTTCAAGTTTTTTATTCTTTACTATTATAAAAGAGACAATAAAAAATATTTATGTGTGTGATAAAATAAGTTCTAATAAAAATTATCTTAAGATATTTATGTCTTGTTTTGTATCACAAATTCTTCAAAATTGAATGGTTTTTTGAATTTTTGTCTTGTTTTAGCATGAAAATTTTGGGTTATTTTTTTTAAAAAAAGATATAATAATAAAGAAGAAATCATTAGTTATTATGTTAATATAATATAAAAAGGAGAATATATTTTTTATTTTTGCAATTTGTATTATATGATTTGTGGACAATGAATAACCAGCATGTCCATATACAGTATTTTGCTTAGTATAGGATTCAAATAGCATCAATAAATAACGGAGAAAAAAAATGTTTTTATTTTTTCTAGTATAAAATCATTATTAATTGATGATTATAAAATTGCAAATTATATAATTTACAAAGAATTAATACCATCTGTATAATGAAATTTTTCTTTGTAAATGCAAAGATATCATTGATGATTTAAAATGATTTATTTTTTAATATAAATCATGATATAAAATAATAAAAAAAAAAACTAAAAATAATTTAAGCATTGAAGTTTTTGAAACATTAAACACTATTATAAATAAATAAATCCCAAATACTAAATTTGAAAAATATTTAAAATATTTAAAGTATGTTTTTTTTTATTGAAGAATAATTTCCAGAAATCAAAAGGTAAGTCATTTTGTATATTGATGATGAGTTGTAAATCGAAATTTAATGAAATAAAGCAAAAATATCGTATAAAAATATTCAAATAAAAATGGAATTATTTACCAAAGAGAATCTACAAAAGTACTTAACTCCAGAAGGACTTGATAGAGCTATATTAATTTCCAGTTTGCAAGACATTTTAATGGCTCTTGTTAATATGCAATTTAGAATTAATATGCAACTTGTCAAACGGTTAGTTGACAATATTTTCATTTGTTGCAAATAACGCGAATTTTATATTGATCAATACGCTTTTCTCTTTTATTTTTTATATCAAATCATGCAAAATGCCAGTAGAATCGAAATTTCAGTTAATACTGGCTTTGTTAAAAAGGAAAATATCAATCTCTTGCTTTTTACTTTTCAATATTTAACGCAGAAGAATCCAACATGCCAAAATTTTTTTTAAAAAGGAATCAATTCAAATTTAAATTTAAACGTACAGGTAGCATCACGTCGTAAATCGTTAATATTAAGTGAAAATCGCGGACAAAAAGGAACTCAAAGCAATCTAAACGAAGAAGAGAATCAAATCGTGTCAATAATCAATGATGAAAGCGAGAATGACTCGACTCAATTTGAAAATGAAGAAAAAGAACTTTTCATTGAAAATTTTGTGATGAAATCGAGTTCAATTTTGAAAGCATTCAAAGAAAGAATCTTCACAATCACGTTATCAATATCAAATCAGCCATGGAGGCTCTTTTTCAGAGAAAAAACTTTAATAATTCAATACTTTATCTCAAAATTTTGAGATGAACTGAAAACTTAAATTTTGTCGAATGGAAAGCATTCCTTGTAAAAATAATCTCTTCAATTTCCTCGAAAATTTTAAAAAAGGAAATATCTCATTTCAGAAAAATAATTTGACAAAAGTGATCAAAGAATATCTTATTTCAGATGATGTCCCAACCCCAAATGAAAAGATTGAAATAGAAAAAAATATTAAAAAATCAAAAATATTACTATTTAATACGCTTTAAATTAGCTGATACGCAAACAGAGAAAATATATTTGATTATAGGATTTGAAAAAACAATACTTATTTTTGAAAAAAAATCAACTTTTTTGGAAAATCTTTTATCAAATAATTCAGAGCCATCAGTATGCTTTTTTGAAAAATCCAAAGATATTTTGATTAAATCAATTAAAATTCAAAATATAGAAATTAAATATGATAATTCATTTGAGAGGGACATTTCCTATTTAAATCAAAAATGATCGATTTTATAATGAATGGAGAATCATCAAAAGATAACCAAGATGATATTAGAAAAATATATCAATCAGCAATCAATGAAAATGAAGATTTGCGTCCTCCAGTTCCTTCTTTGATTAAACAATATTATGATAGTTATAAAATCCACATTAAAATTGATAATTTGCCTGAATTTTTTAATGAAATATACCCAGGTTTTGTCATTGATCAAACTCTTTGCTATGCACAATGTTTTCTTGGTATCATGTATTTTCAAGGCGAACATGTTGCACGAAATATTGACCGAGCAATTCATTTTTTTACTCTTTCTGCCAATCAAAATCAAGAATTGTTAAATTTGCAATATGGGCCTAGTCGAAAAGCTCAAATATATTCTCAAGCTTATCTGGGAAGTATATATGAGAATGAAGATAAACATAAAAACATTGGCAAAGTTGTTCACTTTTATAAACTTGCCGCTGATAATGAAGATTCTGAAGCACAATTTTACCTTGGCGCTTTATATGAAAAAGGTCGATATGTTAATCCAGATATTAATAAAGCAATTCATTATTACTCACTTGCTGCTAATCAAAATCATCCAAAAGCACAATTTCAGTTAGGTTTAATATATGAAGAAGGCCGATTTGTTAATCAAGATATTAAAAAAGCAATTCATTATTACACACTTGCAGCAGATCAAAATCTGTTAAATGCTCAAGTAAGACTTAGTCAAATATATCATTATGGAATTAATGTTAAGCCCAATGCTGAAAAAGCAATCAAGTATTATCAACTTCTATCTAGACCAAATATTCCAGAAGCGAATTATAGGCTGGCCGGATTGTATTATGAAGGGAAATATATTAAGCAAGATATTAATAATGCCATTTATTATTTGACACTTGCTGCTGATCAAAGTCATTTAAAATCTCAAGTTAAACTTGCAATAATGTATGATTTTGGTGTTGGTGTTAAACAAGATATTAGCAAAGCCATTAAATATTATTCTTTAGCAGCCAAACAAAATGACCTTGATTCACAGTTTAATCTTGGAGTTATCTATGGATCAGGTTCTAAGGTTCCTCGTGATATCAACAAAGCAATTTATTATTATTCACTTGCTTCAAATTGTGGCCATCACGAAGCACAATTAAATCTTGCCAATATTTTCTACGAAGGCAAATATATTAAACAAGACATTGGCAAAGCAATTCAATTATATAAACTTGCTGCAGACAAAAATGATATAAAAGCACAGTTTAATCTTGGTGTTATATATTATCAAGGGAAATACATTAAGAAAAATATCGAAAAAGCAATTTATTACTTTAAACTTGCTGCAGATCAAAATGATTTAAGGGCCCAATTTCAGCTTGGTATTATATATGAGAAAAACCCAAATATCACGCAGGATATTTACAAAGCTATTCATTACTATACTCTTGCTGTAAATCAAAATTATGACTGTGCCCAAGTAAATCTTGGTTTAATATATGATAAAGGAGAAAAAATTCAGCGTGATATCAATAAAGCAATTCATTATTATTCATTAGCTGCCAAACAAAATAATCCGAAGGCACTTTATAATTTGGGCTCTATATATTTAAACAGTAGAAATATCATGCATGATTTCACAAAAGGAATTAACTATTATATTCATGCTGCAAATTTAAATGAACCTCATGCTCAATTTGAACTTGGTTTCATATATTTTGAAGGTAATATCGTTCAAAAGAATATTAGTTTATCAATGAATTATTTTTCATTTGCTGCAAATCACGGCCATTCGCATGCACAATATGTTTGTGGCTTATTTCATTATGATGGCAAATATATTCCTAAAAATATAAACAAAGGAATTAATTTATTCTTTTTATCCGCATACAATGGATTTAAGCAAGCCAACTTTGCGCTGGGATATTTGTATCATGAAGGGAAAAATATGACAAAAAATATTTGGGAAGCCATTAAGTATTATAAAGAAGCATCATCTTTTAATGTTAGTTGTGCGAAAAATAATCTCGGAGTTATTTATAAAAAAGGATTTGGAACAGAAATAACAGCAAATACAGGGAAAGCAATGGAATTTTTTAATGAAGCAATAAGGCAAAAAAATGATATTTTATCAATGACAAATTTGGCCAATATTTATATGTATGATAAAGCAATTAAGCAAAATATCGATAAGTCAATTGAACTGCTAATTAAGGCATATGATATGCCTAGTATTGAAAGCAAACAGCATCAACTCAATTTGTTATTCATATCTTTAATTAAGAAATGTGGATTTAAGAAAGAAGAAATTTTAAGAGAAATTGCACAATACGCAAATAAAAATAGTCAGTTACCGTCAATCATATATCATACAGATTTTTTAAATGATAACTTTAGAAATACAATAGAAGGATTGGATAAGTTTTATGATGACAACTTTTTATTGTATGATATATTTCATAAATATGTTTTATATTCTGATTTCACTAAAGACGAAAAAAATGCAAAGAATATAAAAAAAATACCAGATATTTCTTTTGAATTTTATGAAGGATTTGGAAAAGATTTGTTGTAATTACTAACATTTTTTTAAAGTGTATGGTCAGATGTTCAAAAAAAAAAATTGAAAGAAAATATTATGTGAAAGAATAATTGTGAGGAAATAAAAAAAAAAAAAAAAAAAAAAAAAATTGAATTGGCATTTGATTTTTAGTTCATTCAAAACATTGGATATATGAGTATTTTTATAACTGATTCTATTAAAATGCGATTTGAAAAGAAATCGCGTTGTATAATGCTTGGTTTGGATGCAGCTGGTAAAACTACAATAATTTGCCGGCTGCTGCCAGATGAGCCTGTTTCAACATTTCCAATGGAATGCTTTCTTGTTCAAAAAATTAAATACAAAGGATTTGAAATAGATGTTTGGGATGTTGGCGCGCAAGACTGTAATCGTGCTCATTTGTGCAATTATTTCGCCGAAACGCAATGTTTGATCTTCGTGGTTGACTCAGACGACATATATCGAATTGACGAAGCTCGTGAAGAGCTTCACAAACTTTTTAAGGAGGAAGAAGAACTTAGAGATGCTGTTCTTTTGGTTTTTGCCAATAAGCAAGATCTTCAAAGAGCAGTTAAGCCGAAAGAACTTGAAAAGCGTCTTGAACTGAATAAAATTTCTGAACATGAATGGAAAATTCAAGGATCATGTGCCAAAACTGGTGAAGGTATAATTGAAGGATTCAATTGGCTTGAAGAACAAATAAACAAAAAGTTTAAATAAATTGCTAAAAAGTTTGCACAATAGATAGACTAGTTTTTTTATTTCAAATATATTTATTGCTTTTTTTTTTTATTTACAACAAAGAATTTTTTTGTTAAAAAAGTATTTTCTTATTTCTCATGTTATCAACATTTTTTTGACTCTTGATTTTGATTGTTTTCTTTTTTTTCTCAATTGTAGGGGTTTTAAAGTTCTCAAAACTTTTGATATTTTTAATGGATTTGTTTTTTTATTTAATGTTTCATTCAATTGTTTTATATTTCCTTGAAAATTTGTCTGGAGTTCTTCTTGATTTATATTTTAGGTTATATTGGAATCAATGGTATTCTAATTTAGTTAAATTTTTAATAGGGAAATCTGAAATTTTTAAAATTTTATTTAGATGATAAAAAATTGCATTTTTAATGTTTTCAAACTCTTTTTCTCTCTTGATTTTTGATTGTCTTCTTTAATTAATAAATGATTATTATGATTTCCCCTCTATAATATACATTTAGCCTTCGTCTTTTTAATAAATGAAGAGGAGAAAAAAAAAATAACAAGCATATTTTATCTTTTACTCGTTTCCTTTATGATGAAGTAATTTTGTCATTAATTTTTTGAGTTTTGGTTCAGCTTTGGCGACATTATTTTCTATTGCTTTTTGTAGTAATATTTTGGCCAATTCATAATCTTTTTGATTCATCAAATAAAGTGCGAAATCATATTGCTGATAACCGTCAATTATATTGTCTATGTTTAGTTTTGCTTTTGCAAAGCAAATTGATGAATTTTTATAGTCTTTGTTTCTATTATATAAAATTGCAGCATCAGAAAAGTCGTCACATTCTTCAAATCGTTTAGCAAAACTGAGTAATTCCTTCTCATTATTCTTTGATAAATAAATTTTCCTCATAATAGTGAGTCTCCACTTTGTAAATGATTTTGGTATTTTATCTTTAATTGCTTGTTCTAAATATTCTAGTTTTTCTTCAAATGTTTGACTAACTTCAGCACATTTTAATAATAGATCTTTTCTCCCTCTTTTTATTGCCTCATTATAGCATTTTTTTGCATTTATGAAATCATTATTATCGAAATAGGCATCGCCTTGTTTGATCAAATTTTCTAATGGCTGCTTTAAATCAATATCTTCATTATTCGATTCATCTTTATTTAATTGTTGAGCCTTTGATGAATGATGTGATTTCATATCTTTCTCTTCATCTTCTTCTATTTCTTCCTCCTCCTCTTCCTCTTCTTCTTCTTCATCATCCTCTTTATCTTCTTTTAAATGATTTGATGCTGCTTTTTGAATTATAGTTTTAAACTCATAATTAATACAACGTTTTGCATTTGGAAGTCTTTCAATCATATAAGTTACAATATCATAAGGAAATCCAAAATATAGAGGACCTGAAATACCAACTACATCAGATTCTTTATAATTTTTTCTAGATTTTTCTACAGCAATTCGCACTTCTCTCCAAGGAAAAGATGGACTGCTTCCTTCAAAAACTTTTGCAGAATCAGGTGATTCAACACGAAAAATAGGGAACTCTCCACCATCCAAAACGGAGCATTTATACATAACAAGTTCATTTGGATTATTAATTGAATTATATTCTCTTTCGCACTGGTATCCAACAGGGTAAATATAATTTTTTGAATGGTAATTTGGCCTATCGTATACAATTTCACCAAGTGAAATCAAATTTATTTTGGTGCATATTTTAATAGGTACTTTATTATTGATTTTCATTATTATATTACTGTAGTTCTTTTCGCTACAACATGATTTGATTAATTGGTTTGCTTTGTTTGAATTGGATAATTTGGCTGATTTGGATGATTGTTTATAATCAGCATCTTCACTATCAAAATCGTCACTTGTGATATAAGGAGATTTTGCTTGAGTTTGAGGCAAAGTTGATGATTTAGTATTTCTTGATGAATTACGAGTTTTGATTGAAGGAGATGATTCATTATCATTATTGTGAGTTTCTTTTGATACTGAATTATTCCCTTCTAATTTATATTTTATTTTGTCTATAATTTTTTTTACGCTTGTATTTCCTTTTTCATATGCCATCTGATAATACTTTAAAGCCACTTGCTCGTTTTTTGGTGAATTTTTCATATTTCCATCTGCGAATTCTAGCATAGCGTTGACATTTCCAAGGTCTGCTGCAATTTTGAAATTTTCCATTGCTAAAACAATGTTTTTTTCAATGAATTTTCCTTTTTGAAGCAAAGTTCCAAAAATATAATAAGCGTCTGCGCTGTTTTGATTTATTGCTTTTTTGATGTAATTCAATCCTTCATTGATTGCAGCAATCGAAGGGTTGTTATCTAATAGTAGACATCCATAATGAAGCTGTGCATGAGAATATCCGAGATCGGCTGATTTATGCAAGTATTCTTCTGCTTTTTGAAAGTTTTTTTCAACACCATCTCCATTTAACAGCGCAATTGCATAATTAGCCATTCCATAAATATTTCCTTTCTCAGCAGATAGACGCAAATATTTAGCTCCGTTAATTAAATCAGATTTATTTTTTCCAGCTGCTTCTTGCAATAAAACTCCGTAGTTATTTTGAGCTTCAGAATTATTCAACAAGGCAGCTTTCTCATAATATTCTAAAGCTTTTTGAGTATTTTTCTCAAGTACTTTTCCTTTTTCATACATTTTGCCAATTTTATTTAATGCATTGGAATCGTTTATAGCAGCCAAATTAAACAGATAATTGGAATTAATGAAATCTTTATAAAGCTGCTGAACATCAACACCAAAAACTCTTTGATCTTGCTCTTTAAATATTTTTATTATCTGGTTAAAAGAAGGTCTCTCGCTTGTGAATGAATTCATGCATGATGATATTAATTCGATGTAAAATGGAGGGAATAAATCATACTTATCGTCATTGCTATTGCTTAAAAAGTCCTGCAAAGTCTCATCTTGTTTTATTTTGTTTGACACTTTCAAATATGTAAAGCAAATGTCGCACATCAAAACTCCATACGAATAAACATCAGTAGAAAAAGTTGGTTCATCGTATTTCATATAAGGATCTTTGTAATCTTGATTGAATAAATCGTCCTCTTTAATGTATATCTTTTTGATTGGATACAAACCAAAGTCGCAGAGATAAAATTGATTGGCTTCGTCAATGATGATGTTTGACGGACATAAATTGCCATGACAAATTAAGCTGCTATGAAGATATGCCATTCCTTCAGCAACAGCAAATAAGCATTGTATAATATTTTCTGTCTTTAATTTGGTAAAAAGATCTGGAGTCCTTAAAACTTGCTCCAACGTTTTGGACGGAATGTATTTCATTGAAAAAGTTGGATGAAATTCTGATTTATAAAAAAAGGATAAACGATTGTAACTCTGAAGATATTGGTTCTTCTTTTTACTGATATGATAAAAGGTGTCTAAAATGATTTTCTGCTCTTTGGAAGAATGACATCCGAAGTGAAATATTTTAAAAAGATATTTTTGAGATTTTGAGAAATATTTTTGAGAAGTAACTATCTTGGTCGATTGGTTTTCATTTATTATATTAAATTCTTTGAAATCATCGAAATTTATGAAATTATTGAAATTGGACATTCTGAAAAAAAGTTCCAAAAAACGTTTATAATTTTGCATAAATACGTTTATTTTTACCTGATAATATCTCATGAAAACTAAATGATATATGCTTTATACCTTTATAATTAAGTTTTTTATATATGTATTTAAACTAATATATCATAAAAAGATATTTGTCCAAATGCAAAATGATAAAAAGTTATATTTTTATTTTACCAATTAATCTGAGAGTTTATGGAATCAATATTAAAGTAATATGATTTCAGATGCAAAAATTTAATATTTCATTTGATGATAATATTCAAATGAACCATTAATTTTTCTTTTGTTAAGAAAAGTTCAAATTTTTGAATAATTATTTGTAATATTTTATTAGTTTATGACATTTTTAATATTATATTTTCAAATAAATGAATATTTTTTAAGATAACCTTATTTATTCTTAAAAATACAATTTGAAAGAAAAAAATAAATCAGCCAATTAGCAATTCAATTTTATTTAAGTGATATGTTTTAAACGTAATGATATCCCTAAATAATTTGATGTTTTAGAGATATGTTAATAGAAATTTAGTGAAATTTTATAATTTAAATATTTTTATATAATTGAGAGGGAATAAATTGAATGAAAAATATATTTTTCATTTGTTGTAAGCTATTAATTTCATTTTAGCTAAATGAATTTAAAAATTCATCAGGCTCTATTTTTCTTTATCCTGCCATTTTTAATTTTTTCGACTAATATTGAAGATATGGCAAAAAGGGAAACAGATACATTTTGGAAATATTATTATGATGAAAATGATACGTCAACGTTTCCATTTGATGAACCATCAGTTTTAGTTCAGAATGATATTTTGAACACAAATCGAAAAGCATCAATATTATCAAAACTCAATGAATATTATCCAGATTGGATGTCCAAAATCTCCAATTCACGTCGGATAGACACCATTACTATGCCAGGCACGCATGATACTTGTGCAAGGCACGGATATCCTCTCTTTAAATGCCAAGATCGAACGCTTGAAGAACAATTAACGATGGGAGTGCGTTTAATTGACATTCGCTGTCGTCACATAAACGACGTCTTCATGATTCATCACGAACGATCATATCAGAAGCTTTCATTTGGCAGTGGTGTCAGAGATGTCTGTATGAATTTTCTGAAAAAGCATCCAACTGAATTCATTTTCATGCTTGTTCAAGAGGAATGGAAGCCGAAAGACAATTCTCGCACGTTTGATGAGACAATGTATTCTTATATTAATTGTGATGAGTACAGAGATTATTTTTATCTGTCTGAGAATGAGTTGCCATCGATTGAAAAAGTTCGAGGGAAAATTGTTCTTTTGAGAAGATTCAATAAAGATACATTGAGTAATGTAGATATGGGCAATTACATCAGATTTGCTGATAATGACTTCTTTGAGTCTAAATATACAATCACTACATATGGGCAAGATTGCTACACTGTTTCTTCTCTTTTCGCTCGTTCATCTAAATATAAAAAAGTTGAAGAATTTTTCGAAAAACCAAAAAATTTCAAGCATTCATCTCATACAACTTTGTTTTTGAATTTTGGAAGCGGACAATCTCTGATCTGTTATCCTTATTCCGTCGCTGAATACGTTACTCCTCGTGTTGGCGAATATGTTGAGAAATCTTTCCCTAACGATTTCCTTGGAATCGTAATCTTCGACTTCGTAAATCGTTATTATCCGAAGATTATTTATCACGTTATTAAAAGAAACTTTTTGCCTGAAAGAAACGGAGGCTTGCCGAATACGTTTACTATTTGTGACCCTGAGAATTGCACGAATAAAGCTAATGGCACGAACAAGTTGTACGTAGCCCTCGTTGTAATTGCTGCTATTGTTGTTGTTGCTTTGATTGTTCTATTAATTGTGTTCATAGTAATTAGATATAAAAGGAAGAAAAGTCAACAAAACATTTCAGAAAATGAAGCTTCATTTGATCCTAGTGAAAAAGATGAAGATAGTTATCAATAAAAATCTGAGATCGATATTTTTTTATTATTCTTTATAAAAAAAAAAAAAATCAAGTTTGTTTAATTCAAGGATATAATTAATTAATTGATATTTTAACTGCTTTTAAAAAATAAAATGATGGTTATTTAAGAAAATTTTTATTAATTTAGCTTCTGAAGTTTGTTATATTGCTTCACCTTTGGTTAAATTTTCAACTATTTCTTATATTTGAGAAAGAAGTTTAAAAATGCGTGAAGCATCTGAATCACCAAGGTCACTTGATCTTTTAAAGTATTCTTTAGCTTTTTCATAATTTTTATCAACTCCTTTTCCATTCATATAAATAATGCCTAGGTTATATAGTGCCGTAGAATTGCCAAGTTCGCCGGATCTTCTAAAATATTCAATTGCTTTCAAAGAATTTGTTCCAACTCCTTCTCCATGTAAGTAAATATAGCCTAGTCTAAAGAAAGCATCCGAATCACCAAGTTGAGCTGATCTTTCAAAGTATTGTCTAGCTTTCGTGTAATTTTGTCCAACTCCATCTCCTTGATAATAAGCATTACCAATAACAAATAGTAAACCTGGGTCGTTAATTTTACCTGAATTTTCAAAGTATTCAACTGCTTTTGTAAAGTTTTTGCCAACACCTTCTCCACGTAAGTAAATAACGCCTAGTCTAAATAAAGCATCTGGATCACCAAGTTGAGCTGATCTTTCAAAGTATTGTCTAGCTTTCGTGTAATTTTGTCCAACTCCATCTCCTTCATAAAAAATTTTACCAATGGTATATAGTAATTCTGGACTGTCTTGTTTACTTGACCTTTCAAAGTATTCAATTGCTTTTGCGTTGTTTTTTCCAACTCCTTCACCTTGTAAATAAAGAGCACAGAGTTTAATCAAAGCATCCGAATCACCAAGTTCAGCTGATCTTTCAAAGTATTCTTTACCTTTCACGTAATTCTTTGCAACTCCATCGCCTCTACAGTAAATAGTACCAATAATATTTAATAAGCCTGGGTTGTCCATTTTGCCTGACTTTTCAAAGTATTCAATTGCTTTTGCGTTGTTTTCTTCAACTCCTTCACCTCGTAAGTAAATAACACCTAGTTTAAACATAGCATCTTTATTACCAAGTTTTTCTGATTTTTCAAAGTATTGTCTAGCTTTCGTGTAATTTTGTCCAACTCCATCTCCTTCATAATAAATAAGACCAATAAAAAATAGTAAGTCTGGGTTGTCCATTTTGCCTGACTTTTCAAAGTATTCAATTGCTTTTGCGTTGTTTTTTTCAACTCCTTCACCTCGTAAGTAAATAATACCTAGTTTATACATAGCATCTGTATTACCAAGTTGAGCTGATTTCTCAAAGAATTTAGCTGCCATTGTATAATTTTGTTCAGCCAATAATCCTTCATAAAAAAGAAGGCCGATAAAAAATAGTGATTCCTGATCGTTAATTTTATCTAATGCGTTTAAATTACCAAGCATAGCTGATCTTATATAATATTCTTTTGCTTTCTCTAGATTTTTTTCAACGACTTTCCCTTCATCATAAAGGTTGCCATAATAAAAAAGTGTATATGCATTTTCTAATTCATTTGGCGCTGGAAATATGATTTCTGTAGATGAAGGCAAGCCTTCAAAGGCAGATTTTCCGAGTGAAATAACAGAAGATGGAATTATGATTTGTTTTAACGAAGAGCATCCGCTGAAAATATTATCTCCAACTGAAGTTATAGAAGAAGGAATTGTGATTTGTTTCAATGAAGAACAGCCAGCGAAAGAATTACTTTGAATTGAAGTTATGGTTTTATCAAGTTCGATATTTTCAACATTTGTATCATGTTCAAACTTATGATCTGTTCCACTGATTCCACTGATAAAAACAGAAATGACAAATTTTGTTCGTGATGAAAGTTTCGCCTTCAGATTGAGCAATTGACCATATATGCCCACAAATGAAGATGATGGGTAATTAAGCTTAATTGAAACAGTATCGAAGTTAGTCAAGTGATTTTCAAATACATTTGAATTAAGTAAATTTTTTGAATATAAAAATTCTATCACTTTATTATTAAGTTCAGTTTCATTTAAATCATCAAAATATGAAACATCGTCTTGATCAGTTGAAAAAAGGTAATTGCCTCCTTGATTATTCATATTCATCAAAAGATCAATTACTTTTGATAATTTAAAATTACCATCTCTCGTTGCATTATGCGGAATATAATGACTCGTAACAATCAAGGATCTGAGCTGAACATCTGCTGAAAGATCGTTAAATTCATCAAATGTATAAAGTAAACCTTTTTTCATATTTACTGATGATGTAGAATCCAACATTTAAAAAAATAAACTCACTTTAATTTTTTTGATTTCATTCAATTTTATGGGTTTTTTGCACTTTTCTTTTTTTATTCCTTCTTCAATTTTATGGGTATTATGCACTTTTCTTTTTTTATTCCTTCTTCAATTTTATGGGTATTATGCCCTTTTCTTTTTTATTTCCTTCATTTGGATAATATGAACTTTTTTTATTGTTCAATATTTCATAGAAACAAATTCTGATATTGAATTAGTTAACAAAAGTTTAAAATTTTTGTTTTTGAGGTAAAATTTATGAGCGCAAAAATTCAACTGCAAACATCTTCAATACTTCATGTTCCATTTATTAATTATCTGCAAGATTTCACTTTTATTATTAACAACAAAAAGTATCAGACAAGTAGATTTATTGCCGATCTTTTATCACAAAAAATCGCCCAATTGCATCAAATTGATCCAACAATCACAGAATTCACAATAAATACTCAGACTGATGGCAATTTCAATGATATTTTAAATCTTATTACATTTGAAACCAAAGAATTTGAATCAAAAGATATTTTATTTTTTTCAGAAATCTTCAATAAACTTGATATCTCCACCGAATATATCAAAATTAACATTAATGAACAAAACTCCCAAGAAAGTTCCATAATATCTAATCTATTAAGATATCAACAACTTAGTCCAATTTACGACGAAAAGATCAGCCAAGAAATCCAGCAAGTTTCAACTGAGTTTTATAAACTTTACGAACGAGAAAAAGAAGAACTTAAGAAACTTAATAAAAATATCATAGAAGATATCATCAGTTCACCGTCACTTCAACTTGAAACGGAAGATCAACTTATTGATTTAATCAATAACATGTACAAAATTGATCAATCATATTGCGACCTTTACAAATATGTAGAATTCAAGAATGTTAGTAGCGATAAGATGATTGAATTTTGTCACATCATTTTGTTAGATGACATCACATCAGAAACATGGAAGTCGCTTTCGGAACGTCTTTCTACCGATGTCAAACATTGCGACGATAAATCTCGCCGTTATCGACCTAAACGAACCGTTTTCAAAGAAATCAATTTCAACAATCAAGAATTTGATGGGCTTATCAATTATCTTCGTAAAAAGACTAATATTGAAGAGGAAATAAGTGTAACATATTCTTCACTTTCACGGGGTGATCCAATGACTGTTTTTCGATATGAAGAAAAGGGCAATTGGCTTTATACACGCGATTCAAAAAATTCGTGGTTTTGTTTTGAATTCAAAAAACATGAAATCATTCCAACAAACTACACAATACGAACAATTAATAATAAAAATAACACTTCTCATCTAAAAAGCTGGGTTATTGAAGGATCAAAAGACAATAATAAATGGACAACACTTGATGAAGAGAATGACAGTCCATACCTGTATGGTTCTTATTTTTCACACACATTTTCAATTCAAAACGAAACGCAGGAATCGTTTAGATTTATCCGAATTCGCCAAACAGGTCCAAATTGGATTAATGGTCACACTTTACTTTTGAATCATGTTGAATTTTATGGTCTATTAATCTAAAATAAAATTCAGATTTTTTTTTTTAGATACTTCAATATTGGATTTTCAAATTTGAATAGTATATGAAATGACTAATATTTTGATCAAATGAGCAGAACTTCTTAACCAATTTTCTTAACTACAATAATAAATAATAATAATAAATACTTGAAAAAATGCAATGAACTTTTTTTACTATTTAATCAGTAGTGTAAATTAAAGATAACTACTTTATTTCTTTTGGCATAAGTAGCAGCACTTAAGGACTCTAAGTGCGCATGCTTGTAAGTCTTCAATTTTAACAGCACCTTCTTCAACACCTTTGATGATATCTTGTTCATTTTCTACGCATCCAGGCATTTGAAGATCGTTTCCGCAGTTGATGCATTCTCTTGAGCTAGCAATCTTATACTTAGGTTCTGATTTAGCGATAGCATAAGTGCTTTCCATTGTGATGCACCAGTCAGTCATGATCATTCCCTCATAACCCCATTCATTGTGAACAACTTTTTGAAGGACTTCTTTGTGGTTTGGTGTGTGGTAACCGTTAACAAGGTTGTAAGAAGTCATGATTGAGTATGGCTTGCCAAGTTCGATTGGGATTTGGAAGTTCCTTAAGTAAACTTCACGTAATGCTCTTTCTTTAACGTGTTCGTTTGCGAAGAAACGATTTTCTTCTTGGTTGTTGCAGAAGAAGTGTTTCAATGTAACTCCTAATCCAGGGAATGATTGAACGCCAACCATTTCATAGTATGCGCAAAGGCCAGAAAGGATTGGATCTTCTGAGAAGTATTCGTAGTTTCTTCCGCATAATGGGTTACGATGAATGTTCATTCCTGGTGCGAGCCAAAGATGGACGTGGAATTTGTTCATTTCACTTCCGATGATCTTACCTAATTCGATAATTAAGTCTTTATCCCAGGAGTTAGCAATCATTGTTGCAATTGGAATGGCTGTGCAGTATTGATACCAGTCAATATCGCCTGGCTGGAATGGTTCAATTTCTGCAACATAATCTCCCCAAACTTCACCTCCTTTTCTCAATTTTCCGTTTGCATCACTACGGAAATGTGGAGTTAAACGGACACCAGCTGGGCCATCGGCAAGAATGAGATTCTCAACGCCTCTATCTTTAAGAATGCTGGATGTTTCACCTGCAGCACCAGGAACTAATGCGCATGCTTGACCAACAGCACTGTCAATTTCATCACTGACTTTGCCAACAGCCATGCTGGCCATTTCTTTGACTGTCAATTGGGCAACTAATTCTTCAAGCGTGTATTTGCCAGCAATAACTTCTTGCATTGTGATCTTGTGGTCCTTGTGCTTGTCTTCAAATTTGACATTGTCTGGATATTGAGCTGTCTTTGTTGTGAATGATGAAGCTTGAAGTTTGATAACTTTGGCACTTTGAAGTTGAGCTTCTTCATTTGGTGGTTGGTAAGCTTTGACGTTTTCTAATGAAATTTCGTCGAATTTTTCTGATGTGATAACTTTTTGAAGTTGTTCAAGAACAACAAGTTTGTCAAGTTCGATTTTGGCTGCAACTGAAGTTGTTCTGCTGCTGTTTCCGACACGGACAATGTAAGTTCCTTCTTCAAGGATCCATCGTGAGTGTTCTTCGCAGTATGAAGCGCAGTATTGAATTGGGCATTTGACTGTAACTTCATCGCTTTGTCCAGGTGCAAGTGTCTTGCTCTTTCCAAAGCCAACAAGAACTTGGAATGGCTTGTGAAGGTGGCCATTTGGAGCGCTAACGTAAACTTGGACAACATCTTTGCCAGAATACTTGGATCCGGTGTTCTTTACGGTTGCCTTGACAGTGATATATTGATGATCGGCTTCAACTTGTGGATTTTCAATTGTAAAGGTGGAATAGCCAAGACCATAACCAAAGCAATATCTTGGTGTAATGTTGAAACGATCGAAATAACGATATCCGACATAGATGCCTTCCCTATAATATTCATCATTCCAATCACCGTTAACATAACTGAATTCTTTAGCACATGGATAGTCTTCATAATTTTCTGCCCATGTGGTTGATAATTTACCTGATGGTGAAACTTTTCCAAGTAATAAATCTGCTGTAATATTTCCGATTTGGTTTCCGCATTGGCTGATGTATAAAATGGCACCAATTCCTTGGATTTCGTCAAGTTGTTTGATATCAATGACGCCTCCAACGTTAAGAAGAACAACAAGTTTCTTGAATTTGGAAGCGAGTAATTTCAAGTTCTTGATTTCGTTTTCCATTAAATAGTAGTCACCTGGTTTGTCGTAACGATCTGCTCCTTCACCGGAAATTCTGCCAATGACATAGATTGCAAGATCTGTTTCGGTATTTTGAAGGTGTTCATCAGTAATTAGTGGGACTGATTTTTCGTAGAAAGGAACAATCATAGCTGTATTGGCTTCTGATGTGTTTCTGCGTTTTGCTTCAACAGCAATTTCCTTTAAGTATACTTCTTTGGCCTCCTTAATGTGTGTGTCATATTCATCAAGCCATTTCTTGTTGCAGATTGTGAATCCGTTGCCTTCCAATCCTTTTTCGATGTTGATGACAATTCTGCTATTAACATTTCCAGAACCTGTTCCTCCTTTGATTGTTTGTCTGGCTCCATTTCCGAAGAGGGCAACTTTTCCAGCACTTGGAAGTGGGAGAACTCCCTTGTTCTCGAGTAAAACTGCTGCTTCTCCAACAAGCCTTCTTACTGTATCACTGTTCTTTTGCTCAAGTTCGCTAACTTTATCCGATTTATCAGCGTAGTGTGAGTCTGCCATATCGTGGAAAGAAATAAAAAAGTGAAATAAAAAAAAGATTTGAAAATTCTTATTAAAAATACGATTTAATTCATATAACTTTTGTAACTTTTTCAATGCATCCACCATTTTTTTTTTCAGAGCATCCACATTTTATCTTTCAATTTTTTTTTTAGTTTTTTATTATAATATAATTATTTTTTATTTGATAAATCCCTTAAGATAATCATTTTTCAAATTATAGTGGAAATCATTGAAAAATTTGAATTCATTTATCATCAATTTTCGATCAGAAATTCAGAAGAATGAAACATTAATATTGTTTGCAATGCTACATATATATTTATATGTTAAATTATCATATTTGGAGATTATTTCTACCCATCGAAAATTTAAAAGAAGGATGTAAACTTTTTGTAAAAAAAAAAAAAAAAAAAAGAGTTTCAAAAATATCTATATTATCAAAAAGTGGAAATGTTTAAAGGGGAAAAAAAAAATTCTACCAAAAATTGAAAGAAAAATATTATTCAATTATTATCAAAAAGTCGATATTTTTTAATGTTTATCTGGGCAAAATATAAATTAAAACGAATAAAAATAATAAAATTTTAATTATTACTAAAAAATACAAAAAATAAAATAAGAAAAAAATAATTAAAAATAATTAAAAATATTAACTCATTCAAGGTTAAAGTCAACTAATTAGTTAATTTTTTTCACATTGTTTGTTTGTTTGTTTTTCGTTATGTAATTAATAATTTCAAAATATTATTTTTTTTATAAATAATAATTATAAATATAAATATTACTTTCATGATTTGATTAAGGACATTAAACGAAAATTTGAGTTTCTTAATTTCAGATAATTCAAGATAAATCAAATGATGATTTAAAAGAATCTACTAATATAATTAGAATAAACCAGTTAAAATTCAATATTTTTACAAAATGGCTGAGATATATTCAATTTTTTGAAATAATTACAGATTCTAGAAAATCAAATATTGTACCAAAATCGACATGCCAAATCATTCGAAAACGATATGTTAGATATATACACGTATAATGAATATATTTATTTGCATAAATTTCAAATCTCAACTACCAATTTAATATTAAAGTTATGACAATTTGGACTCGATCATTAATTTTATGCATTCAAGATAGCAAATATATAGATTTATTTAAACTAATGAATATATAAATATTTTTTAAATCTATATCAATGATTAAATGCGTTATAATATTTAAAAAAATATTGATATTCTATCAAGAAACATTTGCAAAAATATTTGAATATGCATTCAAATCAAAATAATTTTGAATAAAACAATTTTATCTCAATAGGAGTTTTTCGAAAAAAAAAGTTTTTTCGAAAAAAATACAATTTTTCAGAAAAAAGTTGATTTTTTGTAAACATTTTTGTGAATTTATTTGGCCGTATGATCAAAAATCATTCAAAACGTTTTCCGAAAATTCTACTTTTTTTGGAAAAACTTTATTTTTTAAGCAAAAAGTATTTTTTTCGAAAAACCCCTAATAAAAAAAATTAAAAATAGAGATATTTTAGATAGAATAACTATTATATTATATATATTTATATATATATATATATATATATATAATGTAATCAGAAAATATTATGGAAAGCATATGATGATTTCTTTATTAGAATACAAATCATTATAAATCTTATCATAATTAAGTCAAGAATCAAATAGAATTGAAATTAAATTATTTGGAATCAATTAAACTGTTAGCATAAGTATATAATGTATAACGGTTGGAAACCTTTTATTTTGCTGTTGTCGAGTAACTTTTCCAGGTATTTAACTAGAAAAATCATTAATTTGACTCTAAAAGGTGATAAAAGGCATTACATCATTAAAAATATATTCTTATAAACAAAAAGTCATTGATTTCTAGTTTTTCTGAAAGATTAATAGTTATTATATAGTATGAATGTAATAAGATGATTTATTTATACACAAAACTGAATATGGTAGAGAGACTGCTGAGCAAATTTCTAAGAAAGAATTTTAGACTCTTAATACTCTATTCCTCCGTAATCCAAATTCTAGTATTAAAAGGGCAAGCGAATAAACTACGTCCAAGGATTTTCTTGATAAGTAAAGAAGTTAAGAGTTTTAAAATTCAATTAAGATACTAAGCTTAGTATTTATTAGGATACATAAGATCCAAAGAGCCAAATTTCGATATCGTTCAGCATGTCAACCCAAAATCAGATAATATAAAAAATAATAATGCATTTAACCTCACCTAAAGATCCCCAATAATTGATGATTTTGGGCAATAATTTTATTGTCAAAGGTCTAGATAATCGTAATTACTCAGATGAAACCAAGTTTTTTTTTTGTTATGCGATTTATTCAATATCTTCAAGCGCTTATCTTGTTGTTAGAAGTGAATTGCCATTAATCCAACAAACAAAAAATTCGCGGATTAACAGCAAAGGGATTGAAAAAAATACTTTATTTGGGATCTGTTTTAATCGACCGAGGGTCCATAAAAAAACTTCATGATTGTCATCCAATCAAAATCTTCACAATAGGTAATTCTATCAAAATTTTTTATAAGTTATTCCCAGAAAATTTTTATTTTTTTATCGTTTTAAGTTTATGGAATGTATTATTGTTAAATACAAATTTGAGCTTATATACAAGACAATATTTTTTCGAAACAATTCTTTTTGAATTTTTAAAGTTTCATGTTTTTTTTTTTTTTTTCCAAAATAATTAAATTCAAGATACAATTGCAGCGAAAAATTGTTCTGATGGAAGAAGCGTTTTGTGGATTTCTCATGCCAATGCAATACGAATAACAAATACACTTTTTGTTCAATACTATGCGATATCTTTAAAATCTTTAAATGACTTTTTGACTGTATATGATGTTTTTTGTTCACACCCAACTGAAAATTTCATTAGTTTAATTTGAATTCGTTGCGATTATGATAATTCATTTAAGAATATTATATACAATTTATCCCGTTATGAATATATAAATAGAGTTGTTAAAAATATATGTCCAAAAACGGCCTAAAATGTTAAATTTAGGAAGTGTTCCTTTAATTGAAAAAGAAATGAAGTTTTCATTTAACCATTCTTCATTTGAGATAAGAGAGTTATTATTTTCATATATGGATGAAAATATGATAAAAGAATTTATTTTATCTCTTGAGCTATTAAATGGAAATGCTACTTTTCGAACAAAAAATGTACCAAATAGAACAAGGGGTAGATAAATAATGCTTAGATTGGTTTCTATTTCACAATTCAAAAGGAAAATATGGAGTAATCAAGAATTACATTTCATTGATCATAACCTTTTGCTTAAAAAAGATATTGAAATAAATTGAGGGGAACAAATAGAATACAACTTTTTCAATAAAAAACATTACCCCCTCCTCGCTACAAATGGTTATTTTTTGATACGTTATTTTCTCGTTTTTTTTTTGTAGGAAATTGAGAAGAAAAATTGAATGAGAAAAACGTACAAAAAACAAAAATCTTTAATAAATACTGAAAAAAAAAAAAAAGAAATTTCAAAAAATAAATACACCTTTTATTAATTACATTCAAAGATGCTTATATTATAAAAAAATGAGAGAAAAAGAAAGAAATTGAATGTAAATTATTTTAATATCTTTATAAAAAAAAAAGAGGTAAGAGATCGTATTACGTTGTATAATATTATATTGTTTGAGTGGTTGTCATTTTTGTATTTAGTTAATAAAAGAGATATCAAATCCACTTTTCTATAGATAATACATTGCGAATTACCAACTCGATTTTGATTATTTTCAAAACTGTTAAGAGAAATTAAAAAGATACTTTAAAAATAAATATAATTATATAGTTCAAAATTATAAAAATTTGTGTGTTCAACATAAATGTAATATTAATTGTAAATTTTTAAAATATGTAGAAAAAATTGAAATCCGATTTTTTCATAATTAACATTCGAACTGATAATAGAATTAAAAGAACAAATAAAAATGAGAGCTTTGAAGATAAGACATTGAACAAAATAAAAATATATGATTTTCTGGCTAAAAATGAGTCAATCACAATAGTAATAAATGCATTATCCTATTTCGTTTAAAAATGATAAATTAAATTGAGAAAAAGTGGAATGAAAATCTGAAATTATTTGTTCATCGATCATTAAGGGACTTTAATTTAAAAATCAAAAAAAAAAAAAAAAAAAAAAAAAAACTGTATAATAGAATATTATAAAAAGGAAAAAATTGAGTAAATGGCAACTTGGACTATATAACAAAATATTCTGCATAAGAATATTCCAATTTTTATTGAAACAACTAGAACCTTTTTGCTAATAATAAAAAGCATAAAGATTTTAATTTAATATTCCATTTTCATAAAATTTCTGAAAAACATTTTAAAATATTACTGAATATTTTTATCTTAGAGTACTATTTATAAAATAACTAATCTGATAAAAGACTTTCTGATTGCAAAAGTAGGTATTAGATCTTTAAAAATTGTTTTTTTTTTTTTTTTTTTTTTTTTTTTTTTTTTTTTGAAAAATTGATAATGTTAGGTGAGAATTTGAAACAACAGAAGATAAATTGAGAGAGTGGATGTGGAATTGAGAAAGTGGATGTGAAATTGTAAGGAAGAAAATTCGATCAAATGAAGTAGAGTAAAATGATATGAAATTTATAATAATTATGAACTAAATGCTAAATGGTAAAATAAATAATTTAACTTAATAGACGAAATGTTAATTAAAATATAAAATGTCCAAATTTGTTTTGAAATAAAAAAGAAAATAACTAAAAGTCATGTGGATGAATATAAGAAACTAACAAAACATTATTAGATAAAACTAAAAAAGGAACTAATTATAAAGAAATTGGTGTTTTGAGTAAAATATTGTTATCTTATAATAGTTTCCTATTTTTGAGTATTATTGACAATTAATTATTTTTTGATTAATGAATATTAATAAACGTATTGAAAAAGCTTTTTTTTAGTATTGGTAATTATTTGATAATCTTATATAGTTTGACTTTTGAAAAGATTAAAGATATTGATCCCAGGCATTCATCAAAGTAAATATTGGTAAATCTTTCCATGATTCTTGTAAGTAGTATAGCGATCTTTTCATACCTATAATTTTTTCATCATTGTCTAAAAGTAGTCTTCTGATTTTTGAGTTTGTCATGCTTTTGAGTGGCGCGAAAATTGCTATATCTAATGGCTGCAACAAGTCTTTGAAATGAGATGGAATAAAGATTAATTCGATATTTAAAAGGTTTGCTGTTTGTTTTGCGAGTTTGCTGGTGTGAGACGAATAACTATCGATAATTAAGTGAATTTTTTTGTGTATCGGGATTTGTTCTCTTAAAAAATGTAAGTATTTTGAAAAACATGTAGCATTCATATAAGACTTCTCAGAAAAAGTAAATGTATTGTTTTCAATAAGTTCACCGATTTGTTCTTCTGCTTCATCTTCATTGTTTGCTTTAGCTATAATAAAAAGTGATAATTTTTTATATTCTGATGTAATAGTCGCCATGATGGAAACCCTATCTTTGTCATTTTCGTTAACGTTAATACTTATGTTCTTATCATTTTTGAATGCCCAAGTTCTGATTGTTGTTGGTAACACTTGAAATCCTGTTTCATCTGCGTTGAGTACTACTTCTTTTGTATTTCGAACTTTTTCAATAAATTTTGAGACTTGTGATCTGAAACTCTGAATTTCAATTTCTATTTGTTCCTCTTTTTTGTTAACTGGCCTCTGTCTAAACTGAGCTAATCTTGATGATAATCTGTGTCTGTTTTTAAAATCGCTTATAAAACCAGGACTACATTCGAATTTTGGAGCTGTTTTGGGATTTGGATATATCTCGTCAAAAGCGTTGTAAATAATGGTTTCAAAATAAAAATCTGAAAAATATTTGCCCATTTTAATGTAATTTAAATCGATATACTGCACGATGTTTTCCTCTTGCTCATATGTAAATATTCTGTGGAAAGTTCCATGTACACTGGTATCACATGGATCATAAAAAGGATCTAACTTCCATTTACGTGACCAACGAACCATTGTACTTCGTGGAATGCCACATGGTTCATACTTTCATCATTGAGTAATCTAAAGTATCTTGCTTTTGCTCTATTGACTCGTTTAGGATATAAGTGGTACTTTCTATGAGGGGAATGGAACTTTTTCTTCCCCATTGCTAAAATAAACGATAAAAAGTGTCACTTTTTCAATAAAAAAAGTATTTTACAATATAAAAACTATTTTAATTCTTATTTTATTTATAATTTAAATTAATAAAACTAACATATAAATGCTTTACATATATATTTATTCCTTAAAAGAAAATAAATTTTTATTGTTTTATAGCAGTTAATTTATGTTTTTTTTTTTTTTTTTTTTTTTTTTTTTTTTTGTTAACCTTATTGAAATTTCGCAGTTAACAAAAAAAAATTATGCTAACCAAAATAACGTACACCAAAATAACCATTTGTAGCGAGTTGGGGGTATAAATTAAAAATATATTTATCTTAGTAATTCCACAAAAATATTTAAATAATTTTTAATATAAACAAATAAAATGCAATTTGATATTAAAAATTATGTATAAATTGATAACTACTTTATTTTTCGTTTGCAAAACAATTAATCCTAACAAATTTTGAATACTTTATAATTGGAAATTTTAGATATTTATATAAAGTGTTAGACAAATGGAAATTCAACAAATTATTGACCAAAAGAAAGAGTATTATAACCCTTTACTCATATTTTTGGAAAGTAATATAGATGATGAATCTTTAATATTCAAAGATTTTGATGAAAAAGGATTCAAAGAAATTCTTTATTTAATATCGAAAATAGCCAAAAATCATCACCAAAATGCAGGATTCTTCAGTAAAATAGAAAAGTTTCTATTATATTTTGAAGATAAAATCAAACAAACCTTTTCAAATTCCGAAATTTTCAATTTTTTCAAGAGTAACAAAAAAATTCTTCTTTTTCTTTTTGAAAAGAAAATAATTACAATTGATGAATCTATAATTAACTACATGTTTGAAAAAAGTGACAAAGACTATCCAACGTTTTTTTGGCCTGAGATTGAATCCTTTGAAAATCACAATTATATAAACAAAGTGAAAAGTCAGCTTTCAAAACTTGATTCAAGCGCATTTGATAACTTTGAATTGAAAAGAAAAATCGGTGAGAATGACTTGTACGTTTGTTCTTTGATACGTGATGATTCAATTGAAGAATTCGTCAAGTATGTCACGCAAACAAACATGTCACTTTCCAAAACGATAATTAAACATTCAATTTTTGAGACAAACTCTTTTTTAATTAATAAAAAGGCAACTTTAATTGAATATGCAGCGTTCTTTGGCTCCTTTCAAATTTTTAAGTTTTTGCAACTTAATGGAGTCAAGCTGGAGAAATCATTGTGGCTTTATGCAATTCATAGCGATAATTCTGATCTGATTCATCTTATGGAAGAAAGTGGAATTGCTCCAGAAGATTCTTCTTTCGAATGCTGTCTCAAAGAATCGATAAAGTGTCATCACAACTGTATTGCAAACTATATTCATGAACACTTTATCAATGAAAAAGATGAAAAAAATAAAATTGAAAAGGATTTTAATAAGAACATTTTTGCTTACGCATTTCACTACTTCAATTACAAGTTTTTCCCTGATGACTTCAATAATAAATTTGACATTTTTTACTTAATTCAAAATGATTATTTTGCAATTGTTAATGCTTTATTAAAAACAAAAGACATTGATTTAAGTATAAAATACATTTACAAAAAAAATTTCAATGAAGTTTATTTTTTCACTTGATCTGATGTAATTCCAATTTTTGAATTTGAATAATATTTATGAAATGAAACTTTTTTAAATCGAGTTTGATTGATTTTTGATTTCATAAAATTTCTTAATTTGTTATTGAAATTTAATTCATCATTAGTTATTTTATGTAACAACTTTGTTTTTTGCTGCTGAACATAATAACTTTGAAATTGTTCAACTTTTATTATCAAAAAAAGGAACAGAAATCAGTACAAATGCTTTCAGAAATTGCATGAAACTTAGTGAGCTCACAATTCCATCATCAATTCAAGCAATTGGAGATTGTGCTTTTTTTGGTTGTGAATCGTTGAAGCGAATAACAATTCCTTTGTCTGTTACAAGAATAGGAAAAGCTGCATTTGGACAATGCCGATCTTTAGAAAAAGTTGAAATTCCTTCATCAATAACTAAACTTAATGAATATTTATTTAAGAATTGTATATCACTGAAGGAGGTAGTAATTCCATCATCAATTGCATGCATTGAAAAAGGAATATTCAATGGATGTTCAAAATTGGAACGAGTAACGATTCCTCCAACAGTGACATCAATCAAAGAATTTGTTTTTGATGAGTGCAGATCCCTTAAAACAATTGGCATCCCTCCTTCAGTCACTGAAATTGGCGCATATTCATTCAGCATGTGCTCATCACTCACACAAATAACGATTCCAGAAAGCATTGACTCAATCAATGAGTCTGCTTTTAGTGGCTGTTCATCACTTGAGCAGATCATCATTCCTTCTTCAGTGACTTCAATAAAATCATATGCTTTCTATGATTGTAGTTCATTGAAGCAAATAACGATTCCTTCTTCAGTCACTGAAATTGGAAGTTTTTCATTTAGTAAGTGTTCATCATTGTCTGATATATCAATTCTTTCTTCAATAACTTCAATTTGTGAGTCTACTTTCGATAGATGCTCATCGTTAGTGCGGATTTCAATCCCATCTTCTGTTGTTGAAATTGAAGATTCAGCATTTGAAGAATGTTCTTCGCTGGAGCAAGTTGAGATGCCAAATTCTTTAGAATCAATTGGATCTTCTGTTTTTAAAGGTTGCCACTCGTTGAATGAAATTGTGATTCCAGATTCAGTGACAACAATTGGAAAAAATACTTTTTCTGATTGCTCTTCTTTGGTTCAAGTATCAATTTCTTCATCTTTGACATCAATTGCTGCTTATATGTTTCATGGCTGCGTTAGCTTGGAGGAAATTTCAATTCCTTCATCCGTTGAGTCTATTGGCGAATATGCGTTTTTTAGATGCACTTCGTTAAAGAAGATATCAATTCCGAAATCTGTGGTTTCGGTTGGAGAGAATATTTTATTCGGATGCGCATCTTTAACACAAATAACAATCCCTTCATTTTTGTGTTCACAAAATTTTGGAATCTTCCAAAAAATTAAAGTAATAAAAATATAAAAATACTATTTAGTAAAATATAAGTCCGATTGAATTTCATTGCCATTATTTTTCATTTCATTCTTTTTTAATGCTCTTATATCTTTTTTTTTCTTGATTGCATTCTTATGCTTCTTTTTCCAATTATCAGTTTAAAAAAAAAAAATATCGAATCATAAAACCAAAAACACTTAAGTAATATTATTAAAATCAATAAAAAAGAATATTTTTGGATTAATTTGATGTTTTTAAAAAACTTTAGGTAACCAATACTTATAATTTCTTAATAATTGACTTTGCTAATATTACTTATAATTTTTTAATACATCGGTCATATCTACAGCAATATTGAATTCTCTTCGAAAGAAAGAAAAAAATCGATGGCCTTTGAGTTCATTCGAAAAATTGAATCATCTATCAACATATAGAACGACGCAATTTTTCCTAATCTATGATCATTGTTCCTTTTTGGACGTTTATAATATGAAAACTTCGAGTCCAAATTCAAATGGAGGCGCAATTAATTTTGGTTTTATTAAAGATCTTGCCCAAGTTTATTTGACACTATCGAATTCTATTTTGAAAGGCACCAAGGCAAGCAAGCATGGTGGTGCTGTTGCTATTGCAGTTAACAATCAAATAAATATTAAAAATTGCACATTTGAAGAAAACAGAGCTGATAATCAAAAAGATTCAGGATCATCTTTACTTGAAGAAAAAGCTGATGGACGAGGAGGCGCCATTTTCATTTGTACTAAATATAAAGATAAACAGGTTGCTGACTCTTTAATTATTGAAGATTGCACTTTCAGAAAGAATGCTGCATTTGACGACTATGGCATTTATATTGATGGCGAAGAGATGCCAACAGGAACTACTTCAATTAAGAACAACAAGTTCTTTGATAATTAAAATGAAAACCAGTCTTCATCAAGTTTGGGTGCTGCAATTGCCTGTGAATTACTGGAAATTGGAGCCATTCAGATAGAAAATGACAATGCATTCTACACTGTCGAATACGACTCAGGAAGCAAGCTTTTTCTATTATGTTTATCACAATGGCGATAAGTATCCCGAGCAAACCCCCGCACAAACAAGCACACCTACTGGTCCAACCACTTACATTGATAAAAGCTTCACTCAAGATGATTTCAAAGTCGTTAATGCTGGTTCTGCTACCGCTACTGTTAAGCAAGTATCAGGATGCACATTTAGCAACATAAATATCGCCACCTCAGAATATATGTTTGGTGCTAATGGAGCATTTTCTTTCTTCAACAAAGTATTCCAAAATGATGACAATACAGAAAGGTCATGTCCACTAAAAGTGTACAATCTTAAGTCTATTCTTAACTTTGTCATAAGTAGATGCAAGTTCACAAAGATTGTTTCAAAAGCAAATGTGAATGGGAATATTCTATATACAACTCTACCAATAGGAACAGGAACAGCCGCAACAGCATTTGCTACACATATTACTTTTGAATTCTGTGAATTCACTGATTGCCCAAGTTCAAAAGACCAGACACTTGTTTATCTTGCAAATATTATAGATACAGCAAGTTTCACTAATTGCAAATTCATTTTTAGTGATGCTGTTGGAGAAGGTTCTTGACTCTAATAATCCAGGAATAGTTTTTGATTTCTGCCAGTTCACTCGAACAGGTCCAAAGACGATCAACATTCAGTCAGCCAAGACGACTAATCTTGGTGAATTCAAATTCACAAATAACCGTGCCGAGTCACTTAAAGGATGCCTGATTGATATCGCTGATATGAACACGAAACCTGTCATCACTGGCAACACTTTCCATGACGTAACGTTGACTGATGGACAGTTCATTAGTATTAATCATGGCCTTGATAATGTTCTCATTAAAGAATCAACTTTCTCTGAATTTAGAACTTCAGGCAATTCAAACTTTGGCGGTTTTGCCACCAGTCTCAAGTATTTCAAAGCAGCAGGCACTGGAGGATTTAAATCAGCCAAGTTCACTCTTACATTCGACTTTTGTACTCTCACTGATATCGTCAATTCTAAGACCGAATCACCGAAATCAAATGGCGGTGCTGTTCAATTTGGCTTCTCGAGTGACTTGACTCCAATAAATTCCGTTTTCACCAACTCGACATTCAGATGAAACAGAGCCAACAAGCATGGTGGAGCTGTTGCAATCCAACAATTCCATCCGAGCCAACAGTGAAAGAGTTGTGCTCAACAGATGCAACTGGTGCAAAACGTTGTGAAATTAAAAATAACCCAGAAGTTGAAGATGAGAGAAACGTTGTTGTTAAAGTTAGTAAAACAAAATTCAATTACATTCAAGGTGAAAAAGGAGGCGCTATTCACTTAGAGAATTGTGGACTTGAGATGAAGGATAGTTGCAAGTTTATAGGATGCCTTTCAACAGCCGGTCCTGGCGGCGCTATTTACATACACAATCCAACCAATGTTCTCAATCCAGTTCGAATTGAAGGTCACTATTTCGAAGGCAATCAAGCGCCATTGAATGGAGGTGCAATCTACATCTATTCTTCATGGACAGAAAACATCGCAGCAATCACTAAGTGCAATTTCGTATCCAACAGTATTCAATCATCTGATGCAAGTGCATCAGGCTGCGCAATCTACTTTAAGGCGATGAAAGGAGTCGTCATTAAATGCAAGTTTACGAAGAATTATCCATTTAATGAGAATTGGCAGCGATTTCACAAATGATGAAGTTGGCTCACTTGTCCAATTTGAAGCTAAGAAGAATGTTTTAACTGTCTCTGATTGCTCATTTGAAATTGGAAAGAATTCTTTGTCTTCAATCTTCTTCAAAGGTGGACGAAGAGGTCCTTCTTTGGATGTTAAAAATTGCTTTTTTGTTGGCAAATTGAACAAAGGCGCTCATCACATTGACGGCGAGTTGGTGGAGGAAAAAACACCACAAATGATCCTCAAATCATGCAAGTTCTCCTCTGGCGCTCTTGGAGCTGTCAGCAAGAATTTATTGGTATCAGTTAATGCAAGCGGACAAGTTTTCTGTTACAGTGAGAGAAGTAAATGTTCGCTTAAGATGATTGCTGCTGTTTCTCTGACTTCTCTTGTAGTCATTGTTGCGATCATTGTAGGTGTCATTAAGAAGGTAAGAAGTACTGATCAAAACAATCAAAAAGAAGATCAAATTGATCAAAAAATGAATATTTAAAATAATTATTAATTCATAATAGTAAATAAAAAAAAAATTATTATTTATTTATTTATTTATTGAGTTCTATAAAAATCTTAATAAACTCATAACAAACCCATTTTCTAGGTTATTTGCTCTGTAATATAAGATTTACTTTTAATTATTCTTGAAATATATAAAAGCAAATCAATTCATGGTATTAAATCAACAATTTAGATTCATCAATTGCTGTCTTTATGCTATCATATAAGCAACCATAACTTTTTACTGATCTCAGTTTTCTTTGATCAATAGCAAATACTTCTTCTTTATCTTCAAGGACAATATCAGCACCATCAACATCATCAAAAACGTACTTGAATGAACTAAGATGTTCGTTGCACATTGGGCAGTTGTAGTTCATTTCATAGCTCTTTGAAGCGCATTCGTAGCACATGCAGAAGTGTCCGCAAGGAAGTGAAATTGTGTTTGGCTTTTTCTCAAGGCAAATTGAACAAACGTCTTCTATATAAATTTTGTGAACTTCTTTGACTGGCGAGTCACAAAGTGGGCATTTTGAAATATCTTTGCAATCATCACAAATGAGGTGACCGCATGGACAAATGACGTTGGGTTTATCGTCCTTAGTCATGTGCTTATGGCATGCAGAGCAAACAAAATCGCAAGACTTATTTTCGGCATTTTTAATAATTTTAGACATTTTCTGAATTTTCAGAGGAAGGATCATTTCATTATTTACAAATTCTTCTGGATCTTTCATCTTTGTTATATCAGGTGGTATTTCATATGTTGGAGATCTCCAGGATCGGATATGGACATGTTCATGGCAGCACAAATCGTCATCATCATCATCATTTTCATTATTTTTATTATTATTTTCGTCTTGAACTTTTTGAATGCTTTTTTGTTCGCATGTTGCGGTATTTGAATGATGAATAATAAGTTTTTGATTCCCTGGATTTATGTTGGAATAAGTGACATATGATCCTCCAAATGCGTTGATAATGTTCTTTTTAATATTATAAAACCTGCAATTTTCAATGTGGACACGGGCTGAATCTGATATTGAGAAACAATTTGTTTCACATTTATCAAAAGTACAATTTATAAACATTGGAGTGCAACAACTCTTGCAGATAACACAAAATGTATTTTTATTAGATAAGAGGGAACAATTATAAAATACTGGATTTGCATTTCTTCCAATAACAGCAATTGTTGGATGTTCAGTGTTTATTATTTCGCAATTATAGAAATATCCATCAGAATTTTCTATATTGATGGCGTTTCCATTTGTACCTGAAATTTTTACATTTTTAGCTTTTACATGAGAATTGTTAATGGCTCTGATTGAAGTATTATTTGGATTTTCAATAATTACGCCATCATCAAGGAAAATTGATGAGTTTTCAGCTATTGTAGCAGCTCCTTTTTCACAATTAATGAACTTGGTATCTTTCAAATATATTTTTGATGAATCTTTGGCAAAAAGAGCTTTTCCTTGAATTGAATTAAATTCGCAATCAAACATTTGACATTTACTATTTTTGGTTGCAAAAACTGAAATATTCCTATCATTTCTGAATTTACATTGATAAAATTCTGCAAATGAATCATCCATAATAAAACATGATATTTTATTATCATCAAAAGTGCAATTTTCAAATCTGACTGAAGAGAAGTTTCTAACAATAACAGAAACTCTTTGTGCTTTTGTAAAATGGCAATGGTTAAATATAGCTTTTGAATTGGCGAATATTTCTATTGCACTTTCTGTTTTTTCTAAATCTTGAGCTTGGAATGATGAATAAGAAGATGATAATACTGATTTGGCTGTTAATTGTATTTTGCATAAAAGGTTAACATAATCTAAAAATACTGTTGTGCCGCTAATAGTTAGCCATTCAATTATAAAATTATTATCTGAAATGTATTTTTCTTCTTCATTGCTTGATTCTTGATCAAAAAAGTGTTCTTTTAATTTTAATAAGAATTGCTTCTGTTGTTCAGTTTGATAATCCTTAGAATGGAGAATATCTGTAAATTTACGGAAAAACTGAGGACTATTTATTAATTTTTCTAAATTTTCTTGTAGATAGAATTTTGCTTTTGGACTATCTTCTTTTATAATAAAGAAGGGAGGTCTTTCCAATTCATGGTAGTCATGTTGTTTTCCATTATTCATTCAAAAAAATGAAGCAAATTTGGAATATTTGTCTTAAATTTTTTATAAAATTTTTATAAAATTTTGTCCTACACCAGCTTCAAAATTTTTGAATTAAAATTTTAACAAATAAAATGATTTTGCAAATTAAAATACGTTTGGTTTTTGAATGAAAAAATTTTATAATTTGAATACATCCTTTCAATCGAATTAGATTATCCGAAAAGTTAAGAACAAAATTTTCAAAAATTATTACATTTAGGATCTATCCAGAAAAAATCTCCCCCAATGCTATTGATGGTTAATGAACATAATTTTTGGAATGATATAGCTATCATATATGAATTTCTTTTATCAGTTGCGAAGCAAAATTTAATAAATATTTATTAAATATTTGGAGTTTTTTGGCTATAGGCCAGAAATCATCTCCAATACTATTGATGGTTTATCTGCATATTTTTTTGGAAAGATATTTTTTTTTCTCAAAACCCAAAAAAAAATATACAACAATTCAACAAAAAGGATCAGTTAATAATATTGGGGAGATAGTAATGTTTTCAATTGATTATAACTGTCGAAAAAATTATTTTTTTCACAAAAATAATGATTGCACTTTCCAAACAGTTAAGTGACAACATAAAATGAAAATTTTCACTTTTCTGAGTTCATCCCAAAAATTCTGAATTTTTATGGGAATTATGAAATGGAAAAACTAACTTTTTGAAAGTTTATTTTCAATTTTTATTTTTAGTTTCTTTATCAAAAAGTTCTATTTTATTTACGTTTTCTTTCAAAAAGTGAATTTTTCTGTAAATTTTTAACAACAAAACTTTATGTTGAAAAATTCCAATTACTGTAATAAATTATTGTGTTTAAGGTAAAAATGTCATACGTTAAGCAACCGCTTTAATTTTTTGACACTATTTATTGAGACATGTTAAGTAAAATCATTTTCTTTTCTTTTTTTTTTGTTTTTCATTAAAGAATACATTTTTTATTAACAAATCCTTTTAATTCCACTCCCAAAAAAGCCCAATTTGTTTTGATTTCATTGAATTTGCTGATTATGTGAACATAAATCAATTTAGTATTTTATATTTTCCAATTATATCTCATCAAAAAAAATTTGTTATATTATTGATGGAGACAAATTGGTAAGGAGTTTTCATCGCACATATGACAGAATTTCTCTTTGTTTACAATTTTTTACAAAAAATATTATTTAATATTACGAAAACGATAAAAAAATTGATTTTAATGGCAAAGTAGCATTTTTCATTGAAATAAAATCAATATTTTATAAGAAGAAACGAATCTTATCAAACCCTTTGGAAATTTATTTATTCCATTACTATTTTTTTTAATAATTCAATGAAATTTTTATGATAATTATTGATATTATATTTTGAAATTAAATATAAATTACATAATCTTTCTCTTCTTTATAATAATTCGAATATAAATCTAAAACTCTTTTTTGTTCAAATGTTAATTGAAAAAGTTGATAAACTAATTTATAATTGAAAAATTCAATTATAAAAATTTTCACTTCGCAATTATAATTTTTGTTTAATTTTCCATATTTTTCTCAAAAAAATTGGATTATAAATAAATATATTATTATTTTAAATCTTTAGGTAATTTTGATCGTGATTTCAATGCATTCAAAATTGAATTCTCTTAGATTGACGACTTCACCTTTTTTAAAAAAATTGAATTCTCTTAGATTGACGACTTCACCTCTTCAGAAAAAAAAATTAACCTTTTTTTCTCCTTAAACCGTCAAAAAAATTAATATTTTAGCTTTATCTCAATAAATCCTAGATAGATCATCCAATTAACGAGATATATCATGTAAAATAAAATATATAAAACGGTAAAATCATTACAGGAAAATGTATCGAAGGGATTAGAAATTATTTGGAAATTATTGAAATATCGATTTTTGATTTTTCGTATCTCCACATATTCTTAATTAATTAAATATATTTTTATTTTATAAACAAACAAATATAATAATATAGAAAAATATAAGTTCAAAAATATAAAAATAATATTTTAATCACCACTTTACTAGGGTTTTTAAATTTTTCAAAAAGTAAAGATTAAAAATTCTAATTTCTTATGTAATGAACAAAACAGGTTGTAAATAGTATCAAACAATTATACATATGATAAGGAATTAAAATATGCTATTAAAATTTTAGTAAGTCTTAAAATCACCAACTTTTTGCTTTCAACAAATTGAAAGAAAAGAGTTTGTATACCTTTGTATAGTAACGGCAAAAATATAAAATTGCTTTATTTTTTAAATATATATTGTAATTAATGTATTATTAAATATTGAATATAATATTGTCTGGTTTTAATCGATAAATGCATCGGTAAACAAAAAAATTTTTTTGTGAAAAATAATTACAATAAATAAGAGGCATATCAACCAAAAAAAAGCTCTCAAAAAGTGAAAGTAGAAAATAAGATAAGTCCAATTATAAAAGATTAATATAAAAAAGAAGAATGTATTTATGATCTCTGGAATCCAATTATTTAGTCTGTACAATAAAAATTAATAGTTTTTAGGTAAAAAACATCAATTTTGATTTTTTATTTTATCCACTCTATAGAAATATAAGATCCAAGATTCTTTACATTTATAACTTAATAATATTAACAAATTACTAATGGTTTTTATGATTACTCTATACGTTCTTTAAATATCTAAACATAAAACGTCTTATTTTCAAATAACTGTGATACTAATCATATTTCATTTTTTAATCAAAATAAAACAGCCATTTTAATAATTATATTGGAATTTTCTTTTATACGTTTCAATATACACTAATATTATATTTTCAATTCAATTGATAGTTCATTGAAAAAATAAATTATAATTAGTGCTCAAAATATGATTTTTAGAGGATTTATAGAACTTATGATAAATTCATTTCATTTTACTATAAAATTATAAAAAAAATTTTGAAATAAATCATTTTTTATTTTTACCGATCGAACTTTTTCAAATATTTATATTTTAAATAAATATTTGAGAATATTAGAGCAGAGATTTATTTTGTTGATTAATAAAAATTATATACTTCTTTATTAAAAATCAAATAATGATTTTACCTACTTTATAAAATCAAAATAAAATATTTTAAAATATTTGTTTTAAATTTTTTGTGATATGCAAATATAATTACTTTTATAAATTTATAATTAATATCTAAGTATATTTATATCATAAAATTAATTTTTGAAAATTCAGTTTCCAAGTTATAAGTAAAACTTATTTATTCTTCTCAAATTGAAAGAATATTCAATTAACCATCTCTCAAATTGAAAAGCTATTCAATAAAAATTCTCTCAAATTGAAATGGTATTCAATCTTGATCTTATCAAAAATGAAAGAGAATTCATTTTTCAATATATCAAATTTGAATATATCTACTTTTTGAATTGAAGATATTGAGTTAAAAATGATGATTTGAATGAAAACTAAAAACTGTATAGAAGTTTTCGTTTGCTCAAGAGGAAAAGTTTTAATATACATCATTTAAATCTTATATTATCATTTTCAAAAAAATTTATCGAGTAGAATTTTGGTTGACATGCCTCTAATAAATATTCAATTTAATAAAAATATTTTTTTTTTATATCTTTTTATTATATTGTTTTTTCGATATATTTTATATATTTATATTATTATGTTAAATTTGTTATATTATTTATTATTTCTTTAACTTTTAACAAGATAGCCGCTTTTTGAGCTACGCTCAAAAAGTGTCTTTCTCAAATTTATAAATAAAGTCAATTTACAAATTATTTTTTCGCCAACAGGTATTCCAATTGGAAGAACAATCGAATGAAATATTTGAATGGATAAGTAGAATAGTTAAGGGGGGCTACGCTAAAAACGCTCCGCCCTCCCTTAACAACGTTTTAGGACCCCTTTCTGGACCCTCAAAACCACGAAAAAACCCTATCTGGGACCCTCTAGAAGCACTACTTTTGACCCCTTCCAGAGTACTCCAGAACCCCTGTTTTTCGCTATTCTGGGACCCCCTGGAACATATATGATGACCCCTATAACTATATAGCTACAGAGCTTTGTAAACACTCTTCCACGGACTCTAAAACCATGAAAAAACCCTATCTGGGACCCTCTATAAACACTACTTCTGACCCCTTCCACAAGCTCCAAAACCACGAAAAAACCCTATCTGGGACCCTCTAAAAACACTATTTTTGAGATCTCTAAAAATAACCCCAAACGTAATTTAAATAATTTTTTTATCCGCTACATATAATTATAATATGACTACAGAAATTCAATTCCACCTCGAATCAATCGTTGATGAATTCTATGATTATATAGATGAACTCGATAAGATTCACTGTGTTGATGATATCATGGAATCACTTCATGAAACCTTGATCCCAATGAATCTTGATAGAGATTTCAACGTATATAACATCCTCACGTATTACGACATCGATGATCTAGACGATCTCGATGATATCTTCAACGCTCCATACTATGATGATGGAGCTGTAGACTTAAAGATAGAGACTATCGACAGATGTATTCATTTATTGATGATGAAAGAAGATTTCCATCGTGAAGATGAATCGGACGAACCCCTTATCGATACGGACACAGATGAGTTCGCTGACGATGAAGAGTAAGGGAAGTTCTCGAAGAGTAAGTGATGTTTATTTTTGTTCATCTATGTATTTATTGTTAATGATTACTCTTCAAAAACATCAATTATTGATATCACTAAATAATTCTTGTTAGGCTAAAATAATTATTTTTTATTCTATTATAAATGAATAACAAACTATTGAGTAAGTTAAATAAATCCGAAATATTATCATTACCGGGGTTCAAAAGATATAAATCATGTGTAATGAGACAATTAATACCGTTATTGCGGGATAAGAAAAAAGAACTAGGTATCGATTTCAGAGGTGTTCGCGTTAATGATTATATTAAACGATTTAATGAAGTACGAGAATCTAATAAGAAACGTAAACAAAATAAAATATCTCGTCAAGTGAAAGCTCTGTTCGACCGTTCATTTATGAACATCGATACCGGATACACATCATCCAAAACCGAAGAGAGACGTCGTTATGAAGAGAACGTTCAAGATAAATCTGAATATCAGTCTGAGATGAAACGAATGATGACGGCTGTTAATAAACATGAGTCATTCGAAATCGACATCAATGATAATAGTGAGAAACAATACGCGTTTACTCAGGTATTACGAAATATTCGTAAGATGAAATCAAGTGAATGGAAACCTCTTGTATATGGATATGATATGAATGGATCTGGTAGAGTGTTTCATTTGAATCAAGAATCGAATCTAGAAGAGTTAATACGATGTATCCTCGGTGAAATAACAGTTGAAGAATATAGTTCTGATTGCGGTAATCCCCATTTAGTCGGCTGGGATTACGTTCCAGTTAGATTCGAAGTGAAGTTCATTAAGATGACTAAGAATGAGAAGACGGGTAAGACTGAGTTCATTGAGAAGGTCGATGGTGAAGAAGTCGTACTCGAATCTGTTGATGATTTCCGTGATGTTCCTGATAGTGGTTTCTTCCCTTATATCAATCTCATTGAATCATTAGACTTATCGAGATATCAGATATATAACTCTATCGATAAGAAGAATTATCGAGATAACTGTTTTGTACATGCGTGTGTTCAGTCATGTGTATTCAATGATGAAGAACTTTATAAGTTACGTTCTATAATGTTAACTCGAAATATACCAAACAAGAAGATATTAGAGATAGCGATCTTAATGAAGTGTCACTTCGTTGTATATAAGTTCGATGATAAGAGAGACTCTCGACACCAGAGAAGAGATTCAGTAGATACTCGAAAGAACTCTAAAGTTGTATCCGATAGAGTTGTTCAATTATTAACATATAAAGATCATTTCATGATCGATATGAACGAGAAGGTACCTATCACTAAGTACTATATCGAACATAAAGATGAATTAGATTCTAAATATTCAGATATGGATCCTAAACAACGTCAATTAATTAAGAATAACAAGGGAGATACAGATGAAGGTACTGGACTTACCACCGTTCTTAAAACGATGTTCGAACATGGATACTTTAGAGAAATCAATCAATGTGAACAAGGTGTATTAAGTACTTGTGAGTTTGATAATCATTTGAACGACTACAATGATCTCTCATATGATGAAGAATCATGTTGTAAACCAGAGTCGATAGATCTCAAGAAGATCACCGAATGGTCTCATATATACTACGCTGATTATGAGACTAATGTAACTGAAGGTAAACATAAACCCTATCTATGTTGTCGATGTGATGATGAACATGTTAAACCATTCACAGGTGATCATCTTACGAGTAACTTCTTGAATTCACTCGAGACGAATTCGTTAACATACTTTCATAACTTGAAGTACGATGGGTGTTTCTTTATAAATGAACCTGGTTGGGAGGTTCAAATAACTCAACGTTCTGGAACTCTATTACAGGTCGTCATGGATCAATATAAGATGATCGAAGTTAAAGATCCGAAAACCAAAGAACCTGTTATCGATCCGAAAACCGAGAAACCAAAGATGAAGAAGATTAGGTCTAAACATTTAACATTCAGAAACAGTTATTCAATCATTCCATCTTCATTATCTAAATTCGATGACATGTTTAAACTAAAGGTTCATAAAGAGATCATAGCGTATAAGATATATACTACTAAGAATATGAAGCGTAAATGGATCCCTTTTGATGAATTCTATGATCAATACGTTGTCGAGAATATCGATAAGAAGACATCAGATGAACTCAATAAAGATCGAGACCAACTACTTCGTAATGCTCGATTCGCGAAAGCGTATAAAGAAGATACCAAAGAAATAGAGATCATGAAGTACGCGGAGTTCTATTGTAAGAAAGATTGTGTTACATTGATGGATGGAATGAAGAAATTCAATAACGATTTATCCGAGGTATTTAAGAAGACTGATAAATCTTGGATCGGTATTCATCAATTCATATCTATCTCGGCTGTTGGTTATGATTTCGCTCGTATATATGGATGTTTCGATGGATGTTATCAATTATCTGGTAAACCACAGAACTTCATTCAACGTTGTGTATCTGGAGGTAGAACCATGACAGCTGATAACGTAAAACAATATATTGTTGATAGAATCCAAGACTTTGATGCGGTCAGTTTATATCCATCAGCGATGTCAATCATGGATGGTGTTCCTAAAGGTAAACCTAAAGTGATCCCAGATAATTGTACTCATGAACAGTTAATGAAATACGATACATTCTTTATCGAAATCAACATCAAGAGTCTCTCATGTAAGTCAAATCATCCTTATAGATTCGGTCATGTATTCAAACATAACGAAGCTGGATCAAAAATATACTGTAATGAACCAGTCGATCACTACTATGTTGATAAGATTACCTTAATGGACTTAATCGAATTCTATGATATCGAGTATGAATTCATTCGCGGATATTACTTCGATGATGGTTTCAATAATAAAATCAATGAGTTCATCAAAACGTTATTCGATTTGAGATTAAAGTATAAGAATGAAGAGAATCCACTCGAGAAGACGATTAAACTATTACTCAACTCTATCTACGGTAAATCAATATTGAAACCTATGACTGATGAGATCAAAGTTGTTGATCAGAAGAAGCTCATTCCTTACTTATATCGTAACTATAACTTCATCAAAGAAGTTTCGTTTAATTTGAATACCAAATGTTTCGTTAAGAAGATCAAACCTATCAACAATCATTTCAATCTTCCCCAATTCGGTGCGTCAGTGTTATCATGGAGTAAACACATCATGAATCAAGTTATGAGTACAGCTGAACAGAATAATATAGACATATACTATCAAGATACTGACTCGTTACACTTGAAAGAGTGTGATGTCCCTATATTAGCTGAGATTTATAAAGAGAAGTACGGTAAAGATCTTATCGGTAAACAGATGACTCAGTTCCATTGTGATTTCGATAAATTTGATGGGGCTGTCGGTCAAATACATTCTCGAAAGTTGATCGCGTTAGGTAAGAAATCATATCTCGATATACTCGTCGATGAAACCGGAATGGAAGGTTATCATATACGTATGAAGGGCGTACCAAAACAATGTGTACTCAATAAATGTAAGCGAATGGATATTACAGTGGAAGAACTATATGAACGTATGTATCGTGGAGAATCAATCACATTTGATCTCACTGATGGATCAAACTGTTTCAAGAAAACTAAGTGTTTCCAACAAGTAACTCTAAAACAATTTATTCGTAAAGTTCAATTCTAAAACCAATTATTTTTATGTAAATCAAATGGAAAGATACTTCATAAATGATATAGAAGTACACTTCGTTGATATACCTGGATTCAATGGTAAATATATGATCTCTGTCGAAGAACCATATCTCGTTATAGAAAAATCACCTATACGTATCCTTGATAAGTGGTATAACAGTTTGGGAGAGATCTCTGTATTACTCAATGGAAAACTATATATCGTTGACGAACTACTTGAATTAATTAATTAAATCAATATTTTTATTTGACTGAAACAATGTCTGTGAAACAATTCGTCGAGAAATTAAACCTCAAAAACAACAACACTAACAAACTCATCGTATATCTCGATAGTAAGATATATCCCAACGAGTTCGGTATCAGTGTACGTCCGTTACTAGTTAAATATGGATCCACCATCATCGATATGAAACAACTGATTGAGATCTTCGATAAAGTCCCATACATCACCGTTAAAGAGAATCGTTATCGATCTGTATATAGAGATCCTATGATAATGACGATTGACTTGACCCTTAAAGAATATAAAGATAACACATACTATGAATATTACATCGATAAGTTATGTTTACGAAACGAATTGAAGAGATATGAGAAGATCTATACTAAAGCTCATGAAGTCATCACTGAATATAAACAGACGATCACTAAGAGTCAATCAGTTGATGATTTCCGTGAGATAGATAAAGATGACGATGAATGTATCTAAATCGAGACTATATGGATTGAGTTTATTTTTGATTCCTGGATCTAAAAAATGATTTATTTTTTGGCAAAAACCAACCGTCTACGTGGGATGCGTCATGCATTCGATATGAGATGATACGTACCCGGGATCCACGGAGTGGACTTTGCATGCAAATGATACCACCCCATAAAGAGAAACACTGCATCCACTATGGCTGGGGAAAGAACGAATCTTTCATTACAAGAGGATTACATTTGTCGACAAATGCCCGTATTACCCCATAATCCACAAGTAATAGCTTACCCAAGGTGTTTAGTTCGCTTGGGCTCTATCACAAATATGGACCGGAAATAATACGAAAAATCGGTACTGAGGAGAATCGAACCAGTGTTCCGGACCACCGATTCATGACTCTACGACTGTACCCGTTAACGTTAACAAAGAAATGGGTCCATATAGGTACTTATTTATAAGAGGCTGTCACTTTTTCTAGCCTGTAGACGCTATCTCACGATAGGAGGCACTTAGAGCGGTTTTGACGATAGATTTGGGATATCGTTTTCGACGGTTATGAGGTCAATTTATTTGACCTTAACCGCCATGGTTAATTTATTTGACCTTCCTGAGATATATAAAAATATGGGATTTTGGTATCGATTTTCAGAAGATCATATCTCAATGAATACTCAACCGATCGAGACGTTCTATATATCAAATTAAAGCGCAGATCATGAAGAATCTAACGAGCTCTATGAGGCGACTATGGGAATTCCCATACTCGAAATATCACTGACGAAAACCATGAAATTTCATATGTTACGACCATCTAGAACGATATATTGATAATCGAATATTCATGATGATATATAGCGAAAATCGGCTGTTACGAGCCTCTCAGCTCTAGTGCGGAAATTTCCGCACTAGAAATATCATTAATGAAAACCATGGATTTTCCCTATCTACGACCATTGTGGAGCGTTTCATGAAATAACCTCAAAACCACAGATACAGGTGTTGATAAAAAATCAAATATATAGATCCTAAATCGACTATGGGAATTCCCATACTCGAAATATCACTGATGAAAACCACTATTTTTGAAATCTCTATAAATAACCTCAAACTATATTTAATCGAATATTTTTCCGTGAATTCAAATATGTCTACAATTATTCGTGAACCAATCAACTGTGATTATGAATACATTCAATATAACAAGAAATTACGAATCGTTCATTCCATCGATGATGATATGTATCAAGTGAATTCTATTATCAAAGCGTGTAATTCAAATAAGTTATCAGCTGATTGGTATCGTAATAAAGAAACTCAATCGTTGATAGAAGCGTTTGAACATGATAGAGATTTAATGGGATCATTACCGGTTGATAACAGAATCAATACACCTAATGGATTACGTGGTTTATATGTTCATAGATTACTCGTTAACGATGTAGCTCGATGGGCTTCACCGCGATATGCTCTCCAGATATATAAACTCCTTGATCAGATGGCGACAGCTGAACGTGAAGAAATGGAATCAACGATTCAACATCAACGACCACGTATGGTACCAAAGAATCACGAACATGATTACAGATATCTCATCTGGAAAGAACCTGTTTCGAGTAACTCAAACAGAGTTATATTACATCTAGTTCGTCGTAGTAAATCAACATTCGATCAAGTCCGTAAACACTATGAAGATGAATCTGAAAGGTGGTTTTATCGAGACAACCTTCCGATATCAATGTCAGTGAATAAAGATATTAAAGAGATCATAAAACAAATAGTTCCTATTGGTGAATATGAAATGAATGGATGTGACATCAGATTACATTCTAAGTATCTTGTTCAGCTCTATGAATCAATTAGTGAATACTTCAATCATTTTCAAAAGTAAGTGTTATTCGTATTATATTTTTATTTTTTAATTCGTTCCCAAATAAATGACTATTTCAAACGGAAACATCGAGAATCGAATCAACACCGAACTCTTCAACGAAACTGAAGTAATCAAATCATTAAGATCCAAACAATCGGATGAAGAACTCCTTAATGAAGTTACTACCGAAACACTCCTTGCGGAAGTTACTCCACAGAAATCAAACCGTGGACGTAAGCGTAAGTATCAAACTGATGAAGAACGTGTACTCGCTCGTAGAGCTCAACAGAAAGCGTATCGTGAACGTAAGAAACAAGAGTTACTTGAATTACGAGCATTGAAAGCTCAACTCGAATCTAAAAACAAATCAAACGAGTAAATCCATTAATGTAATTTCATTTTTGGATTATCACATGGTTTAACTTTAATGGTAACGAACATCGGACTGGCTAACACTACTGGTTGATACTGGAAGTCGACTAGTTGTAGATCGATTTGTTTGAATGAATCTATGTTAACGATATTTTTGATTGGTTTACCATAGGTTTCGAAGTTCTGGATGATTGGTGTATCTGTGTCGATGATATGATCGATACTTGCTATGACTGATGGTGTGTATTCTATGTCACCGATATTAGATTGAATAGCTTGACCCTGTTTCGATACCAAATATAGTTTATTCGCATAGTCTCTAATAGGTCTCTCAGCTATAATCAATTCATTAGCTGGATATACCTTATTGAGTTTCATGTTGTATAGTCCAGTGACTAATCCAGCGCGATGATCAATTCGTGTGAATTTGAATTCATCCATTAACGGAGTAATCAGTGTTCGACCTCTACTTCCATCACCATCAGCGTTAACTCCGACATTGATATATCTTTCAGCACCATCCCATGTGAGTATACTATTAGCATCTTTCTTACTAACGTTGAACAGATCTAGACACTCCAATTTATGTTTTTGAGTGTCACCCCACTTATCTTCATATTCGAATTCGATTACATCATCTTCTGTCGTTATCAATAGATCTCTCGTGTTTATCGAAGCGACATGATATTCAATGTACTCACAATTCCATGGTATGTTAATGTTTGCTTGTAAATGACTGTAGTCCGGTCCGGTACTTTGTAATGATAACAGCATTTTATGTTAAATAAAATGATCACTCCATTAGCTGTGCGTGCAATGGCATTGAAAGATCGCGGTTACAAAATCAAAGTCAGAGACGATGAATTGAAGATCACCAAAGACAGTAAAGTTGATGATGTTCGTATCAATTGTATCTACACCAAGAACGAAATCGATGAGCTGATTAAAAACACCAAATCAGAGATTAATGATAACTCACTATTCGAACTCCGTGAATCCGATCAACTGTATCTATATAAACCGTCATTGATTACTCAATCAAGTAAGTACTATGAGATGATATGGAATATCGATTCGCTTATAAGCGAACTTCGTAAAACGAATCCGAACTATGAAATTCCATTACAGTTAGAATTCGAATTCAAAGACTATCTGTTTGGTCATACATGGTCATTGATATGGGATGGTCATTCATGGACCGGAAACAACGTCGTGAACCTATCATTCAATAAACAGTCAACCGTTAGAAACAACAATGGAAGTCCAGCGATAGTAGTTCGTCACAATGATTACATCGCTAAATGGATCCGCTGTTTCGTAGATACCGTCAAAGACTCAGACAACTATGCTACTATACTATCCAAATACGTTACAAACTGGAGAGTAATGTACGCTGATGGAACCATCATCAATGTATCTGATGATAACGTTAAACTCGGTGAATCACCTCATTACGACAACATCGATGTTCAACAATTCGGTGTTAAAGTATCTAACGACGTATCCAGTAAGAACATGTTGTACGTACTAGCTGATATCAATATCAACGGTTATGTAACTCCATTGAAGTGGGATCTGAACATAACTACTCCAATCAACCTTCATTATCTGAATACTCGTGACAACAACCCTGTTATAGAGTCATTCACGTACATCCGCGAAGTCAAACACTCGAACAAGTCTATTCCAGAAGAACATAATAACAAAGATATTCACATCTATATCGAGAAAGAGTATTTCGAACAGAAACCAGATACCGCTGATGAAACGTACAATCCATTCGATATCATGATCACTCAACAGTTCTATGAAGTCAAACCAGATCCACGTGAATGTACTACCATCACCACTGATAATAACATCTACTCATCGAAGATCATATGGGCTGATAACATCATGACTATGCGTAGAGATCTGAACGTAGTTGGTGGTACCGTTGACGTACTCGCATATGACTACTCAGTATTACGTGCTATCATCAATGGTATCCAAGAACAACTTCGATTACAAGCTGCGTATAACGAGTACATTGATTCTATTCGTAAAGGTTTAGCGATTGCTAGTGACATAATCACAATACTTTCAGGTGCAGTGAATATGGTTAAAGATCTATCAACTCTATCCATGACAGGTGAGAACATGAACATCAACACATATCGAACTGAAGACTTTACATTCCCTGGAATGGGTGGACCGAATGATGATTACCCCGGCGGTAAACAACCGATTAGTGGTAAATTCCTCCTCGATATGGATACTAGCGCTGCTGGTCAAGTACTGAAACGATTCATTCCAACACAGACAGAGATTCCAGCAGCTACATCATCGTTAACTGCTACTGATTTGGTACTAAACGCGATGAACTCGTTAACTCAGATCGGTACTACAACCACGACATTAATTGCTGGTGGTTTGACATTAGATCGAGTACCTGAAATGATTGATGGTGTAAGAGTTATTCAACAATCGATACAAACTATTACTGATTCAGTTCGCGAATTGCGTCGTAGATGGAGAGAACATAGAGATAACACCATTGTTGATCACACAGTCGAAAACACTGATTCTTTAGAACTTGGCGATGCCAATGAGATGGAACTAGATGACGAAACACCAACAACTAGATTAACTCATGATACAACCACTAACGCCGGTACTGGATTTGGTGATCATAATCTGGAATCATTATCGGATCTCACTGATGAAGAGTTGTTAGCGTTGAACTCATCTGATGTCCATGTTGATCAGATCGGTAATGATCTCATACTCATAACGAGTATAACTACTGGTGAAGTGGTTTATATCAGAAGACGTGATCATGTACAATCAATAACGACTCCAGAACGTATCAGATTCGATAGCAGACGTCGTGTAGATACCACCTCAACATGGTCTTATGATGGACGAACCGCGTTAGAAATAGAACAGATGTTATTGTCTGATCGAATCCTATTCGAGAATACACATCCTGAACTCCAATTCGTTAGAAACAGTGATGTAGATACCGGTGTTGATTGGACTGAAGTGAGAGATTCGAGTGGTAGAACCGTTACGATCATCGATGTAACCATGCTGACTCGTACATCAGTTGACGGTGATGGAATATCTATTCACGGAGTGAACTCTGCTGGGCAGATTAACAATCACGGATCATCCGTTAACGTTAACTCAGATGGTATTCACGTAAATGATGATACTCGTGAACTCATCGCTAATGAATACAATGTAGTGGTTGTCAATCACGAACTCACTCCAACGGATGATGCTGATGTAGTCATCCCTGGAACCACTATCACACTTGGCGATATCGAACAGATGGATTGGTTTCAACGTCATAGACTCGCTAATGAGATCCATGGATTAAGATTCAGAGATTCGCGAAGCGAACTTGGTTCAACCAACAATGATGATCACACAGAAGTGGTTTACAAAAACAATGTTATTGGAGTTATCGATCGACGACATATCAATCAAGTAACCATCAATGATAATCAAATCACTCTCACTAATCCCGATAATCAACTAACACTCACTGATCATGATATTCAATGGATGAGAGATCACGATGAACAACATCGATCAACATTACGTGGATTCATATCGAACATCAACAACCGATTAGAAGAGATCAACATGGATATGGAGTGGTTACTAGATCATCCGTCATTGACTGATCGTTATGTAGTCTGTAGAGGTTCACGTATATTGGTTCCGATAGTAGATGCTGTGTTGTATATACCCCGATCGATTCGTAAAGCTAGTGCTTATTCATTAGAGGGTGAATCCATACCAAATAAACTCAGTCTACAACCCCTTATCGATTGGTGTAAGAGTACTGAATCTGATATATCGATTCCAGATGATAGTAACGAAGCTGTATCATTGAACTCATGCGTCAACATATGTAAGACATTTCGTGATACTATTAAGGGTCCATTAGAGTTGTTATCGTATAAGATTCAAGAGGTTGAATCCAATCAACCATCTACTAGCGGAGATAGTGAATTCGATACCGTCGATGGTTATCCCGCATATTACGTCAAACATAGTGATATCACCACATACGAACCAACATCAACTGATTCAGTTCAAGATCCAGTCATCATCATGAAGATATCATTACCAAGTGAACTCAAGAGTAGGTTTACTACAACGGTTGATGTATTCAAGATTCATATGCGAAATCTATTGATATTGGATTGGCAAGGGAATGTATTGAACGATTTCATCATATCATTCGATAACGGCAAATTCATATGTCCAGAGTTGACTCATAACAAAGCTCGTGATTGCTACACATACTCGACTCGTGAACGTGATGATCCAGAGATCATGTTCGATAAAGACCTTAACATAGAACCATACTCATGGTATCTCAATGGTGACATGACCATTCATAACTTACTGAATGATGACTCATTAGTATCACGTAAACCAGTTATCAAATGCGATATCATCGATGCGAAGAACGCGCTGAGATTACAAGAATCTGATGTCTACTATTTCTATCGTCCGTCAATGATCACTTATGATGAACATGTTAAGTACATGGATACATTCGGAGACGAGATATTGGAGTATGAATGTGAGTGTTATAAGATGATTTATAAGATACCATCAACGTATGAGATACCAACTAATCTGACATTCAAGTTCAGTGAATACTGTTTCGGTAATAAATGGTCGTTAACGTGGGATGGTAATAAATGGATCGGTGATGATATTCAAGGTCGATTCCAGAGTAAGATCATCAGTAAGTGTCAGAAACGTGATCCGAAACCAGATAACTATGGTTCAACTGGTTGTATCATAGCTGTTAAACGAGATACATTGAATAGTAGAGCGATTCATGAAACAAACTCGAAAGGTCTAGCATATTCGTTACTTCGTACATGTATGCGTGATGATGGTGGTGTTTACGAACCGTATATCAAGTTCAAAGATGGTTCTGTCGTTAACGGATCTGATTATTCATTGAGTATTGGTTTCACATCAGCTGATTCATCAGTTAAGTTGGATGGATATGATCTCGCTTCAGTATCATGTACTATTGGTAATTACTCGACATCGAAGTTGAATATCAGTGATATCGAACAGTTATATCTCGATCTGGTTCTACCTGGACAAGAACTCGTTAATCGATTGTCTTTCACGATTGATGGTGATGAAGTTCATCGCAGTGGTTCCAACGACAATGGTTACGTTGATTTGAAAGGTGCATTGGATACAGTCGATAGAATCGGTTATGTATGGAGTATGCGATCGAAGAATGACACTGGTCGTGATATCACCTTATATCTACGTCATGACTATACTGATCCGATAGATGAAGTCAACTGGGATCCATCAACGAACGCGTTCGAGTATATCATTAAACAACAGTTCTATGAAGTATCACCGAATCCGAACGCATCTACAACACTGTATACTGATTTCAACATCACATCATCGAAGATCATCACAGCTGATAATATAACAACAATGAGATCGGATTTGAATCTAGTGACGAACAACGTTGATATAGTATCATACGACGTCAAAGAGGTGAAGAGTAAAGTCGATGCACTTAGTTCAGAAATGGTTGATCAACAATCGAAGACCAAGTATCTACAGAAAGAGGTTGACAAGATCGATATGAAAGCTAATGTTGGTATCGCGTTGGGTGTAGCTGGATGTGTACTAGGTGCTACTGGATTGGGTGTCGCTGGTAAAGCGTTGTCGTTCGCATCGAAAGGTGTTGCTAATACAGTCGGTCGTGAGTTGGTGAATACTGTTACGAAGGTTAGTGATGTTGGTGCTGATGTTGTTACAGACATGGCTGGTAAGTTGGTTGATGAGTTACCGGATATTGGTGCTGATATATTCTTCGGTGATATGGTGTCCGTACCGGTTAGTCGAATGATGAAATCGCGAACGGTGTTATCGAATACAGATAAACTGAATAAGATAATCGAATGGTGTGATCAAGAGTACGTACCAGTTGAAGACATGACGTTCACTGATGAACTAGATGATCCATCTAAAGTTGCTATGACGTTGACATCAACGATGGATATGTGTAAACGATTCAGACATACAATGAAACCGATGATCAAGACACTAGCACAGACAATGCAGTTATCGAGAGATGATGTCATTGATATTGTTGGTAAGATTGATGGTATAGACAAAAATATCCAACTCGTTGCGGAAGATATTATCACTGATGGATCGATTAGAGTTAAACTCATGGTAAGAACAATAAGTGAGTTCAATGATGTTGATTATGATGAACAGTATGTTTCGTTAACGATCACTAATGGTGTCATATCTGAATATGTTGGTACGGATACATTTCCATCAGCTACAATGGATGACTCTTCAACGCAGATCACTATATTGAATCCACAACACGTTCAAGTCACTGGTATCACGATTAAAGAGAACACATTGATCAGACACTTAGAGTTCACTACTAACGATATAGCGTATACGTGTGATGTAGATGCGTTACAAAAGAAGATAGATTCATTACATGATCAACTCGAACAGAATGATAAGTCATTGGCTACTACACTGAATGAGTTTCCGACTGTAGATGAAGTGAACACAGCGTTGGATACAGTTAAGAATGAATCTGATAGTAAGTATCGAAACAAAAATGATTTGATATATAAAGATGCTGTCGATGTACCTTTCGAAAATGTACAAGATAGTTCGGGATCATGGGAGGTCAAAATCAAATTGATCAGTGGAATTCGCCTTGTTGGAACAATATCAAATAACGATGGTTTTGTAAAAGAGTTTGATTATATGTTTGACTATGATGGTGATATTACTCCAGATGGAGATGTTAATGTCGCTTTTGAAATCGATGGAACCACTTATTACTTAACTTATTATAAAAGTGATAGTAATGGTCTGTGCTTTTATATCGATAACGGGGAAGACTATTTCGATACCAAATTAATATCAGCGGAAAGAATATTGAAACAAGATACAATAGCATTGAAAAGTGAGATTCCTGAACCTGTTGATTTGACCAATTATGCTACTATGAGTGATCTCGATGGATATGCGTTGAAGAGTGAGTTGAATAAATATGCTAAATCTCATCAAGATCTAGCCAAGTTAGTAGGTGATAATGTCGCTAAAATCGTAACAATGACCAATCAGATATCAAATCTACAACATGAGAATGAATCATTAAGAGCTAAGTTAGACGCGTTGATGAATAAATTAACACGAATCAAGTACACATTCAGTGTAGCGAATAGTAATATCATTCGTTATCAATTCGAGAAACAACTTGACGAATATGATGGAACACTCTATTTGACTTATAACGAAACCAGAGATAATGTTACCAGTGTAAACGAAATCAAAATCAGTATATCATTCAACGTTAATAATTCACCTAAGTTTGAATATCAATGTGAACCAACTAAGATCTGGTTAAACAATATTGAATTTCCATTAAGTGGTAGCAATTTCGTGATCAATGCAACAGCTAATTACATAATGATTAACTCGACATTCTTTACATCAAATGGTATCTTACTTGAAGATAACACTAAGAATGTAATACATTCATTGGCGTAACCAAAAATAGATGAATCGTTATTTTTGAACTCATCCGCCACCGATTCGCTGTCGCTCATACGACTACATACTTCAGACATAAGTGATATACATTGACGAGATCGTTGAACTCTTTGTTATAGACTTGTTTGAAGTCAGTGACTATCTCACCAGACTCAGTAACGATCTTAATAGCATCGATCTTCTGTATTGGTGATACTTTCGCGACACAACATCCAGGATTATCATCAGTGTATATCTCAACATCACCACCTGTAACTGATTTGATGATTGATGCTAGATCTTGTTGTGGAACGATGATAGTATGTTTACTGATGAGATTACTGATCAGAGCTTTATCTTGATCGAGTAGTATCTTCGCGTATGTTTCTAGAATGAGTGATCGGACATCAACTTTCTCTAACTCCGTTGACGGTGCATCATTAAATGTAATATCACGAGTGATAACTATATCTTCTTTACCATCATCACGTTTATTGATGAAGATGTTGTTATTGATATTGTTATTGGATTGCGATGCTGATGTCGGTTCGAGTGAAACATTTGCATTGACTCCAGTGTTGAGTGACCTCTTCTTAATCATTTATATTACAGTAAAATACGTGGAATCCGTTGATCAATACCCAAAGGGATAGTCCGTCTAGCGGATTTGACTTCGTCAGAGATTTGCATAGCAAATCAATACGAGTTAACATCATCTTTATAGAGTATCAACTGTTTAGCATTGACGCATCTACATGATTGATCAATCGCTACTAGATTCTCTTTCTTGTGAGTTGGTGGATGACGATATTCGGGTTTCGTTATCGGTGGAGTCGGCGTCGTGTGTTGTTTATGAGACATTACTTGAACTGATTTACCGGACATTTTCATGAAAAATAAACAAACCATTCGATTTAGATGAATTCACGTCGAAGTCCACGAATACCGATATTATGAAGCTTATGATTAATATCCCATAGTTTAACTTTATTCTCTTTAGTGACTCTGATTTTACGATATTGTTCGCCGTTATCGAACCATACTTCACCATCTTGATCCATGAAATAACCTTCAAACTCCCATCCCTTGTATAATATGATCGGTACTACATCAATTGGTAACTCGTCAACATACTCGAATTTGATATCTCCCCAACCAGTTCGATTGAGATCATTCATTCTACGAGTTTTCCAACATAGATTCTCGACATGATAATCGGTTCTGATTCGATTACGATGTTCGACTTCGACTTTGTTTTCAGGATCGTCATTCTCGATCCATTGTAAAGCTATGACAATGTGTTTGTAATATAAGCGACCATTGAGTTTGATTTGAATATACTTAGACTTTTGTTGTTCTCTTTCACTGATGATATAACCATTACTCTTACGTCTGATCTGATATGGATAGTCAGTATTGATTTCGTAATCATTGTCGACTTTCAATGTCTCCCAACTCATTTGAATTCATAGAAAAATAATCGATTAAATATAGAATGACCGTAATTTCATTTAACGACTCGTTACGTCATACTGTCCGATTTCAATAACGGGCGGCATACCATTTGGTTGAACATGAATGGATATGACAGTATCTTGTAACAATCCCATAATTGGAGGTGGTTTTGGACTGGCAGCAGCATAGAAACTATCTTCTGGAAGATCACAAACGATTTCGTAAGTGATTGGTGTATTACTGGTTTGACCTTGTTGGAATGTGTTATCGGTTTCAGTTGGAAGTCCGATAAAGAATGATGTAGTATCGTAACTAAAGTGTCTACGTGGTACATTCGGTTCTTCATCTTCAGTTCTGACGTACAACAATGATTGAACCACCTCTTTGTTGAACCCTGTTTGTTCACCGTTAACGTTCATAGCGTTCTGACATAGTTCGATGAACATTGGATCAGTACCATCAGTCGCGAATGGAATAGTTGGAACGACACCATAACCACCACATCGTAACTGGAAGTTCGTAAACTTAGGGTTCTTGAATACAGTGTGATGAGTTGATTCTAATGGGAATAAGAAGAAGATTGAATCGACAAATCTTGGAGTAATGGTTTGAGTGGTTGATCCATGACCGTTACCGAGACTCTTACTCATAGTCGTGAATGTCAATATCTGAGTTGGAAAGATGAGTTCTTGTTGAGTGTATCGTTGAACGAGTGATTGATATATATCATTATCGATACCAAAGTTGGGGATGACACTATACGCTTTATCAATCTCATAATTACGTTCAACTGTTATTCTACGAAGATCTGATTTTAATGTTGGATCTTCTATATCATTAAACATATATGCAGCATCACCGATTTGAACGAATTCAGATGTTATACCCTCCATTTTGAACTCTCTGTAGTTACCAATATCAGCAATCAACTCTTTAGATGGACCAACTGGACACCAAACCAAACCCTGTGTACCGAACATAACTTTGAGTTCGAATTTGCCAGCGAAAGCGGGTAGATACTTAATGTTACTGAGTGGTAAGAATCGGCGTAAATCGATCTTCAATGGTATGGTAACTTCATATATATCAGTTTCGGTAACAAGTTCTACGAACTCACCACAATGAGCTATATTAAATTTACGATTATATATATCTTTATGACGAACTTTAGAGTAGATATCGGATCGTTTAGAAGCTTCATTAGCACCACACGCTGTCAAGAATGACTCTTCTGGACCAAAGTTTTGAGTGTATATGGAGATACCGTTAGAGAGGATCTCATATTTTTCGACTGAATCCATAGCGTCTTTGAATCCAACCCATAATGTATTGAAATCATGACCATTTATTTTTTTCAGTGGACTGTTAATTGGATCACTCATGACTATTGTAATCTTCATCTGCGCTTTGATGAATCCGTTATAGATATCAGCTGTGTTATCACATGTCGGACTGATAATGAATGTCGTGAATGAACCAGCATGAATAGGTGCTGATGGACTGTACGAAGCTTGCGCATCGATAACGTACTTCTTGTTAGTGTCTGACATGGCTATAGCATTATCGACTATGTCGAAATAACTAGCCACTTGAGTATTTACTTCGGCTGATGTCTTGTGAAAGACTTCGTTGTTGAATGTCATTTACTTGACAGAAAAATATGATGGTTTAAGTCGACGGATTCATACTTAGCGTCGTATACGTGATCGAAATATGGGTTGTTCAATGACTGGTTCAGGTTCAGGTTCAACTGATTCAGGTTCAACTGGTTGTGGTGCAACTGGTTTCGATTCAACTGGTTCGGATTCAACTGACTCTGGAAACATTTCAGGTACATATCGACTACGAATACGCGATTTCGATAACTCTTTGTTGACGACATGTTTGATATACTGTTTCTGCTCTTTCTTGAATCTATCATTGCGGATCTCTTCACCGAGATTACGTAACTGTTCGAGTATTTCGAGATTAATCGTTGAATCTGGTCTAGTTGATGGTATAGTACTACTAGATGTTCGCGGTCTACGTTGTTTGATTACAGGTGGTGGTGTTGATTCAGTTTCAGACTCGACATCGTTAGTAACATCGACAGACTGTTTATCAACATCGACATCGACAGACTGTTTATCAACATCGTTATTGGTTTGATCTACTAATTTAGTCTCCCTCAACTTGACTATATATTTACCTTCTTTTTTAGTCGGAAACACTTCATATTCAGGATCTTCAATCCCTTGCAACCATCGTTGAATGATTTGATTTCGTTTCACTCCACGTACGTACTTAGAACTCATTTGATTTTAACAAAAATATCATCACTGACAATACTCACTTACGTTTGTTTTTACGAGTTTTGGATTTGCGTTTACTAGTTTTGATATATGGTACGGTTACGTCATGAGTATTAGTGTTATCGTGATATCGTGTTGGTAATGATCGCGGTCTAGTGACTTCGTTATACATAGTACCAGGTCCAGATACGATAACAGAATTACTCGATCTATACGCATTTGTTCGATCTATGCCACTCATTTATGATCCGTTAAATCCCCCGAAATGGAACGAATTTATGAGGTTTCTTTCGTGAATCAGCTGCAGCTTGTGCTGTTGATGATCCACCTTGTTTTAATTCGCCACGCGCGAACTGTTCACTGATCTTCACGAGCTTGTCTTTGACCGACCCCTTTGGCATGTGACTGAATATGTTTGCACCTGCTGATGTAATAGCACCTAACGTTGGATTGAATGCAGTAGCGAATGGTGTTATCGCATGTAACATAGTACCGATAGCTTTCGGATTATTCATAGCGAAGTTTTTAGCACCGATCAACCCCTTTTTGGTCGCATTCCATACTCTATGAGCGACGTTTTTAGCACCGATGAGCCCCTGATGGACATCACTTTTAAGTCTATTCCAACCGCTTGTAACGAAACTCTTGAATCCCATGATTTATTAATCATAAAAACAAACCAATTTATTGTTCAAAGTGTGATTCGTTGGCAGTGATATTGATGATAAACCGATCATGTTGACCCTTATGATTTAGATATTCGATTGTCGTTGACTTGGTATCGAGATTGTTTGGAGTCTGTTGTAACATCGATGTGAAATCTTCTTTACTGAAACCGCTATAGCATATGATATCAGTGGCCAATCGTTTAACATTCAGATGAACGAATCGTAATGTTTGAACAGCTATGATACAAGTCAGATTGAAGTGTCTCGTTTTCGTTAGTAACCGACATAGTTCACTGTTACCGTTCTTCAGTAACGGGGATCCAGCAGCGTCATCTAATACGAGTAACGTGTTGAACGGATACGATGCGGTCTGATACTGAACTAACTTGGATGCTATATATGCTATTCGATCTTCGATTTCCATTAACGAGTGTTTCTGGATGATTCTAGCCATTTCTTCATTAGTTTCAACCATTTTGGATAGCACATGTTTGACCATCGCATAGTATTTGAGTTTACGTCGTAGATGTCGTTTAAGATATGGAAGTAGATTCTCTTCTTTGATGTAATCGATAGGGGTCTTCACATTCTTGGATAGTACTTCAGCTGTTTTATCGAGTTTACCAGACGTGGAACAGAATATGATCTTACTGTAATACGGTTTCGAGAATAGTCGTTCAGTTATCATGATGTGTCGCCAGATCCAAAACGATTTACCAGCTCCCATCTTACCGATTAGAAAGTAGATACCATTTGACGAGAATGGATATTCAGGAGCGAGTGGTTTAATCAACGCCATTTCGATATCATGTTGATTCTTACGTAATGTGTCTTCGATTAGATCTTCAACTTTCTTGATTTGAGTCATTTATAGTAAGTTAAATGAACTTTCTTATTTGGTCGGGGATGGTATTTTGATTCATCCAGTATTGACGTTCCATTGTCGATAATTTAGTTGGATGACCTTCACGTAGATATTTCGATTTGATAGTATCTTTAACGGTTGAATCTTCATATGTGATCGTATATGTATCTCTCTTCTTGTTATAAGATCGAATCTCTTTAACGATACCGCGTTTACCATCTTTGATTGTTGTCGCTAGTGGAACGTTATCGGATGACTTCACGAGTTTATATCCCGGTACAGTATCTACAGATCCATCGATAGATCGAATTAGAAACTGATTACCATCTTTGGAATCGACGACGTAAGACTCTTTAGATAGATTCGAACGACGTTTCGTTAATGGACTCTTATCAAGAACTACTCTAACTAGATCACCAGGTTTGAAATGATATGGATTTACTTGACGTTCCATCTTATCGATATACTCTAACTCATCTTCATCTGTTATCTCATTCGGAGATTTATAATTAAGAGATCGATGTGGCATATCGTTATAGGATTCTACTAATGATAGTATATCAGTGTTTGGTTCATTAGCTTTCATATCACGAATGGTTCTCATGAATCTATTAATGATACCGAGTTTGTTATGATCGTTATCGGTCGTTGTTGTATATACAATATCATGTTCTCTCATGAAATCGAGTACGGATTTCGATAAGTATGATGCATCTTCATCTGATATGATAGACTTACACTCAGGTTCTGATTTGATGAACTCGGTTAATGATTTCAACACTTGTTTAGCACCTTTATTGATCATCTCATACGCATATGCTTTACGTGTGTTAACGTTAATGAACATCAAATAGTCTGGGTCACCAATACCTGTTGTCGACTTCGCGCCGCCAATGAACGTATCCATTTGAAACGCATGTTGAATCTTCGAATAGATATGCATGAACTTTGGTGGCGGAATATGTTGATCATGAACGACTTTGTTTTGAAGATAGTCTTTAGCTTCATCATCCGTGAAACCATATCTATTAGCGATTCTCTTGAATTTCGATAACGTATTGGTTGGATACTTAGAATAAACTTCATCAATGGTCTTGAACTTGATTCGGCTCATTTATAGCGGATTAAGAGTATAACAGTTTACGGTTTTGTAAGAACACCATGTCCATTGTGAACACAACATTATCATTGATCGGTAATGGAATCTTAATCTCGTTTTTATCGTAGAATTCAATCCAAAATGTTTCATCGCTATGGTTCAACTTATAATATTTGATCGGACAGAATGGTTCGTTAGTTCTACCAACAAGATAATGATTTGATTGAGTTGCAAATGAAGCTACAACTTCACACTCCAAATCAGTTAATATGTTCTTCAATATCAGTTCTGTCCGATAATGATATAGATCATATATATTGTTTTTGAATGGGTTAGACGATCCGATATTGAAGAAGTTAGCTGTATATGGATCGAATTTGATTTCATCATATTCACGTTGTTTAATAACATCTTCATCTATAGGTTCATTCCAATCTTCTTCTTCTTCACCAATATCAGGTTCTTCAGGTTCTTCATATGGAATTAATTTGTATTCATGGTTTAATCTATGTTTATGATAGTTATGACTACGATGTCTTTCATAAAAGTTACCATATGCGGATCTACGAAATTCAGAATCTGCTCTCGTGATCAATAAATCGACTTCTTTAAATACACCCAACCAGTCTGCATCTTTTGATCGTATTTTCAAGATATGTTGATTATTCTCAAACACATCTTCGACTATGACGTCTTCGCTTTGTAAATAAAACGGTATATGTTCACCGATTAATTCATCACTCTTAGCTAACATCGATTTATAATCATCTTTGATATCTTCTAATTGTTTTAGTAAAGTAGCTCGTTCATCTGGAGTTATCTTTCTATCCATGATCTTCTCTTTCAGATGATTATATAGATTATGATCATCAATAGCTTTTCGTATATGATTAACAATATCGATCCAATTATCATTTGATGTTACTTTGATACTTATTGGAATTTGATATACTCGTACATAATCATCCGGTAGATTATCCATAACTATTTCATCTTTTTCATCTTCTGATAACGTTTTACATACTTCTTTGTTAGCTCGTTCGAAACGATCAAATAATTTATCATATGCGTCAGAATCACACTTTCGAACATAAATGATAAAATTTAACCAACCCTCTCTCCATTTAACAGACATATGTCGAACACCGATTATTTTTTCACCGAGATTGGATGTTCTCCATTCAGCTGGATATTTAAAATAAATTCTGTTGAAGTGTTCATCGTTATCGGTATAATATTTAGTGATTCCGTAATCACCTTTAACTCTTACCGAATCAACTATAGAGTTATAAACCGTTTCGATTGGTAATGGAATGTGTTCATCTTCTGGGTTATCCCTTCTGTAACTCATTTAAGTAAACAAAAATAAACATCACTTACTCTTCGAGAACTTCCCTTACTCTTCATCGTCAGCGAACTCATCTGTGTCCGTATCGATAAGGGGTTCGTCCGATTCATCTTCACGATGGAAATCTTCTTTCATCATCAATAAATGAATACATCTGTCGATAGTCTCTATCTTTAAGTCTACAGCTCCATCATCATAGTATGGAGCGTTGAAGATATCATCGAGATCGTCTAGATCATCGATGTCGTAATACGTAAGGATGTTATATACATTGAAATCTCTATCGAGATTCATTGGGATCAAGGTTTCATGGAGTGATTCCATAATATCATCAACACAGTGAATCTTATCGAGTTCATCTATATAATCATAGAATTCATCAACGATTGATTCGAGGTGGAATTGAATTTCTGTAGTCATATTATAATTATATGTAGCGGATAAAAAAATTATTTAAATTACGTTTGGGGTTATTTTTAGAGATCTCAAAAATAGTGTTTCTAGAGGGTCCCAGATAGGGTTTTTTCGTGGTTTTGGGGGTCTCTGGAAGGGGTCAGAAGTAGTGTTTCTAGAAGGTCCCAGATAGGGTTTTTTCGTGGTTTTAGAGTCCGTGGAAGAGTGTTTACAAAGCTCTGTAGCTATATAGTTATAGGGGTCATCATATATGTTCCAGGGGGTCCCAGAATAGCGAAAAACAGGGGTTCTGGAGTACTCTGGAAGGGGTCAAAAGTAGTGCTTCTAGAGGGTCCCAGATAGGGTTTTTTCGTGGTTTTGAGGGTCCAGAAAGGGGTCCTAAAACGTTGTTAAGGGAGGGCGGAGCGTTTTTAGCGTAGCCCCCCTTAACTATTCTACTGGATATATCAGAAAAATTGAGAAGACTTGCACCTTGAACGACATGGAAAGGTTGTAATTGTGATTAAAAGATCGAAATAATTATTTAAATAAAATACCCAATGTGTCAACGTCATAAGGGAGTTTCCCCGATTGAATGCAATTCAATTTTTTAAATTGATGGATTTTATCTCTCAAAAAATTTGTATTCATCTAATACAAAATATAAAAAATAAATTTCTGTATTCTAGTAAACATAAATATTTATATAAATTTAAATATATTTTTTAGATGTATTTATAATTTTATCAAAATATAATAATAATCTTATTATTTTATTGATATAAAGTTCTTTTTGATATCAATATGAATAAAAAACAATTGTATATTTATATTGATGAATATTGAACTATTATTAAAATAAACAAAAATATGCTTTAAAATATATATTATTATTTATAATTATAATTTATATAAGTAAATTAAAATTTGCTATTTTGAGATAAAATTGTATGTTTCATAATTAATTGAATTATTTATCGATAGAAGAACGTTTATTTAAGATAAACTAAAGAAGTAAAAAACCTAATGAAGCACCAGTCGAGCTAGAAGATACAGAATCAACCAAAGAATTAGAAGAACCAGAATGAATTTAGATTACTGATGGGCCAGAAGGAGCCGAGTTAGTAATATACGGTAGGCCAATCCTTGAATCCGAAGATCACTGATAAAAGGAAGGACCCGAAGATCACTGATAAAGGGAAGGACTCGAAGATCACTGATAAAGGGAAGGACCCGAAGATCACTGATAAAGGGAAGGACCCGAAGATCACTGATAAAAGAAAGGACTCGAAGATCACTGATAAAGGGAAGGACCCAAAGATCACTGATAAAGGGAAGGACCCGAAGATCACTGATAAAAGAAAGCATCCGAAGATCACTGATAAAGGGAAGGACTCGAAGATCACTGATAAAGGGAAGGACCCGAAGATCACTGATAAAAGAAAGGACTCGAAGATCACTGATAAAGGGAAGGACTCGAAGATCACTGATAAAGGGAAGGACCCGAAGATCACTGATAAAAGGAAGGACCCGAAGATCACTGATAAAGGGAAGGACTCGAAGATCACTGATAAAGGGAAGGACCCGAAGATCACTGATAAAGGGAAGGACCCGAAGATCACTGATAAAAGAAAGGACTCGAAGATCACTGATAAAGGGAAGGACCCGAAGATCACTGATAAAGGGAAGGACCCAAAGATCACTGATAAAGGGAAGGACCCGAAGATCACTGATAAAAGAAAGCATCCGAAGATCACTGATAAAGGGAAGGACTCGAAGATCACTGATAAAGGGAAGGACCCGAAGATCACTGATAAAAGAAAGGACTCGAAGATCACTGATAAAAGAAAGCATCCAAAGATCACTGATAAAAGAAAGGACTCGAAGATCACTGATAATATTGATTTCATCTTCAAGAAATTCAATAAGAATTTGCTGAATTCTTTTCATTTTTTCAACAAAATCATCAATATTCATTCTATTCTTTAAAATGGTTTTATATTTACAAATATTTATATGAGTTCTCACAAAAAGTTGAATAACAAATATTTTCGAAAAAAAATAATATCTTATTGAATAACATATTTCTAAGTTATATGTATAAAAAAAATAATTATTTAAGCCTAATTATATTTAAAAATATCATTTTTATTATTATATAACAAACTCAAGATTATATCAAATAATTAATCATTTGAAGAGATTTTTCTAACCTAAATAGATAATACAACAATGTAATTCTTTATATTGTGTAGATGCATCATTACATATTTTTATCTAGCATTATTGCATTTTTGAGGAAATACTTGAAATGATTTACCAAAACAAAAACTGAATTTTTGGTTTTCTTCCAATATCAATTTGTTATCTTATGCTGATTAACATTTAATGATTTGAATTTATCAAACGTGAAAAATGATGGAGAAATGTTGGCTAATATTTAGCAATTTCAATGAGATAAAAAAGTAAATCACAAATTTGATGCTTTATATCAAAACAATACACTTATAAAAACAATTTTTAATAGCAAAGTGTAGTTTTATTCTTAGAGGACATAAGTGATATTTGATCATTTATCAAAAAAGTTTTTTAGTAAAAAAAAGTTTTCAGTGAGAATAGTTGGTCTCAACATGAATATACCAAATCCACAAAAATCTTTTTGACATTTTGCAAAATGATTGAAAAAAAAAACAATTTTTCTTCATATTTCACAAATTTTTTCTACTTCTTTCAAAAATATTGAGAGGGAAAAATTAATCGTTATTCAAAATTATTCAAATTTGAATTCAACAGAAATATTTAAATAAATTTATTATTTTTACATATAGAAATATTGTGAAGAACGATCAGATTTATTATTCAATCGGGGAAACTCCCTTATGACGTTGACACATTGGGTAATCGATTTTGATCATTTGATAATATTGATAGGAAAACTTGATTCAGAAATTGCATGTGAATCAGAAGAGTTTAACGAAAGATTAGAAAATAAATATTTATAGCTGGCATCTGGGAAATTAGTCTTTTATCTAAAAAAAAAATATTTTCTTTTATGATTCAATCAATTTATCCATCATCCAAAATTACAATAATAGTAGTATAAATTATTTCTTTTTATATAATTATGAAATCAATATCTCCTTTTCGTATCATTATAAAAATATTTTTAAAAATGAATAAATTGAAAAATTTAATTGAAATTTATTTGGAAATTTGAATTGACCAAAAATAATAATACAAAAATTCAATCTTCAAATAAACTCATAAAAGAAAAAATATGAAAAATAAAGTAATTTATAAAAAGGAATGAAATAATGAAGAGAAAATCGTATCTATAATTTTGTGAGAAATATAAAATTTTTAAAACACATTTATTTTTATATTGAATTTTTTTTCTCATAATCAACGGAATATATCTGAGCAATCCATATATTTCAGCCCCAAATATAAAATATTATAAGCTAATCAGCGTTTTTTAATATTTTTCAATACTTTACAAATGGACAACCGCTCTATTTATTTTTAATTATATAATAGATATTTACATTTGTTTTAATTATTAAAATTAAATTTATATTGCAAAGGTGATATTTATGTTTTTCTTCATGTTATTCTTTATTTTAGCATGCTAGTTTACTCTTGTGAGCATAAAATAATACATTATTACTATCATCAGCATTACTAAGGTTTGATTTTTATTTTGACATAAAAATTTATGCTATAACTCATATTCATTAAAATTACTCAAAATACATGAATGTATATCTCGTTGGTAAATTTTTAACGTACTCTTTCTCAATTTTTAACGTATGGCATTTTTACCTTAATAAAGTTCAATTAAAAAATAGAAAAATAGAAGATCAGATCATATATTCTTTTTTTTTTGTTTTGGCGTAAAATTTCAGCAACTTGTTTATCTTTAATCACAGCAGGCTCAAAATCATAATAGAGAAAAATATCATTGAAGTCAATTGGATCAATTTGAGCTTCATTTTCTGATGTAGAAGGAATATTTTCTTTTAAATTTTTAACGTACTCTTTCTCAATTTTTAACGTATGGCATTTTTACCTTAATAAAGTTCAATTAAAAAATAGAAAAATAGAAGAATAAAAATTGGTACACATTTTAATAATATAGATAAAAGAAAAAAAAAAAAAAATTATGCGAATTCAAAGCATTGAATTTGAACTATCTTAGATTGGTCAATACTTTCGGACATGATTGCCAATTTAGCAAAACTTCCATATTGCTTGTTTTGTCCAGCCAGCAAAATAATTTTTCTTGGCACTAAACGGTCGTCCAATTGCACTTCGAATAGCTGCTTCTTTTCGGTTATGTCCCAGCACTGGACTGTGTGGCTCTCCAGACCCACGAACATGAACAAGTGTCCCAAGTAATTTGCTGTTTCAATTGCCGACACTTTTTGCATTCTGAAATCGAATACTTGCTCAGGCAGTGTCTTATTCAAGTTCCAGATCTGTGCTGAACCGTCCAAGGATCCCGATATGAGGCTAAAACCGTAACTATTCAAAGCGGAGACCGTTAAGGTGTGAGATATCAGTCTAGCGACTTTTGAGTGCTGTTTATTAAAGATGTAGATGACTGGATATCCTTCTGAAGCAACCGCCAAATAACTGTTTTTTTCACCTTTATTAATGGCCTCAATTGAAATGATTTTCTTCCAGTTTTCATCGTCACGAACAGTGCTGGCTTGCTCGCCTTGGTTCCAGTCAACTTTGCCGATGTCAATTCCAGCTTGCTTGGCCATCTTAACGTTCTCCTCGGTGTCAATTGTGAGGTCATTCTTCTGGTCGATGTTGAGCTTCCAAAAGTAAAGATTCGAATTGACACCCAGAACAAGCTCGTCCTGCCAAACCGCAATGACACTTTTTTCATACTCTGGCTCTTCAAAGTAAAAAGTGCCACTGTTCTCAATTTTGATTTCTGAGTTAACTGATCGTTCGCCGTTATGTGAGAGGGTGATGTATTCATCAAGCCCTTCGATAATGAACTCCTTCACACGCTTGTCGCCGCACAAATAGAGTCGATTCTCTTCATTGCGACGATCAAAAAGCATTGAATTTATGGGACTGAAAAAACCTGTCTCAATTTCAGTCTGGCTGAATTGGAGAACATGAGCTTTTGTCGTTTGGTTGTAGAAGGAAAATACTGGCATAATGACCAAGTAATCTTCAACTGAAACTTCGTCTGGCTTCTCTTCTTCTTTCTTGTTTTCGCCGCTTTCTTCGCTCATTTCATTTGGGCTCTCTTGAGGTGCCTGCAAGATGTAGTTGATCAAGGTTGTCGCTTCAGGATTGTTGAATGTAATCGGGCTCGTCATCACATCGTCTAAATAGTCGCCTGCATAGAACGATAGAAGTTTTTCTGAGAGTGGAATTCCTCTGATTTTTCTGAACTGCGTAAAATTGATGATTTTGTTGGGAGTAAGAATATTTACGTTGTTAGGAGAGTCTATGTGAACAGTAGATTGATTCATGTAGTTCATTTCCATGGCAGATGTCCTTGACGGAATATATTCAATATTGATATTACCAATGTTGCAAAATGTCTTGTTCGAATTGGATGGGAGAAGATCAAGTATTTTTATAAATTTTTTTTCGGCTTCAATAAAGAATTCGTTTTTCTTCTTATTGGCAGTCAAAATAATATGTTGCTTATCAAAGCCTTGATCAACTTTGAAAACAGTTGGGGATATTAAGAGAGCATGATACAGGCTTTGAAGATCTTTTCTAATCTGGCTTTCGTATAGAGCAGGACTGGCATCATCCTTTTTTTCCCGCATTTCTGGTAATAGTCCGAACATATCTTGTTCGGTGTAAGTTTTTTCTTCGTTTTCAGGTAGTTGGTTTACTGATGATGCTAATAAAGCTTGGCGAGGAACTATATCAGTTGAGATTGATGAATCGCTTTTTAAAAATTGAACAAAGGACGGAAATGGAAAAGCAGAATTATTGGTTGAAAGTGAAGGCTGAAAACCTGTAATAATGCTGCTTGATGATGGATCATATGGAACACCTTCATAAGTATCGTTATAATATAGACTATAGGATGGAAGTTGTGATGGATCATGCTGAGATGGTGGCTGAAAAGGCTGCGATGGAATTGATTGCTGGGAAAAATAACTATTTATAACTGGAGGATTTGATGGAGTTTGTACTACAGCTTGAACTGGTTCTGGTTGAAGCTGTTGAGGCTGTACTGGTTGTAACGGGGGTGGTTGTTGAATCTGTTGAGGAAAAGGACTTAAAACTTGTATTGGCTGTTGCGGAGAAATTGTTTGAAGAGGAGGTAATTGTTGTTGTTGAGGAGATGCCATACACTGTTGAGGAGGAGATGGTAATTGCTTTTGAGGAGATGAAGCATTCTGATCTGTTTTTTCTGCGTTTTGTAATTCTTTTTGCTTCTTTTTATAATTCCCTCTGAGGTTATTGAATTTAGTTTTTACATTGTTTATTGTAATATTCGGATTTAATTCATTCAATTCTTTATAAGCTTTCTGAATTACAGCTTCTCTTTCACTAGATCTGAAACTTCCAGCATAAAATTCATCAAAATATTTATCGAAAATTTTTAGCTCCTCTTTTGTGAAATACGAGTTTTTTTTTTCTTTCTTTTTATCACTCATTATAACTCTACTTATAGCCTCTCAAATTTCAAAAACGAAAATTTTGGCGCCTTTTATATATCATTTTTTATTTCATTTTTTGAATAACATTTTATATAATAAATTTATTCCTATTGTATTATTTTAAAAATGCTCATTATATTTTTCATTATGGCATCATATAAAAAATCTGTTTTGAACAATCATCATTTTAACAAAGTTATGAGGCATATAGACTTGTTATTCTTCGATTCTCGAGATCGATAATTGATTGACTTTTTGATATCGATACATAAATATGCACAGATTCTCGAGATCGATTTCAGAGATCGAGAATTTTTTTTCTCAGCTTTTGATATCAGAATTTTCAATTAAACTTTTTGATAAATATATGATCGTGATATCGTGATTCATTCTCAAATATTTCATAAAAAGAATGTATTTTTTGATTTTAATCTTAAAATAAACATCAATACATTCTATTATTTATTTTTAGATATAATAAAATCACAAATGCCAATTATAAAAAAAGATAAATCAGTTTGAGATCTCGAGATCTCGGTAATTGATATCAAGTTTACAATTATTTTTATATCACATTTCATATCTGATATCTTGATAATCGATAATCTCGATATCAGATTTTTAAACTGATAATCGAGTATCAAATGCAAAAAAGTGACGTTTTTGATATTGATTCTCAAAATAACAAGTCTAGACGCATAAAAAAGAGTTTAAATTTATAATTTAATGGTATGCATAATATTTACTGAGACCATTCATGTTAAATCGAAGGGTTTACTACTTTAGAATGTAGCAAGAGAGATTGTGTCTCAACTTTTTGAGAGAACTAATAGAAAAAAATAAGAAGAAAATGTAGAATAATATTTACTGAGACCATTCATGTTAAAAAAAATGCATTTTTTATGTTACAAAATTTTTACCGATCCTTCCTTTTGATGTAAATCTCGGTAAAAATTATGTAAAAATATAAAAAGATGCATCAATTTTTTTATTTACATGAATAATCTCATAATATTATAAAGTGGCGGGAAAAAGTTGCCAACGGCGGGAAATAGTTGCCAACGATGACCTTTTTAAGGATATATTTAAATGAAAGTTATAATTAATTATATTTAAATTATATTAAATATTATTAATATGTAATACAAAGTAATAATTAAAAAAATATGAAGATATATATATATCTTATATTCAATGCTCAATTGAAATGCTAAGAAAAAGTTAACATAAAAATTTTTAAAAAATTTAACAAAATTTGTTTAAAAAAATGAAACATAAACATTTTTTTATAATTTTAAATGCAACAAATAATGAAACAATGATTTCTTTTTTATATCATATTGTTTAAATGCTGAAAAAATGCTTTTAAGGCCACCGTTGGCAACTTTTTCCTGTCGTCGTCAACTTTTTCAGGCATCTATACATCATTTTTCTCCAATTTTTCTTTCAATTTATTCTCTCAAAAAGTTGAGACACAATCTCTCTTGCTACAGTTTACTACTTTAGAATAAATAATCATTTAAATGTTCGTTTACAATAATAAAGACAACATAAAAAAGTATTTTTATATAAAAATGTTAATATAATTTGAAAATGTATTTTTACAATTCCAATTGTCATGAATCAATAATAATGATCAACATTATAAACATTTTTAGCAATTATCCAAATTTTTATTGTATAAATTAAAAATAAATTAAATTTAATTTCTTCTATTTCTCTTTATATTTAATATAAATACTCTCTTTAAATAATAAATAACTTTCACCTTAAATTAACCTTATAATATGTCAAAAAAAATTGATGGCAAATGGCCATTTATTCAATTTTCTTGATTTTACTATTTTTAAATGGAGATTCGAGAGTACATAAATAACAAAAAGAATCTCTACGTCAAAATCCTTGAATTTCTTGATGATGAAAACAACAAAGAAGAAAATTATCAAAATTTGATGAAAATATTAGAAGATCAAAAAATAAAAGAAGATTTTCGTGAGTTTAAATCAACTCTTCATTTAATAAACAAGATATCAAATAATCATAATCGATCAGAAAATTTTTTCAGCAAGATTGAAAAAATTTTTATGATTTTTAAAGAGACAATCAAGAAATATTTCACTAGTTACGACATTTTTAGAATTTTTAATGATAATAAAAGAGTCCTTCTCTTTCTTTTTAATGAAAAAATTGTAATTCCTGATAAAAATATTGTAACCATCATGTCAAGAAACAAATACAAGAAAGCCAACTATTTCATGTACTTCCAGCCAGAAATCAAAACATTCAAAAATGAAGCCATCCCTCAAAAGCAAATAGATTTTGATGAAAAAAGGAAAATTGGAGAAAATGACGAAGATGTTTGCGAACTAATTCGAAAAGATTCAATTGAAGAATTCATCACTTTTGTCAATCAAAGAAACTTGTCACTCAATACAACAATTGAACGATCGCTTTTTGAAACGAATTCATTTCTATATAAGAAGCGGCCTACATTGATTGAATATTCAGCGTTTTTTGGATCAATTCAAATTTTCAAATATTTGAATTTAAACGGTGTTGAACTGACCCCTTCAATTTGGCTTTATTCAATTCATGGGTGTCATCCAGAGATGATTCATTATCTAGAAGTGAAAAAAATTCAATGTCCAACAGATTCACTCAAAGAAGCAATAAAATGTCATCATAACGAAATTGCAAATTATCTCTTAACAAATGTATTCAAAAATGCCTCTGTTTTAGAGTTTTGCATCAAGTATTATAATTACAATTTCATGCCTGATTCAATCGATTTAAATAATGAAAATATTTTTTATAACTTGTGTAAATATGACTACATTTATCTTGTTTCTTCAATGTTAAATACGACCAAAATAGTCATTAATAAAAAATATGTGTCTGAGTGTTCAGAAGAAAATGATCTGCATTTAATGAATTATGACACGCCTTTAAAAATTGCTGCAGTGAAAGAAAATGTTGAAATTATTGATTTGTTGGTTGCTCAGGATCAAATCGTAATTGAAGGCAATACGTTTAAGAGTTGTTTGTCACTTACACAAATAACCATTTCTCCTTCCGTCAAATCGATTTACAGCAACACTTTTTACGGTTGTTCATCGTTAATTAAAGTCAATCTTCCATCGACATTGACATTGATTGGTGAGTGTGCATTTAAAGGATGTTCTTCATTGAAAGAAATCTGTATTTTGACACCGAAAGATTCAAATGATGAAGAATCAATCAAAGAAAGTTCGTTGATTTCACAGATTACGAAACCTTTTGAAAGGTCAATTAATGATGAAGCATTTAAAGGCTGCTCATCGTTGATTCAAATTTCAATTTCTTCGTCAGTTTCATCGATTGGAAAGTCTTCTTTTGCTAACTGTATCGCATTGGAGAAAGTAGCATCCACATCCAAAGTTACAATTGTTGATGAGAATGCATTTAAAGGATGCACTTCATTGAAGATTTTTTCGACTTCATTTCCAATGACATTGATTGAAAACAATGCATTTGAAGGCTGCAGTTCACTTGAGAAAATAATTGACGCAAGTCAAGTGTCAAAAAAAGTTGATGAAAAAGTAGCAATTCCTTCATCAATAAGCTCAATTGGCAAGAATGCTTTTGAAGGCTGTTTTTCGATAAAGCAAGTCACTCTTCCATCGTCATTAAAAACAATTGGATCGTTTGCTTTTCACGGATGTTTGTCAATAACGCAAATGTTTATTCCATCTTCAATAATCGATGTTGGTGACAGTGCTTTTTATGGTTGTTCGTCGTTGACTCGCTTGGCAATTCCAAGTTATATTAATGAAATAAAAACATTTTGTTTCAGAGAATGCTCATCATTGAAGTTTGTCACAATTCCTTCGTTTGTGACAACAATTGGCTATGCTGCTTTTTATGGCTGTTCTTCACTGAAAAAAGTGGTTGTCCCTAATTCTGTCACCGAGATTGGTTACTGTGCGTTCGCAATGTGCACTTCGTTGAAGAAGATTTCAATTCCGTACTCGGTGACTTCAATTGGCGGTTCTGCTTTTGAAGGTTGCTCATCAGTTGTGCAGCTGTCTATTCCTTCCTCTGTAGTATCAATCGGTGACAATGCATTCAAAGACTGTTCTTCATTAGAGCAAATAGAACTGCCTTTATCATTTGATTCAACACTGCCGTTAGGAATCCTTCCCAATGTCAATGTTATCTATATATAAAGTCACAAATTGCTTTTTTAATTATCGGCAATGTTAAAAATATATTAAAAATAGAAATAGATAAAACTTTTCATTCTTTCTGTCAATGAAAATAATAAACTTTTTCATAATATAGGTCATTCAATAAGTTCGTAACTGGCACTTTTTTCCACATATAGATATGATATAAAATATTTATTTATTTATATATAAGCATTTCATCAATATCTATACATTTATTATTTTCGATTTTTGTTTAATTTATTATTCAGTACTTTTAAGAGATTTTTTTCAATTTAAGGCTGAAAAATGATTATTGAATTTTTGTGGTATTTACTCAATGCATGAAATACTTTTCATTTATCCGAATATTGATATAGGTAATATGCATACACTATTATTATAATTAATTATAAAATTGATAAATCATTAACCAATGGTTTTGAAAATATCTAAATAAAAATGTTTCAATAAAAAAATTCAATGATTTTGACCTTTTTTGGCTATTTTTTTTCAAAAATTTGAATATATATATACATTTGGAAATATATAACAATTACTTTTCATTGATTTTTTATATACATATATATTAAATCAATGTCTTATTAATTAATATATTTTTTTTTATGAATCTTTTGAATAGGGCTTCAAACCATAGATTCTTTTGAAAAAGTAAGGCTTAACGTACTTTAACGGATCATAACGTATGCATATTGAGCCATATATAATTTTTAGGTTTGGATAAACATAATTTGGCATGTTTCCAAAAATATATCAATTTGACAATTTTTTTTATCATTCATATGATTTGAACTAAATATTTTTATAACTCCTTTGATATTCCAAAAAATGAAAATTTAAAAGTAATAAATTTTAAACTCACAACAACTCAGTGAATATTAGTTATAATAGCAAACTATTTTAGCAAATTATAGAGTATCGTTCATATATTATAATTATTATATTTATTATTTGAATAATCATTTCTACTTTCTAAAAAGTAGAAGTTACGAACTTATTGAATGGCCTATATATCGTTCATTGTATAACTCTGTTTGATTGCTATTAATATTCAAAATAATAATAATAATAAAGATAAAATATGATTTTTAAAATATGCTTTTTTATTTATTTTGTACAATTGAAGTTCTTACTTTTGTATTGAATTAAATAATTTTTTTTTTTTTTTTTTTTTTTTTACTTTCCTTTTCTTGAGTTAAGGTAACCGTCAATTAACCGAAGACCTTCAATTGCATCTGAATTTTTAGGATCCAGTTTCAGAGCCTGATTATACAATGACCTGGCGTTATCGAAGTCCTTCATTTTGAAGTGGCAAGACGCCTTTCTTGTGTAAGCCTTAACGTACTTGGGGTCGAGTTCGATTGCGGTTTGACAGTCGACGATAGCCAGCATCACCTCGTCGAGTTTAGTGTAAGCAGCAGCTCTATTAGCGTAATAAATTGCGTTTTTCGGCTGTCTTTTAATTGCCTCAGAATAGCATTCAATTGCCTTTGAATACTCACCTTTTGAAAAGAAACGGTTTCCTTCAATTTTATCTTTTTCAGCCAATTCTGGACTTTTGAATTCGGCTTCTTTCTTCTTCTTCAGATCGTTTTCGAGCTTTTTCAGTTCTTTCTGCACTTGTTGGTCGTCTTTCTCAGCGAGACTCGCCTTCAGTGCTTCGATTGCGAGGTCGAGATGTCCAAGGGAAGACTGCGCCGATGCAATTTTCTGATACGAACGCGCGATTGCCTCAGGAGAAGCGTAATTACACTTGCCCTTTTGAATTGCATCCTGGCACAATTTTATTGCATCCTCAAACTTCCCTTGTTTGTTAAAAACCGTCGCTTTATTGTTATAATACGTTACATTGAATTCATCCAATTCAATTGCTTTGTTGTAATATTTGAGCGCTTCGTCTAGCTTGCCGGCTTTGAAGGCCTCGTTTCCTTTATTTTTCCAATCTTCTGCACTGGGCCCATCTTCGCTATCGTCGGCGGTTTTGCCAGTTAGAACGGCGGTTATAATTTTCATTAAATTTGGATCATCGTAATATTTGCCTATTGACTCCGGATGAGACCTGATTTCATCAAGCATCGACTTGGTGGCCGGCTCTTTAAGAAGCTCTGAAAAAGTGGAGTTCTTTGAAAAAGTTCGCTTTAGGTTTTCATCTGTAAAAAGATGCGAAATGCTGGTACTCGCAATCTCATCTTGAGACTCTTCAATTGTTTTGTTCTTGCGGACTTGTGAAAGATCCGTTTTGACATTCTGGTTGTCTGGATCAAGTTCTAAGGCTTTTAAAAAGGTTTGCTCAGCTGCAGTCCAATCTTGTTGACCTTGAAGTGCGGCACCAAGACGAGTGTAGCCTCGAATCCAGTCTGGTTTTAATTCAATGGCTCTTCTGGCATCTGAAGCAGCTTGCTCATATTTTCCTAAAGCACAATACGCACCTGATCTATTAGAAAATAATGTATGATTATTTGAATCTAATTCAATGGCATCTGAATAAAATGATATAGCTTTTGAATATTCTTTGGATGAAAAGGCCTGATTCCCTTGATTTTTAAGTTGTTCTACTGAAGCCATATTTTATTTTTATATCAAAATTTTAACTTTTCTGAAATTTAGGGATTTCTTTTAAAAATATAAATTTATATTTTTTAAAATAGCAAGCATCGCTGGTCTAATGGTAGAATTTCACCTTGCCAAGGTGGGGGTCCGGGTCCGATTCCCGGGCGATGCATTTTTTTTTTTTTCAATAGTTTCATATCAAGTATATTGTATGTTTTTTCCCTGAAGTAGGAGTTAAATCCTAAACAATTATTTCAATATTTATTCGTTTCTGTCTTCATTAAAAAGAAAAAATTAAAAATTATTATTTGGACAAATATTTTAAACTCATAGCTAATGGGACATAGATAAGTATTTTGTATATTTAATTGAAATTAGTTCATACATAAATAGTAAATGCTAAACTTTCAATAAAAATTGAAAATAATTATATTGACCTAAAGGCAAAATAAATCGTAAATTTATAGTTTTATTAAATAACAAAAGAACATAGGAAACTCTCGAGATATGTCGATATGCTTCGAAATTAATAATATATACTCACCATAGACAGTTATTGATGATTTCAGATTTTAAGCGAAATCGCGGCGGAGAGTCTTTCAAAAAGTTGTGATTTTCATAACGAGTCTCCAGACGTAAATGTAAAAATGTTTCAAAATTTATGGTATTATAAGAATATATATTGCAAGCATCTTAATATATATCAATTGTTATATTTTTATTAGCTTCGCTTTGCATCGAGTTATTTATAAAATATATTTCAAAAATTTGATTTCTGTATTTTTGCATTAAATGTCAGAAAAAAAAATAGGTGTACCTACATAATCAGTATAACAATAATTGCATTACTGTATTGTATATGATTATAAAATTATAGGATTGTATGTTTATTGTATATAGAGTAATAACCAAAAACTCCTATCCGTGAAGAATGAGATTTTTTATATTAAGATAAAAATACAAAAAAACTCGTTACTAACAATATCGGCCAAAATTCAATATTTTTACCCAAAAATTGGTTATTTTTCTTATTATGATGTTAAAAACACGATTAAGCAAAAAAATTGCGCATTATAAGTATATATCCCGAGATAAAGCGATTTACACTATTTTTAGCCGATTTTACGATTTTTTTTGGAAAAAACGATTCCAGAACAGAGCCAACGAATGACCGGTATATTACATTTATCTTAAATAGTAGTATATATTGCATTATATATTATATTAAATTTTTAGAAAAATCGTCCGCCAAATTTTCGAGAAAAATCAATTACAAAATTATACTACATTTGAATAGAAATTCCTCTCAATTTTGGCAACTTTCTTTAATCATATCTCAGTATATACGCAAAATTGGGAAAATGTTTTCTATTAAAATATTCTTATAATATGATATACTTTATTATATATTAATTTCAAAAGATTATGAGAGTTTCCTATGTTCTATAATTTTTCGTGGTCATGCTTTTTTTTCCTTTCAAATTTAAAAACCTCTGAAATTTTCAATATAGAATCATTTTTTTTTAATGGCGCCTAAGCGAAATCCATCATGGTTTACTCCCGAAACAGGAGCAAAAGCAAGATCTCAGCAAACTTACGAAAAGCTCTTAGAAGACAATCAAAGATTACAAGGTGAAAATGAAAGGTTAATTTTGGAGAATACAAGGCTAAAAAGACAAATAGCAGACTTACAGAAAATTAAATTGAATATACCAGAAGACAAACAAAAAACGATTAATATTAGTCCAATAGTATTAAGATTCATCGGCGCTACATGGGATAATATAACAAAATTTCCTCAAGGAAGACGTTATGATGGACTTCACGAATTCTTTGCACTGTTAAGCATGATGAGTCCACATTACTTCAATATTTTAAATACCAATTTATTGTTTCCAACATATAAAACTGCTTCAACATATAGAAAGCAAGCTCTCGCTAATTTAGGAATACATGACGACATTTTTAATGGCGATATACAAAATATTTTGAATATCATGTCAAGGTTTTTACCAAATAATTTTACTGGAAAAGGAGTTATCATGGTTGATGCTGCATATGTTACACCGTATGTCAAAGTAAACAAAAATGGTAGGATTGATGGCGTGCTAAATCTCAAAGAGATCGATCCAGAATTAGCAGAAACATTTATTAATGATGACAACGAATTTTTAGAATTTATTAAATTAAATTATAACTCAGTGATACAAGCAGAATTCGGTATGACATTTGCACCATTAAATCCAGAATTTAAACAGTTTCCAATTGCATGTATTCCGTCGACGTCAGGTAAGGCAACACAAGAGTTACGCGAAAAAATTGAATCGATCATATCACTCATGCCAAAAAACATAAGTATTATCGGATTAGGCACTGATGGTGACAACACTTATAGCATATATGCAAATATATTCATCGACAAAATTATTGGTAACTTCGAAAGATTCCTAAGTCTTGGTGCTGTTGGTATAATTAAAATATTTGCAGTATTAATTCATTTTTCAGATCCATTGCACCTGACAAAAAGAGATCGTTACAGAAAATCCTCTCTTGAAGAATTCCTAGTTTCTCCATATGATTCTTATGAAACACGGTCTGCAGAAGATTTAAAAACTATTGGAATTGCTCCTTACTTATTGGATAACAACAAAGGACGTAAAATGGAAGATGACCTCCCAAAAAAATTGTTTACTTTACAAACAATTCAAAAAATAATTGATGACGAAGACTTTTATTTACTTTTATCAATGCTTCCTTCTACACTCTTACTAGAGGCACTATTCAGGAATTCACTAAGTCGGCAAGAGACTATTGACTATCTTTTACTTGGTGCAAGTATTGTATTGATTTATTATCTTATGCAACAATATGTCATTGAACACAACTTAAAGATCTATCGTGTGCAGCCCAATACATATAAGAAAATGAGATGTTTCACAGATAATTGGTGTAAACAATACATATTTACTGCAATTGGAATTGCATCTCAAATAATCACTGAAGAAGCTATTGATACAGGTGCATGCAGTTCACACTACCAAGAACACAATTTTGCAAATGTTCGGAGGCATAATAAAAAAGATGACAGCCACGTGAATTTCCAGAAATCAATGAAATACATTCTATTGGAGCACGAATTGTACAAGAACATGCCTATTGAAGAAAAAGTTCCAGAATCACGAAGTGACAGTGGGAAGAAAATTTTTGACAACACTCCAGTTGAAGAACGTCCAATAATTTACTATCTTCGGCAAGCATTGTACCTTTGGAAGAATGTTCAAATTGTAAGAAAAATGCCATTATTGAAGTTAATCGATCCAAAGCCAAGAAAAATGCCATTTCAAGAGTTAAGTGGGATTTTGGGGAATTTTTATGAAAAAAATCGACGTTCAATTTCTACCAAATCAACGGGCATGATAAAAACAGCTGGCTTGAACAACATGATATTTTGGAATGCTGATGAGCAGTTGAATAACTTGGTTAATGATGATGATTCTGAATAAAAGATAATTTTTTCATTTCACTTTTTATATATAGAAATATTTGAATATTTTATGATATGTCAAAAATTTTAAAAAAATATAGAACATAGGAAACTCTCGAGATATGTCGATATGCTTCGAAATTAATAATATATACTCACCATAGACAGTTATTGATGATTTCAGATTTTAAGCGAAATCGCGGCGGAGAGTCTTTCAAAAAGTTGTGATTTTCATAACGAGTCTCCAGACGTAAATGTAAAAATGTTTCAAAATTTATGGTATTATAAGAATATATATTGCAAGCATCTTAATATATATCAATTGTTATATTTTTATTAGCTTCGCTTTGCATCGAGTTATTTATAAAATATATTTCAAAAATTTGATTTCTGTATTTTTGCATTAAATGTCAGAAAAAAAAATAGGTGTACCTACATAATCAGTATAACAATAATTGCATTACTGTATTGTATATGATTATAAAATTATAGGATTGTATGTTTATTGTATATAGAGTAATAACCAAAAACTCCTATCCGTGAAGAATGAGATTTTTTATATTAAGATAAAAATACAAAAAAACTCGTTACTAACAATATCGGCCAAAATTCAATATTTTTACCCAAAAATTGGTTATTTTTCTTATTATGATGTTAAAAACACGATTAAGCAAAAAAATTGCGCATTATAAGTATATATCCCGAGATAAAGCGATTTACACTATTTTTAGCCGATTTTACGATTTTTTTTGGAAAAAACGATTCCAGAACAGAGCCAACGAATGACCGGTATATTACATTTATCTTAAATAGTAGTATATATTGCATTATATATTATATTAAATTTTTAGAAAAATCGTCCGCCAAATTTTCGAGAAAAATCAATTACAAAATTATACTACATTTGAATAGAAATTCCTCTCAATTTTGGCAACTTTCTTTAATCATATCTCAGTATATACGCAAAATTGGGAAAATGTTTTCTATTAAAATATTCTTATAATATGATATACTTTATTATATATTAATTTCAAAAGATTATGAGAGTTTCCTATGTTCTTAACAAATTTTCATGATATATTATTAATTAGTTGGTTATGAGTTCGTTCAAAAGGAAGTTATTGTTGTCATTTTCACTTCCAAAAAAGGATTCCATTTTTGAATATCCTTTCCCGTTGTGCTTCTTGTTGATCTGTTGGTGAATGTTGCTCTCGTAAAAAAGTTCTTGTGTCAATGAAAATTGAACTTCCATTTCCCCTAACGTTTTTCGATTCTTGTTCTTCTTTCCTGCTTGCTGAAGTGGTTCAAGCAATTTGATCGTTTTCCTCTCGGTGTTTTTATCATCATTGATTTTCTTTGGAAGTTCTTCTCCTTCAATCACTGTCGAACAGATAATTGGGTCTTTTTGTGAAAAACTTTTCTTCCTCATAACAATTAGAATCTTTTTCGTCTTATCATCAATTTTAACTGAAAAGAATGGCATAACTGTTTTCAGCTTTTTGGCTTCAAAAGTAAAGGCTTGCTTTTGTTCTCCTGGGAGAGTTGTAACACTAACACGAATTGTGTCATTGTCTTGAACAACATTCTTGCCAAGTTCAATTGTTTGAATTTGGATGTTTAAACTTTGCATCTTATTTAGAAATGATATGATTTTTCTCGTTTTCTTTTTTATTCATTTTCATTCATCGCATTTCAATTTTTCTTTATTTATTTTTTTTATAATGAAATATAATTATTTCAATTTGATCTTTTATTTCGTTTTATTTGTTTTATTTAGATTTTTGTTTGCTTCTTATTTCGTAAACCATACAAATAATGAATGGTTTACGAAATAAACTGTTTATCAAAATAAAATATAATCTTCATAAAAATTTTAAAAATAGAAATATCTTCAAAAGAATAAGAAAATGTTAATTATAAAAAGGCTGTTTTTATTATAATTCATGGTATTAATATAATATATTATATAAATTAAATTAAGTTGTAATTAATAGAGAAGTTATCGTCGTTGATTTGTTCATATCCTCCATTTTTCTTTTGTTTTTTACTTATATTAATTTTATTTTCTTTGTATTGGCCGTTATTCTTCGAAAGTTTGCTGTGTTTCTTTTTTTCTACTTCTTTGATTGACTGAAGGTATGGTGTCGTGAATGACAATTGAACTTCCATTTGACCAAGAACTTTTCGTTTCATTTGGCTGTTATTGGTTGTTCCTTTCTTTCTTTCTTCTTCTTGAAGTTGTTTTTGAAGAGGATAATAAACATCTAAGATTTTGACATCTGTACTCGTCATTCCTGTAGTGATTTCTTTGATTGGAAGATTTACAAATTTCTTCAAATGAAGTGTGGCTGAGGCGATGATTGGATTTTCGTTTAAAGCACTCTTCTTTCTGAAAACAAGAACAATTTTGTCTGTTTGATTTGTAATGTTTAATGCAAAGACATGATTAGTGCAGTATATCTTCTTTCCTTTGACTTCAAAGTGTTGTTTGTTTTCTTCTGGAAAGGTTGTGATGCTAACACGAACAACATCTGAATCATGAATCAACTTATCTGAAAGTTTGAATGACAACAAGTGGATGTTGAGACCAATTTTGTAGTTTGATGTATTCATTTGCAAATTAAAAAATGATGTTCAAGTTTTCTTTTTATTTCTCCCTTTATTTCTCTCTCAATTATTTTTATTCTTTTCAATCATTTTCTATGTATTTTCAATCATTTATTTGTTTTATTTTTTATCACAACTTTTTCTTTTATTTCTATTTATTTTTATTTACATTTTTTCAATGCTTATTTGATCATTTTTTTACTCAAAATTAAAAAAAATAATAAACTGAGTTCAAAAAACTTTACCTCCATTTCAAATTTCAAATCATTTTATCTTTTTTATCAAACAATTTATTTGCATTATTCTTCAGTAATGATATATTATATAATTAGCATAAAATTAATTAAATTATAAAAAATTAATTCATATTTAAAATATAAAGATATGATTATTTTAAATTGAGAGGGAGGTAATGTTTTTTTAACAAGGTTTATAACTTAGAGTGTCGGGAAAAAGTGGGTTTCAATAGGATTAAGCCGGTTTCACATCACTTTTAGCATTCAAATTTCAAAGACTTTTAGCAATTTCTCTGAAAAAGTGTAAGTAGGTTTCATTCTTTTGATAAAAATTTCAGCTTTTTAAAAGAGGTTTAATAAAAAATTGAAATATAATTGAAATTTATATTGAAATATTCCTTAGAAAAATTGTTATTTTTTTTATGAAAATTGAAAGAAACGAAAGAAATATGCAATGAAAAAATTCACAAGAAAATTCTATATTCTCACTTTTAACATTAATGGCAAGCAGCAAGGAATTAAAAGGTCCAAAAGATATCATAAATCCGTTCAAAGGAGATCTAATCGAACAGATGCTATTCAATCAAATTGTTCAATCACAAGAATTCCAAATGTCAACATCATTTGTTGAACAAGTGGGATTAATCTGTCAATGGATGAAAAATGATACAATAAATGTTTCATATCAGAAAATAGAAGATGTCTTTGGAGTTTCAAGACAGCTTGTAAGGAAAGATCATCAGAAATTCCTCCGTGGTGAAGGAATAGATGGAAGACCATCAAAACTAAATGATGCCGAGTTGTCACTTCTAGAAAAAGAAATTAAAAGATTGCATGCAGAAGAAATTTATCCATCTTATGACGACATCATCAAGTTTATTAATGAGAATTTTAGAAAAAATCTATACTCCGATACAGTTAGACATTTAATTAGAAATAATTTTAGTTCTCTTTTTAAAAGTGTGCTTGGAGTGCCATTAGAAGACTCATGACTTAATGTTAATATTGAAGATATAGAGAATAACATTAATTTATTAAGCAGAAAGGTTAAAGGAATTCCTCTGCAATTTGTATTCAATCTGGACGAAATGGGGCACTCAGATTTTGCAGATGCACAAAGACATTCAGTAATAGTTCCTATCAATTACAATAAAACATCTGCTCCTTTTCCAGTTTCAAGAGCCACTAAGCATGCTACATGTCTAGCTTGTATAAATCCTTACGGTTTGTTTTGCAAACCTCAATATGTCGTTCAAAGAAGCTCAGTAGATTCAGAAAATATTTGACCATTTATCCCCAGAATCTTTTCAAATAGTCCATACTGAAAGTGGATTTTTAAATTATGATGCCTTTTCTCATTGGTTTAAGTAGTATATGTTTGTCATGATTTTAGGACTTCGTCCCAAACTCCTGACAAACCCTTTGAAAGCACCTTATTTGGGGCACTTTTTTGGTCTCAAACACCTCATTTTAGCCCTTTTTTTACTCAAAAAGTTGTCCAACAATTTCTTAAGTATCCCCATACTTGACCCCCCTATTTTCACTCAACAATTTGGGTTCAAAAAGATGTTTGTCATACTCGCTAATAAAGTCATTGATTTAGGACTAACGAGTTGTTTCAACTTTTTTGAAAAAAATATTTTTTGGAAATTTTCTCATCCACGATAAGAGGTATAAATTTTTTATATTTTTTATTTTTTATCTTCATTGCAAAAATGAGACTCTCCGAAGCTACTCCCGAAAAATTACAAGAACTATTTGAATTGATAATAAACGAGAAACTACAACACGACTTTTCATATTATTGGAACTCACAAGAGGAATTCTATTATGACATCCGAGAATGTGCCAGACAAGAAGGGTATGATGGAGATTTAGACAACTATGAGGCTATGTACTGGTATTTTAAAGGCAAGAACAATACCCCTGCGCAACAACAAGAACAACCCAAACAAGAAGAACCTCCCAAACAAGAAGAAAAACCTCTCAAGACGGAGAACAACTCACAACAAGAAATCGTGAATCAAATAATGGAAAAATTAGAATACTCTCCTAAAAAATGGCAAATCGACTTTGAGAGATTAGATAAGGACGGCAGACTCTTATTGCTTCCCAAATTGAAGGAATTCTTTGAAGAATATATAGATTCTTTACCCATTATCTCCAAATACAAACTCGCTTTCAAAATCAAAAGTCAATGGCATTCTTATCAATTAACTCCTGAAATATACAACAAATTAATGGAAAATCTGACAGAAAAACACTTCATCTTCGATATAGAGAATGTTGTACCAGAATATTTTTATGAGAATGGAGCCGAAAAAATACCCGAATGGAGCCTCTTTGAAGCAGTTCGCTTTAGTGAATTTCAGAATATTAAGGCAAAAAATGACGTTGGAGGAAGTTTCTTTCAATATTTGATACGTGAAAACTGCCCATCAAATGTCTCAAAATATCTCAAGAAATTACAGATTTTCACTTCTCTCGTGGACAAAAAAGGCAAACAAAGAAAGGAATTGGACGATTGCTGCTTCATTTACGCCCTTCAACAAACAGGATGCTACGATGATGACACACTAAACAAAATGCGCCTAAGGATTAATTCAAGATATCTCTCCCAAAAAGCATTGAATAATTTATGTACAGAGTTCAAAATTCATGTCAAATTATCTTTCATTGATGAAGATTCAAAATGCAAAAAACAAACAGTTAGGTCCCAAAAAGATGGTTCAAAAAAGAGTTATTTAGGTATAGAAAATGCTGACCCAACAAGAACTCATACAATGAATGTCTTCAATAAGCACTATTTTCTTGAGGAAATTACTCCTTTCAGCACGTACTATATCAACCACCTAGATGCATGCGAAGAAGACAAATACAATAAAGAATACAAACAAGACCACTGGATTAATGCAAGATATTTCATGACATCATCAAATTTGGTCCGAACTCTCATGAAAAACAACTTCTTCGTCCCAATCACATTCGGGCAATATAAGGTCCTCAACACAGTTTTCTACAAAGAAGTAATCGACGATATTGACCTTATCGACCTCGAATATAACGAAGAACAATGCACGAAACTAATCAAAGAGGATAAAAAGAAACTACTCCAAACTGACAACAAAACATATTGGTATGCCGATTTTGAAGCAGATACATCAACAGAAATTCACAAACCTTTCCTCTGCGTCTTACAGAATAGAACAGGCCGTATCAATAAAACTTTCCGAGGAGAAGACTGCAACAAACAATTACTAGATTATTTACCCGATGACGCTGTCGTTTATTTCCACAATTTAGCGTATGATATCAGAATGCTGGCTTCTTTCGGACTCGCCAAATCCATCATCAAAGGCACAAAAACAATGAAGGCGGATATAAAATATAACAGCAAAACCATCCATCTCAAAGACTCTTTACCAATTCTTTCCTGCAAATTATCTCAATTACCATCTATGTTTGACATTCCTGACATACAAAAAGAGATATTTCCATATAAATATTATACTCTTGATCGCCTCCAAACTAATATTGGCACAATTAACGAAGCAGGAGAAAATGAAGACAAAATTTGGACAGATGAAGACTACAATTTATTCAACGCCAATATTGATAAAATATCCGGCTGCCGAATAGACGAAAACCATTTTGACATGTGGAAATATGCAGAATTTTACTGCCAGCAAGATGTTAATATCCTCAGAATCGGATTCAATAAACTGCGTGAAGGATTCATCAAAGACTTCAAAGTCGACCCATTTAATTTCATCAGCATATCGTCTCTCGAAAACGAAGTCTTCAATCAAAGAGTCTATTATCCCAACCAAAATCTCTATAAATTAGGTGGTCATGTGAGATATTTTTGCTCAAAGGCGATATATGGAGGTAGATGTATGACGGCATATAACAAGAAATGGCATGTCAAGAAGAATCTCTGCGATTTTGATGCAGTATCATTATATCCTTCCGCAATGAGTAGATTATACACAGTTGAAGGACGTCCAAAGGTAATACAGAATGACCAACTCAACTATAATTTCCTCTCCCAACAATCAGCATACATCGTCGAAATCGAAATAACAAAAATAAAAAAGCATTATGCATTTCCGTTAATCGTTCAAAAAATTGACGGCCTAAACAGGAATAACGACATTCTCTCAGAAGGAAATACCATTAAAATGGTTGTTGATAATATTACTTTGGAGGACTTTATTGAGTTTCAGCAAATAGAATTCAATATACTGAGAGGATATTACTGGGATGGAAAGAAAGATTATCGTATTCAAGAATGTATCAAAAAGATATTCAATAAACGACTCGAATATAAGAAACAGAAGAATCCTTTGCAAAATCTCTACAAACTCATCATGAATTCATGCTACGGCAAAACAATAGAGAGGCCAGTAGATAAAGACTACAAATATCTTCACGAAGGAGATGAACTCGATAAATATTGGGCAAAAAACTATAACAAAATTGTCGAAGATATTCAGTTAAACAACTCCGATATACACGCCATAAAGACCCTCAAACAAATAGATAATCACTTCAATTTCTCTCTTTTAGGCATTCAAGTTCTGTCAATGTCCAAGAGAATAATGAACGAAGTCATGTGTCTTGCTTTCGATATAGGCTGCCATATTTATTACCAAGATACTGATAGTATGCATATAGAATCTGTGGATTTACCGAAACTCGAAAAGGCCTTCCGCGAGAAATATAACCGCGAACTTATCGGGAAAAATTTAGGACAATTCCATTCAGATTTCCCAGAAATAAACGGCCACAATGAGATGCCTGAATCTATTGAATCATTCTTCTTGATGAAGAAAATGTATGTAGATAAACTGCAAGATTCTACTGGAGATATTGACTATATGATACGAGGCAAGGGACTAACTCAGAATTCTATCAAATATAAATTCAATGAAGAGTTTCAAGGAGATGTTATGAAGCTCTATGAAACGCTATATAACGGAAATTCCATCACATTCGACTTAACAAAAGGACAACCTTGCTTCGAAATGAATAAAAATATGACTGTATCGACAAGAAAAAAATTCGAGAGATGTATCAAAACAGACTATACTGAAGGAGATATTACCCAATATTTTAATAGTCCTTTTCAGCCCTAAAGAGTCATAAATGACTCAATAGTCAATTTTCCACCTAGGCATCATTTGTCTCGTATTTTTTTGGTCCGTTACTTCATACAAACCATTCTTGAACCCAACAACTCTATACTTTCCTGGCTGTACATTGGACCTTCTCTTCATCATTCCATCCTTTTCGTTATACAATTTTACCGACATCCCTTTTGGCAAATAGAATCCTTTACTCGTCATTATGTCATAATTCTCTTTACAGATATTCATCACAATCAACGATTCCAGTTCTTTATCTTCATGAACCATCTTTGGAGACACACTTTTCCTGGCATATTTTGAGAGTGTTTTATGAGGTGCGTTATTATATTGCCTCACTAATTCTTCCATTATTGATGGAGTAATTATCCCGATTCCCATATTGTAAGCCATATCTCTCAGTGTTCTGATGACTCTATCTATCAGTCCCAAAGAACTGTGCATCGGGTCTGTTTTTACCTGTTTTTGCTCCTTTTTCATGAAGTCTGGATAGTTTCCCATTCTCATTCTTGGTGCAGTTTGCCATTCTATTCCATGTGTCCTATAGTATTCTTGTGCCTTTCTTGAGTTAAAAGAACCCTCTCCATCAAACGTCAAGCTCTTTATTACAACACCAGATTGCAGCAATTTATCGAGGGTTTTCAAGTAAGTATCTGCTGATTTATCATATTTGGCGAATCTCTGATGCTTCTCTTCGACTTTCTCTTCTCCAAACAATATCTGATTTACCAACTCAACATACAAATACCTTGTATTAACATTTATCATGACCAAATAACATAATTTATCAACAAACATCAAATCGATAATATAGGAATTTCTTGATGAAACTTTATGGAGCTGATACATCTTCGCGTTCTTTTTCAGCGGAAAGTATGATGTGTTCTCGGCTATTTTGACCTGTCTATCGGGAAACAAACTCTTCAAAGCTCTTATTTTACTCTCTGTTTTGAACCCAATAATATTTTGCTCCTGAGGAATTTCATAGGTTGAATATGTCGTTGGCTGGAAATAAAATTTATTGACGTATCTATTGTATCTCTCCTCTTCGGATAATCTACTCTCTCCCCAATTCCTACTGACTCTATTAAATTCCTCTTTATCTAGCAGTCTTTCATGATTATAAACAACAAATTCGTTCAATTTGTCCATAAAACTGTCTCTAAAAATAGGTCTTTTAGGTCTTTGTCTCTTTTCCCATTCCTCAATAAATTCGTCATAAATTTGTCGAATATCATCATCTTGAATCACAATTCTTGTATAAACTCTGGACGTATCTTCAAAGAGATATATGTGTTTATTCCCTCCACTCGCAAAGCGAGAGTCTGCTGTGCAGCCATTTTGCTGAATAAAATCTCTGACAGCACCAAATTGTGGCTTGTTTTTGTTGGTCAATTTTTGTCTGAACAATTCTTCTTTGGCTCTTTCGCAAGCATCTTTATATCTGGATTCATTGACTCTTTTGATGCCTTCTTTTAGTTGTTCTATCCTTGCAAAAAGCAATCTATCGATTCTGTCTTGGTTGATTCTCAAGAAATTATTTACGTGTTGAATGTCTGTTCGAGTAAAAGCGTGGTTATAAGTAAATTTTCTCCCATGATTGAAGCAATAAGAAGGATCGTCCATATAGTCCAAAAAGTCGTCCAAAGAGTCTATTTTCTGATTTCCTAGCCAGTCCATTATCCTCTCAGCTTTATAATTTACTTTTTGTTGAGGGTCAGAAAGGCATCTACAAAATATCCGGATTTTATTGCTGGTATTCAGGACATCCCCGTCATTGCCTCTCAACAAATCGTCTATCGGCAAGTTTGTTTCCGATATGATATGATTTATTATTTCATCCGAGTTATTGTAAAGCAATTTACTTGTATTCATTTTTTATTTGGTAGAAAATGTCACAAGAACAGCCCACTCTCCTCCCTCTCAAAAACTGGCACGGTAGAAAAACTTTCGCCACTCCTACTCTGAAACAACTGAAATCTCGTCTCCAATATTATCGAAGGATATTGAGCCAAACACCTCCCACGGACCCCAAAAAAATAGCCAAAAGAGAGAAGATTCAACGAAAATATGACAGAGATATGAAGGTAAGAAATCTGTTAAATAGAGCTGTTAGCAATCTTTACTCCTGAAAATTTTTTGTTATTCAAATAATGTCTGGAACTCTCCGACAAGCTCGTATACTGTCATCAGAAGCAAAAAGCAAGAACAATACATCAATTTCGCAAGAACAGAATACCAATATCCAAATAAATTACCCTAATGTCCCTCAACTTAACGCCTCAAAAACAGTCTCTCGAAGCAATTCGCTGTCTGATTTAAAGAACTACAATCAGCTTGACTCCCTCGAGCAAAAAAATAAATTTCTTGAAATGCTCGTTTCTGTCTATGAGGACAATCCACTAAAAGTGAATGCTTATCTCGTTTGTAATACCACATCTCTCATGAATATGATTAAACTCTTGACCGACGCAGATAAAGTCGAATTAGTATTGGACGAAGATATTGCCTGTAATTCCTGTTGTTCCTCCGATAAATTGATATATATTTCGAAGATTCTCATAACGAAAAACAACAAGACAGAAGACATGAAATATGCCTACAATGACATCTACTCACAGTTCATAAAATATGGTGTATCACTCAAAATATGTGTTTAAGATTTGAAAATAGCCAATATATGCTCGTTTATTTTTGCACTTACTTTGCCCACAATACTTTGTTGAATCTTTAAAGTCATGGCATAATCCTCGTCCAAAATTCTTCCGTCATATAGAATTACATCTCCTATTTGATACAAATTGGCGTCATCGACATAAAATAAATAGTCTCCGTGTGTTGCGAATTTGACGCATCCGTTTTCTGAATCTACCTCTACAATGACACCAACAAATTCCTTCCATGAACCGTCTATGATTACAGAGCAAATACAGTCTGTGGTGTCTTCTGCTGTCGAACTGACGAACATATTTTTTTGTTGGTCTCTTCTGTACACATGACCTGATAAAAATACCGGTTTTCCAATCTTATAGTCCGATATTTCTTCGCCCGCTTCTATCGGGGCATAATGAGTAATTGTATTTGAGCCGTTTGATGTTATTTTACCGTCGACATGAAGATCCCTACTAATATTTGTAGGTTTAGATAAATATATTGCGTCTTTTGACATCGATATTATATTATCAGACATATATAAACCTAATGCTATTCTAGTTTCGGTTGAAGAATAATGATAAAATCTAATAACTCCACAATCATAGTCTCTCGTTTCTTCGCCAAAATATATTTTACACACACTTGCTTTACTATGATTAAGTATAGAAAAAGGAGCGATTTCAGTAGTGTTTATGTTTATTGAGCCATCGTTTTTTGCCCAATATTTTCCATCACATTCTGATTCCGTCAAATATTTATCAGTTTCGGTTTTGTACAAATCAGTGCTTATTTCTACTTTATCTTTATTAATCGCTATTATTTTTGAACTATTCAAGTATAACGATAATTTTGGAATATTATTTTTTAATTCATACAATATTTCGCTCTTATTTGCCAAATCTAATCCAAAATTTATAAGCGCTTGTTTTGCTGAACTTGATGAATAAATATCAAATATATTTAAGTCAGAACCTTTTATCATAACTCGTCCAGCAACTACTAACTGGTCTCTTATTGTTGTTTTATATTTTTGAGATTTATATGTGCAGTTTATCATATCGGCATCTTTATATTGTATCATAAATTCTTCAGTATAAGGCGCATATCTTAATGTGACATAACTATTTTCGTTACATAATCTTATATCTGGATAATATGGATTATTCACTATTAGCGATGGAGAATTATTTGTAAAAGTAGTAGATATCGATAATGAACCATCATCATTTTTCTCTACATAGCCCGATAAGTCGACAGGTTCTGGAATCTCACTTTTTAACGCATATTTATCGTCACATTCTTTAATTTTATCAAGTAAGTTATAATACATTTTCATAGATGATTTCTCACTTAATACTTCATAATCTTTTGCTTCATCAATATCATTTAACGTCATTGTTTCATAATCTTCAATTTTAAATCTATAGCTTCTTGTAGTTTCATCTTTTAATACAGCGGCTTCTATAATCATATCTTGAAAAATTTCCCAAATATATCGTAAAATTAATAGTGATGATAATACATTGTTGTCATTAACAGCTTCATGAATATTATTAAAGAATATTTCCTTATCCTCATCATATATTTTTTCATCTTTAAGTATTTCGATATTATTGTTTGTTAAATCACTTTTCTGAGCAAAATTATTTTTTACGAAATTTATGTTTGGAATACAATATTCGTCATAAACTTCAGGTTCGTATGAATAACTTACAGACTCTAGGTCCACAACATAATTTCCGTTATATCTGAATGTTCCACCGTAATAGAAAAAGTATATAGAAAAAGTATTTTCGCCTTTCTTGTAATGATAATATTCCGCGTCTTCACTATCATACAAATATTCTCCTGAAATATCTTCATTATTACAAGAGCCTTTCACAAAAAGTGATGATTTCTTTAATATGTCGCATAAATCTCTATCCAAATTTGTGATATAAGTTCTTTTATCCTCATCATTTGTTGTTCCATTTACGAATTTTGTAGCGATTGATAATTCTTGAGATATTTTCTCAGTTGATAATATATCTGTTTTTAACACATATTTTCCATCCGCTTCTTCCTTTGAAATATATCCCGATAAATCGACTGTTTTGAGCTGTTTCATATGATTATCTATCAATTTTTTGACTGCCTTTGCTGTAATCAGCTGTTTGTTAGTCAGTTCTTCGCCCAACAAAATCGGTTTCTGTTCTCTTGTCATCGACATAATCCAAGCAGCTGAAGGACAATTTTCTGCATATACATCTAAATACGGAACATTTATCCGAAAATCTTCATACTCTCCGTCTATTTTAATCTCCTCATTGTCATCAACTCCATAGCAAAGATATCGGAAACATTTCTTGTCAAACGCCTCTATTTCTTCAATAAATTCCAGCGCTGTTCGAATCTCTCTTGGAGCAGCAAGAACATCAACGTCCCGAACTATCGCCTCCGCTCCTTCCGAAACCTCTTCACCAGCAAAACAAAATCTTTTTACCTTTGATATTCCCTCTGCCGCCAACGATAAAAGCGCCTTTGGACCGCCGACAAAATTTACTGTGGCACCAGCTATACACACAACATCTTTGATATAATTAAACCAATTTGTCTTGTTTTTCATATCGTTTAGTTGTTTTTGGAGGTTTGAATAAAGATTTTGCAGCTCAGATATTCTATTATTTGCTATATCTACTGTATTTCCCAAAGAATTTAGAACAAAAAGATGAGACTCAATATTTTCCCCAATAACGACGCCAGAAGTCTGTATATTACAGTTTGTGTATAAAGTACTGCATGCTTCAGGTCTTGGTACGACAGAATAATACCCACATCCTGCTAGAAACTCAAAAGTATTTCCTCCTTCTTCATACGAAACATCTGGTATCGGAAAAATTACTTCTTTGTCAGAGGGCATATAAAGTATCAGGCCGTAAGGAGGATTCCCAATATCTATTCGGCTATTGTAGTGGAAAGGAATATATTTATAACAATTTTCTGAAACAACTTTATAGCACGATTCTGACTCATAACTGCTATGAGAATACCCAAATTCAGAGGTATATTCTATTCCGTTTATATTTAGACTTGCCGAAAAATTACATGACTCCTTCTTGGTACATTTCAGTAGAACACTCCAATATCCGTCTTTATCTTCGTATTTTGCCACTTCGCAATCGTTAAATGTACAAAGTCCTTTCTCAACAATGACTTCAAAAGGATTTTTGTCGGAATAATTATGTATCCAATTCCTTAGGACGTATCGATTTGTGTCGTTTTGCTCAATGAAAATTCCTTGATATGTATGCTTGAAGAACTCAGTTTCTCCTTTGATTGATTTGGAGCCAGGAATATTGTATGACAAATTATTGCCGACCCATTCATTATTTTGCTTTGTGAGTTTGAAATCTGTACCAAATACCTCATCATGGAACTCAAAAGTTTGTCCATCTAAGAGCTTGTCAAATTCTTCTGTTCCGGGAATATAGCCCCAATCAGCATAATAATATTGTTCATTTTCTGTGCAGCCAAACGACTTCATCTCATAGAAATTCGGTAAAGGAGAAGTATAAAGTTTGAGACAATTTTCTGCATCGATATTATTACATTTGATATTTATGAGGTTAGATTCTTGTTTGAAATATATTGCTTAACCTTTCCTGTAAAGTTTATTTTCATAAAACCAGAAGTAAAGAGGTCAAAAGGATTATCAAGAGATTCCTTACTCATATAAATTCGGGCAGATAATTCGTTTTCAATATAGGAAATTGCGTTATTTGAGTCGATTTTGGGATTCGTAAATTTGCCTGTTTTTGTGTCTATTTTTGCTTCCCCAAATGTTGAACAGTTTATTGTAAAAACATTTCCTGAATAGTCAGATGGAATATCTATTTTAATTTCCAAAATATTGTATTCGTCATTTTCTGCTTTCGACAAGGAGTTTAAATCAAGGGAATAGGCGTCAAGACCATCTTCATATGATAATTCATTAACTGAGTCAGGGGACATTTCCAAAGAGGTTATTCGTTCTTCATGATTGATGAGCTGAGATTTCAGAGAGATTCCTCCCAAATTTATATCTCCTCCAACGGTCAAATCTTGTTCGATATCAGCTGTTTTGGCGTTTATTTCATCACAGTTTATTGAGGAAGGATTCTTTGAGCCACCTATAAATGCACCGTCTAAAGCGTTCTGTTTAGTCAGTATTGCTGTCATTTTTCTCAAAATAAATGCCAAAGACATACTTCATTACCAAAAAGTACAACAATATTTTACCCTCAGAATTCACAAATTCATTGAATAAACGATATATTTCCTTCCAATATTGTCGAGCTACTTGTAATGGATATCTGGACGGAGAAACAGAAATGCACGCTTCATTTATTCAAAGAGATGAGTACGAAGATTCTCTTGTCTGGTACGCCAATTTGACTCCTCCGGACGATAATAGGAAATACGAATTTGTCGGGACAAAAAGAGAGTTTAGGATATGGTTTACAGACGCAGAAGGGAACGAAATAAAGCCTGATAACTTCACTGTTTTCTTGAAGTTAGAGTATTGAGTATGCGCAAGTATTGATACAAAAAAATATTTTTTTAGATGAGGTCATAAGGACAAAGTCCCTAGGACTGTAAGTCATACTGTTTCTTGAAATTGGCATAATAAACACTGATATTTTGTCCATTATTATCTGTCATATGGACATATTTCAAACCATTTTTTGATTCAATAACATGGAGTTTTCTGTATTGAATTCCGTTATAGAAATAGAAAATGTCGTTATGAAAATAGTAATTTTCGATTTCATGTTTTCCCTTTTTTGTTGAATAATCTGTCAGTTTTATTGCTTCATCTGGAATATCATCTAAATACTCGTATACCACTCCTTTACATGATGATTTATTTTTTTGATTTTGTGAAGGAGTTGCCCAACGAAGATTTTCGAGATGATAATTTTGCTTATTTTTGTCGCGATGGTCTACTTGAATTTTATGTTCTGGATCATCATTTTGTATAAATTGTTTTGCGATAATAACATGTTTGAAATATGCTTTTTGATTCAATTTTATCTTTAAATATCCTTTATAATCGTGCCATTCTGAAATAATATAATGATTTGATTTCTTGCGAATTGTGAAAGGATATTGTGATAATATTTCATAGTCATTTTCGAAATCTTTAAGAGGGACAAATTCTATTGTTGCCATTTGCGTTGAGGATAAAAAAATATTTAGAATAAATAATTTACTCTTTTCCTGCTGGAACGCCAGTCTGATAATATTCGACTCCATTAACGCTCCAAGTGAAATATGTATCAGAACAGACCCAGGCTTCTGGTGACGGAGGATGCATGTTGGGATATTCTGGGTCGGGAATAAAGTATGTGTCATCATCGCCACGATACATTGGCTGACCTCTGAACGTAACGGTTATTGAAGTACTTCCTGTATCTATTCCGTCAAATACATAGCCTGCATTACTCCTTTCAAGTTGGAAGTTTATACCAAAAGATGTTCCGTCTGAGCGGCAATTTGTATATCTTTTTCCTGTTGCTGGGTCGTTTAATGGCTGTGTGAAAGAGTCTTCAAATTCTTGTGTGGCTTCTAAGGCTCCATCTAGTTCGTTTGCGATAAGCTGATGTTGATAAAATCTTGCAGCACAAGTATTGGCAAATTCTGTGTCTGGATATGTTCTTTTATTGACTACGAGCTGGACATTTTGATACATAATATTGTCGAAACAAGTAATGTCAGCAGGAGATTTTGGAAACATCATCGTGATATTTGTCGCATTTCTCAATGGAATTGACTTACTGATTTCGAGACCATTTACTTTGGCAGTTCCTTCGAAAATTTCTCTTGTAAGTTCCTGAGATGGAATCAATAAAGGAGTTTGTAATTCTCTGACAAGTCCTTGATAAACATCTGGTTTGAGACCAAAACCTGCCAAATTTGAACGACCTAATTGAATAGTTCCTCCAAGGACATCCAAAGTAATTTTCTCTGTTTTGAGATTTATATTGTCCGATTTTGTTGTGGCAAGTAAGGCTCCTTTCAATTCACTTTTGATAATTTTGACAGTATCTCCTGGATCCAATGGTTTGTCTGGATTAGCTGCTGCGATTAACTCTGCAAATTCTTTTTTATTGACATCATCTCTTGAAACTCCATATTTTGTAAATTCTTCGTCAGTATATCCGAAATTGATTGTTGGATGTTCCAAAACATCGTCATCATATACATTTGCTCCTTTGTATCTTTGGTACTCGATATGAAGTTTTTGTGAAGGAGTTGGTTTGGCAGAATAATGAGACACTATGACAGACGGACGGCCTATTTGTGTGAATTTTCTTGATATTGGGATGACAGCAGGCATTTCTTCGGCAATTTCTTTGTCTTCCAAAAATTGTAGAGTTTCCTTAACGATATTTGGATTGATTTGTGCCCAGACAAGAGCGCGTAAAGATGTTTTGACCTCTTCTTCTATCTCTCCGCAAATTGCGTTTGGATATAACTGCCATGCCTGAAGAGCCAGTTGGTCGACAAATGGGATGGTCAATTCAATGGTAAATTTATGTGGTTGTCCATCAGCAATATCCTTTAAATCGACATAACAACCGCATACCGAAGGGGAGAATTGACTGACATTTTCCCAAGTAGAATGAGAATATTTTGATGTTGCTTTTGCATCACGAGGTTTGATGGAATTATAGGCGAAAGATTCTCTTTGGAGTTCGTCTTGTCGATATGCGCCTAAGAGTTTATCATTTATCCAGAAGCGACAATCTTCATAAAATTCTACAGCATTCTTGAATCCGACAAATATTTTCATCAATCCGTTTGTGTCTGCAGATACGTCAATGGGCTGGGACAATTTAATGATAAAGTCAAGGAGAATTGTGGTAAAAGACTTCTCAATTTGGGTGATTGTATGGCCGGAATGAGATAATTTAATACGTGTTTTTGTGCCGACTGGGAGTGGGGCGTCTTTGTCTTTGAACTCTTCCATGACGAAAGAAAATGTATTGTCTCCTCCGTTTCTTTGAATGAGATTTCGTAATTTTGACTGGAAAAATGAGAGAACATCGCCTTCATCATTTCCTAAATTTTTGGTCTGTGCGTTGTAGTAGGTCATTTGATTTAATATAAAAATGACAATAAAGGAGTTGTAAAGTTTGTTATATGAACATTTTACTTAAAAGGAAATGGCATTCGGAAGTTGGTTTAAAAACATCATTAACGGAGCAAAAAACGTAATCGGAAAAGCATTACCGGTACTGAAAAAAGGTGCTGAAATTGTGTCAAAAGTCGCTCCAGTACTTGGTGGGGCGATAGGAGGACCTGTAGGAAATGTAATCAATAAAATAGGCGATTATGCTGGAAAATTTGCTGGAGGAAAGTCTTTGGGAGTAAACGGAGCGGGTATAAGAAATACAAATAATAGTTGGTCTCAGCCTATTAACGGTCCAGTAACTAATCCAGGAAGATTTGATATTCCTTTGTTGAAGTAAGATGAATTTTATTTGTGTTTATTGAAAAGGAAATGAACGACATCAAAGTAATCGAGCCTATCTCAAAACATACAAAAGAGTTTGATACAGTTGATGAATTCAATTTATACTATAACAAGAATAAAGAAGAGATGGATAAACTTACGACGCATAAACTCAATAAATTATATCTCATAAAAGGGTATCGAATAACTAGAATCAAGAACGTGTTGAGTCTCAAAAAAATGAAGCAAAATTCACAATATGAAATTGACCTTGGCAACGAGCTAGATGAACTAAAAAAAGAGATACAGTATATGAAAGAAACAATAAATAACATCATACATTTCTTAAATCCTCAAACAGAAATGGAGGTTTCTCCTCCCTCTGATACCTGTACAATTAGGCAGGAATGAGAATCTGGATTATAATTTTTTTCTTCAGACAATTGCCTATACATATTGTAGAACTCCTCAAAGTCCAAATTACTTGCTGATTGGGAATATATATAATGAAGCTGTTGACGGTTGAAGCAAGGAAAAACGAACAAAGTTGTAATCTCATTTTTGATATGCGGTTTGATGCCTTTCCATCCTTGAATCAATAAAAAGTAGGAAATATTTGTGTGTCTGCATCTTCGGAGCTGTTGGGAGAAAAACGATTCTTCGGACGAAAATAGTTTGTTGTTTGAAATATCATCGAAAAGTATCAGTGTATGGAGGAAATCTTTACTGAAATCAGTAATATGAAGCACCTTGAACATATCATTTTTTTGTCCATCATCTAATCTTTCCTCCAATCCTTCTCGCTTAACAAGATAGTAGAGGTTCTTTGCAGCAATTAATTCAGTGATAAAATCGACAGCCATCTTCTCGGAAACGGTAATATATGGCATTTTGATGAGGTGTTTGAGAGATTGGAAACTCCTATCATTTTCGTCACCATTTTTCGTGATATAGATTAGTAAGTGGTGTGTTTTTATTAATCCTATTTTGATGATTTCTTGGAGAGCGATGACGGTTTTTCCAGAATTTTGTTTCCCAACCACAACATTTACAGAGTTATATTTTATATGAATATCTTCGTGTATGGGCTCTATTAAAGCACCCGATAAATTGTTTGCGTTTTGTTTCAGAGTTTCTGAGACAAGAGAATTTACAACTTTCAAACTCATTTATTTCCCAAAAGACTGCAAAAAAATGTTTAGGAGTGATATGTTTATTGTAAGAATGCATCATCATCTTCTGCGTCCCATTCACCATTACGTTCTTGATTATATTCTGCATCAATATCATCATGCCATTCACCTCCTTCATCATCATTTCGATGGTCGTACTGCATGCCCTGTCTTTCTTGTCCAGTATACTGATCATGAATCAAATTTTCTCTTTCACGTTCATTGACTTCTTGAGCCGAAGCGACCATAGCATGTCCGAAATCATTATAAATCTTATTTCTGAGTTGTGCTCTTTGTTCAGCAGTCCAATGATTTCCGTTAGTATGAAGAACATGCAGCAAAAGACTTGAGACTTCTTCATCAATCATTCGTTTTCCTACACTCTTCTTACACCATTTCTTGAACTCTTCATCTTCTACTGAGGTGAAATTACGTTTTCGACAAACAGTACTAAGTATATAGTGTTTCCATAACTTTGACGTAGCCATCATGATTAGTCTTGCCTTGAATTTAGGAGTGATATCTAGTATGTTTTGAGTCCTAAGAGCGTTAATAACATCTTCAACAACATGACTAACAACATAATCGCGGAATCTAGCGAAGGCATTCTTTCGCTTCTCCTTAACGAAACTGTACCCACCTAACTTGTAATCTCTCCATGCTTCAGGCATTGTGTAGCCTGTCATTTCACCTAAATGATGTGGATTTCCGTTGAGGTCATTATTATAAGAATAATTCAATTTCTCCTTGAGATATATAGGAACAGTGATTGATTTTCCGCCATGTTCATTCCTATATTGTTTTCTAGCATCTGCATCATAATCTGTATAGAAATGAAATCGCGCAGGCCAATCGGACTTTGCTGTTGTGTATCCGTTAATGTATATTGGATTGTCACTACCATTTTTAATAATAATATCTGGAATATTATCTCCGTTGACATCTTCATCTGATACAGACCATGGGGCGCTATTAGGATTTGCTGCGTTTCTTTTATTAACAATATCTTGAGCTCCAGCAAGGGTCATTGCCTTCCTTCTTCTTTTGATATCTTTTTTATTGTCAAGAATGATTTTCCATAATTGTTTCATTCCTTGCTTTGGTCCACCAGCCCTACCTGGTCTTTGTCGTAAATGGTTTATTGATTCAATCGCTATTCTTTGAATTTCTTGCATATTGTTCTGTATATTATTTATATCTACAGGATTTTGAGCAAAAGAATTGTAGTAATTGACTAATTGCTGTAAATTTACTTGTTGTGTCATTTGATTTTGAAATAAAATTGTATTATCGTTGTTGTTATTTTGAGTAGTTGGAGGAGGTCTTCTCAATTTGTTTAAGGGATTTAATTCCGGAAAAGTCTCTCCTGCTCCAAACCTAAAGAAAGGTCCGAAATGCTCTTGAGGTTCCCTATGTGAAGTTTCTGGAGGAAAAGGGGGAGGACTTGATGGAGGGACAGGAAGAATTTCCCTATGTGAATATACTCTATCGACAAAATGTTGAAGACTTTCAAGATTGATACGCCTAACATATCTATGATCGATGTTGTCGTTTGCGGCAAAGTTATGAGAATTGAGTAAAGTTATAGCAGTACGAATAATATTTCTTGGAAATTTTTTCTTGTTATACGAAGCAAGGGTTCTGCTGTCAACTCTCTCCGATAATTCTTCGTAAAATGGGGCAGTATTTCGAATCCAATTACTGAATCTATAATCGCCCATATCCACTAAATCTTCGCTATAAGTCAAGTCCCTTTCAATAGGATGTTCTTCTTGAAACCTTTGAATGAATCTCTCTATTGTATTACTATTGACGACATTTGCTTGAAGACCAAAATTGAATTCATTTAGAACCTTCGATAAATACTCGGCATATACACTATCCCTTAGTAATCCTCCCTGAGCATTCGTAGTAATGATATTGAATCCCAGTTCATTGTTGAGTCTATTACAATATCCTAATAATTTTTGCGTGTTATTGCCTTGCATTACTTGTCCGGCAGTAAGTTTTATTGTTGATTTACTCATTTGATTTACAAAAAAATAAGGGTCTGTTTATATGCCACATTCCTTGATAAATCTACCATAATCCTTGCTTAGACCGGCACAATTAGGACGATTTGACTTAATTCTAGTATCTATTTCTTCAATCAAAAAGCCTGCGTCATATTGAAACATCTGATGATATTCAATCTCTTTGCTATCCTTAGTTGTAAATTTCTTTGCTTCCCTTACAATAACCACGTCCTGTATCTTGTTTTTTCCGTTCTTTGCTGTGTCGATTGAGTAGTGGCTTCCCTTCTTGTTAAAGCATAGATATACCTTCTCACAGTCAAATAACTCACATAATTCTTTGTATAGAAACTGTTGATTCTTATAAATTGAGACGACTAAGGGCCTGCAAACTACTCTATTGGCGTTAAATTTGTCCGGAAAGAGATACTCTTTGTCGATGATAATATAGAATTCATGAGCTGAATCGATGGCGGGGTCCTTCTCTTTGTGGGTCTCAATATATTCTTCCAATTTATCACATAATTTATTGACAGATAAATAAAGTGGCTTTGTCATTTGCATTGGGGATAAAAAATATTTTTTTCAAAAAAGTTGAAACATCTCGTTAGTCCTAAAATCAGGACTTTATTAGCGAGTATGACAAACATCTTTTTGAACCCAAATTGTTGAGTGAAAATAGGGGGGTCAAGTATGGGGATACTTAAGAAATTGTTGGACGACTTTTTGAGTCAAAAAAGGGCTAAAATGAGGTGTTTGAGACCAAAAAAGTGCCTAAAATAAGGTGCTTTCAAAGGGTTTGTCAGGAGTTTGGGACGAAGTCCTAAAATCATGACAAACATATACTACTGTTTACCTCAGTTTTTTTACCAAAATTGCATGAAACAAGAGAAGCATTTAATTATTTCGGCCCTGCCTTATTAATTTATGACGTCATAAATATTGATCTTTCAAATGAAAATTTAATTATCCATATATTACCCGCACATTCTTCAGAACAAACCCAGCCCCTTGACTTGGGGATATTTGCTACTGCCAAAAGATTCATGTCCAATTATCGTTATAACCACAATCTCACAAGACAAACTAATCAAATCATACGCATTCACAATTCATTGATACAGGCTACAACATCGTTGAGTTGCCGAGCGGCATTTAGATGTATTGGAATAGATTCTCAAGTTCAATTTGTAAACATTTCAAGTGTTCAAGTTTTTGCAACTTTTAACATTTTATTATGCTCAAGAATAAGGCATTATACAATTGAATACATCGAACATTTGATTCAATCTCATTTACCAATTTCACCAAACCAATTATACATTTTCCAAAAAAAAAGTCGCAAGAAACAAATAAAAGTTATAGAATTCCAATTCCAGCATTCATAAACAAGCAAAAAAAGAATAAAAATGATGATAATTGAAATAATGATTTATTACATCTTAATTAAAAACCTAAATTTTTAATTCTCTATTAATTTATTTTTATTATTAATTTTATTATTATAATTCACTTTATTTTATACAGCTGTTGAACTACTTTGGATGATCTAATAAAGAATAATATTAAAACTTTTTTCTCAATTCTTCAAATTAATAGCTTTGCCGCAATTGAATAAAGATTTCAAGTGTTTTAAACTATAAAATAGCCAATATATCGAAAAAAAAAAATAATCAAATCGAATATCATATTCTTCAATTTTTGTAAAAAAGTTATCAAAATGCTATTTATATGCATTACAAGCCAATTCAAAGATCGTTTTGTAATAATAATTAGTTTTTTTTTAAAAAAATTAATTCTTTTGAAATTTTAAAGTTTTTTATTCAATTTTTAAAAAAGTATTGAATTTAAATTGAATATTTGAATTAAAAATGAAACCCACTTTTTCCCGACACTCTAGATAAAACATATATTCTCAGTTTTTATTATTTAAAAAAATATTTTAATTTAAATCTTTATTATATCTTTAGTATTTAATTGTGATATCTGAATTAAAACTGTAATCCTTAATACAAAAAACTTTATATAGATGGTGATAAGATTAGACTTGTTATTTTGAGAATCGATATCAAACACGTCACTTTTTTGCATCTGATACTCGATTATCAGTTTAAAAATTTGATATCGAGATTATCGATTATCAAGATATCAGATATGAAATGTGATATGAAAGTAATTGTAAACTTGATATCAATTTCCGAGATCTCGAGATCTCAAACAGATTTATCTTTTTTTATAATTGGTATTTGCGATTTTATGATATTTAAAAATATATAATATAATGTATTGATGTTTATATTAAGATTAAAATCAAAAAATGCATTCTTTTTTATGAAATATTTGAGAATGAATTACGATCATATATTTATCAAAAGGTTTAATTGAAAATTCTGATATCAAAAGCTGAGAAAATAAATTCTCGATCTCTGAAATTGATCTCGAGAATCTGTGTATATTTATGTATTGATATCAAAAAGTCAATCAATTAACGATCTCGAGAATCGGAGAATAACAAGTCTAGATAAGATTAATTGTTTTTATTATAAGGTTTACTCTTTTTGTAAGAGTTGGAATTGAAGAATCGAATGTTTTTTATCATTTCAATATGATTTTTCTATGATAAATCTATATCATGAAGTTATTCTTCTTTCAACAGAATGCACAAATCAATACTAGAATGTTTTCAACAAGTGTCAATCATGCTTTTTACAAATAGTGTGAAATTCTCAGAGACGTTTATGCTTACTAAAAGCGGTTTTTTACAACAGATTCTAAACAAGCTTCATACAATTATGGTGAATTTTGGGCAAGACAAGACATTAATCTTTTCCTAAATTCCATGAAAAATAAAGTTGAAGAAAGAATCACATTTTATACAAAATGGATATATAATCATATTGATTGTGAAGCTGAAACTTGGATGGATTGTTTAGAATCGGTTGTAAAATAAAAGTTTTTGAGATGATGTGCATCAAATTTCTTAAGAACATTATCGTCAAGTGTTAATGGTGTAAAATCCTGAGAGAACCTTTCTTCAAGTCTAGCTTTCACTTTGGGATCTAGTTGTGGTGGAACTTTTTGTGAGTACGATGCAACATTATGATTCCATTTTGATGTCTTTCCTTTCAAATTTTTCAACAAAGCGTCGCTTTGTGACGACGATTCTTTTGTCTTTTTTCTGTTATTCAGGAGCCTGCTCTTGAGAGTTTTGCGGCATAAATTCATCGAATTGTTGATCATCTTTTTGAGTTGACTTATCTGTTTCTTTCTGTGATTGCTTTGGGAATAGTTCTTGATTGTGTTCATTGCTGATTTGACCGTCAAATTTTTCTGGATTTGATCCACATGATCTTGGTTAACATTAAAATTGGGAGCCGGTGTAGCTGCTTTCTTATTTGACACTTTTGTACCTTTCTTTCCTCTTTGATGAGTTCCTTGAGTGTTAGAAAAACTAAAAAAGAACTTGTGGTCCGTCAGACATATTAAAAAATGATTATCAGATCACCAATTTTCATTTTCTAAAAACCTATTGCATTGGATAATCGGGATCTATTGAGGCATCTTCATCAGCGGCAGCAGCTAATCGAGCATCAATATATGTATCTGAAAATGGAGCTGGTGGTGGAGCTGCTGAAGTATTGAATTCAGATGGGCCCATGACATATTCACCTGGATTAGCCCCAACAACTCTTACTCCACCTACTGCTGTGTTTATTTCGCTAACGATGAAATTAACGACTCCATCATAAGCATGAGTATTCGTGTTATCTTTAAATGCAGATATCATTGAGCGTACCATATTCATAGTAGATGCTTTACCGTTTTCACTACTTTTCAACTTATCGAATTCTTTCTTAGTGAGTGTGTTATGTGGATCTAATGCTGATTTAAGTGATTGATTCCATACCTTTGATGAGAATTTACCGATGAATTTCAACTTCTCAGGACCTGTCAATTCACGTCCGATACCGGTTTCAACGATTGCAGCAGCAGCATCAAAGCATGGTTGGAAGAGGTATTTCTTGAAGATAGCGTATGCTGATAAACTCTTAGGTGCTGTCGATGTGTATCGCTTACTATTAGCTGCATCTTTATAGAATGGGAAGTTCTGATCGTAGTAACTAGTATCGAGGCGAACTCTACCGACATTTGCAACTAAGTCTTGTGATGTAGCATCATCGTAACTGAAGTATTGAGGATTGAATTGATCGCGAAGGAAATCTCTCTTTCTATATACTTTAACTTCATTTCCGTGAGCATCAACATGTGATTTACCTCGCTGATTTCTTACTTGTGCACGTGCAGCCCTTGTTGGAAGTGCTGTGTTATATACTAAATCGTCAGCCCATTCACTCTTCTTTGTAGTCCATATGTAAACGATTAATGGATTACCACATTTATCATAAACGATGACATCAGGGATATCATCACCATTAATATCAGAGAGATTCGCTAATACTGCAGGACCGTTGGGATCACGCTTATTCAAGTACCATGGTAAGTTAGGTGATGATTGATTGTGTTTCTGTATCATAGCTTCAGCGTTTTGTGGAGCGATAGCACTCTTAACACGTTTAACATCACGTTTGATATCGAGAACTATATTCATCAATGAATCCATACCAGGTTTCTTCTCAGCAGTTACTTGCTTAGGAGTATATCGCAATTGAGGGTAATTTTGTTCTGTCATTTGAGTCTGAATAAAAAAACGATATCTCATAATCACATTCACTAACGATTATCCCACTGACCCCTCGTTTCACCATGCTCGTCAACGTCATTCACTCACGAATCTTATACTGTATAACGCCTCTCAATATCTGAGGGGCCTCTCGATACCTATTAAAACACCATCAAATCTCCACAACTGATTTATCGCGTATTAATTATCACTCACGCTATCCTCACCATGAAAACACTATATTTATAACGTTCCAGAGCACTCGCGTACGTCATGTCATGTGCGTCATATCACGTGAGAAACACGTAATGGATAATGCTGTCAACGACCTCCAGATATGCTATTTTTGCGTATTTCTGAGCCTCTCGTGACAATCACCCCCAAACTACTGTTTTAGATTTTGAGCCTAGGATTCTGGGGACCTTAGAATCGGCATTGACGCAAACTTTATTAGGGGGTCCAACACGTCAGATACTCACTACTGAATAAATAAATAGAGAAATAGGGGAATAAATAAAAATAATAAATAAAAATAAGGAAAAGAATAAAAAGAAATTTAAATAAAACTTATTATTATCTTTTTTAAAAAAAAACTTCAGCTATAATAATAGCATTTACACTTTTAAAACCAATTATTTTACTTATTTAACAGAAACAGGAAATTTATCATTCCATAATTTTACCAAAACATATTTTTTTACAGAAAGTTTAACAATAACATATGAAATAACAACTTCGAATCAAATTATTTATGATTTATCACGATCTTTTCTTTATCAAAGAGCTTGATATTATCACTCGTTAAAATAAAATATGTTTCATAATCAAATTCTTTTTTAACATATTCAAAGAAAGAAACATTTATTTTAATAATATTTATTTGGAAGGTGTCTAACATTCTTCTAGATACAACTTGGAGTTTATTTCAAAACTATGTTTCATCTATTTATACTGCAATGATTCCAAATTTAGGGCAGCCTCTTGGATTTACATTTGGTTTAGTTGAAAATCATGAAATATATGATTATTTTTTCAAAACAATTCAAAATAAATTTTGATTCAAAATAACTGAAGATATATTACTGAATCAGATCAAGGTGTTGCATTGAAGTCATTTGTTAAATCTAAAGGAATGCAACACCTCTGCTGTATACGACATTTGCTTTGAGTTTAGATAAATCCAAAATCTCTTCTCAGATTGGGAATTTGGTTTCGCCCATCTCCAAAATTGAATATGATGAACTAAAATTTGCATATGAAAATCAATGGAAGTCTGTTACACATAAAGATTTGAAAAAAATTAAAAAACTTCTACCGAAAGTGTTTTAGACTTAATTAAAGGTCATATTGAAATAGATAACGAAGACCGATAGACTGTTTGAAAAATAAAATTGATAAGATATCATTAAAAATAATTTAATATAGTTATTTCAAATATATATCTGTTAAAATTTCATTATTTAACTCTTTTTTAAAGATATCAATCTGTTAAATTTGAAAAGAGAACCTTAAATTGGATCGATTCTAAAATAGTTGTACAATTCTGAAGGACATTCAAAAAGTGGAATTTCTTCAGAAAAAATAATCATAATAAAATAGCTTAAAAAACAAATCTTTTTATGTTACAAAATTTTTACCGATTCTTACCGCCAGCCGCGGGGTCTCGACTCGGCTTCGCTTCGCTCAGCCTCGCTCGACGCCCGCTAGGCGGTATGTAGTCTCGGTAAAAATTATGTAAAAATATAAAAAGATTTAATTTTATTTAGCATTTTTATTAGATTATTTTTTCTGAAGAAATTCCACTTTTTGAAGGCTCTTTCAATTGTACAACTATTTTAGAATCGATCCTATAAAATCAATAAAAATGATTGTTTTTATTTTATACCAAAAATAATCGTTTGATAATTATAATAACGTACTCCTTAAATTTTGACAATAAGATAGATTTTGAATAGTTTACAAATTTCCAAATATCTGATTTTTTTTTTTTAAAATGCAGATACAACAATTTCTAGCAAAAATGAATGAAATACAGACAAATGTTCTTACATTTATAGAACGTGACACAAATTCAAATGAAGATTTTGAAAATCTAAAATTATTTTTGAATAGTTCACAAATCAAACTAAATCGCCAGGAATTGAGAGAATTCTTGCTTTTAATCAATAATATATCTGCTAATTATTCTTCATATCCAACATTTTATGAAAAAATTGAAAGAATTATTTTAATATTTAGAACAGAAATTCAACAATTCTATTCAAACTTCGATGTCTTTATGATCTTTCATTCCAACAAAAGGATACTTCTTTTTTTAATTCAACAAAATCTTCTTAATTTTGATCAAAATATTGCTCAAATTATTTGTTCAGAAAAATACTACAAAAAAGGTTACTGCTCATATTTTTATCATGAATTGCATTCACCAAATGTTAAATTCAACTTGCTTATTCAAAACAAACAAAAGCAATATTTACATGGTTTTCAGAAAATTTCACCAATTGTCAACCAATTTACACCCGAAGAATTTGAAAAGAATCGTCAATTAGGCCAAAATCACACACAAATTTGCAATTTAGTTCGTAATGACATGATAAATGAATTCATTGTTTATGTGAACCAAACAAATTACCCATTAACAGCTCACATTGAAAAATCACTTTTTGAGACAAATCCGTTTTTAATTGAGAACAAAAAAGTGACTTTACTTGAATATGCAGCCTTTTTTGGAGCCATTCAAATTATAAGATATTTGAAAATGAATAATGTTGATTTTACAGAATCAATATGGCCTTACGCAATTCATTCAAATAATGCTGAATTGATTCACTTGCTCGAAGAAGATGGTGTCAGGCCAAAACTAAATCAATATTCACCACTTTATGTTGAATCTATTAAATGCCATCACAATAACATAGCAAATTACATTTTTGATAATTTTCTGAATAATGTTGATGATGAAAGTACGAAAAAGCACCGAAGAAGTGCTTTGAAAAGCCATAATTATGAATTCTTTCTCCATTTGAACAACTTTGCCGACTATTTCCAATTGCTGTGCAAATATAATTATGTTGAGATCGTTTCAATTCTTTTGAATAATTCTGATTTGAATTTGATTAATGTAATAGTTTCATATCTGATTTTGTTTATCAAATTTTTTATTCAGTTATAAATGAAGTTTTTATTTCTTTTTTTAATGAAATTCAAAAATTTTTTATTTTATGCAAATGTTCTTATCAATCATTTGTTCATGAAATTTCATCAATTTTTAATTAATGATGATGACATTTAACAATTTCATTTATGTAATTTTCAACTGTTTTATTTCATGCAAATATTCTTAGTCAATCATTTATTCATGAAATTTCATCAATTCCTATTCATGACAAAGCTATTTTGCATTTTTTTTTTATGATATTTTAACATTTTATTCATGAAATTTTAATTGATTTATTTCATGTAAATGTTTTTTTATTAATCATTTATTCATGAAATTTCATCAATTCCTATTCATGACAATGATATTTAACTATTTTTTTTATGATATTTTAACAGTTTTATTTATGACATTTCATTTTTGTTTTCATTTTGGTGAAGTTAATAATTAATGCTTTTTTGGTAGAAATTAATTGTCCTTTTATTTCATGACTTCGATTTCAACATTTCACAAATTAATATTTAATGATGCTATTTCGATGAAATTATATTTTAATGATATTTCGATTCTGATTTTTAATAGCGTTTTTCATTATTAACTTGAATAAAATTCCTATTTCATTTTTTTAATTATACAATCTTATATGATGCAGTAGATAAAGGAAATATCGACATTATACAACTTTTGTTTTCTAAAAATATTGATGTTAATGAATATTCTATTTACACTCAAAAAGTTTAAATATAGTTTCACAAATCACCAAATTTTATAGAATTTTTATTTCAATTTTTTTAATAACATTATAATTAATATTAAATGAAATTATAATTAATATTAAATGAAATTTCATTGTTAATAATGATTTATGACATTCTCACATTAAATTGTCTAATTACATTTTTCCATCTATTTTGAAATGGGATTTTCAATTTTATTTTTGTTTGCTATTTTGATAAATATAATTTAATTTTATTATACACCAAATATTAAAATAAAATTCTCACTGAAAGTTAACTTGACTTCTTTACATCATGCTGTTGAAAAAGGATATACAGAAATCGTTCAATTATTTTTGAATAATCCAAAAACATACATCAATAATCGAATAGTTTTTCAATCTTTTTTTAAAAAATTCATGTAATTTAAGAATTATTTGTTTAATTACGTTTATAAACTATAATTTATACTGTTTTTTATATCTAGTTTTAATGAAATTCCAATATAAAAGATCTAATCCAGTTTATTAAATATAATTTTTTATCATTTTGATTTATTTTTTATGGTATTTTTAAACATGAATTTTAACACAATTTTAATTAATCATTTTAATACCATTTCACATTAGACAATTTAATTACATATCAATTTATATTTTAAAATAAAATTTCATAATAATTAGTTCTTATTTAATTTTCAATGAATATTTTTTTTCATTTCATTTCATTTTAGTTTTTAAATGCAAAAACATCGTTATTTTCAGCCATTGAAAATGGTTTCTTTGAAATCGTAAGACTTTTAATAGAATGTCCAATGATAAAAGTTAATGCTTATTCAATTCAAAATATTTATTTTAAATGACATTTTATTTATTATCCATTTCATATAATTTTAATTTTAATTTGTTTGATATCATTCTCATTTGTTATTTCAATTCAATTTCTAAATCAATTATTTGATGAAATTATCAAATATAAAGTTAACTTATGCCATTTTAAATCATCAATTTAAATATGATTTGCATATTTTTATTTTCAATACCATTAAAAATAAATAGTTTTTATTTCATTTCATATCTACTTTTTGAATACAATTTCAAATAGGTTTTTTTTTAAATCATGTTCATATATAATTTTTCATGAAATTTGGTGGCTTGTATTTGAATAAAATTTCAAAATTAATTAGCTCAAATAACAGCATTATATGAAGCAATTCAATACAGTAATGTTGATGTTGTTGAACTTTTATTAAGACGTAATGATATTGATGTCAATATTAAAAATATAATTCATAATTTAAATGATTTAAATAAAATTTTTGATCAAAATATTTTTATCAAATTTCAAAATATATTAATTGAATAAAGTTCTTAATAATTTATTTCATAGGATAATTCATAAAACAAGAATATTTATGACGTTTTCATATTTTTTTAATTTATCAAATTCTTCATTTCAATGTTGAAATAAAATTCAAAAGCTTTTTTTTAATTACATTTAAAATCAGTCATGTTAACGCGATTTCTTTTGAAAATTTTAATACAACACCTTTATATTTAGCAGTTCAAAATAAAAACGAAGAAATCGTTCAACTTTTATTATCTAATCCAAAAATCAATGTTAATTTAAAATCAGTTTTTTCCCCTTCGAATCTTTATTCAGTTTCTGATCATATGCATTTTATTACATTTCATATTCATTTTTAATTGCATTTTAAACTATTTTATTAATGGTGTTATATATTAATATTTTTCTCATGAAAAATATCGTTCAAAAAGAAAGAGTCAAGAGCCTGAAATCAAAATGTGCTGATTTATATATCTGCATTACATCTCGCTGTTAAAACAAGTAACGTTAATATTGTTCGAATTCTATTAAATCACGAAGGAATCAATACATCAGAAAAGAATGAAATTTTAATTTTATGTTATGTTATATATGAAGTTGAATTTGCTTGAATTTCATGATTTTTGATATTTAATTTATGAAAAACATTGATTGAAATCGCAAAAGATCAAGAAATAATAAATTTATTGAGGGAGAAAAAGTAGAAATACTTCTCCCTCAATAAATCATTAATTTTCAATAAATAATGATTTATTAAAAGTTTTATTTTTTTTTTTATTTTTCTTAAGAGGAGTTTTTACAACTGTCAACCAAAAATAACAAGTGAAAATTAGAAGCTATAATTTTAAATACATATATACATATATATATGCAAACGTAATATTTTCAATACTCAATAGTTTCCAATTCAATTGATTTACTTATAATTTTTAAATTTTCAAAGCTATTTTGGTCAATTATTTTTATGTTTTTTTTTCTTTTTTTCATTTTCTATTCAATTTGATCTATACCAAGGATAATTTTTTGGTACTGATTACCCAAAAGAGACTTTTTGTAAGGACATTCAAATAATTGAATGAGAATAATATTACCTTTCAATTTTTTTTATCTGAGAAAATATAAAAAAATAAAAAAATTTTTAAATCTTTTTATGGTACATAATTTTTACCGATTATTACCGCCAGCCTCGGGGTCTCGGCTTCGCTCGACGCCCGCTAGGTGGCATGTAGTCTCGGAAAAAATTATGTAAAAATATAAAAAGATTAAAAATAATTTTATTTTTTAATTCTCTCAAAAATAAAAATAATTGAGAGAAAAAAATATTTTCTTTCAATTTTTGAATGTCCTTACAAAAAGTCTCTTTTGGGTAATCAGTACCAATTTTTTTTTATGTTTGGGGCGGAATTTCCCCTCTCAATTTTTCGGGAATAGATCTTTAATATATTTCAATTAAGACTACATAGCTGAACATTAAAAATAGCAGAACATTGTCATGCCATTTCATAAAGATTTTTTTGAATCCATTTTCAAAGAATCCAATTAAAACATTGGATATTATCCAAAAAAAAAAAAAAAAAAAATGTTCTTCATTATCAACTTTTCATTGGATTAAATCATTATAGCAAATGATTTCTTTATTACCAACTTTTCTGCTCAAATAATTTTTTAATAAAGATATGATTTCTCAGCCATAGTATTTTTTTATATAGTAATTGAGAAGTAAAATGAAGTGAGTGCTTTTATTCCTGACTATTTTTTTTTCTCATTTAATCATGCTTATTCTGAATTTTTAAGACTGGTAATGAATAAAAAATATACAAACTGAACGGTTTTTATTTCTTTAAACTTGAAATTAAAAGCCAGATCACTTTTTTTTCATTCAATTCATTTATTTAAAATTGATATAAGATGTATTTATTAAAAAAAAGTGTGTTTTTAATTATACTATCGTTCCAAATATTTCAAGTGAACCAATTCCCAAATAATTGCTTGAACTCCAAGTTTGTGTTTGGCGGATTCTAACGAAGCTGATTTCTTTTTGGTTTTGTTCATTGATTTTGAATGAATGAACACGATTACTATCATTGAGAGGCGAGCAGTCTTTCTGCTCATCAATGACTTCCCACGTGCGGCCGTCGTTGCAGGCTTCAATCGCCCAGCTTCTTGGATAAGGGCTACCATCATAACATGTTTTTATTGTGTAATAAGTTGGGATTATTTTGTGATGCTTTAATTCGATACAAATCCAGCTGTTGCTGACATCTTTTGTCCAAAAGCTTTTGTTTTCGCCGTAAGAAATGATGTTGTGAATGTCAGAGTACTGGTTATTTTGGTGATTGTTTGATGATGAAGTGAGAGTGATTTCGTCGTCAATTCTTCCATTTGATTTCAAATGACTGATGATGCCATTAAATGAACCGTTACTAGTGAACGGTTTTTCTATTCTACTTCTTACTCTTTTGTTGTATCGTTTTTCATTATAAACGGTTTTTTCCGTTTTTACTTCTTGAATTAAACGGTCACAAATTCTCCTCCAAGTTGATTTTGTGATGTCGTCCTCATTTATTAAATTAAGAAAGTTAGAGATGCTTCCCGATGTCACTCTTTCAAAATAAACGGTCGCGTAAAATGAAGTGAATTCTCTATCTTTTTCAACGAGTTGGTTTACAAAATCAATCAGCTGGTCTTCATCATTCAAAACAAGATTTTCACTGCTTATTATTTGCTCGAGCGTTTCATACTTAAGATTTTTCAATTGTTCGCAATTTTTTGAGGCAATTTCATAGAAATGTGAAGCGATGTATTCAATTTCTTCTTCAAGTTTTTGCCTGTAAAGATGCACGCTTTTTTCGTGCGCGTATATCGATGGGAAAACATTGTCCGACATGATGGGTTCGCTCAAGTTTTCATGAAGCGAGATGTTGTTCATTTCAAGAATTTCAGAGACTTCGCTGACAAAGGGAAGAATATCATCAGGAATCGATTGTATTTGGAAGTTGGAAAGTTTGAGAAGGTATGAAAAGTCGCCTTTTTGGGTTGTTGTCATGCAAAATGTTTCAATAGTTGGATCAGCTGCGTGCATTCGGCTGATTTTCGGTGATAAGAGATCTGAAATAAGGCGAGTTGTTTGAAATCGTTTCCCATTAATTATAAATGTGAACTCTTCTTGATATGTTTGAAGTGGAACATTCACTATGCTAGCTGTATTTAGCTGAAGATCATATTTTGTCATTTCGATTTTTTATTTGGTTTGATTCTACAATTTTAAACTTTTTGTTTGAATAATTGAATATTCAATTAATTTTAATTTGAAATCTGATATATATTTATTTTTCTTTATATTATATAAGCTATTTAGAATATTGTTAATTCAACTATGTTATTATATATGATTTGTGATATATGAAAATGTAATAAGAATCGTAAATCTATAATTTTATTAAATAACATATTTTCATGATATATTATTAATTAGTTGGTTATGAGTTCGTTCAAAAGGAAGTTATTGTTGTCATTTTCACTTCCAAAAAAGGATTCCATTTTTGAATATCCTTTCCCGTTGTGCTTCTTGTTGATCTGTTGGTGAATGTTGCTCTCGTAAAAAAGTTCTTGTGTCAATGAAAATTGAACTTCCATTTCCCCTAACGTTTTTCGATTCTTGTTCTTCTTTCCTGCTTGCTGAAGTGGTTCAAGCAATTTGATCGTTTTCCTCTCGGTGTTTTTATCATCATTGATTTTCTTTGGAAGTTCTTCTCCTTCAATCACTGTCGAACAGATAATTGGGTCTTTTTGTGAAAAACTTTTCTTCCTCATAACAATTAGAATCTTTTTCGTCTTATCATCAATTTTAACTGAAAAGAATGGCATAACTGTTTTCAGCTTTTTGGCTTCAAAAGTAAAGGCTTGCTTTTGTTCTCCTGGGAGAGTTGTAACACTAACACGAATTGTGTCATTGTCTTGAACAACATTCTTGCCAAGTTCAATTGTTTGAATTTGGATGTTTAAACTTTGCATCTTATTTAGAAATGATATGATTTTTCTCGTTTTCTTTTTTATTCATTTTCATTTATAGGATTTCAATTTTTCTTTATTTATTATTTTTATAATGAAATATAATTATTTCAATTTGATCTTTTATTTCGTTTTATTTGTTTTATTTAGATTTTTGTTTGCTTCTTATTTCGTAAACCATACAAATAATGAATGGTTTACGAAATAAACTGTTTATCAAAATAAAATATAATCTTCATAAAAATTTTAAAAACAGAAATATCTTCAAAAGAATAAGAAAATGTTAATTATATAAAGGCTGTTTTTATTATATTTCATGGTATTAATATAATATATTATATAAATTAAATTAAGTTGTAATTAATAGAGAAGTTATCGTCGTTGATTTGTTCATATCCTCCATTTTTCTTTTGTTTTTTACTTATATTAATTTTATTTTCTTTGTATTGTCCGTTATTCTTTGAAAGTTTGCTGTGTTTCTTTTTTTCTACTTCTTTGATTGACTGAAGGTATGGTGTCGTGAATGACAATTGAACTTCCATTTGACCAAGAACTTTTCGTTTCATTTGGCTGTTATTGGTTGTTCCTTTCTTTCTTTCTTCTTCTTGAAGTTGTTTTTGAAGAGGATAATAAACATCTAAGATTTTGACATCTGTACTTGTCATTCCTGTAGTGATTTCTTTGATTGGAAGATTTACAAATTTCTTCAAATGAAGTGTGGCTGAGGCGATGATTGGATTTTCGTTTAAAGCACTCTTCTTTCTGAAAACAAGAACAATTTTGTCTGTTTGATTTGTAATGTTTAATGCAAAGACATGATTAGTGCAGTATATCTTCTTTCCTTTGACTTCAAAGTGTTGTTTGTTTTCTTCTGGAAAGGTTGTGATGCTAACACGAACAACATCTGAATCATGAATCAACTTATCTGAAAGTTTGAATGATAATAAATGGATGTTGAGACCAATTTTGTAGTTTGATGTATTCATTTGCAAATTAAAAAATGATGTTCAAGTTTTCTTTTTATTTCTCACTTTATTTCTCTCTCAATTATTTTTATTCTTTTCAATCATTTTCTATGTATTTTCAATCATTTATTTGTTTTATTTTTTATCATAACTTTTTCTTTTATTTCTATTTAATTTTATTTACATTTTTCAATGCTTATTTGATCATTATTATATGTATTAATATCTTGTTTAAAATTAATTAAATCAATATATTTCATATAATATGTAGCAAAAAGTCAAAGAAAAGGCCAAAGATATTTTTTATTAGATTTTTATATTCAATAATAATTTTCAAATTGAATTTCTTAAATAATAATTTGGCTAATATTGTGTTTAATTTTGGTTTTCAATATAATAATCAAATTTATAAAGACACATAAAATATTAAAATTACTGCAAACTTTTTTTGATGATTAAAAAAACTTTGATCTAATTTATCAGTATTAAACTATTTTATTAATTAATATTCAATGAATAACAAATAAATATTCAATTTAAAATAATTAATTCAATATAGATATTAAGATATTTATATTTACATATAAAAATTTAATGTCGACCGTTTAAAGAGTTATTAAAACCAAATGCAAAAGATCAGTTTTATATCTACTCCAGAGGAATATCAAATGAAAATAAAGCAAATTTCAGATGAGACGATTCAATACATCTACTCAAAATTTGATTTTTTATTTTTTTCTGCTTCAATTATTAATAATGAAAAATTACCCCAAATTTCATTCTGCAAAAACGACAGAAAAAGGCAAATTGAAGATTTTTTATTTAATTATTTGCAAAGTTTCAAATTAATAGTTTTTCAACTATTCAATATTTCAAATAATAATAGAGAATCGATGAAAAATATATTTTCTAAGCCAAAAAATGTTAACGACAATTTATTTAATGCAGTTTTATGCGTTGAAAATAAATGCTTATTATTAAAAGACATTAATCATGATATAATTCAAAGCATTTTTTCCAATCTCAAAAAACAATCGTCAGTAGTTCTTGTTTTAAATCCAATTTCAAATATTATTGAAGAAAATGAAAGACAGATGAATATAGAAATTAACAATTTTTGCAATAATTTTACCCAAGAAATAAAAACGAATGATTTTGTTCGAAATACAATTAAGCCAATGATTGGATATTTGATCAAAAGATATTATTATCCGACAGAATATTTTAAAGATCCATCTTTTTTTATATTTAATCAACAAATTTTTTCAAATGAACAAAAAGCTAAGAGAACAATTTTAAATTTTCTAAAAAATAAAGAAAAAGATGAAAATTCAAATCAAAAAGTGTTAAACTCAATAATTGATGAAATAGAAGAAAGTAATGAAACCGATAATCATACAATTAATTTTAGCAAAGATGATTTTATTTTTTTGAGAACAATTGATACAAATGATATGGCAACTTTCCATTTAGTTATTCATATAAAAAGTTTATTTCTTTTCATGATAAAAAATGTTTATTACAATGATAAAACAATGCAATTTATTGATCATGAAATAAATTTTTGTTCAAAATATTCACATCGTTGTATGGTTCATTTTTATGGCTTTTTGAAAGAAAAAGATAAAATTATTGGCTTCGTTTATGAATTCATGTGTAACGGAACACTTGAATCATTTATTAAATCGAATCAAAAACTTGATGAAATATATCAATTGATGATTATAAGTAGGATATTCAAAGCAATTTATTATCTTCATTCAAATTTTCTCATTCATCGTGATCTCAAACCTTCAAATATTCTACTTGATCATGATTTTTTACCATATGTATCTGATTTTGAAACAATTCGTCCAATAAAAAGCAAAACATATGAACAATCAAAAAATATGTATACATATGAAATAGGTTCATTATATTACGTCTCTCCTGAACAATTTTATGGATTAGATATTTCATATTCAACTGATATCTATTCATTTGGTTTAATTATTTATTTTATTTTAGAAAAGAGAAATTTAATTGTAATTAATGATTTGGCACCTTGTTTTGTAAATGATAATACATGTATCAAATTTGAAAACACTTCATTTAAATCAATTTTCCAACTATGCTCCAAATGCATTAAAAAAGAACCAACCAATAGAATATCCTTACTAAACATAAAAAAAAATATTATTGAAGAATTTAATCAATTTGATTATATAGAATTATATTTTGTGACAACTAAAAGAATAAATCAAATTAATACAAGCTATTTAGTTCAATATTTTTATGAAATCATAACAATCCAATCTGATAAAAAAGAAAAAAACACGTATAAATTTTTTTTATTAATTTCACAAGATTTATTAAATAACTTTGCCAGCAATGATTATGCATCATTTCTATTAAATCTTGCCTCTTTATATATTGATGGGTTAAAATTTGATACAAACTTTATTAAAGCAAGAAAATATTGTGAAATTTCAGCAAAATTAAAAAATTCTGAAGCATTTGTGGTATTAGGTAATTTTTATTTAGGCGGATTAGGAGTTGAACAAGATTATTCTAGAGCTAGAATATATTATGAATTAGCTGCTAAACAAAATAATTCCAATGCATATTTAAATTTAGGAGTTATTTATTCACATGGTTTAGGAGTTGAACAAAATTCTAAGAAAGCTATAAAGTATTATAAATTATCAGCTAGCTTAAATAATAAAGATGCATTTTATAATTTAGGAATTCTTTATGAAGAAGGTCAGGGAGTAGAACCTAATTATTTAAAAGCAATAAAATATTTTGAATTAGCCGCTGAACAACGCAATTCAAATGCTTTTGTACATTTAGCACTTTTTTATGAAGAAGGTTTAGGTGTTAAACAAGATTTTTCAATAACAATGAAATATTATAATTTGGCAGCAGAATTAAACAATCCAGATGCTCTTTTTAATTTAGCAGTCATTTATGAAAAAGGACAAATAGTTGAACAAAATTACTTGAAAGCAAAAGAATATTATGAATTGAGCTTAAAACAAGATAAAAGTAATATAGATGCTTTGATAAATTTAGGAAATTTATATTCAAATGGAAATGGAGTTCAACAGGATTATCTGAAAGCTAAAGAGTATTATGAATTAGCCGCAGAACAAGAGGATTATAATGCTATTTATAATATAGGTTATTTATACGAATATGGTTTTGGTGTTGAACAAAATTTATTGAAAGCTAGAGAATTATATGAATTAGCTGGAAGCCATGGTGTATCACTTGCTTATTTAAATATCGGAAATTTTTATTCAAATGGAAAAGGTGTTGAACAAAACAGTTCAATGGCAATTCATTTTTTTGAAATGGCAGCCCAATTGAATAATTCTACAGCTATTCATAATATAGGAGTCTTATTTTATCAGGGAAAGGGAGTTAAGAAAGATTATCTTAAAGCTAAAGAATATTTTGAATTAGCAGCTCAGCAAAATAATCATTTATCTCTTTATAATTTAGGATGCTTATATTTCAATGGATATGGAGTTGCACAAAATTATATGAAAGCTAAAGAATATTTTGAATTAGCAGCTCAGCAAAATAATGATAATGCTCTGCTTAATTTAGGATGTTTATATTATTATGGATTAGGAGTCAATCGAAATTTTGAAAAAGCTAAATGGTTCTTTGAAGAAGCAGAAAAACAAAACAATTCAAATGCATTGATATTTTTAGGCATGATATATTTTTATGGACATAGTGTTGCACGAGATTATTTGAAAGCTAAACATTTTTATGAATTATCAAGTTTGCAAAATAATTCTTATGCATTTATACTTTTAGGAGACATGTATTGTTTTGGTAGCGGCGTTGAACAAGATTATTTAATTGCTAAAAAATATTATGAATTGGCTGCTAAACAAAACAATTCACATGCATTTTTAAGTTTAGGAAATCTTTATTATAAAGGATATGGTGTTCAACAAAATTATTCAACTGCCAAAAAATATTATGAATTAGCTGCATTTCAAAGTCATCCAGATGCATACTTAAATTTGGGAATTCTTTATGAAAATGGGGATGGAGTTGAACAGAATTTTAATATGGCAAAATTTTATTATGAAAATTCAGCCAAACAAAACAATTTTAAAGCTTTTTTTTATTTAGGTGAGATGTTTTCTGTTGGCTATCATTTTGATATTAATATAGAAAAAGCAATTTACTATTATAAAAAATGCAGTGAGATTCATTTTGTTGAATATAAACCTCCTATGAATATTTATTTAGCATTTCGTTATAACAGATATTGTTATCGATCAAGCAATAACTTAGGATTAATATATCTTACAGTTTTAAATGATTTAGACAATTCAATAAAATATTTAAAAGAATCCGGATATGGCGAATATCCATTCGGACAGAACAATCTTGGCCTTTTATATCAATTTTTTTTAAATGATATTGACAAATCTTTACATATGTTTATGAGATCGGCAGAACATAATTTTTCTCTTGCTGAATTTAATCTTGCTCATTATTACGAAAAAGAAGGAAGAAATAAAGAATCAATTGAATATTATATTAGAGCATCAGAGCATGAAAATGAACCGCTTATTTTTCAAGGTATAATTCATAACGACTTACGCCTTGAAGTATCAAAAATGCTTATTATTTGTTTCACAAATCTTAAACTTGTTCACTATTATTTTGCACAAAATGATTTTGTTGAATCCAAAAAATATCTTCTTAAATCTCTTCAAAAGCTTTTAGAAAAATCTGACAATTCATTTCACATTTTTGTTGATAAGATGAATACCAAAAATATTTTTAAATATTTAAAGAATTTCATCTTGAATCATCCACTCTTTAATCTTAAAAATCAACCAAATAATAATGATGATATTCGAAAATATTTAAATGATATTGATACCCAAGAAGATTTTATTAATGAATCAAGTAAAAAAACAAGAAAAAGTAGAGAAATCAATTATAAAGAGCAATTATTCAAAGACAAAAAAGAATGCCAAAAATATGTGTTAAATATTAATGCTTTTACTGATGTAGCCAAATTTTTTGATTTTGTCATTAATGATGATAAACTTAAGTATTATTTTTTGGAAGAAATTCGAGATATCATTTCATTCATTGAGAAAATTTTATATTCAGCTCCTTATTCTATTTTGTTTGGTAGAATTGATATTGTGGAACCAAATCCTACGAAAAACAAAAAATCAAATTTGAAAGACATTAATCAATACTTTTATGAAGGTTTTGAAATCAATATCGATAATTAGGGATGCACGAAGGGCGGCCCAGGTGGATGCCACTTTTCTGTCCAAACGATAAAAAAGGGTAATTTTACGGACCAAGATTGCACGTGAATAATAAACAGTCGTTCCCCAAAATAAATCTCAATTTTGCCATTGCAGCTGGACATTTTGGAAAATTCAACATTTAACAATATTGAAAACTCTTTTTTTTTTTTGAGAGAAAAAAAGTTATGCAGAGGTATTCATGAAGAGATCTAGCCTAGAAATTTAATAGATAATTATATATTATTTTAAATATTTTATATTTATGCTATAATAGAAAGTCTATAATGTTTTATACGTTTGATTTCGAGATATTAATATAAATTATATTTCTATGACTAAATGGCTATGGAGAACTTTTGTTAGAGAAATTAAATTCTCAATTTTGAATATCATTAACAAAAGTTGTTTCTTTTGAAAGAAGATATTTCAATGAAAATGGAGTAATATTTCAAAGGATTATTTTAAAATTGAAATAATTTAATTTTTTATTGATGCCGATTTATTTATATAATATTTTAATATATTTTATTTATCATATCTTATTAATTTTTTATGTAATGTTTTATATTATATTTATATATATATATAATATGGTTTATTTTATTGAATATTAAGATAAATTCATAATTATAATTTGAATAAAGATTTATTATTGAAATGACGATCATTTTTTTGAATACATGATTAGTTTATATATTGAATGAAATAAAATAAATATTGAATTAATATATTTTAAATTAATCAATTAAAATATCTTGATTAATCATTTTATTTTTACAATAAAAAATAAAATATAATAATATTCAAAATACATTAAATATGTTTAGTGATATATATACTTGAATACTTTCTTATTTCTTGAAATACATATTTTTAAACTCTTTTTCTGACATTTTACACCATTAAAATAAGCCATTAAAATCAAAACCATTTTTTCTCAAAATTAAGCGTATAAATATCTTAAGCACCAACATATGCATTAATACATATAATAAAATATCATATGGAAAAGTATTATATAAAATTCTAGGCTGAAAAAGAAGATATGATAAGTTTATAAATGAAAAAAATTTTAATTTCTTTTTATTTCTGTTTATGAATCTAATTTAATTTGAAAAATCTAATAATTTAATTAATCTTATGTGTATTAATATAAATATATTTGGATTTTTCAAAAACCATAAAGATTGAATGAAATATTAAAGATATATCAGATTAAAATTTTTATAAAATATACAGTGTAAGACATTCTTAAAATGATTATATCGAGCAACCGATTAAAAATTATTGATTTGAATGCATATAACTTAATATTGATGGAAATAATGAGATTAGAAAAATTCAAAAAGACGTTAAGTCACTTAACATGAATACCTCTAGTTATGCTTTTTATTTTTAAAATTTAAAATTATTATATATTACTATACATTAGAATTTATGATGAATTTATGAGTTTCAGATCAATCTAATCAAGTTGAAAATAATATGTAATTTTGAAATTTCAAAGATCATTTTCACTTTATTAAGGGTATAGTTGAAAAAGTGGGCTTATTCGATATGAGAAAAAAATTTTCTCTGTTGCTTTTTTTTAAATTCTTTTTATAAAATTAGAATGTGCACAAAGAAATGTCCGGAGGATTTTTTTTATTTTATTCTAAATTAATTATTTTCTAATAATTATTTGAGATATTGAAAAAGACTCAACAAAAAAAAATTTCCTCCGTACAAAACTAATAATTTTAAATGTTATTGCGATTTATCTAATAAAATTTCAAAAAATGCGAGAAATCATTTCTCTGGTTCTTAAAGTTTTTTTTTGAATTCTTTTTTGAATGATTCTCAATTTTCTGAGATTTTATTTTATATGATTTTATACAGTCAAATTTGAATATATGTATAAAATATGAATATTTAATATATCGAGCATAATATAAGATTTCTATTTATAATATCGTATATTATATTTTTTTGTTTTAATATCCTTTGACATTTTGATATCTATAATTGTAGAATTTGAGAGAATTTCGAAAATAGAGTATTTTCTTAAATAACTTGATTTAGAGATCTTGATATAACAACTAAAAGTTAGTAGATTTAATAATTTCACAATATATCATACATAATTGCAAACTTTTAGATAGATTTTTAACATAATCAAATATTTAACAATTTACCAATAATTAGTAGTGTATATGAGATAAGCAGTGGGGGGTTAATAATTGTTCACGTCACATTACACAGTTATTCTATATATAATGATTTCACCAATCCGCAACTCACTGCTTTTTAGAATCTATGATATCATTATTTTAATTCACGCCTTATCCACATATAAATTTTTAATTCATAAATTTTGTTATATGCGATAATATTATTACAAATTTTTTTAAAATTTAATTTCACCACTGATTCATCACCCCTTCATAAATGATTTTAATAAATTTCATCCTCAAATCTCAAAAGTCAAAAAGGCATTTGACCAGCCACAAAGCGGCTTGAAATCATAAATTTTATACGTAAATGATTAAATTTATTTTAAAATAAAGAATATGTTAAAACTAACGACGGTTGACGAGTAAAAACGAAATTTTCAATACTTTGACGAGAAAACGACTAGTCAAATTTTTAAAATTTTTTAATTCAATACTCTCACAAATCGAAAAAATTTTATAAATAAACGTTCACCACAAATTATAAAATTATTTTATCATTTATTTTTATATCACATGTCTCAAAAAAAATAAATCTCAAAAGTCAAATATTGAAAACATAAATTTTAAACGTAAATGATTAAATTTATTTTAATATAAAGAATATGTCAAAATTAAATAGAAATAATTTTAAAGGTTTGAAACTTGATAAACTTAATAAATATATTGAATTAATTAATGAAAAACTTAACGTTACTCTTCATGAGTCGCCTTCATGGCAAGGTTCAGTTGCAAATTTAATGAAATTTTTAAATGAAAATAATTATATACAACATGAAGGTTTGAATATAAATGATAAATCAATTTCAAATTTTATTTCTAGATTAAATAATTTTCAAAACAAAAACGATAATTTAAATTTTTTACCAATTAATAAAATGAATAAATCGAAAATTCCGCAATTAATAAATAATGTTTCTCAATTAAACCAAATGCGTGATCAATCATGCGCTAGCTTGGCAGAAAATAACATTAATAAGAAAGACTTAACGAAAGCATTAAATGATATGGCGTTTTACCGTGAAAGAATGGCTGCAATTCAACCAACGAAAAAGGCAAAACAAAATAAATATGGTAATGTTGGTATGGATGACTTAATTAATGTTGTGGCTAAATTAAATCAAGATGTTAAACAAATTCGAGACGCTCAAAGTGTTGTAAGTGCGAATGAATGGATTAATCGACATGGATATAATGATTTATATGAAGCCACTGGCAAAGATTTAGATGGTGATGGAATACCTGAAGTCGTCGTACAAACAAAAGAAGGTAAAAAGCCTGTAATAGTTAATGGATTTACAACCGTTCCGTCATTATTCCCATATCGCAATGCTTATTATAAAGCTTACCCATCTGTGGACCAACGTAAAGAAGCTCATAAACAAGGTATGAACTTAAGAGGATTTATTAATAATATATATCATCCTGAATTTGATGAAACAGGGCGTACAGTCACTAATTATGCAGGTGAAAGTTGGCAAGACTTTGAAACAAAATTAAAAGCTGCTGGTATCGATGAAAAGCACTTAATCAAACCAAAGAAACGTTCAACTTATCAGGCATTTGTTGGTAAGTGTATCTCTCCAATTTATCAAGGTATCAAATACCTCAACGGTGTAAAATTACCATTCACACTTACACAAATGGCAACGGTTATATGGAATCAATTTGCTTTACTTCCTGCAATGGTTTATGTTTATGGTGAAAGTGTTATGAATGTTAATGAGGATCAATGGAAGAATTTAAGAGGAAAGAAAGCAGTTAAAGAAGCTATTGAGTTCATAGTTCACGATTATTTAATTAATCCTGTAAAAATTGGTGAATTTGTACCTACTGCATGTGAAATGTGTAATAAATCAGGACTACCAGTTGACCCTGAACATATTCCATTAGTTGCTAAAGCAACAATTGCAATAATACTTAAAGGAATAAATACATTACCTCCAAATCCAAGTGATTTTAATAAATGGTTTGATGCTAATGTTCAATCACAAGTACAAGCATTACAAACAACAGCAATCGTAGAAGAACCTGAATAATAAATTTTAAGAAATGTGTTAATATCTAATTTCAGTTAATGATTCATAAACATAAAATATATTTTTATCTATAATTAAAATAAACTTTTACATTAATATATAGAAAATGAACACATCATTAGAGAATATGGTTAAAAACCATGTAATGAATACGTTGAAAACCTATACTATGAATAAAAATGAAAGCCTAATTTCTGAAATACACCCTGAAGTATCTATTAGACTAAATAGTGTTAACGTCATTGTTGGTAAGCAATCATCCGGAAAAACTGTTATAGCATTAAAGGAAATCATCAAATTAGGTGTATTAAATACTCATCACTTATTTATCTACGTTACAAAAGACGGTCAGGAATCAGACAAAACATTTTTAGCTTTAAAGCCACTTCTTATGATTCCATATATTATAATTAGTGAACAAGAAGCTGTTGAATTTATGAAGGATTTAATCTCAGCAAAGAATTTATATAATCTTATCAAACGGGAAAACTTACAGGATAAAATAGATGATCAACAAAAAGAGGATATGTTTAAAATGCTTGCCGTTTCTGATTTCAACCGAGAAGTATTGCATACAATCGTTTTATTCGACGATATCTCGAATAGTAAATTATTTTCATCAGAAGAATCATATTTTAGCCAATTAATACGTAGATGTAGACATATAAATTTTTCATTTCTCCTTTTAATTCAAGGATGGAAAGGATTAAAACCTCATGTTAAAAATGAAATATCAACATTATTTATATTTCCATGTTTCAATAAACAGCAATTACGTTATATTTATTCACAATCAGCGTCTAATTTATCATTCGATGAATTTTATCAAATGTATTCAAAAATATTGAAACGAAAAACTGAAGATTGTGAAAGTCACCCTTATATGATCATTCAAGTTGTCGATGGCGGTAATACATCAATAGAACTTGACGATTCCTGAAGAAATGATATAATTTTATTTACTGTATTTCTGATTTCATTTATTTCATTCCTTAATTCTTCAATGGACTCCGTCCTGGGTGAAGCCTTACCTATCTCTTTTTCGTCTTTTTCAACCCATTTCTTTAACATCAACACACCCTTTATTTTTGTAATTCTATAACCATCGATTTTATACATTTTGTTTAATTTATGAGTCGTTAACTTATCCACTTCTTCCTTATTCTTTGAATACCATAAATTAAATTCATCGACTGTTTTAAATTCTTTTAAATAGTTTTTAATTGGTTCAATAACTTTTAAATCCATGAATTATGAAATAATTCTGATCAAAGATCTTTAATTAAAAACAAAAATAAAAATTTTTAATTAATAATAAATGAGTTTATCAGAAATTTTTCTTGGTTGTTTAACAATTATTGAACTCGCTAATTTACTCATTCGCATTGTGAAACTTTCCCCAACATTAAACGATAAACCACCTGAATTAACTGATGAAATGAGGAAACGACTTTACTCATGATTTATTTTTATTCCTTCAATAACGGAATATCAAACCTTCTAATACCTGCTCCGTTCGCTCCAACAATTCTTCTAGCTCCTGCACCATTCGCACCTAACGCGTTAACGTTTCCACCTTTATAATTAATTCTGTCATTTAATTTACTCACACCATTTCCGATTGTATTTATTACCTCACCAGCACTTCCACCTATTAAATCACCAGCTTGTCCTATCAATGGTGCAAATCTACCAACTGTTTCAACTGCTTTCTTTACTTTTGGAACTATTTTGCCAATTATGTTTTTAGCTCCGTTCACAATATTTTTAAACCAACTTCCAAATGCCATATTTTCATTAATGTAAAAAATTTATTTTTCATTTCTTAATTCATTTATTTTTTCAAAACTTTAAAATTCTTTTCTTTATTAACTTATTATTTAAAATTTTTTTCAATATATAAAATGACATACTTAAACGCTCAGACGAAAAATTTAGGTAATGATGAAGGAGATGTTCTCTCATTCTTTCAAAACAAACTTAGAAATTTAATTCAACGAAATGGTGGCGATAATTCATTTAGTCAAGTTATGGAAGAATTCACAAATAAAGATGCACCAATGCCAGTGGGTACTAAAACAAGAATAAAACTAACTCATTCTGGTCATACAATTTCACAAATCGAAAAAGGATTTTCTACGATTCTTTTAGAGTACTTTGTTCAATTATCTGAACCCGTTGATGTTTCCGCAGATATTAATAAGTTAATGCAACTTTATACTGTATTCAAAAATGCCGTTGAATTTTATGAAGACTGTAGATTTTGGATTGATGGAAAATTACTTGATACTTACAGACAAGATGAACTTCAACGTGAATCATTCGCATACAATTCAATTAAACCACGTGATGCTAAAGCAACTTCAAAATTCTCTCACTCAACATGGGAAAATGTATCTCAATTTTCACCTTCAATTTGTGGATGCTATTTTCCACTTGCAGACGTTGCCGACGGTAAACCACACAAATTAACTATAGAATTAACAATACCATTTACTGATCAGCTTGCGCTTCAAGCATGGCAACTTTACCCTAACAAAATTAGTGGTGAAATTGAAGAAGAAGTTAAAACATCACTTCGTGCCATGGTTTGGGGTCAAGTTAATCCTAATGTTGTTAAAGAAACATTTCAATTTCTCGATGATAAAGCCATTGATGAAGAAATGCCAGCAGTTGTTCCAATTACTCGTAAATTCACGCAAGTAGGAAAGCCAGCAAATATTGTCGTTCAATATAAAGCTGGTGAAGCTCCAAATGAAAACGAAGAACCTGATCCAAATATATTAAAAGTTAAAGTATCAAAAGATAAAGTAGTAAATGATAAATTGACTATAACATCAGCAAATGGAATTGATATGAAAGTTGGTAAAATAACATTAAATGTTTTAGGCGGTACTATTCAATTAGGTCGATCAAATCTTTCAGGATTTGGTCTCAAGCCTGGAGTATATCAAGGACTCATTCGTGAATTACAAACTGCATTATTAGTTCCATCACAAGAATTAACACGTGAAATATTTGAAGGTACTGCTAAAGTTAATGGTTTAGAAATTTCAAAATCAATTCCTCTCAGAAATGCAACAAATATAACCATGATGTTCCCTAAGAGTCCATTAGATATTACATGCTTTGATAATATCATGTATCAAAACGTTCAATTAGTTGTTAATAAAAGAACTTATCCAGATACTGAATTTTCAAACATTTGCTCTGCCAGATTTTACCAGCATCAATTAATAGCTAATGAATTAGATGGAGCACTTGAAGCTACACAAGAATTTGAGGATTCATTCACTCAACCCCTTAATGATCCTGTAACTGGTAAACGTTACTCAAACTGCAGAAGTGATGGAACAAGTTTTGGTATTAACTTCCAACTTGAACGTTCAAACGCTGGTTATGTATTTGATGGAATCGATACTGGCTCTAATTCTGTTACAGTTACATTCCGTGGTCAACCAATGTATAGAGGAATTGATGACACTTATTATATTCCTGATCCAGAATATCCAGATCAACACCCACCTGCGCCTGAAGCTTGGATATGTAGCGATACATACTTTGCTTGGTCAACTAAGGGTGTTGAATATTTCCCTAATGGTGTTCCAGTTGGTTATGAATAAATCTAATAATTAATTTAATTATTTTTTCATTTCAAACGTTTTCAAAAATTTTTAAATCTATTTAAAACTTATTTTTCAAATTTTTTATTTCTATATAAATGAGTGAATACATCAACATTAATAAGTTATTCGAAAAACTTCCTGAATCAGAACTTAAAGCCGTTCAAGTATATTTTGATGACTTCATAACTGATAAATTCTATAAATATAAAATGAACGTAAAAATTTTATTTCTTTCATTAGTTTATAAAAATAATACCCAAAATGTCATGACATATAAAGAATTTAGAGAGTTATTCCCTGAGTGTGAATGGTTAACTATTCCTAGACGTGCCTGGGCTCTGCCCGGGGTGCAAAGCACCCTCGGTGTCTTAACATCAGGATCACAAATACGATTAATGAAAGCTTATATTAAAGCTGATAGAATAAATTATAAAACAACATTTTATCATGAATGTGTAGTAAAAGAATGTGAAAATCAAAATAAACTTAATGAATTCATTAAAAATAGGTCTGAGGCTAAAGTTGAAATCGTCAACGAATTAGCTAGTAAATGTAACATAAACGAAGATGAAATAGACCCAGACTTGTTTTAAATTTATATATTTTTATTTTTATCAAATCATAAATGCATAAAACAACCAAAACTTACTTTATCACTCGTGACTATGAAAATAAATTTCCTCCTGAGTTCGTTAATTCTCGCAATGATAGATATATTTCATTTCAATATTGCCGTGCTACATGTGATGGATATTTAGACGGTGAAACCGAACTTCACGCGTCATTTGTTCCACGTGATGAATACTGTGATTCTCTCGTTTGGTATGCTAATTTAACGCCTCCAGATGAAAACAGAAAATATAAATATACATTAAACCATGATAGATTTAAAGTGTGGTTTACTGATGCAAATGGTAATGAAATAATACCTGATAACTTCACATTATTCCTTAAATTTGAATATTAAAAATATTTATTTTTATAATTAATAAATTAATAAATGACTGCAATAATTACAAAACAAAATGCAAAAGATGGAGCATTCATCGGTGGTGGAGGTGGTAGTCCTGATAAAGACTCAGAATTTAAAAACATTCATGTTCACAATGATGCCACTATTGATGGAGACATAATAATGTCTTCAAATGATCCTCAAAGTTTAACATTAAGACTTGCTGATATTGACGCCTCAGTTTCTTCATACAATCAACAAACCATGAAATTTACGGATGAATTAAACAATCATGAATCAAGAATTAAAACATTAGAGGAAAAACATGATGGTGATAATGGTGACTTTTCATTTGAAGATGGTATATATGATTTCATCATTACTTCAGATAAATTAACCGAAAATTTAGATCAACCAGATTTAAACACATTATCAATCAAAACTGAATTTGGTGAATATATCGGTGATGTATTCGAAATAGAATTACCTGCATATATGAAATTACCAAAAGCAATTATAACTAAAACTTCTAAAGAAAACATGTTTAAAAATCCTATTGTTAACATTTCAAATGGAAATTATGAGTTGGTTTATCAAGAAGATGACGTTGGAGCAAAAATATATATGTCAAATAAAAAAGGTGATACACCATTAAATTTATATACATCTGGATTTATGAAAATAAATTATATCGCAAATCAAAAAACAAATGTTAGTTGTGACAAAGCTAATGATTCAAATAAATTAATAAATCTTAGGTGTAATACAATAGATGCGGACAATTGCTTTAAATTATATCGTTCACCATTGCCTGATTTCTATGAAATGAAAGCTTACGGTGTAATAGATGATAAAACAAATCCTTTATATTATGCTGATTGGGGATATGTTCCTGGTAGTCCTGAATTTGAAGCATTAATTGAAGGTCAAACTTTTGAGTTTCATGATGAAGCATTCGGTACAGATTACAAAATGACTAAACAAGGTAATGAATGGGTAGGTACTAATTACAGTTTCAATATACCCCTGAAATTAACACGTAAAAATCCTGGTTCTCATGAAGTAGCCTTTATATGTATTGCTAAAAATGAAGCTAATAAAAAAGTGTTACACACTTTCGCTGATTATGATAATCAAGGAAACCCATTTGAGTTATTAGTTAATAAAGGAATGTTAACACCAAAAGATAACTGTAAAATTCAAACGTATAAAGAAGATAATGACGCATGGAGGGTTTACATTTACCCCGTCAAAGATTTTGCTAATTGTACATATTCAGCAACTTTGAACATAAATAATAAAACTTATGACTTCATTGTTGACTTCGAATATAAATCTACAGGATTAAATAATTATAAACTTCAATCTGACAATTATTTTGAATTACTTGAATACCATTATACTTCACCTTTGCAAGTCGGTAATCCACCATATGGTTTAATATTATACATGCCAAAAGATGACGAATTAATTTATACAATTGCTGATGTAAGTTATGAAAAAGGAATGAATACATTTGAGTTCTTAGCTAATACTGGTTATTATACTGTTTCACCACGACCTGAAGCTTGCACAACATTATATACAAACTTTAACATCCAAACTTCAGGTGTAGTCATAGGTGAGAACATTGAATCCCACGTTTTCGTTTTAAATTCATTAGGAAATACTGTTGATATAGCAGTTAATCAAATATCAGCACTTCAAAATTATTGTGCAAAATTAGAGAAAGAAATTAACGATATGAAAAATAAAACAAATTGGTTTGATATAGTTATGGATGTCGTACAAATTAGTAACTTTTGTTTTAACTTTGGCGGATTAATGAAAGTTGGTGCTGAAGGTATATTTGGTGCATTAAAATTAGCGTTTAGTAAAAATGCTGGATCAACTGTTAAAGAAGTTGCATATGTTGATGAAATAATTGATGATGGATTAGTATCAGCACCTCATGAAGTAGTTGAAGAAAAACCTTATATTGAAACAGAAATTATAATTCCTGATGAAAGATTATGTTTTAAATATTACTGTGAACATATTGAAATTAATTATAAAATTGATGTTTCATTTATGGTTGATGATATTGGCGAGATGTACCGAATTTACAAATATGAGTATAAGGAAAATGGAAGTATTGAATGTTTGAACTCAGATGTTGCTGATATTTCAGCTATTAATTGCGAATTAGTTTATGAATTCCCATATCTTTTAATTTATGGAACAATTCAACCATCATTTGTTAAACTCAAATACACCCCAGCAGCTAAAAATGATAATGAATTATTATTAGGTGAAACATTAACTAATAACCAATTATTAACAGCATCAGCAACTAAAAAATTGATTGAAAATCATAAAAATCATTTAAATGAATCATTCACGAATAAATTAAGTGAAACATTAAATAATTATGCAACTGTTCGATATGTTCAAGATAATTATCCGTCATACACATATTTAAACACAAACTTTAAAAATAACAATCAATTAACAAATATATTAAATGCTTATGCATTAAAAACAGAATTAGCTGAAGCAATCCCAACAATACCAAATGATTTGGTTAATGAATCTGCACTGAGTACTGCATTGACAACAGCTTTGGAACCATATGTAACAAAAGAAGACATATTATCAACCGAAAATATAACTCAAGAATTATCAATCACTACCTACTTCGTAAATGGAACAACAAATGATGAGGATAAAAGAACAAAGATTGTAAATTTGGATGGAGATTTATGTAAAATATTAAAGAAATCATCATTAATTGTTAAAGGTTCTTGTAATAATGATGATATTTCAGGAGAATATTTGTATGATAGTGAAGACTCGGAATATTATTATTACAAAAAAGGCGAAAATACTTTTTCTATATACTTTTTCTATTATGGTGGAACATTCAGATATAATGATAACTATGTTGTCGATCTAGAATCAGTATGTTATTCATACAGACCTGAAGTTTATGATGAATATTGTATCCCAAATATGAATCTCATAAAAAATAATTATGCTTTGAAAACGGATATCCCTGAGATACCCACAGATTTGGTTAATGAATCTGCATTGGCAACAGCTTTGGAACCGTACGCGAAGCTTGCGAACTTAAGTGAGTATGCTAAAACCCAGGACTTGCCAGATATGACCCAATATGAAACAAAAACAACAGCAGAAGGAAAATATGCATTGAAGACAGATATACCAAAAGAGTATTTTACCGATATTAGTGGAGAGGTTTATATCAAAGACCCAAACAACATTCTGACATTGGGTGGAGCAAATCAGACATGTAGTGATGCACCTCTCATGGTCATGAAACCAAATCATTCTCGAAATGCAAGAATATTGAGCATTGGCAATCAACTTGATAGTTCGAAGGAAAGATGGTTAGATTTTGATATTAATGTAAAAAGTGATGAAGCGACCATCAAATACAATGAAATAACAGCATTGAAAATTACTCAATCAAAAGTTTATATTATGAATGCATATGATATGGACGGCAATGCCTATGCTAAAATCAATTCCAACACAACTATTACTCATTACTGTCCAATTGAGGAATCAATGAATTCAATAAATGATTTTGTAATTGGTGCACCAGTATATATGACAGGTAAGGTTTACAAACAAGTTAAGAATGAATGGATACCATCAACTGAAACAGACACTACAGATTGTATTTGTTCAGTAAAGACTAATGGCAGATGGAATGAGTATGTTGGAATTTGTGTTAAGATTGATGAAGTTAATAAATGTGTAACATTTGCGACACATGGAGATTATTTAGTTAAAGTTACAGATACATCATGTTATGGAGTTGGTGATGAAGTATTCATTGATGAAGGTGAATTGAAAACATTAACTGGTCAAACAGCAATTACATCAAAAATACACCGAACAACGGTGGGCGTGATTACAAGTATCATTAACAAAAATATGATTTCAGTATTTAAGTCTTAATAGGTCATTTTCAAACTAATTCCATATTTAACAAATTCACTGTAAATGTTGTTGTAATCATATTTAAGCTCACTTGTTTTGCCATCTTTAGTAACCAATATTTTTGAAACATAAATGATTTTGTTTGATTTTGCGGTACATCCAGAACATCCGATATCTTCATTAAGTACTAAATCAACTTTCTCACAATCAGTTAATAACTTTATCATGTTCATTAATAACTTACTTTCACAAACAACGTAAGCATTTATTTTTAACGGGTTTGATTCATACATTTCAACTAACATTTGTAGAAATTGGTTTTTCTTTTCTAAATCCTCAATTTCATTTCCTAAATCTGCAATACCTCTGTCTCGAGTTAATGGGAAATTGCTGTTTGTTGGAGGTTGAGATTGATAGTTCAAATCCTCCGTCGTCGGAATATATAAAGTTTGACCAACCGGTGGAATATCCGCAGGTTGGTTCGCTTGAGTAAAATTTACGTTTGGATTTAATGGTGGAACATTTGGATATAACGGAACTGTTTGAGGTCGTGACTTAGTTGATGGTTTAATGTTAATGTTAACATTTGTGTTTTGTTCTTGCTTAATAGTGTTATCGGTCTCACTACTTAATATTCTTGCTTGTTTTAATGTCATATTTAGTTTTAAATAAAAATATTAAATCATAATTTTTAATTAAATTTAAATATGGCTTTTGGTAGTTGGTTTAAAAAGTTAGCGGGGAAAGTTAAAGAAGCAGCTAAAGATTTTGCTGATGGATTTAAATTTGGATGGAATAAAACAAAATCAATAATGGAAAAGTTACCTGTTGTTGGTAATGTTGCAAAAATATTACCTAAATTTGATAATTCAAATAATCCAGCGTTGGAGTATTTCGGTAGTGATGGGTTCTATGTTAAAGATAAAGGTTCTTAACGGCTCTGTTTAATAATGCTCTAACTTTCATACACTGATCATATTTATTTTGAATTCTTGCACGACTAAGTTTACCTTTCTCCGTTGTTGGTTCAGGTTGACTTAATACTTTTCTATAATATTGAAGACGTGAATTTATGAGTTTCAACGTTGGAGTAGCAAATGTTTTTCTTTCATGTCGTTGTTTAAGGGGTGGTAAGGTTTGAGACATATTTTTATTATGAGATAAAAAATTTAATTTATGAAAAATAAACTAAATAATTATTTTTGCATTCATGAAATCATCAAATATCTTTAATTTAATTTATTTTAAAACATGACTGAAACATTATTTAATAACACAGATGGGATAATTTCATATGTGACAAGTAAGATAGAAAAGTATGAACCGGATAGATTTGAGGAACAAGTGAAATATTATATAAATCATTATTGTGAAAAATATTTGAAAGTGAAAATTCCAGCTCAACATATAAATAATTTCTATATAATTCATTACTTAACCATTCGTGATATAGTAAAGGATGAAGAACGTAGACGTGAAGTAGAAAAGGAACATGAACGAATGGCAGATTATGAAATAGCAGTGAGAATAGCAAGAGAGGATTTATTGAGCAAAGTTCATAAGAACAAAAATAAATTATCATTTAATCAAGTGAAAAGATTAAACTCATTTAAACCATTACTAGATGAAGATATTAGACACATATATGATGAGTATGAAAGAGAATGGGAGGAATTTCATAAGAATGAAGAGCTGAAAGTCAGAAAAGAAACGTTTGGCGATAAATTAGATAAATTTGTTGTTGAACACATGAATGATGATTTATTAACATATGACAATTTTGTTAAAGTCACAAGTGGATGGAATAGAGGAAGAAGATCAATTAATAATTGGTATGAAGATTATAAACGAAAATATTTTCAACAACCAGGGACGACTATAAAATATGATAAAATACCATTTACGGGATTATTTGGATATAAAAGTAAAGATAAAATCAATGCTTTAAAACTAATTAACCCAGAACTGAAAGAAGAAAAGGGAAAAATTCCTTCATCATTTCCTTTAAAACAAAATATAAAACATTATCAATTGCATAAAGTTGCAGAAAAGAACACATGGATGATTGATTTAATGTTTTGTGGAAAATTGGGTTATTTGGTAGCAATAAATGTGAATACTAAATACTTATTTGTTGAATTATTAAATGATGTAGTGGGAGAAAATGAATTTTCAAAAGGAACTATTAAATCAACTGTTTCATATTTGAGAGCATTAAATAGAATGATTGAGAAAGGTGCTAATGTAAAACATTTAACAGGTGATGGTGAAGGAAGTTTTAATTCAAAGTTGGCTTGGGAAACATTTTATAATTCACGAGGAATTGATTTTAAACCAGTGACTAGACAAGTAATGGGTAACTATCCCGATTTCATGAAGAAAGAACAGGAAGATGTAAAAAATGATCCTTTGCATTCAAGTTTAGGAATTATTGATAGAGTAATTAGAACCATTAGAGATATGGCGTATAATATGAAAATTGGTGTAATAACTCCTGAAGTAATGAATGAAATAGTTAATCAATACAATAATGCACCACATAGAGGATTGAGTAAATGGGCAGGTTTTAGTGTAACACCAAAGATGGTAAATGATGATCCAGAACTTGAAAATTATATTGTGAGGAGAATATTACAAGCTAATTGGGAAATTAAAAATAATGCAAGTTTTAATATTAATGATGGAGTAAATGTTAAAGTTTATAATGAAAAAGATCCAATGATGAAAAGAAGATCAATAATTCAACCAGGAGAGTTTAAAGTTATTGGTAAAGAAAATGGATTATTTAAAGTAGAAGGAAAACTTAATGGTAAAAATAGAATTCAATTATTACCAAGATATTTATTGGACCCTATTTAAAGAACTTCATAATTGTTCGCTCTTAATCCTTTTATAAATGGTGCACATGCTTCATTCGGTAATACTATCATTTTATTATGAAATCCAGTTAAAGCATTTTTGTTAATCGTTATTTTTGACATCATGTTATGATTCATTTGTAAGTTAATGTTCTTACCTGATTTAACACTTTGATTATCTAATATATCTTTATAATCTGATGAAACAATTTTGTTTGTCTTTAATGAAACACCTTTAAGTTTTAAGGATTTAGTCACACCGTTGTTATTCCATATTGTATAACATTTAGGACATAAAGCTACTTGATTATCACCGTATTTTTCAACACAGCAACCCAAAATTTTCTTTTCATCATAAACTGTATTAATTGATGGATCAGGCATGAATTTATAAATATTTTCATCATAAAATTGTTGATCTTTAATGATGTGTTTAAATACTTGATCATTTGATTCATTCATGTTTCCAGCAATAGCAAAATATGCTGAATCAGTGTCTGCAGATGTTAAATGAAATTTATTAGTGTCCAAACATTTAAACATAAAGTCATAAATGAATGTTAAATACCAAAATTTAGCATTATCAAGAGTGAAGAATGCCGTTTGAATACATGTTTTACACCTGAATGATTTAGGATTTGATTGAATAAGGAATGTATCATCAGCAATTCTGGAACCATTAATATAAGTATCTGATACAATTGATTGATAAGCTTTATCTGAATCACAAATTTTAACCTTACTATATTTTTCTGTATTCATTCCATCATAACCGTATGAACCATTCATTGATATTTTATAAAATTTTTCGTTACCGGATGATTTACCAGCAATAATATCTTGACGTTTACGCATGAATTCGTTAACAAATGGATGAAAAGCTTTATTTGCCTCATACAATGATAAATTAAGGATATCAGTAACTTTTAATCCATGATCAATGAGGAACCATAAATAATAACAACCAAATGATTTAAATTCACCCATTGTATCTAATGTCATTGTTAATTTAGTATCTGTTTTATCAATAACACTAATTTTATTTTTCTTTCCGTATTGATACATATATTTACCAATAACATCTTCAGTATTTTTAATATCAAAATTACGAAATACTGGTGGAAAGTTAATGAGATCATTTGTTTTATTAATGGGACATTCTAATTTAACTTTAGCTCTAAATATCAATTCAGGATTTGGTTCATATCTATGCTTAGTATAAATTATATTCATACATTTTTTATAAACTTCATCTTTTTTGTTTCCTTTTTCGTCATAACATTCAAAACGAGTAATTAATGAACCGGGCATATACATAATGCCTCCATGATAAGGGTTAAATTCATGATAATTTGACGAAAATGATGAAGGATAAAGTGAGTTGAAATCAACACCTACAACATGTGAAACAACATTTGGTGTATCATATGAAATAACTTTATTATGCTCAAATTTGAATTTATTAATGTGTGAAACACCACGGATATTTTTACGATGCATTACCATAGATAAACCACCTGTTATACCTTCCCGTAAATCATAATATTCTTTTTCATTTGATAAAGTAGATGGTAATTTATGAAGTCTGCAATATTTATTTAATTGAATTCTTAAACGAGTCACTTTATCATCGGAACGATTTCTTAATTGATTGCATGATGCACAAGCTAATAAACAATTACTTAATTCATGACCTATATCATTATTGATTCTATCAAGTGTTGGTTTATTATGATTTGTGAAATGTTCACCACAGAGATGACATTTACCAGTTGAAGGATTATTATATAATTTCATGAATTCATCAAAATCATCTTCTGAAACTACTTTATTTAAATTACGTTGAGGTTTGTTTGGATTTAATTTATTGAATCGTTCATCTTGATAATAATATGAATCACATTTATAACTCCACCAATTTAGACTAGGAATGAAAGTATTTGATGTATTAATTATGTTATAGTCAATTGATGGATCAAAATCTTTATAAGCTAGTGCGTATTTAATACAAACTGAATTTTTAGATAATGAAAGATTTGAGATTAAATCAACGTTATATTGAGCGTTTAAATTAATGAGGTTATCAATTGGTTTAATCATCATTTCAACATCATTATCATTATATGAAAGTAAATAATCCCAACGTGTATTAAAACGTTTGGAATCTTCAAGATATAGTTTATATTCTTCTTCAGTAATGAGGAAACGTTGACCAAGATATGAATAAAAGTCTTTATATTCGAATGGTTGAGATTGTGAAAGTACAACATTAAAGTTTTCAGTATTGACAGCTTCATATGGAAAAACTCCTTTTGATGAATTGGATTCACCACCAAAATCAATACCAAATTGTTTTAATGTACCACCCGCAATGAATGCTTGGGCATCAATGAAGCGTAAAGAAATTTTATCAGATTTAAGAATGAATTGTTTAAGAGCAGTAGATGAACCAATTAATGAGTTATTATCAACTGACCAAGAGCAATTTTCACCTTTATGATTAAAATATTGTTTGAATAAATTTGAATCAAAACGTGAAGAATTAAAACCAAATACAGTGACTGTTTCGAGATCATGAACAATTGTTTTAGGATCTTCAATATTGAGCATTTGTTTATAAAAATTCAATTTATCATTAATTATTAAATGTGCTTGATTAAACATATATTCAATCCAATGAATAATAAAATCTTTATCACGAGCATCAAAATGTTTTGTTAAAGTTCCTGATGAAAATTTAATGCAACAACTAACGGATAAAGGAACTAATCGTGAATTAATCGTTGTTGATTTAGTTAATGATTCATTTATTGAATGTTCCATTGTTTCAAAATCATATGTCATATAATATTCTTGAGGTTTGAATTGAAGGTTATGAGCTAGACAATATTCATAAACAGAGTTGGATAGAATATGAGGACAATATGGTAAAGATTGTTTTTCAACGATGAAGTTTTTCTTAAATTTACCATCACATTTATTAACATGTTGTTCAAATCGTTTATGATTATTAATTCCTCTAACAACATATGATTTACATTTAGGACAAACTAACAATCCAGTTAATTTTTCAGCATCTTTGATATACATAATATGAAGTATTTGACCTTTTGAATAAAGTAAGGCATTAAATGTTGTGTATGATTTATCAAAAAACCATTGTTCACTAATGTCATATAAACCTGTTCCAAAATATTCATAAATGTTAACATTGATTTTATGCTTTTGTGCTGAAAGTTTCATTTCTTCCATTGTTGTACCATCATAATTATTCAAGAAATTAAGAGCTTCATTTGTGATTTTTGTTTTATATGGAAATCCATGTTCTTCACATAAAAGACGCCGTGCATGATTTGTTCGGTCATTTAATTTATAACTTTTATAATTTAATAATTTTGGATTAACACAAACAGCTAAAAAACGATACCAACACATTTTATCATCTTCATTATCAGTAATGATAAGTTTTGATTTGACAAGTTCTTCAGGAAGCTGTAATTTACCAGTAATTTTAACTAATCGCGAAATAGTAAATGCAACTGATGAAACAAAAGTAAGTTTAACTGATGATTCAGAAACTTCATAGTTATGAAGAACGGACTCAATATAAAATTTGATTTTTTCAAGGTCGGAATTTGTTTGAACAGTTATAGGAATATTTGATGAATATTTATAATTGATTGCATTAATTACTCGTTTTTCGTAATCATAACGGATTATTTCGTCATGTTGTTTTATGGGTATTTCAAAGATACCAGATAATTCAAAAGTTAACTTAAAAGGTTTACGTTCTGATTTAAAGACTACATCTTCAAGGTAATTAAATATCTCATCAATGGTTGAAAATGAATTCAGATAATAAACAACTATTGGATCTTTATTTTGATTTTTGGTAACAACTTCTTGATCCTTTAATGCTTTTCTATGTTGTTCAAGTAAATTTAAAGCAAGTTCATATTCATGTGGAACATTGACAACTAAGTAATCAATATCTTTACTTTGAAAATCATGACCAAAGTCTTTGAAGAAATTAATTAATTCTTCATTCTGGGCTTCGAATAACTTTTGAGCATATGGTTTTAATGGTTTCATTTCTTTTGGAGGAAGTGGTTTAAGTAATGGTTTATTATTTAAAAGTTCATCAAGCATACGTTTATAATTTGCTTTTTGGGTATGAATAACAGATTTTTCATTATTGATTTGAGAAACAAATTTGGTTTGTGTTTGTTGCTTATGTAATTCATCAATTGAATTTTAAGTTTATGCAAATTATTGTAGAAATATTCATCTGAATCGATGTATTTGTGTGGAGGTTTTGGTGATGGAATATTTAATCCTTTAGCGAACCAATACATTGAATTATAATCATTTTCTCCATCATATCCTCTATCTAAAATATCTTGTACTATTGAGTCAATTAAATTTTCACGTAAATCTTTTTCATTATTAAATTCATTTTTCCATTCATCAATGGTTGTATTATCATTATGAACTAAATTATCAAGTTCAATTAATTTTTCTATTGGTGTTTTATCTAATTTCATTTAGGTGGAAATAAAAATTTAAAAAATAAAAAATTAATTAGATTTATTTTTGGATATGTGATATAAAAATAAATGTTAAAATTAATTTTATAAAATATTTGGAGAACGTTTATTTATTAAAATTTTTTCGATTTATGTGAAACTTTGAAAAGTTTGAGCCCTTGGCGAAGTATTCAAATTATCAGACATTTCGGAAATAACGTATTTTATAAAATTTTATAATTTGTGAGAGTATTGAATTAATGCATTTTTGCAAATAACGGATTTTAAAAAATTTTATAAATTGTGAGAGTATTCAATTAATGCTTTTTTTTGCTACTAACGGATTTATAAAATTTTGCAAATAATAACCGTTAAATCATATTCAATTAATGCATTTTTTCATTCAATTTTACATTTCTTGCAGCTTGCATTTTTGCATTTTTGCTACTAACGAATATTATGAATTGAATGACTTCTCAATTAATGCTACTAACGAATTTTATGATTTGAATGATTTCTCAATTAATGCATTTTTGCATTTTTGCAACTTTTATGAATTGAATGACTTCTCAATTAATGCATTTTCACATTTACGTATAAAATTTATGTTTTCAAGCCACTTTGTGGCTGGTCAAATGCCTTTTTGACTTTTGAGATTTGGGGATGTAATTTATTAAAATCATTTATGAAGGGGTGATGAATCAGTGGTGAAATTAAATTTTAAAAAAATTTGTAATAATATTATCGCATATAACAAAATTTATGAATTAAAAATTTATATGTGGATAAGGCGTGAATTAAAATAATGATATCATAGATTCTAAAAAGCAGTGAGTTGCGGATTGGTGAAATCATTATATATAGAATAACTGTGTAATGTGACGTGAACAATTATTAACCCCCCACTGCTTATCTCATATACACTACTTAATTGTTTAAAATAATTTGCTGAATGTGAATATATAATTGGAAATATCAGTAAATATTTTAATATTTGCTAAAATATAAATAATAGTTGAGATATTTTTCTTAAAATATAAAAAATGAGAAAATTTCTGAGAATATCAAGATCTATATCAGAAAATAAATGATATAGTCGATTGCTATTTGAAAACAAGAGCAAATGAAATAAAATGAAATTTGAAAAAAATAAAAAAGTTGTTTTCAATGAGTGTTTTTTATTTATTCCGGTACTTTTTGTATGAATATTTTGCTTTTTGTTTGATATTGGTAGTTTTTCAAAGATTTTAACGTAATTTTAAGACGTTAATTTTTATGAAAATTTGGTGTTCAAAACGTTTAATACACAATTTTAAAGAACTTGGTGAGCTTTATGCGAGACAAACGAATACATATTACGCAATTTTGAGTAAAAAAAAGAATAACGATTAGAAATATGAAATTGACCTACAAAAAAAGGCCAAATAAAAAGATCTGACAAAATATTTTTCCTCTATTTATTTTTTAATTTTTAATATAAAGTTAAGATGTACGTAAAAAATTGTCTGACCAGTTTTTTTTATTTGTTCCAAAAAAATTTCTATACCTAATTATGATTCAAAAATCAAATGACAAAAATTTATATTCATGGCTAGGGAGAAAATAGTATTTTTCATATTATATTCTATTCAATTCTTTTCAAATTCAATAATACAAAATATAAAATGCATTGAATTTTCATATTTTTTTAAAAATGCTTGAAAATGAGGTGAATCTAAGCATTTGAGAAGATTTTATGATTGATTTCAAATATATATATATAAATATTAGATTTGGCCGGAGGATTTATTTTTTCCTTTTGCTGTTATTGAGTTTTGAATCATAATTAGGTATAGAAATTTTTTTGGAACAAATAAAAAAAACTGGTCAGACAATTTTTTACGTACATCTTAACTTTATATTAAAAATTAAAAAATAAATAGAGGAAAAATATTTTGTCAGATCTTTTTATTTGGCCTTTTTTTGTAGGTCAATTTCATATTTCTAATCGTTATTCTTTTTTTTACTCAAAATTGCGTAATATGTATTCGTTTGTCTCGCATAAAGCTCACCAAGTTCTTTAAAATTGTGTATTAAACGTTTTGAACACCAAATTTTCATAAAAATTAACGTCTTAAAATTACGTTAAAATCTTTGAAAAACTACCAATATCAAACAAAAAGCAAAATATTCATACAAAAAGTACCGGAATAAATAAAAAACACTCATTGAAAACAACTTTTTTATTTTTTTCAAATTTCATTTTATTTCATTTGCTCTTGTTTTCAAATAGCAATCGACTATATCATTTATTTTCTGATATAGATCTTGATATTCTCAGAAATTTTCTCATTTTTTATATTTTAAGTTAAATATCTTGACTAATTATTTCTATTTTAGTTAGATACTAAGTAAATGTCAGCTTTATATGATTTAGAATTAAAATCCATGAAGATCTACTCTTATAATGGTAGTTTAATCTTGATTATGCATTGAATTTAAATTTATTTGGTTAGTGAATCATTAACGTAAAAAAATAGTGGCATTAGTTTGTTACATAATGATATTCTTTTTTTATTTTTACTTCCATTATATTATTTAAAAAAATATACTATATTATTTTAAGATTTTAAAATTTTGATTTATATTAACATTTATTATATCTTTGGCTATTTTAAAATTGCTAAATGTTTAAAGCAACTCATGATATTCATGTTTAGGCATATCTCATAAAAAACAGTAAATTGAGAATGAATATTTTTTTAATTCAATATTGAATTAAACATAAAAATATAAAATCTTCTGAATTGCTTCAAAAAATAATTTAAACTATACCCTTAAGATACTTATTTTTAATTATTTATATTAAAGTATTGTTTCATTATTATGTGATAAATATATAAAAATATGATCTTTGAATATCAAGATAAATCTTAATTTTTAAAAATAATGATTTTTATTTTACAATTTCAAATCTTCTTACAAATTGTTTTGAAAATTATTTATATAATACAAAATAGTATATATTATAAAATAAAATTATTTAAAGGTCAATATTGATCTTAATCACTGGGGTCAATAAGGATTGAGTGAGATTAGTATTTCCCTTATATTGAGCAATTTTTAATACTTTTGAACAAGATAATCGATTATCAATGTGTAAAAATTTATTTTTAAAACTAACGATCCCCATTTGATGAAAAATTAAAACACAACTTCTTTTTACTTTTTTTATCTCCTTTATATGACATAAAACATTCTTTACTTTTCATTCAAATCCATGAAAGTTTCAATTTTTACATTTGAAACATTCTTTACTCTAAAATAAATAAAATTTATACTTAGAGTTAAAATTCATCATTTCTAGGTTCATCAGTGATTTGGATGTATTCGCCAGATATTGAAGGCTGGATGATGAACAACGAAGATATTGCTGCGAATAATCCAAAAATTGAAGAAATTGCAATTTTCTTTGATTCTTTATTTTGAAGTGAACTTACATTAACCAAATGACCCACACCCCAATTCGAAATCTGCTGTCTGAGTATAGCAAATGCATTTAATATACCAAAATTAATTCCAAGTTCTTCTGTTGGAATCACCAAAGCCACAATTGCATATGGAATAGTGTTGAAAGCAACTTGGCTAATTCCAATTAAGCCAGCAAGGACCAAGCAAAAATACTTATCATTTACAAATAAAAATAAAAACAAAGAAAGTGCAAGAACAAAACTTCCTGCCATCATTGTCCATCTCATCCCAAAGAAATTTACACGGCAATTGTTAAAAAGACTATATATTATTTGGCAAGCATTATTAATTGCTAAACAAAGCATTGCAAAGCAAAAGCCCTTAACAATCAACTCGGAAATATCACCTGATTGGAAAACTTCATTTATCATAAAACTGGAAAAATCTAATTGAAATTGAAAGATCGCAATATTTGAGAGGATAAATGGCAGTATAATTCTTTTGAATGGTTTGGGCATTTTTTGGAATGCAAAATACATTTGTTTGAATGGATTAATGTTCTGTGGCTTAATTTTTAATGGCTCTTCTCGTGTAGCCATACATGTAATGATGACGGCTATAAATGAAATCGACAGATAGAAAATAAGAAGAAATAAATTTATGTTGATGTATTTAAATGAAAATGTTCCAAATAAAAGATTCGAAATAAGAGGACCAATTCCTGCAAAAAATTGGCAAATATTTGACATTAAATTTTGCTGTTGTGGTGGAGTAAGATCTGAACAAAGAACTCTTGCTGGCATTTGAATTACATTTTCTGATAAAAACGCTAAGAATAATGAGATTCTTTTTCAGATAATTGGTTTTTGCTAGATTCAACTAAAACATCTGAGAAATATAAAAGTAAAAGGGAAACTAAAGCAACTACAGAACCTATAATAATAAAAATGCGACGCCTTCCAAAACTTAATGTTAATCCATCAGATAATGCCGAGAATTGGAGCCAAAAAAAATTCAATAAGAGAACCTGATAAAAGAAGCATGCTTTGAGTAAATGATGATATTTTTAAATTACGACATGTTGGAACAAAATAAATGAAAATTAAATTATATTTATTGAAAAAGTTAATTCTTGAAAACTCATTTATATTAGTTGGCTTGTGATTAAGTATAAAAATTATTTCATTAATATGATATATGCATTTATTTTATTCCATATTAAAATGAAATAAATAATAAAATATCATTCTTATTATATATATCATAAAAAAATGAAACGTGAAAAGTAGATCATATTTGGCAAATAACCAAAGGCTGATTTCCAGGATCTTAATATATTTCATATTTCATTTTATATGAATTCATTGTTTCTTTCATAGAACAAAATTGTTTACTGTCCAAAATTTTTCGTTCTTGGTTAACAAAAAATATGTTAACAATAACGTACAAATTTTTTTTTCAATTCTAATGTTTCTTTGATGTTTTATTATATTGAACAGTTTTTTTGAGAATAAAATGTTTTAATTCAAACTTAAAAGGAGAAAATTGCGAAATCATTTAAAAAAAGAAATCAAAACTTTTCCCGAATATGAACTTTTTGAGACCACAGTTTTTATCTTATATAATTTAGGCTGCCTATATATTTTGAACCTTTTTCAATCCAAGAATGCAATGCATATTTGAATTATATTAATTTTGTCATACATTATTGAATTTTTCAAAAGATTATATGATACTGTCCTACTGTTTTTTTTTCCTCTCAAAAATTTTAAATTGAAATATTGTCATATTATTAATTGAAAAAATCATTTTTATAATCAGCTTTTATTAACATGGACATTCAGCATTTTTGGGAAAAAATGAAGACAATTCATAATTATTTACTTGACTTCATTGAAAATGGACAGGACGTTGAAGAATCTTATATAAATCTGAAACAAGTTATTGGTGATGAAAATATTGTAACAGATAAACACGAATTTAAATCATTTCTTCATTTGGCTTCCAAAATTATAAATAATCATTCCAAATCTTCAGCATTTTTTGATAAAATTCAAAAAATTTTTATTGACTTCAAAGATGATATAATGCAAAATTTTACTAACATTGAAATTTTCAATTTATTCAAAAACAATAAAAAATTTTTACTTTTTCTAATGAATGAAAAACTTATCAAAGTCGATAAAAAAATATCTGATATTATTATAAAAGATAAATATTTATACGCCTATTATCCTGAATATTTTTTCCCAGAAATCAAACCTTTTATTAATGAAAAAACAATCCAAAAAATTATCAAAAATCTTCCTGAAAATTTCGAAGAGAATAGAAAAATTGGTGAAAACGATAATCATATTTGTTATTTGATTAGAAATGATCTAATTGATGATTTTATTTCTTATGTAAATTTAAAAAATATTGAACTTTCTCAAACAATACAACAATCAATTTTTGAAACAAATCCTTTTCTTATTGAAAACGAACCAACTTTAATAGAGTATGCTGCATTTTTTGGATCAACTCAAATATTTCGATATTTGTATATGAATAATGTCAAATTGACACCATCGCTTTGGATTTATTCAATTCATAGTCAAAATCCTGAATTAATACATCTTCTTGAAGAAAATGATGTTGAATTAACTTTCAAAATATATGAGAAATGTGTTCAAGAATCAATCAAATGTCATCATAATGATGTTACAAATTATTTTCAAAACATAATTGATATTAATGGAGAGGAAGAAGAAAAATATTATACAGATATTTTGGAAACTTGTCTTAAATATTATAATTTTAACTACATTCAATACAATGATATCAATCATTTATTGTTTAATTATTTGTGCAGATATGATTATTATATACCAGTTAGTTTTCTTGTAGAATCAAAGAAACTCAACATCAACTTTAAAATTATTCGAACATTTAAATTTTATGGAATTTCTATTTAACAATTTTGAAATAGTTTTAACTTTTCGCCATTTATACAATTTCACATTCTTTTTTTTTCATAAAAAAGTTCATTATTATGACCACGAAGAAATTTAAATTTGTACCTTTATACAGTTTCAATTTAAATATCAAAAATTATATTCTATTTCTATTGTATTAACGAAATTAATAAAGATATTTTTGAATGAAATCAAATAGCCATTTTAAAGAAAGCTCCATTGCATTTTGCCATAGAAAAGCAGAACCTTGAACTTGTTAAACTTTTATTAAATCATTCAAAAGTCGATATCAATTTGAAAAGCATTCATAAATGAAAACATTAATTACATTTCTATTTCTGTTTTGAATCTCATTTCAAAAGCATTTTCATTCAATTTAAAATAAATAATATAAATTACATTTCAAAAGAAAAATTGTAATAACATTCCAATTTCAAAAAATTTATTCAATTCATCATATTGTATTGTTATTACATTTCTAAATTGATTTATTTAATTCAGTTCTATATCACAATTTTAATAAAATTTTCATGAATGATATTTTATTACATTTTGATTCATTTTTTTTCATTCAATTTCAATATAATTAAATTCATCTCATTTCAAATGATCTATTCATTTAATTTATTATAAACATATTAATAGCATTTTATTTTAGTTTTTTGATGAAATTTCATCTCAATAAATTAAATAAAGTTTATTTTTTTTATTTAAAATAAAATTAACCAAAATATTTTTCAATACAATTTCTAATCATAATTACAAATAGAATTATTGTTAAATGTTTTAATAGAATTGCAATTATATTAATTTATTTAATTTCCATTTGTATTTTGAATTCAATTTCATACAAATATTAAATAAAATTATATCATTCATTTTTTTATATAATTTCAATTTTATTGATTTTATGAAATTATGGTTTATTTTTAAATAAAAGTCCTTTGCAAATCGCAATTGAGTTAGAAAATATAGATATAATAAAGCTTTTATTATCGATTGACACACTTGATATGAATCAAAAAAACGTTTAAAATATGTTTTTGTTTAATTATGTTTTTCAAATAAATATTTCTCATTCAATTTAAAAAAAATCAGTTTTTATAAAATTAGCATTATCATATTTCAAATAATTTCATTTGAATATTTTAATTACATTCTCTTTCAATTTAAAATAAAATTTCAATTTATTTTGAATGAAATTGTTTTATCATTTCAATTATGTTCAAAATAATTTGTTTGGATGTAATTTAATTTTTATTTTTCAAATACAATTTTCAATTCTTTTTTTGATATAATTTGAAGTCATTGATTTTTTTGAAATTAACTATTATCTAATTCAATGAAATAAATTTGATCTTTTCATGAAATTTTTATAGCATTTTGTATAAAACATATTTACATAGTGCAATTGAGACATGTAATATTGAAATAATTAAACTATTACTTAATTGCCAATCAATTAATGTTAATCTAAAAAGAATTAGAAATCAAATATTTTTAATACTATTTCTTTTATCAATTTTATTAATTCAATTTAATTTTAGTAATTTCATTCAATTTCATTCCAATAATTCATATAATTCCCAATTTTGATTTCAATAATGTTTTACCTAGTTTTAATGATATTTGAAGTTGAATGGTTCAATAATGTTTAATATTTATTTTAAAATGTAATTTTAAAATCATTGATTTCAATTTAATTTCACTTATTATTTTTAATATTTTAAAATGACAATTAAATCAAATTTCAACAATAAAATTACTCATTACGTTCAACTTTATTTTCAGTTATGAAATTATAATTTTATTTTCTTAATCCAGTTCTATCAAAATATTTTAATATAAATATAAAAAAAACTCTAAATACGAATATTTTATTTTAATTTTTTGAATAGAATTTCAATTTTTTTAAAAAAATAAAGTTTTATACATTGTAATTTATACTATTCAAATAAAAACTTTAATGAAATACGAATTCTTGTTTCATAGAACCCCATTATATATTGCTGTTGAATATGGAAATATAGAAATTATAAAGCTTTTATTATCATGCCAAACTTTGAATGTCAACTTGAAAAGTATTACAAAATTGAATTATTTGATAAAATCTAATATTACATAATTTTTTGAAGTTTTGTTTCGATTACAAATAAAATTTTTTAAATTGATAATATAACAATATTCAAACAACAATGTTTCAATCAAATTTCATTACAAATATTTATCAAAAAATTATTTTATTTAATTTAATACAATTATTCATTTTGATTCAATACTGTTCAAGTTAGAATTTTTAATGAAGCAACTGCTTTGCATTTAGCAGCACAAAAGGAAAAAATAGACATTATTAAATTATTAATAGAGCATCCGAAAATAAATATCAACATTAAAAACAATGTTTTTGCTAAATAAGAAATCATAAAGGTTTTTTTCTTATAATTTATGACAAATGCCTATTGATTGCACAAGTAATGAAGAAATAAAACAATTATTAAAATAAAATGATTCTACTTTTTTTTTTTTTTTTTTTTTTAAGTAAATAGAATATGTAAAGAGAAGTGACCTAAAGATTTTTCCCTTAAAAAACCCATGTTTTTAATAAATTAAATATGTGAATCGGTGCTTTTTCCGATGTTGTATTAAGTTTATAGAAAATTTTTTTTTGGAAAAAAAAAAATAACTTATTAAAAAGTTTGTCAAGTTCATAGAAAGAAATTTGACATTTTTTTTTTTTTTTTGATTTAAATTATACAAAAAATACTCATATAAAGATTTTTTTTATATATTTAATGATCTTATAAAAAAAATTAGGAAGTAATAAAAAAAAAAAATGAAAAACCTAAAAAACATAAAGAATCTAAAGAACCTGAAGAACCTAAATTATCTATTGTTGTTTTCACTAATTCAGATGAAAACGAAGTGCTTTCAATGAGTTCCCAGTACTTCAAAATGGGCAATCAAAAACTTGTTGAGGATCATATTTGTGTTATGGATTTTATGAGAGTAAAATTTCGTCTTTTAATTATGAAGTTAAAATGGAATGGCATAATATTATTCCTCTTTTTATTCCTTCATTTTCCTGAGAGTAAAGAATATAAAAAATTCGAATTTACTTCTTTCTTTCTTTTTTTTCTGATGTTGATGTTGTTATCCTAAATAGAGAATATAATAAACACCAAATTAGAACAATCACACGTATAAATAATGATAAATACTCATTCTGCAAATATGTCGGTCCAAGTGAAGGTCAATACAATCTACTGTTATCATCTGGTGAAGGTAAAAGTGGCAATGACAGTTCTGAAGGTGATGAAGGCATAAAAACAATAGATGAAGATCAGGAAGAAAGCGACAATGAAAACGAAAACAGCTTATTACCTAATAAATCTAATGACGAAGTAAATTTTGTTGATATATTTACAAATATTAGTCCTATACTTTTCCAAAGAGAAAAGCATTATATTTATTAGTCAATGATAATATAATTGAAGGTGATATAAAATCCAATGAAAATAAGAATGAACTTTTTGAAAATATTTATAGTCTCATATATAAAGACGTTGATCATCAGAAAGAAAAATTCTTTAATAATGAACAAGTCCACTTTTCAACACAGATTCATTACATTAATATCAATGATGCCGAAACTTACAGAGAATTCTTGACAAGCTTGATTAAAAATGTTTTGGAAAACAACTGTTCTTTTGAAGACTTTATTCATAACACATTTTACATTGAAGCCACACAAATCTGCAAGAAATATGTTGTTATTAAAAGTAATAAAAATTATAGCAATAGATTGAAAGAATGCATTGATGAGAGATACAATCATTTCTTAATACTAAAGAAAAATTAATTTTTGCGATTCAGACTTTGAGTAAGGAAATTGTTAAATATTACCCATTCATTGATTATAGCTTCAAAGATAATTGTGACGATATAATCACATCTAAAATTAGTGGTATTGTTGAATTTAATTAAATTGAGAAAGAACTTATTATGAGTTCGAACGGTTATTTGGAATATTTGGATGAAGTGATTAAATCTGGAACTTACTGGGATGGTGATACTGAAGATTCAGTCAAGAAGAGTTATGTAAGTTTCGTGAAAAATGAACATTTCGATATAATCAATTTTTTCTATCGTAAAACTGAATTAATTCATGCATTTATTTTAAATCAACAAATTCTTGATGAAATAATTGGGAATGGTTTAAAAGAAATAGGTAAAAAGTTCGAGAAATTTAAATTAGAATTACATGAAGATGAAAATGAAGAAGCAAATAAAGATGAAAAACAAAAAATTGCTAGAGTGGATGCAGAATTTAGAAAGGCAACAAATTACACATTTCGTGAAAAAGAAAATATTAAAGAAATTAAAATTACTCTTGACTCTAACAATTGGGAAAAAGAAATAGAACAAGATTTCTAATTATTGTTTATAAAATCAATGATTTAATCTTGCTTTTATAATTAAAGAATCAATAACAATAATCTTTGATCTATATTTTTGAGAAAAATTTTATTGAAACGATAAGATATATTTAAATTCATACAATAGTGTGATTTTGAGGAATCATTGATTTGTATTTTCTGAAATTATAGAGATCATTGTTACTAAATCAAGAAAAAGTAACTTTTGTAGATGATTTGTTTATTATTAGTATTTTTTGGGGTAAAAATGTGTCACGAAAATAGCGAGAGTAAGTGGTAAAAACTGTTATGTAGGGAGTAATGTTATATATTTCTCTGAAACCAAAAATATAATGGTAAAAAAAGTAAGAAATAAAAGATCCTTTGAAATTGAATGTGTCAATTGTGAAATTCTGAACTTTATTTTATTATTCTTTAAAGAATTTTTTATATAACATGTCTGGTGGTTTCAATAAATTATAAGATTTTTTTGGGTTTTCTAAAAATATTAGATTTTTACCATAATACTATTCATTTTTTTTTTTTTTTTTTTTTTTTTTTTTTTTTTTTTTTTTTTGGTTACATTTATAAATTGAATTTTTATTTATTTTTCATTCAAATTTTACGATACGTGATTAAGTTTAATCATTAATTATTTAGGAGTATCATAACGAGTAATTAAGAAAAATGTAGAAAAATATAAAATTATTTCAGAAGAAAAAAACGATACGATAAAAAATTTCAATGCATTTGTTAATGCATTCAAAGATTTCGAGAAAGGTTTTTATGGAATATTCGAACAAAAACAATTTATTTGAAATGAATGAATTCCACTTGAAACAATGCTAGAAGGAATTTATTATTTGATCATAAATGTATTTGTTATGATAATATAAATTTTTATTTCTTAAGAATTCCGAAGATATTTGAAAAATTTAAGATTTTTTTTTCATATTTCTTATTTTCTTTTTTAGATGCAATTCAATATCTTTAAGTAATATGAAGACTAAAAATTTATATAAAAAATGATAGTCAAAATAGAAAATTTTTAATTAGTGATATGTTTCCTCAACCGAAACACTACTGAAAAAGTTAAAAAATAATGATTATATTTTTATATTTCACTTTTTGAATAATAAAAAACGATTATATTGGATAAAACCATTCGATAAAAATATTTTTATTTTCATTACTTAAATCAATAAATATTATTATCAGATTTTAATTTAATAACAGGAAGATTTTTTTATTGAAAAATTGAGAATCTATTATCAAAACCGTTCTTTCAATTTTCTGAACAAATCTCTCAAAATAATCAATTTGAAAAAAAAAAAAAATTAAAAAAAATTTAAAATTTAATAATATGTTTTATAAGGGAATTGATCCTTTCTTTGATAGAAGGCCCAGAGATCGCACTCAGCAACAAAAGCAAAAGAAAGTTAGGTCACCTTTTTCTCAGGAAGAAGATGATATGCTGAAGGCGCTTGTGGAAGAATTGGGAGATAGAGATTGGTTTTTAATTTCCAGGCAAATGAATGGGAGAACACAAAGGCAATGTCGTGAGCGATGGAGGAATAATTTATGTTCAAATATTGTGAAAACGAAATGGACAGAACAAGAAGATGAAACTCTTCGTGTCAAGTTTAAAAAATATGGACCAAAATGGAAATTCTTTGAGGTTTTCTTTCCTGGAAGAACTTCTTATAACATTAGAAATAGATGGAATTGCTTATTAAGAGTAAAACACAAAAAATCTAGTCAAAGTAAAAAAGACAAAAATCAGGAAGAAGAAAAACAAATTGAGGAACCAATAGTTGATATGAAAGCAAATCAAACTAATGAAGAAAATCAAGTGGGAAATAATAATGAGTTAAATATTCGTAATGAAGAAAATGATTTGTTTATTCAATTATCTGATTCATTTATTTCGTTTGAAGATTTCACATATTTTTAAAAATAAAATATTGTTTTTGGAATGTCTATATGATAAAATGCTTTTTTGCTAATTAAATGTTAACAGTAAAAGAATTGCAAATGAAAATTTTTGTATTTGCAAATTATTAATTTTTTTCTAAAAAAAATTGAATTTAGGACAACGGATTTCATAGCAAGTGTACTTTTTGGTTGATAAATAAAAATGTTTTTCGCTTATATAGAATTGTAATCATTTTTTTTATAAAATGATTTAATTGTCAAACTTTGAATAATTAATTTCAGATATGTTCAAAAAAACTAACTGTAAAAAGTAATTAAATTAAGATGATTTTATTTTAATTTCATATGTCTCGTTCAAATTATACAAGCTGTCCAAAAGATCTAATAGAAAAAGTTTACCATATTTTGATAAAAATCATTCAAAAAGTTTGATGTCATTTTTTTCGTTTTTGATGAGAATATCAAACCAATAAAATTTCATATATCAATATATCTGAATATGTTTCAAAAGCATGTTTTTTTAGTAGAAACTTGAATAATTTTCATTATGGTTGAATTTGTATTTTTTGATATGTATAAATAAAAACGCGGTTTACATGATTTTACTGAAACAAATGACGTGTATAATTTACAAAAAAAGAAGTCTTCTTATTACTTATATGATAAAAACGATATTGATTTTCAAAAAATAAAAGAAAATTGATTGCTGATATTAGAATCATTTTTAGAAGAAGTTCACATTGTTTTTCAATGAAGCAACTTATATTTTAAATTTGAAGAAACAATTATAAATTAATAATATTTTCTTTTATTATTTTTGGTAATTTTAAAACATGATATATATTTATTTTTCTTTATATCTTATTGGCTATTTAGAATATTGCTAATTCAACTATGCAATTATATCTGATTTGTGATATATGAAAATGTAAAAAGAATCGTAAATCTATAATTTTATTAAATAACATATTTTCATGACATATTATTAATTAGTTGGTTATGAGTTCGTTCAAAAGGAAGTTATTGTTGTCATTTTCACTTCCAAAAAAGGATTCCATTTTTGAATATCCTTTCCCGTTGTGCTTCTTGTTGATCTGTTGGTGAATGTTGCTCTCGTAAAAAAGTTCTTGTGTCAATGAAAATTGAACTTCCATTTCCCCTAATGTTTTTCGATTCTTGTTCTTCTTTCCTGCTTGCTGAAGTGGTTCAAGCAATTTGATCGTTTTCCTCTCGGTGTTTTTATCATCATTGATTTTCTTTGGAAGTTCTTCTCCTTCAATCACTGTCGAACAGATAATTGGGTCTTTTTGTGAAAAACTTTTCTTCCTCATAACAATTAGAATCTTTTTCGTCTTATCATCAATTTTAACTGAAAAGAATGGCATAACTGTTTTCAGCTTTTTGGCTTCAAAAGTAAAGGCTTGCTTTTGTTCTCCTGGGAGAGTTGTAACACTAACACGAATTGTGTCATTGTCTTGAACAACATTCTTGCCAAGTTCAATTGTTTGAATTTGGATGTTTAAACTTTGCATCTTATTTAGAAATGATATGATTTTTCTCGTTTTCTTTTTTATTCATTTTCATTTATAGGATTTCAATTTTTCTTTATTTATTATTTTTATAATGAAATATAATTATTTCAATTTGATCTTTTATTTCGTTTTATTTGTTTTATTTAGATTTTTGTTTGCTTCTTATTTCGTAAACCATACAAATAATGAATGGTTTACGAAATAAACTGTTTATCAAAATAAAATATAATCTTCATAAAAATTTTAAAAACAGAAATATCTTCAAAAGAATAAGAAAATGTTAATTATAAAAAGGCTGTTTTTATTATATTTCATGGTATTAATATAATATATTATATAAATTAAATTAAGTTGTAATTAATAGAGAAGTTATCGTCGTTGATTTGTTCATATCCTCCATTTTTCTTTTGTTTTTTACTTATATTAATTTTATTTTCTTTGTATTGGCCGTTATTCTTTGAAAGTTTGCTGTGTTTCTTTTTTTCTACTTCTTTGATTGACTGAAGGTATGGTGTCGTGAATGACAATTGAACTTCCATTTGACCAAGAACTTTTCGTTTCATTTGGCTGTTATTGGTTGTTCCTTTCTTTCTTTCTTCTTCTTGAAGTTGTTTTTGAAGAGGATAATAAACATCTAAGATTTTGACATCTGTACTTGTCATTCCTGTAGTGATTTCTTTGATTGGAAGATTTACAAATTTCTTCAAATGAAGTGTGGCTGAGGCGATGATTGGATTTTCGTTTAAAGCACTCTTCTTTCTGAAAACAAGAACAATTTTGTCTGTTTGATTTGTAATGTTTAATGCAAAGACATGATTAGTGCAGTATATCTTCTTTCCTTTGACTTCAAAGTGTTGTTTGTTTTCTTCTGGAAAGGTTGTGATGCTAACACGAACAACATCTGAATCATGAATCAACTTATCTGAAAGCTTGAATGACAACAAGTGGATGTTGAGACCAATTTTGTAGTTTGATGTATTCATTTGCAAATTAAAAAATGATGTTCAAGTTTTCTTTTTATTTCTCACTTTATTTCTCTCTCAATTATTTTTATTCTTTTCAATCATTTTCTATGTATTTTCAATCATTTATTTGTTTTATTTTTTATCATAACTTTTTCTTTTATTTCTATTTAATTTTATTTACATTTTTCAATGCTTATTTGATCATAAATAATATATTTATATCTTTATAATAACAAAATAAAACAAATAATAAAACAAAAATATAAGCAATAATATTATAATTAAATATTATTATAATAAATACAAAATGAAAATATCAATATTTAAGATGAAAAATTTAAACGTTTACTTTTTTTGCGATATGAAAAAATAAACGTATCAAGAAAAAAGAATTTTGAAAATTTTCTGATGTCTACACCAGAAAAAGGAGGAAATCAACAAAATTCAGCGCCATTAAATTTCGCCGAAGTCAAAAAGAAAGCCGAATCAGGAGACATTGAAGCAATGTTTCAATATGGATCCATGCTTCACGATGGAGAAGGATGCAAACCCAACAAAAAAGAAGCTGCTCGATATTATCAATTAGCCGCTGACAAAGGACATATCCGAGCCATGGAAAATTACGGAGTTGCTCTAATTCGTGGTGATGGAGTTGAAGCCAATGAGAAAGAAGCGGCCAAATACTTAAAAATGGCAGCTGACAAAGGAGAAAGTTCAGCCATGTTTTTATATGGATTAATGGTTCATGATGGCAAAGGTGTTGAAATCAATCTACAAGAAGCCGCTCATTATTTTCAATTAGCTGCCGATCAAGGACATGTACGAGCACAGGCCAATTATGGTCAAATGTTACTACAAGGTGAAGGTATTGAAGTTAACAAGAAAGAAGCGGCCAAATATTTGAAATCTGCAGCAGATGAAGGACATCTTGGAGCACTTGTAAATTACAGTCAAATGCTCGAGAAAGGAGACGGAATCGAAGCCAACAAAAAAGAAGCTGCTCGTTATTTAAAGATTGCATCAGACAAGGGACATTCAGGAGCGATGTTCACATACGGATTGATGCTTCATGATGGCGATGGAATTGAAAGGAACAGGCCTGAATCGTTGAAGTATCTTCAGATGTCGGCAAACAAAGGAAACGTTCGTGCAATGTTCTACACCGCAATGATGTATCGAAACGGCGACGGAACAAACCTTGACAAAAAGGCAGCTGCAAAGTATTTCAAAATGGCTGCCGATAGAGGCCTGCCTGATGGAATGACCAACTACGCGGTCCTAATGCGTGATGGCCCTAATCCCGACAAGAAGGAAGCTGCCCGCTACATGAAAATGGCGGCCGACAAAGGCGACACTCATGCGATGTTAGGCTACTCAATCATTCTGCGTGACGGCGATGGCGTGCAGGCGGACGTAAAGCAGTCGACACACTATCTTCATTTGGCAGCAGATAAGGGAGACATCAGCGCAACTTACTTGTACGGACTCCTTCTTTATCAGGGAGAAGGAGTCGATATGGACAGGAAGGAGGCAGCTCGTTATTTGAAAATAGCTGCCGATAATGGAAACTCAAACGCAATGTACATGTACGCTTTGATCTTGCGTGACGGAGAGGAAGGAATAGAGCCAAACAAGCTGGAAGCGATAAAGTACTTGAAGAACGCAGCTAGCCTCGGTAACACTGACGCTATAAATGAACTGGCAAATATGGCAAGCCAGTGAAGTGAAGTCATTGATGAAAAAAAAAATAATAGTACTTTTTCATGTTTAATGATTTTCATAAACTATTTTTCCTTTTGCTTTTTACTTTTTTTTTTTTTTTTTTTTTTTTTTTTTTTTGTTTCTATGAATGCATTCAAAAAATTGAGAAGGTATTGAAAAATTGGATTTGGGTTTTTTATGATTAGATTTGCCTGTATTCTTATTTGGAAACTGATAATCATAAATAGCATATTTTAGTCTGCTAGATAATTAATGAATTAACGATTTATTGATTTGAAAATTAAAATATTGATAATGGGCAAATGAAATCATAGCATTGATATTCATTTATTTATAACCCAGGAATAATTTCAACAAAGCATTTATTATATTCTTGAATTTGATTTAAAATGATCCACAAAACTTTTAGCATTGATCATTTACTTAAAAAGTTGGATTGGGAAACCGAGATTTTGGATCCAGTTTATTTCAAAAAACTTAAAAAGATTACTATGAATTTTTTTCATTTTTTAAATGTTAACATGGCAATTAATAAAAAATTTTTGTTCAGATATTTGAATGATCTGAGTGATGTGAGAATTTCTTGATTGGTTAAGATTTTTAAATTGATTGGTAAGTTATCGTGTGAAATATTAATCTGATCATGGGAACTCAGGAACTTATAAGGTTTTAATGATGTAAAATATCAAAGGAAAAATGAAAAGAATTAGAGTTTCTGAAAAAAAAATAATTTTTTATTTAAAGTTTTTTGGTATGCCAATTTAGGTGTTCCATCAAAAGTGTAAATGATGCCACAACGAATAAACCCATTTTTTTCTAAAACATGTTGCATCAAATGATTATCTTCATGAGTGTCAACACGAATATTTGGGTATTGCTGAAAACACCAATTAAAGTAATCTGTAGCAATTCCTTTTTGCTTCCCTGAAGTTGCCAATCTATGTATGACATAATAATGATCATCATTTAGCCAAGCTCCATTGTCAATTAGTTTATAAGTGGGATCTTCACCAGATATAAAGCTGAATGCTGCAAGTATTTCTTTATTTATATTTTCACAAACATACAAATGCTTCTCTTTTATTACATCTAAAAGCAAATCAGTTGCCATTGTCTCTCATTATTTGGCGAGCATAATTGTAAATAACTTTTAAAATGTTTAGATCATCAATCGTTGCCAATCTGAAAGTCATCTTTTGATAATACTCGTTGCTAATCAAAATTTCATATAAAATTTTTATTGTACGGTTCAATTCAATTTTTATCTTTTGTATTGAATTTTTTTCAATGAATAAATTCAAAAAATTGAAAAGATTAATTAAAAAAATTGGTATTTAAATGTGCTCTCAAATGACTATTGAATAAATTGAATACTATGAACGGAGAAAAGTGTACAAGTACTCAATTATCGCCGTTTAAACTTCTACTCCAAAACAGTATAAAAGAAATAAAATGTTTCAATAAGTATTTTGGCTCATAGAAACTCTAATCTCAAATTGAGTCAGTTAAAAAAATAGAAGAAGGAATTGTTACAGCTGTAAAGAATCGAGCGATTGCACAATACTTTTGTTGTATACAACAAATGCTTGCATTGGATTAAATTAAATATAGTATTGACTATTAGTTTACATTTTATGCACTACAAAATGTATTTATGCAAACCAAACCATAACTACACCATTTATATATAAATTTTTAAGTAATCACTAAACAAATTGCATATAAATTTGATTATGAAATCACGGTTGTATTCAATCTTTTGCGAATACACTCTTATTTCGTAAAACAAGTAATCAATAATTTTTAATCATTGTTTTACGAATTGTCATTATCATATTTAGGATTTCTCTATCAATGCTTTTCTGTATTTCTTCTTAATTTTCTCATCCATGAACTTTGGCGATATAAATTTTTTTGTTTCTTTTTTCTTTTGCCAGATATTATACTATAATTGCTTTTATAAATTAATTTTTCTTTTTCATAATCCTTTATATTTATTTGGTAAATATTTTCTGTGTTTTGGCTTGTTTAATAGAGTTATATTTTTGTATAAACCATTGAAAAAAATGTTCATTATCAATTAGTTTAAGTTTAATATTATTACATTCTTGAAAATACATCATCATATTGTCAAAATAAAAATAAATTTATTGAATAAAATTTGAAATGAATCCATCAACGAAAATTTAATTTTTTGGATAAGATTGAAGATTTCAAATGATGGAAATTTTATTTCTCGGTATGTATAATGGTATAATACTGAGTATATTTCATCTTTCTAACAATATCAACGAATAAATTAACTACTTGTATTTTATTTCGTGTAGATTATTGACAAACAAACATTCAATACAATATTTCATTGAATACTTTATTGTTGGAAATTGAATTGGCCGATTATTTTTTCAATTTATTTTTTTTTTTAGATTTTTTAAAATGAGTGACACAGAAGAAAACATAGAATCAGCTTCAGCTAATAATGAAGAAAGCAAAAATTCTGATGATCCGATTCCTTTACCACCACCAATACCATTATCTCGTAAAAGAAAAAGTACTAGATCAGGAAATCGTGCTCATATACCAAAAATTGACTCGGGAGTATTATTTCAATCAAATAATTTATTAAACACTAATCCATCTCTCGATAGAACTGCTTCTTCTCAAATTCCATTATTTACATTTACTAATGATAGCAATTTTAATCGTACCAATGGTTCAATAGAGCAATTTCATACAAAACAACTAGCAGCAAAACAGCCAGAATATCCTCCAGCCATAAAAGTCAGTTCATATTTTAATGATCTTTTCCGCCGAGAGATCAAGGCTCCACATTTCAAGACCAAAGATGAATTGTTTAATTTTGTTGAACCTTATTCTATTGAAAACTACGCATCCAAGTATTTTCGTAAGCCAGGATTTCTGTTTTTCAGCACCCAAAATATCCAAGAGCTCACCACTTTTTCTGATAAACCGTTGTCAAAACCGTTGCTTGAAAAAATACCGGTTACTAAGAAAGCCATTGTTGAGAAGCTATCAACCTTTATTTTGAATTATACCGACGTTATAAAAGATCCAAAACAAGATGAATATTACAAACGTCGAGGCGAAGACAAAAGAGACAATTTGACGCTTTCAATTGTTCGTATTTTGCATGAAGATGGAAGTCTTGTAGATGAATTCATTATGCAGCTGATAAAGTCAATGAGGAATTCACCAACACCTGAAACACTTCATCTTTCATGGAAACTTTTTCTCATCATTATCACGATGTTTTATGTTGATGATCCAGATGTTTCGAATGTCGTTCGTTGGTTCTTCGTTCACAGGATATTTGAAGAAGATCTAGAAGGCAAATATGCACGTTTTGGTTTCATTAAATTTTATGAAAGAATCGTTCATGGTCGAAATTTCGACGTCGGAATGCAGAAGAACGATATCCTCAGAATTCCACTCGGTGTTCAATTTGGAAGGAAGATGTTCAAGTGTTCTTTGTATCAGCAGATGTGGAATCAAAAGAGGAGATTCCCTAAGTTGCCAATTCCACTGACTGTTTATCTTGTTGTTAAGGCTCTTATCAAAAATGGAGTCATGGTGACGCCAAAACCTTTTCCTGATTTTGGCATGAAAACAACGAGTAGTTCCAATTCAAAAAGTTCAAATTTAAGTAATGAAAACAATGAGAAAAACACTGCCGAAAGCAACAACAGTAAATTCTTTGTGAATGAAGAATTCAATGATATTGAAATGAACAACCAAAAAGAAGAAGAAGAAAGTAAAGAAAAAATAATCAAGAGCAACGACGATGACAATGAAAACATTTCAAAATGGAAAAATGAAAATTGCTTTAGAAAGGCAAACTTGAAATTGGTGAAACAATGGGCTGCTAAATTGAATGGTAACTTCGATATTATAAATGACGGTGAAGTGTGTAATTTAATGGGACTTCTTTTCACTTGGATGTTGAACCTCCTTGATCCAATCATTCCAAAGAAAATGGCAGATTTCTTTATTGACACTTTTGGTGGCGATTCTGATGAAAAATGTGGAAAATTCGTTAATAATCTTCCTCTCCTTCATTTGAACACATTAAAGTACTTGATCGGCTTCTTCCGTGAAATTGCACAGAATGAGAAATTCACGCTTGAAACACACCAAACAATCGCTGACAATCTCGGCCAGTATTTTGTTAGAACTTCGTTTGCTACAATTGATCCTTTCACAAGACAAAAAATGGCTCTGGTTTCTCCACGCTTCTTGCTTTACTGTCTCAATAATCTTGATGTTAGAGATGTTTACCCTTTGAATCCTGCTTGTGAAGTTCAAAAAGAAATTTGAATGAATTTTTAAACTTTTTTTTTTCATGAGCAAAAAAAATTTATGAAATGTTTTTCATCTTTTTGAAAAGATAAAAATATTATTAAATATTCGATTTTATTTTTATTCTTATTTTATGTGCTTTTGTAAGATTCAACCACAGATGATATATTATTGAATTTAGTATAATATTATACATCTATTTTTTCATCAACTATTAATAAATATTTTGGAAATATTTGTTAAATTTGTTATATTAACTGAGCAAGAACAATTGTTAATGATCTGAATCATTTAATACTTATTGTGAATATGATTATTATATCTAAAATTTTTCATTAAAAGAAAAGATAAAGAATTAATTGATATTTTTTGATTTAATAATATTAAAATACTTTTTTTTCATTGATATTTTCTTGTTATAAAAAAGTTCAAATTTTTGAATATGTTTGTTTGAATCATAAAATGAAAGTAAAAGTGGGAAACATTTCATTTTTGAAAAAAATAATAGATACTATTAGTAAAATTTCAGCCAATGTTAATATTGAGTGTGATGAAAATGGTTTATCTTTGCAAACGATGGATGATACTCATGTATCTCTGATTTCACTATTTTTAAGTAAAAATTTCTTTGATTTATTTGAATGTACTGATAAGAAAACTTTAGGAATTGATATTTTGCAATTTCAAAAAATATTGAAATGTGGGATTGATTATGATTCTTTAACACTCAAAACGGATGATCAGATGACAACACTTACTTTTCAATTTGAAAGTTCTGATCAATATTTTATGTTCAAAATGAATTTAATTAATTATGTAGGTGAAAAATTAACAATTCCAGAAGTTGAACCAAATGCGACGATTAAAATGCCCTCAAAAAAAATTCAAAAAATTTTCAATGACCTGCATGAATTAGGTGATTATATTAATATATCTGTAAATAAAGATGTTGCCACTTTTTCAATCATCACCAGTGGTGGAAGTGGCTTCGTCAGACTCGATTCTTCTTCATATGAAGTTAAATCAAATTGTGCCACCCTAGTCGAACTTGATGTTGGTCTGCTTTATTTAAATCTTATTGATAATGTTTCAGATATTTCAGAAAAAGTTGTAATTAAATTGACTAAAGATCTTCCACTTCTTCTAGATTATGAATTAGATAACAATTTTGGTTACATTAGGTATTACATTGCGCCAAGAGTTTCTGATGAAGAAGAAGAAGAATAAAATCAGTAAAAAAAATAAAAGCTATTTTGTTGAGTTTTGTATTTAATTTGATTTTAGATTCATCTTATAAAAATATTTTTGCTTTTCTTTTAGAATTGTTGCTTTTGGTTGATTAAGAATTAATTTCTTTTTTTATATTATTCATGTATAAATAGTTGAAATTGATATTAATTTCGTGTGAAATTCTTGGCATGAATTGTTGAAAAGGTTGCGGCTTTTTGAATAGTTTATTTCAATTTTGGTATAAAAATTTTGATTAAAATTTGTGCCACAAAATTTTAGATGGATCTTGAAGAAGAATACCAAAAAAAATTCCAATTTAACCCTAATATTTATTGTATCGCAAAGAAGCCATTTTTATCTTTCAAGTTCAATGTTGCTCATTATTTCGAAAAAGTGTAAAGTATACAAAAAAACCAGTTCCTAACCGCTAAAAACCAGTTCCAAATTTTAATTTCAATTGTTTATATTATATTTTTTGATAATAAAAACGATAATTGAATGGTTTATATTAATCATTATTGAATATAGGTCCCACCGATAAATTTTATTTGAATTTTTGTATAAATGAACTTTTTGAATACTCAATTGTTTAAACAATAGCACATCATTTAATTAAGAGTATTCAACAGAAAGGCTGCCACCTAGAGAACAAGAAACCTATTGGATCAGAAGTACTTTCGATTTTGTGTGTGTTGAAACAATGGTCGCATCAGAAATGTATCAAAATTGTTTTGACTATAGATCTCAATGTCATCACATATTTTCAAAAAAATCTTGTTAAGAAAACAAGTTTCCCGCTTTAAGAACATGCTAAATTATTGAATGATACCTCTATATGGCTGAATTTTTAAACTTTTTTGAATATAATTAAAATTATTTTTCGAAATTTGTTAAAATTGTTTTTAAAATTGTTTTTAACTTGTGATGAACACAATGAACCAAATGATGGAATTGTTGTATCATTCTTTTTTGGTCAAGGAATCTGATTTTCATAGAGATATTTTATTATTCACTTTTGCCCAGAAAAAGTCGAACTTTTCCAAGGGAAAAGTGAATTTTGAACATCCCTAGATTTTCACCTTATATTCACCATTTTTTTATCTTTTAAAATTATTTGAGAAAAAACATTTTTATTATTCTCAAAAATTTTACAAATTCAAAGAATAAAAAATATCTTATCAGAAAATTGAAAGAACAAAATTTTGGGAACTGGTTTTTATCAGAAAGGAACTGGTTTTTTTGCATACTTTATTTGAATTTTCAATCATACATTTTTCAAAAACAAAAAGGAAGTAAATTGGATAGTGAATTTGGATTAATGGCATATGATTATGTGCATCCATTAATTTCTTTATCAATTTCACCATTAAAAACTTTTTTATTAGCAATATCAGGTGATCAATATTCAGTATCAATGGGACCTGAAGAAAAATCTATATTTCTTAACTTTTCCTATTCTCCAAATTTAAGTTACCGTCTTTTAGCAACCTTTGGCAAGTCTCCTTCAATTGTTGGAAGTATAAATAATTTAGATGACGCTTTGTCTTTGCATATCTATAAAAAGAACCTTTCATTATTTTATAAGCTGACTGTTGAAGAATTAGGAATTTTTTATTCAGGTTTCAAATTCAAAAATTCTAATTCTTTTTTTGAACGTTTTACTCATTTTCTGAGTAGTATCGAAATGCCTGCAGGAAATCATTTGATTTCAATTAGTTCAGAGTTATCTGAAACAATTGGAATTACTTTATCTGATAAAATTGGAAATCATTCAATTCATTATTATTTTAGAAATATTCCTGTTTCTCGCAGTGGCACTTTGTTCAAAAATTATTGTCATCTACAATACAAATACAAAACTAGAAATAAAAACAAAATTGGGTTTTTGTATGATTTTGATGATGATTCTATTTTTACTAGAGGATCGCTTTTGATTTCAAATAGGTTTAAATTAAAAGCTTCATTAAAATATAAAGAAGGAAATATAGTTGATAAGTCTTTTGGAGTTGTTTTTAATTTATTCAAGTAAAAATCAATTTTTACTCTGTGTGTAAATTTTTTTTTTTTTAAATTTTTGAATCATTTTTAAAAAATGACTGACTTAGACATCGTTATCACTTTATATTTTGAGAAGACATCGTTATCATAACTGATTTAACTAAGATTTGGTAAAATCCCTATATATTATTAACCAATGAATAAAAGAAAGAGAACATAAAAGATGGTACTCAAATTGCCATTCAGCATAATTTAAAAATTCTCAATTAATTGATAATGTTGATGATGATAAAACCAAGGATTAATTCTCGACCACCAAAGAATAGTATATATGAATATTGCAACGATGTTTATAAGAAGCAATAGAGGTGCATTGTCACATCATTTATAATCGTCTTTAACATTAGAGCAGTATTCAGGAAAACCATATCAAAGTGATAACGATGTCTAAGTCAGCATAATTTCATCTTTTATTTAATTATTAATTGAAATAATTAATTGAAAAAGTTGGATTTTGAATGCATGGACTTTTTTTTGGACTTTTGGAGGTTTTTTTAGACTTGGGACTTTTTAACCTATTTGGTCAAACAAACAAATTCAAATGTGGTACTGAATAAGCAAAAGAGACTTTTTGTAAGGACATTCAAATAATTGAAAGAAAATAATTTTTTCTCTCAATTCTTTTTATTTTTGAGAGAATTAAAAAATAAAATTATTTTTAATCTTTTTATATTTTTACATAATTTTTACTGAGGCTACATACCGCCTAGCTGGCGTCGAGCGAAGCCGAGACCCCGCGGCTGGCGGTAAGAATCGGTAAAAATTATGTACCATAAAAAGATGTAAAAATCTTTTTATTTTTTTATATTTTCTCAGATAAAAAAATTGAAAGGTAAATTTATTCTCATTCAATTATTTGAATGTCCTTACAAAAAGTCTCTTCTGCTTATTCAGTACCATGTATTTGATGACTTCATTCGATCCAAAAAAGGCGGCATAATCAATAATTTTAATTTTGTTGTCTTTCAGGAAAAGTTGATTTGTTTCATAGATCGATGTTGGAATATAACTATCAAGTGGTATATTATTTTTGTTAATATGAACAATGAATTCTTTTGTTCGCTTCATTCGAATAATTTGACATAAATAATTGTCATTCTCGCCTTCTTTTCGTTTACTGTAAAAATCTGATGGAATATCTTTTCTGAGTTCATCAAAAATATGCTCTGAAAAAGTTTCATAAAAAGCATTTTGAATATTTTTTGATCGATCAACCAAATAAACTCACAATTATAACGATTTTATATTTTCATTAGTATTATTAGGTAATTAAGGTAGAATTATTTTATTTTTCAAAAGAATAGAAATATATATTTCTGAATTTAAAATTTTGTAAAATTTGCTTCATTTTTTATTATGCTCAATCAAAGAAGTCTTTCGTGAAGCATATGATCCTTTAAAGATATGCTTACCGTTGATAATTCCACATGGTACAGAAGTTTTTCAATAATATGGTCAACGCGATAATGAATATGATATTGTTGTTTTACCAGAATTTACCGAAGAAGAAGTTTATGAAGTATATAGCATTACTGATAATAAGAAAGAAAGATTTAAAGTTATCAATTTTGGTTTAATAAACAGATTTTTTTATTAAATAGCATTGCATTATATACTAATAATATCATTGTTTCCCAAATCTGATAAGTCTGATGCAGAGATATTATTCCAAAATCATAAAAATGACTTTAAACATAACAAAACATCTTTTTCCAAAATATATATATGCTTAGGATTTTAAAAATCGAGATATTTTAAATGATTATCAAATTGTCATAACCGCTTTTATAAAAACAAAAGTAATGCTATCATTTTTGACTCATGTCTATGAAAAATATTTTGTTAATAAGGAAATAAAATGTTTGATGTTGGGATCGCATGATTCAGGGATTGAAACAATAATAAGTCAAATTGCAAATTTCCCTTTTGAATATGTATTTTTGGGAAATAGAAATAGTTTTCCATACAGAGAGTTAGATATCAGTTATTGGTATTTTGAAGGTGAATACCGCATCATTCACTTATTTAAACATTATAAAAATATCTTAGGAATAATATATATCGTTGATTCAAGCAATATTGAACAAATTAATAAATCCCGTGATGCAATTAGAGTTTTGCATGAAGAAGAAGCATTTAGAGATTCTGTTTTCCTTGTCTTGGCAAATAAACAAGATAATCCAAATGCATACAATCCAAAAGAAATTACAAAAATGCTAAAATTGAACTCTATTTCAGACAGATATTGGAAATTATACGGTGTTAGCGGGAAAACAGAAAGCATAATTGAAGCATTTAACTGGATTGAAGAAAAAATCAATGAAAAATTTTACTTTTAGTGAAAAATAGCTGGATCTTTTATAAACTTCATGAAGTTTATAATTATATGCAATGATTTCCGATAATTTTTTGGAAATCAAATTAAAAATCTGAAATTAAAGATTATCAGGTATTATTTGAATAGTATAAGCATGAATATCTTACATTATTGCGGTGTTTGATATAAAATTATTCAAAATACATAAATTTATAAAAAATAAAAAAAAAACTCATATAAAAAATTGAATAGAAAACAAGAAAACTAACGCGCGATATAATCATAAATCATTTAATAAACTATAATTATTGAACATACATAAATGTTTTTTGTATTTTGAAATTCAATTAATAATTAATATCATTTAATGACAACTTTTTGAGCTTTGCCCAAAAAGTTGTCATTCTTGAGATCTATTAGTTATAATATTTCATTTGTTTTCTTCATGGAAGTTGATTTATGTAAGTTTTGAAAAGAAGATTTTTTTATTCAAAATTTATGAAAAAAAAAATTAAAGAAAAAAAACTTTCTGCATTTGATTTAAATTTTAATTAAACTTCAAAATATATAAAGAAAAAATTTTATTTCATTTCTCTCAAATTATCATTTTATGCGAAACGATTTGAATTTATAATTGTTCAATATTTAGAATATACAGTTATATAAAGTTTGTTAATTGTTTATATTTATTTTAAATATTTTTATAGTATATATAATATTATTAAAAGTTATATAATCTATGATATACATATAAATATTAAAAGATATTTGCTTAATATTTTAATAAAAATTTCTTATTGAAAAAAAATCGTTATTAATGTTAATGATTTTAAAATTGATTTTTGCAGCTCAGCCCCCTGAATCAAATTAAACTAAATTTAGCATATCTTTATTAAATTAAATGTAAAATATTTAAATGTGATTATAATCTAAATAAATTCTTTATTTATTTAGATATTTCAAAAAAATATGTAAAAATTGATTAAAATGAACTTTTTAACAAAATATGAAATATTTATAAAATATCAAAATGCATAATTAATCATTAATTTCCAATATATATAATAATTAATCATTATAAATTCAATTCATCCATCAGGTGGCTGGATTGGGTTATTTTCATAGGATACTTGTTTGTGTTATTATAACTTATATAATTGATATTTTAAAACATTTAAATAATAAATATATAAAATAAGTGCATTAGAATATAATATCAAAATGTTATTTAGTAATTATTAATACATAAAAAGATATACATATTTTTATAAACGTTAAAAATGTAAAGTAGGTGATCGCACCTCTGCAAAAACGTATTTTTAATTTATTTTTCTTAATGATATTTATGAAATTAATTTTTTTATCTGATTTATATTCTAAAAATATTATTAATGTTTGTTTTCTTTGAATCTAATAGAGTTAATATTATCTAAAAATCCAAAACACTTTTCAATAAATGTTGAATCAATCACGCAGATATGGCATACACCTGGCATTAAAATATATTTTCAAAGTATTTATAATTAGTTTGAATATCAGGCATTTTTTTATAAAGAATAAATATCAAAATCATCATCTTTATCAGGTAGCAGTATAATGACTAGATATATAAATTTGTAAGATGCCAACACAAAGAAAATAAGAATAAAAACGCAGTATTGAGAAAAAGACTAACGTGAAATACTATAAAAGTTTATCAAATCTCAAAATGACAGAAGAAAAATAGAGTTCATCACAAATTGAAAATTCATTTATATTTTTATTAAAGATAATAATCCAATTGACACTCATTTCAAAGGAGATTATATAAATGATGCCGAATATCCAGAATATCTGAAAAAAAAAATTAAATGAGGCAAATTAATGTTAAGAAATGGATTAAAAAGAATAAATAATAAATTTAAATAAATTTAATATATTAAAATTTTCTTTAAAATCAATATATAAATGTTTTTACTTATTTTATATGATTGAATAGTTTACATCATATTCATTGAATATTTTAAAACCCAATATTTTGGCTCCTGCAGAATATTTATTGATGAAAATAATATATAACATATAAAATCATATAAAGATCCAAATATATTAAAACCAAGCTTTTTTATCATATTTCCTAGTTCTCGCACTTCTTTTATGAGCAAATTATTTCAATCGTGCATTCAATTATTTCAATTATGATAGAATTTTGAATATAAGATGAAATTCGGTCAATTTATCATATACAAATTGGCCTGTGATATAAAATACAATTATAGGTATTTGATTTTATGCAAAATAGGGGACCGAATAATATTTTGATTCTATTCATTATATTATTATTTTTTTTATTAATTAATTTTTATTTGGTGCGGAAATTTTCTATAAAACCACATGCCTTACTTAATTCCAAAAAGAATACGACCTTATTCTTTGGAATTATTACCAGTGAGGAATCCATTCAAAGAAGAAACATAACATATAACTATTGGATTAAAAAAGTATTAAAATATGGACATAATTATGTATATTGTACGAAATCTCCAATTGAAAGCAAATATAATTGGGTTCAATTAAAATATTGGGGATTTCCAAACCTTGCGGAAGATCAAAATTTTGATAGAGAAGTCAAACGATTAACATTAGCAGAATACTTCCTTAAAAACACAACCTATGATTTTTTTATCAACCCAACAGATGATGTTATCGTTGATCCTGATAGAATCAATGAACTAGCTTCAATACTAGGATCTAAATATGATACAGATCTAAATCTAATAATGTTGGGCAATTGCCAAACCATCACAGAAAACAATTTTTCATATCTTCAAGGAGGATCAGGCTACATCATGACCAGAAGAATGGCCGCAGAGTTTGTACAGCACTCAAAAAGATGGATAAATGAAACCGCCGGAATGCAGGACGATTATGCCATAACAAACTTTTTGAATTACGTTGGTAAAAAACCGTCAGATGCCGCTGTTCCTTACATGGTAGGACACGGATTTCGCGAGCTCGTTACTCGAGGCTTTAGTGCACGCAGAATAAAAAAGTGTCCAAAAAACTTTTACGAGCCGCACTGCAGGCAGGGCGTGCACAAAATGGAGGACATCTTTATCTTCCATCCTCTCTATATGGGTGTTGAACGTGGACTGAAAGCTTGGGAAGTTTTTCAGAAATTAATTCATGATCCTAACCATCATTATGGATATTATAATGTTTACCATACTACTCATGTTTGTAAATTTAATTGAATAAAAAAAAATTTGTCTTTTCAAAAGAAAAAAAATAATCTATTTAAAATTTGAATGGATAATTCAAATTTGATAGGTCCAATTCAAGAGTGTAGTTTAAATGTATTTTTCGAGCCTATAATCATATTAAAAAAAAAAAAAAAAAAAAAAAAAAAAAAAAAATTATTTTATATCAATTATAGCATCTTGCTAAGTCCAAATGTCACTTTTTTTGACCTTTGAACCAAAATTTTTAAACAAAAAAAGTGACCTATAATATCAGTATATATTAATTAATTTATAAAAATATTTTTTATATGGGAAATTACAAATGTCCCTACTTTAACGGTCATTTTTAACGGCTATTAAATTTGTGAGGTGAAGTAGGGACATTTGTCGCTGCTCCATTTGTCCCTACTTTAACGGTCATTAATAACGGTCAAACATATAGAAAATCTTTTTTTATTTTTATAAATGAGGTTACAAATATCCTTACTCATTGCATAAGAAAATGTGAATTATTTATTTAATATATTTTATTTAAAATAGTATTAAAATGAATAAATCTTTATTTTTAGTGCTTTTTACAATAAAAAATTATAATTTGGTTAAAAAATCGTAATTTTCAAAGGCCAAAATATTTGATAAACCTAAAAAATATGATCAAAAACTTAAAAAGACAAAAGTAGAATTAGTTCTTTGCATAATATAATAGATTCTTCTAATAAAATTCAAACTGAATATATTATAATATTCGATTACTTTTTAGTAAAGATCGAAGTAATTTTCAAATTTTAAAGCATTTCCTTACATATATTAGATAAATATGTAATTATATAATTAAAAAATCATTTGATAAAAAGAAATTACTTTGTTTTAGCATTGATGGAAAAAAAAAATATTTTTATTAAAAAATCCATGACCACCTATTCACACTTTTTTCAAGAAAATTTGAAATAGATGCATTCAACTTTTTTGACCATGAAAACATCAAACAAAACTATTTATAAGAACTTCACATGCTATTTAACTTAAAAATATTTTTATAAATGCAGATAAAGAAATTACTAATAATATTATTTCCTAATATAGAAGAATATTTTGTTTTAATTTAAATAAACATCTTTTGTATAATGTTAACGTTAACATTTCGACTAATTTATTAAGTTTTTTTTTTGGATAAATCATATTCTAATTTTTATCTGAATTTTCAGTTTTTTTGAATTCGTCTTATAAACATTTTTGTAACCTAGCTTTGTTAAAACATTTTATGCGTAATTTATCATAAAATTCACATCTCTCGTTGTTTTTACAGGTAAATATATACTATAACCGTTAAAAATGACCGTTAAAGTAGGGACATTTGTCGCTGCTCCATTTGTCCCTACCAATATGACCGTTAACAGTGACCGTTAAAGTAGGGACATTGGTCGCTGCCCTTTTTATATTTACTAAAATTATTCCTATTTTAAATTATTTTGCCATAAAAGATTAAGCTTGTAAAATATACCCAAATGTAAAAAAAAGACCTGGTCTTGGTGATTCTTTCTGGTCTTTTGGCGATTTTAATAAATCTTTTAAAAAGTTATTTCTTATGAATTATTAAATAAAATGATTAAATGATATTTGATTAAATAATAATTCAATTTACGAATCAACATTCAATAAATTCAATGAAGTTATTTAATTACTCGGCTATATATATTCATAAAAATATAAATACTATTAAGGGTAAAGTTGGCTTTTCTTTTTTTTGAAATCTTTTAATTTATTCTATGTGCTGCTTGAATGAATTGTATGATCATTGAATTTATTTCTATGCAAATTCAATCTTTTCTGAGGGGCATTCAAATGTACAGAAAAAAAGGAGCTCCACAGAGCTATCAAATCAAATTTTCAACTTCTAATCAACACAGATGAACGTAAAATATTCTAAATTTTGTATTTTTCTCAGAAAAATGAATAAAAAAGGAAAAAAATAAAATAACAAAAATTAGGATTATGCAATTATTACTTGAATGGTTTTTTATTAATAAAATTATGATATTATATATATATGCCATGCATCTATAAATATTTGTCAATTATTGTTAAACAATGCTACGTAGATGATGAGAAATAATGAATTTTTTTATAATTTTGAAAACACCAATTCTTGATCTGCTAGTCCTCATGGAATTTGGATGAAATATTTTTTTAATATGAATATTTTACATCCATATTTGATGTCAACACTAAAAAATACATTTTTTTGGTAGGGATAAAATAATTTTGATTTTACAACATGAAAATTTTTATTTTTCAAGTCGGCTCTTGTAGAAGGAGAATTGTTAGAAATCATTAAAGTGTATATATAATCGATACCAAATGTATTGATTAAAAATGCTTGATACAATAGTTGAAAAGCAAACAATTGAAAAATTTGGATAATGAAAATTGCAGCATTTCGTAATAAAATGTTTTTATCGTATTTAATACTGCATAACAAATACCCTAATTTGATTTTGAAATCAATATATTGCCTTGAAAACGAAAAAAAAGCGTTTTGGAATGAAATCAGTTTTTATAAAAATAATGGATAATTGTAAAATTTGAATTAAAATTAAAATTTTAACTAAAATTTATTATTGCTCTTATCTATTTATTATATTAATTAATATATTTACTAACATATAATATACTTATTATATTATTTAATTATAATAAATTAAAATGAATATATCATTTTATCACTATTTAAATCGTGATAATGGCCATTTTAATTATTTTAACTTTTGATACAATTGAATAGTATTAAAAATAATTTTAGGTTTTTATTTCAATTTTTGGAAATATATATAAATAAGCATATCTTATAATAATAATAACAATTTTAAATAAATTATTTGATATCTAGTAATATGGTCATAAATATAAGATGTTTTTAAAATCAATTTTTTATTTCAGGCAAAAAAATTTTTTTTTAACATTTTACTTTTTTTTTTTTATTTAGATGATTTTAATTTCTATTTTTAATTGGCTGAGTAATTAGAAAAAGTTTATCTGAAAATAGTTTTTAGAACTTTTTCAGTTTATACACGGTCAATGAGAAACTTTTTGATAAATCCTGAAATATTAAAAAGCGTGAATATCTATTCATGCTTTTTTATAGATTTATCAAATATTTTCTTTTTAGAAAAAATTCATAAAATTGGATTATCTTCGATTATTCCTCTCTAAAATTGTAAGAATTTTTTTATATTCCTTATTTTTTATTTAATTTGAATTTGAAAATAGTACATATCAAGCAAGATTATTAAAAAAATAAAAATTTGAGACAATCCTTTTAAAAAAAGTATTAAAAAGTAAAAAAAAAAATTATCGATAATATGTTAATGGAAATATGGTTAAAAATGAAATAATATAAATATAAAGTTTTGAATTAGATTTATTTTTTTTTATACAAAACTTTATTGAAAATATATTCTCATAGGCTTTGAAATTATTGAAAAGTTATATGAATTCAAATATCCTCTTAATAATTTTAATTAAAATAACTTAATGCAGCATTTTCAAAATACTTTATCATTGAATTAATATATATACAAATTTGTCATGCATATTTGTAGAACAAAAGCATTTTTTATTATGATTTATTTTTTAAGATAGAAACAATTGAATGAAATAATAAAAAATTAACATTCAATTATCTATGTTCTGACTTTTGAGAAAGTTGTGAAAATTTCAAAGAAAATTTTATTACTTATGACTTTTTGTGAAGTTCAAAAATTTTAGTTTATATTTACTTCACTTTTATTGTTTTTCATGAATCAACATACATTAAGACATTCAACTTTTCAAGAATTATTAGAAAGAAATGTACACAAACCAAAAAACATTGAAAAGATCAAAAGAAACTTGAAAGAGATATTATCAATCATTATCAATGGATATGGCTATGAAGGAATTGAATCTTATTGTTCTATGACAGAGAAATACATAATATCAAGAACAATATATTATGATTACTTGTTTTTAATTGATATTGTACTCAGAGATTTAGCCGAAAAAGTTTGCCAAGAAAAATTGGATGAACTGAAAAAAACCACTCAAATAAAATTAGGCTTCGATGCTTCGTGGAGCCACCGAAGAAATGGTCAACACTGCCTTGGAATTTTAATGGATTTAAAGACTAACTTCATTATTTGTTTCCATCTTGTTCACCATGGGAAAGAACAAGCTGCCTCTTTAAGTTCCACAGAAAAGCATTCAAAAAATATGGAAGGCATTTCATTGAACCATATCATCGAAAGGACACAAATAGACTCCTTAAGCAATCTAACTTTCATTCATGATTGCGATCTCACAGATCATAAATTAATATCAGAAAAACTTCCTCTTGCCAAAATTAAATTTGACACAAATCATTTATGCAAAAAAACCAAGAAAATTATAAATCAAATTTGCATGAACGATCAAGATTTGAAAAACCTTAATGAATTAATTCAAAATTTTTTTTCAATTTTACTACATGACAAAAATTTTAATAATGAAGAAAAACTCCAGAAATGGGAAAGCATGCCAAACTATTTTATTGAACATGAGGATCTGGACCCAGAATATAATGCTAAAGCATTAAAAACACTAGATGAATTAATCTCAGACATATCTGATACATTTAGTAAAGTTGATCCAGAGTATACTACCAACCCAATTGAGTCGTTTAACCATTCTCGTGCTTCAATAGCCAGCAAAAACACAGCCTTTAGAATTAGCTGGAGAATCCGTGCATATGTATCAATCATCAAATGGAATGTTCCATATTGGAAAAAAGCGATCTTTGATTCTTTTCAGTTAACACTTCCTAATCATGTAATGTTACATGAAAAAGCTTTGGTAGAAACAAAAAGAAAGAAAGCCACAACAACAAAAACAGATGCATATAAAAAGAAAAGAGCAATCAAAAGAAAAATAAAAGCCAATAAGTACAAAGTCAGTTCAAAAGATAAGATGGTACACAATTATGCTGATGACATGCTTGAAGATATTTCTTCAATGGATGTGCGAAACAAAAGACGAAAAGGGAAGTTTTCACCCGTACAGCAATTGATTATTGATGCTATATCAGCATTAGCCACTGAAGATAAGCCATTTGTGCCGTACAACAAAATAATGAAATATATTACTACATACTTTGACACAAGCAAATATGCTCGACCTCAATTCGTAATTAGATCGCAGGTAACCAGACTAGTCAACATGAACATTTTAATTCAAAAAAGATTTTCTTTTAAGCTTGTTTGACGAAATCAATTGATGATCATCAAACAATTATTTGATAATAAACATTCTTCTTATTACATTTATTTACTTTTTATTCTCCATATCTTTTGCTTTATTATGTTTATATAAATCTATTTATTCTATAAGAGATATTTTAAAAATAAAAAAAAAATAAAATTCAAAAGTTTATACAAATTATATGTATTTTTCTATGGTTTACATTTTTAATCTTATGAAAATAAAAGAAAAAAAATATTGAAAAATATGGATGATAGAAGCATTTCTAGAGGTTTTTAACACTTGGATATGAAACTAGAGATAAATAGGAGATCAATAGTAGTATAACTGGCGTTTGGTCAAGAACCTATTGTATGGGATATACATATGGATTTGAAAAAACTGAAAGAATATGAAAGGTTAGACTCTTTTGTTGATTTTTTTTTGGTATTTTGATTGCTGTTCATGGACTCTTTGTTCGAATTTGGAGAATTCAAATTTGAATTTTCCCAAATGATAAATAATCGAAAAAAGTAATCGTTTTTTTTTTTATTTAAAGTTTTTTATTTCAAGATCCTTAAAAAAAATTATATTACATATATATATTTGATATATATATATAAACAATTTATATATATGTTTAATTAATAATATTGATAATATGCTAATTAACTATATAAAGAGATAAAAACATATGAATTCAAAATCAGTTTAAATTATTAATTTTTTCTCAAAATATGAAATTTATAACAGATTTGTTTTTTATTAATTAATATAATCAATCAAAATAATAGTTATATTTGCATGATAATATTTATACAATTTGTGAGAAAGAATTACTAATTTTGAGAGTGCTAACCCTTATTTTAATTCAAAAACTGAAATATAATATATAGAATTTATTTGATTATTTTTTTATTAGTATCTTTGGATATAAATTGGATCAACTATTAATATTTATTTATAATGTTATATTTATAAATATTACATTAATAATCATATCATTGGAGTATTTGATAAAAATTTAATTAATTTAATTTATAAATACTGGCATAAAATAAAGATATTTGATCAATCTATGTCATATAATATTATATTTATTACCTAGATATAATATTTAATTCTTTATGCCAGAAAAATATAGAGATAATCTGACAATTATGTTTAATTTTTGAACAAATATAATCTATAATTGTATATTAGCACGCAACAAAATATATTAAATATTTAGATATCATATATATTTATAGATATTCAAAATGGCTAAATAAAAGTATTTTTATATAAATGAAAAATATTCTCAATTTTTTGAAAGAATGTTTTTTTTATTCAATTATTTGAGGCAATTGAAATGTAAAAAAATTGATATTTTTACAAATTCTCTTGTTTATAATATAAAATATATTTTAACAAAACATTAAACAAATCAAATATATATATTAATGTATATATATATAAAATAATTAATTTAAAATTTTTATTTGAAAAGATATATAAATATTTATCATATATTTCTAATTTGCCATTAGCAAAAACTCATAGAATATTTTGAAAGATATTACAAAAAGTGGGGAAAAGTTGAGAAAAGCCAACTTTACCCTTAATATTTCAATGCATTATTTCAATGCATTATTTATTATTAGGCTATATATATTCATAAAAATAAAAATATTATTAATATTTTAAATACATTTTATATCGGTATATATTTAAAATATAAATGAAAAAAAATTATTTTTAATTGAAAAAATGCTTTTATTGATTTTATTATAATTTTATATCTTATTTTTTTTTTTATTTTATATATGATATTTTGAAAGCTTTACAAATCACCATCGCCAAAAAAACCGTTTTGGTGATCTCCAAAATATATGTAAACTATTCAAAATTGAATGCTGTCGCCAAAAGCCCAAGACGTGGGCTTTTGGTGAAATCGGTTATTTGGCTTTTCATCGTCAATATAAATGAGCTTTTTATTATTATTTTATATGATATATTATACAAATCATACAATTATTTTGTAATATTCAAAAAATAACATTTTTTTACTGAGAAAATCTTATCGATTATTAATATGACTTTTGATAAAACTCATTTAATTCCTCTTTCAAATAATTCAATGGTTTATGACAATAATAAATACTAAAGAAAAGGAATAAACCCCCTAACTTTTTCAACAACCCCCTAACTTTTTTTGACCATTTTTCCCTCTCAAATTAGCCTTTTTTGATGGCAAAAAGTACTTTCTTTTGAATTTAAATTTAAATATGGAAAAAAGTTAGGGTTTTTTGTAAAGTTAAAATCAGGGCTTCTAAATTATAATACATAAATAATATTGAATACATTATTAAATATATTAAAATGAATGAATATTTATTGATCTATAAAAAGTTTTCTCTCAAATTTTAAAAAAGTTAGGGGGTTTTTTTATCGTTAGGGGGTTTTGAACTTTACTTTAAAAAAATTTATTTGACAATAATATGGTTACATTTGGTGATTTTTAAAACCCAAAAAACGTTTATTTCACCAAATTTACAAGCTTAAAAAGATGATACAATCAGGATACCCTTTTAATGGCCAAATCCAGAACCTATAATCATTGAGGCCAGACAATTTTCAGAAATGAATAATTTTCAATGCATCATTAAAATTAAAGCAAAAGGATTGAGTGTAATAAAAGATGTTTTGTTTTTTGGAGATTTTATCGAATAACTAAAATTGATATATAGCATGCAATGAGTTTGAGCAATCATTGATGGAAAAACAGAAATTGAAATGTTGGTAGAGTTTTGAAATAATTTTTTAAAGGCTGGGGTGTTGTTTTTGAAGCAAACAAATGTTTCAAAAGTCAAACAAATGCACTATTGGTTTATAAACAATCAATGGTTGAATTAAAAAAAAAAAGAAAAGAAAAGAAAATAATTAGGAACAAGCTATAATTAATGAATTCATAAAATTTTACTGGACCTATTTGTAGACAAAACCAAACTAAACTTACCAGTAAAGTTACTTTATTGAAACGATATGTTCCTTTTTTGTAATTTAAATTCATTAATATATTACTAACGAAGAGTTCGAAGTGTTCTCAGTTATCCAAATTACATTTATTATTCACAAAGTCCAAGGATTAACATATGAAAAAAATTTAAAAGAATGTCCAAACAATAAATCACCAAAAATTCTTACAAATATATTTAGATGGTGTTTATTCGGTAGAAAATTTAATATAGGTACCACAACAGGGCGACCTCCTCTCATTGGATATGTACAGATGAAAATTTGTGAAAAACAAATACATGAAAGATGTGATGCCAATAATTCAATAACAATTTTCGAGAGAATTACTCTTTTTGAAGCAATTCATGCAGATTATATTTACAAAAATTAGAAAATTGCTCAGCAAATAGGTATGCCGGAATTAGCTTTTAGAAGTTTTTATATATGTATAAATGTATTTGTCTCCCATTGAGCCAATCTGGGCTCATATAAAAAAACGTTAAGAAGGCAAAAAAATCACTGATCACAACAAATTATGGAATTCAATTTTATTTGAATGGAATTCCATTCCTGGTCAGGTAATTCATAACATTTATCAATCTTTTTGCTTGGTCTGTGTTCAGAAGAAAGGGGAATTCTTAAATGGTCACTGGACAGATGTCAAAAATGCTCATGATATGTATAGGACCAAATAATATTACTATACAGATCCACAAACAAGCATTCAATACGTTTATGATCTCTAAAATTGACTTTTTCTTAATAATAATAAAAAAATAATTCTCAGAAAAATAGAATAATATGATTAAAAATATATATTTAAATGTTCCACACTTTATCGTTCTAGTTTTGATAAAACTCAATGGATTTTTGAATATTTTCCTATTCAATTATTTATTTGAAAGTGTTGAACATTATTTTACAAAGTTGAATTAATCTCGGACAAAATTGAATAAAATTGTATTTATGCTCAAGTATATAATAAAAATTTTATCCAATGTGATACAAGGATAATTATGATATAATTTGACTTTGTTAATATAAAAAGGTGTATTTCATATTGTTTTACATTGTTTACCAATATTTTTTCAAATAATATACAAAAAATTAGAATATTTTCCATCTCGTTTCATCTCAAAATTTATAATTTATCTTTCAAGCAACTTCTAAACTATAATAAACGAAATTTCATGTTCTATTCAGAAAAGTGGCACCTACTACTTGACCTATGATCAATTTATATTCTAGTTTAAGCTAAGTGGTAAAATTGTATTAACTCATACTCCTTTGAGGGCATGCTTTCATAGGTATTAGTTATATCAAATGAAAAATCAAAACAAATCAGAACTTTTGAAATATAATACAAACCTTTTCTCTCGGATATATCCGATGATAGTTTCATGGGTCCATAACAATTATTGAATTTTTTTTGCCAATTATTTAAAATACTGTAAAACATTTCCCTATGGATGAACATTCCATGCTATTATAGATAGCCAATTTTAAATTTTATTTTCGCAATATAATGAGTTTAAAGAATGATATAATTACAATGAAATCTACTCTTATATTTTGCACCATATACTTTTTTTATGACAGTAAGGCTTGTCATATCCTTAATATGGACGAGATTCTTTTTTATTTTTATCCTATTTTTATCCTATTTTTTTTTTTTTTTTTTTTTTTTTTTTTTTTTTTTTTTTTTTTTGGGAAATCGTAATTGCCCTCAATCGTAATTGCCCGCACAAAAAAGGTCAATTTTGGCCTTAAAACCGTTGTCAAATGAAAATGGAAGAATGACTTTTTGAATTATTTGGCTAATTATTCTCTGAAAATAATAATAAAATTACTAATTTACGAAATCTTCCTCAGATATTTGCGAAGTCTTCCCCAGATAATTACGAAATCTTCCCCAGATAATTACAAAATCTTCCCAAAATAGTTGCGAAATCTTCCCAAAATAGTTACGAAATCTTCCCCAGATAGTTGCGAAATCATTTTCAGATGATTATTCTTATCTGATTATAAAATCATTTTCAGATGATCACAAAATCATTTTAAGATGATCACAACTATCTGGGGAAGATTTCGCAAATATCTGAGGAAGATTTCGAACTATTTTGGGAAGACTTCGCAAATATCTGAGGAAGATTTCGTAAATTAGTAATTTTATTAATATTTTCAGAGAATAATTAGCCAAATAATTCAAAAAGTCATTCTTCCATTTTCATTTGACAACGGTTTTAAGGCCAAAATTGACCTTTTTTGTGCGGGCAATTACGATTGAGGGCAATTACGATTTCCCTTTTTTTTTTTTTTTTTTTTTTTTTTTTTTTAAGCATATGTTTTAAAAAAAGTTTATGAATATTAGAAAGAAAGGCAATAAAAATGAAATTAAGGAATTGATCCTGATTTTGTTTACAACATTGATGAGATTGTTTTTAGCTGTATATCAAATAGGGAAAGAAAAAGTTTATGAATATTAGAAAGAAAGGCAATAATAATGCTTATTTTAATCCTCCAGAAGATGACATTACCAATTTTACTCAATATCTACCAGTAGAAAGAAATAAAAGTAACTATAACAAGAAAGAAATAATTAAATTATGAATATAGGAATATTATACTAAAAAAACTGATATTTATTGCTTACTTCAATACATATAGGAATGCCATCTTATTTTAGATGGATTTGGTCCTCATGAAAGTGATGTATTTTTAAATTCCTGCTCTAATGGGGGATAATTTTTCTTTCATTGGATAAACATTCAAGTGACCAAAACCAGCCATTTGATATTGGATTTTATATATATATATATATATATTTACATTGAATGCATTAAAACCTCAAGATTCATTAATAATTCTTCTTTTTTGTGTCCAAAAAAGCTAACCTTTCTAACCCAAGTTAATATCGATTTTACCTTCTCTCTTGGCAGTTTTATTTCTTTCTTTCTTGTTATAGTTACTTTTTGCCTCAAAATGATGGCATTGTAATTTGATGTTAGATGAATGCGTTGACTTGATAATGAAACACCTTTATGGCCAAAGTTAAGTATTTGTAGACAAGCTCCATATATGCCAGCGGTACTTTTAGAGTGATAATTGCTTTTCGTCATGCTTTCCCATTCGGGCAGCTCAGATTTCTGTAAGGAATATGGCCTTTCTCCCATCTTTCTCTATTGTTTTTTTGCACTTTTTTGGTCTTGATATCATATGAAATTTTAATATCTTAATTTTTTCTTCAAAGCTTAAAAAATATAACTATAATTTGGAGGTATTCTTGTAAATGGATTCCACTCAAAGCTGGATGACATATATGGATGAAAAAGAAAAAGACCTTGGTTGTTTGATACAATTTACATAAGCTTCAATAACATGTTTATTGATTAGGAAAAGGTTGAGCTATTTGAGTTAGAATTCAAGGGAGATGAAAAATATCCAACATTTCTAGCCCAATTCTTCTTCTTTGGACAGTTGATAAATGATAAATGAAGTTAATAATACACTAGTCAACCATCTCCATTTTCAGGAGTTTTATTTAGAAATTTGAGAAAAATCTCATTTAAATTGATGACTTTCGATTGAAAATAGTAGCAATTCTATCAATTTTTTGAATGATTTTCTAAAAAAACAAAAAAATACCAATTTTACTTATTATACTATTTTTATTAATAATATTATTTTAAAATAATTCTAAGCTTTTTCCGAATTTAATAATAAACTAGATTCCTGAGCATTACTTTCAGGAATTTTTGAGTAATTATTAATATCACCCTCTTTTGGATTAACCATAAAGAAAGCAGACAAGAAACCCAAGAAAGCGAAAATAGAAGACAATCCGATCATCATTCGAGAATTATTAGGCCAAATTGCTGCAAGTCCAGAACCAATACCAAAATTCGATATCTGTTGACCAATTACTCCTGCGCAAATCAAGACACCAAAATTACCCGCCAAATCCTCAGTAGGAATTACCAATGAAACCACCGCGTAAGCCACCGCGTTATATATCAAATTACCGAATCCGAGTGGAATTGAAATTCCCAAATAAGCGTATTTATTAGACACGAAGAAGAAAGAGAAGAAACCGAGCGAAAGGAAAAGAAGACCAACAATCATTACAATTTTCATTCCTACTCGATTACAGATCCAAGTATTCAAAAAGCCGTAAACGAATTGAAAAGAGTAATAAACAACATTACACATCATTGCCCAAGAGATTCCGTCCTGATACTTCTGTTTCTGGTCTTCTGTAGCATCTGAAATGTTCTCGCCTTTGAAGATGTCGTGGCCCATGAAATGGCTGAACTGGATTCCAAACTGGTAATTTGAAATGTTCCCAAAAGTGAATGGAAGCAAAACACGTAAAAAAGGTTTTGGCATTTTTTTAAGAGCATTCCAAATCTGCTTAAAGGGATTAACTGTAGGCGGCTTTTCATGCAGTGGTTCTTCGGGTGTAACGACGATGGTGATGATCATGGCAACTACTGATATTGAGAGACAAACTACTAAAATAAATGGCTCTTGTTGAAGTTTTGTCTTTTGGTAGAGTTTAAGACCACCAACAAGATTGGTTAAAACACCTCCAACACCTGAGTAGACTTGACAGATATTCGACATTAATATTTGTTGCTTGGGAGGAGTAACATCTGAACATAAAGTGCGAGCAGGATTCTGGAGAATATTTCCGGCGGTTAAAACAATCATAAACGATACAATTAATAGACCTTTTTGAGCATCATTATGGCCATCTGGCTTACTGGGTTGCAACCACATGCCGATCTCTCTGCAATAAATCATCAACAAAAGTCCTACTACTAATATAAGAGAACCCGAAAGCATAAATATTCGTCTGCGGCCCCAGCGAAACATTATCGCATCTGAATATACTCCAATAATAGGATTTAATACAAATCCGATAAACGAGCCATAAAACAGTAAAAGAGTGCGAATCCATGACTTTAGGGAAACCTTTTCAGACATAGGTTCAAATAATGTAAAAATAATCGCCCATAATAAGTTGGAAACAAGAGTTCCGGCCGCAATACCACATATATGTATAAATGATAAATGATCTCGTTTATTTAATGGAACCCATTCTTTTTTGATGAGGTTTTCATCCATAATCTATAAATTTTATTGAATCTGCTAAAGTATGTTTTCAATTTTATATTGAATTTTCTCAATTTTTCAATGCAATTTTTTTTTCAATAGATATGATAATATACACCAAAACTTATAAATTGATAATTTATTTTAAAATCCAAAGGTGTGGAAACTTTTTTCTCTCTTATGCTTTCATTTCTAACTTTTATAATATATATAATTTCTCATATAAATTATAAACATAAAAAATATTATAATATTTGCTGAAAGAAAATCAAGATATAATAGCATATTTAAATTGAAAGGTTTATGTAATATATTTTTCATATAACATATCAATATTATGCTTTTATCATCATTCAAAAAAGGCTGTAAATGAATAATTTTTATATTTTATTTAGCTTTTCTGTGTATAATATTGAAATATTTGATGCAATATCTAAAACATTTGAAGTTTGGGATATATCTTTTGGGAATTATTTAATATTGATCATGAGGTATCTTTAAAGAATTACTTTTTTTTGTAATTTATGGAATTTTTAAGATTATTATATAGATATTACAATGTATCTTGTGCTTTAAAGTTTGGAGCTCTAGAGATATTAAATCTCAGATCTTACTTAATTGATCTGATCATTCTAAAAATTAATAAATATACTTAAAACACTTTTTATATATCCTTACTTTATCTGGTGTTAGTTTATAGTTTCCATTAAAATGATTATATGTGCATTTATATAAGTATTTTTTTTATTTTTTGCTATTTAATTAATTTCTAACATATTCTATATATTTTTTTCATAAGATTGCAATTTTATTTAATTTTAAATCATATATTTATATTTTGGGCTTTTTTAAAAATAAACTTTTTGAATGTCTGAAGTATTATACGTTATTTTTTCAATCAACTTTTTGAAGGTCTGAAGTATTATACGTTATTTTTGATCAACTTTTTGAAGGTCTGAAGTATTATACGTTAATTTAGTTGATAAACTTTTTGAATAATTTTGAGAGGAATTTCATATCTCTTTATCTAGCCAGACAATTGATATTTTAAGTGGTGCTAATCGAAAATATAGACAATTATGAAATATATATTTTGATTTTTTATAATTCTGTAAGAGAATTTCAAAGAAATTTGAAATTTGGTTAAATTTTGCACATATTTTTTTATTATCTAAATCTATAGCCGTCCATTTTTTGTAATTTTAGCTTAAAATATAGGACAATACATTTCATACCTTTTGAGCTTATTTTGTCCCCTAACAATTACTGCATATTTAGAAAATTAGTAATTTTGATCATTTTTGATATCTCCTTACCAGTAAATTTAATCTGGCCCAAATCATGTCTACCATTATTAATTCATATACTAATCATGTTGGAATGAATTTTATCTAAATATATGAAATATTCATGATTTTTTCTCTCAAAAAAAATTCAATACTTCAGAGTTTCCACACCTTTTAAAATCCATAAAAACATGTAAAAAAAGGCCCAATTGATTTTTTTGAATTCAATACAAATTTTGTATTAAAAAGGATTGCAAAAAACAAAAGCTTTTATCCATCAGAAAACAAACTTATAATTATTTAATAATGATGAATAATTTTTTATTGATATTATTTGAGAAAATAAAGTGTTTATGAATTGATAAATTTTTAAAAATCAAAGCCATATATTTATAGAGTATGAATTATTATTATTCTGCTGAGCAGTTAGTCTTTTTTTGAATCAGAATATTAGTTTTCTTATGAATAATGACGAAACAAATCGATATATTAAAAAAAAAAAAACATTATTATATCTGAATTCATAAATGATACATATATATTCAGTAAATGTGCACATATTTTTTATGATAAATTTCTTAAAAACAAACCAATACAACATTCTATTTATATTTTAATGGCCAAAGAAAATTAATCAAAAAGGATATCTTCTTAAGTTAGTTGAATACTAATGCTCTAGTTTTTAATTATATATACAATATATGTGGAGAAGTACAAGCTTCTATTTCAAAGTGGATTTCCCATTAATTTATGGCAAATAAGAATAATCAACAGCAATTTCTGGTTTCGACAATATTGATCATTTGGTCGGTAACTACTTACAATGATTTTTTATAAGAAATGCAAATTTGTAAATTACAAATTGTAATATATCTTTTCCACTTTTTTCAAAATTTTAATTCAATTTTTTTTAAAAGTGAAATTGCTCCGACTTTTTCAATAATTTTATTTCAATTCTGAGATTTTTATTCATGTTTAATAATAGAATCATTATGTTTATTTAAATTTTCCTTTTCTTTGAATTAAATGAGCACTAAACTAATACTTTTGGTATGTAATAAGTACTATTTCTGATTTTTATAGGATGATAAATATTATCATCAAATACCAAAACAAGAACTGAACATAACTGGTAGCAGAACTTTAAGTTTGCAAGATATTTTACTTAAATGTACAAGTTTGTCGGGTGCTTGCATAATTTAAATCATTATATTGCCAAGAAATTTCTTAGATACACGGTTATCTACAATTTTTTCACCTTAAAACATGATTTTTTGAATGAAATTTAAAAAATAACTTATGATTAAAGGACTAAAACTACTTTTTTGATATGATTATATGTGTTAATATGGGAGCAATGCTTAGAAAATTGCAGAAACCAATTGGTTGCTATTGCTTTTGCTTAATCTTTCTTTATATTTTTTAAACATTAATAAATAATAGAAAAATAATTGAATTAAAATTCGGGAAAAAGTGGGGAATTTCCAATCTCAATTTAACATTCAAAATTGAAATTATAAAATTTTGAAAGAGGTAAAAACTTCAAAAATTCTTTTTAGAATAATTATTCTTATATTTATACTTTCAAAAGATAAAAAAAATAGCATAAAATAACTTTTAATAAAAATAATCAACTTTTTCAGTTTATTGATAAGAAAAAGCTGTATATGTTTAATTGAAAAAAATAAAAAGTGTTTATTTGATTTTGAATGTTGATTGAAATTGATTTTTGGTAAAATTTAACAGCTCGGAATTACTACTGCAGGCCCATTCAATTTTTTGTCTTCTTATGACTGCGATTTGGGATTTTGCTCAAAATTGTCAAATTAAAAATTTTTGATATATAAAAATTTTGAAAAATTTTGCTTTCATTAAAATTTTGAGAAATTATAACAAAAAATTCAAAATGCTAACAAAAGCATTCAAAATTAATATAATAATATAAATAAAGTATTCAAAATAATTAAAATAATATAAATAAAATATTCAAAAAATATATTTCTAAATTGAAAATTTCAGATTAGAATTCAAAATTAATTTATTTTTTCTGTATAATTATTTTTCGATTCTATTTAATTCTTAGTATTTAATATACAAATTTTCAATTTGCTTTAAATCAGTAAAAAAGTATGAATTAACTTAATGATAATGTGAACATTAAAAAAAATATTAGAAAGTCATAATAAATAACATTTAATATTAAATTCACCATAATTTTAATCAATAACCTCTATTAAGGCAAAAAATAGGTCAATAATAATTGAATTCTTATTACTGTAAACCGCTAACTGCAGTAATAACGGCTGCTTTTTCACCTATTTATGGTAAATTTGAATTGAATACCTTATTACTGCAAACCGCTAACTGCAGTAATTGAAACTTTTTGGCCTTTTTAAAGTCAAATATTTTTGACCTTCAGATTTTATATTTGTATAACAATGAATGATAATTAAATCGAACTTTTTGAGAATAATATTTTTATAAATGAATAAATCCAAGTTTTATTTTATCATAATTAAGAGAATGATACGATTTTCAACTAAAGAACACAATTGAAAAAAAATATTAAAATTTTAAATTTTTAAATTTTGGGAAATCGTAATCGCCCGTAATCGTAATCGCCCGTGGCGGTTTAGGTCAATATTGACCTTGTATCGTACCATAGAAAAAAAAGTCTGGAACTTTTTTGCACTTTTGCAAAAAAAAGCATGGGTAGCTACTCATGGTTTTTTCTATATAAAAAAATATAAACCGAATATTTTTTTTTTATTAGTCTAAAATCGATATTATTATGAGCCTTGGCTTATAAACAAGAAAGGACAAATATTTTATATGCTAATAAAAGTTCTATTGATTACTTTATAACAGAGAAAATCAAAATTTTAATCTAAATATTATATGAATATTTTATATTGTGTAAACAAATGCACAATCCAAAGGCTTAAAAATAAATATGAAACCGTATTACTCAAAATTAATTAACTACCTTTTAACTTTAAAAGTATATGATTTCCAATATCAATGATATTGGCGAAAAGTTGGAATTTACGTAATAATATAATCATCAAAATAATAAAATGATGGTGTTAAAAATATTTGCGCTTTCTTGTTTATATGTGAATGCTCATAATAATATCGATTTTAGACTAATAAAAAAAAATATTCGGTTTATATTTTTTTATATAGAAAAAACCATGAGTAGCTACCCATGCTTTTTTTTGCAAAAGTGCAAAAAAGTTCCAGACTTTTTTTTCTATGGTACGATACAAGGTCAATATTGACCTAAACCGCCACGGGCGATTACGATTACGGGCGATTACGATTTCCCTTAAATTTTTAAAAATTTTTGAAAATTTTCAAATTACTCTTTTATTTGCTTATTACTGTAAAATAACGCAACAGTAATAATTCCGAGCTGTATAAAATTAACTAATATGATTGAATCCTAAGGATTCCAGCATCAAAAGTGAAATCACCGATTAATTCAATTGAAACTTCTTAAAAAATTAGATTAAAATCAATTTTTCAGAGTAACAATTCAATTATAAAATATTTTTCAAAATAATTTTAAATGCTCATTATAATTATTTCTATATTATGCAATAAAAGATAAAATCATGATTTCAATTACATATCAGTTCAATAGTTTATATTCAGAAAAATCCTATTCTCTCAATTAAGCTTTGAAAAAATAAAAATGACCAAAAATTGATAAAAATTATTATCTTTTCATCATAGAAAATTTGATGATGAACTCACCCATTAAGTCCATATATAATATATTTTAAAAAAATAAAAAATAACATTTGTATAAAAAGATAGAATTCAATTTTTCAAAAACAAAATTTTGATCTTTCAATTTTGAAAGTATTATTTTGATTTCCTTTGAAAAAAACAAAAATCTAACAGTTTCCCTTTTAAAATTAAAGCAAATCAGTTTTTCAGAAAGGGATTATCTTTTATTCATACAAAAAAAAAAATCATTTAAATACTCCTCTGAATTAAATAATAAACAAATACATTCTAATTCAACTTTAAAATGCAGCACTTTAATATTTATGTGATGAAAAAAATAACTGAAAATTTTGCAATACAAATTAATTAAGAAAAAAATTTATCACAAATTTTGTGATGAATTTTTAATTTTCATAACATTTTATAAAAAATAATAATTGTGAGGAATTTTTGATGGATGCATTAGAAACTGCTGATACTAATGAAAACCTTTTATGCCCTGAAGAAATTATAGCCTTAATGAATCAGCAACTTGATCAAACTCAAGAACAGCTTGCAGCTGAAGACTTACAATGCCCATTTTATCAAGAATGGGATAATGAAGATAAGAACAGGCATATTAGAACACGCAAATTTTCACCTCCCAAAAACAAAAATAAGCTCTTTAAAACCACTGTAAGAAGCGGAATTGATAATTTGCATCGGGATAACTTTTATCTATTTCTTAGCGGCATTGACCAAACATACAATGAATCCAGACAATTTTGGTCTGATGTTGTCAAAATAAACTCCCAACCTCGTTATGGAGACATTGTATCTTTATTTGCTGCACCAGATTATGAACTCGATGTACCTAAGGAGTATCTCGAAAACCTTCTTACCATTGTTTTAAACCAGAATAAGACCATTGAGTACTCACCGATGATTCCTAGCGTTGCCTCCATATTATCATTATATCTCAAACCAGATGTTGCCTATTTTGCATTACAATCAATGATCAACCAAGAGGACAAATATTTCACCAAAACCAAACAAGAATTTGCCATTATGCTTAAAACGATAGAGCATGTTATTTCCAGCAAATCCAAGTCCTCACTTTGCCAGCATTTAAAGACGTTAAAATTGAGTATCTCAGAAATTTCACTTTTTGTGATGCCCTTATTTTTTTCTAAGAAAGTAGACAAACGAGTTTCTCTTACAATCTTTGATGCTTTCATTTATGACGGACGATCGGCACTGATGCGATATGTTGTAGGAATCCTCTTCTACTTGCGGTCGCGCTTACTCGCCACGATGACTGCCAATGAGTTCATGGAGGCGATCCACAATTACATCACTTCACTTCACAATCCCACAGAATTGAATGAACTGATTCACTTCACTTTTTCATTAAGTTTTTCAAAGAGCAAGAAAGTGGTTGCAATTGAGAACAAACTGAAAAAGGAATTGAATTGTAGTGAACTGATAAACGTCCTCATTTCACCTTTACCAAAAATTGAAGATTTTGACACTTTTCACCAATTTTCACCTTTGTTCAATTCGCCCATTTCTGGTCGTCACACGTACCACGGGCGACTCACGAACACAATAACCGTCAACAAGATGATAAACATGAACTCAAACACAAATAACGGCCAATTGCTCTCAAATACACAATTTTTCAATTTGAAGCAAAAATTCCCAAGTGTATTCAAAAAGTTCAACGCTTATCCGGTCTACTTGATGTCACTTCACGGGACTTCAATGTTATATTTCTTGGAGAAGGCAAAAAAGTGCCGCATTTCACTCATTGTAATTCAAACAGAGTCCAAGTCAATCGGAGCGGTTATGGAATGCTCTCTCAAAATATGCAAAAAGAACGGACACATCGGCGGACCTTCGACAACCATTTTTGACCTCTCAAATAACAGCGTCTACAAAAGCTCGCTGAAGAACTCTTACTACGTGAACGTGTCGCGCGATTCAATATCTATCGGCGGCGGTTCTACTGGATGCGCTATCTACATAAAGGAGTGGTTTAGCGACGTCATTAGCGACTGCTGCGAAACGTTCGATTCGCCTTCTTTACTGGACGGCAGGCAGGAGGCTGTGGTTAATATTGAACTGTATAATTTGGCGGTTTGATATGTAAACTATTCAAATTTAGGTTTCACCAGTTTAATATGTTATGTTTTTAGTAATGTATTAAGTTGTATAAAATTATTAGTTATTTTGACATTTGCTATTTTTCCTACTTATTCTTTTTTATATGACTTTCATTACACAGATTGATCAATGATAGGTAGGCCTTATTTTTTTTACATCACAAATACTATAAACGTCTTTTTAACGTATTTTTTCATAAAATAACGATTTTTTGATTTGTAGTATCAATGAAACTTTTTGAATACGAATAAATTTTTTTAAATTTTATGAAGAATCAAAAATAATATTATTTAATTTGAAAAACATTTTACTATTTTATCTTTTTATTTTTAAATTATTTAAAACATTTTTAATATAAAAAAATAATTGTAGATCAAGATAAAAAAAAAAACTAATACCCGTTCCGCGCTTTAATTCGAATAGTTCGTTATTTTGGTTTACTTAACGATTCTTTTTATTTTTTGTTAACTGGTTATTATTTTTAACAAAAAAAGAAAAATAATAAATTAAAAGAAATCTGATATATTTAACTTTATTTTTTAAAATCGATTTTGACATATTATTACATATTTATTTATTGTTTCTTCATAGATAAAAAAATGACAAATTTTATTTGGTCACTTTTTTTCAGTTTCAAACTACACTCCATCACGCTTTTAAGCTAATCTTTCTATTCCTTACGCCAGCCATTTTAATTTTTATACCAGATTTGCAAAACTTTTCCTATTTCATTCCAATTTTTCTCAATCTTACTAATTCTTGGTCTTATCTTTCTTAATGCTGATAACTCGTACTCCATTCTTTCATAGTTTTGTTCCGATTTCATTCCAATTTTTCTCAATCTTACTAATTCTTGGTCTTATCTTTCTTAATGCTGATAACTCTTATACCAGATTTGCAAAAATTGGAATGAAATGCCATTTTTTCTAATTTTTATAGCAATATTTCTTAATATTTCTCAAACATCTGCTCTCTCATCCATTTTTTTCAAAAATTAGGTAAAATATTTGAATCTCAGTTTTTTTTAAGACTTAATTTCAATTTTCATATTGAAAAATGATTAAGATATTATTACAACTCAGAATTTTTCACACTATCTTAATTTCTTGCTTAGAATTTTCAAAAGATTGTGATTTTTCTTCTCAATTTCAAGCATGATGACTTTTTCTCACTAAAAATGCTTTAAAATCACCAACAAATTGTTATAATTTCTTATTATTATCATTTTTCCTTTATTTTAATTAATTCAATACTATAAAAATTCAATGCAATACGATAAAAATTCAATGCAATACGATAAAAATTCAATGCGATTTAATCGTTTTTTAAGCTGGAAAAAACTTGAAATTAAATCATTGAATTATTCTCCTTTTATCTTCTACAAAGATTAAATATACAATTATTAATATTATTTTTAATGTAATATAGCTTTTTTATCATGCAAACCTTTTTATTCAAAAAATACTTCATATTATTATTTACTCAGATCAAACAAATTAAACAATATCCAATCATTTCTCAGCTTATTAATTTTTGCCAATAGTCTAATTTCTGTCCAACATCAATCTAATAGCAAATAATTTCATTTAACATTCATCAAAAAATAAAAAAGTTCTAAAACATGGATAAATTAATTTTTACAATACGATTAATAACAAAAACGTCGAGAATTATCTCCTATGCCTTATAGTTTTTTCAGAATTTTTTCAATATTATACTATTTTACAACTTTTTGCCTGAGAATGCATTTTTGAACCCAATATTTATATTTATAATTGAAAAAATCTTTTATATATGAACCGAAAGTTCCAAAATATACTAATGGTATCGAGATCTGATCATCAATATTTGAATGGAAAAAAATTCAACCTTTATTGAGTATCAATATAAATAATTATTTTATCAATGATGAATAATCCATTGGAAAGTTTCAAATATCATCTATTCTTTGACATAATATTAAAGCATTAAAATTTCTACCATCTCCTTTTTTCTTTATATTTTAAATATTTAAATACTTGAAACTATAGCTAATATATATTATGTTTAATAATGAAAATATTTATTTGTTCCTGGGATATAAATGATTTAAACTTTTTATACGTTTTTTCCATTCAATTTTTTCTCAGAAATGCTTTCAATTTTTTATACGTTAAAAAAGCATTCAAAAAAATAACGAACTATTCGAATTAAAGCGCGGAACGGGTATCGAGAAACATTTTTTAATATACAATTGTAAATACAAAAAACAAGGCTTAATGATAGGTCGACCAAAATAACGTATTTGTCAAAAACATAAGGCCAAATTTTTTTTAATATATAAAATAAAAACACTTGAAACTTCCCAAACTTATATATTTGTTTCATGATCATATGATTAAGAAAATATCTAAATTTTGTGTGTATTCTGTAGTTTTTATCATCATTTTTTTTTGAAATTGGAATTTTTTCTGAGGATTTTCCACTTTTTGAATTACTCTCTCAAAAGTACAACTATTCTAAAATTAAACCTTTAAAATAATTATATCATGTTATTTTATATATTAACATTGAAACAATATGAAAAATGTTTCGATTTTTATTGGATTCCACTTTGATCGGCGAATCACCATATGGCTGGTTGCAGAAAAGTTCATCGTCAACTAGCTCATGGTGGTATTGGCACTGCTGACTCTCTTGAAAAAAGAGGTCCATCAACATTTCCAGAATTAATTCAAGGATTAACTACTGCTGAAGTCGAAAGGCTGCTGTTTTAACTAAAAAGGCTGGCGCTGCTGGCGCTCAAATTCACTCATCTCACGGATATTTATATTCAACTTTTTTATCTCCATTCTACAACCGCAGAAACGACAAATGCGGAGGATCCCTTGATGGAAGAGCCAGAATAGTAGCAGAAACATCCGGAGCAATCAGAAAAAGTTGCGGTCCTGACTTTTCAGTTTTAATTAAGATGAACGCAAATAATTTCCTCCATGGAGGAATGACCCCAGATCTTGCATCACGGTATGTTAATATTTTAAAGAACAAAAATAACTTGTTCGAAATATAACGCGGATTAAATAATTTCATATCAACAATCAGACCAGCTCCAATCAGAAAAATCGTCAAATACACATATGGACACAAATTTGAAGAAGGCTACAATCTTTCATATGCTGAACAAATTAAACGCGGTAATCCCGATACTATTATTGCATCTGTTGGTGGCTTCAGAACAGTTTCCATGATGGAAGATGCAATTAAAAAAGTCGATATGGTCTCTCTTTCTCGTCCACTTATAAGAGAGCCAGATTTGGTAAAAAAGATTCTTGAGAATAAAACAACTAAGTCAGCATGCATCTCGTGCAGCCACTGCCTAATCTACATGAATCAAAATCCTCTTTGAGCGATATGCGATTACCCATAAAATTTTTAATTCGTTAATAAATAGTAAAATTCAAAATTTTTATTGAATATTTTATTTTCACCTTATTTTCACCTTTTTCAATTGAAAGGTAATTTTATGTTTCATTTCTATTTAAAGCAAAAATTATTTTTTATTTTATTTTTTATAATATATAGTGCAGGGATGGCTACCGAGATCAGTTTTTACCGTTTACCGGAATGCTACTGGTAAGCAGTAAATACTGGTATTTTTTTTGGAGTATTAAGTATATACCGGTAAATACGTTTAAAATAACCGCCGGTAAAAATTTCGTACCGATTTTTTTCATAAAAGTAGTAAAATGTATTTTTTTATGATTACTGGTAATTACCGGTAATTCCATATTGATACAATAATTATAATTTTTAGTTAAAATTTTAAGCTATGACATTGAATATTTTTTTAGGCTTAAGATAATTAAATATAAAATAGAATTTATATAATGAAATAAATTAAAATTATATAATGAAACTGGTATTCTAATTTGACATTATAACAAGCATCAAACATATTTAATTTAGAATGATTTTTTGAAAAGTATGTTATAATATCATCAAAAAATAAATACCGATGTTTTACTGAAAGCTTCACTTCATTCCCGGTAACATTTCTCCCGGTAAATCGGTAAGTGTACTGGTATTACCATATACTGGCAGTTTTAAATGTAATACTGGTACGGTAGAGAACGTTTAAATGTTTACCGATTAGTATCGGTAACCATCCCTGATATAGTGAATCAATTGAACTTTTTCATTGAACTGTTATTTTAACATAGCCATTTCCACAATGGCCAGTTTCTGTTCCTTGGCCTGATGGACTTGGAAATGATTCATTCCCTGAAACTGTTCGCGCGTCTGATAAATAATATGTACTGTCTAGCAAGTATTTACTGGCATCTGCTGGATTGCCTGATTTCCAATTGTTGTAGCTTGCTTCCGTGAAGACCCAGCCAGAGCCACCTGAACCAGCACCGCCGTGATAATTGCCAGCACCGCCGCCATACTAGCCACCGCCTCCAGCGCCAGCTCTGGTATTTTTTGTTTCGGCTGTAACGCTGCCACCAGTTCCATATTTTCCGGTCGCAATTTCAACCCCAGCCGGCGTGAGTGATTTGCCTTCTGGCTTATTTGTTCCTGGCTTTCCACCGCAAATTTGAGTGCCTGGTGATGCATTTGCTACTGCATATTGATGTTCAGTCCCAGCACACCCACTTGCTCCACCACCAGGTCCTCCACATGCGTTAAAGGGAATGGCTCCATTTCCGCCTCCACCTCCACCAGCAACAATGACTCTAGAATACAACGAGTCTGTGCCAATTCTAATATCTGTTCCTCCTCCTCCAGCTCCTCTTTTGTATCCAGTCATAGGATCTGCATTATATCCGCCTCCATTGAATCCACCGTCAACTTTTTCCTTTACTTTGAATTCTTCAGCCACGCCTTGCCCGCCGACATAGATAAATAATTTCGTTTTGGATGCTATTTTAACAATTCCAACTGAATAACCGCCTTTACCTCCCGTCCTGCCATCGCTAGAGCCACAATAAGCAGCTCCTCCTTGGGCACCCCAAATTTCGAGCTTATACTCGCCTGGCTCCAAATCAGTATTCTGGACACTTCCAGTGTAGCCAAATGTTAATACAAAAGTATCATTTAATGTTATGGCGTTACTCACCAGCTCTTTCGAGTTGCCATAATTGTCAACAATTAATGCATGCAAGAAATAAGTTCCTTTTGGCTTCATAAATGCCATTTCTTGCGTCAACTTCTCAACAACTGCGCTTTGTGAATATGCAACTTCACCCAAAACTATCGAATCATCTTTATTTACAATGTATCTGCTCCTCGATTTATCTAGGGTAACTCCTTCATCTATTTTGATTGTTCCTTTCAATAAATTATTTGACTGTAACTTAAGTTCAACTTTTCCTGTTATATCAACTCTTACTTTTATTGTTTTGGTTGCTAAAACTTCACCTCCATCAAGTGACACAGCGGTAATTGTTGCTTCTTTTCCTGGAATTTTCCCTCTCAGCACCAATGAATTTCCATTCTCCGATTTAATCTCAACTGCTTCATCCTCATCTTGCTTCACCTTCCATGCAACATCAGCAGGCCTTATCGCAGTTGTTAGAGTAATGGAACCTCCAGATCTCAATTCTTTCGGCTCTGAGTTAATGAATAAGTTTGATGAATCAATTTTACGGTGAAGTTGTTCTTCAAAGAGTCTGAATTGCTCTTCCATTTTGTTTGACATTTCATTGAATTGTCTTGCCAGCAATTCTTGGCTTTTCTTCTGAGTTGAGAGTTCACTCTCAACTTTTCCAAGTCTTTCCTCAAGTGATTTGTTCTTCTGAATAATTGACTTCATAAATGCTTTTGAATTGGAAGGACCAAAAATTTCACTAAAACCGTCAAATGCCAGAAATTCTTCAATTTCATCAGCTGACATTTCGTTGTAATCAAGTGAACTGAACAGTATTTCAACATCTTCGTTTTGGCCATTTTTTGACTGTACATCTTGAACTTTTTGTTTGATAAAATTGAATAGCAAATGGTGGTTATGAAGAACTTTTTCAGGAGAATTGAAAATCCTTGTTAGTACTGAAATTGGAAACTTGGAAAGATCTCCATGCTCAAGGCAAAAATCTAAGTTTTTTGAGAGAATTTTTTCTTTCTCAAAGTCAAAAATTTCTTGATTATTATCAGATGAAATCTGATCAATTACATGCTGAATATCAGGTCTGTTCTGAATAAAGTCGTTCACACAATCTTGCAGTTCGTAATATTGGTACTTTGAACAGAGCTGGCTGTATTCTAGGTAATTATTATCATTTAAAGATATTGTTTGCGTTCCTAAGGATGAAATAAAATCCTTGAAAATTGCTGTATCAAATTTATCATGAATAAAATATTCATTTACAAGTCTGAGCTCATTGCTTTTGTTTTCAAAATATCGAAGTTTTTGAAATAATTCGTTTCTTGAAGTTTTGATTTCTACAATTTCCTCTTCGAGCTCTTCTATTCCTCCCTTTCTTCCTTTGTAAATGATAGTAAAATCATTTTTGGTCTTAGTTTTTGGTATATTATACTCCTTACTCTTCATTTTGAATTCTATGAGTTAACTCAATTTTTTATATGGCAAAAAAAAAAAAAAAAAAAAAAAAAAAATTGATTTGATTTTAAATTCTGGCTGTATATAAACTCTGTCCAAAAATGTTCGACTTAACGTATACATAAACCGCATTTTCCACTGAAAATTGACTAAAAAAACGATAAAGTGTCGGAAATTTCTTTTTTCTCTCAAAGTAATGTATTCAATTTTTCAGAAGTTTATTTTTATAATTATCCTTTCAGTAAGCTATTTTTATATAAGGAACCTTGGTTTTTGAAAGAAATATCCACTCCCTTAAGAGGAATTACAACTTTTTTTGGGACATGGGCTACTCTCTAAAAAGAAGAGCTTTGAAAAAGCCTTCGAATTTCCATATAGGTACATGAGAAAAAAAATGATAATTTGAATACTCTCTCAAAATTCAATTGTCGAACATTTTTGGACAGAGTTTAAAAGAAAATGAATAGTTATTTATTTTTTCTGAAAAAATTTTGAAAAATTCAAATCATATGACCATTTATCTTATCAATTCGTTATATTGATGAATATATAACTTTTGGAGGGATAGGACAACTGCACCATAATAATTTCACTGCTTTAGTATTTGATTCACACCAAACACCTGGAAAAGTAACAATCTCTCGATCCATCGTCTACAATTCACAAGAATATATAATAACTTCAATCAAATAACGATTATTTTTAAACAACATACATATCAAATCAATTCAATTTTCACCATTTTCTGAATTTAGTTACATAGAGAAAAACGGTTTATCATCACCTTCTCTTTCCATCAAGTTTTGAGAAAAATGGAAGATTGTTTATTTTGCTGCTCCAATATAAGTGAAAAAACAGTAGCTCCAGTGAATCCCAAAAAATGTTGAATCATCCAGCTCAATGACTTTTAGTTCTTTTTTTTTTTTTTTTTTTTTTTTTTTTTTTTTTTTTTACACTTTTGAAGCTCTTTCAGAAACATTTTCTTTTGGGAAAGAAGTGTTTAATGAATGAAATATATTGTAGATTGTTTCTCTTCCAAATGCTCATAAAGTACACAATACAAATGAAATTAATACATATAATACTGATTTAATTATTATTTATTTTTTTTTTTTTGTTTGTTTGTGCAAATGCTTGAATTGATTAATAAATAAATAAAAAAGTTTAAATAAATTATCAACATATTTATGTTTTATTAATATACATATTTTTACATGATTGTGCATTCTTCTTGTCTTGTTTCATAATATTCGTTTGAATTATTATCAGAATTGTGAGGATTGTATGTTGATTGAGTATTTTCAAATTGTTTTATATCTGAATCTTTCGTTTGAACTTGATGAATATCATCATTATTTAAATCAATTTCATCCAATTCATTTTTAGTTGGAAGACATGTTTTAAGAGCATCTTTGAATTCATTTGTAATTTGAGAATAGTTTGGAAATTCGATTTCAAATTTGATATACAAATCACCTTTTTCAAATTGATTTCCTCGTTTTGGCATTCCTTCATGTTGTATAACTTTGACAGAATGAGGTGTGATGATTTGATTTGGTTCTGAAGAAACAACAATTTTCCTTCCATCAAGATGATCGAAAATAAACTGAAAACCAAGTAAAGCTTCACTCAATGTTATCTTCTTGATCATCATCAAATTATCATGATTTCGAATGAATTGATCATTTTTCATTAAATTCAAAATGACTATTAAATTTCCTGTTTCTGCATTTGGTGCTTCATCTGAAAATCCTAAAAATGTGATGTGATCTCCTTCTTCCATCCCTGGTTCCACATGAACGGTGATTAATTTATTTTCTTTGACAACTTTATTTCCATTGCAATGTTTACATTTATCTTCTTCTTTGACAATTTCACCTCTGCCTTCGCATCTTGAACACAAAACGACTTGTCGTTGAATCATAAATCCAATCCTTTCTTCAATAATTCTTCTTCCTCTTCCATGACATTCTGGACATATCATTGCTCTTTTCCCCTTCGAGCATCCATTACCATCACATTCAGGACAAATAACATTTCGTTTAATTTGAAGTTTGACTTCTTTTCCATTATACAAATCTTCTAAACGAACATTCAATTTATGAACAATGTCTTCTGTTCTCTGTCTTTGATTCTTGTGATTCATAATATCATCAAAATTGAAAATATTAGCGAAAATATCTTCGAAACGTGCTCCTCCACTTACATTTCCATTTTTTTGAAATCCTTCTGCTCCATATCTGTCATACATTTCTCTCTTTTCTTGATCTTTCAATATTTCATATGCTTCATTAACTTGTTGGAATTTTTCTGTCGCATCTGGACTTTTGTTATGATCTGGATGCAATTCAAGTGCTTTTTTATGATATGCTTTTCTTAATTCATTTTCATTTGCTTCAGGTGAAACACCAAGTAATTCATAAAGTTTTGTATCAACAACCATTTAAAATAAAAAATGAGATAAAAATTATTTAAAATCATTTCTGATATAAAACAAAGTTTACTAAGTGGCCGAACATTTAATATAAATGCAATTATTGATTAAAAATTCTTTTATTTATTTTAATACTTTTACAAAATAAAATTTTCAAATTTTTAAATTCAATTCAAAATTTTTGAAAATTTTATCAACTTTTTGAAAGATATATTCAAAATTTATTTCTGAAGTTTTTGGGTCATTATAATTGCATTTGACATTTTTTATTAAATGATTAACATTAAACAATTATAAATCAAGAAAATTAAAAAAAATGAATATTTTATTTATTAAGCCTATGGTTCGAGATTAGTGCATTAAACCGTCTATTTAAAATTCAAAAAGTTTACCGACCTCTGAAATTATATAAGCATATTTATTAACTCTTATTTGGGCATTAAAGGAATTCAAATGAAATAATATTGATTAGAAATAATAATAATAATAAATACAGCTTCAATTGACATCATAGATTATGAGTATAGTATAATGAATACTTTTATTAATATAATTTTGGAAAACGTGTCTTATGTTGTTATAACTTTTGTACTTCCTGACAATTCAATTTCACTTATAGTAATATTGAAGGAGCGCATATCATTGTTAACTTGGAACACCCAGAGAAAGCATTGTTTTCAATTATAGTGACAGATGGCGGGATTGTGATTTGTGCCAATGAAGAACAATTAGAGAATGCACAATCATCAATCGTTGCCACAGAAGATGGAAGATTGACTTCTACTAATCCGGCTTCCTATTTTTGTTACAGAAGATGGAATTGATACTTGTATCAATGATGAACAGGAACTGAAAGCATTGCTTTCAATTGACATTAAAGATGAAGGGAAAATAATCTGTGCTAGCTTTGAACAGCATGAGAATGAAGAATCGCCAATTGTTTCTGCATGTGAAGGAATTGTGACTTGTGCTAATGAACAACAATTAGAAAAAGTACCTTTCTCAATTACTGTATCATTTGATGAATTTGTGATTTGCACCAATTTTATGCAATATTTGAAAGCTTCTTTTCCAACTGATTTCACAGATGGTGGAATTATTATTTGCGTTAATGTCTAACAGGAGGAAAAAGCTCTATCACCAAATGACTCTACTGATGAAGGAATTAATATATATGTTAATTTTGAGCATTTATTCAAAGCATTGCATCCAATTGATTTTACAGATGAAGGAATAATTATTTGCGTTAGATGAATACAACAAAAGAAAGCATAATTGCTGATTACTTTTATTGATTGTTGAAGAGTTGCATTTTTAATATCTTTTTTTGACCAAATAAGTGTATCATAATTTGAATTATCGTTTGATTTGTAAACAAGAAACTTGTCTTCCAAAAAGTTAATTCTTTCTTTTTGACTTGGTAAGATTTCTATTTTTTCTAACTTTGGAAAGTCTCCAAAAATATTTTATATCACTTTAATTTGTGCATTCATGAACACAGATTTTATGTCAACTGAAGTTTATTGTCCTATCACTGGTTCAAAGTTTACTATTGTGAAAAATGAATGTCCTGATGGCATCAATCAAATTGGAGCATGGGCAAAAGATGCAGTTCAACGTGCAAATTCTGGTAAAACAATCAACATTGCATTTGATTGTGAAGGATTTAATCTTGGTACAATTCCAAATTCTCTTGGCTGCATTCAACTAGGCGAAATATTTAACGATTCATTTAATATTAAGACAAGTGGTAATCCTTCAAGTGTTGATCAAAAAGGTGGATTCATTTTCCACAAAAAATTTTGTTGAAAATTTCCAAATTTCTAATAAAAATATTTCTGATTATATTTGGTCTTTTTTGTTTTTCTTAAAAAAAAGTGTTATAGTAAAATCATTCCATGGGAAATACTCAATCAGATTCTCAAGAAAAATTCGAAATAATCCAATATAACCAAAGTGAAAAGATTGGATTAATTAGATAAAGAGGTATTTTTCTCGAGTTCCATAGATCATATTTTAATCGAATGTTACAAAGAAAAGCAAATTATTATTTATTTATTTTTATAAATAAACTAAAAAAGAGAATATATTCAAATGTTTTTAAGTTTTTTTTAATAAATGTTACAACTTTTATTATCGAATAAAGTAATTTTAGTTCCTTTTGGAAAAGCATTGACTCCGATTGATCCATTTGCTTGTAGCGAAGAAGGAATTAATATTTCAGTCAATGAAGTGCATCCATAAAAAGCCAAAGGCCCGATTGAAGTAACAAACGGAGGAATAGAAATATTCGATAATGATGAACATCCATAAAAGGCGCTATTTTCTATTAAGGTAACAGAAGGAGGAATTGAAATTAACTTCAATGATGTGCATCCATTGAAAGTATTATTATCTATTATTTGCACAGCTGATGGGATGATCATTTGAATCAAAGAAGTACATTTTCCGAATGCTTTTGATCCAATTGAAGAAACGGACGAAGGAATTATTACTTGTTCCAAAGAAGAACATCCATAGAATGCTTCATTCCCAATTGAAGTAACAGTAGAAGGAATTACTATGATTGTCAATGACGAGCAGCTTTTGAAAGTACTATCTTCAATTGTAGTTAAGTTTGATTCAAATTCAATTTCTTTCAAAGAAGAACAATTTTCGAATGCATTTTTCCCAATCGATACTATTGAAGATGGAATAACAATTTTATTCAATGACGAGCATCCGAAAAATGCATGATGTCCAATTGAAGTTGCATTTGGAGGAATTGTTACGCTTGATAATGAAATGCATCCGCTGAATGAGTATGCTTCAATCACTTTAACAAAAGATGGAATATTTATCTTGGACAAAACAGAGCATCCATTGAATGCATACTTTCCGATTAATCTCACTGATGATGGAATTGATAATTGCTTCAAAGATAGGCATTGATCAAATGCATGCTCTTCAATAGAGGTAACCAAATTATGGATTGTAACTTTTTCAAGTGAAGAACAATCCTTAAATGAATACGTATCAATTTGAGTTAATTGCGAAGGGAGAGAAATTTCTGGCAATGATGAGCATTCCATAAATGCACGGGCTCCAATAGATATGACTGATGATGGTATCACTACTTTTACCAGAGATGAGCATTTATGGAAGCAATAACTACCAATTGAAGTGACACCTGAAGGAATAATTATTTGTTTCAATGATTTGCAATGATTAAAGACATTGAAACTAATAGATTTTATTGATGGTGGAAGCGTAACACTTTCTAGTGAAATACATTGGGCGAAAGCATTATTTTTAATTGAAAGAACAGATGATGGAATAACAATCTTTGTCAGTTTTTCACATCCTCTGAAAAATTCACTTTCAATAGAACTAACATCATCCAACAAATAATGAACAATTTCAATATTGTTTCTGATAGCTGCATATCGGATTGATGTCGTGTTTAAAAAAAAAATTTGAAATTATATAAAATGATTATTATTCTAAAATATCATTTAAACATCTAATTATCGAACTTCATTAATGATAACGACAAAAAGAAACTGTATTCAAAAAGCAAATTTCAAATTGTTTCTTTAATGTATAATTTTCTTGTTTTGTGGAAAAATTCAACAATTGAAAAATAGTCATATTTGCATGCGTAATAAAAAATGAAATGATTAAAATTTTCTTTTGTAAAGAAAGCAAAATTATAATAATGAAAAGCATATGCGAGAATACATTTATCAATAGTTTCATTATCTTTTTTTTCCTTTAGCAAATTGCTTTTGACGTATATAGCAATATAATTGTGATGGCATTTGATGGCTTCTTCTAGAACTTCTCGATATGTTTTATCATTAGGAATAATTTTGTTATCTTCAAGAATACGAAATATTTCTGGATTGTCTCCATGAACACCATAAATCCATAACGATGGTGTCAAAACTATCTTATTTAAAAACAAATATTTGAATATTTGAATTGATCCATAAAAAGCAGCATATTCTATCAATGAAGGTTTGCTTTTAACCAACATTGAATTTGTTTCATAAAACGATGGATTGATTGTTGATTTTAATGGGAAAACCTCTTTATTAACATATGATATGAATTCACTAATCAAATCTTCTCGAATCAGTTTGCAAACGTATTCATCATTCTCACCGATTTCCCTCTTTTTATAAAAATCTTTTTCAATTTTTTCATTATATTTGAAAATATAGTCCTCATCAATAATATTTTCATAACTTTCCTTTGCTTTTTCTTTGTTGATGAATTCAACAATTTCAGGAACCAAATACAAATACTTTGATTGAATTAATTTGGCACTATTTATCTTGTTGATTATCAAATTATCAATGATTACAATTTTTTCTTTGATGAAAAAAAGAATAATTGTTCTGTTGCTTTTAAATAAATTAAATATTTCTAAATTTGTAAAATGTTTGGTTATCATTTTTTTAAGATATAGAAGAACCTTCTCAATTTTTTCAAAAAAGTTTGTGGTTCGGGAATGATTTTTGGATACTTTCGATATTAAATAAAGAAAAGTTTTCAGACTATGCTGATCTTTATCATAATTATGATTTTTTATTTCATTTTCAAGATTTTGATAATTTTCTTCAGCATCATCTTCTTTCTCAATAAATTCAAGAAATTTGCTATGAAGTTCAATCATTTTATTCGAATATTCTTGGAAAAACATTTCTTTTTTATAAAAATTTTATTAACGTCTTTTTTTAAACGTCTTATGAGAATGATAACAAAAACTTATATATCCTTAAATATTTGATTTTTATATAAAATTATAACAAATAAATGTTAATAAACAATATTATGAGCACAGTATACTTTTTTTCATTTATTTATTTCATTATTTTTTTAACATTATCTAATTATGGTTATAAATCTTTTAATGATGTCGATTTTTTGCTAAAAAAACTCTTAATGAGAAAATTTTGATAGTCTGCATTTATATGCAGACCTGAATGAGATTAACGAAAAACAAAACAAATAATCATTATAAGATAAGATTTTTTATTCAGTTAAAACGAAAGTAAGTATTACTGAAACTTGACTTAAATTGTGATTAAAACTTAATAAAAAACTGGTTTAAATTTTAAAAATTTAATGATGAAACATTGTTAATAACAGTGATTTGAAATTTGATAAAAAAAATTGTGAAAACTTTACAAATCAATGAATAAAAAATTTCATGAAATTCTATTGAAATTTTATTTAAGCATTCATTGGAATTTCATGAAAACACTTTCTAAAACTTCATCAAATCAACTTTTGAAATCTTGTAAATATTTATTAAATAAAACCTCATAAAAAATATTTGTTGCAATCTTGTCAAAATAAAAATTTGAGGATTTTATAAAAAATGCATTTGATTGAAATTTCATAAAATACATGCCGAAATCTTATAAATATTCATCAGAACTTCATAAGGTATCAATGTAAATTTCATTAAATAAAAATTGGAATTTTATCAAAATTTTTTTTGTTTGAATTTCATACAAAATTATTGCTGTCAATTTTATCAAATTCAAAATGAAATATCATGAAAACCTCCAATTTTTAATTAGATTAAATTACATTTATATAAAATTCGATAAAATAAATACTTAAAACTAGATAAAAACACAAAGAAAACTATATGAAATTTGTGGTTTGAATGCAATAAAAAATAAGGTTGAAATTTCATGAAAAATTTTTTATTATTGAAATTCGATGAAAATAAATTGGATGAAATGTAATAAATTATTGATAAAAATATCATAAAAACATTTGTACCAATTGGATAAAAATATTTATATCAAAACAAAATAAAAACGTTTAATCAAAATGCAATTAAAACAAAATTGAAATGCAATGAAAAATTGAATTTATGAAAATTCCATAAAAAAGGTTTTTTTATTGAAATGTAATAAGAAAACAAGTGATAAAAATATCATTAAATACTTATTTTGAATCGGATAACTAAATTTAAATCCAAATGTAATAAATAAACTCTTTTATTAATGGCATAAAAAATTGCATTTACAAACGAGATTTAATGATAAAAATAGAAATTTCATAAAAAATTTTTTTTTCAAATTTCATTTGAAATTGATAAAAATTTCATGAATAATGAAGTTCAAATTTCATTAAATATTTATCAAAACTGGATTTAAATTTAGATTGAAATGTAATGCAAAATAGAATGAAATTGGATGAAAATTGATATTGAAATTGAATTAATATTTTATTAAAAAACTTTATTAGAATGCATGAATAAAAATGTAATAAAATAAATCTTCCTAATTTCATTAAAATTTCAATATAATTTTACAAAAGAAATGTTGAAATTTTATTAAAGTATTATTTTAAAACATCATGAATAAAAATTTCTTTGAAATTTGATAAGATATTTGTTAAAATGCTATGAAATAAATATATAAATTTTGTTAAAATAATTGTTTTTAACATCATTCAAATTATTAATCAAATTTCACTAAATATTTTGCTGAAATTTTGTAAACCTTCATTATAAAACTGAATAAAAAATCGATTCGATAATGCATTTAAATTGAAATAAGGAATTCATCTCTTTTTCTCTTGCTTTTTAATAAAAAAAATTATATCACAACTTTTTGAATGAATAATTAGAGTTTGTTAACCGACGCCTCAATTTTGAAGGGATAGGTCAAGATTTGAAAGCCTTAGGTTAAACATTTGTTCTATAAATATATAAACATTTACCTAATTTAATATAATTTTAGTAAATAATAGTTTTCCTTTGTATACAATCTTAATTTCTTTTTTGATTCTTATTGAAAAATAAGCTTTTAGTACCAAAAAAATTTTAAAAAAACGATCAAAATTCTTTTTTAAACTTTTGTAATATCTTGGAAAATACTATGTAAAACTTATTTTTCATAATATAAATAAGTATAATATTTTAATATAATAATTAATTTAACAATTAATATATATTAATATTTATCTTCTTTATAATTAAGGGCATACGTCCCAAAAGTGTTGTAAACTTGCCAATATTGAATAAACTCATAGAATACGTCTTTCAATACTTCCAAATTATGAAAAAGTTTTGGTCAAAAATGATGATATTTGGCCTAAACGATCAAAAAATAATTGTTTTTTTGACCGATAAAATTTTTCAAAATAGAAGTGCGGGAACTATAGGCGGACTCGAACTTGATTTCCTAAAAAGTCGAGATAAAATTTTCAATTCCAAAAGTTAAAACTAAAAATCTATATTTAAAAAAGTTATTTCCAAATTTGTTGGTGTAAAATGTCATTTTAATTTTTTATTTCCAAAAATTTAAGACCAAATTCCAATTGAAATATTTTTAAATCTGAAAATCTTTGAGTAAAAAGACATTAAAATGTCCCAATCTCTAAAATTTTTTGAACAAAAAATTTTTAATAGATTTTAAAATCTCAAACTTAGATTTTAATTTAGCATTAAAAAAGTTCAAATTCCCGAAGTCACAATTTTATTTCTCCTAAATAGAACCTTAATGTCCAAAAGCTATATCCCAAAAAGTCTCATAAAAATCCTCATGCCTAGGATTTTTTCTCTCAATATGCTTTTTAAAATAGATCAAATATCCTGAGTTTTTTGCTCAAATATACTTTCTTTAAATGAAAGTATTTTTTTTTTTTTTTCATAAGAATAATCAAATGAATAAAAAAAAAACTTTTATTTACAAAGAAAGTACATTTGAGTTAAAAGAAAGTGCATTTGAGTTGAAAATTGATTTTGATACCTATAAGTTTTTTAATTTTCACGTTTCATTCAATTTAAAAGGATAATATCTTATTAAATAAACATTTATATATTTTATTTTTGATTTATTAGTTATATATTTTATTACATAAATTATATTTATAATAAAATTAATTTTGTAATATTTTTTTAATTGAGATATATCGAAAAAAAATCCTATCGGACGTGAAAATTTCCGAATTGAGTTTACTTTTGATAGTTCATTTTTCCATCAAAAAGTTCTCATAAGATAATTTTCAATTCAATTTAATTTTTTATACAAGTTATAAATTGAACTATATTTTTTTTTTATTCATTTGATTATTCTTATGAACAAAATAATACTTTCATTTAAAAAAAGTATATTTGAGCATAAAACTCAGGATATTTGATCTATTTTAAAAAGCATATTGAGAGAAAAAATCCTAGGCATGAGGATTTTTATGAGACTTTTTGGGATATAGCTTTTGGACATTAAGGTTCTATTTAGGAGAAATAAAATTGTGACTTCGGGAATTTGAACTTTTTTAATGCTAAATTAAAATCTAAGTTTGAGATTTTAAAATCTATTAAAAATTTTTTGTTCAAAAAATTTTAGAGATTGGGACATTTTAATGTCTTTTTACTCAAAGATTTTCAGATTTAAAAATATTTCAATTGGAATTTGGTCTTAAATTTTTGGAAATAAAAAATTAAAATGACATTTTACACCAACAAATTTGGAAATAACTTTTTTAAATATAGATTTTAAGTTTTAACTTTTGGAATTGAAAATTTTATCTCGACTTTTTAGGAAATCAAGTTCGAGTCCGCCTATATAAAAAGTCTCCAATTTTCTTTATTTTTTTATATTATATTATTTACTCTATATAGAATATAAAAAACATAAAATTAAAATTATAATTATAATTTGAATAAAGATAAATTCATAATTATAATTTGAATAAAGATTTATTATTGAAATGACGATCATTTTTTTTGAATACATGATAGCTACTTTTTAATAAAAACCTCAAATAATCATTCAAAATATTGAATAAAAATATTCAATTTTTTTAGAAAAATTGAATAAGAGATGAAAACAATTTAATAGGGTTTAGTTTATATATTGAATTAAGGCGGTATGATGCCTCTCAAAAAAATGATCGTTCTATCAAAAATTGTGTGGATTTCTGAGTTTTATTTTAATTTTTTTTCGTTTTCCCACCTCACCACCAAAAAAGCTCCTTTTCAGGCGTTTATAACTCTTCAAATACAAGTTTTCAAAAAATCTTTTTTTAGCAAATAGCGTATCAATCTAATCGATCTCGTGATCTAGGGAACCAAATTTGCATTTTAATTCAAAATGGAATAATAAAAATTTTATATTTTTTTTTAAAGACCTAAATCAAAATTCAGGCTCCGACAAAGTCTAAGTTTTTTGTCAAAGTTAATAGATTATTTGCTAGTTTTTTTCCATATTTTTCACTCAAAATATTTTGGGGTAATGAAAATATTATTTCAATCTATGCGCAAGTTGAAACCATTGCATTTGTATAATGTTTAATAAAACTATATACCATGCTGAAAAAAGAGAAAAGAATTTTTCATTACTTGATCAATAAAATAATATTTTAAATTATTTCTCTTTATTAATTATTTATGATGAGTTAACTAATTTCTCATTCCATATTGTATTTATTGAACATAAATTTCGTTTTTTTTCTTCTTCTTCTTTGATTTTTTGGAACAATTTCATATCGAAATTTGAATAGAAAGGTTAAAAATGCTTCAAGAATTCTTTAGTTTGATTATTTATTATACAATTTTTTATTTATTATGCCGTTGTATAATTATGTATTTTTATTTTTAATTTTAAAATTTGAGTATTTGTTAAGATATTCAAAAAACAAAAACTGATAAAACCCCCTTAAATAAAATAAATATTGAATTAAAATATTTAAAAATAATCAATTAAAAAATCTTGATTAATCATTTTATTTTTACAATAAAATATAAAAAAACAAAAATATTTAAAATACAATAAATATGTTTAGTGATATATATACTTGAATACTTTCTTATTTCTTGAAATACAAATTTTTAAACTCTTTTTATGATATTTTACACCATTAAAATAAGCCATTAAAATCAGAACCATTATTTCTCAGCTCTATCTTGATGATGATTCTTCACTTTATTACCCAGCTTCAACGATGAATATACTTGTTTAACAAATTTGTATGTCGCATCGTGCGGTTATTTCATATGATGAACTCAGCAGAGCTTTTCTCATATTTTGAAATTTTTATCTTTTCTTTGCTTACATATTCCAAGCAATTACATATTAAATATGAAATAATTTCATTTATGCTCCAGTGAGAGTTATACATATTTTCCACTTTCATAATCTTTGATCAGTTTAATGACTAAGGAAATAAATTGTTATAACGAAATTATTTTTCCCCTATTTTATTGGCAAAAAGGCTTATTTCCTTAAAGATTTATATGACTCATTAAAGAAAATGCGTTTTTAACAATCCTCAAACATTGTTTTTAAATATAATAATCTAATGATATCAATAAAACAATTGATACATAAGGGATTATTTACTTATAAAAAATCAAATAAAGATAAGAATAATTATTATACTAATAAAAATAATAATGATAGAATGTTTTTAATTCGCTATTTTTTTATTTTGTTCTTTTTCAAAAGCCTTTCAAAATTGAATGAAAATTTACGAAAAGTGTGTAAAAAAAATTCTATATTTTAACGTAAATTGTTCACAAAATGGAATTTTTAAAAGCTATTTTTTTTTTTTTTTTTTTTTTTTTTTTTCTTTGGGAAAAAGCTAAAAGTTTTGTTCAATCAAGGAACTTATTGACTGTGAAATGTTTTGAACAGACTATTAATATAGTAAAATTGAATAGATTGTTTTTTCGACTTGTCCGTGTCATGTTCTTATTTGTGAGAAAAAATTGAATGGTAAAATTTTTAAGGATTTTTCTTTTATTTTTTAGCATGAACCTTTGTAAACAATGCTCATTAAAACATCAATTCGAATGTTTACCATGGTATCTAGTTTATTTAAAAAATAATATCTCAAATAATGAAATTAAGCAGAAATATGTTTTTCTCAAGTATTACTTACAAACTCTTATAAAAAATAATATAAAAGTTATGCATGTCGCCGAAATATTTAAGAAAATTGGTCTAAATAAAGAATTTATTCTCGGTCTTCTTTATCATTTGGAATATGAAATCAAGACAAAACACTTACTCAATTCTCGTCGTGGATTTAAAAAAGCAAGTCTTCATGATTTGAATATAATTATTTCTTTTTTCGCTTATGAACTCCAAAACCATGATCAAATAATACGGATTATTGATAAATATGTTTTGATGCAAAATCCAGAAATTTACACAAAATCTGGAAAAAATCTTGTAGAGAATCTTGCTCGTGAATTTAAATCTTTTTATTTAAAAAATAATATTACAGAAAATCTTCCAAAGCAGTCATCAACATTATTACAACAGCCGGATGTAAAAACAGAGAAGCCATTAGAGTCATTTTGTGATCCTCACCAAGCCATTGATGAAAATGAAAACAAAAATGCTGACGTTAAAATAATAAAAAGTGATGACGATTCTTTTCCAGAATCATTCTTTGAAACAGAAGAAAACGATGACGATTCATTTTTAGCTAACAATGAAAATAATGAAGGCGATTTTATTGATTATTATTGCTTGCTATCTTCGTGAGCTAGGTAGATGGTTGCAATATTGATTTAAAATATGCCTTTTTTTTATTTTAGAACAAAAATCTTTAATAATTTAAAGATATTTTTTTTTTTTTATAATAAACAATTGAAATCGTAAATATATTTTTCAATATTTTATTATATTTACAAGATTTTTTTCTGCTATGTTATTCAAATTTGAAATATTTTGTTGATTTGCAGGTTAAAAATTTGTTACAGGAGAGTCATCTTCCATCTTTGTTTGATGATTATTATCAAAAATAACGGATAATTTTTTTTTTCATGATTTCAAGACTGTTTGTTTGAATTATCAAAAAGAAACAGCCGAGGCAGTTATAATGACAGCAGCATCAACGCTACCTGCAATTAATTCAGTCATAGCCCCTTTATTAATATTGACTCTATCGGCAGCAAGAAATAATAAATGGATTAAAGAGAAAGAAAAAAGGACTCAGTAAATCTATCTGATTGTGTGAATGCTTTATAAGATATAAAAGAGAGGGAGGTTATAAAAAAAAACTCACTGAAATAGCCAGATGTAGAGAATACCTTAGATATGGTGAAATAATTTGACGCAAAGAAAAAGCAGGAAAAACCGAAAACGTAGGATGCTTTGATTTTCTTGGGTTCAGTATTGTGGCCAAATTCATGACTTTTTCTAAATTCAAATATCTGATTAAAGTAACGGGATCTACAGAAAAGAGTAAATCAGCGAATGCCTTTGGGTTCGAAAAAGAATGTGAAAAATGAATAATTTATTTAAAATTGGATGTTTAGATAAAATCAGTTCAATAAAATATAATAAAAAACCTGAATTTCATTTAACCTCTTTCTTAGTCTTAAAGTGGTTTCTTTTCAACATTTCGAATAACTCCAAATGCAATAGTTTGTTTGCGATGTCGAATGCAGAAACATCCAAGTTCTGGATATTCATCATATCGTTCAACAACAATTGGTTCAACTGGTTTGATATCAACAATCGCTTTGTCTCCTTTCTTGATAGTTTTCGGATTATCTGTAACTCGGTGATTTTGATCTGTCTTTTTAGTAATTTTCGTGATTTCACATTTAACGTGCGATGTGTGGCAGCAGAGAGTGTACTGCTGTTTCCCTGATCAAATCTTATCTTCGTAGTTATTTAAAATGGTCATTTCACATGTGAATTGTTCACATATTCGTGGTGGATCTCGTTCCATTTCGCCACAAACTTGGCCTGGTAAAACTTCAATCGATCGGTCTGGTTCAATAACCACATTGTTGCCTGGAAAACCTTCAGAGTATTCTTCACGATACATCTTGATCTTCGAAACTTTGACAACTTTATTCCCTGGAACAAAAATAATTTTTGAATCTCGCTTCAGTGTGCCACTGCATATTCGACCACATGGAAGACTGCTTCGTCCTATTTCACGATAAACACTTTGAACTGGAACACGTAAGGATCCATTTGATGGACGTGTTGGAATTTCAAGTTGATCAAGATTTTCAAGAAGTGTCCCACCTAACCACCATGAAAGGTTGGATGATTTATGAATCAGGTTGTCGCCACGAAGACCAGAAATAGGAATAATTTTGTATTGGTTCTTCTTGTATCCAACTTCTTTCATCAATTCAATCATCTTATTTTCGATTTCATCAAATCGGTGTTTGCTGTATGAAACTTTTCGCGAATCCATCTTGTTAACAGCAATGATGATTCGTTTGATTCCAAATGTTTGTGCAAGAGTCAACATTTCACGTGTCTGGCCTATTTTTGAAATATCGTTTTCAAATTCTCTTTCAAGACTGCTAACAACAACAACTGCCGCATCTGATTGACTAGTCCCTTTGATCATGTTCAAAATACGATCTTGGTGCCCTGGCGAGTCAATGATCGAAAAAAGTCGCTTACTCCTTAAAAGTTTCTTGTTTGAAATATCAAACGTGTGGCCTGTCTCCCGTTCTTTGTCTAATTGGTCAAAGATGAATGCATATTTGCGTGATCCTCGTTTTGATGAAAAAACACGTTCTTTAACTTTTTCAATAGTTTCTTGGTCAATGGAACAGGAACTGTAAAGAAGATGACCAGCTGTCGTTGATTTACCTGAGTTAACGTGTCCAATGAAAATAACATTAATGTTCGATTGTTGTTGTGATAATCGTTCACTACCTGTCAGTTTAATATCGTTATTGTTTATTTCAAGTTCTTCAAATTCAAAAGTTTCTTCTTCTTCTGCATCGGCATCTGATTCTGCCTCGGACTTTGCTTTATCTTCAGTTGGTTTTGTTTGTTCAATCTTTACTTCATATTTTGATTTCTCTCTTATTTCAATTTTTTCTTCATATTTTGATTTCTCTCTTATTTCAATTTTATCTTCATGTTTTGCCTGTTCTTTTTCTTTCATTTCCTTAGATGGATCAATCGTTGGATTCGTCATGTTCGTATTCTTCGATTTAGATTTGTTTTTTCTTTTTCTTGTTTCACTTTTATCAACGTAGTTGAGGTCATATAGAACTTCTTTGGAATCGTTATAAACTCGATTCTTTCTGCCTTTTATCTTGAATTGTGCTGATGCAATTGGTGGATTAATTTCATCTTCTTTCCAATAATCTTGTTCTTCTTCCTCTTCCGCATATTCTGCATTTACGGATCCTCTTTGATTATGATATTGGTATTTAGGTTTTTGATTTGATTCTTGTTCGACTTTTTCTTTTGTTTTAGTATTTTGTGATGAACGAGGTGATCTTGGGCTTTTGCTTTGATTAATATTTACTTCATATTTTGCCTGTTCTTTTTCTTTCGCCATCTTTTCTTCTGGTTCTGATTTTGATTTCTCTGTTATTTCAATTTTATCTTCATGCTTTGGTTGTTCTTTTTCTTTGATTTTGTTGATCCCTTCAATGAGTCGATTTGATTCTATTATTGATGAATCAATGAGTTCTTTTGGTTCATGACATTCTTTGTTTAGTTTGTCAATTCCTGTTTGTATATTGCTTTGTTCGACTGTCAAATTGACGGTTTCGGTTTCATGCTCATTGTTTGATGTTGTTGATTCGTCTTTGATTTCTTGATTTTCGTTTTGTTCGTCATGTTTCAAATTTATTGTCGATTTTTGTTCATCTTTAATTATCGCAACTGGAATCTCTTCTGCTTCTTCTAATTTGAATTCATTTTCATTCTGTTGATGTTCATATATTTCTTTCTTTTCTTCTAGTCGTTTGTTCTCTGGTGGATTCTTCTTTTCAACATTTCGAATAACTCCAAATGCAATAGTTTGTTTGCGATGTCGAATGCAGAAACATCCAAGTTCTGGATATTCATCATATCGTTCAACAACAATTGGTTCAACTGGTTTGATATCAACAATCGCTTTGTCTCCTTTCTTGATAGTTTTCGGATTATCTGTAACTCGGTGATTTTGATCTGTCTTTTTAGTAATTTTCGTGATTTCACATTTAACATGTGATGTGTGGCAGCAGAGAGTGTACTGCTGTTTCCCTGATCGAATCTTATCTTCGTAGTTATTTAAAATGGTCATTTCACATGTGAATTGTTCACATATTCGTGGTGGATCTCGTTCCATTTCGCCACAAACTTGGCCTGGTAAAACTTCAATCGATCGGTCTGGTTCAATAACCACATTGTTGCCTGGAAAGCCTTCAGAGTATTCTTCACGATACATCTTGATCTTCGAAACTTTGACAACTTTATTCCCTGGAACAAAAATAATTTTTGAATCTCGCTTCAGTGTGCCACTGCATATTCGACCACATGGAAGACTGCTTCGTCCTATTTCACGATAAACACTTTGAACTGGAACACGTAAGGATCCATTTGATGGACGTGTTGGGATTTCAAGTTGATCAAGATTTTCAAGAAGTGTCCCACCTAACCACCATGAAAGGTTGGATGATTTATGAATCAGGTTGTCGCCACGAAGACCAGAAATAGGAATAATTTTGTATTGGTTCTTCTTGTATCCAACTTCTTTCATCAATTCAATCATCTTATTTTCGATTTCATCAAATCGGTGTTTGCTGTATGAAACTTTTCGCGAATCCATCTTGTTAACAGCAATGATGATTCGTTTGATTCCAAATGTTTGTGCAAGAGTCAACATTTCACGTGTCTGGCCTATTTTTGAAATATCGTTTTCAAATTCTCTTTCAAGACTGCTAACAACAACAACTGCCGCATCTGATTGACTAGTCCCTTTGATCATGTTCAAAATACGATCTTGGTGCCCTGGCGAGTCAATGATCGAAAAAAGTCGCTTACTCCTTAAAAGTTTCTTGTTTGAAATATCAAACGTGTGGCCTGTCTCCCGTTCTTTGTCTAATTGGTCAAAGATGAATGCATATTTGCGTGATCCTCGTTTTGATGAAAAAACACGTTCTTTAACTTTTTCAATAGTTTCTTGGTCAATGGAACAGGAACTGTAAAGAAGATGACCAGCTGTCGTTGATTTGCCTGAGTTAACGTGTCCAATGAAAATAACATTAATGTTCGATTGTTGTTGTGACAATCGTTCACTACCTGTCAGTTTAATATCGTTATTGTTTATTTCAAGTTCTTCAAATTCAAAAGTTTCTTCTTCTTCTGCATCGGCATCTGATTCTGCCTCGGACTTTGCTTTATCTTCAGTTGGTTTTGTTTGTTCAATCTTTACTTCATATTTTGCCTGTTCTTTTTCTTTCGCCAAATTTTCTTCTGGTTCTGCCTCTGCTTTGATTTTGTTGTTTTCATTTGTTAAGTTTTCTCTTACGGCTTTGATTTTGTTGTTTTCGTTTGTCAAATTGTCTCTTTCGGCTTTGATTTTGTTGTTTTCGTTTGCCAAATTGTCTCTTTCGGCTTTGATTTTGTTGTTTTCGTTTGCCAAGTTTTCTCTTTCAGCTTTGATTTTGTTGTTTTCGATTGTCAAATTGTCTCTTTCGGCTTTGATCTGGTTGTTTTCGTTTGTCAAGTTTTCTCTTTCGGCTTTGATTTTGTTGTTTTCGTTTGCCAAGTTGTCTCTTTCGGCTTTGATCTGGTTGTTTTCGTTTGTCAAATTGTCTCTTTCGGCTTTGATCTGGTTGTTTTCGTTTGCCAAGTTGTCTCTTTCGGCTTTGATCTGGTTGTTTTCGTTTGCCAAGTTGTCTCTTTCGGCTTTGATCTGGTTGTTTTCGTTTGCCAAGTTGTCTCTTTCGGCTTTGATCTGGTTGTTTTCGTTTGTTAAGTTTTCTCTTTCAGCTTTGATTTTGTTGTTTTCGTTTGTCAAATTGTCTCTTTCGGCTTTGATTTTGTTGTTTTCGTTTGTCAAATTGTCTCTTTCGGCTTTGATCTGGTTGTTTTCGTTTGCCAAGTTGTCTCTTTCGGCTTTGATCTGGTTGTTTTCGTTTGTTAAGTTTTCTCTTTCAGCTTTGATTTTGTTGTTTTCGTTTGTCAAATTGTCTCTTTCGGCTTTGATCTGGTTGTTTTCGTTTGTCAAATTGTCTCTTTCGGCTTTGATCTGGTTGTTTTCGTTTGCCAAGTTGTCTCTTTCGGCTTTGATCTGGTTGTTTTCGTTTGTTAAGTTTTCTCTTTCAGCTTTGATTTTGTTGTTTTCGTTTGTCAAATTGTCTCTTTCGGCTTTGATCTGGTTGTTTTCGTTTGTTAAGTTGTCTCTTTCGGCTTTGATCTTGTTGTTTTCGTTTGCCAAGTTGTCTCTTTCGGCTTTGATTTTGTTGTTTTCGTTTGCCAAGTTGTCTCTTTCGGCTTTGATCTGGTTGTTTTCGTTTGTTAAGTTTTCTCTTTCAGCTTTGATTTTGTTGTTTTCGTTTGTCAAATTGTCTCTTTCGGCTTTGATCTGGTTGTTTTCATTTGTCAAATTGTCTCTTTCGGCTTTGATTTTGTTGTTTTCGTTTGTCAAATTGTCTTTTTCTGATTTAATCTTGTTGTTTTCATTTGTTAAGTTGTCTCTTTCGGCTTTGATCTGGTTGTTTTCGTTTGTCAAATTGTCTTTTTCTGATTTAATCTTGTTGTTTTCATTTGTTAAGTTGTCTCTTTCGGCTTTGATTTTGTTGTTTTCGTTTGCCAAATTGTCTCTTTCGGCTTTGATCTGGTTGTTTTCGTTTGTTAAGTTGTCTCTTTCTGCTTTGATCTTGTTGTTTTCGTTTGCCAAATCATCTCTTTCGGCTTTGATCTGGTTGTTTTCGTTTGTCAAATTGTCTCTTTCTGCTTTGATCTTGTTGTTTTCGTTTGTTAAGTTGTCTCTTTCGGCTTTGATCTTGTTGTTTTCTGCTGCCAGCTTATCTTTGGTCCTGAGCAGTTGCCTGATGTCGTCAGCCAAATTGGAAATTTTTGAGAGGTCTGGGATCTCTTCATCAGACAAGCAATCTTCATCGCCGGGATCATTTTTAACAATCTTCATCAAGATTGCAATTTGGTCAGTCAGCCTCTTATTTTCATCAATTAAATCTTCAATTTCGTTTGACATTTGGTCAATATGATCGTTAACAGGGTTAATCTCTTTTATGTACTTTCTGATTTCGTTAGCATCAACGTCGTCTAGGAAATATTCATCACTTATGAGTTTTCTGTAAATTTCTGTGAAGGATGGTCGGTCTTCTGGCATTTTTGACCAACATTGTTCAATCAAATCTTTAAGAGATGGTTTGAGATCTTCTGGAATTGGTGGGCGGTAACCTTCAATTACATCATTATCACTAAATGGAGGTAGTTTTTTGCATGAAACAACTTCGAGCATTAATATGGCGAATGAATAAACATCGGACCCTTCACCATAATTCTGGCTTTTTATAATGACTTCTGGTGATCTGTAGGTGCATGTTCCCAAATTAATCGATTGAACAGGATTGAGGTTATTATAAAATTTTGATAATCCAAAATCTGCTATCAATGGATGATATTTTTCATCTAGCAAAACATTTCTTGGTTTTAAGTCTCTATGTATAATGCTATGATCATGAAGGTATTTCATTCCTCGTGCAATACCAATAAGAATAATTTGGAGTGAAGTTTTGGTAATTTCTTTAGGCGCTTTTTTTTTTATAAGCTTTGTGATTATAGAATCCAATGAGGATTTCTCGTAAAATGGCATTATCATTGTAAGTGAATCTTCTTCATAATCAAAATTGGTTTTTGCATAGCCTATAATTTTAGCAATAGTAGGATTATGTAAACTAAGCATGATTTGTATTTCACGTTTTATGGTCTGATCGAGGTATTCTTTGGATCCTTCTATAATTTTAGCTGCATAAATTTTTCGAGTTTTTTTTTCTACAACTTTGTAGACTTTACTATACCCTCCTTCACCAATTAGTCTATCTGCATCATATGTATAATTTTGCAAGTCAAGTTGAAAGTGGGTTAACTCAATTGGGATCATATATATTTTGTATGTTGTCAGAATTAACTTTTTATGATTAAACTTCTCAAAAAAGCTTTAAAATTGAAAGGACAAGATTAAAGGTAAGCAAGAAGAATTGAATGAAATTAAATTTTTAATATAAAGTATAAATATCTTAATATTATTTTTGAATATTAATGTTTAAATATAAATTTTAGATTATATATTTAGTATTATTTATTTTAAAATATTAATTATTGCTGTATATGATATAAGCATATATATCATTTTTTCTTATAATGGATCTTGGTCGAAAATAAATGTATACATAAATACATGGTATGGAGTAAAGATTATTTTTTAAACTTAAAATTTATAATTTTTCATATTAGCTGTAGAATAGAATGATTAAAAATGAATTTAATGAGGTAATTAAATAAACTTTTTCTCAAAATTGGACGATAGTTTCCTAATATTACTGGAAAATTATATATAGCACATGCTGATTTATATTATTAACATTATAAAATTCAAATTTCAACTCAAATTATTAAGATATTAGATAATTATTTAAAAGACTTCTTCTCATCGAAAAAAAGCTAATCAATTTAAAAATCAAACTAATCAAAAATCTTCAGCATCGTATGCTCATGACAATAAAAAAGTCAGAATAGATACAAAAAAAGAAATTAAGACAATATGATAAAAATGATATAAAATCTGGAAACTAACAAAAAATGTTAAGTAAATGAAGGAATAATGGGTATCAATGGTTAGAAAATATAAATTCAAGTTTTCTTTAGTGAGATCTTCATTTCCCCATATTTTGAGATATTTCATTTATTTGTATTAATTTAATGATAGTTGTTGGAAAAATATGATATATTATGTTGAATAATATAGTAATTTCAAAACAAAATGTTTATTCATGAGAGATAAAATAGTTTTTAGGCCGATTTTTTGAATCATTCAAATTCACCGTCCACTTTTTGGTAAGAAGCAAAATGGCCTCAATATTTTGAATGCATATCTGTCCTTTCATTTTTACATATTTTTCACCGAAGTCTACATACCGCCTAGCGGGCGTCGAGCGCAGCCGAGACCCCGCGGGTGGCGGTAAGACTCGGTAAAAATTGTAACCCGAAAGGATAGATTGCTATCAAATGTTGATGTCATGAGCTCTTTTCAAAAAGTGGACGGTGGATTTGAATGTACATATATTCAGCCATATTCACTAATAATAAGTTAAATCATAACATTTTGGCTGGAATTGTTAAAGATCAATCTTTTCAACTTAATAATAATAATGATTTTTCATTTTTTGATCGAAAACAACAAAAGATATGCATTCAAATCCAAATTCAGCATCTTAATAAAATCAACAGTTTTAGTTGAAATGACAATAAAATACTATGCAAGAACTCTACAAAATGGATTTATAGCAGGTACACGTATCTTTTCTTTAAAAGATGAATCAAATCAATTTAATTATTCAAATGATGACTTCACTTTTTTGGGTTTTATAATTGATATCAAAACTTAAATTAACTTTGAAACATCATTCTCAGACGCATACATAAATTATGAAGGTGGACCTAAGAATATGAATGCTCACAAATTAACAGGAACAAAATAAATTGAAATCACACCTTATTCAACAGTAGAAAGTGATTGGAACCTTCAGATCAAAAAACATCAATATCTTCTTTTTTTTCAATCTACAACTCACACATATTTTAATGTTACTTATCATCATAAGTATTATTTCACAACCAACATTTATATTGGTAGTTCGACATCTATTTTAAATTGCGGATTTGACATCTCTTTTAAATTGCATTATCAGTCATATCAAACTGATTTCTTTCAATGTGGTTGGCACTTTTCAAATGGTAATATCAGCATACAAACTTCAGGGCTTTATGATTTTAACGGTCTATTAATTTCTGACACTTATTTAATTGAATCAAGATCAAATAAAACGATATATAAATCAATAAAAACAGCAGATTATTGTTTCGGGCCAAATGATCCTTTTGTTTTGGTTGAAAAAGACCGCTATAACTTGCCAGTTCAAAGGAGAAAAATATTTACTTACTTAACTGATTTTTATTTTTATGGGGAATAAATGCCGCCTTCTTATCTTAATTGCCAATTGTCTTTCACAGTTAAATTGGATGTTTATTCTGAAACCATTGTTCTTAGAGATGAACCATTACCATATTGAAATATTTCAAAAAGAAACAAGCAACCCATAAAACGATGCAGACCGAATATTGCAATACTCTTACTCCTGTTTTTGTTTATTATAGAGGTGCAAGTCAAACTCTTCACCCGAAAACTATTATAATTCGTTTTGGCAAATTACCATATATGGAATTTTCATCAATTTCAAGGTTTGAAACCGAACTCCAAATATATAGGATTTATTCAAGTTTTTATAATAATTTTGTTTTTTTCCCTGCAGATGAAAACAATTATTCAATTATTTGGTTTCCAGAGGGCAAAATACCTTGAAAATCTTAATGACAATGGCCCAAGCACAACAATAGGTATATTTAGAATGGACGAAAGATTACATTATAATAACAATTAATGAGATTTATCTCTAATATATCACTTCCTGTTGGAAAATATAATAAAACGTCTTATCCTCCATTTTTTGTGGCAAGGAATTATTTTGCACAGCATCATTATCAAAAAGTACGAATTTGCTCAGATTTTCATAATCAATCTGATGTACCAAACCCTAGATGCACTTATCTCAATTATTCTGAAATACATAACTCATTAAGAAAAGGCTTATCATTTCAATCAAATACAGAAAATTCAGCAGAAATATATTTTTGATTATGAGTGGAAATATCCTGTACAAATAAGTCAAGTATCCAAATATAATTCAAAAAGGGTAATTTCAAAACGAGACCACATATATATTCAAAATCATTATGAAACTCAAACAATCTCTTTCAATGAGAATGAAATTTATAAGATTATTCAATTAACAGTATCTCCTGAAATTTTCAATAACTTTTCATTCGCAGATAATGATCTTTTTATTAAAATTGATAGTGGTATTGAAATTATAGTAGAAGGAATGAAAAATCTAAATTCAAGTATTTATTATATAAATTGTTCAAATATGCCAAGCAATAAAGCAAGTCTGCTAAGGACAGGAAATAATTTTTTCATCAATGAAAACAGCATATGCATTCAAAATTCAGAAGATATAAATAATATGAAAAAAATGTATTGTTCACTCGAAGACAGAATATGAAATAAAAACATTTGTTTTCAATGTTGATAAGTATTTTTCAATATCTGCAATTGTTCATATAAATCCAATAAGTCCAAATACAGTTAAATTTGCATACCCAAAAGCAATCATTAGAGATAATGAACTCAAAATTTCTTATGACACGACATTTTTGAATGATATTGTGGTGAATAATGAAGAATATAATATTGTTGTTGAAACTTTGAATTCAAATGCAATGTATATTCGCTATAACGATCAATTGTTACCAACAAACAATGGAATATCAATTTTCACTTTTAATAAAATTGATGTTTATGATTTTTATGTTGTCTGTACTGATAATTCTAGTGTAATGTGTGAATTCAACTATCCTCTAATGGATAAAGAAGGGGAATATCATCTTCTTATTTCTTTCTTCCCTTGATTTATTTCATGTATTTCTGTTTTACATAATGCATATGTGTGTATGATCTGTGTTCTGTGCCGATTTAGTACCTAGCACGAATTCGTGAAGTACTAACATATGATTCGATAGGTTTATCTATATATTTAAATGATCGCGAATTTGGATCATAATACCTGGATTTATATGTGTATGCATTCTGTTCTTCTTCATTCTGCTTTCGTGGAACTGTTCTAGATACATTGCAGAGCTTACCATTACGTTTCGTGAATCGTTTATTCTTTTGGGGTATATCTTCATTAAGCTCTCTCGTATCGAACTTACTAGCATTCGGATTGCGGCGGAACAGAGTATTAAGAGTTTTATAATCTCTCTTAGCAGTTAACTCGGTAATAGCTCGTTTAAGTACTGTTAAGTCGTCTGTAGTGTATAACTCTTCTAGACTTGTTTGTGTTGTATTCTTACTCTTACTCATTTCTATGTAATTAAACTCACACATTTCTCGCACAAAAACAATACTATATTCGCATTATACAGTTTAAATATGTAATCTGAACCTAATAAATGTTAGCGCTAACGGGTACAGTCGTAGAGTCATGAAGCATGTCTCCCAGCTTCGGCGGCAGGCATGAGTTCGATTCTCCTCAGTACCGATTTTTCGTGTTATTTTGTATCATATTTGTGATAGAGCCCTAGCGAACTAAACACCTTGTGGTAAGCTATTACTTGTGGTATAGATAGCACGAAGGCATTTGTCGACAAATGTAATCCCTGTAATGAAAAGACTTCCAGTCTCTTCCCCAGTCATAGTGGATGCAGTGTTTCTCTTTATGGGATGGTATCATCCCGGGTACGTATCATCTCATATCGAATGCATTACGCATCCACGTAGACGGTTGGTTTTTGCTCGGCGATTTATTTTTTAGGTTTTGCATGTGGAGGTCTTGTCTCGAATTTCATTACACCCTTTCTCTTAGTAAAGTGTCTATCATCACATGGTATCTCTTCATTAAGTTCACGAGTATTAAATTTCCATGTATTAGGATTACGACGTAACAATGTATTAACTGTCTTATAGTCTTTCGATTCGACAAGTCTAGCGAGTTCATACTTCAACTTATTCATATCATTCATTGCGAAGAGTTCTGTTAATGCTGTCATTTAAGTACGAGAAAAATACATCGAAAACGCATCGTCAACTCACTTCTTCACCAATTTATATACACGGCCTCTCTTACCATTAACTCTGTTATATCTCATATTAACTTCATACCCATCTGGTATTGTCTTAACATCGATTCAATAATAATTATATAGATCTCTTTTATTAGTAAATTCTATATCTGTAATAGGTTCATCCGCTGTAGTGGAATACGTAGTATCATTAGTGGATTCATCTGCGGTAGCAGAGTACGAAGTATCAACGATCTCATCATTAGTAGTGGATTCATCTGCGGTAGCGGAGTACGAAGTATCAACGATCTCATCATTAGTAGTGGTTTCTACAACGATCTCATTAGTAGTAGTGGATTTATCAACGATCTCATTAGCAGTAGTGAATTTATCAACAATCTCATCATTAGTAGTGGATTTATCAACGATCTCATTAGTAGTAGGTTCATCAGAGATATCATCATCACTTATACATTCATCATTCTCTTCGAGAACTTCACTTTGTGAATCATAATCAATAATATATTCGTCATTCTCTTCGAGAACTTCACTTTGTGAATCATCTGTTTTACCGAATCGCACACGCCCGAATTTATATAATACATCATCCCAATTCGCTATACTCATTTCATTCCATGCTCTATCACGTAAGCTATTTAAATGTCGTTCATATCGATTGTTGGGTATCGAGTACTTTCTCTTATTCATGTGCTTCCCATATCGAACATATACATATACATCCGAATTTCGATTTCGATTTCTACCTAGAAATTGCTTAATACTAGATACAGTATCGATGTATGTTTGGATGAATATAGATAAGATATTCTCTTTAATAGACTGTCCGTTCTGTATTGATGAGGTAGATATGATAACATCAACATCTTCTTCGAATAATCCATCTTCATTCAGCTTAATCTCTTTGTTATCACCTGTATATAGAGCGACCTTGTATCTATCTCTCAAACAATTCTTCAATCTATTACACTCTTTCTTATCTTCTATCTTCACTAATACCTTATCATAATTCATTATCTTAGTATCGATTAAGTTAACTATAGCAGCACGTTGTTCATCAGCATCTGGTAACAACTTATTAACATAGATATTTCGTTTATATCTCTCATCAATATGTGGATTAACGATTATGTAATCTCTAAAGCAGGCGAAGTTCTTAATATCATCAGCAGTAGCACTTATTAATGCTACCTTATCGAACTCTTTAGTAATCTCTATTAATCCTATATGGTGTAGTAACATGTGTGCTTCATCAATCACTAGGAAGTAATCGAGTCGTTGCTCTTTCATGTAATATTCTTCAAGTAAGTCGCCTAAGCACTTGGAAGCAGTGTTGTAAGTAGTAATAATTATGTTAACTTCATTATATACAGCTTTACGAAATTCACTAAACGCGTTATCATTAACACATAATCGAATATTGAGATCTTTATTCAACTTGGTATAGAACTCTTCAGCGATATTCACTGTTGGAACAATTACCATAAACTTCTCTGTATTATGTGACGAAATCCATTTACGAATAGCAGTCGATTTACCAGAGCCGATTGGAGCTTCACATATGAACTTCTTAGTTCTAATTTGTTTAGTAATCTTACGTAAATCATACTTGTTGTGATCCATACAATAATAATAATCCATATAATCGATTACATCGCCATTCTCATCACAAAGTTCTAGTTCATCATCGATATTTACTGGTGGTTCACCACTAGTGAGGTGTTTAATCGTTGTTTCATCATCTAACGGTTTGTCGTTCTTATCGAAGTAACCTTCACACTCTATATTGTATACTCGTTCAGGTATCTCATCAAACATCTGCCATCGTATGTAACAAGAATCTTGCACTTCAACCGGCTGTTCTTTCAATGGATCTGCGTTAGCAGTCTGGGAACCAGACCTTGTTTCACAAGAGTATGAAGTATCGTCATCATATCTATAATCATTAACAGACTCATATTTTATATCTTCATGTACGTAACTGTATAACATAGTGTTCAGTGTCATTGGTTTCATTCGGATAAAATTTTCATGTAATTCACATATCAAACTCATTGTTTATACATTTAGTCATCCATTATATGTTATAATAGTCCTTCATTATATGCCACTATTAGTTCTACTTTATTGGAACACAATCTCGATATGTCGTATATGAGCATTGCTATGGAAATGTTTGGAAACGGTTTCATATTAATATAGCCGATTTCGCCTATTATAATAGTTTATTTTCGCCATTATTTTAGGTTATCGCTATTAGTATTTTCATATATTAATAGATCGTAGACATATATCTATAGTCTTGTGCCACAAGTAGCACTAAAATAAATACAAAAACAGCTGATTTTTGGGGTTTTCGTCAATTAAATTAGCTGTCACACGACTGTGGCGGGTATATATACTAATTAAGTCGAGGATGACAAAAATGTAATTTTTGGTAGCCTGAATGAATTAGAGTTAGGGGAGTGAGCGAAGCGAACGTGGGCGTAAGATACGTAGTATCTGTAGCCCCCCCCCCTAACATTACTACTCTGGTCATTTTGGATGATAATTTATAACGAGTTTTTATCAATATGATAAACTTTTTGAATAGTGGTCATCAAGCCCAGATTCATTACTTGATTTTTAATCATTGTTTAAATGATTTTAGATAAAATTCATGTTTTTTTGGGAAAAAAAATATGTATTTGCATAGAAAAAGTTGATTTTTTTATTCAAATTTCAAAAATTTTAATTCAAAATAAAATAATACAAAAATTTTGAAAATTTTGTTTTGAAAATAAAAATTTTGTTGTATAGCAAAAATCAGTTCACCTTATTATCTGCAGTTTAGATGTTTACTAAAAGATGCTTTCGTCATTAAAGCGGCTAGAAAGATTTTTTCTGACAATCGTTTTTTTCTACACCACTTTTTGAATGATTTTTCTATTCATGAGTAAGCTACTCAAAAGGTGCGAGAACTAAATATACAAAAAATAACCGTTTTTTAATTTTTCAAATATCTCATAATATTTTAAATATTTTATACTATTTAAAATAAATATAATATATCTTTATTTTATAATAATTAAAAAATAATATTTTATTTCTTGAACCTCATTATAGATACTGAAAAATGCATATCTATTTTGGGTAACAAAAAACTAAATAATTCAATAAATAATTGTTATTTTTGTTTGATAGATGCTTATTAATGTTTTTAATTATATCAGAAATCTTTATAAATGATAAAATTAAGATTTTATATTAATTTAGCTGAGATATATTTAAAACACAATCAAAAAACTAATATTTTAAAAATATCTCAATTTTTTTTTGTTTCTATGGGGATAACTACTTATAATTTTACTGCATTTTTTATTTGTATTATTATATTTTTAAATGAAATGAAATGGCTCGGGAGACGCCATTTTAGTTTTTTTAAATCAAATTCAGAGAAGTAGGATTTATTTCTCTCAATTGCATTCAATTTTCAAAATTTAATAAAAAAGTATAGATATTTGATATTTCAAGTTGAAAAGAACATATAGTAATTTTACATATTATTTGATACATGATATATTATGCAAAAAAATCATTTTCGTTGAGTTTTGGATGAGTCAGTCGAAATATTAAAATCAACATATCTTTATTAAATTTTATATAAATTGGGAATGTAATGCATTATTTCGGTTTATATCAACAATATATTTCTTATTAAGCTTGAAATTCCTCATTTAAATCTAAATTTGGCAAATAAAAAGCTTTTTTATTTTTGAAGTTCCCATGTAAAAAATGGCCCTATCATTCTCAATAAAACTTATCTATTATATTAAATGTAATATTTAATGCTTATAAACATTTTTATATACGAAACGTTAGAGCCATTTTTAAGATACAAATGCTATTTATATATGGCCAAAATTGTTTTTAATATTTGACTATTCATTCAATTAATTGATAAAGCTTTATTAAATATATGTTTTTATTGATTTTATTAAATTCTGAGAATTAGGATTTATTCCTCTCAATTTAAAAAATGGACAAAAAAGTAAAGAAAAAGAGCATTTCTATTTAAGAAAACTTAATAAAATTTACAAAAACTAAATATTGCATTGAAATATATATGAATATATATTTATTATTGTATGAAAAGGAAATTGATGAAAAAATAATTATTAGCATATTTTGATTATTTTTTAACAAAGCATGAATTTGGTTATATTATTTCAAATAGATCGCAAATATAAATAGAATTTTCAATCAAAATCTGGATTTTATTTAAAATTCGTCGAATAAAATGGATTTAACATTTAACAATGAATAATTAAAAAATGGCCCTATGAATTTTGGTGAAACAGTTTTATTTAAATAAATATACAATTTAATCACTATTCTACAATTTTTTTTTATTATCCTTAGAGCCATTTTTGAGATATGATTATGAAAAAAATATTTGGCCAGATTTCTCAGAAATTTTCTCTCAGAAATTTTAATAAATAATGATGAAAAAGCTTTCAACTGAAGATTCATTATTATTTTTTATACAAAACTATTCAACAATTAATCACAATTTGGAAAAAGAAGGCTTCGATGATGATGAATTTGAAGAAAAATTAAATTTTCACTATAAAATTGGGATCAGATTATTAAAAAGATGGACTTCCGTAATAAAGTAAAATTAAAAGCTCCTAATTAATAAAAAATTAATTTTTAATAACTAAAAATAGCATAAATAATATTATATTTATATTTTAAAAAATTGAATGGTTTATATACTAATTTATTCAAATCTATAAAATAATTAAATAATAAATATTTTGGCAACTACGGAGGGAAAGATCACAAAATTAAAATATGATATTTATCATTTTATAATGTATATTGTATTTCAAAATTTTGTTGTAATTTTAAAAAAGAGAGTTCTCGCACCTCTGCTACTCATGAAAAGTAAAAAACCACTATCTTAAGGTGAAATTTGACTTGCTATGTTAAGAAAATTAACCAAAAAAATCGTAAAATTATGTTTTACCTAAAAATTATTACTATTTGCTTTTTTTTTTTTTTTTTTTTTTTTTTTTTTTTGATATAAATTTTTATATTTTTACATAATTTTTCAGGAATATGGACGCTAGTGATCACTACGGGGCTGCGCGAAGCCGAATCGAGTTCCTTGAATTGCTGGATGAATCGGGAAGCTATTTGACCTATATAATTATGCATTCTTTGGCCAAAATTGAATAAAAAAAGTATAAAAAGTATTCAAAAAGTGGTGTAGAAAAATACGATTCCCCGATTTTTTCAATTAATATACAGTTGTTCCACTTTTGTAACAGAAAAATCCACTTTCGTAACAGAAAATGTAACCACCAAAATTTTCAAAATTTATTATCACCTAACTTTTTGATTTTTTACTTTCGTAACAGAATTTTCCACTTTCGTAACAGACTTTTTTTTTATGATTTTTTAAAAATTCATATTTTTCATTTTGCATTTCTTTTTTTATCGAAATTCTTTTATAAAGAGAAGTTTATTCAAGAAATGATATTTAGAAAGAGGTTTATTAAGTTATTAATAATAATTATGGATTTACTCAAAACTCTTTTTTTAGAAGAAAATCATGTTTTTATAATTGTACTATAATTTAAATGAATATTAAACATGAAAAATAAAAAAAAGGATAGAAATCAAGAAAAAATTAGATTATAATTTCAGATAAAGCAAATAAAAAATCAGTATTGCATTATTATAATGAAATAAAAAACATTTGAAATGGAATTTTAAGCTTTTAAAATAACAAAAATTCTTTTTTTAGCAAAATATTTGCAATAATTATCTTCATCCATAATTTCAAATAAAATGTTGTTCCCAATAACTACTGTGTTTTCTACAATTATTTGCATTATATTAAAAATGTAAAAACTCATTAAAAACAAAGATAATTAAATAATAAAATTTTCTGTTACGAAAGTGGAAAATTCTGTTACGAAAGTGGATAAAAAATCAAAAAGTTAGGTGATAACAAATTTTGAAAATTTTGGTGGTTACATTTTCTGTTACGAAAGTGGATTTTTCCGTTACAAAAGTGGAGCAACTGTATTTAATATTAACTTTACAGCAAAAGAACGATTTAATTTATATTTTGTATTGTCCCTTTCGTAAGACTTTTCTTTTTCAAATGATGTCATCAAGCAGCAATATTTTTATTTAATCAAAAGTGCGAAGCTGTTGGCCTTAAAATTTGTGTCACATTGTTTCTTTCTAGCGACTTTAATGGCGCTGAAATGCTTTTATTCCAACTTCTTTTGGTTGAAAAATTCCTTATTATCTCAATCAAGTATGATTACAAAATTAACAATCTTAATATCAATGCAGCTCGGTTCCTCTCCAATGACTTTAGTATTGTTTTATTATGAACCTTTAAGTCATTGGTGAATTAAAGGCGAAAATTATAGATAAAATTCCAAGGTTTCGATTTACTAGTCCCGAAAACAAAAAAGTACCATCTCGATTGATTTCTCGATATTGATTCAAAATGAGACTATCAGAGATGAATTAAAAGATTTTATCATTTCGCCCAACAAATTTTTGAAAAACAGTCCTTTTTCATTTTATAAGGAGGCATCATAAAGTAAATACAAATTTTGGACTGAGAAAGAAAATTTGTTCCTCAAAGAATTATTAGAGGATCTTAAGATTTCACCTAATTTTTCTCTTATTAGCTTGTGCTTCCTTGGAAGAAATGGGAATGAAATATATCAGCATTTTCTTACGATGATACAAAAGGGCAAATATTTGATGTAAGAAAGTTTTTTCCAGTAACAAGTCGTTATCTCTCTCCCTATTATAAAAAAATTTTCCTACCAAATGCTGAAAAAGCTTTGACCAAATGCTTGTTAGAAATATCTGATAGTGGGATGCAAATTGGGAAAAAAAAGATTATTAGTCAAGCCAAATCATTCTTTTGCATTCCGTGGTTTTTGGTCAAAAGGGTAACTTATCAAATCTTTAGTTGTTCCCAAAAAAAGTCTATATAGACGATTAAAATGAAATTTATACAGAAGAGTTTATTAAATTAATGAAGATGAGAATAGAAGATGATGATTTAACTATTAATGAAGATGAAGTTCGATTTGTTTTAGATAAATATAGCATTCCATTCCTACAGTTCTCTCTTCATTGGCTTAGATGTTTCATGATTCGTAATAGGCTATCTTAGCCAAAGGCTCATTTAAGACGTATCTTTTATTTTTTCCTTGAAAGGTAAAATCATTGAATTAATAATTGAAGTTAAATTATGACGGTTAGGCAATTGTGAACAAATATTTGACAAAAATTGGGTTTCAATATTTGAAATTGGTTTCCCAGCCAAAAGAATATATAAAATTAAATTTTTTGCATTATAAGAATCTGTCCCAACTGCTTGATGAATTTAAGTTTGGCAATCTCTTATTTGTACATTTTTTGAATGAGATTCTCTTGAAATATGCTGATCGAGATAATATTTTTTATATTTAGAATTGATCCAAGCATTACAATAATGATAATAGCATTTTGAATAATAAGTAGAGTTGCCATCTTTTTCTATTATTGGAAGGTATATTTTGGAGTCTGGTAGCTCCATCCAATCACTTATGTCATATTGATTTCCAGATAGATCCAAATCAGTCTGAGATGGAAGCGAGCTGTACAATGATACATTTTCTACAGGGACAAAATTTAGTTCGACAAATCTTCTGTGAGGGATTTTGTCTTTACTCATTTTTAAAAAAAATGAAGTTAAAAACATTTTTGATAAATTATTCAAAATTACTATATAAAACTTTACAATTTTTTTTTTCAATTTTTTTAAAAAACTGTTCTTTTCATAAAAAAACTTAAATATTCTTTTAAAAACCGTATATTTCTAAATAATCTTTAATAATCTTTAAAAATATATGATATTTAGAGTGATTTAAACCAATGTAAATAATTATTGACCAGCTCTGTTAAGTCCTCAAAAAGTCATTTGTCCATTAAAAATGGACAAATGTCCTTTTGTCATAAACTTTTTCCAAGACTATTGTTTAACGTAAATCTGTCCTTCTGGAGATTGATCTAAATTCATTCTTACATTAAAGTCATATTTATAATCTGTAGCATTAAATTGAACAACTTTTACTTTCTTTAATCCATATATTTCATCGAGTAAAGCAATCTTTGATCCGAGGAGAATTCTCACAAAATGTTTTTCACCACTCTTCTCTTTAAATATTATTAACAATTCATATGCATCAGAATCGAACTCGGTACTAATCGTTAAAATATTTTTGTGTGAATCATAAACGATTCCTTTTAAATCATCAATCCATTGAATATCACAATCAACAAAGCCAGAATAAAATATTTTCCATTCATTTTCTTCATCTTTATGATTCTTGAATGAAACAAAGAAGTCCATAAATAATCCAAGAACATCATCAACAGGATATTTTTCATATGATCTAACAACTTTGAAATATTTAATATCAGTATAACCATTTATGTCTTCCATATAATCATCAACAGACGAACTAATATTTACAAATCCATCAAAGGTACAATAAACTTTTGAAACTTTAGTTTGATATTTTTCATCAAAAACTGTTTCAATGGTTAAATCTTTCACGATTTTGTATTTAAATTCTCCAACTTTTGAAAAAATGATGAATGTTCCAGAGTTTGAATAAATGTTCAATAGCAATACAATACAAAATTCACCATCAGCAGAATCATATTGTAAAATCATATATTTGTTATCATAATTCCTTGAAATAAATTTAAATCTGAGTTCAAATTCTCCATTAACAAAATAGAAATAACCAAGATATGTTTTTGGATTATCAGTAATATTCTTGTAACTATCATTTTTGATGAATTCAAACATTGCATTCTCTAATGTTTTTTCCAAATCAATTCGATTATCTGTTTTCAAAACTATTTCATCTTGTTTATTTATTTTTTCCGCTAGTGTTAATTTGGTATCTAATTCTCCTGTTTCACTTTCGATAAAAAAGCACCAATCATTGCTCTCATTTGGATAATAATTTACATAATAAGTTGTTCCATTAATTTCTATACTGAAATAAATATCGGAATTCTCAGGTACATTTTCATCATAATCAAACAGAAAATCAAATTTCTTGACCAAAATCAAACAATCAAAAATATTTCAAGATCTCGATCAAATGAGGAAACCATTTAATTATTATTTCCAACAAAATGGGGCAACCTGCCATCAAACTGATAACGTTTTGAATTTTATTTTTAAGAAAGCCAGAGTTCTCAATGGGTGGCCACCAAACTCGCCTGATCTTTCGCCCATTGAGAACCTCTGGGCAATAATGAAGGAACGGTTAAACCGTTTAACTACTAAACCAAAAAATAAAGATGAATTAAAAAAATTCATACAAAAAGTTTATGATGAAATCTCATTAGATAGTATTAATAATCTTGTAAATACATTCGAATACCGATAAAAAATGTGTAAAGATTTTGGAGGCAAAACAATTGCTCATTTTATACGAAAAGGTTATCATTCCATTCCACAACAATATATAGTTCCTGAAGAAGAAGAAGAGTTTGTCAGATTGCAAAATTGAGAGGTTGTAAAATCCTCTCAAACTTTACCCTTAAAAATCCGTTAACAAAAAAAGTGATGTTAAAAAAGTAAAGGTTAGTATTTTCTCAATTTTTTATAATATAAGCAAATCCGATTCCGGTCAATTCCGATTTTTTTTTTTTTTTTTTTTTTTTTTTTTTCAGTTTCCATACACATAATGAAAACTACAATTGTACATACATTGTATATTTTTGTAACTTATTTTTTTATACAATGTATGTACAAAACTAGGTTTGACTGTCCACTCTAAAATGTGGACAATCCTGCCCAAAATTGAAAGAGGACAGGGATAGTTTCATAACTTTTTCAATGAAAAATCGTTTGGACAGGAAAACCTAGGTACCATTTTTCATGGTAAATGGAAAAACTTTCATTTTCCATTTTGTAGAAAAAAGGATTTAATACAACTTGCTAACATTTTTGTTAGCATACATAGTATATTAAGAATATATATGATGACATGAATTATCTACTGAATATTTTACGGTCGTCATGAACGGCCGCTATTTCAGATAATGTAATCCATATCATCAATAATATTCAAAGCTAAAATCGAAATCTGTTTCGAATTTTGTAGTTGGATTTGCTTCAGACGTTGGAGTTGGATTTGTTTCAAAATCTGGATTTGAAAGTTAAAATCTGGATTCTGGGTAAGAATCTGTGCTTTGGTCTATCAATAAAAAAGCATATGATTCTGGATTTGAAAATTCGTCAAAATCCAGAATTGAATCTGTGCCTGAGTCTGTTTCGAACTTTGGAGTTGGATTTTCTTCAGACGTTGGAGTTGGATTTGTTTCCAAATTTGGATTTGAACCTTCAAATCTGGATTCTGAGTTAGAATATGTCCTTAGGTCTCTCGATGGAGAAGCATCTGATTCTGGATTTGAATGCTTTTCTAACTCTTGAATTGAATATATCTTCCTCTCTTTTATTTTTGCGATTTCATTACTCAAATCCTCAATAAACTGTTTGACGTCAAGACTATTATTTGGATACATCACAACATACCATTTAATGAAACTAAGGAATTCGTCAGGATAATCAAAAACAGAATCAGCCAAGTATAAATATAACTCTTTTTTACCTATTTTATTTAATACTCGTTTATCATAATATTTAATCTGATTCTGTAAATTAGGTGGATACTTTTGTTTTTTTTGCATGAGGATTGTGCAATGAGTATTGAAGACATTCTCTGTTTAAAATAGCATTATTATTCAATTCTTGAAAAGATTGGATAATGTATTTTATTTTGTCCGGATGAAATCCATACCTATCAAAGGTTTCATAAAGAGCTTTAAATAAAGGAATGTTATTTTGTCCGATCTTCCTCTGAATTCTATTGATCTCAGATTGTTTCCTTCTGGAATCGTCGTTTAAGGTCTTTCCATTTAATTTTGGATACAAGGTTTTTTTGCAACCCATATTATTTGGAATCCCAAAAAATAAATGATATCAATATTTAAAAAAAAATTTAATTAATTATATTCAATATCGAAATATTACAATATTTTGGTTAATTTATAGTTAATTTATTTTATTTATTTTTTTAATAGTTTATGATGTTTTTATTTATTATAATAATCATATAGTTAATGATTTTTCTTTTATTTTTCAAAATACTGCTAATATAGCATTTTTAGGTAAGTATAGAAAACTTTTGAAATGCATGTCTGAATTTGTAAAATATAGATATCTTTCTAAGAGTCTTTTATAAATAAATTTTATTTTTGGTATTATTAAATAATATACATTTAATAAATTATTTAATATAATAAAATATTTTTAATATTTTTTTCCAGAAATTTTTAATGATTTTATGAAACGACCGTTTAAAGTTGATAATGAATCAATACAAAAATAAATACATAAATTTTTTTATTATTACGGATATAATTGGTCTTAATAGACTTCAAATTTATAAATGTAATAATAGCAAAATCTTTGGTTCACAAAAAGTGATTACTGATATAACTTTTTTATATCACTTAATCTAAATTTCATATGAAAGCAAAAGTTTATGTAGATCGTTTAAATGAAGCCTGTAAATATGTCCAAAGCCGTATTAAAGAAAGGCCTGATATTGGTATTATTCTTGGAAGTGGACTTGGCAGTTATGGTGAAGAATTAAAAGATCCGATTACCATACCTTATAAAGAAATTCCACAAATGCTTGATACTACTGTTCCAGGTCATTCAGGCTGTTTAATATTCGGAAAAGTCGGAGAACGTAAAGTTCTTTGCTTATCAGGTCGTTCTCACCAATACGAAGGATTATACCCTCATGAAGTACAATTTGCAATTCGTCTACTAGCAGTAATTGGTTGTAAATTATGTATTCTCACGAACGCTGCAGGAACACGAGATCCAGAATTAAATGTTGGCGATCTTGCTCCAATTGAAGGGTATACAAATTTCACACATCGAGGTTATACTGAAGAACCATTAAAATTTGTCCCATTCAATCACATGATTCAAATCAATATGGTTGATGCTGATGCCACGAAAGTTGCCAAAGAAATTGCTTCTCAAATGAATTTGAATGTCAAAGGATGCATTTACTGTTACAATTTTGGACCAACATATGAAAGCCATTCCGAAGTTGAAGGAGAATATCAATTTGGCGCGACTAATTTCGGAATGTCCACAGTTCCAGAAATAATAGCAATGAAAGAGATTGGAGTTCCACTTTTTGCCATGTCATTTGTTACAAACAAAGCAGCTGGTGCCCTAACAAAGAAATTGAGCCATGAAGATGTTCAAGTAGAAGCCAAAAAAGGAGAACCAAAGATGAAAGCCTTAATTTCAAAAGTTATAGAAAAAGTTCCACTCAAAGAAGTTCCTATTCCAAAGATTGAAGGTGATGATCATATCATATCGCGAGTTCTTCCAAAAACATTTGTCACTGATGAAGAACTGAACAAAGTCATTCATAATTTCAATGGAACAAAAATTGATGCAGTTATTGTTCTTGGTGCATGTCATACATTACAGATTGATGTCAAGCAATCAATTGACTGCAACAAGCTTCCTTTCTTCCCGATAATGCAGCACACTTCTCTCAAATTTGACATCGGTTTAATCAATAACCATCATGTTGGTGTTTTTCATGGTTTTCTGAACTTAAATGGTCCCGAAGAGCACGCTCTCTATTACATCACGAAATTGGCTAAATTATTGGGTGCTTCTACCTATATACAAACGTTCTCTTCTGGTGCATTCAATGCTAATTCATATCCAAATGTTTCCATTGTTGAAGACATTGTACCTTTCTTCGAGCGACCAGTAAAGACACCCAAATTGTGCAACAAGCCGTTTGACATTTCATGCCTAAATGGTGCTCCTCATTGCGTCCTTGCTTCTTATCATGGTCCTGAATTTCCGAGTGTCTCAGAAGCGAAAGGAATCAACAAATTCGGAGCCACGCAAGTGACACTTGGCACTGTTAAAGGACTTCTTCTTGCAAACGCCGCAGGACTGAAGCCATTCGGTATTGCTGATGGTGCCTACAGAGGCCTGCTTGGATCAGATGCGAAGAATGACACTTTGGAGAATGTTTTGAATTCCTGTCGGGGATCCTCAGAAAAAGTTTGTGAATATGTTCACAAAATAATTCAATCAATTGAGTCGCATTCGTCTGACAGCAAAGATTCATTCACCGAGTCAGATGTCAAGGCAATCCAGTGGAATGACTGCATCCCTGAAAAGCAGAATTTCCAAGAGGACCAAACATTGGTTGAAAAAGTTGCATCCGCGCTTCCAAAGAACGAATCCTGGGAAAAGAAAGACTATGTAGCAGTCATGCTTGAAAACGAGTCTTTGCCTTTCTTCGCACACTTGAAGAAGAGTCTTTCTGAAGTGTCAACAATAACCGTTCACGACGAGTGGCTAAATGTTGATGTTAACGTATATAACGGTTCTTATGGAAGCAACAAAAGGAAGGTCTTATTGACAACTGAGTCAAGGACTCTCGTTCGCGCCTTCGCAATCAACAAAATAAAGGTCCATTTGATCGGAAAAGTTATACCTGTCAAAGACATCAATGACAAGTTCGTGTCAGTTGTCGACTACATAAACTTAGACGGTGTGGTACCTTTGGTCGGAAGGAATAAGTCTGGCCAACGTTTCCCAGACATGTCCTACCCTTACCACGCCATCGAGGGATTGCCAAAGGTGACCGCCTTCAGCGTCATCGATGACAACGAAGTCACAAAGGCATATGCAAAAACAATCGAGCATTTCGGTGGAGGCGTGGCTTGCCAATTCGGAGTTAAAGAAGGAATCGTTAATAGACACGCTGAAGGAAATATAGCATTTCTCGGTGTGATCCATGCCGAAGGAAATGATAATTGGTCGGCCGATGATCAATTAATTGCAAAGTTTATTGAATAAGTAAAATCATTCTTTTTATAATTCTGATCATTTTTGTTTATGATAATTTATCTTTTATTTTTTATTAGATCTTTTTTGTTTGTTTGTTTCATGAATGTAAAATTTAATTAAAAAAAAATTAATAGGGGTAGGATTTGAATAACATTTGGATTTTTATTAATAGTTTGGATGAGATTTTTATATAAAGTTGCCTTTATTTTCATTTTGGCATAAAAATAAATATTATGAAATGTAATATATTATTTTCATTTCAATTTTATTGGTTATAATATACTTAATATGATATATAATTGATATAAATTTTGTTAATTTATTTATTTTTAAAAAGAAATTGAGAAATAGTTTTATTTGATAATATAAAATTATAGCTATGAATATTTTCAATATAATATTTTCAATTTTGAATCGCATAAAAAATAATATTCTGAAAAAATTAATTTGAATATATTTTATAAAACTTCAAAAAATAATTCATTTGAATTAAAATTTCGAAAAAAAGTAATATCATTTAAATATATTATGGCCCAAATAAAGATTCAAGAGAAGCAAATTATTTATTTCGATGTAACAGCAGGTCGAGGATCTTATGATGATGATTATTTAGAAGAAAATATTGATATCAATCAAATTCATAACAAAAATGTAAGTGTACATAACATAAATGAATCAGAAAATAAAGAAAAACCATATGAATATCGAGCAACTTTTAAAAACTTCAATGATTATCAAACCAAGCAATTACCTAAACAAAATTTCAATGATATCTCTTCGCAGAGGCGTCACTCTTATAGCAGAGGTCCTCCAAAAGGAAGAGCAACAGGACGTAATTATCCACCACAATCATCAAATTATAATTATGAAAATAATCGTTATCATGCTAATAGATTCAAAGATGATTATAAAACAGACTATTCTGCTGCTGAAAATAATAATAAATCAGCAGATAATGTAAAAATTAATTGGTATCCAAAGCCCCATTCAAAAGTATAAATATGCATGTTTATATAATAAAATATTAAGGTTCTCCTCTCAAATTCATAAGATTAAATTCAATGAGATTTCACAAATAAAATATACATAAATATCGTTTTTAAAAATGAATTAAAATATAAAATTTATATAGATATATATTTCAAATGATTGAATAAAAATATATTTATGAAATCTTACCGATTTTTTTTTTTACAGATAGAAATCATAGAATTAAAAAATCAATAAAATTTTGAATAAAATAAGATTTAATCGTTGAAGTCAAATATTTTTATTTTTCACCAAAACTTTTTCCGAAAAATGCTCTATTGAATTATATATTCTATGAGTTAATTCAATATTGAATAATTTACATTTTTTTAGGGAAGGAGAACCTTAATCTGTTTTCTTTTTATTTATTTATTTTCTTTAAATATATAACTATTTAATAAGTTAAATATGCATTTTTTTTAATTATTCAATGTCATTTTGAAAATTCAATGAATTGACAAAATTTTTTAAAAAACGAAACAAATAATAATTCAAAAATATATTAGATTTTGGTATAATGGATTCCCTATTTACCGAAACAGTTAATCTATATGATGAATTAATAAATAAATCTGGTAGTATATGCTGCATTTTCCCAGAAAAATGCAAAAATCTTTGCTCTACTTTAGATAACAATCTAAATGAACTCATGAATCTTCACCAGAATACGAGTTTAGACCCTCAACTTCTCCAAAATCTTCAAGAAAATCTTAAAAAACTTTCAGAATTTCTCGACAATTTATCGGATAAAGAAATATTTATGGTATATTTTATTAAAAATATTAAAAGTTCAATTCAGCAAATAGTTATAAATATCAACCAAATCATGTCTGAAACAGCAGAATTATTAAAGCAACTTGGCATAGAAAATCCCTCCAGATTACCATCAGATGAACTATACCAAGATTATTCGCAAATTGATGATATTTTAATGGAGTATCTCCTTGATATTCGTAAAAGAAGGCAAGAAGTTGACGCTTACATGAAACAAAGTCCTCAAGTTCCTACTGATGCTGATGAATTTAATGTTGATGAACTTAACAAAAAGTCAGAATACAAAAAAGACATAAGAAGACTTACTCAAAACGACAAGATTGGTAGCAACCTAGTTTTCGACTACTACAAAGGAAAGTATGAAAATGATAATGTAACTATTATGCGTCTTAAAAACAAGGACAAATTTAAGCGCATATTTTCCGTATTAACCCAAATTAGTCATTCCTATGTTGAATCCCTATATGGCTGTTGCATTGACGATGATAAAAATATCTCAATACTTACAAATCGAGATGGTGATAATCTCAACAGTATTTTATATCAAAGCACTTCTGATTCGGCATTAAAACTTGAAAGTGGTGATCGGACCATTTTATCTTTCAAGATTGCCCAAGCGATGTCCTATCTTCACTCAAGGAACGTCATCCACCGAAACTTGAACACTTACAACATACACGTCATTAAAAACAGAACAGAAACTAAACCAATGATTGTTGGATTTCGTAACTCGCGCATCATGCCTGAAAGTTTTAGTCTAGGCATGACAGCTGCCCAATTCAATTTCTTTGAAAATTTGCCACCAAAATTCATTGCACCCGAATATGAAGAGACTGGCGATTACGATGAGAAAATTGATGTTTTCACATTCGGTGGTGTTCTTTATGAACTTCTTCTTGGTCATCCTCCCTTCAAGACTCTTAACGATGATGAAGTGAAGAACAAACTAAAGGCAGGAGAGTTACCGCCTTTACCAGAGATTCCAAAAGAAGATGATGAAAAATTAAATATTACTGATTTGATCAAAGAGTGTTGGAAGATCAATCCAAAAGAGAGGATTTCTTTTGACATGATCATTGATACCATGATTAGGGACCAAATAATCTTTCCTTCTGATATTGAAAAAAAGAACGACATTTCCAATTTTTATGAGTCAAACACAATCAAACGCTCTGATGTAAAGGATTGTATTGACCTCATCGAAGCTATCAAGACAGATATCGGTAATACTTACCAATATCGATATGAATTCATCCGATGTCGAAGGTTCCTCAACAATTACCAATTTTATCTAAGGAACGAATGCTCAAAAACAGAAGGTGATGTTAAAAAGGACATTAAGAATTTGCTCACTCGGCTTAAAGAATTCTCGTCCTGCGTATCAAATGCTTCCTATGAAAACTGGATTGAAAAAATTGCTAAAGATGACAAAAAACCTGTATACGAAATTACTAACTTAATCGAAAGTTGCATGGAAGGTATCCACCAGCTTATCGTTAAACTAGGTTACAAGGGCCATGCTCAATACTTCGATAAAAATAAAGAAATAAGCAAAGAAGCATTAAACGAAGTCCTGATCTTTGATTACCGCGAATTGGAGCATGCAATCAATTTTGATATTGATCTACCACATGAAATTCGCCAAAAGAAAAGAGCCGAAATTCAGAAATTTAAAAAAGAGAGAAATATCCGCTTTAATGAGAAAAAAACCCTTTGTAATAGGTTGAATGACCTCTTAACGCCATTCAAATCTTACGAGCTGAAAAAATCCGATTTCTTCACTACTGAAGTTAATATTCTCGACTCAGATGAAGTACAAAACAAACTTGAATGGGAAATTTTACATGGAAAACACAAAGAAAAAAACATTGGAATCATCGAAAAAGTCTTTCACGAAAAGTACTTTTCTGGATTGGGCGAACAAAGCTTAACAAATCTTCGTAATGAAATCGGTTATTTGACCAGATTTAGTCATAAGTATATCGTCGACTTCATAGGCTTCTATCACGACAAAGAAAATAACGATGTGTCGCTCATAATCCGTAACTCACAGGGTATAACACTTGCCGATAAGATGAATCAGCTTGACGGTAATAATAAGACTAAAATTGCATTCAAAATTGCTGAAGTCATGTCATATTTAAATAATAAATCTATCTTCAATTTTGACATAAAACCAAGCAATATAATACTAGATGGAACTACTCCAAAAATTGCAAACTTCTGCACTTTTAGTAACGGCCCTTTGGATGATTTGTCTTCTTATAATAATGCAGATGTTTTGGCATTCGCTTTGATTCTCTTGGAAATGTTGTTAATGAAAGATTTCGATAGAGATGCAATCAGGAGACAAATTGACGCTGGCAAAGAGTTGCAGTTTCCAGGAAATGTATCTGTATCTCTACAGTCATTGATAAAGACGGCTGCTAATCCAGATCCAGCAAAAAGGCCTTCTTTTAACGAAATCATTAATAACATGATTAATGAGACTATCATGTTTCCTGGCTCTGAGAGAGATTATATCGAAGATTTTTATTCAAAGAAAAACAAAAAATAAAGAACATGATATTTGATCCTAAGTAATAAAAAATATTTATTCAAGCAATATGTAAATTTGTATTTTATTATTATTCATAATGATTTTTATTTCAAGATATTTGTATATTTTAAAAAAAAATCAAAAAAATCTGCCCCACCGGACTCGAACCAGCATCTTTGTGATTACCATAACATTTTTACAGTCACATGTTCTTACCAATTATACTAAAGGCAGATATATCTTGTATTCATAATTTTATTATCTGATTAAAAAAAAAGTCTAACAATATAATATTTTAAAATTAATAAAATGTTATGGTAGATCTATATATTATTTGTCATTAATAAAATATTATAAAAGTATTCTTTCAATTTTAAATAAATAGAAGTAATTTGATCGTATCATATTTTATTTAATGGAATTTTGGTTCCGTTTTTGTTATTTCATATTCATTAGGAAAATCTCCTTTGTATGAATTTTCTGTCGTTTGGACACAAAGATAAACAAGTGGAACTTTTCCTGTATTCTTTAATCCTCGGCTTGCTTCTGTTCCAACACGAACAACCGATCCTTCCTCAATGGGGAAAACTTTGTCTTCAATTTGATATTCACCTGATCCTGAAATGATCAGGTATACTTCTTCATGCTTGTGATGGAGATGGAAGAATGGAGTTGTTCCGCCAGGCTGGATTACCGTGTATGATATTTCAGATCCTGTCATTTTTGCAGATTGGCTGAGGAAAACTTTGCCCGTGCACATTACTTTTCCATCTGGTCCTTTGAGTTCATGTTTATCTAAGTCATTGAGCTTGCCGATGTTGATTGCTGTGTAATTTGAGCCTTCAGCAACTGTTTTAACAGACATTTGTTTTAACTATAATAAAAGTGAAGTGATACATATGATATTTTTTTGTATCAATTATTTTCAATTGAATTTTTATACTTATTCAGAAATATTTGAATACTCTCAATTTTCTTTATAGTACATTTATAGTAATTTTTTTTGAATGATATGGACAATCGTCAAAAAATCACGCTTAATATTTACTATAGCAATTTTTCATTTGTATTTTGTATGATGGCTAATCAATTTGTTTAATAAAATGATTCAATTATAATAGTAATTCATCTCATCAACAAATATAATATAAGAAATATATTAGCAAAAATCAAATAATTAATAATTAGTGCATTTTGAAATATTTTCAAAATTATATGATAAAAAATTGTTTGACAAAATCATGTTTTTTTCTATTTACAATGATTAATAAATAAAGAATGCAGTTTATATTGATAATGAATCATTTGTTTCATAAACTATAAAAAAAAATAATAATTAATTATCACAAAATGAATGAAACGCCTGCAAATAAAAGAAAATAAATTACATTTTTTAATAAAAATACTATAATAATAACAAACAATAATAAATAATACGTAAACATTTTCAAATGTGAATTTTTGTATCTTTCTTATTTAATTCATCGTTTTCATTGTTTTCAAGTAGTGAAAAACTATCGTCAGCCATTTTACCATAATGAATTGATTCAATTTTACTTGATTTAGTATTCAAAACATCGAAACTTTTCGTCATTGACTGTTCAAATTCATTTTCGGAAGCCATTTTGAAGTATTTTTTAGCTTCTTTTCCGTCTATTTGAGTTCCTTCACATTTTTCTAAAGCGCAGGCATAGCTGAGCATTGACTTCACATCACATTTATCAGCTGACATTTTTAAATAACGGATTGCTTCTTTCCTATTTATTTCGACTCCTTCTCCGTTATATAGCATCCAATAATAATCTTTGATTGCTTTCAAGTAGCCTCCATCCGCAGACAGTTTCATGTATCTTGCAGATTCTTTTTTATTAGCTTTTGTTCCTTCTCCTTTGAACAGCATGCAGGCGTAATTAAATGCCGCTTTAATGTGTCCTTTGTCCGCTGCCAATTTGAAGTATTTGCACGATTCTCTCAGGTTCAATTGGACACCTTCGCCTGCGTAAAGCATGCAAGCATATCGGAAAATTGATTTAAGATGGCCTTCATTTGCTGCTTTTCTAAAGTAAAACGAAGCTTCTTTTTTGTTCATTTCGATTCCTTCTCCTTGTTCAAGCATGCATCCATACTTGAACATTGCTTCAAAGCTTCCTTTGTCAGCAGCCATTTTGTAATAATTTGAAGCTTCTCTTTTATCTTGCTTGATTCCGATTCCATTTTCTAAGTTGTAAGCAAAAATTATCATTGATTTGACGTGTCCTTTAAGAGCAGCCATTTTAAAATATACATTTGCTGAAACACCTTCTCCTTCTTCAAGCATTCTTCCGTATTTGTACATAGCTTTAATGTGTCCGTTATCAGCAGCTAGTTTCATATAATGACCTGCTTCTTTGATATTTTTTTCAATTCCTTCTCCTTTGTAAAGCATTTTTCCATGGTTGAACATTGCTTTAATGTTTCCTTTGTCAGCTGCGAATTTGAAGTATTTGGCAGCTTCTTCTTTGTCTTCATCAACGCCTTCACCTTTATACAGCATGCAGCCATAATTAAAATTGGCTTTTGTGAATCCTTTATCAGCTGCTTTTTTGTAATATCGGCTCGCAATTCTTGCATTTGTTTCGATTCCTTCGCCATGTTTCAATATGTAGCCATAGTCAAACATTCCTTTTACATGTTCTTTATCGGCTGCCATTTTAAAATAATGACTTGCGATGTTGTTGTTTGTTTTGATTCCTTGTCCTTTTCTCAAATGGCATCCAAAGATAAACATCGATTCAACGTGCCAATTGTCAGCGGCCATTTTATAATAATAATTTGCTTCTTCGTTATTGACATCAGTTCCTTCTCCTTTTTCCAATCTGCATCCATAAGTATACATGCCAACAACGCAGCCATTGTCAGCAGCCATTTTGAAGTAATAATTGGCTTCCCTTTTATCTAAATGGACTCCTTTTCCTTGATCGAGTTTGAATCCATACGACATCATTGAATCAAGAAAGCCTTGATCGGCTGATCTTTTATAATAATGGCAAGCTTCCTCCAAATCACAATCAACACCTTCGCCTGTTTCTAGCTTGAATGCGTAAGCAAACATCCCTTCAGGATCACCTTTATCAGCTGCCATTTTAAAATAGCGGCAAGCTTCTTCATGGTCAATTGCACAGCCTTCTCCTTTATCTAACTTATAGCCAAGTCGAAGCATTGAATCAATGTCTCCTTTGTCTGCAGCCATTCTGAAATAGCGGCAAGCTTCTTCATGGTCAATTGCACAGCCTTCTCCTTTTTCTAACTTGCAAGCATAATTAAACATTCCATCAACATCTCCTTCATCTGCAGAAGCTTTGTAATACTTGCATGCTTCTCTTTGATCACTTCTAACACCTTCGCCTTTCTCCAGCATCCAGCCATAAGTGAACATTGCTGAAACATGATCTCTATCAGCAGCCATTTTCATATATAGACTTGCTTCTTCAAATTCTTTGTTCTTCTCAACTTGGCATGCATAACGAAACATCGATTCAATGTGCCCTTTGTCTGCAGCCATTTTCAAATAACGAACTGCTTCATCGTCGTTTTTCTCAACACCATCACCGTTAATTAAATGGCATCCATAAGCAAACATTGCATTGACATGGCCTTTGTCAGCAGCCATCTTCAAATAATGGTTTGCTTCTTCTTTATTAATGCCAACTAGTTCACTCTTATCAAGCAGATTTCCATACGAAAAAATGGCTTCAGCATCGCCTTTTTCTGACGCTTCCATTAAGTATTGAATCACATAACTAACAAACTTCATTGATTCAGGACTTTGTTTATACATTTCAAGATAATTCATTACATCCAAATAATCAATATATTTGAATGCCCGCCTGAATCTTTCATAAGCAATTTGCTGCAGAATTTCATCAAAAGACGGAACTTCCCTCTGCTTTTCAGACACACATTTTTTGAGAAAATTCTGAAGATCTTGACTTGGCAACTTTGAGAATTCTATTGGTGGAGTTTCATTTGTAACAACTTCATATACAATTAATGAAAACGAACGAACATCTGCTGAATAAACGTTGATTTCTTCATCATCAACGATTTCGATGGATTTGAAAGCACTGTATATGTTTTTTGGTTTTGTTTGATTGAAATATATGATTTTAGGATAGTAATTTGAATCAAGAAGAACTGTTGATGGTTGTAAATTATTATGAATAATGCCATCGAAATGTAGATAATTCATTCCTAATGCAATTCCTAGTAAAATTATATATTTTTTTGTATCTGTCAATTCAATTGGCGAGTTAAGACTTCTAACTTTTTCCATCATCTTATTTAATGATCCATTAGGTATATATTCTGTGATGTAAGTGGGATGAAGATATTGATGAAAATCTAATAAATTAAATCCATAAAGACTAGTAATTGCCGGATGGCTAATTTTGGAATACATTTCTATATCTGTAAAAAAATCTTTTTGATTAGTCTTGTCTTCAACAGAAGCTTTACTAATTTGGGCAAAATAAATATTTTTCGTTTTTTTGTCTTCAATTAAATAATTCTTCCAGTAATCATTTTCATTGATCTGCTTTTTGATTTCATAGTCATCAGTATTAATGACGAAATCTCCAAGCATTAAAAACAATGTATATAATCTTATTAAATTTTTTCTATTGCAATGAAATTGATTCATTCAATATTTTAAACTTTTTGAATTAATTCTTGTATAGGTATTCAAAAAAAAAAACGGATTAATTTATCAATTCTTTTATTTTATAATAATGTTTAAAGTATTATAAAAAGTATTTTCTCGTGATAAATATTGCTAAACGTGATTCTGTACGTTTAGCATACAAAAAAAAAAAAAAAAAAAAAATTCAATTTATAAATAGCTGAAACGATTAATTTCAAATTGAAACAATATTTTATAAAATATATAACACATTATTATTACTTAAAACGGGTACTCAAGGCAAAACCCATTAATCCCAAGATTTAACAATTTCTCCTTAAATCGTTGGTATTCAATGATTGTAATTTTCTCTGTACCTTCACCAATATCAACTTCTTCTCCGTTCATAACAACTCTAACGTACTTATTTCCACTCCCTTCAGGCTTTTCCCAAATTTCAAATGCAAGATGTGATCTAAATGTTGGCATTCTTTTGTCAGTGTAGCCGAAAGTAGATAAAATCGACATAAGAGTTGTATCATGTGCTGAGAAAAGGAAAAAGCGCTTTGAAGATGTTTGATTATCGAATAAATTGAAAAGTTCACGAAAGAGAGGAGCAGATGATACTCCTAGTTTAACATTATAAATTCCATAGAAGTAAAATGCAGAATCTTGTTGTGATTGATCAAATATTTCATCGGTAACAATGTTTTCGATTGATTTAGGGAGTTTTTGTGATGTACAATATGGTAATGCTAATATATCACCAAGGATATTCCAATTTGAATTATTATATGTAATATTTAAAGCTTTGTATATTTCATTGTATAAAATACGATTATGCTCGATTCTAAGCCTCAATTCTTCGCTTCTTTCAAAAATGTTATAACTTTTCTGCAATTCAGAGCACATTGCTGGGTCAGGTGTTAAATAATCTAGAGTACCTGAACCTGTGGTAAATGTTAAAAACTCGTTTGGCGAAACTGGTGGATAAAGTCCTGCCATAAATGATTCACCTGATCTAAAAGTCCTTTCAACGTGGCTAGATCGAAGTTCCATTAATTCTGGATGAATAAGTCTAGGAAGAAAATGTAGTTCATGAATTAAATATTGCTGGTAAAATTTACCAAGCTCATAATGTTGGCGCATTCCTTCAATTAAAAGATCTCCGGGCTGACAAATTTGGTGGATATTCAACAAGACTTGTATCAAGTTGATTAAAGTAACGACGGCTTATTTTTGATTGATTAATCTTTGGAAAAATTAAAAAATATTTACGAGGTGCTTCTGAATATTCTGAAATCGCAAATCCATGTTCCACGATCTGATTTACTTAAATATTCATGTCTATTGATTGGTGCTCGAAGACCATGGCGAAGAAATAATGCAAAAGAAATAAGTTTAGCATTTGAAAGAGGCGCAGCGTGCTTAAGTGGAGATTCGCATTGCATTGAATAACTCTGAATCAATGGAATAAAAAATAAAAAACATATAAAAAGCATCATTATCTTTCCTTTTATTTAAGATAAAATTGAATTATCAAATATCAAATTTGAGAAAAACTTATTCAATTGTTTTGAAAATTTTAAAAGCATTAAAAAATAAAGCATACAAAAAAATCAAACAAAAATTTTATTCAATGTTCCATGGTACACCTCCGCAAAAATGAATGCTTGTAATGCGTTTAGGATTTTTAACCATATAGTAATTAATCCCATCCTTAATTCCAAGGAAACTAGTAAAATGTCTTGGTATATTTTTATGATAAATTTTCTGGTGTGGGCGAAGATGACAAAGTGATCTAACATCCATATCTGCAGCAAGAAAAGTTTCCTGATTACCAAGAACTTGGATTGCATCGTTAATCGAGTCGAATAAATAAAAAGCTTTGCCGAATGGGCCATCATATAAAGTTATTTTCTGGCTATCAACAATTTGATTTGCTGTTCGATGATCTGTTACCCAAAAAAGAACAGCCACGCTAAGATCCTTCCCATATTGAAGTGGAAAAGGTGTTGTTGGGCAAGATGTTCCATATGCAAATTTTATATTTTTAATTAGTGAGGGATCATAAATAACAAATTCACGACCAGTTGGTTGATGATAGCCACAAACAGCCGTAAAGCCTTGATCTTTAAGTTGTTGAGAATGTGATAGATTGTGATACATATCTAAAGAATTAGCTTCTTCTTTTGATATTGCTTTTGTTTTATGAGGAGTTACTTCAGCAACAAGAAAAACTCCTTTTCTAAGCGCTTTAAGATCACATGATGTAGTAGAATTTCCAAAATAAACACCTGGGCCGTACATACCTTTTGAACCTGGAATCATTTGTTGTGTTCCAATTATTATTTCAGCTGTAGGAAGATCTGTTTGATGAAGAAGAACTTTGCGTTTGAAATAATATTCATTTGATTTTGACATATAAAAAAGAGAGGTATAAAATGCCAATTGAATTTTTTATATAAAAAATTTGGGCTTGTGTTTATTCTTTGTTCATGATGATCTATCAGATCATCATAGTTATCCTTTGAATCTTATTCATTAAAGTATTAGGGAAAAAAAAATTCAATACATTTATCAATATCTATCACCTGCTATCCAAGTCGAGTAAATAGCTACAAGTAGATAAATATCGCCCCATATGTGTTATATTTTCAGTTTAAAAGTAATTTTAAGAAAAACATGTTAAGAAAAAGTTTTGATTTTGAAAAATTAAACTTAAGTTTATTAATAACTTAAGGTTTTAAGTTGGTAACTTTTTCGAGCCATGGACGAATATCATCAAAAATTTGCTCAAAAAAGTAAATTGCAAAACTCAATTTGCGAGTTTCTTTACGGCCAAATTTTTCCATAGTTTTTTCCTTTATGTCATCGTCAAATTCAGCATTATATTTTAATCCAAGCTCCTTGTAAAAAGAATATTGTTGTTCGCCCGTTGCTTTGTAAAAATTGCTAGTTTTTATATCATAATTAAACCCAGGTAGGTCTTTGATCTTTTCATGCTCAAATCCTCTACCATAATTAGGACGAGAATTTTCCTTTATTTCCTTTTTACTTTGTTTCTTCTTTGTGTTAATTGTCTGAGAAGGAGAGAAGTTGGGTGAAGTTTGAGCAATTGCCTGGTATGGGAAATAATTCTGATTAAAACTACCTACTAGCATATTCGCCTGTTGATATAGTAAAATGTTTTGTTGATTTGGTAAAATGCTTTGCTGATTTTGCAATAGGCTTTGTTGATTTGGCAAAATACTTTGCTGATTTAGCAAAATGCTCTGCTGATTTGGCAAAATGCTTTGTTGATTTGGCAAAATACTCTGCTGATTTGATAAAATGTTTTGCTGATTTGGCAAAATACTTTGTTGATTTGGCAAAATACTCTGCTGATTTGGCAAAATGCTTTGCTGATTTGGCAAAATGCTTTGCTGATTTTGCAATAGGCTTTGTTGATTTGGCAAAATACTTTGCTGATTTAGCAAAATGCTTTGCTGATTTTGCAATAGGCTTTGCTGATTTGGCAAAATGCTTTGTTGGTCTATTAAAATGCTTTGCTGGTTTAGCAAAATGTTTTGCTGATTTGGCAAAGTGCCTTGTTGATTTGGCAAAATATTTTGCTGATTTGGTAAAATGTTTTGTTGAAATGATGATGGCAGGAATTGATAAACAGGTAATTGATTTATATTTGGATCTGCTTGCATCTGTTGCTGATAGGTCGGTGGTAGGCAGCTTATTAGATTATTTACTGATTGCAGTTGATAATTCTCTGGAGTGCTATTAACAGAGCAATTAGTCGTTGCATAACTACATGCAGAAGCATTTTCGTGTTGCTGCGTATTTAAGTTGCAAGGTTGGTTAGAGCTTATTAGAGAATTATTGATTATTGAGTTTGGTCCTGGCCTAAAGCCTGGTAAGGAATTTTTGTTCAATTCGGGTGCATATGTTTCAGAAAAGAATGGAGAAACATTTGGTACTTGAAGTGGAAAGTGGCTATTGATTGAGGTTTCGTCATTGATCAACAAGGGATCGTCGATTATATTGCCACAATTTAATGGGACATCAGTATCATCATTAAAAGGATCAAATCTTAGATTTTGACTGAAGAAAGATGGAACAGTGCCCTGTTCAGTACTTTGATCCGTATCGCTGCCTTCAGATTCGGAGCAAGGAAAGAATTCCAAAAATTGAGCAAACTCTTCTTCATCCATTTGTGAATTTAAAAATAAAATTTCAATGGAAATTTTAGAAGATGCCAGCCAAAATTTTTGACATTTTGATCATATTTTCCATTTTTATCTTAGTATCTTTAATTTATAAAATAATAAAGAATTATACAATTTTCATAATAATATTGAAATATCTAAAAATTTTTAGAAAATTTTGAATTAGATAATAAAAATTTTTTGGAGTTAAGATGCTTTTTCTTTATGGTTAACAATTAGTAACGAAGTTTGTTGTTTCATTTGAATATCAATTTTATTGACGTAAAATTAAAAAAAAAAAAATAAATATATGTATAATTTATTAAAATATATTTATAATTTATTAAAAATTTATTAAATTAAAAAAACATCAGGTTATACTTTTATTTTACTTTTTTTTTTGATAACAAGGTCAATTATTTGAATATATTTATATACAAACTTTTTTTATGAACAACTTTATTATTCAAAAAGTTTTTCATGTTCTAAAATTTTCGAGCCAAAGTATTTGAAAATCTCTAAATGTCTTCATCAAGCAATATTATATATACAGTTCCTTGGTATCCAAATGAATATCCAAAGGAGCATGATGCTGTCATAGTTCGTTTAACTAGAGTTGACGAGTTGGGTATATGGGTTGAACTTCTCGAATACGCTAGCAAAGAAGGTATGATTCCAATTGGTCAATATACGACTCGAAAGACACGTCGTGTTCCAAAAAACGTTAAAGTTGGTAAGATTGCGGTTGCACTTGTTTCCCGTGTTGATGCTGAGCAAAAAAGTATGGATCTTACACGTCAAGGTATTAAACCAGAAGATATCAAAGACGCAGAAAAACGCTTTTCCGACTACAAGAACTTTGTTTCTCTACTTTACTATGTCTCAACTAAAGTTGAAACTGTTCCATTTCCAGAGCTTGTTCAAAAAATTGTTTATCCATTACATGAAAAATCTGTGGCTCTCATGCAACAGCAAGAAGATGAAGATCACCAAATTGCAGAAAATGCTTATACACTTCTTTTGAAAAGTGTCCGCCAACCAGAGTTACTTAACGGTCTCGAAATCCCTGATCAAGTTAAAGAAGTTTTATTTGATCAACTCAAGAAAATATCAACTCCTACTGAAGTGAGAATTCACGGATTATTTGAAGCAGAAGTTCTCACAGCAGAAGGAGTTGATGCTCTTCGTGAGGCGCTCTCATCTGGTTATGAACTTGAAAAAGAAATTGTTGTCGATGATGATATTGAAGGATTACCAGAAAAAGACAAGGGACCAAAATTATCGCTTACAGTCATTGCTCCACCAATTTATTCTGTTTCATATGATGTTTATAATGCAGAAAAAGGAATGGAATTAGTCAAAAAAGTACTTGAGCGTATTGAACAAAGGATTAAAGCTGTCAAAGGTAGGTTTGCCATTAAAGAAGAGCCGAAAATTATTAATCAAATCGAATTTGCTAAGTTCCAAGCTAGATTGGATGAACTTGCTACTGACGGTGATACTAATGTCGATATGGATCAATTAAATGAATAAATTTATTTTATCTTTTGATAGCACATTAAATAAATTAAAATTATAAAAGGCTATTGCTGTTTAATTCTTTTAAGAAGAGTAACATTTTAGAGTTATACCCAAATCTAATTCCTTTTTTTTTTTTTTTTTAATCTTTTTGAAATTTATGTTTTATACCTATTGGTTAGGCCTTCATTTTTGGACTTAGGAAATTCATTTTTTTGGACCATTTTGGACATGATTTGGACATTGATTTTAGACAGAAATTTTTCGATATCCACCATAAATGAAAAATTTTTAAAAAACAAATCTTTAAATTTTTCAGGAATATACGCACTAGTGATCACCACAAGGCTGCGTGAAGCCGAATCAGGCTCCTTGAATTGCTGGATGAATCGGAAGCCATTTGAACTTAATATTTATGTATTATTTAGCAAAAATTGAATAAAAAATGTATAAAAAAGTATTCAAAAAGTTTAAAAGTTTTCAAAAAGTGGCGTAGAAAAATACGATTCCCCAAATTTTTCGTATAAAAAAGCTGAGTTTTTCTCTTACAAATAAAATTTGATAAAAAAAATTAATTTAAAAATATATTTTTATTCAAAAAATTGAGAGAAATTTCTTCAAAATTTCTGATTTTTTTTTTCAAATTTTTCTCATGTCCAAAAAATCTGACAAACATGTCCAAAAAACCGTAAAAAAGTGAAATTGAAAACTTTATATGAGTTTTTGAAAGCTTTACGATGTCCAAAAAATTGATAGAGAAATAATAGAGATTTTTTTCATATATAAACCATTCAATATTACATTAATTATAATCGACGATTAAAATGTCAAAATCTTAACTCCGATTTGATGAAAAGTCAAACTTTAATCAAAATCATTTATTCAAGTCAATTTTAAATCGACTCGGTTTATATCTGTGTTATAAATGCGATAATATTATCGGGAAATTTTCGAAAACTCGATTATCAAGTCTGAGAATCAAGATATCGGCATTTATAACACAGATAAAGCCTTATCATAAGATGAATGTTCTCAGTTATATAAAAGTTTTAAAAAGTATTACGAAGATTTAAAGAATTTGGGCCATCTTACACTTCGAATGGTTTCTATTGGAATCAAACCGCAAACGATTTATTTCAAAGCAACTATATATATTGCTTGCGACAATGGAACAAATTAAAGCATTGAAACAATAAAATCGAGATTATAAGTTAATAATTGTTCAGCTTTAATTTACATATAAAGCATTAAATAAAATTTATTATTATAATATGAATCTAGTTTTTGCTTTTAAGATATTACTTAAATAAACATTTCAATTAAATAGAAAATTAACCACATATAATTTATCAAAAAGTTGTATTTACTAAGAAAAAGTGAACGTAATTAATTCCAAAATAAGACTATCATAGATCTAATATTTTTTCAAATTTGCAATAAATGTTGAATAAAATTATAAGTAGAAAAATTTTCTATAAATTTTTTAAAAATTTTTGATGTGATCGTTTTTCTCACAAAAAAAAAAAGGCATGGTTTTACGAATTGATGTCCAAAAATGAAGGCCTACTATTGGTTCGTTTTTTTCAGTTAAGCTTGTAAAATATACCCAAATGTAAAAAAAAGACCTGGTCTTGGTGATTCTTTCTGGTCTTTTGGCGATTTTAATAAATCTTTTAAAAAGTTATTTCTTATGAATTATTAAATAAAATGATTAAATGATATTATGTGTATAGTAACGAAAATAACGTATTTTGGATTTTTCAATATTTTGAAAATATCCACCAAATTATTTATTTTTTTACATTGTTCTTTTATAAATATTTATTAATATCGCAATTAGGCTCTAAGATTTTAATTTTAAAGGGAGATTTTGAACTTTTTTAATATTATTATAATTAGAATATCTTTCTTTCTAACATTATTTGAGAAAGAATTAATAAATATAATACCTTATTCTGTATCATATATTGATATTAGCATGCTCCTGAGGTATATATTTAAAAATGAACTAAAATTTAAGGAATTTAAAAAAAAAAATAGTTTTTTGTTAAATTTTTTTTATTTTAGAGGATTCTGGTTAATTTTATTTCTTACAAATTTAATATATTATTTTTATTCGTGTATGAAATAAAATGAACTAATAATTGCAACAAACTACTCGATAGGTGCATCTAAGAATTTCTTTTAAATATGGGCCTCGATAATTTCATTAATCCATTGATATTAGCTGCAATATCAATTTACAATATTTTATATTAAACATAATATATATATTAGATATAAATAAATGAATATACATGTTTACAATCAATGAATATTTAATTTAAAATTGTCATAAAATGTAAACACTTTTTAAAAGGTTATTTCAAATATTTCAATATCTCATAAATATTAAGATATATATTGATATATATATTCAAAAATATTGAGATATGAATTCAAAATACATTCTGAATTTTTTTTTCAATGATCCATTTTCTATTGATACTGAATAAATGAATAAATCTAAAAATAAAATATAACAAAATTGAAATAATTATATTATGCTTTGAGTTAATAAAAATATAAAAAATAAAATATAAATTTTTAATATACCAAAGAACAAAATTCCATTTTTTTATTGATTGAAACCAAGAAGAATTATAGTTTTGTTTACCAACGAGATATACATTCATGTATTTAGAGTAATTTTAGTTAATACGAGTTCTAGTATCAATTTTTATGTCAAAATAAAAATCAAACCTTGGTCATGCCGATGATAGTAATAATGTATTATATTATGCTCACAAGAGTAAACTAACATGCTAACATGAAGAAAAACATAAATATCACCTTTGCAGTATAAATATAATTTTAATAATTAAAACAAATTTAAATATTAAAAGTTAAAGAAGTAATAAATAATATAACAAATTTAACATAATAATATAAATATATAAAATATATCGAAAAAACAATATAATAAAAAGATATGAAAAAAAAAATATTTTTATTAAATTGAATATTTATTGTAATTATTTTTCACAAAAAAAGTTTTTTGTTTACCGATGCATTTATCGATTATAACCAGACAATATTATATTCAATATTTAATAATACATTAATTACAATATATATTTAAAAAATAAAGCAATTTTATATTTTTACCGTTACTATACTCATATGATATTTGATTAAATAATAATTCAATTTACGAATCAACATTCAATAAATTCAATGAATTTATTTAATTACTCGGCTATATATATTCATAAAAATATAAATACTATTAATATTTCAATGCATTATTTCAATGCATTATTTATTATTCGGCTATATATATTCATAAAAATAAAATGTATGGAAACTCGAAAAAAACGAAATAGAAATAACTAGTGGGTTTTAAATCATCATATTTTATAATATGTTTTTATATTGAATTTTATATTATTATAATAGCCATAAAATATTATTTTTAAATTTTATTGTGAGATATATGCAAAATATATAAATTGAATAAATAAAAACTATTAAGTATTCAAAAATACGATTCAAGTAATCCATTATGTAAATCAATAAAAATTTATTATACATTGGAAATATAAATGATTATAAATATTTATATATATAATTATTAATTATAATTTAGGTTTCGAAAAATTAAATAAGATATTGGAAATTTAAACTTTGATTTTAATTTCAATAAAATGTTATTAATTTTATTGAATGATTACATACAATAATTTGAGAAAATAAAAATCTATCATTAATAATGAGAAATTAAAATAGCTCATACAATTATTTATGAATGCTTTATCAAAATATTTTTATACTTTTGAATTATTGATGAGTTTTTAATTTTGAATGCATTTGGAGATTTATAATTATATATGTATTTATTTGTAAATAATTTTTGTGTTTCATTTTATATTTATTTTATTATATTTATATCATATATTTAATATAAATTCTATTTAAGAAATTGTTTTAATAAGATAAAAAAAAAATAATCCAAATTTTATACTCACAAAAAATTTGAAAAGCTTTTATGTAAAAATTTGTGCAAACATAAATATCCTAAAATAGAAACATATTTAACCTAATTGGCTCGGTAAAACCTCATTATATTTTATATTATAAGGCATATGTTGTTTAGAGCTTGTAATATTATTCCAGTCTTTCCAGAAAATTCAAGATTTTTTGTGAGAACCAAAAAACGTGCTTATTCAAAAAAATGAATATTAAAATAAAATAGACGTTTATTTGAGAGGATTCGGTTTTCAAACATTTTTATCTTTTTTTAATGGCTATATCAAGTTTCTTTGCCTCGATAAAAAACCATTAATTTTATTATATAATAACATATCCGAAAATTATATTAAACGGTTAAGCCAATCTCTCCAGAAAAATCACATTTTTTTTAGTCGTAAATTTATTTTATAATATCTTCATAATTTGTGAAATAATAAGTGATATAATATACAAACTAGCATTCAAAAACAACGCAACATATGTTTAGCAAATACAAATGCACATATATAATGGTATCATGCAGATATTCCATTTTGATGAGAAAAAATTAATTGGTCTATAAAGTTAAATATATATAATACATCATAAGTATGATATGAATAATCAATGTTACCGATCAATATTTACTATATAAAAAGATAAAAATATTTCAAAAAACATTCCATACATTTTAAAAATATAAATACTATTAATATTTTAAATACATTTTATATCGGTATATATTTAAAATATAAATGAAAAAAATTTATTTTCAATTGAAAAAATGCTTTTATTGATTTTATTATATATTTATATCTTATTTTTTTTATTTTATTTTACATTTGATATTTTGAAAGCTTTACAAATCACCATCGCCAAAAAAACCGTTTTGGTGATCTCCAAAATATATGTAAACTATTCAAAATTGAATGCTGTCGCCAAAAGCCCAAGACCTGGGCTTTTGGTGAAATCGGTTATTTGGCTTTTCATCGTCAATATAATTGAGCTTTTTATTATTATTTTATATGATATATTATACAAATCATACAATTATTTTGTAATATTCAAAAAATAACATTTTTTTACTGAGAAAATCTTATCGATTATTAATATGACTTTTGATAAAACTCATTTAATTCCTCTTTCAAATAATTCAATTGTTTATGACAATAATAAATATTAATAAAATTTATTTGACAATAATATGGTTACATTTGGTGATTTTTAAAACCCAAAAAACGTTTATTTCACCAAATTTACAAGCTTATTTCAGTAAAATCATCAACGATTGAAGAGATTTTTACTAAACTTTGTTTTTTAATTTTCGTGTAAAAAATAAATCATTCAATATTTGAAATAAATTCTTAGAAACCGTAAGTTTACACGCGAAAATTAAAAAACAAAGTTTAAATCAAAACCTGCCCTTTTTAAAAATTTTCGAATTTTTTTTTCGCATGGATAAGCTTTTAAAACGTGTGGAAGCAATTGCTGCAGCTACTAGCAACAAAGAAGAGAATCCAAATAATTCAAGCAGGAATGATAATATTGACGACTTTATCCAGTTTAAGCGCGATCTTAGTAGTAAAATTCGGGAAATTAGAAATTGTATTAAAGATCGTAATGAATATGCAAATTTTCCAGGTGGATGTCCTGATAAAAGCGAACTTAATAATAAATCTGCTAAAATTCAAAACGATATTAAAATGTCTCAAAACCAATTAAAAATAATGCGAAATATCGTTAAAAATGATGAAAAAATGATGAAAAGTCAAGATACTCCAATTATTCAAAACAGATATAAAATTTGCGATCTTATAGACGCACATCTTGCTGAATGTGAAAATTGGTCTAAAGGTTTGCGCTTGAGCAGTGCTAAAGAAGATCCATTAAAGCAACATCTTCTTAAAGGTGCTAAATTCAACGATGAGATGATTAATTCTACACTTGAAGAATTGCAACCAACAGACCCAACGCAAACCGAACTCGAAGATATTGACAATATTGAAGAATGGCAATTACAAATACAAAAACAATAAATCGGATAATGATATCCAACTCAGATTCGTAATATTATTTTATTAATTTTGTTAGATAAATATATTTTGATAGTTTTTTATTTTCGTATATTTCTTTAATCATCTTTTCTTATTGTGCACTAGAAGACACTTTTTGAGCTTCGCTCAAAAAGTGTCTTTTACCTTAAAAATTGATTTTTTCTATTTTCCAAATCAAAAACATTTTTTTAATAAAGAAAATTCTTTTCATCTAAACTCTTCGAAGAGTTTATCCTCATTTATTCTTGCCAAACTTTGTCTAATCTCCTCTTTCTCATTCAATATCATTTATTCTCTTGTTCTTATTTTTTCATTTAATCTTATATATTCTCATCTATCTCTTCCAATCTTATTATTCTCATTAAATCTTATCTATTCCCTTCAGTCTCATTTATTCCATCGCATCTCCTGTATTATCATCTTTTTCATCTAATCTTTTTTATTCTCATCTTTCTCATTCAATCCAATCTATTCTCATTTATTCTTCTTTATTTTCATCTTTATAATTTAATATTTCTTATTTTTATCTTTTACAATTAGTCTTTTCTATTCTCTTCTATATCATCTAATTTAACTTATTCTCATTTTTCTTATCTAATTTCTCTTATTCTTTTTCATCTCACCCAATCTCTCTTATTCTAATCTTTCATATCCATTCTCTTCTATTCTCTTCTATTTCATCCAATCTTTCTTATTCTGATTTATCTTATCTAATCTCACTTATTCCCTTCTCTCTCATTTAATCTTTCTCATCCAATATCACCTATTCTCTCCTATTTCATCTAATCTTTCTTATTCTCTTTTATCTTATTCAATCTTTCTTATTCTCATTCTCTTCTATCTTATCGAATCTCTCATATTCTCTTCTATCTCATTTGATCTTTCTTATTCTCTTCTATCTCATTTAATCTTTCTTATTCTCTTTCATCTTATCCAATATTTCTTATTCTCATTCTTTTCTATCTTATCCAATCTCTCTTATTCTCTTCTTTTTTATCCAATTTCATCTATTCCCGTTTAATAATAATATTAATAATAATAATAATAATAATAATAATAATAATAAAGATTTGAGTTTAAAAAAAATTCTCTTTATTAAAAAACCGATAAGTGTAGCATTTTATCTTATCCAATCTTTCTTATTCGTCACCAATAAGTGTAGCATTCTGGTGATGAGTTGCTTTTATGCTGAGTTGTTTCTTGGCTAAGTTGATTCTTTGCTGAGTTGTTTCTTGGCTGAGTTGTTTCTTAGTTGAGTTGATTCTTGGCTGAGTTGTTCCTTTGATGAGTTGTTTCTTGACTGAGTTGCTCCTTGGGTAAGTTTCTCCTTGACTAAGTTGTTTCTTAGCTGAGTTGTTTCTTGGCTAAGTTGTTTCTTGGCTGAGTTGTTCCTTGGCTGAGTTGCTCCTTGCATGAGATACTCCTTGGCTGAGTTGCTCCTTGCATGAGATGCTCCTTGGCTGAGTTGCTCCTTGCTGATTTGGCCAAGGGATTGAAAATTTCTACAAATTTTTAATTTTGATCACAATATTAGAATTCGAATGAAATCAGGTTCTTTGAGTTTTGGTGGGGAAAATGTAGTCATGAGATTGTATTAACCATAGATAAGCCGATTTCCTTCGGAAAATTGCTGATTTGAGCTTAATAATTGATAGAAAACTTGTTCAAATCCTAAAAAAATAATGAAACTTTTTGAGAAAAAGTGAAGTGCTACTGAGTTTTTGGTTTCAGTTTAGAATATAACTATCATATAACATTTTATGTAATTAAAGAGCAGAATAATAAAATTATCACATTTAAACTCGTTTTATAATCATTTCAATGACAGAACAAAGTCTTTTATTAATTATCTTAATGATTTTACTGAAAATTTTTAAGAAATAACTCAATTTTCAAATCACAAGTCATTACAACTTTAATGCTTTGCCTTTTTTGGCCCTATAGATAAAATTAGGAAAAAATATTTTTAATAAATAGTATATTCAATGAACTATATAGTTCTATAATTATTATACAAAAATTCTCAGATTTTAAGTTTGCTTTAAAATTTTGACAAAAATTTTACGGTTGACCCCCCTATTATTCAAGTTGTTCACTATTTAATTTTTTTTGATTTATAGTAATTGAAGTACCTCCTGTGATTTAAATAAATGATGAGGTTCATCAAAGATTTTAAGTAAATATAAGCAAATTTTGGATTTTAATTTTGGAATGAATTGTTATATCAGAGAACATTGTATAATAAATGATCGAATATATTTTTAATCCAAAGCAAAATGATGTTTCGACATTAACAGATGAATTTCATAAAAAAGAAGATATTAATTTAGTATTTATTATAGATATGCAATTGTAAAATTTGATTATATTTAAAAAGGTCTCATCTTATTTTTAATTTTCATTTTTAGTTATTTCTTGTTCTCGTTGTTCAATCTTTTCCTGGTCAACTTCGTTAAAGAGTAAATATTAGTTCATTTGAATATCTGATATTATTACATCGAATGTTGGTCGATCTTTTGGATCATAAGCTAAACATCGTGAAATCAAATCGAGACAAATATGTGATGCTGATTTTGATGAATTTGGGAAAGAAATATAATTATCATTCTTGATTTTTGGTAAATTTCAAAAAAACAATATAATAAGCAACAACTCCGAATGAGTAAACATCTGTTTTATAGTCGTATTCGTCTCCTCTTTTCATTTCTGGCGACAAGAATGCATCGTTTTATTGAAATCAAAAAATCTTCACAGGTCCGAAATCAACAACTTTCGAATTCACACTCGAATTCACACTCGAATTCACACTCGAATTCACACTCGAATGTTGTCTATTTTAAGATATCGATGAATGAGTCCTCGTTTGTGAATGTATGACATTGCATGTGAAATATCAATATTCATTTTCGTTTTCGAGAACTTCGTTCATGTTATGGTGAAGATATTTAAAGGAAGATTGCGATCGTTGTTATGCCTTCTTTTATTTCGTCCTGCGGATTGAAGCCGATAGCTTTACAGATGCATGGATGCTTCATTGAATAAATAACTTCAAATTCTTTGTACGTGTTTTGAACGTCTTTCATTGGTATGTTATCTTCGATTTTCAGGACTTTCTTGCGCATTGCTTCTTTTCTTCGTTTGTCATAAACTTTGTACATGTTTGATGTTTCTCCGATCTTTCCGAGGACTTCTTGGAATTCTTTATCATCGTCCCCAATGAAGTAATTATCTCGTTGTTTGAAATTATCTTCAATTTCATTATTTTCGATTGGGTCATCAGATGATTTGTTGAATTTCATTTCATTGGTTTCCTCTTCAATATCGCGTGTCATGCTCTCTTCTATGGCTGATCTAACCATAGCAATTTTTGGCCTATATTTTTTTTACGCTTGCCGGTTTCTTTCGCCTAAAAGACGAAGTTGATTTGAAAGCATCTCCCATGTCATCCTTTTTTTTTTTTTTTTTTTTTTTTTTGATTCGATTTTTCTATAGCTATTCTTGTTGGCTTTTGACTTTTCCAGCCAAAATCTTCATGTCTTCCCTTAGCAAGCATACTTGTCCTTTGACTAGCAAGTTGTATGCTGCACTTTTTAATAATAACAAATTATTAAGGTCATCTGTTAGCTCGTTTGATGGAACAAACTCAAAATCAAAATATATTTTTGCTTGTTCTTTAATCTTTTCAATCACATCATTTATGGTCTGGTCAGAATTTACTGTGATTCTAAATTTATAGTCTGATTCTGGCTCTTTAAACAGGTATGGAATGTTTCGTTTTACCTTATATAAATTTTTCACATCCATTGCAATAATATCAGTTTCTTTTTTATTGTCTTCTTTTTTCTCAATTAGCTTTCTTACTTTGATGATAATTCTATCAATGTTGTATCGTCTGTAATGAAGTGATTCGAATGTTTCTTGTCCTGAAAATGTTTTACCTTTGTATGAATATTCAAGTCTATCTGTATACTCAAAATCATTATCATTATCATCATCGTCAGTAAACAATATGACATCTTTGATTGGATCTTATTTCAAGTAAGATGAAATTTCATTCAATTTCTCATTTGGTTTGAATTTAATATCATCCATATATTTTCCATCTTCTGTTACAAACTTGAAATAAATATCAAGTTTTACAGCGAAAATTTCATTTATTTCTTGGTTGTTGTATAATTCATGCAAATTTTCTGTTTCTTCTGGTATACTTCTTTTACCTTGTTTATTTTTAATAATTATAGAAAACCGATATTTGTTGTCAAATTTTTCTTCAATTTGACGGATCACATCACCAACCGTGAAACTAATTGGAAATGTAAACCAATGTGGCTTTCTTTCACCATTGTAGCCTTCTGAAACATCCATATGATATGTACATGTAATATTTTGAGAATTAATTCTAGGTGGATTTTCGTTTTCTTTCAATAATTGAATGTAACGGTTCACTTCAACGTTGTCATATCTTTTGAAAGCTGATTCAAATTGAAAGCTGATTCAAATTCGCCTTTCAAAATGTCATCACAAATTCTTTTAAAAGAATATTTTTTTGCCACTTCAGGTGACCAACAATTTGTCAAGAAATTTTATATTTTTTTGTCTTTTATCATTGAAGTATCTGGTCGGATTCCCTCTTTAATTTTTTCATTTTTTGATTGTTATCTTTTGCTTTTATGTTTGGCTTTATTTCAGTGATAAGTTGATATGAAATGTGTGCAAATGAATATACATCGCTCTCTGGATATTAATAATTCTCATCGAAAGTTTCTGGTGGAATAAAAATGATCTTTTCAATTGTTTGAACTTTTTGTTTACTTTCATAATTTCTTGAAAATTTAAAAAAACTTATTCGAGGATAAAAGTTCTCATCAAGAAGGATATTATCTGGGGTTAAGCTTCTATGAGTCATTTCGTTGTCTTGGAGATATTTCATGCTAAATGCAAATTCCAACGAAATTAATGTATCTTTTAGTAACTGTCCAGAATCGTGAAATATCTTTCTTTTGGAGCTTTAAAATTTGATCTAATGATTTATTGAGCATATAATCTGTTACAAAAGTTGGATACTGATGATCTATTAAAAAGCCATGAAATTTAAGGATTGCTGGATGATCAAGGCTTGGTAAACTTTGTATTTCATTTTTAAAATAAGGCTCGTCTTCTTCTGTTAATTGTTCTTTACTTTTTTTTATGATATATTTTTGTTTTGAATTTCTTTCTTCGCATAAATATATCTTTCCATATGCTCCTTCACAAATCATATTCAGATTTATATAATTGTTCAAATTGTTAAGCAAAGGAATTCTATTAAAAGCTTCCATTTTTTTTTTTTTTTTTTTTTGACTTAGGTTCAAAAATTTGATTGAGCTCAATTAAATTTTTCAATAACTAGAGTAACTTTTTAAATTTATAATTAATTTTAACAAAATAGCAATTTATCTATAAATAAGAAAGAAAAATTATATTTATTTTCATGTAAACCATCTAAATATATTATATAAAAAAAATATACTATAACATTTAAGTATTTAAATTGCATTAACAGAAGAAATTCATGAAATGGAGTATATTAATAAATTTTTAATTTAAAAATAATCTTAAAAAAGTGTCACTTTATTACTAAAAATTTTACATTATTTGATTTATTCGAGTTGTTGCTTATCAATATCATTCGGAGTGCATTATGGCATTTGACTAGAATCTTCTTCTTCTATTTCATCATCATCATCGTATTCATTACTTGTCGATTGGGATTGTTTTACGCTCGATGTTTTTGGCAAAAATTTTTTCTTTTTTGCTTTCTTTGGAGGAGCCGTTTTGAGCTCAGAGTCGCGTGCAGCACTGGCATTTAACTCGATGTTTCTTTTCTTTCCTTCAGCAAATTGAAGCAAATTGCGAACTGTTTCTTTCTCATTAACAGCCGCATTGTCAACGACGAGCTGGATTCTCTTTGGAGGCGCCATGATTCTGTCACTTATGAAGCATTCAATCAGCGACTGAACACTTTCAAACTCAGAGACGCCTTCATCATGAATTACGATTTCATTCTCTTTGAAATAGAGAGTGATGCTCTTGATTGCCCTGAATGCAAAGAACTCTGTCTCTCTGAGTTCGCTGACTGCCCCTTTGCACGCGCGTGAAGAGCCCCAATTCGCCCGGTTTGAGTCTGATTTTGCCTGCCAGTTTCGGCATGAATGATCCAGACGGTACTTCTATTTCGTCGAATTTCAATAGTTCGCCTTTTGGATCAAGAATTCTGAATGATTCAATATAATCTTTAATTTATGTGTTTTATAAAAAGTATTCTTGTCATCTTTTCAAATGATGCATAAATAACGTCACTCTTCTCAATTTCTTTGCCTCGGTCGAGAGGCGTGTTTTGTGTGTCGCTGAACAGCTTCACTCTCCCGTATTCTTTCTTTATGAGCTCGATGGCGTCCTTGTTTGTGCCATTTCCACTTTCTCCGTTACTGAAGAAGAAATCTTTCGTTTTTTTTGCCATCTAGCAGGCGGGCTGTCACTTTTGCAGAGTTTGTTGAATGAGTGACTGTGATTGGCGCCTTTGGGAGAATTTGACAAGAATGGAAGCTTTACTTCATGTTCAGTTCAGTATTAAGGAACTTGAATTCGACTGCTTTTTGTGAAATATTGTATGCTTTGAGCTCATTTAGAATTTCTTCTCTGAGATCTTGAGTTGGCTTGTTGGTATCGCTCAGTCCAATTGTATTTGTTCTGCCATTGCATGAAAAAGTCAGCTCATTTGTCTCTGGAATTTCGTGTTCATCGATGCAAATGAGTGAGTCACTTGGAATGCTGCCGCCGTCAAATCCAAAAGGCAATACTGCCTCTGGTAGTTCCTTGTAGAGTTTGCTGGAGCTGTCAAGTTTCAGCCTAAATGAGTTTCTTTCTTGTATGCCGAACATTTGCTGAATGGCGGCTTGCATCATTGGAAAATTATGCTTACTAAATGTTTCTTTTATTTCAAATGCATTGAAATACATGATGTGAAATTCTTTTGATGGCAAGTCGTCATTGAGCATGAGCGTGTAGGACGGCAGGCTGAAGACAATTGGCTTGTATTCTGGAGAGAGTTTCGTGAAATTCAAATAGAGAGAGACGTCGTTACTGATGCCTTTGTCCTTCTTGATTTTGTCAGTGATTCCATCAGTCGTCGCTTCGTTGATTTTCTCTTTGTACTCAACGATCTCATTCGTTGGTGCAAAATAAGCCTTCGGGCACTTTTCACTTTCAGCTACGCCTTCTTGGTGCTCGTGGCTCTTGATGATGAACTTTTGGTCGACTTAACGTACACATAAATCGCATTTTCCACTGAAAATTGACTAAAAAAACGATAAAGTGTCGAAAATTCCTTTTTTCTCTCAAAGTAATGTATTCAATTTTTCAGAAGTTTATTTTTATAATTATCCTTTCAGCAAGCTATTTTTATGCAAGGAGCCCTGGTTTTTGAAAGAAATAGCCGCGCCCTTAAGAGGAATCACAACTTTCTTTGGGACATGCACTACTCTCAGAAAAAAGAGCTTTGAAAAAAAACTTTCGAATCACCATAAAGGTGCATGAGAAAAAAAAATGAAAATTTGAATACTCTCTCAAAATTCAATTTTCGATCATTTTTAGACAGAGTTTAGTAGAGTCTCATTTTATATCTTTTCAAATTTAAATCATTTTTTGGGCAGAATTTTCGAATTATGCTATAGATCTTAATTCAAAAAGAATTATTTCTCATACTGATGAATATCGGCAAAAGAAAAATTAAACGGTGACTATAAAAAAAAATGAACAGTAAAAAAAAAATTGAATATTTTTTCTGCGATGAAAAATTTTTTAATGACAAAAATTTATTTTTTCGGTCAAAAATGATCGCAATTTTCAAATAATTTTTTTTATTTCGGGCAAAAAAGATCATTTTTTCGTGCTAGCCCTATATTATTTGTAAGTGGATGTATGAATATATAATTAGAAAACACTCATAAGGCAACGTACATTTGATATATTGAAAATTTAATTAAAATAATTTATATAAAACATGATTTTTTTAGTGAGTACTTTATTATAAAAAAAAATTCACAAAAAAATGGTTACACTTTTCGTTATGAAATTGAATTTGTCTGTAATCATAATGAACATTTCTGTTATCATAATGAACTTTTCTGTTATTAAAGAGGATATTTCCGTTATTTTCCTGAAAAGACTGTAATATTTTCTCATTTTTCCAGAGAAAATCAATCGAAATGATTTCAACAGGATTGTAAAAAAGCTTTTAAAAAAGTTTTTGTTGAAATATTTATTTGTATTTACCGAAAGAATCAATAGGGAAAAAATTGAATTTGGAACAAAAAAACTTATTCAATTCAAATTCAATACAATTTGAAAAAGTTCCATTTTGTGATGGGCAATACGAATTTTTCAATCTTAGCTGTAGTTTAAATAGCATTCAATTTTTGAAAAGAAATCTAAAGAGAAATTCAAAAAAAGGGCTCTGTTGTTTTCTTTGCAGTTTTATATAATATAAGAATTTCTGTTTTTCTAAGACAAAAAATTTTAAATGAGAGTTGAAAATTTAAAATACAAAAATATGTATAAACTTATGAAAAAGTTGAATAAACCTATGAAAAAGTTGTTTTTTATTTTAAGTTTTCAGCTTCGTTTTTTAATTTTACATGAATTCTCAGGGATGAAATATATTTAAATACATCTCTTCCAAAAAACTACAGAGCCCTTTTTTTGAATTCCATTTTTGATATTTTGATTACTCTTCGTATGCTTCAAAAAATAATTTTTTGCATACAAAAGCATTTATTTCATATATAATATTAAATAAACAATTGAAATAATATGATAGTTATTGTATTATACTTTGAGAAAAATGAAAAAATAAAGCTTTGAAACAGACAAATATGTACGTTTAAAATGACCGTTAATGAAAATTGAATGCTATTAAAACTATTGCTTTAAAAAAACTAATAAATTGAACATTCTTTTTTTATCTCAGTGTTACTTTATCAGAAATATAGTATTTTTCAAAGGATCTATGGCTTTTTCTATAGAAGGTTTTAATCCAAAATATAATTTTATATTTTTATATATAAAATAATATATTGTACGAATGAATTGAAAAATATGAAATGATATCATTTATTGAATATAGTAATGTTTTTTTTAAAAAAAAAAAAAATGATGATTTTTGTTTTCAAAATCTTGAAAAAATAAATAAAAAAAAAAAATTAAAAAGAATGTTTATTAATTCATTTAATTGGTTTAAAAATATTATATATTATTAATAGTAAGATTGAAAATAGTAAAATATCAACGTAATGAAAGAAAAAGTTATCTTCACAATTTTTTCTATTAAAAAAAAAATTGATAATTCCCCAACCATTTTTCATATGTTGATGAATTGTGTTTTAAATAAATATTTTTTTCATTTCTCATCAAAAAAAATTTATTGTATAAATGATTGAATTGAATATGTATACAAAAATTCAAAGATTTAGTTATAATCATTTGAACCAAACTATTAAGATCAAAAATATTTTTTTTTTTTTTTTTTTTTTTTCAACATCAATTTTTATTTTATTGTAATTTTGTTTTATTCGTGATTATATTTGATTGAAAATAATAATTTCGGTATAAAGTTAAATATCTTGATATTTAGGGAAAAACCTTTGGATTGAGTTTAAAAAAGCTATAAGTTTTTATATATTAAATATGGTTGGAAAATTCCATATATATGATTTTATGAAATGGATATAGGATTAGTTATAAAGAAATTAATTGCTCAGGCATTAAGAGTATTACTTCAGTAATAAGGGATCCTATGAAACTTTTGAGAATTAACACTTCTTTTTTCTTTATATTTTTTACTTTAATAAAAACAAAAATAAGTAGTGATAATTAAGTTATTCAATGTGTATTGTTATTTTTTAAATAACTAAATCATTCATTCAAACAACATATATTTTCGTTTTTTTATCACTTTCAAATTAAATCAAAAAGATTGATATAAGCAAAACAAAAATATAACAAAATAATAAATATAATTTTTTTTCTCCAAAATCAATTATTTTGTTTGATATTATTTCAAATCCTTATTTAAAAAGTTGAACATGTCATTATTTAAAGGAGAGAAAATATTATTATTAGGTGGGTATATTGGGGGAAAAAAAGTTTTCTTTTCATTTTTTGTATTTGTTGTTAAATTATCAAAATTATAACCTTTATCAATAAAATGTGGTGCAAATTTTAAATTATGATTTTCATTCGATAATAAGTTGGAACTCACTTCATTACTTGAATATTTATTTGATGAATTATTATTGATATTATTGATATATTTATCCGCAACATATTCATTATTCATATAATTGTGATCATTTTCAGCAGTATTACTTCCTAATTTTTGGCGATTTTTATGTATATTGATTTCTTCTATTATTTGATGTTGTTTTTGTTTTTGTTTACAAATATATGTATACCATCTATTTTTTATATTATTAGAGCTTCTTCCATTAAAAAATCTTGAAATTTTATTCCAATGTTGTCCGACTTCTTTAACTTTTTGTTCAAGTAATTTGTCCTCTTCTCTAGTCCAAGGTCCATTAGTTAAAGAAGGATTAAGATAATTTTGAAAACGATCTCTGCATTGTCTTCCAGTTCTTCCAGGCATGGATAAAGCAATTTGATCCCATTTTTTTGGTCCATTTATTGCAATAATTCTACTCAATTCAATGTCTTCTTCAGGACTAAATTTATGGCGTTGATTGTGAGCTGTACTGATGTTTGATGCCAGATCAATTTTGGTTGCTTTTATATAATCAGATGATATAAGGTTGTCTTGTCCTAATTGATTGTTATTATTGATTATAGAGCCAAAATTATCACTTTGATCAACAATTGTTGAGTCACTATTATTGAAATTTCCATTGATACTGCTCATATTAATTAATTTGCTATTTGATGTATAAAAATTTGGTGTTTGCATATTGTTATGTTTAAAAGTGTTGTTTGAAACAGGGATTATAAATGTTGATGGACTGTCTAATAATGTTAATGCATGATGTTTCTTGTTTGAATCACTTTTCATTTAATAAAAAAATAATCAAAATTGGTTTTTTTTATTTCTAATTGAAATTTTTGTGGTTTTGTTATTTTAATAAATGAAAATTATTCAAAAAATTCTGAAACATCACAAAAAAATTGATTTTCTTTTAATACAAAATTTCTTAATAATAAATTTTGGCCGCTATTTCATTTTAGATGTGAAAACAAAATAAATGTTATTAAAATTGCTTTTTTTATCATTTGTCAATTTAATATAATTACCAAGAAAGATATGGTTGAGTTTTCAAAAAGGTTAACTGTTGTAAACAATTAAAATCAATGAATTCGTTTTTGTAATTAAAATTTAGTATTCAATTTCTTTGAGTAAAAGTTTTATAATAAAACTTTTATTTATTTGAATTTATTTTTTTATAAAAGGGACCATTCGCCTATTTTGTTGGTAAATAATAGAATTAATCTTTAAAAAACAATAAGAGTAAAAGTTAAACTTTATGATGCTTTCAAACTTTTTCAATGGGGTTAATTGAATATGGTTAACCTTGTTTATAGGTGGTTTATGTGTCAAAATGAATAAAAATTCGTGAGATTGATATATATTTTTCTCATAAGTATATGCTATAAATTTATACAGATTAAAAGAATATTTGTTCTTTAGCGGTCTAGAAATTAAAATGTATAAAATTGAATACATTTTATCTGAAAAAGTTTAACCTAAATTCTTTTATAAAAAAAATTCTGAACTTATTAAAAAAAATTGTGAGAAAATTGATTTCTCAACCGCTAACGAACGAATTGTTTTCCAATCTAAATAAATTATGTTTAAATAGTTTATATAAGATAAATTTCTGATTTAATATCATTTTTATTAAAATAAAAAAATTGAGAAGAGTAAACCACCTATACTTTGCTTTTTTATTTGCAACTTCCATTTAAATTAAAATTGCATTATATTGATAACCATCCATTTATATTAATATTAAAATTATAAATAATATACCGCATAAATTTATATATAAATTATTTAAATTATGCATACATTCTTTTTGAAACCTATTTATTAATGAAGAAAATTTAGTTTATTTTGAAATCGGTTTTGAAACTATAAAAATAACGTATTTTTGTATTTTTATTTTCTAAATATCTTTTTTGAAAAAGCATTTTCAGATAAAATACATTAGCTATATAATTCAATATATTATTTAATATTTAAATAAAGCATTAAAGCAAGATTATCAAATATTAGAAAAATTTTCATTTTTAATATCTACTAGTAAAGATAATATTTTTGAGATATCTTAAGGTATTATTATTATATGTGATTGAATATCATGATTAATGTTGTTTATATTGACTCTATACAATAAATTTGTGATATTTCAAGCCAAATATGGTAAAAATAGAGTATTTTTCACAATTTTCATTTCACTTTTTTTATAAAATTAACAATATAAACATATGCCATAATTTATAAAATAAAATAATTATTTATTTATAAGTATAATGAGATAGATGATTTCGTCTAATTCGAAAATAGGAAGACATTTAATATTTCAATTATTTCACGTTAATATCTTAATATACGAACTTTGGTATATCTATTGTATAGTAATTATAATTGACTATTTGTTTTAATAAACATTTAGCAATATTATTTTGCATGATTGAGTTACAAAGCATTTTTTATAAAAATAGTTTTTATAAAAAATGGCCCTGGATTTTGAGATAAAATTATATTTTTTTATCAAGTAATAAATAATTTATTTTTAAAAGATGTTTTAATCTAAATCGTACTATTAAAAATTAAGATAATCGAAAATTATTAATTTTCCAAAAAAAGAATTTAATTTTTTGAGAAAGCTCATAGAAAAAATTAAATATCATTTCTTCACAATTATATTTCCAAACTACATATATAGTAGAAAAAAATCTTTTGTAACAAAAAAATCAAAATAAATTTCATTGGATTAAAAATTTCCCAATTAAATATCAGCACTTTGGTAAAAAAAATCCAATTATTATTTAGATTTATTATTTATTAAAAAATATTTGAAAATAACTAAAAAATCATAAAATATTTTTTATATATTTATTTTGTAAGATAATTTAAATATATAATAATGGCACAAAGTGAAGATAATTATTTTTTTTGATTTAACTTTTTGAATATTGTAATATTTTTTTGAATGCTTGTAAAATTATTTTATACATTTAATATCTTAAAAATAAATAGTAATATCTTTATATAAATCGCATTTATAAATTTAAATATTTTATTTATAAATTATAAATGTAAATCATCAAAAAACCTGGCTAGATATTTGGTGACACATACTCTAAAAAATCAATCTTTTCAAAGTCTAATCAAAATATTTATTAATTTAAAGTGATGAACATCATTTGGATACATCTCATGAGTAGTTTTTTTAAATTTAAAAAAAATCGGTTCTAGCATCTCATCTATAATTTTAACGTTAAAATTATGAGCATGATACAGGTCGCGACATTCAAGTTGCAATTTTTTCCCGACCAAGTTGCAATTCCTCTCAATCTTGTGAATTTTTTTGAAAGGGTGTTGAATATGTTCATTTAACATTTTGTATTATCAAAAAGTTTTTATGTACGTTTTTATCCTTTTCACGCCGACCAAATTGCATGCGACCGTTTATTATTTTTTAAAAAATTGAATGCTTTTGCCGACCAAGTTGCAGGCTAGCCGACCAAGTTGCAATTTTTTTCATTCAATTTTTTTAAAATTTTATATAAATAAATATTAATTTAGAATCTTAAATACATAACAATATTTTTAAAAAAATAAAGCTTTTTATTCAAGATTTGTTGAGATATTCTTATTTGAAATTTTAGCAATCTGGCCGACCAAGTTGCAAAAGCTCGCCAACCAAGTTGCAATTATGGTTACATTTATGTAAAAAAAATATAACCACATCCATTGAATTCGCGACCAAGTTGCAACTTAATCCGACCAAGTTGCAATTCAGAAATAATATAAATTCGTATAAAAATTATTATAATTATGTAATAAATATGATTTTGTTTTCAAAAAACTTATAGATAATAAATCATGTAATTAAATTGTTTTTATTTTGAAGAATAATTGATTTAAAAAGTTTTTTCCCATTCATTTTTCAATATCACTTTTTAAGCGATCAACGGTGCAACTTAAATTATTGAACAAATATGGATTTTCAATATTTATAATTGAATGAACTAAATTCAATCGTATCGCATTGTTCGTTTGGAATTTTGCGGTTTCTATTCCAACATCGCCAATTATTTAAAAAATCATCGATTTTAATAGTGCAATCATTATTATCAGCATAATAATCTTTAAAAATATTTAATAATAATATTTCATTTTTATTTTTGATCTGAGAAGAGCGGAAATATTGTAGAACATTTTGGGAATGAAGGAGTAGTTGTAAAAAGAAATTACATAGCAATATCTCGCTTTATGATTTTTATCATCAATATTATAAATTCCTTTTAAATGCTTGAAAATCAACAGATAATTGGCTTTGGTGTACTTGATTTTGCAAAGCTCTTAATAAAGCTTTAGGCGTCGACATATTGATTTTTTCCTTCTATTTTGGATAATGTTTAATATACCAAAAAATTGAAATAAAATTCTTAACTTTTTGAATTCATCGCCGACCAAAATGCAATTTTTCTCTCAATTTCAAAAAAACGGTCTCGCCGACCAAGATGCAATTTTTTATCCCGACTACTTAAGTGATGGCGAATTCTTCCGGAAGATATTTTGGCCTTGAGTTTTGGGTCCGATTTTCAATACGAAGGTTGACCTGTCTTCTAGCATTCATTTTCAGAGTCATGTTTCAATACTAGGAGATCAAACTTGGGAACAGCGTATTTTAAGAAAAAGTGCCCAAAAATGGATGTTTTGAAGGGGTTTGAGGCCAAAAATAATGTCCGAATTTGCGTCGTTTTTGATACAAAAAGAGAATGTAAAAGAGTAGATTTTCATGAAAAATGGTGTACAGGAAGATATCAATCTTTTTGTAAGGGATAATTTAATAAATTAGTTTTAGAAAAACCTTGAAATTGTCTGGTTTAATTTCGTTTCCAAGGGGATCTGTAAACCAAATTTTGAAATCCCTTTTTGTGCCAACGTACTCATATTTTCTGTTATCATCTGGTGGCATTACGTTAGCATACCACACAAGACTATCTTCATATTTGTCACGTTGAATGAAATCGCTGTGGCATTCGGTTTCTCCATCTAGATATCCATTGCAAGTTGCTCTACAGTATTGGAAAACGATGTATTTAGGATTCTTTGAGTAGACAAAATCGATGGGAAATTGATTCTCATAAGTGCTTGTAATGTAATATGTCTTAATATCTTTCATTTGATTTCATGCAAAAATAAAGCCATCTACATATTCTTTCATTTAGTAGTATCCATCTGGAACTCCATTTCCAAAGTATTTAACGGAACCTCTTGCCCATGTGAAGTATGTATCAGTGCATATCCACATTTCTGGTGGAGGTGGATGAACATTATTATTTGAAACATCAAAGTTATAATATGTATCGTTTGCACCTCTATACAAAGGTTGACCTTTGAATTTGATTGTAACTGTGTTTCCACCAGTATCAACACCATCGAATACATAACCAGAATTAGTACGTTCAAGCTGAAAGTTGATACAAAAGCTGGTGGCATCGGAGATAGTATTCTTATAACGTGTTCCGTCAGGTGCATTCAAAGACATTGTCCAAGAATCTTCAAGTTCATGGGATGGTCTGAGAGAGCCATCTAATTCGTTACTTATTAATTGATATTGATAGAAACGTGGACCAATAGTTGAATCAAATTCTGTATCTGGATACTTAACATTGTTGATGGTGAGCTGTACATTCTGGTACATGATGTTATCAAAACATGTTATTTCATTAGTTCTTTTTGGGAACATGACTGTGATGTTGGTAGCATTTGAAAGAGCAATTGATTTAGAAACATCTAGACCTGCATCTGTTGCAAGACCTTGGAAACCTTCACGTACAAGTTGCTGAGATGGTATGAGAAGAGGTGTGTTGAGTTCACGAATGAGTCCATTGAGGCAGTCAGGTTTGATTCCAAAGCCGGCAAGATCTGATTTCATGGTTACAATGGTTCCACCACGACAGTTAAGAATTACTTCTTCAGTCTTGTATGCAATGACTTTAGTGGAATCACCAAGGACTGGAAGCGTTTGGAAACCATCATTTTGCAAATCATTTGAACCATCTTGAGGAGCATCTGCAAGCTTGTATTCAGTTACAATTGTTGCTGGAGAACCAATTTGAGAGAACTTGTTTGAGATTGTCATGTTGGTTGGAACGTCTTGCTCTATGGTAGAACAGTTAAGGAGTTCTTCAATTTCTTTAACAACAGATGGTTGGACTTGATGCCAAACTAATGCTTCTGTTGATGATTTAATTTCTTCTTCAATCTCTCCACAAATGGAGTTTGGATAGAGTTGCCAAGCTTGGAATGCAAGCTGATCTGTAAAGTAAATGGATGCTTCAAATGTGACTTTATGAGGTTTACCGTCTGCAAGTAATGTAAGTGGAACGTAAACACCACATACTGAAGGGCTCATGCGAGATGTATTCTCCCACAACGAATACCTGTGTTTGGCAGGCTCTTTGGCATCAATTGGTTTGATAGAATTGTATGCAAATGATTCACGAATGAGTTCATCTTGCTGATATTCTTTAAGCATAACGTTATCAATCCATAAGCGAGCATCTGAAAAGAGTTCTACAGCATGTTTGAAACCAATGAATATACGATTTAAGTTTGCTGTATCATCATCTAAATGCAATTCTTTATTAAGTTGGACTACAAGATCAAGCTTTGCTGTAACGAAATTCTTTTCCATTTGTGAGATGGTATGACCTTGATGTGTCCATTTGATTTTCGTTTTGGTTCCAATTGGCATGGGAGCATCTTTATCATCAACATCTTCTGTAAACCATCCAAATGTATGATCACCACCATTGTATGCAATGAGATTTCGAAGTTTTGATTGGAAGAATTTTAGGACATCACCTTCGTCATTACCGGTGTTCTTGAGTTGGGCGTTCTGATATGTCATTCTTTGAGCTTGCATTAAAAAAGATTCGTGTGAAGTTACATTTTTGAGATTTTAATACAAACCCAAAGAAAATGGCATTCGGAACCTGGTTTAAGAACTTGCTGGTGAAAGGAAAGAATTTCATAAAGAAAGCATCTCCATACATTCGTAAGGGAATTGAAATAGCACGAAAAGTTGGACCTATGTTTGGTGATACAGTTGGCGGCATCGTTAATAGTATTGCTAATGGAGCTGATTACTTACTGAATAAAGTTGCTCCAATTCCACCTAAAACAAACCCAATCAAACCAAAACCTTTACCAATAGATTTCACAAATTTCGATTCAATAATTAAAGACGATTCAAACAATAAGGTGGAAATGATTCAAAGACCAATTCTTGGTGGAAATAAAGGTAGACTAACTCCAATCTTGAAGTGATTTAAATGAGTCCATTGATGATTTAATGTGATTGTTTATTTTTATGTGACATCAAATGGAAGTAAAAGTGATTGGACCCATTAAAGAATATTTGAAAACATTTAATACTCCAGATGAATTCAATCTGTGGTATGCTAAAAATAAAGACGAGATTGATAAGATTACGACTCATAAACTTAATAAGATGTATTACATTGAGGGATATCGTATTACAAAAATCAAAGGTGTACTTTGTTTAAAGAAATCTGTCAAGAAACAGGTAGATGATTCACAAAATGATCCACAAATTGATCGTGAAAATGAGTCTGCAATCTTGGATATACAGAATGAAATAGAGCAACTCAAAAGTGATATTCTTGCAATCAAGACAGCCATCAACGACATTGTTAAAGCAATTAATGGTGAATGATATTCTTAAAACCTTTTTGCAAATATTTTTGAATCCATTTTCATTAGGATTTTAGGTCCGCCCTATTTTGGGCACACCCATTTTTGAGACTTTTGCAAGCCTATGTTTGCATCCATTTTAATTAACTGTAAATGTATAATCAAAGCTTTACGACTTCGTTTGGGAATCAAGACTCATTCAGCTACGTTCATGATATGGTCAGAGATTGCTTGAGAAGAAATAAAGGGCAAGTCACGAATGCATTGATCAGAAAGATTCACAAAGACATCAATATTTACTATAATTCTGTGAATATATTCGTTGGCAAACAAGGTTCCGGAAAGACGTTATCAGCAATTGAAGAAATCATTAAAATAGCTTCAATTCCAAATGCAGCACATCTTCTCATATATGTATCCAAAACAGGTGAACAGAAAGATGTTACATTTGAGTCATTAAGGGAACTCATTGAAATACCAATAGCATATGTTTCTCAAGAGAATGCTGAAGAATATGTTAATGCATTATTGAATTATAAGCAACTATATTACACAATAAGGAAGGAACATTTAGAGAATCAAATCATTGATGAGCAACGAATCGAGATATTCAAAGCATTGAAAGTTAATGATTTTCGTGCACCAATGTTGCATACCTTGATACTATTTGATGATATTGCTAATAACAAATTACTTGCAAATGAGAAATCATATTTCAACAATCTGATGACTACATGTCGACATAATCATATATCATTCTTCTTGAATGTCCAGTTCTGGAAATCGCTATCAACAACCATTAAATCAAATGTCTCTACTGTATTCGTATTTGGGACATATTCAAAAGAGCAGTTGAGATACATTACTCATCAGATTACTATGAGCATATCATTTGATGAATTGTATGAACGATACAAAAATATGAATAAACATCATAAGATTGTAATCGATTGCAATAATGGAAATGTAATATAGAATACATCATGAATATATTTTTATGCAAAACGATTTCGTATGGCTTCTTGTTTCTGGGCCCATTCATTTCTCAATCTAGTGTCGAAGTTATCAGCTCTTCTCAATGATGTAGCAATCTTGTTTTTGACTTCGTTGATGTAATGTTCTCTCTGTTCTGAAAGCATATTGTGAACATATGCTTTGATACGTTCTTTAACAGCTGCTTTATTGAATAACCATTGTTCGAATTGTTTAGAACATAAGCTTCCATCAGTCCAGTCAACGACATATTCAGAATTTGATCTACGCTTCATTGAAGCGAAATCTTGACGTAATGCTGGCAATTGATTAGCAATAGAATTAAGGAATGGAATCTTAACGTTTGTATCATAGAATTTAGAAGCCATTGATGCTTCATATGCTTTCTTTCCGGAGAGATCGATTGCAATTTTACGTGCCAATTTAGCTTTCTCTTCATTATTATTTGCAATGAGACGGAATGCTGCTCTACAAGCTGGAGCTACAATTAATTGAGCGAATGCCCTATATGGAGAGAATTTAGTAGGTGCATGAGTTGTATGTTTCTTATATTTACGTCTGAATTCTTCAGTAGTTGGATCTTCTCCACCCCATGCAGTGATCTCAGACATATCATCGTTATATTCAGGTGCATAATATTCATCATTTAAGAATTTACGATAAGATTGTTCTTTACGTCTTTGTGGTGTTGGATGTGTTTGATAATATGCACCTTTGAATGGAAAATCTGATGCTTTGGTTGTGTATCCATTAACTGCTACAATCTTGCCATCACGTCTGACAACGAATTCATCAATTCCATCTTCATCAAGGTCTTCAGAACCACCTGTATATCTATTATTTCCACCAGTTGGTTTGGCATTCCATATATCGAATTGACCTGGCATGAAGTTTGCTGATCTGACTATATCACGTGCTTGTCTACTGCTAACGAGATTCTTTAATGTATGTTGCTTGATGTCTTCAGCATCTTCTGGATTATAATTGAAACCAATTGGAATTCTAGCTGTATGTCTACGTTCGTGAACCTCTGCAGGTAATTCTTCTACTGGGAAATGTTGATTATATTCGAGTTGTCTCGCTCTTCTTGGTTGACGAATTTGAATGACTTCTCCAACTTCAGGTATTGCTTGCTCTTCTGGTGCTTGCTCTTCTGGTGCTGGAAGTGCTGGTTGTTGATCTGACATTTGCCTTGACGCAAAAATATTATCAAGCATCTTTTGATATGATTAATTTAACAGAATGGCCAGCATGGGCAGCCACGACAGCGAGGACAGTTATCTTCTGTTATTTTCAAAGATCCAGTATTTCTAATTGAATCATTTAGCATGAATCTAACAAGAACTATATCTCTTGGTCTCAATGATCTCACTACTTCATAGGACCATCCGTTACCCATTTTTATTAATGTTGATTTACGTTTTCGGTTATGGTAATCTATAAGAAGATAAGACTTATCTTGGGCATGGCATGCTTCAACTCCATAGAATAAAATTGAATTCACATAGTTTGGTTTAGCAATTTGCTCTACGAATTCACGCGTGAAACCTACATCATTTATATTTATATTTTGAGTATCAATGTCAAAATAATGACACACATGTTGAATGTAATTACTAATTGTTGTATCTCGAGGTGTTTCTGGAACAGTATTTGGAATCAAATTGTTATCAAATTGATTATTTTTTCGTTTGTCTCGATGATTACGACTATTTTCACGATCTTCGTTTTCTAATTCTCGAAGTCTAATGTCTGCCTCAATTGACCTCATGGCTATAGCTGTATTATTATCATCAGTATGAGTAATGACATTCAATGCATTTTGATTAGGCTCTGATACTGAACCATGTGAACCATTTAAATCCATTGTTCGTTTATTATTTAAATTAATGTGGCTCAAATCAAAGAGTCGACTTATGAAGCCACCCCGTTGTTGTTGTATTCGATTTGGAGTTGGTGATCGTGATGGACTTGATGACGATGCAGCTCGTGGTTGATAAGGATTTCTATGGACAGCTTCTTGTCTATATGGTTGACGTTGGTGATGTTGCTGATGTTGCTGATGTGGTTGCTGATGTGGTTGCTCATATTGCTGATATTGTTGCTGATATTGCTGCTGATATTGTTGTTGATATGGTTGTTGATATGGTTGCTTGATATGGTTGTTGATATTGCTGTTGATATGGTTGTTGATATTGCTGTTGATATTGCTGTTGATATTGTTGTTGATATGGTTGTTGATATTGCTGTTGATATTGTTGTTGATATGGTTGTTGATATGGTTGTTGATATTGTTGTTGATATGGTTGTTGATATTGTTGCTGTCTTGGTTGCAGTTGATATTGCTGTCTTGGTTGCAGTTGATATTGTTGTTGTCGTGGTTGTTGTTGCTGTTGTTGCTGTCGTGGTGGTGGTGGTGGTGGTGGTGGTTGCTGCCTTTGATATTGTCGCTGATTTGGTGGTTGTTGTTGCCTTTGATATTGATGATATGCTAGATTAGGATTAGCATGTTGAGCATTAGGAAGAACTGGACTTTGAGCTCGAGAATTACTAGATGAATCAAATATGTCAACCATTTTATACTTTGATTGGCACCAAAAATTGTTTAACTTTGAGATAAATGACTGCAATATTAACCAAACAAAATGCATTAGATGGAGCCTTGGTAGGAGGTTCTGGCAAAGGTGGTGATGGAATATTTGATTCAATTCATGTTAAAGGTGATGCCACAATAGATGGTAGTTGTAAAATCTTCTTTGGTGAAGAATATGGTGAACCTCAAAGTGTCAAAGAATGTTTCGAAACATTTGGGAAAGCATTAACGGATATAACTAGCGACATTCAATCACATCGAACCGTTATCGATACACATGGAACCAAACTTGCTGACCATGAAGATAGAATATCAACTTTAGAGAATGCTCCTCCATCTGCAATCGAGAAGGTAATGACTTATGAAGAAGGTTGTGATGAATTCATAATTGATGCAAATAATATCCATAAATTAAGTGATTTGGATCTAAGAGATTCTCAGGGAGAAGTCCGTTCGGATCCTCAGGGCCATTCAACATACAACATTCTTGAGATTGATTACTCTGGATCTGTAAGTGGACAAGTCTTTGAGATCATCTTTCCAAAGAATCTTGAAATTGATAATGCTTATATTTCATTTGAGAATGAATCATTCACGAATCCTATTATTGAATACATTGATGAGAAATATCAATTGAAGTACATCAGCAATGAATCAAAACCTCGAATATACATGTCGAAATCTGCAATCTATGACCCATTTGAACTATATACTGATGGATTCATGAAGATCAAATTCGTTGGGAAAATGCATCAAATCTCAGTTATTAAAGATTGTGCTGAAGGTACATTAATGAATCTCAAGTGTAATCTCATTGATGCTGACAATTGCTTCAAACTCTATAGGTCTCCTTTACCAGATTTCTATACAATCAAGTCAATCGGGGATTACAATTTGGATACTGCAAATGGTTTATATTATGCTGACTGGGGATATAATCCTGATTCCGATTCATTCAATTCACTCATTGAAGGACAGACATTCGAGCTTCATGATAACGTATTTGGGACTCATTACAAGCTTACTAAATCTGGAGGTAAATGGATTGGTACCAATTATTGTGTTAACATTCCACTGAAGATGCGTAAAGAGAATTCATATGGATCCTTGAATAGAGACATTCCATACATTTCAATCAAGAAGAATGCTGCAAACATATTTGCTTTGAAAGGTCTAATCAATTATGAATCTGGGAACGGTCATTCAGACCTAAGGAACGAAGTTCCGAATCCATTAAAGATGATGCTTGACAAAGGTATGATAACATATAGTTCCAATACTAGAATGGGTGATCCAGATGAAACCAATGATGTCTGGCGTGTATGGTTTGGATGCAATGAAGATAAGAGTGGAGACTATTCTGCTACATTAACCCTTGATGGACATACTTATGAATTCGTCATTGGATTCAAATATTCATGGAAGCATGAGCATACATATGAGATCAAAACCGACAACTATTTTGAATATATCCCTTACCGTTATGAATCATTTATTGAAACAGATTCTGATAATTTGAGAGTTTACATGAAGGCTGATCCAGAATTCAACATCCCAATTGATGAAAATATTGAATACCCAGGTGGCAATACATTCGAGTTTCTAGCTTCAACGGGTTACTATTCTGTATCACCTAGACCGGAATCTTGCACAACATTGATGACAAACTTCAATATCCAAACATCTGGAATAGTCATTGGAGAGAATATTGAATCACATATCTTTGAATTGAATTCGTTAGGGAATGTTGTTGATATAGCTGTTAACGACATATCATCTTTGGAGAAATATTGTAATCGTTTGCAGAAAGAATTTGATGACATGCAACCTAAATTCAGCTGGTTTGATTACATTGCCGGTAAGTTCGTTAACATTGGATCATCTGTATTTACATTTGGGAAAGTTGGTGCTGGAGATCTATTGCAAATCTCTATTGATGGAATTAAAGGTCTTTCTAAACTATCATTTGCCAAAGATGCTGATAAAGATGATGGAATAGAATTAGAAGATATTGATGAAGTCGTTAGAGACAAATCTGTGAATCAATCAAGAGAAATCATTAAAGAATTGACATATGTCGATACCATTATTGAGATCCCAAATGAGAAATATTGTCACAGATATTATACTGATACATTGAAAGGTACATTAGAAGTTGAAACCAAAGTGGACAATGAGGGTGAAGTAATCAAGTTAAACACATATTCCATCAATGAAGATAAGAGTTTCACATTGCAAAGCAAGTACGACACCTCAGGTGATGCGAAGCAAGTATCAAATGAGTCATCAAATGGGTCACTTTATGAAATTACTTTCGAAGATCCATATTTAATGATTATCACCATGGGAAGTCATGAACCATTATCAGTTAGAATCAAGTATACAACCAAAGTTGAGAATTCTGAATTAGGTTTAGGTGAAACGTTAACGAATAAGCAATTGATGTCTGCAGCTGCTATCAAGAAACTCATTGAAAACCATAAAACAAATTGGTTGAATGAGATCCCAAAAATGCCAGAGAATTTGGTTAATGAATCTGCTTTGAGTACTGCTTTAGAATCATATGTAAAGAAAGAAGACGTATTATCAACCGAAAATATAACTCAAGAATTGTCAATCACTACCCACTTCGTAAATGGAACAACAAATGATGAGGATAAAAGAACGAATATTACAAATTTGGATGGAGATTTATGCAAAATATTAAAGAAATCATCATTAATAGTGAAAGGCTCTTGTAATAATGAAGATATTTCAGGAGAATATTTGTATGATAGTGAAGACTCGGAATATTATCATTACAAGAAAGGTGAAAATACTTTTTCTATATATTATTTCTATTATGGTGGAACATTCAGATATAATGATAACTATGCTGTCGATCTAGAATCAGTATGTTATTCATACAAGCTTGAAGTTTATGATGAATATTGTATTCCAAATATGAATTTCGTAAAAACTAATTTTGCTTTGAAAATCAGATATCCCTGAACCAGTTGACTTGACACCATATTACACTAGTGCCCAGGCTGATGAGAAGTTCGTTGATGAAGATGAATTGGCTTATGAATTAGATAAGTATGAGACCAAGGATGTGGCTGATGGAAAGTATGCATTGAAAGCAGATATCCCTGAGATCCCAACAGATTTGGTTAATGAATCTGCACTGAGTACTGCGTTGGAACCATATGCGAAGACCCAAGACTTACCAGATATGACCAAGTATGCACTCTCAACAGATATACCAAAAGAGTATTTCACTGATATCAGTGGAGAGGTTTATATCAAAGACCCAAACAAAATCCTGACATTGGGTGGAGCAAATCAGACAAGTAGTGATGCACCTCTCATGGTCATGAAACCAAATCATTCTCGAAATAGAAGAATATTTAGCATTGGCAATCAACTGGATAGTTCGAAGGAGAGATGGTTAGATTTTGATATTGATGCAAACAGTGATACAGCGACCATCAAATACAATGAAATAACTGTATTGGAGATTACTCGATCAAAAGTTTGTGTTATGAATGCATGTGATATAGACGGTAATGCCTATGCTAAAACCAACGACTTACCAGATATGACCAAGTATGCACTCACTGAAGATATCCCAGCACCAGTTGACTTGACACCATATTATACTAGTACCCAGGCTGATGAGAAGTATGCATTGAAGTCGAATGCTGTTACAGATGAGCAGCTAATAAAAAGATGTGCCATTGATTGCAGTTCAATTACGGAGGGGTCCTCGGATATATCAATTCGTTATCTAAAACTTGTAGATAAGGTGATTCAACTGGAATTCATAGTAAGTGAATATGCACTATGTTGTGAAATAAGGGTGTTATTCCGTGATACAGATGGAAATCCCCATAACATAGTAATAGTATTACATCAGAGGACTGTGTATTTTGACAATTTCAAATTCCCACTATATTATGAAGACACTGATGATATAATATCAAGTCCACTTACATATAACTTCCCAATAGGTGGATATCCCTGGACAACTACTCAGGAATTATTAGATGCTAGACAACTATATTCAAGACAAATCATGTCCCGAAAGTATTTAGCGAAATTTAAGAGTGTAATGTATGGTACATCCAACACAACCATCACTCATTACTGTCCAATCGAAGCAGGTCAAAACATATCTGATTTCGTTGCAGGAAAGCCTGTATTCATGAGTGGACATGTATATAAATATGTTAACGGATCCTTCATTAGTTCCACAGCTAACGATTCAACTGATTGCATTTGTAGTGTAGTAATCAATGGATCCTATAAAGAGTTCGTTGGAGTGATTACAGAAGTGGATGCTGAAAATGGATGTATCAAATTTGCTTCTCATGGAGACATGTTATTCACAGTTGATGATGCAAATCTCTATCAAATTGGTGACGTAATTCTCTATAACGGAAAGATCTTGGATGAAGACTTTGGTTTATCGTGTAAAATACAAAGATCAATAGTTGGTGTGGTCACAGCAAAAATAAATGAAACCACTCTTGCAATATTTAGATCTTAGATTTTAATAGATCTTTTTGCAATTCTTTCACGAATCATTTCAGGGCATCCAACAAAGAATCCATCAGCAAATGCTTTACATGGATAGTATTCAATTTCTTTACCATCTTTGTTGACAAAAGAAGCTGGTTTCAGGTCAATGGATAGTATTGAACGATTGCTATTTGGTCCGTAATCTTTTATTATTTTTGATTCTCCAACCTTGATGAAAACATTTTTAGCTTTGAATATTTTTCTTATATCATTTCTATCAAATATGCAATGCTTATTAAAACTCACATACATTGGACTGATGACATATATGTTTTCATTGAATTGATCATTTTTGACAAAATTGCTATCATATGATATCCATAATGATTCATTGAGATCAATGAGAGGTTCATTTTCTTCTGCCAGAATAATATCTTCAATATCTGCTATATTAAGAAATTTTTCAACGAATGATGTTGGTGTAAGATACAAATATGGCTTGTAATCGTCAGCTTTGGTGTTGCGTAGCATGGTGTTTTGCATTTTATCTTTTGTCTGCAGTAAAAAATTATGTTTAATAAATATATTTGCATCGATTCTTAAATTTAAAAATGCAAAAACCGTTCCCAGGTGGAGATGTAGTGCATTCAAAATCAGTAACGGACCGGTCCTTGGAAGAAACATATATGTATCTCCACCTGGGAATAGAAGAAGAAGAAAGAATTCCGTATATGACCTTTCTTTCACCCTAGCACGACCGGAACGCATTAGCGAACATCGTCTAGATGTGGAACCATTATAACTCTTCTTTCAACCTAGCACGACCGGAACGCATTAGCGAACATCATCTAGATGTGGAATTATAATGGCTCTTCTTTCAACCTAGCACGACCGGAACGCATTAGCGAACATCATCTAGGGACGAGATCATATACGGAACCTCTCAGAAGAATATGAAGAATTTTACAAATAAAAACGGTCCATAGCAGAATCGAACCAGGTACTCCGGATTACCATGGAAACGACTTACCACTGAGCCGTGTCTGGCCAGACATAAATTTGGATCCATATAGAGATTTATTTATAAGAGGGTGTCACTTTTTGGCTTGGAAACGCTATCCGCTTTGCGGAGTACGAAGTAACTCAGTGTAGGAAGCAGATAGAGCGGTTTTGACGATAGATTTGGGATATCGTTTTCGACGGTTATAAGGTCAATTTAATTCACCTTAACCGCCAAGGTCAAATTATTTCACCTTTCCCATATATGGAAAAATATAAGATTTTGCTTCCAATTTTCTGAAGACCATATCTCAATGAATACTCAACCGATTTTGACGAATCACATATCAAAAGAAAGCGTAGATAAAGTAGAATCTAAATATCATTTTAGAAGTAAATTTGATGAACCAGAAGTATATGTATTTGAGCATTTATATTTACATTTTTGATTAACAATGTAATTTAGCATACCATTCGCAAAGCGAAGTGACCTAACAGGTCATTTTCAATGATATTCCATACTTGATGAATTGACTGTAAATGTTATTATAAGCATATTTTAGGTCTTCGGTTTTACCTTCTTTGGTTACCAATATTTTTGAAACATAGATGATCTTATCTGATTTTCCACGGCATCCGCTGCATCCAATATCTTCATTCAAGACTAATTCAACTTTCTCACATCCAGTTAATAATTTGATCATTTCCATCAACAACTTGCTTTCACAGACAACATATGAATTCACTTTTAATGGATTGTTCTCATACATTTCAACTAGCATTTCAAGAAATCTGTTTTTCTTGTCAAGCTCATCTAATTCATTTCCCAAATCTGCGATACCCCTGTCTTGTGCTAAATGGAAAGGATTGTTTGTTGGTTGTGGAGATACTGATTGATATTCCGGATTCGTCATCTGAGTATTTGTAATTGGACCATTCCCTTGAGCAACTTCCGGTTGGGGAGCTTGAATAAAATTTACATTTGGATTCAGAGGTTGAACATTTGGATAAAGGGGAATGGAATTTGCTCTTGGATGACCTGGTTTGATATTAATGTTTACATTAGTCTGTTGCTCTTGCTTTATCGTATTATCTGTCTCACTGGATAGTATACGTGCTTGTCTAAGTGTTCCTGTCATTTTCATTAATACAAAAATAGATTTAGCATCTAATTTTTTTAAATTGTCTTTCAATCAAATCATTTTTGAGATACATCTTGCCATTCAATTCAACAGCAACGATTCCATCTCTGTTATAATATTCTCCAACAATTCCCTTGAATGATTTGACACCTTTTCGCTTAATGATATTTGGACTTTCAATCATAATTTCGTAATCATTCTCGAAACCAACCAATGGAACGAACCTCTCATTCATATTCATTTGTGTCTTCGTTAAAAAGTTATTAGAGATAGTCCTTTGGACATATTATCTTTCAGATATACCTATTAGCAGCAGCTCTATTGAGTAGTTTGCGGACTTTCATGCAATGATCATATTTCTTTTGGATTCGTTCACGTTGTTTCATTTTCTTGGGATTGTCAGATTCTGGTTCACCTAATATTTTTCGATAATATTGCAATCTCGATGCAATCATTTTTAATGTCTGCGTTGCAAATGATTTACGTTCATGTCTTTTCTTTAATGGTGGTAATGCTAATGTTTCATTTTCATTTGTATTTGATTCCATTCTTTGGCTCTCATTAAAATATCAACAGCAAACATATAAACATCTCTTTAACAAAAACCAAATGAATCAAACTTACGAACTCAACAATAACGTGGATCACATCATTCAATACATCAAGAATTCAATACTTTGGGGTCCAAGCAGTGTAGACCATTCAGATAATTTTGATAGATTGCATGATCATAATTATGCTGGCTGGTTTGATGATAATTTTGATGACGATGATGATGATCCATTTACAGATTATTATAAGCAACCAAGAACATTGGAATTAATAAATAATCTTCTCAACAGCCATTCAACATTTTCAAGATTTATTCGTGACAGAATCATTAAATGGTATCAACGTAAACATCTTTATGACAAGCCTAGATTTAATTTAGATGAGAATGTATTGAGCAATTTCATTAAAGTAAATGTCACAACAATTAACAAAGAAGTCATTGAATATATGGAATATACAAAGAAACAGATCATTGAATATCAAGAACGCAAGAAACGTCAAGCTATTGAGAAACAAGAACGTAGAAAACGTGAAAGGATTGAAAGGCGTGAACAAGGATTGCAAGCAGCTCATGAGGAATTAAATAGGCTCCTTAATCTCAAAATACAAAAGGGTAAGACTAAATTCTATGCAAATAATGTATTCAGAGATTGGAATATTCATCCAGAAGATATGACTAAATTATGGAGAGAATATAATGAAAGATGGATACCACCAACCCAAAGAGGCAAACCACAACCTCAAAGACCTAGACCAACGATAGCTTACGATGACACATTTGAAGACAAGCTTATCAAATACCTTAAAACACATTCAGATGAGAGACATCCAATGTCATTTGCTGACTTTCAAAAGCTAACTAAAGGTTGGCCTGATTCGTTTACATCAATTGAAGATTGGTATCAAACCTACATTGAAAAGCATCCATCCAACATTGCTCCAGAGAAGATTCAAGTGAATTCTATTGGTTTCAAATCACCAAAGAAAGTTAAAGCATTGAAATCTAAATATCCAAATATTAAGTCTCCTGATTCATCTACAACATCATACTTTCCATTAAAGCAGAATAAGAAGCTATATCAACTTCACAAGGTTTGCCCAAAAAAGACTTACATCATTGACATAATGTTTTGTGATAAGTATGCATATCTCATTGCAATCAATGTCAACACTAGATTCTTATATGCAGCCCCAATGAATAAACCTGTATTCACCACAACTAATCACGACAATCAAGAACAGCATTACATGAGATATTCTAAAAATGCAGACACATACATCAATGCTTTGGACTCATTAATCAAATCAGGAATGGATGTTCGATACCTTCAAGGTGATGGAGAGAAAGCTTTCGATGCACATGAAACATGGGCTTATTATGATTCTCATAACATTGAATTCAAACCAGTCCCAAGAATGAAAATGGGTGTATATCCAGACTTCATGAAAAAGGAACAAAAGCAATCGAAAACAGATCCAATGCATGGTTCTTTAGGGATTCTTGATAGAGTGATTCGCACACTTCGAGACATGGCATACCACATTGAAGTTGGAATCATTACACCAAATATCATGAAAGAGCTTGTCAATCAATATAACAATGTACCTCATGCAACGTTATCCAAATATGTTGGCTTTGATGTTACACCACAAATGGTCCAAGATGATGAAGAAATAGAGAACTATATCATTAGACAAATCATGAAAGAGAATGAAAAGGTTACAAGTAGAGCTGGATTTAAACTAGAGAATGGCACACCAGTGAAGCTTTATAATGAAAAGGATTCAATGGCTAAAAGAAGATCAATCATTCAACCAGGAAAGTATCACATTGTTGACTACCATGGAGGATATTATGAAGTCGAAGATGAGAACAAAAATAGACAATTCATTCCAAGATTTAAGCTTGCAATTGACATTTAATGTAATACTTTCTTGTAATATTCTGGATTATACATTCTGATGATCTTATACAATACATTGATATTTGAATGTTTTGCATCTTTCTTGACTGTTTCGAAATTCATTGAAGCTTTGCATGTCAAATTACATTTGAACTCAACATTATAAAATGCTTTATCTCTATTATCTGGAGATAGACACTTAATTGCTCCAAACAATGGTAACAAAGTAAGTCTATCATCTATTTTTGAAGCATAATTGTGAACTTCCATACCAAATAATCCATCAACCAACTTCATCTCTTCATCTACAGGAAGGTATGTTAACGGTTCATCATCATCATCATATTCTTTACTATTTTTACCTGAAAGATCCAACTCAACACCTAAAGATTTGATTACATCTGTTGCCGTTCTCTTGATAACTGAATCCCAATTACCTTGATAGAATTCATATCTTCCATTCTCATTTTCAGAATCAGGAAGCATTAGGCCATGATATGAATTGCAATCAACAGAAGCAAAGTAATCTATATCAAACTCATCACATTCGAAACATTTGACATATGCATTCTTATATAAACCTGGAATATTATGATTTGCATAAATATGAAGACTACCACTTCCAGTCTCAATAATGATATCATCTTCAGAGAGTTTACTAATTATTGATTGCTTGATTTCAAATCTTTTCTTTTGAGGTAACTTCTTATTAATATCAATGTCAATCACTGCAAAACCAGGAGTTTCATTTACACTCAAAACCATTCCAGTCTGATTTCTACATTTAAGATCACCAATATGTTTACCATCATAGGATCCATGTTTGGACTTATTGAATGTAATCTTGAAGTTCTCATCAAATCTAGTTCTCAATGGTAGATCCCAATGACCTTCATCAAAATCATTTATATAAGTTGGGATATCATTTGAATCTCCATTTGCAGAGACCTCACTTTCATTTTCAGAAATATTCTTTCCAAGTTCAAGTAATTCAGCATCTAAATCTTTATTGTTCATTATATTTTTGAATTCATTTTCACATTCTTTAGCATACTCTTCACATGATTTGATAATAACATCATTAGCAGTCAAACCTTTAATGAATGGAATGCAAGTTTGATCTTCCAATACTATCATTTTGTTATGAAATCCAGTCAACGCATTCTTCTGAATAGTCACCTTAGACATTTGATTACGATTCATTTGGAGATTAATATTCTTACCTGGAAAGACACAATTATTAACAATGATTGCATAATAATCAGTTGGATTAATGCTATTCTTTTTCAATGATACACCTTTGACTTTCAATGATTTAGTTTCCATGGAACCATTTTCTTTATTATTCCAAATTGTATAACATTTAGGACATAATGCAACTTGATTATCACCATATTTTTCAACAGCAGCACCCAATATTTTCTTCTCATCAGCAACGGTTCCAATAGCTGGATTTGGCATGAATTGATAAACATATTTATCATAGAATTCTTTATCTTTAACGATTGCATCGAAGACTTGCTCACCATGTCTATTCATATCTCCAGCAATTGCAAAGTAAACACTATCTGTATCACATGATGTGAAATGCATTCTTTCAACATCTAAACATTTGAAAAGGAAGTCATAAATGAAAACCAAATACCAATACTTTGCATTATCAAGAGTGAAGAATGACTCTTGAACACATGTCTTACATCGGAAATTCTTGGGCTTACGTTGAATCATATATGAATCATTTCCAATTGGATATCCATTTACATAAGTCTCACTTGCAATGTCAATGAAGGCTCTATCACGATCTACAATCTTGACTTTATCATAATGTTCTGTATTGAGACCATCATATCCATAAGATCCATTCATACTAATTTTATAGAACTTCTCATTTCCAGGTTTCTCTCCACTTAATATCTTCTGACGTTCTCCCATAAACTCATTAACGAATGCATTGAAACCTCTATGGCAATCATATATTGTAACATTCTGGATATCAACAACTTTCAAACCATGGTCAATCAGAAACCATAAATAATAGCAACCAAATGTCTTGAATTCACCTCTTGTATCAAGAGTCATCGTTAGCTTGGTATCAGATTTGTCAACTGAATGGATATTATTGTCTTTACCATATTTGTACATGTATGAACCGATTATATCTTCATCATTTTTGATCTCAAAATTGCGAAATACAGGTGGGAAATTAATGAAATCATTAATCAAATCTTTGGGACATTCTAACTTAACAGTTGCATGAAAGATGAATTTGGGATTCTTATCAAACCTATGTTTGGAATTGATTATACTCATACAAGTATGATATACATTTGGTTTCCGCTTACCATTCTCATCATAGCAATCATATGAATTTAACATTGAACCTGGCATGTACATGATACCTCCATGATATTTGTTGAATGAATGCCAATTACCAGAACATGCTGAAGGATACAATGAATTGAAATCAACTCCAACTACATGTGAAACAACATTATCAGTATATCTGACAACAACTTTATTAGCTTCTTCATCAAAATATAAACGTGTAATGCAAGTCTCACCTCTAAGATTGACTCGATGCATAACATTTGAAAGACCACCAGTTATACCAGCACGTAAACGATAATATTCAGCTTCATTGGTAATAGTCATTGGCAAATGATTCACTTTACAGAACTTCTTGAGCTGGATTCTTAAACGAGTAACCTTATCATCATCATCTGCACGAAGGCTATTACATACTTCACAAGCAAGTTTGCAATTGGATAATTCATGACCTATTTCATTATTGATTCGATCTAATGTTGGCTTATTAGTCCATGAGAAGTGTTCGCCACAAAGATGGCATTTACCTAATTCTTGATCTTCATATATCTTCATGAATGCATCGAAATCAGCTTCAGAAACACATTTAGAAAGGTCTCTTAAAGGTTTGGGCTGCTTACTTTTCTCTTGCTTCAAATTCCATTTCTCATCTTGACTGTAATATGAATTGACCTTATATGTCCACCATTCTTTGGTTGGCTTGAATGTATTCTTTGAATTCAAAACACCATAATCATAGTCAATATCAAAGTTCTTATAAGCCATTGCATACTTGATTTCAGATGCATTACGTGATAAAGAAAGATTAGAGAGCATGTCGACACCATATTTAGCATTCATTTCAATGAGATTATCAATGGGTTTGATCATCATTTCAACATCATTATCATTATATGCTAACAGATATTCCCATCTGTCAATGAATCTTTTGAAATCTTCAAGATATTCTTCATATTCTTTATTTGATAATGCATTCTTTTGATTGAGATAGCTATGGAAATCTTTATGTTTGAATGGCTCTGACATACTTAGGACATCATCAAAGTTCTCACTATTTACAGCTTCATATGGGAATGTACCTTTAACAGAATTCTCTGCACCACCAAAGTCAACACCAAATTGTTTAAGAGTACCTCCACTGATGAATGCTTGAGCATCAATGAAACGTAATCCAATTACACCTTTATCAGTAGATGTTTTGAGAATGAATTGCTTCAAAGATGATGTAGTACCAATTAAAGAACTGTTATCAACCTTCCATTGCATATCATGATGAGTATAATTGAAATATTCTTTAAAGAGATTGCTATCAAATTTTGCAGAATTAAATCCCAAAACTGGTATATCAAGGAGCCCTTTATCAAGCTTTTTAATGACTTCGACATCAGAGATTTTGAGCATATCTTTCATTAATTGGACTTTGTCATCAACTATTTCATAAGCTCTCTCGAACATAAATGTAAGCCATTCAGGAATGAAATCTTTGGATCTAGCATCGAAATGTCTCGTTAACAAACATTTTGAAGACTTGATGCAACAGCTCACTGACAATGGAATTAGACGACTATTGATTACAGTTGATTTACCAGATTTTTCATCGACAGATTGCTCCATGGTTTCAAAATCATATGTCATGTAATATCTCTGAGGTTGCCATTTAAGATCATGTGCTACACAATATTCGTAAACTGGATGATTCAAAATATGTGGACAATATGGCATACTAACTCTTTCAGGAATGTAATTCTTATGAAACTTTCCATCACAATGTGCTTTATGAATTTCCATACGTCTCTTACCATGACCATTATCATTACGGACAACATATGATTTACATTGAGGACAGACAAGAAGCTTTGTCAACCTTTCAGCATCAGAGATATACATAATATGGATGACATTCTCTTGACTGAAAAGTAAAGCACTGAATGTATTCTCAAATTTATCATCATGCCATTGCTCTTGGATATCAAAATAACTGGAATCTTTACCATTCTCATCTTCACTTTGCAAATAGCAATAGATGTTAACATTAATTTCATGCTTTTTAGCAGATTCTTTCATCTCATCTAACGTCATACCTTCGAATGATTTCAACAATTCTTGAGCAGCTTTGGTAGGTCTAGTATTATATTCAATTCCATGATCTTTACAGAAGAGTTTACGAGCGGCACTGGTACGATCTTTAAGATAGTACTTCTTAGTCTTTGATAACTTTGGATCCAAACATATTGCTAAGAATCTATACCAACATAATCCATCATCTTCATTGTCTGTGATTATAAATTGAGATTTCAAGAAAGCAGGTGGAAGATTCTTAATCTTACCAGAAACCTTAGGTAGTCTATGAGATATGAATGCTATATTTGAAACATAAATGAGTTTGACATTGGATGCTGTAGTTGAATGATTATGAATATTGGTTTCAATGTAATACTTAATTTTTTCTAAATCTGTTGAAAATTGAACTATAATTGGAATGGTATCAGCAAATTTGATTTTAGTAGGAATGATTTCACGTGCTTCGTAATTGTATACTTCTTCAAAATCTTGAAGATAATTCTTCTCAGGAACCTCAAAGACACCTCCCATTTCAAATGTTAACCTGAATGGTTTACGTTCACGTTTATATACAACATTATCAAGAAATTCGAAAATGTCATCAAGCTTATGAATCTTGTTTAGGTAATACACCATCATTGGATCTTTCTTTTGATTCTTCTCAACAACTTCATAGTCTTTTGGATACTTACGTCTAGCATTTTCTAAACATTCTAATGCTTTCTCTTCATCATATGGCTCGTTAACTTTAAGATTCTCTTCATCAATGCTCTTGAATTCATGACCATAATTCTCGAAATATTCTAACAATTCTTGGTTTTGGTTCTCAAACATTTTCTGTGCATATGGTTTAAGTTCAAGCATTTCTTTAGGTGCTAACGGTCTAAGTAGAACTGTTTGCTTACATAAATCATCAAGCATTCTCTTATAATTAGTTTTGGATACATGGATTTGAGTATTTTCTTTTTCAATTTTCTCGTTAAAACGTTTACGAAGAATATCCCTAACCTTATCATTAACCTTATCTTTAACATTGAAATGCTTACGTTTAATGTAATTGAGATATGCTGAATCATTGCTATCAATATATCTTTTTGGTGCTTTTGGATGCTTTGGAGCATGTGGGATTCCCAAATATTTGATTTCTGGTTGGAATGGAAGATTCATTAATTCATTAATAGCTTCGGCTTCAATAGCTTCAGCTTCTTTCTTAGCATTATAACCCTTTGCAAACCAATATACACTACCATAAGTAGCATCACCATCATAACCCATTTCATCAAGTTTGGGTATAATAAAGTCAAGGATTCTATCAATTACATTATCTTCAAATTCAGAATTATATGGAAATTCATCAATAATTGCTTCAAGTGTTTCTTCAGAAATGCCAAGCATTAATGCTAAATTCCATACATCATCAACTGGTTGCTCATCTATTTCTTGGCGGTTGTCGATCGTTGGTTGACTCATCTTTTCTTTGCCTCCGCATTAAAAAAATTATCCCTTACAAAAAGATTGATATCTTCCTGTACACCATTTTTCATGAAAATCTACTCTTTTACATTCTCTTTTTGTATCAAAAACGACGCAAATTCGGACATTATTTTTGGCCTCAAACCCCTTCAAAACATCCATTTTTGGGCACTTTTTCTTAAAATACGCTGTTCCCAAGTTTGATCTCCTAGTATTGAAACATGACTCTGAAAATGAATGCTAGAAGACAGGTCAACCTTCGTATTGAAAATCGGACCCAAAACTCAAGGCCAAAATATCTTCCGGAAGAATTCGCCATCACTTAAGTAGTTCCCGCCGACCAAGTTGCAATTTTTTTTTGTTGAATTGGTAGGAAAGTACATCTTCATTTATTTTTTTTAAAAAATAAAAACAATGAATAACGAGTTGGAATATAAAAAAAGGTTTTTTCATCATTTTTATCTAAATTTGATAAATTGTATACTGATATTCTGTGAATTTCGTTGAAATAAAAGCCACAACTATTTTTTCCTGATTTTTAAAAACGAAATCTAATAATCATAATAATTATAAAATATTTTAAAAAAATATTAATAATCTCATAAGATATTTGAACGGGAAATTGATTGCAATTAGGTCGGCGAAAAGGTGTCAAAAGTTACGTTAAAAAAATTGAATGTTTCAGAAAAAGTGAAACAAATTGAGAGGGACTTGCAACTTGGTCGGGAAAAAATTGCAACTTGAATGTCGCGACCTGTATTTCATTATTCAACAATTTGATGATTTATATATTTTATTATTGGAATTATTAAAAAAAAGAATATAAACAATATATATATAGATACATTACGAGTATATTAAAAATAATCAATCAAGACAATTGTAAATGAATTCATTCGAATTAGGCCTTATTTTTTTTACATCACAAATACTATAAACGTCTTTTTAACGTACTTTTTCGTAAAATAACGATTTTTTGATTTGTAGAATCAATGAAACTTTTTGAATACGAATAAATTTTTTTTTATTTTATGAAGAATCAAAAATAATATTATTTAATTTGAAAAACATTTTACTATTTTATCTTTTTATTTTTAAATTATTTAAAACATTTTTAATATAAAAAAATAATTGTAGATCAAGATAAAAATAAAAAACTAATATCGAGAAAATAACGTATTTACAATTGTAATTACAATTGTAATTTTTAAACGGACAAGTTGTATACAATTGTAAATACAAAAACCAAGGCTTAATTCAAATAAATAAATAAAATAAAAAACAAATATCTTTTAAATACAAAATCAAAAAATTAAATTAGAGTAACGTTTGCATCATTACTTTCGGTTTTCTTTGGAATAAAGTATGAGCCGAAAGGAATTGCAAGAATTGTAATACAAGTATATATAATCATTGTTATGTTTTCATTCAAATTTTCATTCATAACTGGAAACAGATAAACAACGCCAAAAGAACTAATCATGTTTCCAAATGTAATTAAAGTTTGACCATCCAAACGAACAGATCTGGGGAATATATCATGGCAAATAAACCAAGGAATTGGTCCGTATCCTTGGCCAAAGCTCAGCATGAGCAAAAAAACACTTGCCGCTTTAAACCACCCAAACGTATTTGCATTCAAACAAATTATATATAAAACCAAGCTAAGTATGATTCCGCACGTTGAGAAAACCCACATCTTTCGCCTCCCAATAATATCCATATTAAAAGCGGCAATTAAAACGCTAACTAATTGAGCAGATGTCGAAAAAGCTGATTGAAGATTTTCATCAAGATTAATTCCTGTATTGGCCATTATTTTTGTTAATTCACCTAAAATTGCATTCATGCCGCAAAACTGCTGGAATATCATCAACATAATACCAATAAATATGGCACGAACATATTTAATTTGAAAAATTGATTCTTTAGTCTCTTTGTCTTTGTTATTTTCTGGAACTATCCACAATAGAGCTGCATGAATAGCGTTGAAAACAGCTGCTACTACTGCCATTATTTTAAAGTTAACATAAGCGCCTAAGATTGGAAATAAAACCATTCCAAAGACGATTCCAAATTGATTGAGACATCCAAACATGCCAACTGCATCATCTGGTGCCATATCTGTCATTAATACTGGAGTCAAGCAAGCAAAACCTCCTGTAATAACTCCCTGAATAGATCTTAAAACAATTCCGATAGCAAATTGATTTGGCGTAAATAAGAAATAAAGTATCCAACAAACAAAATCTAATATGCTAAAAATGCATAATGCTTTTCTTCCTGATGTAAAATGAGCTAATATTCTGATTAAAAAACCTCCAATTGATCCAAAAAGCGAGGCGAAATGAGTAAAGTATGAGATTTTGTTTTCATCTTTATTAAAATCCCAATTCGGATAATCCTTTTTCAAACCTTCTATAGGTAAACTACCATAGCTAAGTGTGAATCCAAATTGTACTGATCCTAACATGTAAATAAGAGCATATATAAGTATTTTACTTCCACAAGACATATAAATTTTTATTGTTAAAATCTGTTAATTTAAATTGAATTGTAATTTAAAGAAATTGAGTTTATTGCAATAAAAGTGATAAATTTTTGTGAGACATCAATTAAGAAAAAGTTTCGATCATTTTAACAGTTAGTTTTAAAAAAATTTAAATCTTGTTAGAATTGTATTTTTTATTTGATTCTTTTATAAATTTTTTTATATTTGATTTCTATTAAGTTTTATTGTTAATTTTCTTTTAATTAAAACATCATATTTTAAAGATATTTATGTTACATTTTCTTGTATAAAAATTTTTTTAATGAAAAAGTTTTATACATTAGAATCTTATAAATATAAAGTATCTTGCTAAAAAGGGAAAAAAGTGCATTAATATTAATTTTTTTGAAATTTATATAAAAGAATTAATGTAGAGAAAAAAGTAAAATCTTTAAAAATTTATAGAAAAAGATTTTGGTAGATTTTTTTTCTTGAACTTTTTCCGAAAATAGCATTCAATTTTCCTATCGTACCTTATTACTTAATTTGCATGAACTTTTTCACTATACTCGGCATATGAAAAAGACAATTTGATACGATATTCAGTATTATGATAAAATTATTCCTCTATAAATAGTAGTAAAAAAGGAATCAAGCAAACAAAAATCGAAATACTATGCTATTTCATATAAAAATATAAAATTTTTTAAAGTTATCTAGGAAAACTAGTTGGTAATAATAGGCATATGATTTTTATTATAGAAAGGAAAGTCTATTTATTGTATATTGCGTAATCTTGTGATGATGTTATTAAAGTTAAATCCAAGCAATGGGTTTTTTCTTTTGAGTACTACTTTACATTACAATTGGAGTATATAATTGTAGATATCCCAAAAACATAAGTTAGAATTTTTTACGAATTCGAACATATGAAAGATTTTTAACTGATCTAAACAAAGATCCATATCTAATTGATATAGGCAAAATGTAATGCTTCATGTATCAATACCAAAAAATGAAGGAAATATGAATCATTAATCGGTTATATAGTAGGTTTTAATAATTATTTTAAGCAAAATCAAATGTCAAATTTAACTAAAGATATTACATTCACAAAAAACAAATACTGGATTGAGAAATTGATTTTGAATTAAAAAACATTTTACCTGCTTCTGCTTGCTTTTACTCAATTTTGCTCATCTTTTCTTATCCATACATTTCAACAATCTCATTAGCTGCATAGTATTTCATTCTTGGAATTAATTAATTAATCCTATGTATTATATTAAAAAAGTAATTACAATTAGGAATTACTGATAAATTTATTTCATCTTAAAGAGAACATTTGCAATAGATCGACCAACTTATTCTTAATATTAATGCTAATAAAAACTCTTCAAAATGGACCTAGAGGTAAATATTTGCAATACATTGATTCTTCGTCATTCTATTAGATTATCTCGACTCTCACTTATATTTACTATGAAGACATTTTCAAATTCAATTTTTTCTTGTCAAATTCGAATCTTCCCCAGAGGTAAGAACGCAAAGATCATAGAAAATTTTTTTCTCATTAATATTTGTTGAAATTTAAATAATTAACAGATAATATAAATTTATTATATAATATTGGGTGGCTAAAAAATAACTGCCACGTCTTTTTTAACATCAAAAAAAAAAAAAAAAAAAAAAAAAAAAAAAAAAAAGGAAATCGGATTTGCAAATGAGTTATTAACTCTTCAGAATTTTCATTTCCATATTTTTTCTGGCATCCAACGATTTCCCCCTTGGCTACTAATGATAAGAGAATTTTTACATTTGGATCCATAGCCAATGTTCCTATGAAAGTAGTTCCCTCTTTTGCATTTAAATTATCTTTTGTCACTCGAACAGATTCCTTTCCTTTTTGGCCAATTACTCGATACGGTAAGTTATTCGTAGTGATGAATGACTTACCGTATCGAGTAATTTTTCTTCTCCAAATTGATGAACTACTTCAACAATTTGTGTTAAAAACAAATCGGCTTGCTTTTCATCAATCAGCCCCTGTCCTTCATAATGAACTCGTCTATATACTCGGTCCTATGCAAAAATAATCCTTTTGACGTTATTTTTTTATAATCAGTCGGATGCAAAAATAATGTATATGTGTGCACGATCTGTGTTCTGTGTCGATTTAGTATCTAGCACGAATACGTGAAGCACTAACATACGGTTCAATAGGTTTATCTATATATTTAAACGAATTCGAATTTGGATCATAATACCTGGATTTATATGAGTATGCTTCTCTCAGTTCTTCTTCATTCTGCTTTCGTGGTACTGTTCTAGATACATTACAGAGTTTACCATTACGTTTAGTGGAAATATCTTCATTAAGTGTTCTTGTATCGAACTTACTAGCATTCGGATTACGACTAAACGGAGTATTAAGAGTCTTATAATCTTGTTTAGCTGTTAACTCTTAATACTGTTAAGTCGTTTGTGGTATATAACTCTTCTATACTTGGTTGTGTTTTATTCTTACTCTTACTCATTTTTATGTAAAGAAACATTACACAATACTTACATAAAAATAATACTTTATTTTTGGTCTTTACGTCTAGGTCTATTCTCGAATTTCATGACGACTTTTCTCTTAGTAAAGTGTCTATCTTCACATGGTATCTCTTCATTGAGTTCACGAGTATTAAACTTCCATGTATTAGGATTACGACGTAATAAAGTATTAACTGTTTTATAATCCTTCGATTCTATCAATCGAGAGAGTTAATTTTTCAACTTATTCATATCATTCATTGCGAATAGTTCTGTTAATTCTGTCATTTATGTAGAATAAAAATACATAGTAAACACATTGACAATTCACTTCTTCACTAATTTATATAATCGACCCATCTTGCCATTTGTCTTAATATATCTCATCTTAACTTCATATCCAACTGGTATTGTCTTAACATCGATTCCATAATGATTGTATAACGCTCTCTTATTCGAGAATTCTATATCTACAATAAGTTCATTTGCTTGGCAAACTCCGCTATGCGGATTAGTGATAGATTCATTAACAGGTTCATTAGTGATATATTCATTAACTGGTTTATTAGTGATATATTCATTAACTTGTTTATTAGTGATAGATTCGTTAACAGGTTCATTAATGATAGGTTCGTTAATTGATTCATTAGTGATAGATTCGTTAATTGGTTCATTAATGATAGGTTCGTTAATTGATTCATTGGTTCATCATCAACATATTCATCATCAATAGATTCATTAACCTGTACATCATCATTATCATCAGCATCAGATTTACCGAATCGTAAATAAACAAATTTATATAATTTTTCATCCTAATCTGCTTTACACATTCAATTACATGCTCTATCGCGTAAAATATTCAAATATCGTTCATATCTATTGTTTGGTATCTAGTAATTCCTCTTCTTCAAATGTTTCCCATATCAAACATATACATATATATTCGAATCTCTATTACGATTTTGACCTAAAAATTACTTAACACTAGAGATAGTATCAATATATGTTTGGACAAATATAGAAAAAATATTCTCTTAAATAGATTGTCCGTTCTGGATAGATGAAATAAATATAATAACATTAACATCTTCTTCAAACATACAATCTTTATTCATCTTAACCCCTTCTCATCACCTATATATAACGCAACCTTGTACCTATCTTTCAATAACTCCTTTAATATCTTGCGCTCTTTCTTATCTTCTATCTTAACTAATACCTTATCATATTTCATTCTCTTTATATCGATTAATTTAACTATCTCAGCTCGTTGTTCAGTTGTATCTGATATTTGCTTATTAACATAGATTTTCGATTGTATCTCTCATTAATACATGGATTAACGATAATGTAATTTCTAAAGCATGCGAAGTATTTAATATCATCAGCTGTTGCACTTATTAATGCTACTTTATCGAACTCTATAGTAATCTCAATTAAACTTATATGTTGTAACATCAAGTGAGCTTCATCTATTATAAGAAAGTAATAGAGACGTTGTTCTCTTTCATAGTATTCTTCAATTAAGTCACCTAAACATTTAGAAGCAGTGTTGTAAGTTGTAATAAATATATTAACTTCATTTTGTACAACTTTGTGAAACTCTTTAAACGCATTATCATTAACACGCAATTGTATTGACTTAACATCCATAACACTCTGTTTGGTATAGAAATCTTCAGCGATATTCACTGTTGGGACTATTACCATAAACTTCTCTGTTTTATATGAAGATTTCCATTTACGAATTGCAGTAGATTTACCAGAGCCGATTGGTGCTTCACAGATGAACTTCTTCATTCTAATCTGTTTAGTAATCTTACGTAAATCATACTTGTTATGATCCATACAATAATAATAATAATCAATATAATTAACATTGCTTTTGCATCAATAAAAAAAGTGCTTTTGCTGGATGCAGGTCTTTACAACAATTACTTATTCCTTCTTCAGTGAAATCAATTAAGAGCTATGCTTTTTCAGGATGCTCTTCTATAGTCAGCATGGAAATTCCTTCTTCAGTTGAAGAAATTGGCCACTCTCTTTTTGCTGGATGCTATTCATTGAAACAGGTGATAATTCCATCTTTTGTGGAATCAACTTATTACATGGATTTACCTCCACAAACAAAAGTAATAAAATCGTGATTTACTTTCTTTGGATATCTATCATTGAATTTTTTTTTAAAAAAAAAAAAAATAATAAAAAAAAAAATCAAAAAAAATTTTCTGGTGAGGACTCGAACCTCAATCTCATGCTTCAGAGGCAAGCGTGCTTTCCAATTACACCACAAGAAATTCTTGTAAGTATTTATTTATTTATTCTCATAAGAAATTCAAAACAATTAATTATAAATTTAACATTTTAGCTTCACTTCATTGATGAACACAAATAATAATAAAAAAAAAGAAATTAAATGAATTCAATTTTTTTTTTAACTAAGAAGATGAAAAAAAGATTTTTTTTTTTAAACTGCAGTGATTTCAATGACCTTGCTTGTCATATGTTTGAATGTGAATGGTTCAATACCGATCTTCATTAAGAAGTCACCTGAGTAAACTTGTTCGTTTCCTTTCAAGTCTGATTCAGTGTCTGGCATCAAGTTGATTTCTGTGACCTTGTATTTCTTGCTTGGATCGAGTCCTTGGAGTTGAAGTGGGAATGTCTTTGATTGGAATCTTGGTGTGATATCATAGCAGAACAAAACGCAGCGCGACTTGCATTTGGAGACATAGCTAACGGCCATGTGAGCACTTTCTGTTTCATATGGGCTGACAAGACGATATTGGTCACCATCGAGGATGACATCCTTGTTCTTCTTCCAGTTAGCAACAGCACCTTGGACGTATTTGAGGTCTGCTGGGGAGAGATCTTTGAGTCCCAAGTCGAAACCGAGTTTGCACATTGAAGCAACATCTGTCCTGAATTTGACTGATGAAACTTTGTTCCAGCTTGTAACGTGAGCACACATTGCCTTGGCTGGGAAGACTTGTGAGAAGCCCCATTGGATGTAGCAACGTTCGATTGGATCAGTGTCATCGGAGCACCAGAATTCAGTGAAGTATTCAAGTGCGCCGTAATCGCAACGTGCACCACCACCTGAGCAAAGCATGATTGGGACTGTAGCATACTTCTTACGAAGTCTTTCTAAAACGTTGTATAAGCCACGGACGTGGTCAATGTATAAGTTTCCTTGTCTGTCTTTCTGATACTTGGAGTAGATGTTTGTGATTGGACTGTTGCAATCCCATTTGAAGAAGGCAACTTCTGGATTTTCTGTTAAGATGCTGTCAACAACACCAAAGACGAAATCTTGAACTTCTGGGTTGGAAAGATCGAGAACAAGTTGATTCCTATAATAATATGTTTCTCTGTTTGGTAGGGTAATGGCCCAATCTGGATGGTTTGTGAAAAGATCTGATCTTGGGTTAACCATTTCTGGTTCAATCCAAATTCCGAATTTGATTCCAGCTTCTTTTGCAAATTCAACAAGTTTTGGAATTCCGTTTGGAAGTTTGGATTTCATGCATTGCCAATCTCCTAAGCCTGCATGATCATCGTTACGTGGGTGGTTGTTTCCGAACCATCCATCATCGAGAAGGAAGAGATCAACTCCTAATTCTTTGGCTTCTTTCATTAATTTGCCAAGAAGTTCTTCATTGAAGTCGAAGTAAGTGTTTTCCCAGTTGTTAAGGAGGGTAAGGCGGGATCCTTTTCCATCACATAATTGATAATTACGAGCCCAGTCATGGAATTGACGAGAAGCAGGTCCAACACCGTGATTTGAGTATGTGAATACAAATTCGGCTGTCTTGAATGGAACATTTGGATCTAATGTGTAAAGGCTATTTAAGTGATTGATACCAGGAAGAACTCTCAAGTTGCCAGCATTGTCAACCTCGAATGTTGCATTGAAGTTACCTGTCCAGTTGATTGCACCGACGAGGACATCACCTTCGTTTTCCTTAGGTGGCTGATTAATTCCGAGTTCGAAGTACGAATGAGCGAACATTGATGCACGGCTTCCTAATTTTGAGTCGACAATCTTCTTTCCGAATTGCAATTCTTGCGTTTGGATGCGTCCTTCACGTGCCCAGTCACTTGCAAATTCTGTTAAGTAGTAATGTGGAGAGCAGAAGTAAACAATGCATGTGAAGTAGCGCGAGAATTGAAGTGGCTTGGATTCTGTGTGTTTGATTTCGGACCAAACCTTGATAACGTTTTCTTTGGTATATGCCGTGTAATGGAGTGTTAATGTTACTGGATAAACATCATCTTTGAGATGAATGATGGTCTCAACACCACCTTCAACGTTCTTTTGTTCATGGGAGACGTATTTGAAAATTGTGCATGGATTTCCATCTTCATGAGTTACGGCAACACATGGTTCGAAGAAGTCTTCATATCCTGAGCCTGCTGCGACTTCCCATCCACGCTGGCAAACAGCCATATCTGATCCTGGCTTGATCCACCAGTCAATCTTCGGAAGATCTGCTTCGCATAGTAACTTTTGTCCAAGATAGCTTTGGTAAAGTCTCTTGTTCTCTGGAACTTGAAGAACAAGTTCGAGATCTTGGCATTGGATTCTGATGAATGTGCTCATCTTAAATAAAAGTGAAATAATACTCAATTCAGAATTTTTTTGAATACCTTTACCTCAGAAAAAGTTTCATTCATTTTTATTTAACTTAAAAAGGATCAGAAAAAAAGTTATAAAATTGAAATTTTGAAAGATAAAGTTATTGCTCACAATTAATATATGATGAATTCAAATTTCTGGACTTTTTAATCATTCATAATTTGAATTCATCATATATTATAATTTTTTCTTGCATCCATAATTTCTTTGATTTTATCAAACAAATAAAAAGGTTGTACATTTAGGGATCAGATTTATTAATTTATGCAGTATGATGGACAATGAATGAGTTGTAAAAAATCTATAACAAATGACAAATATATAATATACAATAATTAATTAATAGTTTTATATTGGTTTACTAGAAAGTAAAAAGATTTTCCTATCCTGTTGATATGATTTTTTTATTTATCGATTTTTATTCCGATAATCAATAACTTTTTCTTTTTACATAGATGAGGTGATTCCAACTTTTTGAAAGAAATTATTCACAAAAAAAAAATATTAATTCAACTTTTTCAATTAATAAGATTTTATTTAAATTTGTTAATATTCTTTTTAATTTAAAGTTTATTGCTTTTTTTATAGTGTTAACAAGATTTAATTCTTCTTTTTATTTTATATTTTCTTTATTTTATCCGTATTTTGTTTTTTTAATATGATGTTCGTCATTTATTTAAATAAAGAAACTAGTTTTTGAGTTTAATAGAAGGGCAATTAGTCTAGTGGTATGATTCACGCTTAGGGTGCGTGAGGTCCCGGGTCCAATTCCCGGATTGCCCCAATTTTTTTTTTTTTTTTTTTACATGACTGAAAACACTAAGCTTCATTTGAAAGCTACCTGCATTTTAAAAGTTCCCATTCATAACTTCCAAGATGATTTTCGTTTTATTGTAAATAACGAAGAATTTAAAACCAATAGACTTATAGCAGATTTATTATCCCCCAATATATGCCAGATACACGCCAACGATCCAGCATTCGATACATTTACCATAAAAACAAAAAGTAATGGCAATTTTTCACGTATTCTTGACCTTGTTAACTTTGATGAAAAAGATATCCCAAATAATGAACTTCCATTTATTTTTGAAGTTTTCCAAATTTTAGGGACAGACCAAATACATCTTTCCGAACCTCCCCATTCGATCGAACTCAATGTACAAAACGTTTTCAAGCTACTTCAGCAACACGAACCATTCAAAAATTTTTATTCAAAAAGTTTCTCAGAAGAAATTGAATTTATCGCCTCACATTTCCATGAACTTTCAGAGAATCATGACGAAGATTTTAAAAATCTAGAAATCGATACTCTAGCTGAAATACTGACCAGCAACAAGCTTCAACTCAAGTCAGAAGACCAGCTTCTGAAATTTGTGAACAAAATTTATTCAAAAAATTCAATGTATTCAAATTTATATGAAACCGTCCAATTTCAAAATGTTACAGTTGAAGCGATGCGCCAATTTATGGAGATTTACCAGCCGGACGACATCACAGCGCAGACGTGGATTGGCCTCTCGAAAAGACTCCTCAGCGAGGTCAAAAACGACGGAGGAAAGAGCAAAGGCAGATACACAAAAGAGGAGAGAAAGGAGGCTTCTTTTCCAGCACCGAACGATAATTCTATGACAGGAATCATCAGCTATTTGATGAAGGAGTCATCTGGGAAAATCGAGGAAGAAGTTGCGATCACTTCATCTTCGTGCAACAATAACGAGGAACGTTTTCAAGCGCGAAACGTCGTTTTGTACGACGATAAAAACAAAATTTTCATGTCTGCAAACTCAGCGAACAGCTGGATACAGTTTGACTTCAAAGAAAGACGAATTATCCCAACTGCCTACACAATGAGATCAGGATGCACACAAGCAAACTGGGCCAATCCATATCACTGGCAACTTCAAGGCTCAAATGATGGAAATTCATGGACAACTCTGGATACAGCTAACGGACGTAGTGATCTCAATGGTGAAAATACGATTCATACATATAAAACAAACAACCAAGGAAATAATAAATACAAATACTTGAGGATTTATTCAACTGGTGTTGACTGCAATGGCACATATTATCTCGCATTTGAAGCAATTGAATTTTTTGGAAAGCTGATTTAATTATTTTTTAAATAAATATTAGGCATCGAGTGACAATATTAATTAAATAACATTGTGGCTTTCATTCTTTTTTTTATAGTTTTTTTCATGCTTTTTGATTATAGAATACTTTTAAAATATGAAAGTTTTGAATTATTTTCAATTAGTCTTGTTAAATGTTTATAATAAAAGACAAATAAAAATTTCGACGATCATTTTGAATTCATATTTTTTATTTCATTTTTTATGCTTTTTAATCATCTGGATTTCAAGTTTTGGTTTTGTCATAGATATTTTTAAAAGACTATTCTCAGTTTAAATTTACTCATATTGAATACAACAACATTCATCAATTTTAAAAAGGAAAAATATATGCATTCAATTTCTAAATAAAAAATGAAAAAAATATTTCAAATAATTAATTTTATTAATATCAGAAATCTTGTTCAATTTCGTTTTCCCAATTTTCTGAGTCGAGAGTAATTTTGATTTCTCTAACGTTTTCTGTTTCACGGATTGAGTAATTAGTTGCTCTTCTGAAAGCAACATCGACGCTGACCATATTTTGATTTTTCTCTTTATTCAATTGTTTCTTAAATTCCTTGAACATGTTGAACAACTTAATCACATCATCATTAATCACATCGTCAAGTATTTTCCTATTACTAGGGTTTCTAAAGGCAGGAATGAATTCATTTTTTTTATAGAAATAATTAATTATATCGAAATATTCTTTCTTCAAGAAATTAACGTGATTCTTCTTGATAGAATCTTTAATTTCTTTATTCCAAATAGATCCAGCTTTAATCATCGATTCCAGATACTCCAGATGTTTCTCAGAGCTTTCTTTAAGATGATCTTCAATGTTGACGTTACTTGATTCAATAACATTTTGTATTTTGGCATTAATTAAAGCAGCACAATTTTTTCTATAACTAGCATCAATCAGTGGATAATACTTAACCATTTCATCTTCTAAATTTTGAAAGGTTTCAATCACACCTTTTTTTCCTTTATAAAAACATCTCAACATATCGTATCTTAAATCAATACTTTTCTTCAACGATTCAACATAATTCTTATTACTTTTAATATCAACATATTTCTTACCAATCTGCGAACCTTTGATGTATAAAGTATTGTTGAGAACTTCTTCAGGAAGAGAGTTGTGTGTCAACACATTTTCAATCAAGTTTGATAGAAAGTCCCTGTACGTATTTTCATCGTTGACATTAATAAAATGAATTTGTGCTGAAAAGAGGACTTGTTTATCTTTAAAGAACCTATCTTCCTGGTGATTTGCATTTTTATTGAAGAGATCATCAATATTTTGAAAAAGCTCATTCTTTTTTTTGTTGGATGTAATGTCACCTTTAATTGCATTATCATTGACCAATAAAATGCAATTCTTTTTTCTTTTGAAAAATCTTGGTTCAATTCTATTAAGCATACTAACGTTATTAACATAGTCTTCCTCTTCTTCATTATTATCATCATCTTCATCGTCTTCATCTTTATAAATTTTCTTTTCAATAAAATCATCATCTTCATCACCATCGGAACTATCGTCGCCATTTTTTGATTTAGATGATACAATTGAATTTAAAGAAGAACTAAAAGATTCAGTCTTTGAATCAATAGAAAAAATATCAATTTCACCGTATGAATATTTAACATTGTTTATAAGCGCAATTGTGCTAAGTTGCTGCTGATAATACTCTTTATTTAGGATAACAACATCAACATCAGATAAAATTGAAAGAAAGAAATAAATTCGAAAAATAATCATTCCAATATTCTTCATTTTCCTCTTCTTTTCAGGAACATGAAGAAACAGAAATAAAGGAACCTCATTCGAACTTTCCAATTTAATTTCAAAATTGAAAAATGCAATTTTACTCTCACAGAATCCATAGACACAAATTTGATCATCAAGAGATGGATTTTGAATTGAAGCAAATTTGTATATCATTGAGAAGACATCTTTTTCATCAGAATTACTAAAGACAACAATAGATATTTTATTTTCCGCTTTACCTTTCATGAAATTTTTGTTTTTCTTAAGAGCTTTATATGTTTCATAATCCCTCATCCAAATCTTTTCTTTTTCATCATAATAAAAAAGTCGGAAAAGATTGATTGGCTTCTTAAGTGAGTAAAACAAAGCTCCTTTCGTTTTTATATTATTTACATAATTGAAATAATTAGTAGTAACTGAATCCCATAATTTTGTATTTGATCTACTATTTCTGTCAATGATTGTTCCTTTATCAAATATATGAACTTTATCAATTGGATCCCAAAAATCATCTGCAGTTTGAATCTTATCCATTTTAATATGCTTTCTAGTTTCGTCAAGTTGGTGCATTGATTTGAAAGCCATCCTATAAATAAAGGAAAGAGTTTTCTCTTCATTTTCACCTGTATTTTTCTTGCTGTCGTTTTTCACTTTTTCTTTTCTTTTGTCCACTTTTGAAACATTTATTTTTTCTAACAAATTTTTCTTTTCAATCGCATCGATGAAGAATTGAATCTGATAATACAAAAGATTTTTATCTATGCGAAGATCACCACCCAAAAAATCATCTTTGTCAATCCATCTAAATATGTATTTCTCATCATCCATATATGTCTCATTTTCAAAGCTTGCTTCAAGATTGTCTTCATCTTCACTTGAAAAGGTGAACGAATAAAGAGAGACATAAGTGTCCCATTGATAAAGAATGTATTTCTCATATTCGTTATAATTTTTCACACCTTCAAATTCTTCATTTTCATCTTTCTTGTTTACATAAAAGATGATCTTTGCTATCAAATCGAGAATTTCATGCTTCGTTCTCTTCAAAAAGAAACAATTCAAAAAGTGGATATAAAAAGAAAAAATTGCAGACTCAACTCGCTCGGAATTCTTATTATTAAAATCAAACTCAAGCACACTAAATATTGGCGATTTCTTCGAGAGAAAGTTTACTATCAGATGATTCTTTTTGATACTATTTTTATTGTTACAAATTTCAGAGAGAATTTCTTGGTCTTCTTTGTTCGGGAAGAAATGACGAACAAACTCAGGAAGATCGATGTTTTGAATTCCCGTGACGCCATCAATATCATATTCATTGTTTAGCGAAATTTCTTTAAGAATCATTAAAAGGATGTAGTCATTAGACTCTTCACTGCTAACATACCTGCTTTTCCTGACTTTTCTGTCAATTTTTCTTCTATCAATTCTTTCTAGCATCTTTTGGCGAGATTCAAAATTTTTTTGCTTTTCAAGCTTATTTGCTTTTTCACCTTTTTTCTTTCTGCCTTTTCTTCTTTTGTTCATACTTTTTTGGAATTCAACCATAACTGAGCTCACCAGGTCATCAACTTCTTCATTTTTGTTTTTCTCATCTTTACCTACTTCAGCGAGTAGTGGCTGATCAAAGCTTTCAATGTTGAAATCAAGCTTAATGACAGGGAGAGCTTTCAATTTCCTCATTTTGTTCTCAAACTCCACTTTATCTCTTTTTGTGTCATCTGGATTTTCAATTGACTCATCACTTTTTGAAGGCTCTGAAATTTCAATGGGCTCACCACTTTTTGAAGGCAGTGATATTTCAACTGAACTGTCACTTTTTGACGGTTTTGAAATTTCAATTGACTCACCACTTTTTGAATGTTCTGGATTTTCAATTGAACATTCACTTTTATCTTCATCTTCATCTTCTTCAAATTCACTTGAAAAATCTTCCGAATCTTCTTTAATAGCATTATCAATTTTGGCTTTTTCACTTGAATATAAATCGAAAATTATTTCTATCTGTATGAAAAACGAATAACGGTTTTTTTGTAAAGAAAACTCGTTAATTACAACAGGGACATTTGCTTCTTGTAGAATTTTTGTAATCGCTGGGAAGTCTAGGGAATCTACATCAAATTTAATTTTGTCATTTGTAAGTATTTTTAATAAATTGGCAAGACATTCGTATTCCATCATACTTTCAAGATCATCATATTTAATATTTAAAGGTAAAAGAATAAGATTAACTTCGAATAAAATGCTATTAATGTCGATTTTAAAAAATTGGAGGATAAGTATCATTTTTAATAAGTCTTGTCTTTCTCGCTCTGTATTAAAATTAGGCGATCTGGCTCTAATTTCTTTATTTTTTAAAAATAAAACTTGGCAAGCTTTGTTATTGTTCCAAAGGCGCTGAAAATTTGATTTTGGATCTTTATGAATACCAGGAATTTCTTCATTAAATGCTATTTCAATAAGTTTTGGAAAAGCAACTCCATTATCAAAAAAAGATTGAATGGTGTTATCATTATTGATAATGCCATTCTTATCAAAAAGGTATTTTGCTATAAGAAGAGCTGGATTCATATAGAAAATTATTAAACATTCAATTCACTGAATTTTTAAGATATTATTCATTTATTTGTTTCTAAAATATATTTATTTAAACTAGTATAATAAATAATTTAATCAATTATTTAATAAATAAATATATTTATTTAATTTTTTATTTTATTATAAATTGTTATATATTTTTATTGAACGAGATTTTTTATTTTAATTGATTAAACTCATAACAGGAATACTCTCAAAAATTTGAACTTTTATAAATTACATTTTTAATCAATGATTTTTATTTATTTTTAATGATTTACCGATTTTTATTAAAATCTGATAGTTTTAAGCGTTAATACTTTTAACGTATTAAAAAATATTTTCCTATTTTTGAGGATTATTATGGATATAAATAATAAATAAATAATTTTATAATAATAATATATTTAATTAAATATAAATAGATATAAAAAAGACAATTATTTGAATAATTTATAAGTATATTTTAATATTTTTATCTGGCACCAAAGTAATATGAAATTTTCAATCAACTATTATCTTTTTAAAAAATAATCATTTATATGCCAATTCTAGATCCATCCGTGCAATATTTTTTATTATCCAATTTCAATTCAAATAGATCAGAGTTTTATTACCAATTTTATCTCAGATATCTTCGAGTTGCTTCGAGAAATATATATCGATCCTTCTCTACGATTGAAACTTCAATGCGTTTTAAAAAAGACTTAGATCAAGCCAAAAAAATCTTCAAAAACAAATTTAAATGCAGTTTTGATAATATAAACCTCGATAGTTATTTAATAACTGATTATTACAATACGCTGTTATCGGTTATCACCAATGATAATCCAGTAATCAGCAAAAAATCAAACAGAGTTAATGGTGATTATTTTATGATAGATGAGCTTGATTTAAAACTTTTCAGACCAGATATTATATTCCCAGAACATCATTCATGGTTTTTTTCAGATACTCCAATTGCTATCTTATGCATAAATATTAATGATCAAGACATGAACTCAGAAGTTTTCCCATTAATTCAAATTGAAATTGATTTAATGCGGGCTGCTGGATTTACTCTTGTTCTTTGCGCCAACTATTATCAAAAAGCCAAAGATTATTTTTTCCGGTTCATTAACGATGATCAATTTTCAGAGATACATATTAATTTTCCCACAAAATCATCACTATCCGATTTTCAAAGATTTTTGATGGAGTCAAAAGCTAGAAAAAATGTACATTTTCAAAATTTTCAAGGCTATATTTATTTTTACTCACTTTTTCTTAAAAACTTATCAGAAGCCTATAAAATTTATGCGCAATTAAAGAAATGGCCTCGAATAAACTTCATTCAATTTTCAAAAAACATTTCAGAATCATTAAAGGGGGTTAATTGCAGGTTTACTCGGCCTTTTTCATATTGTAAATGCGGATTTAAATATAAAAAAATTAGAGTCGTACTCTCAAATGCTCCTATTTTTGAATATGCTGACGATGAGTATACAAATGGTGATGACTGTCCCTCATTTATTCCAACTCAAACCTCTGAACTTTCCATAGCATACGTATCTGCAGACCATTTTTTGAATTGGAGCAAAAAGAGAGTTAAAATTACCTTTGAAGATCAAACCGAAGTAGGATATCACCACCGATACATAAATTTTGAAGACCTACATAAAGTAACAAAAGAAATTTACGTTACAGATTCACTATCATTAGTCAACACCGACCAAAAAGACATTGAAAAAGTTGATGAAATTGAGAGGGCCATTAATGAGATCAAGAAAACAGGTATTAAAAAAAACATGGCCATGGATATATTTTATAAACTAATAAGGAAAATGACTCTCAAGTTTTCGAAGGATCAAATAAGCAACTGTTTTTATGTTTATTACTTGATATCAAGTCAGGCCAATTATGAATTCAATATTTACAGGAGCCAAGTTTATTCAGTGATGGAAGCCTGCAATATTCTCATTAAGAAAAAATTGAATGATCTTTCTTATTTGTACAGGAAGAAGAGAAGACTTCAAAGTTTTCTTCACTTCAATATCGAGTCGGTTTACAACAAGTACGAAATGATGACAAAGAAGCAAAGAGAGTTCCTTGAACTTGTGAAGAAATGCAAGACCAATAAAGCTGTAGATAACGTTATCTCAGACAAAAATGATGAATTTAGTGAAGATAATAAAGAACATGAAAAACCTTCAAAAATCACTAAAGATTTCACATTGGCTAAGCTTCTTGAAAACAAGCGAATACTCGATGTACAGTTTAAGAAAGCACTGACAGATATTAAAAATGAAATTGTTAAAGCTACAACAAATGGTTATAATAAAGGAGTCATTTATCAAGTTGACACAGGCGAAGGCAAATCATGCATCATTGCAATCATTGCTGCAATTCTCGCACTGCAAGGAAAAACAGTCCATATTGCATCCTCAAATATTGACCTTGCAAATAGAGACTATCAAAGATCTTTCTATTATTTTAACTACTTTGGAAAAAGCCACAAATCAGCCGTTCTTTGCCATGACAACGAACTTCCTTTTGATCCCAAAAACTTGGATAAAACGAACGAAGTTTTCAATACTTATTACAATACGAAAGACTTTGACTTATTCTATAGTGAAAAAAGATTCAGAAACTCATCGAGAATGAATTATCTCGTCTGCGGCCTCGATGAAGAAAATCCAACAAAATTCTCAGAGCAAAGAGCAAAGATTGTCTTCTCAACTTTTGTTAACCTTGAGTGCTTCTATCTAAAATTGATGGAAGCTTATCCAGGCTTCATTGATCAATACTTCTCAGATTGCGTCCTTCTGGTTGACGAAGCTGACTCCATCTTGATCGATGAAATAACAAACGGAACAATCATTTCACGCGAGATGAAGTCAAATCTGAAAAAAGTCCTCCCTTTCGTCTACGACCAAAGAATGAAGAAGAAAGGTGAAAAAGAAACACTCGAAAAAATCATTGAAAAGTCTCCAATGTACAAAAACCTGCTCACTGAAAAGGACATATCGAGGATGTATTATGACATCGACATTGTCACGGATCCTAATTTCAAAAGTGGTGTTAACTACATAATTGAAGAACGCACTGTTAACAATAAGAAAAGATACCAAAAGCTTAAAAAAGAGGCTCTTTCACTTACAACAAAGATAGTGAAAAAAGTTGGAAATGGAATATTTTCACTAGTGAAAGATTCAACTGAAGATAAAGAAGACAATGAAGACGACGAAGGTGATGATGATGATGATGATGATGATGATGATGATGATGATGATGATGATGATGATGATGATGATGACGATGATGATGAAGAGGAGGAGGAAGAAGATGAAGGTGAAAATGGAGCTAAATTAAAGTTTAATTTTATTGTTCCTTTTGATTCAGACCACAAAGGAGTTCCAGAGCGAAACAAGGAATTTGACGGGTTTATTCAACAATTCATTGCCATTAAAGAAAGCAAAAATGGAGTTCCAAACATGGTGATCAAGGACTTGTCCATGAGCTACTTGTACATATCGCATCCCATTTTTGTTAAACTATACCACAAAGTTGTTGGATTCACGGGCACAATTGGGAATCACGAAGACAAGAAAACCTTTATTGAGCAGTACAATCTGACAACATTGAAAGTGCCACGAAACAGTCCAAACCAACGAGTTGATTTTCCAATGATTTTGTGTAAATGCATCACTGAAAGAAATGAAAAAATAGTCAAAGAAGTCCTCGAGTTCCACAGGCGAGGCAATCCAGTCCTTGTCATCTTCCAGGACCTGAATGAAATCAAAGATGTTCAGGATCTTTTAACTAAAGCTAATATTGAAAAAATTAACATTTTTGACGGTAGAGACAACAAAGCAAACCCAGGGAAAGTTGCAGGCATTGAGTCAGCAATCTCACTTGGAACGAATGTTTGCGGACGTGGCACAGACATCATTTGTAAAGGGAAGCCATTGCACGTTATCATATCGTATTACACGTCAAATGTGAGAGTCTTATCACAGGCTTTTGGCAGGACAGCAAGACAAGGAAGAAGAGGAACAGCTCGAATCATCTGTGTGAAGTATCAATACTTGTATCCGTTATTGATGCAAAGCCATGGCATTCGAACTGTCATTAAAGAGTACTCAATCAAGAACCAGGCTCAAACAGAGTACATTGAATTCTTCAAGGAAACAAAGCCTTGGATATTCGCAAACAAGTATGAAAAGCAGGAATTTAATCTGAATCAAGTCATTGCATTGAGAAGTTCAAGAATTAACATGAGTCGAATTAAAGCATACAATTACGAGTTCCCTCTTAAGATGCCATACAGTCTGTTCTTGAAAATACAAGCACAAAAAATCTTCTCCATTTACAACTGTCCCAATACGAAGTACACATGGCAACTCTTCCAAAGATACATTCGTGAAATGATCCTTGAATCATGGTCTTTGATGATCAACAAACTTGACGATGACTTCTTTGGAAAAGCCGAAAACAAAGAACTAAAAGAGAGTCTCCATGAACTCGAAAAGAAAGGAAATCAAATGATTCCAGAAGATTACAAAGAATCAATGGACAAATTAAGAAAGAAGTTTTCTCTCAATCTTTCTGAATATCATTCTGAACTTGATAAAGAAAAGAACAAACTTCTTGAAGAAATTAAAATTTATATTCCTCCTAAAAGGAATTCAATGGTTGACACTTTCATGCACATTTTTAATTTTGTAAACACAACTTATGATTCAGTTATTTACAAGAACTTCAGCACTATACCAAACATTAATCTCCAATTTAACAGCTGCTGTTTCATGTCATGCCTATTCGGACTCAGGCCTTATTCATTGTTGACCAAATCAGGTGCCCGTGTTACTCATGAAAACTTCAAAAAAATTAGCTACATTGAAGACCCTGAATTGAAGTATTTAAGAAAATTACCCGATAATAAATTCGGTCTTTTCAGTATAACTGAAAAGATTGACGACTTGTTTGCTTTGATTGCACAAAAAATTAATGCAATTCTTGGTGAGAAGTTGTTTGTTAAGCTCTTTTTGAGAAGAACTCTTTGTGGTACTGAGATTGGAATTTGTTTGAACTTTAGGATGGAAAACAACATTGAAGATGAATTTTGCATTCTTGATAAAGATCCACTCATAATGTTCACAATCAATGTGAAAAGCATAGCTCCTTTTCTCGCAGGAGTTCTCATTTTTGCACTTGTTTATTTGGGCATTCTTGCAGCAAAGATTTTCAAGTGGTTTCTTACTTTTCCGAAAAGTTTAATTGACGAACTTTTAAAGAAAGGTCTCGGAATCCTTCTCAACACCGTCTTGTCAACTGTAGCTGAAAATGCAATTGAGAAGATCGTTGATTACTTCAAAGGAATCTTGAAGAGCCAAATTGAAGCACTTGAAGTAAAAGTTGCCAAACGAAAAGAAGAAAAAGAAAAGAAAAAAACAGATGAAAAAGACAAAGATGCAAAAGATGGTTTAAGCATTGTTCTTAAAATCATTAATTATATAATGATCATCTTCGAGTCAGCAACGTCTGAATGGGCTGCCGATAAAGCATCAAAAGGAATCCGTAAAAGACTCAACGAAGTCTTGGGAGAAAAGATCGGCAACATTAAATTCGGCACTAATTTCAAAGGCATTCTTAATGAATGTCTGAGTACTGATACCTACAAGAGCATCATCAATCTTAGCATCACTCTTCTTCTTTGCTTGGTCACTTTCATTCTGAACTTCTGCACTCGCAAGGACGCTCTGAAAAACGCAGAAAAAGACGCAAGCGAGTACGACAATTTAACCAAAAAAGACGAAGCTCAAATTGACAATCTGGAGAAGAATCGAAAAACGGATGTAATTAACGAATGCATAGAAGAAGGAGAAGAAAAACAAGAAATAAGCGAGTTTGATGATAAACTGAAAAAAGCACTGGACATTCCTAAATATGCAGAGAACAACTACACTGGTCTTAAGAAAGCCTTCATTAATCAAGTGCATCTTTTCAACGAGAATCATTTTGCTACTGTTCTCAAGTTCTTCGGCTACATTGTCACCGGGAAGTACCAGACACTTTACCTGAAAGAGACGGAGAAAGGGACACTTGAAAGCACTCTTCAGAAGGAAGTTTTGAGCAACACAAGCAAAATGATCATTGCTTACGGCGTGGCTCGTGCAATGAAGCATCTTCATGACAACAAAATCATTCATCGTAACCTAAACACTGCAGCAATTGTCATCGACGGCAAGTACTACCCGTATCTGTCTGACCTTTATTACGCAAAGAAGGAGACAGAGAATCTGCCTTACGTAGTCAAGGAGACAAGAAAGGAGTTCATGGCACCGGAGTTCTTGCGCGATTTCCAAAATAACCAGAATAGTTACGCAGTCGATGTCTACTCGTACGGAATCCTGTTGTTCATGATCGTCACACAGAAAAATCCGTTCTCAAAGAAAAAGTTCAACGCTAAAGATGTCATCAATGGAGAACGACCTAAATTGCCTGGACACACTGAAGAACACTGGAAGGAGCTGATCACTCAGTGCTGGAGTGGAGATCCTGCAGCGAGGCCAAGCTTCACTCAGATTTGTGAAAAACTTGAAGCTGATTCAGTGAAGTTGAAATATATCAGTGAAGATGATTACAGCAAGTTCACTGAACTCAAAAAGTTTATTGATGAATATAAAGATGAACCAGATTCATCATCAAAAAAATAAATGTTTGAGTTATTTTTTTTAAACTAGTATTAATACACTAATATTAGTATTTATATACATATTTTAATAAATTTATATTTATTATATATTAAGATATTTGATTTTAAAATATATTGAAAATTGAGTGGAATTCGTTATGGTTAAAATGAATTGTGAAGTTTATTTTGGAAACTATGAATTATAAAAATAATTTTACTTTATGCAATAATCAAAAAAAACATTATTTTATTATTTTTATAATTTTATATATTTATGAAACAATACATATTATTTTATTTACTCTTTTTTCCTATTTTTGATTTAATATTTATTAATTTTTCTATGATAAATAGATTCTATTTTTATTTTTGATATTTTATACTTACATATAAAATAAATAAAAATAAAATAATTTTAAATTACAAAAACTTGCCAAGATTTGCCAATTAATATAAGTATTTTAGAAAAGGTTAAAAAATTGGCCTTCGTAATTATTAATTTTATTAAAATGGAACATTAAAACATCATAGAAATCGAGTTCTGATGCAAATTTTCAAACAACAATTTTATGAAGTTCGTCCATAGAAGAAAAGTTTTTGTTTTCAGGTGGAATTACTATTTTTGTGAGATTTGATGTGGTTGAAAACCGTCATTCTTCTAGTTTTTCAACTTTGGATGAAAATGTGAAGGTCTCGACTGACGATTTGGCAAACGCAGATTTATTAGTTGTTGTGATTTCTGAATTTTCGGATATTATGAAAGCTTTGATGTTATTGCATGAATAAAATGTGTAGTTATTAATCTCTTTGATATGTGGTGTTAATGAAATCCTCATTATTGATGATAATGCAAATGTTTCTTTTTCTATTGTCGGCATTTCTGAATCTTCAGCAAATTTAAAGATCCTGATTTGCATGTTGCCTTTGAATGAACCTTCTTTAATATTATTAATAACATATTCTTTTGAATCATACGTAATCGATCGTGGAACAAAAACTTCACCTTTAGCTTTCGGTGAATGAACCCTGGTTGCTGTATCATTATTTATATCAACTTCTTATTTTTTATCAAAATGATGATTCTGAAAAGAATAAATACGAAGAAAAAAATTCGCAATCATTTACAGAATACATATATAACGATAAATTGCTATCGCTTCCGATAAGTATTTTGCATCGAATTCTAACCAAATCGCGAGATTATAATCAAAATTTGTCAGAAGATGTAATTTTAATTTTTTATTCAAATGTCTTCGAAAATACGGGCGAGAAGCCTCTGTTTTATTTGATAACATAAACTTTACAACTGTTAGTTCGAAAAATATGAATGTATTGATGACAGATTTTTCAAATGTTTTTGATTTTCACTTCATCAATCCACTTTTTATGAGGACAATTTATGACCAGCAAAACGAAATCATCAAAAAATTGGACGAAATCAAGAAGCAACAAGAAGAAGAAATATCTCGAATTAAAAAAGAGAAAGAGAAGCTCAGAAGCATGATTGTTGAGAAAGACGACATTGTGAATTTAATTCATGATGAAATGACGAGATATCTTCACTATCGTTTATTTCAATTTGATGGAAATAACGAACATTCATTCACTGGAATCCCGCGTTATTTGACAAGGATCTGGAACGGTAATATTGAAGAAAAAGGATTCATAAAGATAACTTCTTCATCAATTCAAAATAATCATTATCAAATTAAAACAATCGTCGATTTCGACGATAAATCACATTATTTCGCAACAGCAAACGAGAGGAATTCTTGGATTAAGTTTGACTTTAAATCACACTCAATTAGGCCAACTTTTTATTCATTGAGATTCAGGCATGACTTTAAATACCAGAACCTTCAAAAGTGGGTCCTCGAGGGATCAAATACAGATGGAAATGAATGGAAAATATTGGACTCAAGAAACAATGTGAAGCGTCTGGATGGACTCAGTTTACAAAATATTTTTGAGGTTCTCAATGGTTCCGAATCTAAAGAAAGTTTTAGATATATTATAATAAGACACGCAGGACCTAATCATAACGGTGATAACGTCTTCGTTTTGTCAGCAATTGAATTTTTTGGTTACTTATATTAATTAAATATTTTTTTTATTCAAAACATATTTTTACAATTGCATTCAATTTCAAAGGCGGTTTTCATTCAAAAAAATCATTAATGTTATTACAAAATTCCATGAAAATTCAAGCACAGTTTCCAAGTACGCACTTTTTTATTTATAAAAATTTAAAATTCCCCTTTAACCTTAACCTTTTCAACTTTTTTTCGGATTACTTTAATACTCATATGAATGAAATTCAACCTGAACAAAGTGATTTTATAAAAACATCTTTTTATATTATTTTATTGGGTTGAAATGTTATGTATTTATGTTATGTATTAATTATTATATTTATTATTATATTTATATACTTATATACTTATTTTAATATATATAATATTTATTATATATGAAGATATTTGATTTTTAAAAGAGTGTAAATTATCCATATAATTTAAAATTTATTGAAAATTGAGTGGAATTTTTTATAGTTTTTTAATAATTGTGAAATTTATTTTGAAATTGAGATAGAATAAAATAATTCTTTTAAAAAGTTATGAAAACAATTAATTTTAAAAATAATTATTATATTTATTATTATATTTATATACTTATATACTTATATACTTATTTTAATATATATAATACTTATTATATATGAAGATATTTGATTTTTAAAAGAGTGTAAAATATCAATAAAATATTTAAGGGTGTACTGCTGTAAAATATATAAACCTTTCAAAATACAAAAATCTTATAGAAAATAAATTCAATGGTGGCTTTTTCGGAAAAAGTTTAGGTCAATTTGCACATTTTTTCTCCTAAACGATCAAGACGAATGTCCAATTTAATACGTTATTGTTGAAAATAAATTCAATGGTTGCTCTTTCGGAAAAAGTTTAGATAGTTTAGAAATTAAATATTTTTATGATTGAAATATTTTTTTTATAATTTTGGTCTTAGTTTTATGTTATTTATTTCATTTTTACAGGAAGGAAATAATTTCACAAAAAAACTGAATAAAATAATTTTTTCAGAAAAAGTTGAAATATATGAACAATTTTTAATAATAGATTAAATTAATTTAAATTTATTTTATTCAGTAAACATTTATTTTTATATATTTATCTCTATTTATTATTTTATTTATAACTATATATTATTTAAATATTGTTACATGTTAAATATTATATGCATCAATAAATATTATCACAATTAAAAAAACCAAAAATTATATATTGAATTGATCTTTCAAATATTCTCAAATAGAAAAAATATTTTTAAACTTTTTCATAAATTATTTTTTTTATTATAATAAGATTATATCTATCTTTCTATGATTTATTTATATAATATTATTCTATTTATATATCTATAATATAAATATATAAATATATTCTTAAAAATCATTTGATAATATTTTTCCTAGTAAAGTTTTTAACATAAAAAAAATTAAATATATTTTTTTTAATTTTAAAAGAATTAATATTGCAGTAAATATTTCCTTAAATAATTTAATATTGAAATTTATATAATATAAAATTTATATTAACACAGATAAATGAATAATATATGCAATTAATATTATTAATAAGAAGGTTTATATACGATATAAAATCATAATGTCTTTCACAAAAAGTTATATAATTCTGATAATAAAATAAATATCATAAAAAGTTTTATATTATTATTACTTTTTGTATCTCATGAAATATTAGAAAAATATTAAATATATATTTAAATATAAATTAATAAATGAATATAAATATATATATATTTAAAAATAAGTTATATAATCTTTTTATAAAGAGATTTTCTTAATAATTATTTTGAAAATCAGATTTTTTTGAGATCTAAATATAAAAATAATTACTATTATATTTATTTATTTATTGTATTGTATTTAAAATAAAATTTATATTTTAAAAATTAATAATTGTTGCTTTTGAGAAAGCTCATTGAATTTTTTCTTCAGAATTATCAAGTACACCCTTAAAAGGTATTGAAAATTGAGCGAAATTTGTTATATTTTTATATTTTTATATTTATATATTCATATACTTATTTCAATATATACAATATATATAATATTTATTATATATTAGGTTATTGGATTTTTAAAAAAGGGTAAAATATCCATATATAAATTATATATAATTTAAAATTTTTTGAAAATTGAGGGGATTTTTTTATAGTTTTTTAATAATTGTGAAATTTATTTTGAAATTGAGATAGAATAAAATAATTCTTTTAAAAAGTTATGAAAACAATGAATAATAAAAATAATTATACTTTATATAATAATCAAAAATATACATTATTTGATTTGATTTATAACTTTATTATAAATAATGAAACAATTTTTGTTACCATATTTGCTTTTATTTCATATTTTTGTAAAAACTTTTGTAATTTTTTCATGATAAATAGATTCTGTTTTTATTTTTGATATTTTATACATAAACATATAATAAAAAATAACAAAATAATTTTAATTTTTCTAAAATTGTCAAGATAATAATTCATTTTATTTTTGAAGGAAAGGTTAAAAAAATTGGCCTCTTTAATTATTTATTTTATTAAAATGGAACTCGAAGATGCGTTCTTTGATACCTCAGACTACGAACTTACCGGCACCAAGCTTGGCGAAGGTGCTTTTGGGAAAGTCTACCTTGTGAAAAACAATGAAGATGACCAACTCTATGCGGCGAAGATAATTAATATCCAAGGCGACTACTCAGGAAAAGAGCAAATGAAGCTTATACGTGAAACAGCGATTCTCCACAAGCTTGACCACCCAGCAATTGTCAAATTTTACGGAATCAACTTCCACGATTTTGATGATCCGTCACAGCTTGCGCCGACGATTCTCACGGAGTACCTCGCAAAAGGATCGTTCAAAGATGTCCTCAAGAAGGCCGAGTGCGGCCTTGCTGACCATGACTGGAGTGCGACGAAGAAGCACATCTGCCTGCTTGGAATCGCTGACGCGATGCGCTACCTGCACGCGAAGGGAATTCTGCACCGCGACCTCAAGCCAGAAAACATCCTCATCGACGGCGACTACAGGCCTCGCGTTGCAGACTTCGGTCTCTCTCGATGCTTCTCGCAGGCGCTGTCAAGATCTGTTCAATTGTCGATGACAGGAAAAATCGGGACACCCCTCTACATGGCCCCAGAACTTTTTGAAGACGAGGGCCACTTCAGCACAGGCATCGATGTCTATGCATTTGCGATCCTGGCGTACGAAATTGTGTCAGGCCAAGAACCTTACAAAGAGAAAGGAAAGTCGATCACAATGGCGAATCTTGTCAGGAAGGTCCTCGCTGGCCAGAGGCCAAAATTTGTTGATGGCATCACTGAGCCGATGTGGGAGCTGATAACTCGATGCTGGAGCAAGGACCCTAACGAGCGCCCTCCATTCAAAGAGATATTCCAGGAACTGTCAACAAACTTTTCACTTTTTGACGAAGACGTAGACGAAGATGAAATCAGAGACTACCTGGATTATCTTGCTGATGAAAATAAGGAGGAAACTGTTGCAAGCACAAGCGAAAGAAAAGAAGATTTTGTTTCTAAATACGATCAGTTAGTCAAAAAGCAAGAGAAAGACAAAAAGATATATTCAGAAATGTTGATAAAACTTATTGGTAGACAAGACGACATTACTGATTTATATTTCCCTTCAATTAAAGGAAACATATTGCATGTTGCATGTAAATCAGGAAATCTTGAACTTGTGAAGTACATCATATCACTTAACAAGATTGATATCACATCAAAAACTATTTTTATTTATTTTTCACGCAATTTCAATCATCATCAATTAATGGTATTTCAATCATCATAAATATTCATGAAATTCAAAATAATAATATTTATTATACGATATTACATTTTGCATGTAAATCAGGAAATCTTGAACTTGTGAAATACATCATATCACTTAACAAGATTGATATCACATCAAAAACTATTTTTATTTATTTTTCATTGGATTTCAATCATCATCAATTTATTACATTTCAATCATCATAAATATTCATGAAATTCAAAATAATAATATTTTTGAAACGATATTACATTTTGCATGTAAATCAGGAAATCTTGAACTTGTGAAATACATCATATCACTTAACAAGATTGATATCACATCAAAAACTATTTTTATTTATTTTTCACAAAATTTCAATCATCATCAATTTATTACATTTCAATCATCATAAATATTCATGAAATTCAAAAATAAAAATATTTTTGAAACGATATTACATTTTGCATGTAAATCAGGAAATCTTGAACTTGTGAAATACATCATATCACTTAACAAGATTGATATCACATCAAAAACTATTTTTATTTATTTTTCATGATATTTCAATCATCATCAATTTATTCCATTTCAATCATCATAAATATTCATGGAATTCAAAAATAAAAATATTTTTGAAACGATATTACATTTTGCATGTAAATCAGGAAATCTTGAACTTGTGAAATACATCATATCACTTAACAAGATTGATATCACATCAAAAACTATTTTTATTTATTTTTCACAAAATTTCAATCATCATCAATTTATTACATTTCAATCATCATAAATATTCATGAAATTCAAAAATAAAAATATTTTTGAAACGATATTACATTTTGCATGTGAATCAGGAAATCTTGAACTTGTGAAATACATCATATCACTTAACAAGATTGATATCACATCAAAAACTATTTTTATTTATTTTTCATTGGATTTCAATCATCATCAATTTATTACATTTCAATCATCATAAATATTCATGAAATTCAAAATAATAATATTTATTATACGATATTACATTTTGCATGTAAATCAGGAAATCTTGAACTTGTGAAATACATCATATCACTTAACAAGATTGATATCACACCAAAAACTATTTTTATTTATTTTTCATTGGATTTCAATCATCATCAATTTATTACATTTCAATCATCATAAATATTCATGAAATTCAAAATAATAATATTTATTATACGATATTACATTTTGCATGTAAATCAGGAAATCTTGAACTTGTGAAATACATCATATCACTTAACAAGATTGATATCACATCAAAAACTATTTTTATTTATTTTTCACAAAATTTCAATCATCATCAATTTATAACATTTCAATCATCATAAATATTCATGAAATTCAAAATAATAATATTTATTATACGATATTACATTTTGCATGTGAATCAGGAAATCTTGAACTTGTGAAATACATCATATCACTTAACAAGATTGATATCACATCAAAAACTATTTTTATTTATTTTTCATGATATTTCAATCATCATCAATTTATTCCATTTCAATCATCATAAATATTCATGGAATTCAAAAATAAAAATATTTTTGAAACGATATTACATTTTGCATGTAAATCAGGAAATCTTGAACTTGTGAAATACATCATATCACTTAACAAGATTGATATCACATCAAAAACTATTTTTATTTATTTTTCACAAAATTTCAATCATCATCAATTTATAACATTTCAATCATCATCAATTTATTACATTTCAATCATCATAAATATTCATGAAATTCAAAAATAAAAATATTTTTGAAACGATATTACATTTTGCATGTGAATCAGGAAATCTTGAACTTGTGAAATACATCATATCACTTAACAAGATTGATATCACATCAAAAACTATTTTTATTTATTTTTCACAAAATTTCAATCATCATCAATTAATGGTATTTCAATCTTCATAAATATTCATGAAATTCAAAATAATAATATTTATTATACGATATTACATTTTGCATGTGAATCAGGAAATCTTGAACTTGTGAAATACATCATATCACTTAACAAGATTGATATCACATCAAAAACTATTTTTATTTATTTTTCACGCAATTTCAATCATCATCAATTTATAGCATTTCAATCATCATAAATATTCATGAAATTCAAAAATAAAAATATTTTTGAAACGATATTACATTTTGCATGTAAATCAGGAAATCTTGAACTTGTGAAATACATCATATCACTTAACAAGATTGATATCACATCAAAAACTATTTTTATTTATTTTTCACAAAATTTCAATCATCATCAATTTATAACATTTCAATCATCATAAATATTCATGAAATTTTTACTTTATATGATTTTTAAAACAGCCATTGAAATCTCAGAAGATTATGGATTTAGTAATATTGCTCGGTTTCTGACTAAACAATTTAAAAAATGATTCAGTATTAAAAATTTCATTTTCTACTGGTTTAAGAATTTTGACAAACAGTTAACATATTATAAAATGACGTAAATAATGATAAATTAACTTTTTTGAATAAAAACAATATTCAATTCTATTAATATTAATTCCAGATCAAATACCACGTGGTAAAATTGAATTACGATCACTTATTATTTCTGAATTTTTGAATGGGTTATTTGTTTCCTTCAAGAAGTAAATTCATCGATAATCTTTTTATGTTACCAAATTTTTACCGATTCTTACCCAGCCGCGGGGTCTCGTCTCGGCTTTGCTTCGCTCAGCCTCGCTCGACGCCCCCTAGGCGGTATGTAGTCTCTGTAAAAATTATGTAAAAATATAAAGAGATTTGTTTTTTCAATTATTTTATTTAGATTATTTTTTCTGAATGATTTCCACTTTTTGAAGGTTCTTCAGAAAAGACTAACTATACTTTAGTTGATCCCTTTTAGTTTTTTTTTCTCCCACATTTGCTTAAAAAACCATATTTTAAATGGTTAACTAAACCTAGTATATTTTTTCTATTCAATTCTTGCTATTTTTCATTCAAATTCTTGAAATTTCAGTATTCAATTTTCAATAAAAAAATTTCAAGAAATTGAAGGAAAAATAGCAAGAAATCAAATTCTTGAAATTTTTCAACTTTTTTAAATTATAATTGTTAAGGTACAAATATAGTACGTTATAAATTGAGAGAAGAACGTTATATATTTGAGACTCTTGCTCTATTGAAAAAGTTTTATTTTGAATGAGTGTCAGATTTGAAATTCTGAACTTTATTTTTTTTTTTTTTATATAACATGTCTTTTAGTTTTTATAAAGTGCCAAAAAATATTGCGGTTTCTAAACGTACTAGATTTGTACCTTAACCAAAATAAAATTGGTAATATTATGATATTTTACTGAAATATTTGATGAATTTTTTAATTAATTTGGATAATGTTGAAACAATTAAGATTTTTGTGTCACTTCCAATTTTTCCAATTTTTCAGCCAATTTTGAAATGTTATTTTACTCATCACTTTTAACAAATGAACTTAAATTCCTATTTAGATTACATTTATATATTTTTGGATGTGATAATAAAAGCTTAATTGTTTCAACATTATCCAAATTAATTAATTAATTAATTGCTGCGTCCAATGCTGTCCTTTCATTATCATTTTTTGCATTTACATCAATATCTGGCCTTGATAATAATAATTTAACTATTTCTGGACAACATAATACCAAATTTAATATAAAATTAACCGCTGCTTTTTAGATTTACCTATTTAATATATGAAAATATATAATTCATAATATTTTTTTTTTTACTAAATATTTTTAATTTCAATCTTTATGTCATAAAAATTCATCAACAATTGTGGCTCATTATTTATCTCATTCATTAATATAATGTATTTGCTTGCTCCATAATTTAAAAAATTGAATTTGAAAGAATAAAATTTTTTCATATTCAAAAAGTTTTAGTCATATTGAAATAAAATCTCATTTTACAAATTGATTCAATTATTTAAATCGATTATATTTTTTTTTCAATGTTTATTTAGGATATTCTAAGGTTTACACTTCTTATCTTGTTAATGAATTCAAAATTAAAAGAGAATAGAAATAAAAATCATTTTTTAAAAGAAATGACCCAGCATGAAAGCAGTGTAATTTACGATAAATTACAAAATCAAATTGTAGAATTAAATGAATATGCACACAACGAAATTACCAAAATATATAATTTTTTAAATCAAAAGATACTAATTTCAATCCAAAGCAATGCCGAATCTATAATTGAAATGAATAATAGATTAGATAATGTGGATGGCCAACACTCAAGATCACCTGATTTTAACAATGAATTGTGTAAGATTAAACATGAACTCAAACTACTCAAAAATCAAGTCAGTGAAACAAACTCAAAAACGAATCTAATACTGGAAACAAAAGTTGCAGAAAATTCTGAACAAATAACAAAAATGTCAAAAATGATTGATTTGAAATCAGATGTGTTATTAACAAATGATATCGAATTTTTGAAATCAGAAATGAAGCAACTCAAAGATCGTTTGAATTCAACTGACTTTATAAATGCACAATCAAGAGATGCAATTGTGGCTCCGATAGCCGAATTAAATGCAAGTCAAATCAAGAATGAACAATCTGATAATAATCTTCTTCAAGCTGAAAATAAGAAAATTAAGACAGATTTCAGATTATTCAAATCACAAATCAAAAAGATTATTTCAAAAGCTCTAAGTGATGATAACCAAATAGAAACAACTACGACATTCACGGCCAATACACAAATTAAAACAGAAAATGTTGAATCAAATCTTAAATTGGCTGATACCAAAGAAAAAAAAGATGATGAATATCAAATCAAGAAAGATAACCAAATTTCAACTATAAAATCAGTTGAAATAAAAAATAACAACGATTTCAATAGATTGGCTGATAAACTTCTTCTTGAAAATGAAAGAATGACAAATGATATTAATTATCTCAAATTTGAAATCCGATCTCTCAAAGAAGAAAGAAATAACGAAGAGCCAGAAACAGCACAAATTGTTATTCCAGGAGATTTTGTTCAACAAATAAATGATGCCAAATCACAATCGTTAGAAGCCAAAACTAAAACAAACGAGCTCAAACAAAAAGTTGAACAATTGAAGAATGACTTTAATAATCTCAAGACAGATTTCACCAATTTCTCTGAAAAAATGAAAAATGATACAAATTTATCTTCGATTGCAAACGAAGAAATCATTGAAATGAAAGATTGCTCAAAAGATTCACAATATAAAGTCATGGAAGCTACTTTTAAAGCTAACGATGCACAATCAAATGCAATAGAAGCAATTAACACATCAATGACAGCCGAATGCGTTGCAAATGACGCCTCTTTCAAAGCAACCGAGGCTGAATTCAAAGCAACTTCAGCAATTGAGAAAGCCAACCGAATCATTTCAGATAATGATAAAATGCATGTTGACATTAGATGCCTTAAATACGAAGTTAAAAAGTTACGTGCTCGTGTTACTGAGCTTGAACAAGAAAATTCTTCTGAGTCGACAGATGTTGAACTTCCTGATGAACTCATTGAGCAATTAGATTCATTCAAATCTGATATTAAACATCTTAAATCACAAGTGAAAAAATTGAAAGCAAATCAATGTTCTGGCAACAATTCAACTCAAATGGCAATCACTGATTCAGACAGTTCATCTGATAAATCAGATAGCATACAAAACCAATCATCTAAAGGAAGCGATTCTAAATCTAAAATAAATAACTCAGACTCTAAAATTTTGGAGTCCCAAAGTGAAAATAAAGCTTTAAGGAATGACTTACAAGCACTAAAATCTGATATTGAAAAAGTTAAACAGTTAATTACTTCAGAAGATTTCGTTTCAAAGATTAAAAATGCACAGATGCAATCTTCTCGAGCTTATGAAAAGGCATCAAAAACTCACAAAGACATTTCTGAGTTCGAGCTTCAATTAAATGAAGCAATAACTAAGGCTAAAGAAGTAAATGAAAAAGTCGAAAAACTATTAGTTGATAATGAGCAAATAAAGAACGATTTTTACTTCATGAAGATTGACTTGATGAAAATGAAAGAAAATTTCTCAGATATTGAATTAAAAGTTAATAAGAAAGATTCAAAAAAGAGGAAAAATAATGTATAATTAATTTTATGATAAATTCCTTATTGTTGATATTAATAAATTTGAATTTATGTAAAATAAATAGGCCTTATTTTTTTTACATCACAAATACTATAAACGTCTTTTTAACGTCTTTTTTCGTAAAATAACGATTTTTTGATTTGTAGTATTAATGAAACTTTTTGAATGCGAATAAATTTTTTTTTATTTTATGAAGAATCAAAAACAATATTATTTAATTTGAAAAACATTTTACTATTTTATCTTTTTATTTTTAAATTATTTAAAACATTTTTAATATAAAAAAATAATTGTAGATCAAGATAAAAATAAAAAACTAATATCGAGAAAATAACGTATTTACAATTGTAATTACAATTTTAATTTTTAAACGGACAAGTTGTATACAATTGTAAATACAAAAACCAAGGCTTAAAAATAAAGTTATATTTTTTTTCGGTAAATGAATTAAATCTCATTTTATTTCAACCTTTTATCATATATGAAATGATGAAACTTTACTTTTTTATTTGCATTGAGAATTAATAACTGTTTTTGGCCCATTTTATTTCTTAGCACACATTTCATTCTTGATTTAAAAATGAAACAGCTTTTTAAAGGGCAAAAAAGGATAGATTTTGAAAAATGGGCAAAAAATTGATATAAACAAATTAACTATGAAATTGAATGGGCAAAAGATATGGCCAATTTGTATTTTTTCATTTTATTTGTTTTGCCCACAATGACATTAATTGTGATTTTTTTTTTGTAATTAACCTGAAGTTACATTTTAAAATATTAATTTCAAAAGGCTTTTGATGTCAAAGGTGTTATTTTTGACTTTTTAATTTTTTTTTTTTTGAAAAAATAATATGATGATTTTGTCTACTCATTTTTATTAATTACGCCAATAATAATCAAGGAATGCATCCAAACTAACATTAAATTCTTCTTCTGGATTTCCTTCCATTGATAAAACTTGCTTACAAAAAGGAACATACTTCATTGTATTAGCACATGTAATGGCTGTTAAACAAGCTGTATCATAAACATTAGGCAAATAATATCTAGGTGGAAGTATTCCATTAACATCACAATTTTCATCTTCTGAAGATATCCAAGCTCCATCAGAGTAAATATTAGTTATTTGATTATATGAATCACTTATTGGCTTTTTCAAAAATGAAAATTTCATTTTCAAGTTTATATTGCTATCACCATCCAATGACTCAAATGCTATACCAGGAACATCATGGAAATAGGAAGCTCCTTTAAAAGCAGTTCCTGAAATCGAATGTCCCACTGTATACAAAGATTCCTGTGAGAAATTGAACTGAGAATAAAGATTTGAGATTTCATTCATTTCTTCCAATGAATTCAAATTGTAATGAAACACTTGTCTATTCATCCATTCAATTCCGAGAAAAGCATCTCTGTTGATACCTCTCATAATTGAGTATAGAATGAGCAAGTTGTCAACCACTGTTGGAACTATTTTGGCCCTTCCATATGTTTCAATTAAAATTCCAACTCCCCAACTATCTTCAAATGAACCGCCAACTATATAGTGAGTTCCAGCCATTAGTTCTCCCTCACCAGTGATAAATGAAGGCTGAAAAACCATATCAGAATCAATGTTAATTTGATATCTTTCAAAACCTTTGATATCTTCATACTTATCTGAGTGTCTGCTTGGCCAGTAATACTGAGTGAACGAATCCCATTCAGATTCGCAATTTTGTGTTCCATTTATTTCAACACATTTTTCATAAATATTCAAGAGATTTTTGCCATTTTCAGGTAAATTTCCAAATGTTTGATTCTCAAAGTAATCATTATTTATTATTTCATTCTGTTTGTTCTCCAACATGATGATATCATCATCATATTTGAAAAAATCTAATGTGTGATTCAAGATCTTGTCAGATGTGATTACAAGAATTGGATGACGAGTCATCTTTTTGCAATAAATCCTAATGTTATCTTCTTCATAATTTTTACCAAAAATGTATTTCATTGTGGAATTAAAAAGACCTCTTAATGATGGCTTGATGTAACAATTCCCATTTTTATTTACACCATATAATCTCGGTAATGTTGCTAACATTGCAAGATCTTCGATTTTCAGACTTCCATCTCTTTTTGCTTGTGCCATACAAAAGCCTTCAGGCAAATATTTTTTCATATCGCCAAATTTATACCATGTTTGATTATTGTCCTCGAAATTAGCACTTTTAATCTGAGGAAATTCAAATTTATGTATGATAATTAATGCTGCAAAATAAAGAATCAAACCTGCAATGAACAATATTAAAACTATAAAATAAGCCACCTTTGCTGTTTTTCTTTTTAATGAATACATCACTCTTTTTGAATTAATAATTAAATCAACCAAATTGTAAGCTGCAGCTTTATAAAGACAAGCAATTTTTATTGCTATCAAAATAAGCATTTTTTTAAGTGAAATTAAACCAGTAAAGTAAGAATACAAAGGAGTATATAATTGCATGATAAATAAAATTATAGTGATAATTGTTCTGTATAACATTTGATTTTGACAAACAACTCTATTGTTGTAAGATGTATCAAACATTCCATTAAAAGATGAAACAAAAACAAGGTTTTTCCAAAATTCTAATAAAGAATACTTTTTATGATCACATTCTTCTTCTTCCTCTTCTATGATTTCTTCTTCTTCCAAATGAAAATAACTTATTGATGATGCTTCAGATTCTGATAATTCAGGTTCAACATCAATAGATATATTGCATTTACAAACTGAATTAAAAAGTTGAATGAATAAACCTAGCAGAAAACCAATTATTAAAAAAAAAATTTCTAAAGGAACAGCAATAATCAATATGCTAATTCTTTTGACATATATAAAAAATAAAGTTAAAGCACCGATGACCAATGGAAAACCAATTAATACATGAAGTGAATATTCTTTTTCTGGATGCTCCATTTTTAACATTTTATTTCTTAAACAGATTCCTTTTTTGAATATAATAACAATAAAATCGAAAAAACATTGAACAACGTAAAAACATATTAATGATAAATTAAAGATAATTCCAAAATCTGAAAAATTTGAAATAATTGAAAAAACAATATCGACTGGTTTTTTCGCAAATAAAGTTAAATACTCGTTGACAAATAAATAGAAAGCTAATAAAGCAATTGCTGCAAATGCATAATAATAAAAATATGCTAAACATATAAAAAAAATAAAGAGTCCTATTAAAACTAAACCATAGAGCACCAAAAATATCTTGGTACAACAACTTTTGCTTTCTTCTTTTTTTTGGCAAGGACTCCACATTCAAAGGGTATAATATGGGAATAGAATTCTAAAAAATGCAACGTTTATAATTTAAAATTGAATATTCACAAAAGTACTTTTGTAAGAAAATTTGTTAGAAAAATAACGATTTCCATTCAAAAAAAAATCTCATTGTAATAAGAAAAAAAAAAGATGATTTATCTTTATTATATATATCATTAATTGAAACAAATCATATATTTTTATATTCTTTAGCTTTATGTCAAATGAGTAAAAATTTTGCATTACAAACCACAATGATTTAAATCATTATATTGGAATTTAAAAAATTGTAAGGTTAAAAATGTGTGATATCTATAAAAATTGTTAAAGAATAAATAAAATCATATCTGAATATCAAAATTTGTGCTTAGTATTTGAAAGATTAAATGACATAATTTATATCCTAGTAATTAATTTTTAAAGGGAAAACCTTATTTACTTATTTTGCCCATTTTTAGAGATACAACCTTCAGACTTTTTTTTTATTTATTTATTTTACTATTCTGCCCATTAATAAAAAAGAACTTTATAGAAAATAATATTTCATATCACATTTCAGTATTTTATAAAACACATTTTTGGTTTACAATTGAACATCCTGACTCTTTATATTCATCACTGGTAATTACCATTTTTTTGAATGAATCACTTGCTGCCAAAATTGATCCCCCACTCCAAGCTCCATATTTTCTCTCAGGAGGAGCAATGATTTTTACATTCTCATTTACTAATTTTGATATTTCTTTATAAATTCTTTTATCAAGTCCATTCAACATTGAATTTCCTCCTGATAAAATGATATTTGAATAAAGTTCGTTATGAATATTTGAATCACATTTCATAATAGAATCAACCAGGGCTTTATCAATTCCATCAAAGTCATATCCGTATAAAGATGGTCTAAACAACATTTCAGGGCAATGAAATCGTTCATCATATAAAATTTTCATATCATCATAATTTTTTGATTTTTTTTGTGTTTCGTTTTCGTAATCAAGCGCAACATAGCAATTTTCCTCTTTGAATTCATTTATGATATCCTTTTCTCTTTCACTATTGTCATTAAAACCGTTTTCTTTTAATTTTTTTTGGAGCCATAATGTCAAATCACGTCCACCGAGATTTATTCGATTTATTCCCTGACTGATTGAGTATCCTTCAAATATTGGGACGATTTGTGTTACGTTAAAACCAGAGTCAAGAACAATTCCTGTTGTTCGTCCTGATGAGTAAAGCGAAAGAACCGGCTGGTTGCAAGTGAAAAATGATGGAACATTGAATGTTTCAAACATCAATTGAGTTAGTTTTTCGCGATTGGTTTTAGGATTCATTGATGCTTCTGTAATTAAAACTGAATGTTCAGAAGGATCAACATTAAGTACGGCATTATATGTATAATTTAATAAATTTTCATATTCGTTCCAGTTTTTTACTATTCCTCGCTCAATTGGATATATAATCACCAAATTCTTTCTCTTTTTCATGAATTTTGATATCAATTGTTAAATATTTTTTATAGCCAACAATTGAACGGAAAACAGAATGCGGCATTTTCTCTCCTGAAAAGCCGGCTTTAATAGTTCCAGAACCATTATCAATTACAATAGTTTGCTTGTTTTCAAGCATTCAGAATGACTGGGGCAGGAATAACAACCATAAAGTACTCCCAAAAAAGAATTTACCTCTTAGAAAAAGTTTAACTTTTTGAAAACATTTCAATGAAAACTCGTTACTTTTTGGATTATGGTTTTGTTGAAACAACTTTATTTTCAAATGAAATGATTTTAAATTTATATTAATGGAAAACTATTATTGAAAACTCGATATCAAAGTTATTAAGGTATTGTGTTGTTTTGAATTAAAAACGATCAAAAATCAACTCAATTTTCTTTCTCAGAAACATTAATCATTTCATTTGAAATTCAGAAAATAATATTACTATAATTTTATAATTAATGGCTCTGAAGAACCTGACATCTATAGATGAACTGAATATATTAAATTGTTGTAATGTTTCTGAATACAATTTAAAAAGAACATAACTTTTTTAATTGTCGTAATTAGGAATTGAGTCTAAAACTGTTTTTCTCTTAAAAATTGAAAAGAAAATAAAGGTCAGCTTTTCATTTTCTGTGTAATAGTGGGTAGTATTACGATCTCTAATATATGAAATAAATTAAAATTAATTTACACAAATATATCAGATTGATAATTCTATTTAGGAAATCATCCAAACGAAATTTTTTTTTTAGAAATTACTCTCAAAAACTGAAAACACTCAATTTTTCTGATCTTTAATCTCTCTAAAAAAGATTAAAATTTACGGTTTTATTTATTTTGATAAAATTTTATATGTTTTTTTTTTTTTTTTTTTTTTTTTTTGAGTGTTTACCAAAAAAACCATATTTAACTGATTTCAACTCTTTTTTGAATGGAAACCCGACAAGAAATTCAAAAATGTTTGATGATAAATTGTTAATAGAAAACATGACGATTCTGAAGGTATTATCTTTTTTATGAGAAAAAGTGAGAAAAAAATCATTTTTTTTAAATCGCAAATATCTTTGAATATTTTTATTTAATCTATGTAATTTTTTATATTAAAATAAATTTTTATATTTTAAATAAATAATCCTTTTAATTCTAGTAAATTACTAAAATTGATTAAGATATTTTCGGTTTATTTATTTTCCACTTTGTATTAAATTCTTTTTGCGTATAGAAAAACATGACATAGAAAAAAAATTGAATGCATATTTGTTTACCTTCATTTCATTATTAAGATTGTAATATTAGATCAAACAATGGGAAGAAGAGGAAATCATTACAACAGAATTACAAGCATAATTGTCGAATTTAACGGCGAGACCAAAATATATCAATTGGATGAAAGTGAATCTCTGATTGAAAGGAAAAACAAAATGATCAAAAAGAAAATAGATGAAAACAAAAATCAAAAGAAGAAGAAATCAACAAAGAAAAAAATTGATGCTGAAATACCAAAAGATGATGCTCCAAATGAATTAGAAGAAGGAAAATCAGATGAAAATATTTCTTTTGATGATTGCTTCAACAACGATCTCTATTTTGCAGACGAATGCAATTATCAATATGAAGAAGATGATTGCTTTACATTTACAAATTCATCAAATATTTCAGATAACATAGATGATGAAAATGCGGATTTCATATCAATTTTTTATTAAATGACATTTATTAGTTAATATAGAATTTAAAAAAATAAGTAAACAAAAAAGAAAAATAATATATAATACATTTTTTAATTTTACATATTAATATGTCAACATAGATAACCCTTCGGCAGTTTTGTAAACTACGGCGACATCACCTATTTTTAAATAGTTTATACTGAATTTTGGAATTACGACTCATGGAGTTGAAATTATCGCATATAAAAAATGGTAACTTTTTCAAATCATAAATGGTCATGCCAAAACTTTTTGTATAAAAATTAGATTTTGAAGAGTCTAATCGACCAAATTTTATTCTCTATTTAAGGAAGTGGTAGGACCAAATATAATCTCATTTTTGTAGGTAAAATATCTCATTAAATATTTATTAACACAAAACTTTATCAATTAAATTGCATTAACATTTAAATATATAATACTATTTTACCAATAATTTCAAAAATTATTTCAGAAGACAATTTGCTTTCATTTATACCTTCTAATGGTAACCTGAAAAAATGGACCCGACCCGTTTTTTTCGGGTAGGGTAATTACCCACCATTCAAGTGAAGTGTTTAAGTATTACCCGATTATTTTTCTTTAATTATTCATTTAATTCATAATAATAAATAATAAATATTAATTTTTTTCATTAATAATTTTGATTTCTTGATTCATTTTCAATAGATAAATATTTTATAGAGACGGTCTGTAGTGATGTGACCACAGACGGTCTTTGAAAAAGTTAAATAAAATTTTTTAAAATTTTTATATAAAATAAGACCAATTAAAACTTTTTAAATGAAATTACTTTTTCAAATAAATATTCAAAGATGACAATAGGTTCAAATCGTGGCTCAGATTAACTACTTTCATGATTCAGAATAATCAGAAAAACGCAAGCTACTAGTTCAAAAGCATTCATGCTTTCTTATTGGCTCTTATGCAAAGATAACAATACCTTCAAACCGCGGCTCAGATTAACTACTTTCATGATTCAGAATAATCAGAAAAACGCAAGCTACTAGTTCAAAAGCATTCATGCTTTCTTATTGCTCTTATGCAAAGATAACAATACCTTCAAACCGCGGCTCAGATTAACTACTTTCATGATTCAGAATAATCAGAAAAACGCAAGCTACTAGTTCAAAAGCATTCATGCTTTCTTATTGGCTCTTATGCAAAGATAACAATACCTTCAAACCGCGGCTCAGATTAACTACTTTCATGATTCAGAATAATCAGAAAAACGCAAGCTACTAGTTCAAAAGCATTCATGCTTTCTTATTGGCTCTTATGCAAAGATAACAATACCTTCAAACCGCGGCTCAGATTAACTACTTTCATGATTCAGAATAATCAGAAAAACGCAAGCTACTAGTTCAAAAGCATTCATGCTTTCTTATTGGCTCTTATGCAAAGATAACAATACCTTCAAACCGCGGCTCAGATTAACTACTTTCATGATTCAGAATAATCAGAAAAACGCAAGCTACTAGTTCAAAAGCATTCATGCTTTCTTATTGGCTCTTATGCAAAGATAACAATACCTTCAAACCGCGGCTCAGATTAACTACTTTCATGATTCAGAATAATCAGAAAAACGCAAGCTACTAGTTCAAAAGCATTCATGCTTTCTTATTGGCTCTTATGCAAAGATAACAATACCTTCAAACCGCGGCTCAGATTAACTACTTTCATGATTCAGAATAATCAGAAAAACGCAAGCTACTAGTTCAAAAGCATTCATGCTTTCTTATTGCTCTTATGCAAAGATAACAATACCTTCAAACCGCGGCTCAGATTAACTACTTTCATGATTCAGAATAATCAGAAAAACGCAAGCTACTAGTTCAAAAGCATTCATGCTTTCTTATTGCTCTTATGCAAAGATAACAATACCTTCAAACCGCGGCTCAGATTAACTACTTTCATGATTCAGAATAATCAGAAAAACGCAAGCTACTAGTTCAAAAGCATTCATGCTTTCTTATTGCTCTTATGCAAAGATAACAATACCTTCAAACCGCGGCTCAGATTAACTACTTTCATGATTCAGAATAATCAGAAAAACGCAAGCTACTAGTTCAAAAGCATTCATGCTTTCTTATTGGCTCTTATGCAAAGATAACAATACCTTCAAACCGCGGCTCAGATTAACTACTTTCATGATTCAGAATAATCAGAAAAACGCAAGCTACTAGTTCAAAAGCATTCATGCTTTCTTATTGCTCTTATGCAAAGATAACAATACCTTCAAACCGCGGCTCAGATTAACTACTTTCATGATTCAGAATAATCAGAAAAACGCAAGCTACTAGTTCAAAAGCATTCATGCTTTCTTATTGGCTCTTATGCAAAGATAACAATACCTTCAAACCGCGGCTCAGATTAACTACTTTCATGATTCAGAATAATCAGAAAAACGCAAGCTACTAGTTCAAAAGCATTCATGCTTTCTTATTGGCTCTTATGCAAAGATAACAATACCTTCAAACCGCGGCTCAGATTAACTACTTTCATGATTCAGAATAATCAGAAAAACGCAAGCTACTAGTTCAAAAGCATTCATGCTTTCTTATTGGCTCTTATGCAAAGATAACAATACCTTCAAACCGCGGCTCAGATTAACTACTTTCATGATTCAGAATAATCAGAAAAACGCAAGCTACTAGTTCAAAAGCATTCATGCTTTCTTATTGGCTCTTATGCAAAGATAACAATACCTTCAAACCGCGGCTCAGATTAACTACTTTCATGATTCAGAATAATCAGAAAAACGCAAGCTACTAGTTCAAAAGCATTCATGCTTTCTTATTGCTCTTATGCAAAGATAACAATACCTTCAAACCGCGGCTCAGATTAACTACTTTCATGATTCAGAATAATCAGAAAAACGCAAGCTACTAGTTCAAAAGCATTCATGCTTTCTTATTGCTCTTATGCAAAGATAACAATACCTTCAAACCGCGGCTCAGATTAACTACTTTCATGATTCAGAATAATCAGAAAAACGCAAGCTACTAGTTCAAAAGCATTCATGCTTTCTTATTGCTCTTATGCAAAGATAACAATACCTTCAAACCGCGGCTCAGATTAACTACTTTCATGATTCAGAATAATCAGAAAAACGCAAGCTACTAGTTCAAAAGCATTCATGCTTTCTTATTGGCTCTTATGCAAAGATAACAATACCTTCAAACCGCGGCTCAGATTAACTACTTTCATGATTCAGAATAATCAGAAAAACGCAAGCTACTAGTTCAAAAGCATTCATGCTTTCTTATTGGCTCTTATGCAAAGATAACAATACCTTCAAACCGCGGCTCAGATTAACTACTTTCATGATTCAGAATAATCAGAAAAACGCAAGCTACTAGTTCAAAAGCATTCATGCTTTCTTATTGGCTCTTATGCAAAGATAACAATACCTTCAAACCGCGGCTCAGATTAACTACTTTCATGATTCAGAATAATCAGAAAAACGCAAGCTACTAGTTCAAAAGCATTCATGCTTTCTTATTGGCTCTTATGCAAAGATAACAATACCTTCAAACCGCGGCTCAGATTAACTACTTTCATGATTCAGAATAATCAGAAAAACGCAAGCTACTAGTTCAAAAGCATTCATGCTTTCTTATTGGCTCTTATGCAAAGATAACAATACCTTCAAACCGCGGCTCAGATTAACTACTTTCATGATTCAGAATAATCAGAAAAACGCAAGCTACTAGTTCAAAAGCATTCATGCTTTCTTATTGGCTCTTATGCAAAGATAACAATACCTTCAAACCGCGGCTCAGATTAACTACTTTCATGATTCAGAATAATCAGAAAAACGCAAGCTACTAGTTCAAAAGCATTCATGCTTTCTTATTGGCTCTTATGCAAAGATAACAATACCTTCAAACCGCGGCTCAGATTAACTACTTTCATGATTCAGAATAATCAGAAAAACGCAAGCTACTAGTTCAAAAGCATTCATGCTTTCTTATTGCTCTTATGCAAAGATAACAATACCTTCAAACCGCGGCTCAGATTAACTACTTTCATGATTCAGAATAATCAGAAAAACGCAAGCTACTAGTTCAAAAGCATTCATGCTTTCTTATTGCTCTTATGCAAAGATAACAATACCTTCAAACCGCGGCTCAGATTAACTACTTTCATGATTCAGAATAATCAGAAAAACGCAAGCTACTAGTTCAAAAGCATTCATGCTTTCTTATTGGCTCTTATGCAAAGATAACAATACCTTCAAACCGCGGCTCAGATTAACTACTTTCATGATTCAGAATAATCAGAAAAACGCAAGCTACTAGTTCAAAAGCATTCATGCTTTCTTATTGGCTCTTATGCAAAGATAACAATACCTTCAAACCGCGGCTCAGATTAACTACTTTCATGATTCAGAATAATCAGAAAAACGCAAGCTACTAGTTCAAAAGCATTCATGCTTTCTTATTGCTCTTATGCAAAGATAACAATACCTTCAAACCGCGGCTCAGATTAACTACTTTCATGATTCAGAATAATCAGAAAAACGCAAGCTACTAGTTCAAAAGCATTCATGCTTTCTTATTGCTCTTATGCAAAGATAACAATACCTTCAAACCGCGGCTCAGATTAACTACTTTCATGATTCAGAATAATCAGAAAAACGCAAGCTACTAGTTCAAAAGCATTCATGCTTTCTTATTGCTTTTATGCAAAGATGACAATACTTTAATAATTTTATTTAATCACTTAACCCTTTTTTTTACGAATCGTTACAATTCAGAACGTTTATTTATTTTAATATTTTTAAACGAACCTTAAATATGTGTTCATTTTTTATCAACATAAAAGATATCAATCAATTACTAATTGATAAAGAAATTCAAACAACTGGTCTCATTGGTTTCTTTGATAAGAAGTTTTTAGATGTTTATTGTTATGCTCCAAATGAAGTATTCCCAATCAAAATAAAGGTCACACATTGCTCATCAGAAATTCCTATTCTAGGACAAGTTATTAATATAAAAGGTGTCGTAAGAAAAGCAGATTCTCAAAGCCTATATATTGAATCTCATTCAATTGAAAAAAGTTCAAAAGAGGAAGCAACACTGAAAGGTGTTTTATTATCACCGTTAACAAAAACTCAGGATAATTTAGCTGAAATGCAATTTACACATATAGCTGATATTGATTCATCATATATTGGAAAAGAAATTAAAACAATTGGAATTGTTTACTATTATAATGATAAATATATAACTGTTTATTCATATAAAAGCAAAAACGATAAAGCCAAGAAAATCAAAATACAAAACTATTTTACTTATCAAATACAAGTCAATTCTGTTCTCTTAGTAATTGGTAATGTACGTTTCAAACAAGAAGACAATTTTTATATAATACCATCAAAGGTCGATTTGATTACCGAAGCAGAAGCTATCTCAAAAGGATTTATCCTTCATATAATTCCTGAAAAGCCTTTTGTTGTTACATTTGATGAAGAAGAAGATGATGAAGAAAGTAAACAGATTTCATTCTTTGCAAAAGAGCCAAAAGATTTTAAAGAATTTTATACGGACGAGCCAGATCAATTATTTGGTTTTCTTCAACAACAAGCAAATAAAGAAGGTTTTCAGATAGTCAAACCTTGTGGATTAAGTTCAAATGATCATGCAGCTCTTAGATGTAATCTTCACTCAAAGAATAAGAATCCAAACTTAAACACTAATTGTCCTTTTATTTGTAATATACAGAGAGTAAAAAATCCAAAAGGTGGTTTCAGGTGGCATGTATCTTCAATTATTAATATTCATAACCATTTGCTGCATCCTCTCAATTTCGTTCATTCAATACTTAGTGAAAAGAAAAAAAGTCTCATCCGTTCCTTGTATTCATCTGGGGTAAATTATGGCATTATATCAAATTTTATTAAATTAAGGTATAACATTGATATTAGTAGAAATCAAATACGATCACTTTGCGCAGCAAGTAAAAGGGAAAGAACCTTGGAAAAAATTGCCGAAACCGAAGAGTTGAAAGAGTTCATGTATTCAATTGATGGTGTTGTCAGGTTTGATCAATATAGAGATAAATATGGTTACATGCATAGAAAAGCAGTTGCAACTTTTACACGACAGGAGCTTGAAAATTTACGAGACTTTGGTGATTTTATTGCAGTAGACCCAACCTTTGCTACATCGAGCAGTCATTGGTCATTAATTCCTTTAACAGTTGTTGGTTCCGATAGAGATATAAGAAGTGCTGGTATTATATTTCGTTCAAATACTCAAGAAGACAGATTTAGATGGATCCTAAAAATACTACTCACTGAATTGCCCTCAAAAGATAAGTTACAAACGATATGTTCTGATGATGATTCAGGTTTAAATTGTGCCTTTAGAGTTCTATTAAATGATGATATAAATGATGATTTTCATACCAAGGTTAGACGTTTAAACAGAGTAATATGCTTTTGGCATAAAATTTCTAATTTCATCACATTTCTAAATGGCTTATCTTTGCCAGAAGATAAAGTTGCTAAATATTTGAAGTACTTTAAGAAAATGGGACAATCTCGTGACTACGATGTTGCTATAAGTTGTTATAAGAAGTTAGAAGGAAAATCTAAATTAGCTACATATATGATAAAGAATATCAAAGATGATTTAAAATACTTTTCAAAAAGTATGCTTCAAACATTCAATTGTGGTTACAATACAAGTTCTATTGCAGAATCTACAAACAGTAGACTTAAAAATTTGTTTCCTGATCAAAGATCATTATCATTAAAGGAAATAAGAGTGGCTCTGATCAATGCAGAAAGACTTTCAAGTTTATCCAAACAATACATATGTGGAATAAAGCCAAGAAAGGTTAAAGATCAAATACTTATATCATTGATAGAAAAATTTAATATCGCAGAAAATATAGCTAGTGCAATTTGTAATTCAATAATAAATGCAGAAGATTTATCAATTAGGTTCATAGATGACGCACAGACTCAAGCAGAAGTTATAGAGAAAGATCCAACTTTCGAAGATATCTATCAAGAAAAGTTTTTAGTTACAATGTCAGGATGCTCTTGTAAGAAACAGATACAAACAGGTATACCTTGTAAGCATTTTATTAAGTTCCTCAATGAAAAGAATTTAAATGTCATTAATTACATACAAGTATCAGAAAGATGGACAAGAACAAAACCAAATGAAAGGATTGAAATCAAACTTGTTGATGAAGTTCAAGTAGAGAAAAGTTCATTTATACCAGTTACACAGATGGATAGATATATTTCACTCAAGAATTTATGTCTCCAAATCATGAATTTTGCATCACAGTCACAGAATAGATATTCAGTTGCTAAAGAAAAACTTGATGAACTATATGAACAACTTCAAAATATCGAAAGAATTATAGATGATGTACACCCTCAGCCAGGAAGGCCTCACAAATCAACAAATTTAGCAAATTGGAATAAAATTGATCCTTGTAAACTCTGTGGTAAACCTCACTCAACAAAAAGATGTCCAAGAAGAAATGAATTTTTAACATATATACCAAAAGACTATATTAATGATTCAGACAAGAAATATAGCTGCTCTCTTTGTGGATTAAAAGGTCATAGAATAGATAAATGTTTCGTAAAGGCTGCATGGTTAAAGGCAATTAAGGGTAAAGTTGGCTTTTCTCAACTTTTCCCCACTTTTTGTAATATCTTTCAAAATATTCTATGAGTTTTTGCTAATGGCAAATTAGAAATTCCTTTAAAATATGATAAATATTTATATATCTTTTCAAATAAAAATTTTAAATTAATTATTTTATATATATATACATTAATATATATATTTGATTTGTTTAATGTTTTGTTAAAATATATTTTATATTATAAACAAGAGAATTTGTAAAAATATCAATTTTTTTACATTTCAATTGCCTCAAATAATTGAATAAAAAAAACATTCTTTCAAAAAATTGAGAATATTTTTCATTTATATAAAAATACTTTTATTTAGCCATTTTGAATATCTATAAATATATATGATATCTAAATATTTAATATATTTTGTTGCGTGCTAATATACAATTATAGATTATATTTGTTCAAAAATTAAACATAATTGTCAGATTATCTCTATATTTTTCTGGCATAAAGAATTAAATATTATATCTAGGTAATAAATATAATATTATATGACATAGATTGATCAAATATCTTTATTTTATGCCAGTATTTATAAATTAAATTAATTAAATTTTTATCAAATACTCCAATGATATGATTATTAATGTAATATTTATAAATATAACATTATAAATAAATATTAATAGTTGATCCAATTTATATCCAAAGATACTAATAAAAAAATAATCAAATAAATTCTATATATTATATTTCAGTTTTTGAATTAAAATAAGGGTTAGCACTCTCAAAATTAGTAATTCTTTCTCACAAATTGTATAAATATTATCATGCAAATATAACTATTATTTTGATTGATTATATTAATTAATAAAAAACAAATCTGTTATAAATTTCATATTTTGAGAAAAAATTAATAATTTAAACTGATTTTGAATTCATATGTTTTTATCTCTTTATATAGTTAATTAGCATATTATCAATATTATTAATTAAACATATATATAAATTGTTTATATATATATATCAAATATATATATGTAATATAATTTTTTTTAAGGATCTTGAAATAAAAAACTTTAAATAAAAAAAAAAACGATTACTTTTTTCGATTATTTATCATTTGGGAAAATTCAAATTTGAATTCTCCAAATTCGAACAAAGAGTCCATGAACAGCAATCAAAATACCAAAAAAAAATCAACAAAAGAGTCTAACCTTTCATATTCTTTCAGTTTTTTCAAATCCATATGTATATCCCATACAATAGGTTCTTGACCAAACGCCAGTTATACTACTATTGATCTCCTATTTATCTCTAGTTTCATATCCAAGTGTTAAAAACCTCTAGAAATGCTTCTATCATCCATATTTTTCAATATTTTTTTTCTTTTATTTTCATAAGATTAAAAATGTAAACCATAGAAAAATACATATAATTTGTATAAACTTTTGAATTTTATTTTTTTTTTATTTTTAAAATATCTCTTATAGAATAAATAGATTTATATAAACATAATAAAGCAAAAGATATGGAGAATAAAAAGTAAATAAATGTAATAAGAAGAATGTTTATTATCAAATAATTGTTTGATGATCATCAATTGATTTCGTCAAACAAGCTTAAAAGAAAATCTTTTTTGAATTAAAATGTTCATGTTGACTAGTCTGGTTACCTGCGATCTAATTACGAATTGAGGTCGAGCATATTTGCTTGTGTCAAAGTATGTAGTAATATATTTCATTATTTTGTTGTACGGCACAAATGGCTTATCTTCAGTGGCTAATGCTGATATAGCATCAATAATCAATTGCTGTACGGGTGAAAACTTCCCTTTTCGTCTTTTGTTTCGCACATCCATTGAAGAAATATCTTCAAGCATGTCATCAGCATAATTGTGTACCATCTTATCTTTTGAACTGACTTTGTACTTATTGGCTTTTATTTTTCTTTTGATTGCTCTTTTCTTTTTATATGCATCTGTTTTTGTTGTTGTGGCTTTCTTTCTTTTTGTTTCTACCAAAGCTTTTTCATGTAACATTACATGATTAGGAAGTGTTAACTGAAAAGAATCAAAGATCGCTTTTTTCCAATATGGAACATTCCATTTGATGATTGATACATATGCACGGATTCTCCAGCTAATTCTAAAGGCTGTGTTTTTGCTGGCTATTGAAGCACGAGAATGGTTAAACGACTCAATTGGGTTGGTAGTATACTCTGGATCAACTTTACTAAATGTATCAGATATGTCTGAGATTAATTCATCTAGTGTTTTTAATGCTTTAGCATTATATTCTGGGTCCAGATCCTCATGTTCAATAAAATAGTTTGGCATGCTTTCCCATTTCTGGAGTTTTTCTTCATTATTAAAATTTTTGTCATGTAGTAAAATTGAAAAAAAATTTTGAATTAATTCATTAAGGTTTTTCAAATCTTGATCGTTCATGCAAATTTGATTTATAATTTTCTTGGTTTTTTTGCATAAATGATTTGTGTCAAATTTAATTTTGGCAAGAGGAAGTTTTTCTGATATTAATTTATGATCTGTGAGATCGCAATCATGAATGAAAGTTAGATTGCTTAAGGAGTCTATTTGTGTCCTTTCGATGATATGGTTCAATGAAATGCCTTCCATATTTTTTGAATGCTTTTCTGTGGAACTTAAAGAGGCAGCTTGTTCTTTCCCATGGTGAACAAGATGGAAACAAATAATGAAGTTAGTCTTTAAATCCATTAAAATTCCAAGGCAGTGTTGACCATTTCTTCGGTGGCTCCACGAAGCATCGAAGCCTAATTTTATTTGAGTGGTTTTTTTCAGTTCATCCAATTTTTCTTGGCAAACTTTTTCGGCTAAATCTCTGAGTACAATATCAATTAAAAACAAGTAATCATAATATATTGTTCTTGATATTATGTATTTCTCTGTCATAGAACAATAAGATTCAATTCCTTCATAGCCATATCCATTGATAATGATTGATAATATCTCTTTCAAGTTTCTTTTGATCTTTTCAATGTTTTTTGGTTTGTGTACATTTCTTTCTAATAATTCTTGAAAAGTTGAATGTCTTAATGTATGTTGATTCATGAAAAACAATAAAAGTGAAGTAAATATAAACTAAAATTTTTGAACTTCACAAAAAGTCATAAGTAATAAAATTTTCTTTGAAATTTTCACAACTTTCTCAAAAGTCAGAACATAGATAATTGAATGTTAATTTTTTATTATTTCATTCAATTGTTTCTATCTTAAAAAATAAATCATAATAAAAAATGCTTTTGTTCTACAAATATGCATGACAAATTTGTATATATATTAATTCAATGATAAAGTATTTTGAAAATGCTGCATTAAGTTATTTTAATTAAAATTATTAAGAGGATATTTGAATTCATATAACTTTTCAATAATTTCAAAGCCTATGAGAATATATTTTCAATAAAGTTTTGTATAAAAAAAAATAAATCTAATTCAAAACTTTATATTTATATTATTTCATTTTTAACCATATTTCCATTAACATATTATCGATAATTTTTTTTTTTACTTTTTAATACTTTTTTTAAAAGGATTGTCTCAAATTTTTATTTTTTTAATAATCTTGCTTGATATGTACTATTTTCAAATTCAAATTAAATAAAAAATAAGGAATATAAAAAAATTCTTACAATTTTAGAGAGGAATAATCGAAGATAATCCAATTTTATGAATTTTTTCTAAAAAGAAAATATTTGATAAATCTATAAAAAAGCATGAATAGATATTCACGCTTTTTAATATTTCAGGATTTATCAAAAAGTTTCTCATTGACCGTGTATAAACTGAAAAAGTTCTAAAAACTATTTTCAGATAAACTTTTTCTAATTACTCAGCCAATTAAAAATAGAAATTAAAATCATCTAAATAAAAAAAAAAAAGTAAAATGTTAAAAAAAAATTTTTTTGCCTGAAATAAAAAATTGATTTTAAAAACATCTTATATTTATGACCATATTACTAGATATCAAATAATTTATTTAAAATTGTTATTATTATTATAAGATATGCTTATTTATATATATTTCCAAAAATTGAAATAAAAACCTAAAATTATTTTTAATACTATTCAATTGTATCAAAAGTTAAAATAATTAAAATGGCCATTATCACGATTTAAATAGTGATAAAATGATATATTCATTTTAATTTATTATAATTAAATAATATAATAAGTATATTATATGTTAGTAAATATATTAATTAATATAATAAATAGATAAGAGCAATAATAAATTTTAGTTAAAATTTTAATTTTAATTCAAATTTTACAATTATCCATTATTTTTATAAAAACTGATTTCATTCCAAAACGCTTTTTTTTCGTTTTCAAGGCAATATATTGATTTCAAAATCAAATTAGGGTATTTGTTATGCAGTATTAAATACGATAAAAACATTTTATTACGAAATGCTGCAATTTTCATTATCCAAATTTTTCAATTGTTTGCTTTTCAACTATTGTATCAAGCATTTTTAATCAATACATTTGGTATCGATTATATATACACTTTAATGATTTCTAACAATTCTCCTTCTACAAGAGCCGACTTGAAAAATAAAAATTTTCATGTTGTAAAATCAAAATTATTTTATCCCTACCAAAAAAATGTATTTTTTAGTGTTGACATCAAATATGGATGTAAAATATTCATATTAAAAAAATATTTCATCCAAATTCCATGAGGACTAGCAGATCAAGAATTGGTGTTTTCAAAATTATAAAAAAATTCATTATTTCTCATCATCTACGTAGCATTGTTTAACAATAATTGACAAATATTTATAGATGCATGGCATATATATATAATATCATAATTTTATTAATAAAAAACCATTCAAGTAATAATTGCATAATCCTAATTTTTGTTATTTTATTTTTTTCCTTTTTTATTCATTTTTCTGAGAAAAATACAAAATTTAGAATATTTTACGTTCATCTGTGTTGATTAGAAGTTGAAAATTTGATTTGATAGCTCTGTGGAGCTCCTTTTTTTCTGTACATTTGAATGCCCCTCAGAAAAGATTGAATTTGCATAGAAATAAATTCAATGATCATACAATTCATTCAAGCAGCACATAGAATAAATTAAAAGATTTCAAAAAAAAGAAAAGCCAACTTTACCCTTAAGGATGGATTATTAGAACCATTAGGCTGAATATAAGTTCAGTACTTTCTAAAAGAATTTTTGAGCTTTCCTTTTATATTTAGAACATTCTTTTTTTCTTTTTCTTTTTTTTTTTTTTGCAAGAATCTACCTTTTGCTTGCTTTGCTCAGAGAAATATAAGAAATGGTCATTTTTCACCTTGACGATCAGACGCTGATATTTTTAAAATGTGCATGTATGTGTATACTGTTTAATAAATATTTTTTATTTATCTAACTCTATTTGTTTTTAAATGTTTTGTAATGAGATTATTTGTTTTTTCAGAAATTTTCTTTATAATAACATTACCTCTAAATAATTTCACAAAGAAAGCCCATTATTGTTGAATCTTTTATTATAATATAGTTTCAATAAATTTATATCAATCACTAATTGATGCATTTATATATTTTTGTGATATTAATAATATTAATAATGTTTTATAATTTATATGAAAATTTATTTTACATTGACGATTATAATATATTGAATCATTCAATGTAGCTAAGTATTTTAATGTTAATGATCTTTGATCAGGGAAAAAAAAAAAAAAAAAAAATAATCAAAAAAAAAAAAAAAAAAAAAAAAGATAAAATAGGTAAAAAGTCTTACCAAAGTAGGTCAATTTTGACTGAAATATGGCCGTTAGATATAATTTATGAATGATTCATATATTTTTTTTTAAAAAAATTCTTTTTTTTAAAAAAAAGAAAATAAATTAAAGAAGTGAATAAGAATGTCTGTAAGCACATAAGAATTATTATATTCAAACAAGAATAATTATATATTTATTATTTATCTCAAAATATGCTTCTTATATTTCAATTATGCTAGTTATTTTGAGAATCGATATCAAAAACGTCACATTTTTACATATGATACTCGATGATCAGTTTACAAATCTGATACTAATATTATCGATTATCAAGATATGAAATGTGATATGAAAATAATTGTAAACTTGATATCAATTTCCGAGATCCCAAACAGATTTATCTTTTTTTATAATTGGTATTTGTGATTTTAAAATATTTAAAAATAAATAATAGAATGTGCTTATGTTTATTTTAAGATTAAAATCAAAAAAATTCATTCTTTTATATGATATATTTGAGATTAATTTACATTCATATGTTTATCAAAAAGTTTAAGTGAAAATTCTGATATCAAAAGCTGAGAAAAAAAAGTCTCGATCTCTGAAATCGATCTCAAGAATCTGTGTAAATTTATGTATCAATATCAAAAAGTTTATTAATTATCAATCTCGAGAGTTCGAGAATCACAAGCCTAATCTCTATAACAGATATCAAATATCAGTACAAATTTATAATATTGATAACTATCAACTGGTCTCATCTACTTTATTACCAACATTTCTTATTTGATTAACTATATCCTGAGAATATCGATATCAGGATTATAAACTGATAATCAATTATCAATCTTGAAAAAATGTCAGTTCTGATATCCATTATCAAAATAGCATGCTTAAAAAAAAGATTGCAAAGTTGATGATAAAGTAGATGAGACCAGTTGATAAGATAATCTAATGTAGTAATTAATGAGTCAGTTAATGACACAAGTCAATAAGTCAAAGTTAATGATACAGTTAATGAGTCATATAATAACAAGAATAAGATAAATGCTTCATACAGCCGGTCTGTGGTGAAAGCGACCACAGGACCATTTGAAAAAGTTTTATAAACGTTTTTTTTTGGTTTGTTTGTTTGTTTGACATTTTTAGAAAAAAGAGCCATTTTTATGAAGTTTACGGGTGCTTATTGCTATCAATTTCTCAATCTATAATTATCTGATTGAGAAATTGATGTTTGTCATTCCTTAAATTACTTAAAAGAGCCTAAGTAAATACTTGTAAACTGCATTTAGGAGGTCAATGCGATCAATTTCTCAAACAGTAATTCTTAGATTCAGAAATTGAATGTTTTATTTCCTTAGTTTACCTGCAAAATCTAAAGAGATGTGCTTTTAAACCTCATATTTTACTTTTGGGAGATATCTGCTACTAATTTTTCAAATTGATTCACAAATTCAGAATTTAGTAGTAGTCATCACCTAAATTAGCAATAAAATCTTAAGGCAGCACCTATAATACATTTTTTTTCTACTGTTGTCAACTAGTTTTATAAATGATGATTCTGAATTTCAATTTAATTAGTCAGTTAGTAACAAAGTAAATTACACAGGCCAATTATACTGTTATTGATACCACTTAATGAGCTAGTTATTGACACCATTTATTGCTACCTCTAAACGATCCAATTTATTGATACTGTTGTTGATACCACTTAATGAGCTAGTTATTGACACCATTTAATGATACCTCTAAACGATCCAATTTATTGATACTGTTGTTGATACCACTTAATGAGCTAGTTATTGACACCATTTAATGATACCTCTAAACGATCCAATTTATTGATACTGTTGTTGATACCACTTAATGAGCTAGTTATTGACACCATTTAATGATACCTCCAAACGATCCAATTTATTGATACTGTTGTTGATACCACTTAATGAGCTAGTTATTGACACCATTTAATGCTACCTCTAAACGATCCAATTTATTACTGTTGTTGATACCACTTAATGAGCTAGTTATTGACACCATTTAATGCTACCTCTAAACGATCCAATTTATTGATACTGTTGTTGATACCACTTAATGAGCTAGTTATTGACACCATTTAATGATACCTCCAAACGATCCAATTTATTGATACTGTTGTTGATACCACTTAATGAGCTAGTTATTGACACCATTTAATGATACCTCTAAACGATCCAATTTATTACTGTTGTTGATACCACTTAATGAGCTAGTTATTGACACCATTTAATGATACCTCTCAACAATCCCACTTATATGGTTATTATTCCTGATAAAAAAATAGAAAGAAAGAAAAAAAAACTAAAGTTAAATGATACTGTTAATACTAGACTTGTTATTTTGTGAATCGATATCAAAAACGTCACTTTTTTTACATCTGAAACAATTATCGAGATCTCGAACATATTTATCTTTTTTTAAAATTGGTATTTGTGATTTTATTATATCTAAAAATAAATAATAGAATGTATTGATGTTTATTTTAAGATTAAAATCAAAAAAATATATTCTTTTTTATTTAATATTTGAGAATAAATTACGATCATATATTTATCAAAAAGTTTAATTGAAATTTCTAATATCAAAAGCTGAGAAAAAAAAATCTCGATCTCTAAAATCGATCTGATAATCGGAGAATAACAAGTCTAGTATATACATTATAATATTATTTAGAAAACTTTTAATTTGTAAACCTTTGAATATTTTTTTTTACATATTATTTGTAAACTTTTGAATTTTTTACGTTTATTTTTTTTATTAAATACGTTTAAAATTTTCAAAAAAATTTTTTCATCAACTTTTTCAAAGACCGTCTGTGGTCACTTCATCACAGTCCGTCTTTCTATAATATACCTCTTTTCAATATCTGATTCAAACTTTAAGGAAAATTTTCCTCTGAAAAAGCTGATGTAAATTCAATTTCAATTTTTTTTGATATTATAATATTACATTTATAACTTTATTCTAAACCCAACAAATAACATAATTAATATTAAATTTTCATATTATGATTATTATTCCATAAAAAAAATGAATTTTTTTGGAATCACTTAAATTGATATCATCCAAACATATGACCCTACCCAAGAAGGACCTGTCAAAAGGGGTCGGGTAGGTACCGCTTTCAAGGTCTACTTTCATTCAATTTATATGATATCGGACCTGTTGAAGTGTAAATTTTTGAATAAAAAAGTAAATGAATTAAAAAATACTCAATAGGAAATATTCAGCAAATTATTAATTTTGATATATTAATAGTTCAAGCGCTACATTTCTGAATTCGCATACTTCTATTCATTTGACTGTTATGAATTTGGCTAAAACCTCTTTTTTTATCGCCTCATTAAAATTGAATTTTGAGGTATGCAATAAATAATATTATAGTAAACTTACAAATATCCCAAAATTAAACTCTATTTAAGAAAAAAATATAACAAAATTTTTTCTGAAAATTGATGATCATAAATAATTTTTTTCAAATTATGTAATTTTGGTCAATAGGAAAAGTGAGCAAGCAGGTATATATTTAATAAAAACCATTTATTTCTTGATTAATAAAGTCGTTCTGATGTTCTATTCATTTTAATGTCAATTTTAATAAAGGTAACTACACTCCCATTTGTATGATAATTATAATAAATATTTAAAAATATATTTTAGGATTTTAATTAGGTATTTCCAAGATATTTATATTTATTATATTTGTGATGTTTACAAAATTTATTATATTGAAAAAAATGGAATATAAGAATCAAAATATCCAAAAAAATATTTAGCAAACAGATAATAAAAATAAATCAAATTAAATAATAAAAGAATTTTAATTCTGAAATATTAGTTAATTTTTATCCCAATTAATAACATTTTTAGGTCAAAAAAATGCAATAAAAGATTAATAATAATTGTATAAATAATGCCATTTTATAATAAAAACTAAATTTGATCTTGAAGTCAATGTGTTTTATCATTGATCTCATAGAAAAGCATTTTTTGTTTCTTTAAGGGTGTAGTTGGATATGCTTTTGATTGAGAGAGTTATAGAAAAAAAATTGTATTCGTATAGAATATTTTGAGAGAGCTATTCAAATTAATTGAAAGACCATTCAAAATGATCCAAAAAAAAAGCATTTTATATGATCACAAAAGAAAAATGGTAACTAACCAAATAAGCAATTGTTCGTAAAATAATCTGAATTTTATTTTCATCAAAAGAACTTCTAGAAAGAATGAAAATTTAATAATTTCAAAAAAATAAAAAATGCATGGATTTGGTTTTGCTTTATTTAAAGGGAAAAATCAAAAAGAGTAAAAACAAAGTATACATACATAAATAACCGATTATTTCCAGCTTAATGGATCAATTAATATTCGACTAAAATCGTTAGACATGAAATGAGAGCCATTTAAAAAAAGATCGCTAAAAAAGCTAAATCTTCATAGGTTCCGATTAAAATAAAAGTTTGCAAAGTATATTCAAGTATAAAATTGAATAATTAATTGCTACATCCGCCAAAAACGTCGATAGCATTTAAAGATATCATTTCGATTTTGAGGTTTTTAATAAAAAAAAGTGATATTTTGTTCCAAATGAATTCATAAAACCATGCACTTGTTGTTGCACGGGTTTATTTGCAATATAAGGGCTAGAATTTGTGGAATAAAAACTTTTATAAAAAAATATTCAGTAAGGTTGTAAAATTCAAAAACGTCTCACTGAAAAGCAAGTTTGGGATAAATTCCATGATATCTCAAGAAAAAGACACTGCTTTACAAATATTTCTGATGATTTACTCAGTTTTCAAAGTTTTTCAACAATTAGCGCTCTTTATTAAATCAAAAAAATGATATTTTTTAAAAAACAAATTTTTTTAATGCCATTGATCTTTTAATTTTGCAAGAACGCATTTTCTTAAGAATTAATGCCAATGAAGAATATATATTGAGAAAGTAGTAAGAAAGATTCCAATTATATAAAAAAGCACAAATAAAGAATAATATGCATTTAATTTATTTTTGAAACAAACAATTTAAATTGTTTCATTCTATTATTATTAATTGCAATTAAAATTGAAACCAATTTATTAACATCATAAATATTATGATTTAAACAATTTTGATCATGCTAACACTAAACACAAAACTCTAAAATAATAGAAAATCAAATGTGACATTAAACACTAATATTCGAATTAGTTGCCTCCTTACCATCATTATATATTATTCTTAAAAACTGTAAATATACATTTATATTATTTTCGTTGTCTTGAAACCATTTTACCACCAAATCTTTTCTTCTCTTAAAATTTCGTGAAAATTGTACATTTGCTATAAGGCTAATTAGTGAAGCAACTTGAACAAGTCCATTTAAAGATATTTTTTGAATTGGGCAACCAAATATTTTTTCTATGATTGCTTCTCCTCTGCTTCCATCTGCGATAAAGTCACCTAATAAATTCTGGCTAACAACTTTTTCAGAATTATGATTTCTTGAAAGACCAGACGGTACCTTTGGTTTTCTATTTGGATGCATTTAATAAAAATGCCCTTTTCCTTTCAAATTTTCAAATGATATCGTAATTTTTTTTCGTTATATTTTTAAAAATATCGTAATTTTTATTATAAATTGCAAAATAAAAATATAATTTTGTCTTGACAATTTGATAACATTAAATATATTTTAAATACATTTATAAAAAATGAAATAATTTCAAGATATTCGTCATTTTTTATTTAAACGATCAAAAAAATAAAAATGCTCACATTGCTAACAATGATTATTAATTTTAATTAAATTCAATCAACAGCGCCGCTCTTAGCTCAGTGGTAGAGCATGTGACTGTAGTATTCAAAATGTAGTCATCACAGGGTCGCCGGTTCGATTCCAGCAGCGCGGATTTTTTTTTATGAATATTGTAATAATGAATAATGATCGTATTATGGTGATTCTAATATTAAATACTAAAAAAAAAAAAAAACAAATAAATAATATTGTATCTTTATTCTTAAAATAAATAAATGAATGCAAAGTGAAACATCATACAAAGATATTTAAATATCATTTATTATCTTTTTGTAGAAGCAAGGTTCAGTTCTGCATATTGGACAGCTTTTTTTATTTTTATACCAATTTTCCAAACAAACAGAGCAAACGCCCATATGACCGCACGGTAATATAATTGAATCAGCCTTATTTTCGAAGCAAATGATGCACATTTCGTCTTTACTCACCCCGAAACCTCCTGAAACTCCTGTAATAGGAAATCTGCAGAGAGGGCAGTTTTCTTTATTTTGATGTGCCATCATTGCGCACTCTTTGCAGTACACCTTGTGTCCGCAGTCCAATAGGTAGTGGTCTCTCTGTTTTTCGTTACATTTGAGACATCTTAGGCTTGTATCGACGAAAGGCTTTCCTAATTCGACAATATTTCTCTGGACACGAGTTGGGTCATTTGTTACACCTTTAAACTGGCCATTTCCTTTGAAAAAGTAGTTTGATGTAGTTTGGCAATCGCATTGTTCTTCACAGTTTTCAACTTGGTTGTCGTAAAATTCTCCTCCTCCTTTATATGCTAATTTGACCATTTTGTCACCAATATGGTCAATTTTGTTATTTTTTGCCTCCATAATACCAGACGTGAAAACGAGGAACGCGTACTTTCTAATGTTTGAAATATTGTTGTCATAGATAGACAACACAGAGCTGTTGTAACCTTCAATTGCTGCAACTTCGCAATTGTCTATTTCATTGTTTAAAATGACCGCTTTTAATGTGTCAGAAATGGATATTCCACTCTCTTTAACGTCTTTTATTTTTGAGCCCTCAATTTTAACGTCTTTTGCACCACGAGCAACAATTCCACTGTACTTGATATTGTTCACTATATTGCCTGAAATAATCGACGTGGAATTCGAGATAATCGCAATGGCTGGATATAAAAGGTCAAATAATTCATTATTTTTGATCGTCACTTTTGATTCGTTACAATTTATTCCGTTTCCATCGAGATTGTGGATTTTGTTACCGTCAACAACTCCTGTGGAATGGGAGAAGATTCTAATAGCAGTGTCTTCGATGTCATAAAAGTGATTTTTCTCTATCAAAAAGTCTTCCGTGGATTCAATTGAAACTCCGTTTTTTTTGATGTCCTTAAATTCGCATTTTCGGACTACAGACTGGGAATTGGTGGCGAAAATTGAGGAATATACTGTTTTTGAAAATTTGCAATTTGATATTTCTATCGATGATTGGTCGTATACGTAAAATCCGTTTCCTGATGAATCATGGAAATTGGAATCTGTAACTGTGACAAAGGAACCATTTTTAACAACTACAAGCGTATCAGCTAGATCATGAACATGCAGGTTGTCTGCTAAAACAACACTATTTTCTGAAATATATATTCCTGGGATTTCTTTGGCATCTGAAATGGTAAGATGACTGAGCGTAACATTAACGCCATCCGATATTGTTAAAGCTCCATTTGATGATTCGGCGTCTTTTATTGTAGCATTTGTTATTGTACAATCTTCAATACTTCTTATTGTAACAGCGCATTCAAAAGAAACATTAGATATTTTAACTCCTGATGATAAAATATTAAAATGTTTGCATTTGATGACAGTATTGCAATTAGAAGTTATTGTGTATGACAAATCAACCTCAATATCTTCGTCTGACTGTAGAATTGGGCATATTAGAGTGATCTCTCTTGTTCCTTCAGTTCTAATTGAGTTCGATTCATCTAATAAAGTAGAAAATTCGACTGACATATTAGATAAAGGCTGAAAATTCCTTATTTAAAACTAAAATTTTTACGATCATTTTCCTGTGAAAATTTTTCAATTTTTATTTAATACATTTAAATATCTTACAAAATAATTTTAAAATAATATAAACAAATGTAAAAATATATTATAAATAAAAAATAATATATATTTTCTTATATTATTTACTCTTTTATTAATGATTAATTAATATTTTTAAATTATATAAACTTGGCTATTCTCATTTAGAAACCAAAAAATTTGAATACCCTTTCGTCTTTTTTTGAATAAATGCCATATTAAAAAAATTTGTTAATTATATGATGAAACTATTATTGTTTTATTATTAATTTATTTAAATTAAAAAGAAAGAATACAACATGATTCGAAAATATCGTTATATGATCTTTGTCGCTGATGTTATAATTGATAGAAAATGCATATATATATAACTTTAACTTTTTTTAAATTAGATATTTTAATATGTGATTTGAATACATCAAATCATTAAATGAAGTAATCAATCCTCAATTTTTAGAAGAAATTTAAAAAATTCAATAGAAAAGAAAGGCTCGTTATTAACATGACTTTTATTAACAATTTTTTATATTAAAATGCAAAGCATGATAACCAATTTCAATTACCGATGAAGGAATTGATTTTGATGAGAGAGATGAGCAGCCATAAAAAGCATAATCACCAATTGAAGTCACCGAAGAAGGGATACTTATATTCGATAAAGAGGAGCATCGATAGAAAGCATAATCACCGATTGAAGTCACTGAAGAAGGAATTGATATTTGAGTTAATGAGGAGCACTTTTTGAAAGAATAAGGAGGAACAGTTGTCATTCCTTCAGAAAGAACAATTGAATGACAACCGCTGAAAACAGATTTACCGATTTCACTTACAGAAGGAGGAATTGAAATTTCTTTCAACGACGAACAATTTTTGAATGCTTTTGATTCAATTTCAGTCACAGATGAAGGGATTGTCACTTTTTCTAATGATGAGCAACCAAAGAAAGCAGCATATTCAATTATAGTTATCGAATTAGGAAGCAGCAAATTGGCCAATGATGAACATCCTTTAAAACAACATTTAGCAATTTTGCTGACTGAAGAAGGAATTGAAATGTGACATAAAGATTTGCATCCTTTGAAAGCATTCGCTCCGATCGATGCAACTGAAGAAGGAACAATTATTCGCTCTAATGAAGAACAGTTAGAAAATGCACTTCTTCCAATGGAAGTGACTGAAGAAGGAATCGTTATTTCAGTCAAAGAAGAGCATCCAAAAAAGGCACTTTTTCCAATCGATTTGACATTAAATGGGATCGTTATTTCTGCCAACGATGAACATCCATTGAAGATACTTCTTCCAATTGAAGTGACAGATGATGATAGGCTTACTTGCTTCAATGATTTGCACTCATAAAAAACATTTTTTCCAACTTTTGTTACTGATTCGGGAATCGTTATTTCAGCCAATGATTCGCACTCTCCAAAGCAAGATGAATCGATTTCATTTACAGAAGAAGGAATTTCTATTTCAGCCAATGATGAACATCCATAAAAGGCAGCCTTTCCGATTGATTTAACTGTTTCTGGAATTATTATTTTTGTCAGTTTTATACAATTTTTGAATGCGTTATTTGCAATGAATTTAACTGATTCAAAAAGTTCAATTCTCTCAATTTTTCTGACATAGTAAGAATGAACATGTTCAATTTTTGCTCTCTGAGTTGAAATCACCAGGCATTTTGATGATTTATTGTAAATAGAAAAAGATTTTTTGCTTTGACAGCTTGTTACAATATTCAAGCAATAGTCAAAGCACTTTTTGCCAATTGAAGTTATTGTTGGAAGAATTTCAATTTGCTTCAATTGCAAGCACCCTGAAAAAGTGAGTTTTTCTAGTGATGTTATAGATGGAGGCAGCGATACTTGTGCTAATGAACAACATCGATTGAAAGCGTTGTCTCCTATTTTAAGAACAGAAGAAGGTATGACTACTTGCTTCAAAGATGAACATTCAGCAAATGAACCTGATTCAATCGATGTGATTGAAGAAGGAATTTCAACCTCTACTAGAGAAGTACATTTATAAAAAGTGCATTTTCTGATCATTGTAATTGAAGGAGGAATGATTATCTTCTTTAATGATAGACATCCTCGAAAGGCATATTCATCAATTGATGTGACAGAAGATGGAATAATTATTGATTTTAAATATGAGCATCCATAAAAAGCAGCTTTTTCAATTGAAGTAACAGATGATGGAATTACAACATTTGTCATTCTTGAACAATTCCTAAATGCATTTTTTGCAATGATTTCAGAAGAAGGAAAAATATTTATTTTTCCAATTCTTCCTAAAAAATTATAGAAAATATCATCCAATTTTACTATTCTTTTCCTAATAACAAAATCATTTGTTTCTTTATTGTATATACAAAATATATCTTTATCTTCTCTGTTCCACACAATATTTTTGCAATTATCAAAACAACTCTCGCCAATCGATGCAACTGAAATAGTAATTTCTATTTGCGCTAACGATAAACATCCATTGAATGCAAAATCACCAATTGATGTAACAGATGAAGGAATGAATACTTGTTCCAATGATGAACATCCATTAAATGCATGATCTTCAATAGAAGTTACTAAAGAAGGAATTGATATTACATTCAATGAGGAACATTCATTAAAACAAAAAGATTGAATTGACCTTATCATTGAAGAAAGTTTTATTTGCTTCAATGAAGAACAGCAACTGAATGCATGCTTTCCAATTGATGTAATAAAAGGACTGATTTTTATCTGTTGAAGAGAAGAGCAACCATCAAAAACATAATCACCAATTGACTTTAAACTAGGGGGAAGCTTGATTGTTTTCAATAATGAACAACCTTTGAATGTGTTGTTTTCTATTGATGTAATAGAAGAAGGAATTGAGAGTTGTCGTATTGAAGAGCAATTATAAAAGGCACCTTCTTTTATTGATATTACTGAAGAAGGAATCACTACTTGGCACAATTTTGAGCAATCTTTAAAGCAATACTCTTCAATTGTCGTAACAATTGATGATAATTTAACTTGTTTAATTTTGCTTTTAAATGGTTTTAAATCATCATCAATGCTAGCTAAAGGCTTTGAAATGAACAAAAAGCCTGTCATTTTATTAAATAGTGAAAAAGAATTTGCATTTTGATAACTCAAAAAATAATTAGAACAATATCTAAAAATGTCTTCGCCTATTGAAGTGACAGAAAAAGGAATAGAAATCTGTTTCAATGAATAACAGTTAGAAAACGCTTCTTTTCCAATTGATGTAACAGAATAAGGAATAAAAATCTGCATCAATTCTGTACAATTTGAAAAAGTGCCTTCACCAATTGAAGTTACAGAGAAAGGAATAGAAAATTGCTTTAATGAACTACAGTCATTAAAACAATAGTCACTTGTTGCTTGTATTGAAGAAGATAAAGAGACATCTTTCAATGAATGACAGCTAGCAAAAGCATGATCTCCAATAAATGTAACCGAAGAAGGAATGTCAATTTTCGCCAATGAATAACAACTTGCAAAACAATAACTTCCAATTGAAGTCACTGACGAAGAAATTGTTATTTTTGTCAAAAAATTACAACCTTCAAAAGCATGATTTCCAATTGAAATAACAGAAGATGGAATTGTTATTTTCGTTAACACAGAGTTTTGAAAGAATGCATTATCGCCAATTGAAATCACTTTTGGTGGAATTGTGAATTCAGAAAGGTTTTTCACTGGAAAACATGATTGTTTAATAACATAATTGACAATTTGTGTTTTTTCATGATTCAATATTTTTCCATATAGGCCAATTTTGTTTTTTGATGAGCAAGCTTCAGCCAACTTGGCATAATCAATTGATATTGTTGATTTACTATCAAAGAAGAGTTGAAATAAATCCATAAAATCATATTCAATTGCGTAAGTTACATTTTGCTCATTTATGTAATCCAAGAAGTAAAAATTATATTCTTTCAAGCTGGTTGAAAATAGAATGTCTGGATCTAGTTCATAATTGTTGAGAAAATATTCAGCTATGCGATTATGATGACATTTAATCGCCTCTTTAAGACAGTTCTGATACGAACAAGGCAAAATTTGATTTTCTTCAAGAAGATGAATTATGTCTGCATTTCGACCATGAATGGCATAATACCATAATGATTGCGTTAATTCAATGCCATTGAATCTTAAGAATTGAAAAATTTCAATAGATCCATGAAAAGCGGCATATTCAATTAATGTCGGATTCACATATGAAAAATATGAGTTTGTATCAAAATTTGAATTCGGTATTTGGGATTCTAATTTGGTGTTTGTTTGATTTACATATAAAACAAATTCATCAATTGAATCTGAACGAATTAATTCACAAATCTTATTTTCATTTTCACCTTTTTCCATGTTCTTTTTATATTCCGATGGAATTTCCCTAAATTTATGATTTATATAAGGTGAAAAATAGTCATAATTGCGAATATAAAAATGAGATTTAATTTGATCAAATGATATAATATTTCTTTCAATAAAAAACAGAAGAATTCTGCTATTTGTTTTAATTATATCGTATATTTCACTGCTTGTAAATTTTTTTTGTATTTGTTTTAGAAAATATAATAAAATTTTCTCTATTTTGGAAAAAAAATTAGCAGAACGATGATGATTATTGGAAATATTGATCAACAAATATAATATACGCTTGATTTTTTCAGAATCATATTCAACGTTTTGTTTTTTTAAAATGTGAAAAAAGAATTGGGCATTCATTCCCTCATTTTCATCATCATCGATATATTGCATTAAAGACGAATACAATAACTTCATTTCATCTATGTAATTATCTAAGGACGTCATTTGAAAAATATTACTTTTCATTATTTTATATTGGGCAAGATTTATTTTGAATCAACATTTTTGATGTTTAGGGTTAATACATTTTAATAATTTTTATCTATTTGGAAATCAAGGTTGGCCTCGTGGCCTAATGGATATAGCGTGTGCCTCCTAAGCATGAGATTGCGGGTTCGAGTCCCGCCGGGGCCCTTTTTTTCTTTCTTTCTTTTTTTTACATTTTTCCTTCAGGAAAATAAAACAGAAATGAAGGAATAGAATAATAATATAAAAAAAACAAATTAATTAATTGATAGAATTTCATGAAAAGTTTACTCGAAAGACCAACTTAAAAAGTGACTATCAAAACCTTGAAATAGGATGTCTTCATTACTATCTTGGCAAAAATCTGTAATTAAATTGGATGATAGACTACCGAAATCAAGGTTAGAGTCAAAACCATAATTAAAATCATGATCATTATTATCGTTATTTTTTTTAACTTCTTCATTGGTCAATGAAGGGATAGATTCCGCATTAGATGATTTTTGTTCGCATTTATTATGTTGTTTTTGTTCTTGAGTATCAACTATTTCACCATCCTTGTCGAAAAATTCGTCATCAAAATACTCGTCGCTACTCTCAGATTCAATAACTTTGGTCTTACTGCGACGCTTTTTATTCTTTAACGTTTTTAAGTAACGAATTTTAACTTGGAGATCAGATCTTCCTGGAAGTTCTCGCGCAATTTTAGTCCATTTAGACCCAAGCTCGTTATATTTTTGTATTAAAATCGCATCTTCTTCTTTAGACCAAGGCTTTGAGGACTCTTTTGAATCGCATGATAAATAATGCTTCCACCTTTCACGGCATTGCCTCTGGCTCCTTGTTCCCATCAAAGAAGAGATTAAATTCCACGAACGATCTCCATTCTTCTTAACTAATTCGATAAGTTTTTGATCTTCTTCAGGTGTAAACTTATTACGAATCTTTCTTTTGCTTCTGGTTTCACTAGAAGTGGCATTATATTCATTGTTGGATAAATTAGGAATGCTCTGATTCAATATGTCAAAATTTATTTTTGTGCTCATAAACATCATTCTTTCTTTCTTTCTTTTATCTTTAAGATCCTATCCTAGATGTTTTAGTAGGTTACTGATTTAGATTTCTTGTAAAATAAAATGAAGTAAATACACATCAATTATTTTGTGATTAGGAACGTTCACCCTCCTCACAAATATGATTAATTTTTCATAAGATTCAATACCTCACAAAAACTTATTTCTTAAAGATATCTGAAAAACTAATTTCAATACCTAACAACGATAATTTTGTAAAGATTCATTAAGTTTTTTGAAAAACTACTTATCAAAAGTTTTCTACATTTGAATTAAAATTTTATATTTTTTTATATGAAAAAATGTATTTTTCCTTGAATATTTTTTAGTTAACTAAATAATTACGTAATATTTATACTCAAAATCCATATTATTTTATAAATTTTATTATTGTACTGCATATTTCTAAAAATAAAATTATGAGATTCTTTTTAGAATGGGAAAATATTGCTCAATTTTTTGATATCATTTGATAAAAGGTGATTAAATTCTTTAAAAGTATAAATAAAATCTCTCTCTCATTTGAGTTCACTTCTTCAATTACAACTACAATTTTTATACAATTCAATAGGTTATTTCAATATTTTTCATTAATTATTTTAAAATAATATTTGGTCTCAAAGATAATTTTGAATAGAAATTGATATGAGTCCAATAAGTATTAATAATAACAAAAGACAATCAACAGCATTGGTTTTTTTATATTTAAAAAATCATGAAAAACAATTTAAAGAGAGATCAATATTTTATTTTTCAATTTGAATCATGAATATGTATTGAAGTGCAGTAAATAATCAACTAAAAATAAAAACAATTACTTTAATATGTATATTATATTCACAAACAATCTTGCTATTTCTACTTTTTCTGATTTATATATATATATAAATATCCAAATCTCATGCTCTTTGACCAGAACTGGACATTATAACAGTATGTTTTAAATTATAATAAAAAATTTATCCAAAAGCTCAAACTTTGATTCTCGAGGTAATTCTTAAGGCGGTAGTCCTATTTTTTCGTAAACCATTCAATATTGATAAAACACATAGAATTGAAGTTTAAAAGGTAAAATACTATGAAAAAGTTAAATGACCTTGGTATTTGTCCTTTTCTTTTATTGCTTTTTTTCAAAAAATGTGGAATGAATGAAATTAATAAAAAAAATAATTAATAGTATAATTTCCTTGTTTTAAATAAAAAGCAAATTTAACAATAAAATTCTTTTTTGAAAAAATATAATTTGGATATATTTTTCATCAATTTTTTCATTTAATGCCCTAGGTTTTTAAAATGATTTTAAGCAATTTTTTAAATTTTGGAATCGATATTATTCAAATCTTATCAACAAAAAATTTATTCAATTACATTTTTGTTGAAAAGATCTTTTTTTAAAAAAAACCTTACCAGTTGTTTATCAAATACTTTCCAAGATTTACTATTATAAGTGGGACATTTCCCCATTAAAAAACTTTTTTTTCTAAAATTTTGGATAAACTAAAATTCAAAAGTTTCTTATCGTTTTTGACTCAAGTGTATAGTTAAAATTATTTGATCTTCTTACAAAAAGTTTAATGAATTACACAAAAAGGTCAAATTAAGATTTCATATTAAAAAATTTCATTGCCCAAGTCTCACATGTATTCAGAAGATTTTTCTTTCTATTATATGAATAAGATTTACCCATTCAATTTAGCTTTATTCCAAAAATATTCTAGTTACAATTTACAACCCTTTTTAGTCATACCTAATTGCTTTTTTTTATTATCAGATGAAGACAATTTCCCTAATCTTTCAGCATATTCTATCCATTCATTTATTGATTACTGCCAAAATAAAAACACCAAACTTGATCAATCAAATGCTTTGCCAATTTATTTTTTATCAAAAAAATATAAAGTCGAATCTTTAACAAAAAAGGTAGAAAAATACATCACAGACCACAAATATGAAGTAATTGACGAATACCTATCAAAAGTAAACGAAAGAAATGATTTTAATTCCAAAATAGAAGAACTTATTTCATTTTACCTATCAGATTATTTTTATGACGACCGTTTATTTAGCATTCCTTTATCAAGCATGCATCGTATCCTGAGTATGTACATAAGTTGCAACCGCATTCAAGATCAAAATAATGATGAAATCCCAATCATTGATCTCCTATTCAATTTTATTGAGAAAAACGGTCACCAGGCATCTTTTCTATTTTCCCTTTTCAAATTTAGAAACGATTCCTTTGAATATTTGAATGAAAAGTTGTCTGAAAATGCAAGCCTTATTGACATTGAATTTATGAAGCCGATATTTTTTCAGAGCATCAGTTTTATCGGCAAAAAACAGAGAGAAAGTGAAGCTGAAATAAGAAGAGAGAACAGAAGGAACATCGAGAGTATTCGCTCTAACTGTGTTTCTTTGTTTAATGAGGTAATTAATAACGATGCTTTAAAAAGTCCAATTTTAAACGATAGCGAAAATTCTGAAAAACCGTTTTCATCAACTTTTATTAAGTATAGTATGCTTTACTCAATTCGTTCAATCTTCAACAGCACTTTTGTTTCAAATGACAAAATTCAAAAAGATAATTTTTTGGAGAACGTTAAAAAACCGTCAAAATTTGACATTTTAAATTTGTTAATGAAAGAAAATTTGTTTTCAAAAAGTTCATCTATTTTATTAGAAAACCGCGATTACATTGAGATAATTTCAACTGTTGCTTTAATAAGGACAAAACAGACCAAAAAGTCAATCATTAACTTGTTCATGTTGATTGAAAAAAAGCCAAGTTTGATTGAATTTGTTGATTCAATTTTTCCTAATTTCTTCTTTAAAGAAAATGAATTTAAAATGATCATCTTTTGGATACCATTGATGAAATCGTTTATAACGAATAATATTCGCTTTTCTTTGTCTATTGATGGAAATACATTTAATTTTAATGACGAGTCTCCAATCGAATGCAAAGTTGAATTGATCATGAATAAGAGGATTAATTTGTCATTATGTCACGAATCAAAAATTCGATATGCAGATAAAAGTGGCACTTTTTCATTGGATGTTAATGACGATATATTAATTTATTGCATGCTTTCTGAGCTATCTAAAAGTAAAATGAAAACCGATTTGCCAATGACGAGTGATGAAATCTTCCATTTTTATTTCGATGAAGCCAGCAAAAAACGAGATTTTTCAAATCTTAGAATGAACCATCTTTTATCAGTCAAGGATTTGTTTGAAAGCAACAATTCATCATTAATCAGCTTGATTTGGAATCTTGTTTTTACTTTATCTGAACTAGAAATAACCGAAATTTCAACATTGATTGATCCAGTTGAATCGCATTTATTGATTGCAGTGCAAAAAATGTTCATGTTTGCAAACAGCGAAAATCTCCAAGGAATAATAAACTGGTCAAAGTGGGCTGAACAATTTGAGCAGCATATACAAACGATATCAGCTTGTGTTTTAAATTTAAACACTTCTTATGAAAATATTAATTCATTAATTGATAAAATTGGTAAAGGAATTAACTCTCTCAAAGAAGCTTCAGAATCAGCAAACCAATTTTGTTCTTTTGACGAGATAATTACGAAATGTGAAAATGAAAATAAACGTATATTTGATATTAAAGCAATCAGAGATAGGATTCGTGGCAATTTGGAAGAGTTGTGGTATTATTTAGATAGTCAAGACATCCATGATGAAAAGTACATTGACATGAAAAATTCAATGATATCCAAACTTTTTAAATTAGAATTTTTCAAAGAAGAAGAATTCACAAATTTAAAGAAAATCATTGATCAATTCATTGTTTCTTCTAAGTTAATTACAAAAGAAGAAGAAAAAGAGCACATCGATTGGCCAATTATTAATTTAGAATCAAATAGTTTGGCAAAAACCAAAGCAGAAACAAATCAATTAATTGATTCATTAATTTTTTATTCCAAAGTTAAGTCATTATTAAAAGAAATTAGGAAAACAAATAACATGATGACAGCATTGACTGAATTAAACAACTTTCCAGAAATGATCAACTCAAACCAAATATTTTTGAAAAATTTACTGCAGGTTTCAGATGATGAAAAATTTAATTTAAGCAAAAAAAATTACCAAATTGCTCGACACTCTTTAGAATCCAGTATGATAATGAAGCTGTACAATATAAATAGCATGTTTATAACAAATCCAAGATATTTATGCGATTTCATTAATAATTTAGAAAAGAGGAATTCATGTAAAGAAGACGATATTTATTGGATAGATGTCACAATCAAAGAAAAATCGGAAGATTTCTTATTATCGATACCAAAATTTGATCCAAATTCCCTTGTTTTCTTAATTGTTAATAGCACAAGCAAAGGCAATTATGTTGCTGGCAATTTACTTTCAGATATCAAGGATTTGAATTTACCATTTAAGAAAGAATTGTCATTTTTATTGAATATCAAATTTGGTTCGTTTATTGAGGCAGCTAAAGCAATAGGGCAAGTATTTTATAACATCATTCTATATGAAGACAAAATCCCACCACAAAGTTATGAAGACTTGAAGAACCTCTACAATGGTCCATTAGAATTACATGAAAATAAAATGAGAATAATTGAAAAGCTAAAAATATTGTTTTCGATTGCTGATTCACTTGAAAATTGGACAAATTCTGGATTTTCATTTAATGATACATTTTTCTTATCAATGAAATGGAAAGAATTGCTATATAACGAGACTCTTCTAAATAACTATCCATCATTTCTGTTTTGGATTTGTCGAAATCAAGATTGTGCAAAACAAATAATAGATGTTTACCATAAGTTTTCACCAAGTAAGAAAACGATTCCTTTGTGGCTAATTTATTTACGAATGATCACTTCGAAGCAATGTCTTAGACTTGTATCGGACTCAAAAACAGATATTTTTAAGATCATTAATAAGGCAATAACTAATCAAATCATCACATATCTTGATGAGTCACATCTTTTGAAAAAGAAAATCAACTATGATTGGCTGAATCTTTTGACAACTACTATTCCCAAAAAGATGCAAAATGCAAAGATAAAAATCTTTCATGATTTTATGGGTCATTTAAGCTTCGATAATCTTGATAACCTATCTAGAGAAATCAAAGAGAAGAAGCATCAATATATTAAAGATTCGGTGTCTGAATTAACATCATTAATTTTATCTGATAAGACACAAGAATTGATTAAAAACACTTTTACTGAAAAAAGTTCAATTTGCCATTTTTTAAGCTATCCATCAAAGTACATTCAAAATAAAATAGATCAAATACTAAAAGATCATAAAAAAGAAACATTATTTAAATTTAGTTATGATATTATTGACATTTCAAAAGAAGAACAGAAATCAGAGATTTCGTTTGATTTCACTGGCCAAATTAATAATGAAATATTGGCATCACCAATTCTTTATCTTTCTTCAGAAAATGAAATTAAGTCTACTATAAATAAATTACAATTACAAATTGGTCCTTTGTTTCCTTCTCTTTTGTCAGATGAGCCAATATATATCAATATGATGTCTTTCATTGAAGATAAAATTAATCTTTCACTTGATTGTCCAAATCATTCAGACATTCTATCAATAAAAGAGGGAAAAATAATGAACAAAATGCCCCTTCAGTTCTGTATTACTCCACCAAAAGTTATGTGTAGTCCGAAAGAAGAAGTAATAAATATTACTGGAAATGTTAACATGAGCATAAAAAGAGTTGAAGAGAAACAGTTTCCATTTGATATTACTCTGATTTTGGCACCAATGAAAGTTTTTCTAAGATGCATTCAATTTCCACTTTCGAAACTCGAGAATAATATTTTTAGATTATGTTGTGATCAAGTTAATTCTGGAGAAACAATTGACATAGAAGTAAACAATTATTATCTTCCTGAGTTATTTAAATTGAGTATTGAATTGGATCCACTTGTAGGAAACAGAGCTGAAAAACCAAGCTTTATTTTGGACGACAAAAAGAAACTCATCTCTCTTTTAATTCCTAATACAGACAAGCCAATTCGAAGTGAATTTGATATCATCATCAAATTCAGTAAAAAACTAGAAACAAAGATTCATTGTGATTTTGTTATTCGTCCAATTTTCTTCACTTTTGAAATATTTAATATTCTTGATAAAGAATATTCAGATAATGATTGTCAGGTCATCTTAACTAAGCCAGAAATTATTCAACCTCTTCATTTTAGAGTTTTTACTCCTTATCCGATTAAAGATGAAGCAAAGCTTTCATACAATTTCCCAAGCTTTATAAATGTCAAAGGAATTACTCTAAATGGAGAAACAATTGATGATATTTCATTTTTGGAAGTCAAAGATCAACTTTTATTTGATTTGAATGTTAGTCTTTCTTACGATGAGTCAACAAAATATGATGATGAATGCAGCATCACTCTAGAAATAAGAAACTTCCATCAAACTATTCAATTCAAGTTTATCAATTTGCCTGAAAATTCGTTGAATCCTAATGATGAAAATGCAGAGGAAAAAAACAATGAATTCTTGTCTTTGTATGATTGTCACTTTTATTCATATGAAAAAAGCGAATGGCAAAAAATTGATACAAATGAAACAATTAAAAATTTAGTAAAAGAAGTCAAGCCATATATCATCACAACTCCATTTACAAGTTATACAAATATAGACAAGTTTTCTGTAGTTAATTATAATCATGAAGATGATTCCGATTTAGTTTCAAATTCAAATAGATTAAATATCATGTATGTTCAAATTTCGGATGATTATTCATTATGTGTTACTGACCAATCAAAATATACCAAAACTAAAACGGAGAAAAATATGTTTTTCATGAATAAAAAAGTAACTACTTCATTCTATTCGATAATTGGATATGCTGATGCAGATCAGAAAAATTGGTTCCCTGTTTTAGATCAATATCCTGATCTCGAAAATAAGGAATTATTTGACTATGATATAAGTAGCGAAAATATAAATAAGGCTAAACAAAATTATAAAGAAATCTCTGATTTTTACGCTAATCTGGATGCATCAAATCATACTCTTGATTCAATAAAAATATTGACAAAATTGCTGTTTACAAAACCAGACCTTATAAAGGCTTTCTATTTAATAAAATATTTCCCAAATGATCTTCAATCAAAGTTTAAAGACGTATTAAAAGCTATGACTGAATATGTCCTTAGCCAAAAAATAGAATATAGAGACATAAATTTTTTAATTTCTTACAATTCATTCATTACTTTTCTACGTGTTTTTAAGGAAAGATATCAAGAAATTCAATTATATCAGTTCTGTTTGGAATTGGATATCTCTACTGAAATAATTCAAGAGCGAATAGACAAATCCTTTGCTGAATTGTTTTCATTTGATGCTCATAAAGAATATGCAATAAGCAAAGACATCAGCTCACCATTGGAAAAGAAAATTACACAAATTTCTAGAATCGAAATATTTCCTTTGCCAGAACAATCGGATCGATTTGAATGCTTTTTAGTTAATGAAAATGCTGATGCATCTGAAATGCCTGAAAAAACTAATTTTGAAGTTTTCAATAATGAAAAAGCAATCTCAATGAATATTGATGAAACTGTTTTATTTTTGCCATCAACTGCTTTAGAATTGGATGATTCAATATCTAGTTATATGGAGTATATTCAGTCATATTCACAAGGCGCTCTTCTTCTGCCAGCTTTCATCTTCCATCATTTATTTAATGATAAAGATATGAAACAGCCAGAAGAATATTTTGGAAATCTTTTCAATCTTTATCAAAAAGTGACAAAGGAATCACAAGAGATCAAATGCGTCTTGTCTTCTCAAATTAATCAATTCATCAACCTGTTTAGAATTTGTGTAAACAAATTGAAAAAGTCTGGTATAAAGTTTGATATTGATCAATTTCAAGAGTGTGCTTATGAGCATGTTGATATGATTTCAAAACCTGAAAATGACTTGCCTCCTCTTCAGAAAATTGAATGGGAAGATAAAATGAATTATTTCTTAGGAAAAAATCAACGTCCTCCCATGTCAAAAGCAAAAGTTGTACGAATATTAAAGAATGCTACTAAAGTAAAGGAAAAAGTTGCCAACGGTTCATAGAAAACAACATAAATAGTCAAGATTCATAATTATAGGTATATATATAGTGAAAGGATTGTGATGAACATTTTTATTTGAAAATAATATTAATTGCTTATTTTTATATGAGAAGCGTCGGCATATTATTTATATAGTGATGATGAAAAAATTACCATGATTATTCAACCAACTAATTAAAATGTCATTTTTAATAAGCCACAGGTCACTTTTTGAATCTTCATTCAAAAAGTGTCTATTTATTAAATAGATTTCTGGTTTTATTTTTTGTTCTTCAAGAATATGAATGATATCTGGAACACGACCATGAACTGCAAACGGCCACAAAGATGGTGTTAATTCTATCCCATTTTTCCATAAATATCTGAACATTCGTATGGATCCATCGAAAGCTGCATATTCAATTAAGGTTTGAAGCTTTATTTTCTAATAGAAATGAGTTTGTTTCATATTAATATTGATGGCTCAATTGTTGATTTGAGAAAGTAATTATTTTTATTAACAAAAATTATAAAATCTTCAATTAAATCTTTTTGAATTAATGTACAAATGTAGTGCTCATTTTCACCTCTTTTTCTATCATTTTCAAAATTATATGGTAATGGAGCATTGTAATTAATTTCTGGCTGAAAATATTGCAAATAAGATTTTTTGGAATACTCCTCAGTTGATATTTAAATTTAGAATATTTTGATCAAGATTAACTATTTTTTGTTCAAAAAGAAAAAGGAGAATTCTTTTGTTGCTTTTAAAGATACTAAATATTTCTAAGTTTGAATAATATTTTTTAATTTCTTCTTGAAAATTATCTAAAAGAAGGTCAATCCCTTCAAAAAATTCGAATTTCGATAATGATTATCAGAAATACTTACAATTAAATGAAGTAATAATGAATTCATTATTGAATTGATAATAAGAAATTTTGAAAATCAAATCAATGAATATCTTGTTGGACAACAAATTTAACAGTTTTTCTTGAATTTCTATATATTTATTTATAAAGTCTTTTATTATCAATCCAAGAGGATCCATTACTAAATAAAACTTTAAATAAATACTTTTATTAGTCAAATACTTTTTTTAGGCGAATAATTTTATTAGACAAAAAAATTTACCAATTTAACATTGTTATATCAATTTATATTGAAGAAACACAGTGTGTTTAACACACCCAGAAAAATTAAAAATTTTTTATTTATCATTAATAATATAATGTATATTTTTAGATTCATTTGTACCTAAAAATATGTTTTTAAAATTTAGTTAAGAAAATGCATGCTCTTACTTTTGCTTTAATTTTCCATAAATTTCAAAACAGCTCATTAAAAATATAGTAGAATCTCCCCAATTGCCTCCTCCATTTTCCCAAGATGGCCCAGTCTGGCGTAGTCTGACATAACGATAAAAAGACGTTGGCTCTTTAATGCTGAAAGTACGAATTGCATTTGAATCATTTAAAGATTCGTCATTAACATGAGAATCAATGACCTCCCAAGAATTTTCATCATTAGAGACCTCGACAACCCAGCTTTTCAAGTGGTTTCCATTTCTCGGATTTGAGTTTGTTTTGATTGAGTAACTTGACATCTCGACAAGTTTGTCTTTGAAATCAAAACAAATTATCGCATTTGTGTTTATTAATGATTCATAATAATTTGGATTATCATAATCAACAAGATTCTTTGGATGAAAGTTTTGAAAAACAGAATTTGACGTTATTTCAATTGTGTCGTTGTCGTGAATGTTTCCTCCGGTTTCATCTGTCAAATAATGCAAAATGCCATTAAATTCTTTACCTTCGATATGATTCTTTTCAACAACCACTGAAACATAACGACTTCTATTTATTTTTGGAGACTTCGATTTAACAAGAGCATTACAAATTGACCTCCAAATTGACCAGTTTATATCGTCAAATGAAACTTCATTAGTGAACTTTTCTAAAGCTTCCTGGCTGACGTTAATGAAAAGAACATATTCAAATAAAGGTGAATATGAATAATCTTCCTTATATAAAGATAAAATAAATTCTAATAAAGAATCTTCATTGCTGAGTTTCAAATTTTCATTATTTAAAATTTCACTTAACATGTCAACATTAAATTTTTTCATTTGCTCTTTAGGGAGATCTTCAAAATGGCTGGCAACAAATGAAATGATTTCTTTGATTGATTTATAATCTGGATTAATGACTTTATCGTTTTTGCTTGCTACAAATGATAATAATCGATCAAGGACATTATCAGGAATTGGATCTTGAGAAGGAGTTTGGAAAATACGGATACATTCATCAAAATTACCAAGTTGATAAAAATATTCTGAATAAATCTTTTGTCTGGACAAATCAAGTCTTGAGTTTTGAAATGAGGCCAGCATTAAAAACTCGTTAAAATAATCTGGCTCGTCTGATTTTTCAATTTTATCATTTTTTGTATTAATGCAATATTCATCAATTGATGGATCTGCAAAATGCATTTTTTTGATATTTGGTGATAAAATATCAGCAACAAGTCGATTCGTCTGATATCTCTTTCCATCGACAATGAAAGTGAAATCATTTTGGTACTGTTGAAATGGAATGTTTTTTATACTTCCTTGACCAAGAGTGTAGTCAACAATTGTCATTTGAATTATATGAATTATGAATTCAAAAAAGTTATAAAATCGAAATAAACTTTTTCATAAAAAGACTGAAAATATCTCAAATTTTTCTGTGAGTATTTCTTTTATAAAAAATCTCTTCAAATAGGAATATATAGGTATTAAAATAAGATAACCCATTTATTTTACATAATATAGTCAGCTTTATTATGTAAATGAGCAATAAACTCGCTTGGTTTATATAATATGATAATTTTTTTTCATTCAATCAATTCATCAAAAGTTCAAAAAAGTCTTTACAGCTTTTGAAAAAATATCTCATTGTTTTTAAATATATAAAGATATTAAGACAAATAATAACTAATATTTTAATCATGAATAATAAATATAGAAAATAATATATTATATATAATAATAATAATAATATCCGTATATTATAATATTTCAAATAGCATGAAAAGGTATACCGCATAATTCTCTCTTTAAATGAGATGACAAGTCAGAAGATATCATTTTTCTGGCTACATTTTTCAAATAATTTTTGACATATGGAATAAAAGAAACGTTGTATCTGATCATTTGATAAGGATATGCTGTCAAAATTCCGTTTAAATGAGACATTTGTATAAGAAAATGAGTTTGAGACCATTTGTGAACACTATTTTTGGGTTTTGGAAGTAAAGGAATAATGTTTCCCATTGATGTAGCAAAGCCTATATATCCGAAGACACGATCTGTGAAAAACTTTTCAGCTCCTCTCAAAGTCATATTGAATCCATTAGATTCTTTTTGATTTTCAGCTTTTTCTTTGGCATAATTCCTAAATTCACGTAAACAATCAATTGGATAGTTGATACTAGTCGCGTAAAGAGCTGCAAGAGAGCCACCTGCTATATAAACAACTGCTTGTGATCGATTTGCTTGATCTTCTTTTATTTCTCGGAATTTTTGGCTGAAGTGAACAAGAGTATCAACAGCGGCTTGATACGATATGTAAGATATTCCTCCTTGGAAAGCTGCTAATGAAGCATCTAAGAGATCAAATTGAATATGCTCTGGTGTTCCATGGATTCCCTTAAAAACGAAATCTGTAATAAGGCCACTCATCATTGCCCCTGCGAATGAACGATGGAGAGCTGCTTTATTTACGGAGTTGTTAGTCATATCTGGTATAAAAAATTATGAAGTCAAAAAAAAAAATTTGAGAAAATTTGAATATGATTGATTTTAATTGTTTGATGTCTTTCAATTTTATATGGAGAAAAGAATATTTGAATTAAAATTATACAACGATATCTATCAAATTACTTTTTTTTCTGATGATAAAATATATTCTTTAGAATATTTCTGATATTTTCAATGATTTCAAAATTTTATAACGTCATAAGTGATTTCTCTCCATATTTTATTTTAATATTCATAAATATATTAATTTATAATGTGTTGTAATAAAATTTTTTGTACGTTAATAAATCAAAAGTTATAACGTTTTTTTTATTCGTTACTCAAAACAATTTTATTCATGTTTTAAAAATTTCGAGGTAAAATGAAATTTAGAAGATTTAACTCATTTATTTTGATGATAATATTCAAATTTTATTCAAAATATTGATGAAAAAACTGATTTTTTTAATTGAGAGAAAATTTTTGAATATCACAGAAAAAAATGATTTTTACTCTTTGACTTACATATTTAATGAAATTAAAAAGATATTTTGGTTTCAAGCTAATTATCATACACTCAAAAAATTCATTGAGATCAATAAATTTTGGTATAATCTGAAGGGTGAAAAGAGCAAAATTGTTGGACGATTTAAACCAAATCTTTTATATATAATTAAATTAAAATAATATATTTAATATCAAAATATTGTTAAAATTTTGACGGTATAAATAAAGATATTTTTATTTTAATCAATTTTCCAAAAAGGCGAATAAATGATCGAATAGGTCAAATTTTCTTTGTCAAAAAATATAAAAAAATAAAAACTCAATTTATGACAAATAAAAGACAAATATCAACCTAATTTATAAAAATTCCTATTGATATACATCTTTAAAGTATAATTTTCTTTTTAATTTGCATGGAATAAAAATCACCTGAAATAATTAAGGGAGTAGTAGGATGAAAATCACTTTTTATGAGCTATATCAAAAAAATTGAATATATTTTTTTGTACTAAATAACTATAGATTTTATATATTCCAAATAATTGTTAATATAATTTATATTTATTCATTTATAAATTATTTTTATGTGTTATATTATGATCTGAATTTATATATGACATTAATAATTGAATTTATTTATTAATATAAAGATATTGCAAATAGAGTTGATTTTGGAAATTTGAATTTATTCAAAATATTGAAAGATTTTTTTAATTCTAAACTTCCGAATAAATATAAATGTTAATATATTAGTTAATAAATGAAATATATTATTTTATATCATAATTATAATGTTTATTCAATATATATATATCATATAAATACTTTATAAATAGCAATTAATTATCATTATTAAAATATATACAAAAACTAAAATATTGAATAAAAAATCCTATCAATATTTTTTTATAAAAATTTTTATTCCACAAATTCTAGCCCTTATATTGCAAATAAACCCGTGCAACAACAAGTGCATGGTTTTATGAATTCATCTGGAACAAAAGATCACTTTTTTTTTTATTAAAAACCTCAAAATCGAAATGATATCTTTAAATGCTATCGACGTTTTTGGCGGATGTAGTAATTAATTATTCAATTTTATACTTGAATATACTTTACAAACTTTTATTTTAATCGGAACCTATGATGATTTAGCTTTTTTAGCGATCTTTTTTTAAATGGCTCTAATTTAATGTCTGACGATTTTAATCGAATATTAATTGATCCATTAAGCTGGAAATAATCAGTTATTTATGTATGTATACTTTGTTTTTACTCTTTTTGATTTTTCCCTTTAAATAAAGCAAAACCAAATCCATGCATTTTTAATTTTTTTGAAATTATTAAATTTTCATTCTTTCAAGAAGTTCTTTTGATGAAAATAAAATTCAGATTATTTTACGAACTATTGCTTATTTGGTTAGTTACCATTTTTCTTTTGTGATCATATAAAATGCTTTTTTTTTGGATCATTTTGAATGGTCTTTCAATTAATTTGAATAGCTCTCTCAAAATATTCTATACGAATACAATTTTTTTTCTATAACTCTCTCAATCAAAAGCATATCCAACTACACCCTTAACTCTTTTTTTTCCCTTACACTTTTAAAGAGCGTAGTGGCACTTTATTTTTTATACTCCTCAGAAATCTCTTTTTTTCTCACAATTTTTTTCAAAATAAAATAAAAAAATATTTTACAACTATCAAACAACTCAGAAAATCATTATCAATTTTAGATATGATAAACGCTCAATTATTCATTCAATTTTTTTTCAATTAAATAAAATACATTTCTGATAAAATTTCAGAGCAGTTTTTTGATAATTTGCTTTTATAATCAATATTCTTTAAATTAAAATGATTTCCTCATATAATATTTACTAAATATTATTCATTAAAATTGAATTACATTTTCAAATTTTGATAAAAATAAAAAAAAATTTCTGAATGATATTTTTTTGATTATATTTTTAAGATTTTTACTTTATTTTAATTGTAAAATGGTATTTCCAAATATTTTTAATGAAATATACTATAAAATCACATATTTTTAGAAAAAAAATTATGACAAAAAAAATAAAATTTTTCCATTTTTATTATTAAAATTGAATGGACTTAAAAATAAAATGAGTTTTTAGAAAGATTGTATGTTAAAAATCTAACATAAATGTAATATCATTTATAAAAATATCATTTAAATGTAATAAATTAAAATATTAAAAATCGTATGATTTTTAATCGAAATATTTATGAATTAAAAAAAAATTGATTGTCAAATGAATAAAAACTTATAATAATATCAATTATGGTAATACTAATTCAATTGTGATATTAATAAATGCATGATAAAGCACTTTTTTAATTTAAACAAATATATTTATTAAATGTATTATGAGATATATGCATTTCAAAAAAAATTTTATTTTAATCTCAATTTTTTTGCTTGAATACATATAATTATGATTTGAAAAAAACTGGACGTTACAGGAGTCCAATGAAGAATATAATTTTATTTATATGCATTTACTCTCTAATATATTTGAATTTCATTCCAAATCAAATGTCAGTTTTTAAAAATGCAGATTTATATGATTGGTTTCATAAATATAAAAAGTCTAATATTTCAGTTACTGAAGGATTTCATCAAAAAGTAAAATATTATTTGCATAACACATAGTATACCCATTCAAATGACATCTATATTTTTTAAATGATACAAATATTGAATTTTAATTAAAGTCTTTATTTCAATCATTACATTTTATAATATTGGATATAAAATATATAAATTATATATTATAATTATTAAATAAATTATTTATTAAGATAAATATAAATTTATTTAATTTTGTTTTTTATTCAATTTGTTTGTACGACCTTTAAAAATTCACAAAATTAAAAAGTGAAGATGTCCCTTAAATTTGAAAGGAGAACTTAAAATTTTATCAATCATTCTGAAAAAGTTTTTATAGAAAAAGTTAATTTTGACAATCACAATTGTGATGTGCCAAATGCAAAGCCATATCAGTGATTACTTTCTTGATTCCAATGATTTTGAAAACGTTAAAGATATGAAAATAGACTCTTTTAATATAATAAAAACTCGGAATGGTCATCCTAATGAAAAATATATGTTTCATGTTTTAAAATATGAACAAAGCTACAATAATTTAAAGACCTATTTCAGCTCAATTGAGACCAGGATTCCTCTAAATGACCCAACAATATTGCCACTTACAGGCTTTTCATATAATGATGAAAAATTTTCAATCATTGAGCCATACATGGAAAATGGATCACTTGAAAAGCTCATAAACGAATGTGCAAAAGGTGTTGATGTTCCCAATTTTGAAACAACCAGATCAATTATCATATTCGGAATTGCAGCAGGAATGGCTTATCTCCATCAAAATAACATTATTCATCAAAACCTCAATTGCCAAAATATTTTACTTGATTCCGAAATGCATCCAAAAATAGGTGGATTTAAGCCCAATAGATACTTGTATAATAGAGAAAAGCTAATTGATGTTATGCTTCCACCACGTATAGTCTTTTCAATATCACCAGAGATGTTTAAAGAAGAAGCAATCACAAATAGAACAGATGTTTACTCATATTCAATCATATTGTATCAATTATTCAAATTCCAGTACCCTTGTGATAAAAATATTCTCAGGAAATTCTCCCTATATATGATAGAAAAGGACGTCACTAAAGGAAAAAGAATGGAGATAAATGAAGATGAGATTCCAAATAAATGGGCTGACCTCATCAGGCAGTGCTGGCAAAACGAACAATACGAAAGGCCACGCTTCATTGAAATTGTCAAAAAACTGATGGACAAAAAAGATGAATTCTTCAATGATCCAAAGATAAACCAAGAAGAATTAAGCAGATACATTGATACTGTCACGCGTGGACTCGATTTCACTAGACTTTAAACTTAATTTTTATATCGATTTTTTTAAAATAAAACCATCATCTTTTTAAAAAATATATATTGCAAGGCTATTTTGGCCTAATGGACCAAATAAACACTTTTTTTTTTTTTAAGAAATCGTAATTGCCAGTAGCGGTTAAGGACAATATTGACCTTGAATCTGGAACTTTCTTGTTTATAAGCCAATGCTCAAAACATTAAAAAACTAGTCCATTTATAATTTTTTCATAAGATTTACTTAATTTTCATTAGGAAAATTCAGGAATATATCGGTAATCGCAATAATCTTGATGTAATTGGTAAAATTGATAAGAGCCACCATCAAGAATAAATGCATTAAGTGGTTCTTTATAATTATTTGAACATAAATGCTCATCTGTGAATTTAATAAACAAAGAGACGCTTCCAAAAATTTTTATATTCAATAATGAACCGACTTTTTTCTTCAAATCTAAAACAGAGATCAAAGGATTGTCATTTTCAATTGACCTTTTGGTTTTAATGTCTTCATTCAAACGACAGATTGTTACAAGATCAATTTCTTCATATTCTTATGATGATCTTTGGATAGATTTAGCAGTGTTTGCATTTATTACAATTGTAAATTGTAAAAGTTTGCAAAACTTTGCAAAAACTTTGCAAAAATTGTAATAAAATAAGAGGAAAAAAAGAAGAAAAATAAGATATAGAGAAAAATGTGGTTAATAAATTTGTAGTTAACTATTTTAATAACGTTTTTGACTTTTTGAATGCTACAATTTTCTTCTCAATTTACTACAATTTTTCATTCGATTTTCAATGTTACAATTGTAATCAATTGAGAGAAAAGTTGTAATAAATTGAGAAGAAAATTGTAATATTTGAGAGTAAAATTGTAGTAATTGAGAAAAAACTTGTAATAATTTGGATGCAAATTGTCTTGAAATTTTTTATTCCTGATCATTTTTATTTCATTTAATCATGCCTAATTATTAATTTAGAAGACATATTATAATTATTTTCGACTAAATGGATGAAAAATTTAAATTATATATTTTATTTTACTGAAATAATAAAATATATAAATATAACTATGATATGAAGATTGAAATATTAAATATGATTCAATATAATGCACATTATTTGGATATTTTTTTATATTTTGGATATCAAATATTATAAATTAAAAAGAATTCTTATTAAAATCAACTTTTATTAAGATAATACTTTAATATCTATAGATATTTTAAGAAAAAATTACAATTATTAATATTTTCCAAAAAAATGATTAAATATTTAATAAAAAAAATATCTAGATATCAATTTCAATCATATTTATAAATTAATATTTAATATATAGTTAAAATATAGGGTTTTTATAATGACTTTTTTCAGTTTTTTCTCATTTGATTAATTGTTTTTTTTTTTAAAATTTATTATAGTCATGATAAAAATGGAACTGAAAGAAAAAATCAACTTTATTATGCTAATAATATATAAATCTATGTGACTCAATGCATACAATTAACAATGCATTTGATGAAAAATTCAAATAAATGTGGTTACATTTTCATGAAAAAAATTACTACAATTGTAACTTGTAATACTGTAAAACACTGGATTTAGCAGTTTGATTGAATAAGTCGATGAACAGTTCTTTCTTTTTCATCAAACTTTTTCAATAGATGAAAAGTTCTTTGTTATCTAAGAAAAATTTTCAATGAGCAAAGAAAACGTATTGATTATTCATCGTGCTAATTGTATTGAAGTGCTTCGAATGTTTCTTGGCATGAATAACTCTTTCCTTTGAATTCAAACACAATTTGTTTTTGGCCGGATTCCTTCTCTTATTCTTTTCATTCTTTGATAGTTATCTTTCGTTTTTATGTTTGGCTTAATTTCGGTTGTAAATGAATATAAATCATATTCTGAATAATAGGAATTATCATCGTAGTTTTCTGGTAAATTAAAAATGGGATTTTCAATTGTTTGAACTTTTTTTTCTTTCTTTATTTCTTTGAGATATTTCATGGCATATGAAAAGCACATATAAATTTTTTTTTAATCATTTTCTGTCCTGTAGGCGACAAATGGAAGATGAACACTTCTGGTAATTTATTGTACATTATCTTTTAAAGAAATGTAATTAAAGTCGATTTGGAATGTAAATTGAGTGTTTTAGATCTTATTCATTCTTGATGAAATTTATTTGAAATTTTAAAGAATTTATACCAAAAGTTGAGAAAAATATATATATAATTAAGATTGCTAATTTTAATTAATTCAATCATTACTTTCTTTTTCCAAAGGGAATCTGTAAGAAATATTCAAGTATTTCTCTTGTTTTCTTTCCTCATGGGCAACGTTGTTGTAATTTTTTCCATTTTCAATTGTAAACTCTTCAACAATTATATCGTCTTCTTTTTTAGGCTCGTTTGAAACAAAGCAAGTCACATTTTCATACATTTCACCGTTAACCGTCTTAACTGTCACAATTTCTTTTTGACAACTTTTTCCATAGAAGAACTCAATATCTCTCAAATCGTCATCATCGACATTCCACACTTCACCTTTCAATTTCATCTTTTCCTTCACTATCCAGCCCATCCCATCAGAGTCGATTAGAACGCCGTGGTCAGCTAATTCAGCATCATCAATAAAATCGGCGTAAGAAAGGTATTTTTGATTCCAGAAGAAACTTTTCTTAAGAACACTTGCAACGAACAACAGATTCTTTTTCACTTGATTTGTTGGATTTTCAACTGATTCTTTTATGAAGTTTTCTTTATAATCGTTCGAGTCTTCCCACTGCATTTCAAACGAACGCGCTATTTCATCAGCATTTGGATTTGTCTTCGATGCCACTTTCAACTTGCCACTTCCGTATCTCAGCTCATAAGCGTCGTAGTCCCACGAAAGACAGCCTGGTCCAGTTGTTCTCAAAAAGGGAGACACCTCAATCAAAATTATTTTTCCATTCACGTATCCAAAATCAACAATGTAACAATCTACTTTCATTCTGTTCTTTACTTCTGCTTCCCAGAATTGATGAATCATTCCTTCAATCTTGTCTTTCGCTTGAATGATGTCTTCAAATCTGCCAAAATGGTCATATTGCGTAATTGCCGTTAATTTGTTCTCATAAACAAATCCCCTGAATTCGTTATCGTCATCTAGGTCTTCGTAAAATTCACGGAAGCAGAGTTGCTCTTTCCCGCCAAAATTTTTCCAATCTGACAAATCTGTGAAAACTTTTTTGCTTGAGAGAAGCAGTGATAGACAGTCTTTGGCGTTTCGGACTATCAGCCAGTGAGTTTTGGCAATTGCCCATATTTTTGTATTCCCTTCGGTTGGATCAAGGTGCTTCTCTTCTATTAAGTAATGAAGATTTGATCGATATTCGTCATAAAATCGTTGCGGGTCATTTGGTTCACCATCTTTGGGACTTCGACCACAAAGGCGAAGAAAGGCACCTTTTTCGCGTAATCCTGGCGTAGTTGTAAATAGATTATCAATTTGATTCTCTAATTCTTCTAATATTTTTGTGTGCTGGCTTGTAAAACCTTCCTTTCCCATGTAAAAAGTGCTATAATACTGTATTATCGCTTCAGCTTGCTCGAGCTTCAATGGAATGAAATATGTTTTGAAAGTGATTGGTTCCATAATTGGATACCATTGATCTAGATCAAATGGAAAACTTTCATGACGAAATATATGATTTACTGAAGTAGACATTTATTTAAAATGAAATGCTTTTAAAGTTTGTTCGTTTTGGCATATCAACTTTTTCAGTAAAAATATAAACTGATAAGAAACTTCACATATAGAAAGAATAATTGATATGATTAATAAATGAATTTTAAATTTTTGGCCATGTTTAATCAAATATACTATAATTTCTTTCAATTGCTAGTCTTTCAGATCATTTTATTTAAATTTTATTTTAATTATACTTATAGGGCAAGAAATCTAAGCTAAATAAGAGTGAAACAATATAAAATATATGAATAGATTTTTAAAATGTAATTTTATATAAAATATAATATTGATTCAAGAGTAAGATCAAAAAATATTGCATTTGGATTTGGGTTCTGGTTCAGGAGGAACAAAACCATAACTTGAAAAACTTTCACTAAAGAAGTATGGCCTATGTATCAAATTAGGACATTCATCAAAAACTCCTCCTGCCAATGATACTTTGGTAGTAATATTAACTTCTCTTAATTTCTTGCATTTTGCAAAACAAAAAAGGCCAATTTCGGTTACAGATTCAGGGATGTCTACTTTTTGAAGAGATGAACAGTTTTGAAATGCACTTTTTCCCAGAAATTTCACATTTGAAGGGATGTTTATTTCATTCAATGCCACGCAACAGGCAAATGCATAGTCATCTATTTTGACAACTGAATCAGGAATTGATATTTGTGTCAATGAAGAACAATTTTGAAATAGTGAAAAACTGATTGTTTGAATAGGAGAAAGCAATGTCACTTTTTTCAATGATGAACACCCTTTGAAAGCAGAACTTCCAATGGCTGAAACAGAAGAAGGAATTTCGATTTCTTCTAAAGAAAAACAGTTGGCAAAAGCTGTAGTTGCAATTAATTTGACAGAAGGAGGAATGACAAATTGTTTCAGTGCTTTACATAGTTCAAAAGATGAATCTCCAATCATTGTAATTGGACCTAAAATTGTCACTTTTTCCAAAGATTTGCATTGATTAAACGTAAAGGATTCAATACTTTCGACAGAAGGTGGTAGCGTGATTTCTTTCAGCAATGAACATTTGGAAAAAGAGCCTGATTCAATTGATGTTATTGAATCAGGAATTTCTATCTCTGTTAAAGCTGCGCATTTTGAAAAAAGATCTTTTTTAATCACTGTGATTGAAGAAGGAATCGAAAATTGCTTTAACAATGAACAACCCGAAAAAACATTCGCATCAATGAATTCAACAGAAGATGGAATTGCTATAGCTTCAATTGAAAAGCAATTAGCAAAGGCTGATATGCCAATGTACGTTACAGAGGAGGGAATTTCTATTTGCTTCAAATTTACGCAATTTCTGAAAAGACCATCGTCAATCTTTGTAATGGAAGGTGGAATTGTGAATTGAGTCAATACTGAGCAGTTCTCAAATGCTGACTGTTTTATTGACGTAACTGAAGAAGGAATAGTGATTCGCTCCAATGATGAACAATTTTGAAAAGCAAAGCTATCAATTGTTGTTACATTTTCTGGTATTGATATCTCTTTAATTGAAGTGAAACTGAATGTACCACTTTCAATTGATGTTATTATTGATGGAATGTTTATTTCTTCTAATTGGGTACAATGCCCAAATGCAAAAGGACCAATTTTTTCTACTGAGGATGGGATTTCTATTGAAATGAGTGATTTGCAATCATAAAAGGCATTTTCTTCAATTACAATAAGCGAAGATGGAAGAGAAACTTTTTTTAATAATGAACATGCATGAAATAAACCTTTTTCAATTTTTGTTATTGATGGAGGAATCGAAATTTGTTCAATTCTTGAGCAAAATTTGAATGCATTAGAGCCAATAAAATTAACAGACGGTGGGATTTCAATCTTGCATAATGAAATGCAACTTTCAAATGCATTAGATTCAATTCTCGTAACTGAGGAAGGAATTTCTATTTCTTCTAGTGATTTGCAATTTAGAAAAGCATTCTTCCCAATGTATTTTATTGTTGAGGGAATTGTGATCTGCTTTAGATTAAAGCAGTATGATAATACATCATCACAAAACTCAATTCCATGAAAATTTAACAAAAGCTGGGTAATTTCAGTGTAACCTTTTTCATATGCAAGAAACAATGCTGTGTTTTCATCTAAAAATGTAAATAATAATTGTATTAAAAACACATTAAAAAGAAATTGAATAAAAAAATTATTTTTGTAAAATTGTTTTTATATTAACGTCAATATTTTCTTGCTCTAATAAAAGTTTGACTAAATCCAAGTTACCAGATTCAACAACCACATGCAATATTGTTTTATAAAACAACTAAAAAAAAATTTCATTTAAAAAAAAAATAAAAGATAAATTTCATTAAATTCAAGCGATAAAAAACACCTCCATCATTAAATAAAATGAATAAAAACTTTATCAAAAAAAAATCATTTTGTGAATTATTTTGTTATTATTAAAATTATTCTTCAAAACGTTTAGCGAAAGGAAATGATAATTATATTTGATAAAAAAATACATTTGCTGCGTGTTATTGAAGTCGCTATCAAAGAAAAAGTAATTATCATATTTATAATACAGTTCATCTGTTTTTACATTTTGTTCAATTATTGCATTGTTGAGGAAGTAAGAAGCGATTTCATTATTATGACATTTAACAGCTTCTTCAAAGCATTTATCAAAATTATTGTAAAGTGGCTCGATGTGATTATTCTCAAGGAAATGAATTATGTCAGGATTTTTGCCATGAATTGCATAAAGCCAAATTGAAGGCTTCAAATCAGCATTATTTAAATGCAAAAATTTGAATATTTGAATGGATCCAAAGAAAGCAGAATATTCAATTAACGATGTACTTCTTAATTCCATCAAAAAATGGTTTGTTTCAAAAATTGATCGAGTGATTGTTTTTGAATAAGATGTGTTCGTCTTGTTCATATAAATGACAAATTCATCTATCAAATCATTTCGTATTAGATAACAAATGTATCCATCATTTTCACCAACTCTTCTTCTTTCTTTAAACTCATTCAAATCAATTTCTTTATGTTTGATCTCTTCTTCAATTTCATCAAAAAGTTGTTGTTGAATAAACGGTTTCGCTTCTGGCAAAAAATATTTGATATAACTCATGTCCCAATATTTGTTATCGCTAATACAATCAATCATCGATTGATCAACCTGTATAATGGATTCTTCAATAAAATAAAGGAGAATTCGCTTGTTGCTTTTGAAAATTTCAAAAATTTCTGATTTCGAAAAATTTTGTTGAATAAAAGTTTTGAATTGATTAAGAACCTGCAGAATTTTGTTTAAAAAATCTGGAGTTCTGTAATGATTGTTTGCTATTTTGACAATTATTTGTAATATTAATTCAATTTCGCTAATAGGAAATTTATTTTGGAAATAGTTAATTGATTCACAAACTTCTTTAAAATCACTTTCCCCATCAAGATAATCAAGAAGATTTTTTTGAAATTCTACCATTCTTTCCAAATAATCTTCCGGATTCATTTACTTAAAAAAAATATCAATAAATTCAATGAGATATCTCAAAAATAAATTGATTTCTTTTGAAAACTTTTTTCTGAATTTCTGCCCTTATAATAATTATTGCATTAAATTATGAACTATGCCTTTGCACCATTGCAAAATTAAAATTTAAAACACCACATACATATGTTCCACCTAAAAACTATATTGAAATAATGATTTGGTCACAGCATGAAATGTGATATGAAATATTAATATATTAAATGGAATATACCCCAAAATCGACATTAGAGTCGAAATTTTTCCAAATTCCAATTGAGCAATATGAAAAAGATATTGATGCTGGACCAATGAAAGAAAATAAAAAAGAGATTCTTGATCTTTTCACAAATTCCAATTATCTTCATTGCGAAGAAGAATACAAAGAAGTTGAATATAAGCTCCATCTACTATGCAGGGAAGGTGACATTGAATTAATTAAAATTTATCTCAGTGAAACCCTCGAAACTGATTCACAAGATATGACATTCAAAATTGACAGAACTAATAAAACCGCTTCATTATTTAAAATCAACAAAAATATTAGCCAAATTACTATTCCGCGAACAATTAAACTCGAATCAACCGATTTTTTAATCACGAGCATCTGCGGACCTTTGCCAGATATTACAATTGTCAAATTTGTAGAGGACTCGGCAGTTAAAACAATTTACAGAAGCGCTTTTACCGATTTGTATCCATATATAATTGCTTTCATTGAAGAAATTTATCTTCCAGCGAGTTTGACAGATTTGAAGGAAGGATGGTGCCACGGTACAAGTGGTTTGAAGAAAATAACTGTTTCTCCATTGAACAAGCATTTCATGATGATAGAAGACAAATACTTGGTTGGAAAAAGTGATGAAAGCAAAGATGACTTCGATGTTCTTCTATTTGCACGACGTGACATTGAAGAAATTTCTATTCCATCAAATATCAGAATGATCTCATCACATGCATTTGAGAACTGCTCAGATCTCGCTAGAATTGATATTGCTAGTGATTCCAGACTGGAAACAATTGGAGAATATGCATTTTATAAAACACAAATTAGCGAATTTTATCTTCCAGCAAGCTTGGAAAAACTGTGTGAAAGATGGAACGATGGCATAAAGAATTTGAGGAAAATTACAGTTTCTCCATTGAACAAGCATTTTGCAATGATAGAAGACAAATGCGTTGTTGGAAAAAGTGATGAAAACAAAGACGAATTTGACGTTCTTCTGTTTGCACGACGTGATATTGAAGAAATTTCTATTCCATCAAATATCAGAATGATTTCATCACATGCATTTGAGAACTGTTCAGATCTCGCTAGAATTGATATTGCAAGTGATTCCAAATTAGAAACAATTGGCGAACATGCTTTTTCATCTTCAGGCATTAAAGAAATTTATCTTCCCTCGAAAGTTTCAAAAATATGTGAATATACATTTTCAGATTGCCAAAGTTTAACAAAAATTGACATTCCAGCAAATTCTTGTTTACAAACAATTGAAACAGGAGCATTCAATTATTCAAAAATTGAAGAAATTTATCTTCCAGAAAGTTTGAAAGAATTGAAAGACAGATGGTGTCAAAATACAGAAAATTTGACGAAAATTACAATTTCGCCAGCGAACGATCATTTCATACTCAAAGAAGACAAATACTTACTTAAAAAAAGTGACCAAAGCAATGGTGAATTTGATGCTCTTGTATTTGCATGCCGTGGAATTAAAGAAATTATTATTCCATCACAAGTATCCATAATATGTAGGGATTCATTTTCTTATTGTACATCTTTAGCAAGAGTAGAATTTACAGCAAATTCAAATTTGAAAAGAATAGAAGCATTTGCATTTGCACATTCAGGAATTAAAGAAATAACTATTCCATCAAATGTGACCGAAATATCTGGATATGCATTTTGTTATTGTGAGGATCTCAGGAAAGTTAAATTTGCAGCAAATTCTAATTTGCAAACGATTGAAATAGAAGCTTTTAGTCATACAAGAATTTCAGAAATTTCAATTCCATCAACAGTTACAAAAATAGGTAACAATGCTTTCTCTTTTTGTCGCAAGTTAAAATATTTTAATATTCCAGAAAATTCTAATTTACGAACAATTGGATTAAATATATTCATTTATACAAAAATTAAAGAAATTTATCTTCCAGCAAGTTTGAAAGAATTGGAAGATGGATGGTGTTATAATGCAGATAAATTGAAGAAAATTACAGTTTCTTCATTGAACAAGCATTTCATGATGATAGAAGACAAATACGTTGTTGGAAAAAGTGATCAAAGCAAAGATGAATTTGACATTCTTTTATTTGCACAACGTGATATTGAAGAAATTTCTATTCCATCAAGTATCAGGATAATTTCATCATATGCATTTAAAAATTGCAAGAAACTTACAAAAGTTGAAATATCAAGTGATTCCAAATTAGAAACAATTGGAGAATATGCATTTTATAAAACACAAATTAAAGAAATTTATCTTCCATCGAAAGTTACAATAATATGCGAAAATGCATTTTCAGAATGCGAAAAATTAAAAAAAGTTGAATTTGCAGAAAATTCTAATTTGAAAATAATTGAATCAAGTGCATTTTCAGGTGTACTTATTAAAAAAATAACTATTCCATCACAAGTTATAAAAATATGTGATAGTGTCTTTTATGATTGCAGCAATCTTAAGAAAGTTGAATTTGAAGAAAATTCTAATTTACAGCGAATTGATTCATGCGCATTTTCCGATTTAAGCATTGAGGAAATCATTATTCCATCAAGTGTTTCAAGAATATGTGATTCTGCGTTTTCTAGTTGTGCAAATTTAAGAAAAGTTGAAACTCTAGAAAATTCTAAATTACAAACAATTGAATCATATGCATTTGTTCATTCAAGAGTTGAAGAAATTTCTCTTCCTGCGAGTTTGATAGAATTGAAAGAAAAATGGTGCTGTGATACAGAAAATTTGAAGAAAATAACGGTTTCTCCATTGAACAAGCATTTCATGATGATAGAAGGCAAATATTTGGTTGGAAAAAGTGATGAAAACAAAGAAGAATTCGATGTTCTTCTATTTGCACGACGTGACATTGAAGAAATTTCTATTCCATCAAATATCACAAAGATATCATCATATGCATTTGAAAAGTGCACGAAACTTACTAAAGTTGAAATATCAGCAGATTCCAAATTAGAAACAATTGGAGAACATGCATTTTCATCATCAGGTATTAAAGAAATTTTTATTCCATCGAAAGTTTTAAAAATATGTAATTATGAATTTGCAAAATGCAAATATTTAACAAAAGTTGAATTTGCAACAAATTCTAATTTGCAAACAATTTCATTGAATGCGTTTTCAAGCTCTAAAATTGAAGAAATTTCTATTCCTTCAAAAGTTTCTATAATAAAAGGATCTAATTGTCATAATTGCGGAAATATAAGAAAAGTTGAAATTCCAGAAAATTCTAATTTACAAACAATTGAATCAAATGCATTCGAATCTTCAAGAGTTGAAGAAATTTATTTTCCAGAAAGTTTGAAAGAATTGAAAGAAAAATGGTGCTATGATACAGAAAATTTGAAGAAAATAACGGTTTCTCCATTAAACAAACATTTCATGATGATAGAAGACAAATATTTGGTTGGAAAAAGTGATGAAAACAAAGAAGAATTCGATGTTCTTCTATTTGCACGACGTGACATTGAAGAAATTTCAATTCCATCAAATATCAAAAAGATATCATCGTATGCATTTGAAAAGTGCACGAAACTTACTAAAGTTGAAATATCAGCAGATTCCAAATTAGACACAATTAAAAAATATGCATTTTCATCATCAGGTATTAAAGAAATTTTTATTCCATCGAAAGTTTCAAAAATATTTGAATATACATTTTCAGATTGCAATAATTTGACAAAAATTGAATTTGCTGCAGATTCTGATTTACAAACAATTGGAGAACATGCATTTTCATCTTCAGCTATTAAAGAAATTTTGATTCCATCGAAAGTCACACAAATATGTAAACTTGCTTTTTCAGAGTGCCAAAATTTAACAAAAGTTGAATTTGCAACAAATTCAAATTTGCAAACAATTAGCAAGCATGCATTTTCAAAATCAAGACTTAATGAAATTTTGATTCCATCTAAAGTTTCACAAATATGTGAATATGCATTTTCACAATGCGAATATTTAACAAAAGTTGAATTTGAAGCGAATTCTATTTTGCAAATCATTGAACCAAATCTATTTTTGAGTTCTAACCTAGAAAAAATCTCTATTCCATCGAAAATTTCCAAAATATGCGACTCTGCATTTGCTAAATGTAAAAATCTAAGAAAAATTGAAATTCCAGAAAATTCAAATTTGTTTACAATTGAAAGAAATATATTTGACCAGTCTCAAGTTGAAGAAATTTATCTTCCAGCAAGTTTGGAAAAACTGGATGCAGAATGGTGCAAAGGTATAAATAATTTAACGAAAATAACGGTTTCTCCATTGAACAAGCATTTCATGATGATAGAAGACAAATATTTGGTTGGAAAAAGTGATGAAAACAAAGAAGAATTCGATGTTCTTCTATTTGCACGACGTGACATTGAAGAAATTTCTATTCCATCAAATATCACAAAGATATCATCATATGCATTTGAAAAGTGCACGAAACTTACTAAAGTTGAAATATCAGCAGATTCCAAATTAGAAACAATTGGAGAATATGCATTTTATAAATCACAAATTAACAGATTTTGTCTTCCACCGAATGTTTCCAAAATATGTAAATATGCATTTTCTGATTGTACAAAACTGACAAGAGTTGAAATTCCACCAAATTCTAACTTGCATAAAATCGGAGAATGTGCATTTCATACTACAAAAATTGAAGAAATTTATTTGCCAGGAAAATTGTCAAAAATATGCAAATATGCATTTTCTAATGTTTACAGTATTAAAATAATTGAAATCTCAGAAAAATCAAAGTTTGAATTATTTTTTAAAAGTTTCTTTAATTTAAAACCCGTAATTATGGTTCCACCACATTGATTCATTTAAATTTTTTATAGAAAAAAAAAAAAAAAGTCAAATAATAAACATCTACTTATTCTTATTTATATTTTATATAGAATAAAAAATAACTGTCAAATTTTGGTGGTTGTTCTTTATTGAAAAGATTCTTTATTCCATCATCTGTGACGTTTGTTGGTGATTTTATATTCAATTGGAACGGATGTCAATAATCTAAAAGATTTTTTGTTTTAAAACCTTCATAAAAAAAATGATTGATTTGAGGTTTTTTTTGTATATGATTGGAATTAACACTATCATAAATTTTGGGGCATATTCCAGTTTTCAAGAAATAGCTAAAATTATCATAGAAACGGATTTCATCAATGAAATAAAAAAAATCATATTCATCAAAGAATTTAATAAATCTACTATATTCATGATTTTTATTTCCAGATAACTTTCTTTGAATTATATTTAAAAGAGAAGTATCTTTGATTGGGTTATCAAATAAAATCGTCGCTAAAAAGATAAATACACCTTCGAATTTGAATTGAAGAGAATCCATTAATAATTCAAGAACTTTCTCATGATCTTTCTTGACACCAATGCCAAAATAATATATTCTAGCTAAATTCAAAAGTGCAAATGGATTATTTTGAAGTTTTATTGATTCATTAAAAAGTTCAATTGCTCTAATAATATTTTTAGGCACACCTTCACCATTTTTATAAATAACGCCAAGATTGTTTTTAGCCATGTAATTATTGCAATTTGAAGACCCCATAAAGTAATCAATCGACTTTTTGATATCTCTTAAATTATATTTATTATCATAATAAATAATTCCAAGAAAAAGTCGTGCAACTGAATGTGCGTGATTAGCTGCCAAAGTAAGATAATCGACTGATAGGTTGATATTCATTGGAACATCTTTATTTAACAAATAAATACTGCCTAAATAAAATTGTGCTTCGCGATGATTTTGTTTTGCAGCTTGCTTATAATAATGAATTGATTTTTGGATGTTTTTATTAACATACTCTCCTTGAAAATAAATTTCACCAAGAAGATATTGTGCATCAACATTATATAGAATTGCTGCATGTTCCAAAAATTTAAGTGATTTTGGTATATTTTTTTCTACACAATCACTAAATAGATAAATATAGCCGAGATAATAAAGTGCTTTTGCATTGTTCTGGTTTGCAGCTTGGTTAAAATATTTAAGTGACTTTTCCATATCTGACTTTTTATAGTAAATAAGACCAAGATAATATTGAGCAGCAGAATGATTATGATTTGCTGCCTGTTGGAAATAATGAATAGCTCTATTGATATCTTTCATAGCATAATCATTATGGTAATATATAAATCCAAGAATAAATTGTGCTTCTGCTAAATCTTTTCCAGCAGCCAATGTTAAATATTGCATTGCTTTGTCTATGTTATTAATTAATAAATAGGTCACTCCGAGTTTTATTTGAGCCACAGGAATATTATTATTTGCAGCTAATGTAAAATAGAAAATAGAATTACAGTTATGTATAAAATATTGAAGCAGTATAAAAAGTGGAAGCACTTTTTTAAAAAAATTTCAAAATTTTTTTTCAAAAATCAATTTTTTTCTCATCATATATTAAAGTTATCCAAAAGTAAAATATACCAAAATGCTAAGCGTTTAATACTTTTTATAAATAACTATGACATTTTTATATTAGACTAAAGTCAGAGAATTTTTCGAATGAAGAAGAAGAGAAAATATAATGCATTTTATTAGTAGCACTGTGCATTATTTCAAAATTAAATTGGATATATCGATTCTATATATACTACCACATAATAAATAAAAATAAAACTATAGCCATTATTATTAACATTTATGATAAAAATAGAAATTTATTTTTTTTTAAGGCCGTTTAAATTTTATGAAAATTTAAAATTGTTGAAATTCTTGTTTTGAAGAGTAATTTAGTTAAATTAGTTTTTCACTGAAATAAAACATTCTAATAACTAAGTTAAGATTATATCAAACCTTGATCATATTCATTATTTATTAATTTATATTTATAAAATAATCAATAAATGAATATGATGAAAAATTTAATTATTTACAACAAATATATCATTTTTGTGTTACGATAAACGTGAGAATATAATTAGCATATGTCACAAATATATTACCCTAATTATTACATTTTTAATCTAATTATATCTTTAGATGAGTCGGATTTGATGACAAATAAGGGAAATTGACAAAATGAAATAAAAATTCATTTTCAAGTAAAAAAAAAAACTAATTTAATAGGATTATATCATTATTTATTGATTTAAAAGTATTGTAATTTATATAATATTCATTTATTAGTTAAAATGAATGATCAATTCTGATCATTTACATATAGTGAATTTACATAAAAAAAACCTAAATGTACAATAAAAATAATCATACAAAGCCTAAATTAATATCAGATAGCAACTATTAAATCCTTTGATACTATAAAATCAAAAAAAAATATAGAAATACTTTTTTTTAATACACCATATTCGTTTATAAATCACAGACGTTTATTTTATTGATTTCAAGAATACGATTGTATCTTGGTACATAATTCATATACAACATGTTTTATTCATTTATAACGTGTGATTTATAGATTTAATTATTTTTTTTAGTCAAACATAAAAGTGTAATGATTGAAAAAGAAGATATTTACATTTCTAATTTTGAAATTAGCATTCTGCTTAAAAAAAGCAAAATAGAATTGGGGATTCTTGTAGTAATGATCTTCATGAATATATATAGAAACATTTATTTAAGTTAAATCCAACTAGAAATCATTTTTATCAGACTTTCAACAATTTTATATTTTCATAAAATTTAAACGGCCTTAAAAAAAAATAAATTTCTATTTTTATCATAAATGTTAATAATAATGGCTATAGTTTTATTTTTATTTATTATGTGGTAGTATATATAGAATCGATATATCCAATTTAATTTTGAAATAATGCACAGTGCTACTAATAAAATGCATTATATTTTCTCTTCTTCTTCATTCGAAAAATTCTCTGACTTTAGTCTAATATAAAAATGTCATAGTTATTTATAAAAAGTATTAAACGCTTAGCATTTTGGTATATTTTACTTTTGGATAACTTTAATATATGATGAGAAAAAAATTGATTTTTGAAAAAAAATTTTGAAATTTTTTTAAAAAAGTGCTTCCACTTTTTATACTGCTTCAATATTTTATACATAACTGTATGAAAATCATTTTGAGCAAAATACCAATCTCCTAATTTTATTTGAGCTTCATAATTATTATTGTTTGCTGAGAGTTCGAAATATTGAATTGCCAATTCATGCCAATTTAAATAATTGAGATAAATTTTCCCTAAATAGCACAGAGCATTTGAATGATTTTGAATAGAAGCATTTTTTAAATCATGGATTGGTAGATAAAAGTGTGAAGCCAAACTGTTTTCACAATAAATCTCACCGAGATTAGATTGCGTCTCTAATTGATTCAAATTGACAGCACTAGTTAGATAATTAAGAGATTTATTTATGTCTCTACATATATATAATGCATCATAATAAATAACACCGAGGTAATAATTGGCCTGTGCAAAATTTTGTTCTGCAGACAATGTTAAATAATGAATTGCTTTTTCAACATCTCGAACTTTAGCGTCATCATAATATATTTTACCTAACAAATATTGCGCCAATGCAAAATTTTGATCAGCTGATAATTTTAAATAATGAATTGATTTATCATAATTTTTATTTTCATAATAATAAATGTTACCAAGTAAGCATTGAGCTCCTTGATGATTTCTTTCTGCAGATTTTGTTAAATAGTAAATAGATTTATTTATTTTTCGCAACATACAATAAATTAAACCAAGATAAAATTGTGCATTGAAATGATCTTGTTCTGCGGAAATTTCAAAATAATAAATTGACTTTTCAATGTCAGATTTAACATATTTACCTTCATTATATATTAATCCAAGATAAAAGCATGCATAACTATTTTTATGTTTTGCTGATTTTGTAAAATAATCAATAGATTGGTTAACGTCTTTTAAACCATAAGTTTCTTCATAATATATGAGGCCTAAATAAAATTGTGCATCTGAGTCATCTTTTTCTGCGGCCAATTTAAATATTGGAATTGCTTTATCAATATCTTTACATTTAAAATGTCTTATATTTAAATATGGATCACATGATGATCTTGATTCAGGATGAATATAGAAGTCTAATAACGATTTAATCATAATAATTCTAATGTTTTTTGATGGATCATCCTCGATATTAAATATGCTATTATTTATTAATTGTTCCACTAACTTGTTGATTGTTGGACGATTTTTGGGCTCAATAGAAAGGCATGATTTGCAAATATCTTTTAAATAATTGTATTTTTCAGGAAAATCAGAAAAAGATTTTTCACTTTTTTTTTCTTCCAAAATGCCAGCAATACTTTTACTTTGAAAATAGGATTTTTCAGTGAAAAAAAAATAAATGATCAATCCTAATGAATATATATCTCCTTCAGGCGTATATTCACCATTATCTCGTTCTGGAGATGTACATGAAATACTTCCTTCATCATTATCTTGCACATTCATATTGTCATCAATTAATAACGCACTATCAAAATCAATTATAAATGGATTGTTTTTGGAGTCAACAATAATGTTATTTAAATTTAAATCTCTCATGATATAATTAGTCTTATGAACTCCATAAATTTGAACACTAAGTAAGACAATCATTCTAATTTTAGAATAATCATCAATTTTGTTATTGTTTGTAAAAAGGTTATGTAGGGTTTTCCCATCTATATATTGAAGCACAAGATAAATGTTGTTTATATGATTGATTGTTCCAAAAAGTCTCCGAAAATAAGGAAATTGGTTGGCAACTTTTTCATAAAATGCTTTCTCATTATTAAATGATTTTAATGATTTTTCATTTGTTGAATCAAAAGATTTTAAAATGTATGGGAAATGATCAGTCTTATTAAAATATAAATGAACTGATGAAGTAAATGTTAGCAATTCAATAAAATCATCATAATTAAATTCTTTTAGTGTATTTGCTTTTTTTGAAAAATTAATTCTTTCTTTTATATTTTGCTGATTTAGGTATAAACTTTTCTTTATCAGGCAATTAAAAATCAATTTTTGAATCGATACTTGATCAATATAGAAATCCTTTATTTCAAATGGTTCATCAATAAATGATATAAATTGTGAGATTTGATCATTTAAATGCTTGTTTTCACGAACATTTTTATAATTATTTTGATCAAAAATGAAGATATCTTTATCAATATACATAAAATACAGTATAATTTCATTAATTTTCCTTTCTATCATATAAATATTGCCGTAATTTTGATGCGAATCTATATATTTTGCAAAAAAATCTAATTTTTTCCTAATGTAAAAATTTGCATTTGGTATCATATCAAAAAAAGAATATATATTGAGATTCTTTAAGATTTCAATAATTATATCATCTTGAATCATGGATGCATCCATTTTTATTCCGTGCTTTGAAAATAAAAATTTCCAAAATTCAAAATATGCTGGTGTAAAATGGCATAAATATTTTGAACATTATTGCTTTTGCATTCATTAATTTTTTATATTTTTGAATAAAAGAGTACTAATTTTCATTGTTCTTTTTTCAGCATACCGATTTTTAGGCGGCTAAGTCTCAATTTTGGATATCAATTACATCTCTGAGCTGTTTTAAAACATTCTTTTTAAATATATATATATATTATGTTGACGCTTTTAGGAGTCAAATTGTCTTGTCAATTTCGAGATAATTATGAAATAATTTTTAATCAGATTTTAGCATGAGTTGGTTATATAAACGTTATTAATAATCATCATTATTATAAATTTTTTTATTTTTGAGAAAAAAAGTGATTTTTTAATACAAAATTGGATGAGAGAGTTAATACGTGAATTAGAACTATCAGTTTTTCCCCGATTTTTATATTTATATAAATAAATGCATTTATAAAATATGAAAAAATTAAAAAAGAGTTTTTTTTTACTATTTATTTTAATTGTTTGAATTTGGTTGTACTTGTGGTTGTTGAGGATTGACATAAACCGCATTTTGAGGAATTGCATTATTAATTTGGCCTGGCTGCAAATAGTAAACAGTTGGATGCATTTGAGGCATTGGAGTTGGATTATGGAACTGCTGTGGATTTTGGGTTTGGTTGATGCTCATCAAAGGCAACTCCAGATCATTTTCACTTCTGTTGTTTGAAATAGGACTGATTGGAGGTATTGAATTTGAGTCGAAATTGCCACCATTATTTCTTGTTGAATGATTATTCGACTTCTTTTTATATAAATAACAGCACAAGCATCCGCAGCAAGCGCAGCATCCTGCACAGCAAAGACAAGAAATAACAATGATAGCAATGATAATGATAACACCAAAACCAGCCAGCATTCCAATGATCTTTAAAAACAGGCTGTTGTCGCATTTCAACATCATTTTCGATTCAATGTCATAATCATGGAAACATTTTGATGAATCACAAAAATCAACAGAACCTGCTATACAAATTATATCAAACTGAAACTCAGATGAATCATTTCTAATCATTTTTCTGGTTATAAATGCTTTTATTGGCGATGAAGATGTGAAATTTCCATTTTGATTTGGCTTTGTAATGTCATATTTAATAAAATACGGCTTTGAAATTATATGATTTCCATCATTCATTGAAAAATCAGGGTAACTAATGTTATTGGAATAAATTACTGCTGTTGATTTATATGATGGATCAAATTTAATATTAATATCATAATCAAACTTTGAATAAAAAATGTTGAAAAGTGGAGAAAAAATGCAATTTGAATATGTTATCTCATCTATTGTCTTTGATCTGATGATGCTATCTGTGGACTCAATTGTGAGATTTGCAGTCATTCCTCCAAATTCAAATAATGATGATTTACCACACATATCACGAGGAAGGAGCCATAAAACAACATGTAAACTTGTATCAATGTTTTCAATAAAATTAAAATCTTGATCATAATTATTAATAATATCGTTGTGGTGATAATTATGAACTTTTGATAGCATTAATTGAGCTTTATTTCTGATGTGATTTGGTTTATGATGTTTTTTATTTGAATTATCAGATTCATATGTTCCAAATTCTAACTTTGCTTCTTTATCAGCATCAATAGCAAATCCAAATTTTTCATCTTGATTTTCAAGATTCAATAAAGAATCAATTCCATCAATATATAAGTTTTTCAGTTCATATTGAAAACTTCCCGAGATGAATATGAACAAACGAAGTTGCTGCTGATTAAATTTAACAACAATGGAATCTCCATCATGAATATTATTTATTTCATGATAACCTATCTGATTTATTTCATATTGTGAATTTTCTAATGTAGATTGTTCATTTCCAATATTCCTTTCATTAAATTTCTTCCAGTGTAGAAATGAACGAAAACCAAGAATGGTAATAAATACAAAGAGCATTATATAAATCTATTTTTTTATGTGTTAATTTTTTTTCATGTTTCAATTTAACCGAAGGTTTAAAACTTTTGTGTTAAATTCATTGAATTGCAAAATCTCACCGAAATTCAAATTTTCAATTGATAATAATCATTTTTATTCAAATAATTGAATTGTATTCAATTTTTTTCAAATAACTTAAAAAAAAAAAAATCGAAATTTATTTGTTATGGATAATAATATGTTAATATTTTTTTTCTCATTTTAACATATTTTTGAAAAAAAGTATAATATGAATAATTGGCTTATATCATAGAGATATTTATCAATACCGAAGATATTCTTAAATCAACTTTTAGCTTACAAATGTTAATGATTTGGCTTAAAAAGTTTGATATAGCAAAAGTAATTTTTTTAGAGGTTGTATCAAATAATTTTTTCAAAAATCGATGTTATATAATTAATATATATTTAATGCATAATTATCACTCTTTTTTTGATAAATAGTTTATATTTTTAGCAATTTGAAGAATTTTTTACATTTTTATATTAATAAAATCGCATATCAATTTAACTTTCAGAATCAATAGAGATAGTATAATTTGAATCAGTAGGGAAAACAAGATAAGCAATTGTTGTACCTTTACCTTAAAGAAAATTTCACCATGTTCTTCAATATTAAAATTACAATCACAAAATATATTATATTTTGCTTTAGATATTTGAACTTTCCCAGGAACATCCGAAGTTTGTAACCTTGCAGCAATATTGATTGTATCACCGATAATATCAAAAGCAGGCTTATTAGATCCCAGTACACCAGCAAGAATAGGGCCGCCGCAATTATCACCAACTCTCAATAGTAAATTTGAATTTAATTTCATATTCAAGCAATCCAAAACATTTATATTTTGTCCTAGCATTTGTTCAGGGATGTAGCCAAGAATATTTGGAACACCTTGATATATTGTCTCAATAACATCATAATTATTTATACAAATAATGGCATCGTGAGACATATGAATTACACGTTGTGCAATTGACATTTCAGTTTCTTTTTTCTCATCTTTTTTATTTAATATATAGTTTAAGATTTTTTTTGTTGAATAGAAAAGCAGAAGGTGGGTATCAAATTCATACTTACTTCATAAGTTCTTGAAGATTCAACATAAAAAGCCAAAATATTAATCAAAATTATAATATTCACTATGGCTCCTACAACTAAAAATATATAAACATTTTTCTTTGCATCATTTGATTTTTGAATATTTAAATCATTGAAACGGTCAGCATCATCCTCAAGTCTAACCAAAAGGTGCCTATTAAAAATCAATTCATTATCTTTATCTCCGCAAAATATGAATCAGACTAGCTGATTTTTTTTGGTATTGCTTTCGAATTGATGGAAATGATATTGTTTATCAACATCTTTTGCTGATTTTTCATCTGATTCATTTGAAAAAAGGATAAATAGTCATACAAAATATTGAATTTATCTTCATAAATTAAAATATAAATATTTCATTAAGAAAATATATAAATAATAAAATTTTTATAAATTATAAATTTAATATCAATCATAAATATTTTTAATTTAAATTTGCTTGCAATTTCAAGTTTATATTACTAATTGGTTTGCTTGCAATTTCAAATTTTGAGTATTGACAAAGTCTACCAATTTATCTACTTTATAAAACCGTAAATTGTTGAGATAGTAAAAAAATACTTATATATTTTCAGACAATTCCCCTTTCAAAATAATAATTTGATTGATTTTTACCATCTCAACAATATCAAAATACAAGATATCTAAAAATATTCAACTATGTTTTATAATTTTACTTAATGATTCAACTATTCTTTTGATATTCTGATTTGTAAAACATATTTACTTGTCTTATTATTTTGAATAAATAAATGGCCGTTTAAATCTTTCCAAAATTAAAATTTTCCATTTTTAAAAAATAGATCTGATGTCAGAGAAAAAGGTTATTCGAAGTTCGAAAGAATTACCTGATACACATAATTTTGTTTATGAAAACAAACGATATCCTTTTAAAATGAACTTTTTTAATCTTTTGTCAGATTACTTTCTTAGGAATTCAGACGAAATTCAATCCAATGCAGATATAGATCTTATTGATGAAGATGTTGGGAAAAAGCTAAATATTCAAGAAGGAATAATCTATGCTTTTATTAATTTTTTTCAACATGAAGAAATCACGATTGATAAAGAAAATGTTATTGCACTTCATTTTCTATCAAATAAATATGAAATTGAAGAATTACAAGAATCTACTAGAGAATACATTTTAAATAATTGTGAATCTTTAGCGATTGACCTTCTTTCAATTTGTGAATACGACAGTTCATTGAATGACTCTATATATGAAGATATTATTTGTCATAAATTGAGAGAATATATCAAAACAGAAGAATTTTTAAATCTTTCAATTTCTAAATTGCATAGAATAATGAGCAAATATTCAGAACTTGGCTTGGAAGAAGTGAGCTGTAAAGAAATGAACGACTTCATCAAGAAAAAGATTTCTATTGATGGCCGAGAAGCATCAATACTTCTTTCATTTGCACGTTTTGATAGTGAAAACATTGACTTCATTGAAACGCTTTTTGAAGAATATTCAAATAAAGTTGATTTTTCATTCATTGACATTTCCATTTTTTCTACATTTGTAGAAATGAAGAAACGACAAGAGAAAGAAAATGAAGAACTTTCAAAAACAAATTTAAGACTGATAAGAGAGAACGAAGATAAAGATAGACTAATTTTTTCTCTTGAATCAAAACTGAAACAGCAAGAATCAACATCATCTATTGAAATTCGAAAGAAAAATAATGAAATTTCATCACTTGAGCATCAAATTGAAAGAACCAGAAAAGAAAACGAAGAGCTAATTTTATCATTAAGAAGAAATTTTGAAGAACTTGAAAGAACCAAAGACAAAGAAATTTCATCATTGAAAAATCAAATTGTTATTTCAAGTAGAAGATATTTCAAAACAGCAATGAGCAAGGAAGGTCCAGGACTTCTGAATGAACTTAAAACCAAACAGGAAACTCCCTTTGACAGACTTTTCACTGTATCTATATCATCAGTTGACATCTACACCCTTCTTGTTCCTCATACTAATGATTACTTTTGTACAAGCAAATCTGGAAATTTCTTCATTGAATTTGAACTTGAGGCAGAAGTCACGATCAGTGGCGTTAAAATATTTTCTTCTGGTACATGTTTTCCTAAGTCATTTGATATTTCAGTTGAAGGTGAAACAGTGAAATCAGTTAGAGAAGCGAGAGAACTGAATGGTAAATACAAAGACATGACAGTCAGCTTTGAACCAATTAAATGCCGAAAAGTTCGATTCACACAGACAGGACCGAACTGGGACAAAGGAGATAATTTTCTGCACATCAAAGGTATTGAACTTTTATCAACAGATTCGAAGTATTCAAGAGGAGTCTTTTCGACACTTGTTAGTGATTGTGAAAATAAAGACCCGCACAAGTGTCCAGTCATCATTTCTGCTTCAAATTTCGATTTCAACAGTTTCCACTCACTCAATGCAAAACACAAGATTAGCACTTATTCTAGAGAAAATTCATGGTTTCAAGTTGAACTAACACGAGGAATAGCTGTTCTTAACGGTTTCAGGCTCATGAAGTGCAACAAGAACAAGCTAAGGAGCTACAAATTGATTTGCACAGATGACTCAAGTAAGCCAGAATCGTCATGGACAACACTGATCGAAATTAACGAAGAAACAGAAAACGAACATAACGATCTTGACATCTATGAATTTTCACATCCAAGTCCGCCAACCAGATTTGTGAGACTTGTTCAAACAGGCAAAAACTGGTATGATAGCTTGAGTTTACTGTTTATCCATTTTGACCTATTTGGTGAATATTTTTAACAATAAAATGTTAATTGATTAAATAAATAAATAAAAAAAATCTCTAAAAACTTTTTATTAAGGAGCTAAATTTTCTTAATTTTACTCTTTAAGTACAATAGAATCTTTATTTTCATCTTGGGTACATAAAAATGACAAATGATGCTACGTCAATAGCTCCAACGAGTCATGCATAACGAAGATGATAAAATTCATTTGAAGACTTGATATTAAGATCAAATCCAAAATTCATATAATAATAGATAAAATTATAGAGTACTGATCAACAAAAGTATAGTTAGTCTTTTCTGAAGAACCTTCAAAAAGTGGAAATCATTCAGAAAAAATAATCTAAATAAAATAATTGAAAAAAACAAATTTTTTTTTTATTTTTGCATAATTTTTACAGAGACTACATACCGCGTAGCGGGCGTCGAGCGAGGCTGAGCAAAGCGAAGCCGAGTCGAGACCCCGCGTCTGGCGGTAAGAATCGGTAAAATTGAGAAATCCATCTGTAGTTTAAAGTAAGAAATATAAAATTTTCTTTGTTTCGTCATAAGTATATTATGGATTGAATTTAGTTTGCTATATTGATATTTTATGAAACATAATCCATTCAAAAAATTTGAATGTAAATTTACGCAAAAGTGTCAAATTCCCATATATAGTTTTACATCCTTTTCAAGATCTTATGCAGAATTTGAGCTTTTCATGTATCCCTCCGCACTATGAATCCTTAAAAAAACAAATTTCGAACAACATAATTCGCAAAATTTATGACCAGTTTCAATTTCTCTATTATCAAAATGCAGCTGATCTAGACAATGAAGAAAGTAATGTTGAATATGAAAAAAATATTCAAGATTTTTTATTCCAATTTTTCAAAGATTTTAAATTCATTACGTATTCAATTAAAACCCAAAATTCGAATAATAATTTACAAATATCTGATGTTTTTATTTGTGCCGAAAAGAATTTTGTAATTCTTGAAAATATATCCATAACATTATTTAATGAAATTGTAAATCGCATTAAAAATCAAAGAATATCAATAATAAAAGTCATCCAATGTCTTAAAAATCATGAAAACATTGAAGAAGAAGAAGAAAATGAGACGAAAGAAGAAATTTTAAATTTTTGCCAAAGATTTAAAAAAGAAATAAAAAATAACGATTTTATTTCGTTAACTATTACAGCTATTGCTGGCTATTTAATACATCGATATTTCTATCCAACTGATTATTTCAAAGATGGATCATTTTTCATATTTAATGATCGCTCATCATATCTCAATGAAAACAAATATAAATCCGAGCTTTGTAAAGTATTATTAAGCAAAGGCAAAATAAATATGAATGATTTAAATGATGAAATTATTGATTTTATCAAATCCACCAAAGAACTAACCAAAAAAGAAACAGCAATACAAACATTCACAAATAAAGATTTCATTGAATTAAAAACCGTTTATTCAAAAGCTAATTCTACCTACAAATTAGTTATCCATATCGATAGTCTTTATATTTTCTTACTGGAAGACTTTAAAGATTACAAAATTTGTCAAATGAGCCGTGAACTTAATTTTTGCAAAAAATATTCATATCGTACATTTGTTCGTTTTTATGGCTTTTTACAAAAAGAAGGAAAAAATATTGGATATATTTATGAATTCATGAGCAACAAATCCCTTGATAATTTTATTAAAAATATAGACAGATTTAGTCCTATGAAGGCCATTACAATTATCATTAGAATTTTTCAAGGAATTAATTTCTTTTTTGAAAACTCTCTAGTTCATCGAGATTTAAGACCATCGAATATTCTTTTCGATCATGATTGGATACCATATATATCTGATTTTGAAACAGTTCGAAATGCAAACTTAGAAAGTAATGAAGAAGAATTTACAAATGATATCGGGTCATCATTCTATACAGCCCCAGAACAAGATGTAAACGGTTTTGTCTCAAATTCAACTGATATTTATTCGTTTGGACTGATTATTTACTTTATTTTTGAAAGGAAAAATGCTTTTAATCCAAATTTATTAAATGAAAAGAATATTGATATACCAAAAATAACTAATGTTTCAGATAATATTCAAAGAATTTATAAAAAATGTGTTCAATTTTTGCCAAATAAAAGAATTGGACCAAATGAAATTCATAAATTCTTAGCTGATGAAATTTCTTCATATTCTTATTTTGAAAATTATTTATTAGATGAAAATGATGACTTTTCACAACTTTCACAATTCGTTTATGAATCATTTATTTTCTTGTTTCCTAATTATAACGCATTTATTGAAAATTTGTCCAAATTTAATAAATTTTATGATATGAGAACAAAAGGTAGTTCAGACTTTTATATGTTTTTGGGGCAATTTTATGCAGGTGGCTTTTTGTTACCGCAAGATTATTCAAAAGCTAGAAAATGTTATAAAATATCAGCCAAATATAATAACCCAGAAGCTTTTTGTTCTCTTGGTGCTCTTTATTCATATGGATATGGCATAATCCAAAATAAGGCAAAGGCAATAAAGTATTATGAAAAAGCAGCAGACTTAAATAACCATGATTCTATGTATGCTTTAGGAAAATTTTATTATGATGGAGAATTTGTTGAACAAAATTACACTAAAGCAATCAGTTATTTTAAAAGAGCTGCTGATTTAAATAATTCATCTTCTTTATTAGCATTAGGAAATATTTATTCTGAAGGGAAAGCAGTTAAAAAAGATTATTCCTTTGCAAGAGAGTATTATGAAAAAGCAGCTAAACTTAAAAATAAAAATGCTCTTTTATGTTTGGGCGATATTTATAAGAACGGATGTGGCGTTTGCAAAGATTATTTGAAAGCTAAAGACTTATATGAAAAAGCTTCAAAATTAGGAAGTGTTTATGCTATATTCAATTTAGGATTACTATATGAAAAAGGATATGGTGTTGAAAAAGATTATTCAATAGCAAGAGAATATTATGAAAAAGCAGCTTTTTTAGAAAATTCTCATGCATGTCTGCATTTAGGGTTATTCTATTTGTTAGGACAAGGAGTGCAAATAGATCATTCAAAAGGCATAGAATTAATAGAAAAATCTGCTTTATTAGGAAATTTAGAAGCAATACTGTTTTTAGTAGATCATTATTTGAAAATTGATAGACCTAAAGCATTAAAATATTGCATTACCGCCTCAAAATTTGGTAGTCCTGAAGCTTTTTTCATGTTAGGCTATATTTACTCAGAAACCGATATAACAAAAGCTATTGATTGTTATTTGAAATGCATTGAACTTGGTCATCAAGATAACTATGTTTATAATGCGAATGACAATTCATGCTCAACAATAAAAAGTTTTAATTCATATTATTATAGAGCATTTAATGATCTTGGACTTATTTACTTTCTCCATTACAACAAAATAGATCAAGGAAACGAGTACATTAAAACAGCAGCATTAAATGAATATCCTTTTGGTCAAAATAACTATGGTTTAATGTATCAATTATATTTTAATAACATTGAAGAAAGCAAATATTTTTTTGAAAAAGCTTCTCGAAAAAGCTTTGCATTGTCATTCTATAATCTTGGCTACATTGCTGAAAAGAATGGAATCATTGATGAATCTATAAATTATTATCAATTAGCATCAGAATATGAAAATGAAAAATTGTATTTTCATAATTCAATTCATTATGATGACCTACTTGAAATATCAAAGAAATTTATTATTTGCTTCACAAATTTGAAACTTGCAGAATATTATTTTTCAAAAAATAATATTGAACAATCAAAAATGTATTTCACTAAATCATTAAATTTCATAATTTTAATGAATTTGACAGTAGGAAAACGTTTCGTATTCAAATATAAAGAAGAATCAAATCCATACATATTTTTATCAGATTTAATATTCAATTTCCCATTCTTTTTTTTACAAGAACAAAGTAATCTCGATTCAACGATGAAGTTATCATTCATGTTTATCTCTTTTGTTAACTTTTTACAGTTTAACCAAACAGCAAATTCTTATGGAACAGATATAAATAATCCAAATGATTTCTTTGATATTTTGATGGAAAATCTAGAATATAGATCAATATTCAGAGAAGAAATGCAAACAATTATTTCATTAATGAAAAAGATAATTTATACACCTCCATATCCTATTTTGTTTGGCAGAATATATACTTTTAAAACAAAAACAAGCCAAATTAAAGACGATACCAAAACGATAAACCCAAATAATTTATTCTATGAAGGATTTGAATGCTAATTGAATATTATAAAGTTTTTTTTTTAATTAATAGATATCAATTATTTGATATTGATTAAAAGTTTATAATTTGTTTCTCGTCATTATCTAAGCATAATATAATACTGTTTTTCTTCAGTTGAATTAGTTTAGTGACTGCAGCTTCAGTCACTGCTTTCTATTTTCCTTTAGAACAACTAATAGTTATGAATAATTCTTTTGTTTGAAAAGTATTATTTATTGTATTTTGAAGTATTAGAGACTAAGGAAAAAGTCTTAGCTTTTTTAAAATTCCATGATTTATATATTAAAAACAATTTAATTTTAAAAAATCCTGAAAAAACGCAAAAGAAATCTCTATTTAAAAAAATATTTGTTTTTTAAAATAACAATTTTTTACGATTATTTTGAAGTGAAAACAAAAAATCGATAAAATTTTGAATAAATTGATTTATTTCAAAAATAAATATAATTTTGAAAAAACTTGTTGTTGCATATTTGCAATGGTTTTTGTTATAAAAAAAATAATTTTAAAACAAATTTTTTTTGCGTAAATTACAATATACTATTTACAAAAACCAATAATAAAAATATTCAAGGTTATCAATATTTTAATAAATTGAGAAGAATGAAAATTATCTCTAAAACTTTGGAAATAAAAAAGAACAACTTCTTTGTTTCTAAGAAAGTACAATAATATGTGAGCACGACAACCAATCATAGCAATCTTTTATGAACAATAATTTTTTTCTTTTGAAATATTTTATTTCTATTTTACATATTTGTAGAGCACATATCCTGCAAACCTCACAGCAACAATAAAGTTATATCAATTTTTACTCATAATTACATCTAATTTATGAATAAAAGCATTTAAAAATAATTGCAAATAATTTGTAATCATAATATGAGCAATTTCTTTAATTTTTTAAAGTTATATTTGCACAAAAAAAAATTATTTTAAAAAAGATATTTAAATGGCAAATACTTTTTGTAATCAATAAAAAAAGTTATTTCAAAAAAATTGCAAATTGAAACAAAAGAATTTTTTTTGTGAAAAAATTAATTTTTTCAAAAGATGACAACTTTTTTGCAAATGTAATTCTTTTTGGCCAAAAAGTTATTATCTGAAAAAACTCAATTTAATTGAATTACTAGTATTTTTTCTAATAAATACATTTAATGCAAAATATCGTTGGAATTTTAAAATTAAAAATAATTTTGATAAGTCTCTATTATACTTTTTTCCTGTTGAGAGTTTTATTTTCGTAAAATTTACTGAAACTATATAATCCACATTCAATTGTTAATAATAATCAAGATGTCATTTACTAAATCAGGAATCTCGCCTAAAAATATTAGGCAAAATATAATCGACTTTAGGCAGAAAAGATTATGGGCATATTTGGTCAAAATTTTATATAAATAAAAAATGAACTATGAAGAAATTGATCTTAATAGATTTGAAATTTATTGTAAAATTGGTTCCGGAGGTTTTGCAAAAGTATATAAAATCAAGGATAAAGATACTGAAGAATTTTATGCTGCAAAGATTATGAAAAAGAAATATAAAGATCCGAAATCTAAAGATTTTAAGCAACTAGAACACGAAATCCTAACAATGTACGAGTTAGATCATCCAGCTGTTATTGAATTAATTGGATATAGTCCCTTTAATTTTAGGAAAAAAAGGCATCCCATGATTATTACCAAATATTATTCAAACGGCTCTTTGGAAAGTATTCTTAAAGAAGAAAGGGGCGGAAGAGCTATTGCATCTTGGGATGATACTCGAAAATTAATTGTTATATATGGAATAGCTTCAGCCATGGCCTATTTACACTCAAAAAAGATTATCCACCGCGATTTAAAACCGGACAATATATTAATGGACGACTACTTATTTCCTGTTATCGCCGATTTTGGGCTAGCCAAGAATATGGAAAAAGATATGCAATCCACATTGAAAATGAAAGGCACAATTAAATACATGGCACCAGAAGTAATAGGTAAATACGAATATACAGAAAAATGTGATGTTTTTGCATTTTCGCTAATCGTATATGAAATTATGTCAGCACGAGAAGCATATGATGGCCTTACCAAAGATTACATAGAAAGGTTCGTTAAAGTTATCAGGCCAGAAATAGATAGCATCATTCCCCCTGCATATCAAGAATTAATAGTAAAATGTTGGTCTCAAGAACCGAGTGACAGACCAACTTTTTCAGAGATAAAAAATATGCTGGAAACAAATGAAGATTTTTTGACAGATCAAATAGATAGAGATGAGTATTATAAATATCAAGATTATCTTCAGGAGCACCAAAAAACGCTTGAAGAAACTGGGATATCAATTTCAAAAGATGATTTTATAAGAAAGAACAAATTTTTCTTCAGAAAAAGTTATCTGAAAATTAACCGTATTAAAGTTGATGAACCAGAAGACGATGAAAATTATTTAACTGCAGAGAAATATTATTATGGCACTAATCAATACCCAGTGGATAAAAAGAAGGCGGCGTCATTATATAAGCAATCTGCTGATGACGGCAATTCAAATGCAATGGTCAAATATGGTGATATGTTGTACAAAGGCGATGGAATACCAATGAATAAAGCTGAAGCAGTCAAATATTTTCAAATGGGAAGTGAAGAAAATAATACTGAAGCTGTCATGAGATATGCATCAATTTTATTCAAAGGCGAAGACGGAATAGAAAAAGACTCCAAAAAAGCAATTGAATTGTATGAAAGAGCAGCAGATAACGGAAATGTGAAAGCCATGGTTTTTTGTGCTAATTTATATGATGATAATAATGATAAGTTGAAAGCAATGGAATTTTATAAAAGAGCCGCTGATAATGATGATGAAGAGTCTCTTTTAAATTTAGTAAAAATGATAATGGATGGCTATAAAATAGATATAAGTGATCAAGAAGAGACTAAGTATTTTAAAAGAGCTGCTGATTTGGGTGATTGTGAAGCTATGTATCATTATGCAGATGCTCTTTATTATGGAAAAGGAGTTGAAATTGATAAAAAATATGCTGTTGAATTGTATAAAAAAGCAGCTGATTCTGGTTCATCAAATTCTATGAATAAATACGCACATATGCTTTATAATGGCATAGAAACGAGTACAAATAAAGTTGAAGCAGTTAAATATTATAAGAGAGCAATTGAACAGAATAATACTGATTCAATGTTCAGTTATGGACGAATTTTATTAAAGGTTGATCAAACAATTGAAGCAGCAAAACTTTTTAAAAAGGCAGCAGATTTAAATCACATTAAATCGATGAATTTGTATGCTGAAATGCTACTTAATGGTGATGGAATTGATCAAAATAAGAACGAAGCAGCTCATTATTATAAAAAAGCAGCTGATACTAACGATCCAATTTCATTATTTAATTATGCAACTTTTTTGTATAATGAAAATAAAAAGCCAGAATCTTTATTATACTTTGAAAGAGCAGCTAATTTGGGTCATGTTGAATCAATGTTTAAAACAGCTTTAATGTATGATGAAGATAAAGAAATTGGAACTGATTATCACAAAGCTTTTCATTTTTATCAACTAGCAAGTGAGAAAGATCATTTAAAAGCACTAAATAAATTGGGACTCATGTATGATTCTGGCAGAGGTACTGATATGAACACTAAAAAAGCATGCTTATGTTTTCAAAAAGCAGCTGATTTGGGTGAAATTGAAGCGATGAATAACTATGCTAATTTTTTATTTTATGGCAAAGGAACTAAAATTGATAAAGAACAAGCAGCCTATTTTTATAAAAGTGCTGCTGATAAAGGCAATGATGTTGCTATGAATAATTATGCTAATATGCTTATGAATGGCGATGGAATTGATTTTGATAAAAAAGAAGCTTTTAATTATTTTGGAAAAGCAGCAAATGCTAGTAATATGTATGGTTTATATAATTATGCTCTATTGTTGGAAGAAGGAGATTTTATTAAGGCAAATCCTGAAGAAATTAATAATTTATTAAAATTGTCTGCTAAAAAAGGCCACGTTTTTGCAGCTTATAAATTGGCTTGTATTTTATTAGATGATGATGATGGAGATAAAAAAGCTGAAGCTGTCAAGCTATTCAAATCAGCTGCTGATAATGATCACGTTGATTCTATGTATCAATACGGAAGATGCCGATACATGGGAATTGGAATGAATGCTGATAAACTTGAAGGATTTTTGTATCTTAGAGCTGCTGCATTGAAAGATCATAAAAAAGCTGGTTTGTTTTTGAAATGTATTCAAAGTAATAATGTTTGTTCGATATTTTAAATAAAATTATAATTATATATAGGGGATCAACCGCCAAAAAAATGTCAGAAAAATAATATTTTAATTTTAAAAAAAAAATAAATGGATAGTTTTGTTCTTCATTTCATAAGCTTTGATTTGAAATATTTTATTTTGGAATTCATCTGCACATTCACAAATGGCGGACACTTTTAATTTGAAGATAAAAATTTGACCTTTTTTAATCGTCAAAAGTTAAAATCTTCAAAAGATTGGATATTTTGGGAAAAATTATTTTTTTAAAAAATTTGCAGGCAATTCTTTCTTTAGCTCTTCAACCCATCCATTTTTCTTTAATTCTTCATTTTCAGGATCATTTTTTGGGAACCACTTTTCATTGATGAATGGTTGAATTTCGGCCCGAAAATACTGTCGATATTTGAATTCTATGTATTTGCCTGTATTTGTAATTTTTTTGCTATATGTTCATCAATAACTATTATTTGTTGCTCAATGAGAAATAGAAGAATCTTTTTGTTGCTCTTAAAAATATTGAAGATTTCTGAATTTGAAAAATATTTTTTGATATCTTCTTTGAAAATTAGCAAAATTTTTTCGATTAGGCTGAAAAAGTTGGGTAAACGGTGGTGTTTATTCAAAATTTTGGGAATTAAGTGTAGTAATGACAAAAGATCATGCTTATTATCACTTATTTTAGAATTATTAAACTTGTCTTCGAGAATTAGTAAGTTTTCTTCTGAATTGGATTCTTCTTCAAGAAAATTCAGAATTTTTTCTTGGATGTCATTCATCATGTTCAATTATTTATGAGAATTCATCATTAAATAAAATTAAATAAATTATTTATCTCTAAAGTGCGTCCACAATTAAGAAAGTATTTTTTGAATAAGCTCATAGAAATATTGAATGAGTTTTCAAAATTTTAACTTTCCTAATAGTGGACACACTTTATTTTGAATTTAAAAAAAAAAAATTGAATAATTTTTTTATCTCAATTTTGAACAATCAAAAAGTTAATTTTTTTTGCTATAATTTATATTTCTTAAATAATGATATAAAGAAAAGAATGAGTGATTCTTCAAATCCTCTCTCCATAGATTGTATTCAAAGTTCATTTCTTTTGTCAAGATTATTCTCAACCAGATCTTCATATAAATAAAATTTGGCAAAGATTGTGCAATCCAAATCCATCTTCACAAAATTTAATTGCTTTTTTAAGTAATTCAATTGAATATCAAAGATTCTTTTCAGCTCATTCTCCATGCTTATCTTCATATAAATAATGATACTGCTTTATTATAACGAATCACTTTTTCAATATCTCGTGAAATATAATTTGTTCGTTGAATACAGACAGAGAAATAAAACTAATAATAATAATAATTTTTTTTTATTCTAAAGATATATATCTTACAATTCTGTTTCTTCAAATAGCATTTTTGCATATTTTTCATTATCTTTTTCATAATCAACTCTTTCTTTTAACATTAAATCATTAAAGAAATAAAAGCCAACTATTAAAAGAACGCTTGCAATAATGTTAACAATTATAATTATTAAACTGTTCGACCAGTAAATTGAGCATGTGTGAATTATCTGGTAATCGCTGAAATAAAATGGATTCATAATAAAAACAAAGTAGTAAATCATATAATAAAAAATTATAGTAATTTTCGTCATATTAATTTTATATGGACTAAAGCAAATTAATCCTACTAGAAATAAATAAAGCATTGATGAAATAGGGAATGATATTTCTTTATCACTTACAGAATCCATTATAACTTGAATAGCAAATATCATTAACAAAAAAAAAAGTGTAAAAAATGTGGAATTGAGTACAAGATTTTTTTGTGGATTCAGAAAAGCATAATTGCTTTTAGCTAAAGTATCAATAACAAAAAGAATTAAATATGATATAATTTGTAAAATCATATTTATAAGATCAATTCCTATAAAATCTATAAATTCATTGTTTTTATTGCTATTAATATCATAATAAATAAAAAAGATCTGCCCACATGCACTTAAAATAAACATATCATACAAAAAAGCTTGAAATGAATAATTATGAACATAATGCAAATATATTATAATAAGGGTAAATAAAATAAAGAAAACAAGAAATATAATGCTAAAAGCAAGTAATAAAGTAGATAAAGATTGGTAGCGATAATCTAAATGGTTTTTACCATTGTTGATATCTAATTCAAGATTTAGCAAATAAGATTCATCACATGAAATATAAAAAGGAGTTAAAATATTTTTCGATGTAGTAGTAAAATTAATCAAGAAATTGCTTTGAACGAGAAATTGGTATTCTGAGAGCTGCTCTTTTCCTTCACAATATTTCTCTGATAAATCTAATGAGTTGATTTTCTTCATTTCTTCTTTAGATGCAAAACCAAATACCAATAATGATGCGGTACTCGAAATATTAATAAAAACTTTCGAATTCTTTACAAAACCATAAGCATAATTAGGTAAGAATTTGCTAGGTTTTTGTGAAAAAAATGATTCTTTGATTGTATATAGTGACAGAAAAAAAAATATATGCATCTTAATTCAGAAAATAGGCATAAAAATTTTTAAATTGGTTAATTTTCATTTTTAAAAATACAATTATCTTAACTAAATTTTTAAAAATAAACATTTTTTTATAAATTTAAAATAATATAATATACATTAAATATTATGGAATAAATTTTCTACCAAATATTTGTTATAATTCCAATGACCTAATTTTATAAAAGGTATTTAATATGCAAATAACATTGATGTCAATTAACTTTTTGTTAATTGTATAGAACATAATTAATGCAGCCTCAAAATTATGATTTTCAATTTTTGTATCAATAATAATCTAATCTTTATTTTTTTGAAAATATTGAATTATACCTCTTTTCCAGCTATTTTTACATTTTAAAATATAACAAAACAAAAACTTTAATAATAAAACTGGCTTTAATACAAAAACATTAATTACGTTGAGTATCGTCAGGATAATTTTCTATTTCATTAGATTTTTCGATAAATCCAAGTTTCTTCACATTATTTTTGCAATAAAAGCCAAAATAATCCACTAAAACAAGTACAACAATAATCATTAACAGAATTGAATCCATTACAAAGAATTTAAAAAACAATCCAATTGAAAATAAAACAGATTTTGTCATCAACAAAACATTTTTTATCGAATTCAAGAAATTCAAACAAATACTTAATAAAGAAGCTAATCTTACCAAGGTAAAATTACTTGGAAACATACAATTATAAACAACGATGATCAAATTCATACACAAAACTAAAAAACATCCATGAACATCGTTGCTCAATGTAATGAATAATATATTTATTACTAATAGAACTAAATAAATAAGACTAATAGACTGAACACTACAAAGTATGTTACTGTCATCATGAAAGAGCAAATAAATGTCAATGTAGCGTGAATAATTCAATAAGCAAAAAATAATACAAACAAATGCAGCAGAAAAAAAATCTAGAAATATCATTGCAGTTCCTAATTCTATAAATTCATAATCTTTTTCATTATTGCATATTATAAAACTTATCAAAAAATGCGTTGAAGCGATTAAAAGTGAAATTATTAAAAAAATTAAATATCTGTCAAATTTAATTCGATGTTTCAGCAAGCTTATTAGAAAGTATACAAAAATTACGGCCGTTGTAAAATATAGTATTATTGAAAAAACAAGTGAACATGTCATGGCGTCTTGTAGTCGATAATCTAGATGATTTTTGCCATTGATAATATTCATTGAAAGATTAAATTTATACAAAGGTTCGCATGAAAGAAAAAGTGCTGTTAATATGCTTTTGGATGGAATTGTAAAGTTTACTGTTCCATTTGTAGGAAATTCGAATTGTATATCTGTTATTTTTGTTTTTGAATCGCAATAACTAAGAATTGAAGATAATTTATTTAATTTTTTCATTTCTGACTCTGTGGCTAAACATAAAATTAACGGTGAACTTAAATTTGCTATTTTTAACAAAATATTAGCATTTTTGTTATAACCATATACTAATTTTGGTATATAATCTTTAAAAAGATGCGATGGGTAGTACATTTCCACTGAAAAGAGAGAGAGAGAAGAAAATAAGAACAGCATAAGATTATAAATAAATGTTAAGAGTTTAAATAAAGTAAAGTATTCAATTTTTTCATTCAAAAAGTGGCTCAAATATAAATCACTTTTTGAATTAATATTTTTTGTAATTAGAATTTGATAAATTCTCAATTTTTATCGCCCAAATCAATTTATGTATCTTTTGTAATTCCAGAACTTTAGGACAACCATAGGACTTTAGGACCTGTCAGGACCTGCACTTTTCTCTCAACTTTATTGACATATTGGCTTTTCACTATTTTCAGAAATTTATCTTTTTCTTTTGAATTAAGGGTGAAAGATGTGGCACTTTAATAAATAAATGAATACACTTTTACAGCTTCTGGGATAAAAAGTAATCTCCGTTTTTAACTAATACTTTCAAAAGTCTTCGTGTGATTAAACATCGTCTCATCCATAATAAGGAATAGATGACTGTCTCTCTTGAATATTTGCTCATGAAGTAACACGTAAAAATAAATGATAGTATTGCTACAACTGTTTCTCTAGTCAAATTCATTTTATTGAGAAGATGAAATTTGATCAATAACCGTATTGTTACAGCTGTGTATCACTGTTTTTCACTATGCAATAGAGCCATGTTTTTTATGGCCGATCTGTAGTAATAGTAATAAGGGCTACATCACTAACGTGATTCCGCCCATTATTACATTGGTTTTTTGCTTATCTAAACATTCGTATACGTGTTCTAGCCCACTTAGTAAAGTCAGTAGTATACGTCAGGCTGTGGTCGCTACTCTCCCCCAGCCTAAACTGCTCGCCACCAAGCCCAGGCCCGCCTTTGCTTGGAGCTCCGCTTACGGCTGCGGTCGCAATGTTCCCACAGACCTAATGCCCTGTGCATTTGTGTCACACTATGCCACGAAATAAACAAGCTTCTATACTAGACGCTAGTTTTTGTTCGCGCAACGTGACCAAATATTTACCTTAATAAGAATAATGCCATTAAGAACCTAGTAAACATGCAAGCATCTATATACTTATCATAGCAAACACAACACCCTCATAAGCACAAATACACATCCAATTAAATACACATAATTTGTTTTCTTTTTTGTTTTTATTCTTGTCCAAATGACAACCAAGTAATATGTTGACTTGAATACCTTCGAAGACCTCCCCGTTAAATCGAATGAAATAACTTATACTAAGGCAGATGAAGAGATAACCATAGAGAAAGCCATAAAGAAGTTCATCTGCCAAGCACCAATAGGCTTCGGCAAATCAACAGCAATATGGAAATGGATCTATAACGCAGTACCTGATAATAAGTTCATACTCATCGTACCTACCATCAACATCGCTGCGGAGTTCTACTCTAAGTTGTATGTAGCATTAAACAACAATCACCCCGAGAACATAGATGAAATGATAAAGTTATGTGTCAAGGAAGGGGCATTTAAAGAGTTTAAGGAAACCATCAAGCACTTTATACCTGTTGTTATAACTACGTTCTCTACTGCATCTAAGTGCCTTGGAGGAATCATAGAGCATTTCTATCATCATCAAATTGATTTCAACAGTGAATGCACACTCCTTATTGATTGTGGTCCAATCGCTGAGTGAATGCGCACTCCTTATTGAAGAAGCAAACCTACTACTAGAACACATATCGTTAATTGAGATTCGCAGAGAATTCAATAAAGTAGGCTTGATTACTGCTACAGCATCTGACATTTCTTGCCTATCAGTCTTTGAAGAATACGAAAAGATAAATCCCTTAGCCGATATCAAATACCACAGAACGATATATTTAAACAAGCTGAGAAACAATATGGGAGAGCAAAGAGAGACTATAGCTAAACAAGTATTAGAAGAGATAAAGAGGTATGATAAGGTATTAATTAAGATAGAAGACAAGAATGAATGTGAACGATTAAAGGAGTATATCGACAATGAACTTAATAAAGCATTGTACAACTCTGATAAGAAGGAAGTAGAGATAAGTGATGAAGGCAAGTTTGTTAGTACAGAGGACTTTGACCTAGTTATTGTTACTTCATGTATCCAATCAGGTCAGTCACTGAAGGAAAATATGTTATCTATATTCATTCAAACACCTCTTGATACCGTATCATCAGTTGAACAGTTCGTAGGAAGAAACAGGAACGAAGACTCAACAACTTATCTATACATGAGACAAGTAAAGGTACCAGAAGAGAAGTTTACATACAAGGCAGCCAAGAACAGATATAAGACAAGACTAAACTAACTGAGAGCAAATGCATGGCAATCAATGGATAAAGATTCATGGGTAAGATATATGAGCAAGATTGGAGAAGTTATTGTTAATGAAACAGAACAGGAGGGAGAAACAAATAAGGATAAAATAATGATAAACGAAAATGATTTGAACAGAGAGTTTACAGGTAAAAAAACAGTTATATCAGCACTTTGGATTTTAAAACGAGAAGGAAGTGCCCGAAAGATGTGAAATAAGAAGTAAGTATATTAGAGAGAAAGGTAAGAAGCAAAGAGTATAAAGTTTAGTTAAGACAGAATAAATAATAAATGAAAACAATTCAATTATATATTTTTATTTTATGAAGCAATCCAGCAATCAACAATCAAATCAGCAATCAATAACATTAACAACAACATTTAACATCAGCATCTATCAACATTATTAGCATCAACATTATTAGCATCAACATTAACATTAACATTATTAAAATCATTTATCATCAGCAATAGCATCAACAACATTAACCAACAGGCATCATCTATCAGCATTATTTAGCATCAACAACAACATTTATTATTAATATCATCAACAACATTAACCAACAGAATCATCCATCAGCATTATTAATATCATTAACAACAACATTAACCAACCTCAGCATCTATCAACATTATTAATATCATCCATCATTAACAACAACAGCATCATCAACAGCATCACCATTTATCATTTACTATCAACATCAGCATCAACAGTATCATTTATTAATATCATCATCAACAACATTTATCATTAACAACAACGGTATCAACATTAATGTCATTAACTTCAGTATTAACATTATTTAGCATCAACAACATTAATCATCAGCATCATCTATCATTAACAACATCATCAGCAACAGCATCATCATTTATCAACAACATTAATCGTCAGCGTCATTAACAACATTTATTATTAATATCATCAACAACATTAATCATTAGCATCACCATCATCATTTATCAACAACAGCCAAAAATAATGTTAAAGTTTAGTTCTCAACTCCAATCTGTTCGTTCAAATGCAAAAGTAACAATTAATATTTAAATCAAGAAAGAGATAACCACAAGAAAGTTCAATTCCATTTCTAATACAAAAGTGACAAATCAACATCATTATCAACAACATCGGCATTAACAACATCAGTATTAACATTATTTAGCATCATCAACAACATTATAATCATTAACAGTAATCACGTATTTCTCATTTAAAGGCAAAGAGGTGAGTTCTCACCCGATTTGTTTCACCTTCTTGTTTCATTTTCAATTACAACATTCAATACATTAGTAATATCGATTCGTTCATTCATTCACAACAAGGTCAAATACGAGGTGAATTGTCGCATTCAGTTTTCATTCAATCAATCAGTTTATTAATGATAATGTTTCCTGTTCCATGATAATGTTCCATGTTCCATGATAAAACAGTTCCTGAAAAATGACGTGGACAGATGACAGATGACAGAACGAGAGACAAAAATATAACAAATTTACTATTCGTTCATCAGGAGTTTGCTGATAGATGACTTTGCACTCTTGTTTTAGCATGTGTTTTGCTTTCCGCTTATCAATCAAATATGGTTAGGCATGTTCACTTGCATGAAGCTGACCATTCCCCTGAAGATTATTCTATTTTTTCATACAATGGGCATAGTATATTAAATATTACAAAAAAGTTATTGTTATGGAAATCAGTTCATGGTATAGCGATATCTGCATTGAATGATCCTTTGATAACATTTCTTTTACAAGATGATACATTATTTTCTGATAAAACAAATCAGAAAATTATAAAATCAATGGCGAATCAAATAATTGAGAGCAATTTTGGCCTTGGCGAAAATAAGAAAATATCTATAATATTTGATGGGTGAACAATTCTTAGGTCAAAAAGGCTTGCATTTGGATATTTCCATCATACTGACATTGGTTTAAAATACCAAATTCTCGACGTTCAACTATTTAAACAACGATGTACATCAGCAAACATAAGAGATGTTATCAATAATATCGCAATAAAAATGAAAGATCAATATAATTGTGAAATTGTCGGTGCTGGCACTGATAATGATAGTAATTTTACTAAAGTATTTATGGAAGAAGAAGATAACATTTACATCACACCACTCGGAATGGTTAGAGTTAGCTGTGCATGTCATACTGTACAACTAGCTCTTGGTGACAATCTTGATGAAGACTAATATTTCAAAGAATTAATCAACATTATGAAAACGATTCCTCATAAATTAATGAATATGAAAAAAATGAAATTGAGGAATTATGATTAACAGGATTTCCTCCAATTCAAAGCCAGCGTTGGAATTCGATCTACTTAACATTAAAGTATATAATTAAAAATTTGGGTGGCATAATACAGATTTTAGAAACCAATGATAGTGCATTAATGGTCATGAATAGCTTACTTGAATTGAAAGAAGATTTAGAACCTGCTTATGAATTTACGACAATTTGTGAAATTGAGAACGCAAATCAGGCTGACATTTATATTCACTATAGATCACTCAAAGTAAAGTTGCAAGCTATACTTACTACTAGAGCCTCTTAACTTTTGAAATTGATAAAAGAGAGATTATAAAGCACTCTTGACATTTTAATGTCAAGAGTGCTTTAAAAAAAAAGAGAAAGAATTCCTCTTATTTCAGAAGAGGACGCTTTAAAAAGTGATGAAATGAGAAATAAATTTGACAAAGAAGTTGAATTCTTTTCAAACTTCTCTGATGTATTCAATCATGTATGTCCGAAACTCAATTTAGATGTAACATCTGTTTTCAATTCATTTGAAACATTGCTAATTCATTATATCCCAAATGATGAAAGTGTTCACAATTTCCCAAGAGCACGAGATATAAAAACGTGCATGAACAAACACTCAGGAGATCTTGAGAGTTATATTTTAATATCACGATTCATTAAAATCCTTCAAACTCTCCCATTATCCGAATCAGCAGCTGAACGAATTTTTGCACGAATGCGTGATATTATAAAAGAAAAACAAACGAGATCTCAAATTATTTTGATTTTTAAGGGTGTAGTATAAAAAATTTTTTTCCAAAGAAAATTTGAATGAAAAGTATTCAAAAAAGTATTCAATTTTTGCACACCCCATAAGTATCTTCCCATATCAAAACTTTTCAACGCCATTTATAATATAAGCAAAGGTACACTTTACGAATATCGTAACGATTTGCTTTTTTTATGTTTCTCTTTAGATGATGAGAACTGATGATGCATTTTTTTTGTTTTTTTCAATTTTGATAAAAGCGCTCAAAATCTAATAAAAATAAAATATGAACTAATTATAAAAACATAAATAGTGAGAAAATATTACTTTTTTATTTATTTATCTCTTTTATATAACGAAATGAAATTGAATAGTTTTTTTTTTCAAAAAGAATTCAAAATTTTTCACAAGTTTAACCATCAAATAAAAGAAATTTCTATTATTTGCGAACGAAACTAATAAATTCTATTCGAATTTAATATTATTTGAAGAGAAATATCATTAATTTATACCAATTTGTCTCATTATATGCAAACCATTTTTAATATCATTTCCTATCATCATAATATATCAATTTTTATGCCAAAATTTAATTTTTGTATAACCAAAAAGATAATTGATGAATAAAATACTATTTGAATAAAATGTATCGAAATGATATAAAAAAAATCGTTTGAAAATTGAGAAAAAAGCGCTTTTCCATATTTATTGTATGCGAAACAATAATATTTATAGAATCATAACAATTGAAAAGAAAGGCATTACTTGAAACATCGATAATCCTAAAAAAAAAAATTATAATATATATGCTAACGATATTTTCTTTTAAAAAGTAGATTTGCCAAATTGAAAATTGAAAAAAATAATGGATAGATTTAGCTTTTATTAAACTTTACATGTGATTAAGAATATCTTTTATTATTTTATATTTATATTATACGTGTTTAGTATAGTATAATGTTACATTTATTTTTTAATTTTATATATATTTCATTGTTTGGACTACACCCTTAATGTCGACCAAATAAAAAAAAAAAAAATTGTATAAACGTTTATTAATACTTATTTATTTATTTTTTGTTATGTTGTGAAGCGTTTTCAAAGAAGCTATGTCGTAAAAGCATTTATTGTTTTATTACAAGATTAAGCAACCAGTTTACTCTTTTGTTTACCCAGTACTATTTGCCAGAAATTAAACGAAATTTAATTATATTATTTAATTTGCAGGAGATTTGGATAATATGTAATTTAATAGTATAGTAGTTTCCATATATAATCAATAATTGTCTAAAAATAAGGCAGAAAAGCGAAGATCGTTTTTATTGAAATCAAAATACGCAACAAGTTCATATTTCAGAAGATGATTAGCAAAAAAACTATATACGTTCAACACAAATAATGTATTAACTCATAAAAAAACGCGTCGAAACAAAAAAAATAAAAACTGATATTTTTTTTTTTTTATCTCGAAAATTTACAATTTTTTTGCTGCTGAATTCATATTTATAATGTAAACAATTGCTTTAATGTATTTAAACACCTAAATAATAAATATAAAAATTCCGAGTTTAACCCAAAATTAATATTTATTATTTATTGAATTATCATAAAAATAATTTTTTTCAAAAAACGTTATTTTGAGTTTCCCCACACATGTTTATATTGCTTTTTTCTTTTTTGTATTTATATTTGGCCTATTTTCAATTGCTTTTATTTCTATTTTTATTTGTTCAATTCTTTTGAATACGATAGTTTTGTTATTTTTGAAGTCTATCGTATTTTTTATCATCTTCATTTCAATAATAAAGATCAGCATACGAAATTTGACTTAAACAATAACAAAGTTAATCGAAATTTACATAAATAAAACTTTATTAAAATCTTACATCCTGTAATAAACACAAAATTTGAAGATTTCAAATTGTATTCTGTAATAAACTAAAATTTAAAAAAAAAATAAAATATCTTAAAATTTAAATATGTATAATCAATTTATTTGATTAAATAAGAAAAATAATATTTTATAACATATATAAGAATTTTTTCAAAATATCTTATTTGCATTTTCTCGCAATAAAATATGAAATATAAAATACGATAGAATTTATATTGTTCATACAATTTTTGAAAATTCTATCAAATTATGCAAAATTTTGAAAAACTAAACAAAAAATAAATGCTTTCTATCTTTCTTTTATTAAGCTTTTCATTTAGCAAAGAGAGTTACGAACGATCCTTATTTGGAGCTCCAGGAACAGATGAAGTTCATAATGAATTTGTTGATGGCTTTGAAGTCCTTCAACGAGGATTAACACATCCCAAACTCAATCATGTTAAAAACGGCAAATATTCATCAAGTCCAATCGATGAGAATGACTATCCATGGCCAGGACACAACTATGGTCCATCTTGCACTTCAGATTTATTAATGGAAGAATCAAACAACATAATTAACAAATACAAACGTATAAATCTTACTGAAAATGAGGTACACTGGCATCCTGCCGCTGCAGCCCAATGGTATACGACACAAGATGAGCTAAATAAAGCCGATCGCGTTAAAATCAAGTTTACATTCAGACAAGAACATGAACACGTTTTACCGGCTTTTATACCTCCAGGAGAACTTGTAACCGTCGAAATACCTGAAATTGTAGCCCAAAAAAATGAACTCGGATTCACTTTTAACGTACAAACACGTGATTCAGGTGGAATGCTCAGTAACAGGCTCCCCAAAATGATTATCAGGGATATTCGATTACGAAATAAAGTCAACAAGATTGCAATTCCTTATGGTGGTACAATGCAGTTCCATTACGGTGGCAGTGATCCAGTTGAAATAATTGTATCAGGTGTCATTTTACAACCCTATTTTATATATGGTCAACATAGTGACGAAGAATGGGAAAATGACTTATCAAAACGACCAGGTCCTTATGCATTTTTAGACACAGGAAATCTAGTTCATATAGTACCATCTCAGTTTGTAAGAGATACTTATAGAATGAACGATTGCATGCATTTTTGGAGAAGTGCCATTCAAATTTCACAAACAACAGCAAAAGATTGTGATGAATATAACAACCCTAGATATGGACGAATCGTTCATCCTTGCATTCTTAAATATGATACATGGGTTCCAGCAGGAGCAGCAGTTGCTTTTGTTGGCGGAAACTTTTGTCATTTTCCTTGTGATTGGATTAGTAGCACCGTTAATTATAATAGTGCATCAGACAATCCATGGGGAACTGTTCATGAAATCGATCATCATCATCAAAGAAACTGGGCATTAACACAAGAGAGTGGAGAAATGTCAAATAATGCAGTTAATCTTGTAATTTATGCAAAACAAAATCTTTGTTCTGGTTCTCGTCTTACTAGCGGTTGGGCGAAATACTCTTATGCATCTTTCGAATTGAACGATGTAGAGAGCTATGGATTACAAAGATACTCGACACTTCTTCATTTCTTTGGAGTTGACAAGTTTAAAGAGTTCGTAAAAGCTGATCAAGAAAACCTTTGGTATCCTAGAAATGAATTTGGAAATCCTGGAAGTGAGATGCTTCGTGCTTCACGTGTTTTCAACAGAAACATGAGATATCATTGGAATTTCCATTTGACAACTGATGAAGTATTGAACAAAGAAGCTGGTGACACTTTTGCTGAACTTAATAAATTAAATCTGAAACCATTTCATCCAGTGACTACTGTTTATGCAGTTGGTAACATTGTTGATGGGAAAGCGTTCATTACAGCAAGACCATATCGAATTGAAACCTATGAACAAACAATTGATTTTGTTTCAACAATGGTTCAAAGAGCTGATAAAGAAAAATTCGGTGATTTCGAATTCCATAGTTGTTCATTTGAAAAAGGCAGAGAATCAGCTTGGAAAGAAACATCAAAAGGAGTGTATAGATTAACGCCTAAAGAAAACATGCTTGAAGTTGAAGAAGTTAATGTTAGTTATCTTGATAAAACGACAAATGAAATTCATGTTGTTATTTGTCAATTTACAACATTTTACTCTTCAAACTCAGTAGCAATACTCACACGATATGGAGGCATTCCAAACACTGAAGATGATTTATTCAAATCATATCGATACATCACACAAAATCTAAATGAAAACACAAGTGCTTTCATTATTGATACTGGTTATAAGAAAACAGATGGAATTGCACAAGGTGATTATTCAAATGCTGACGTTAATACATGGATTTCTATTCTTGAAGGAAAATTAACTCCACCAGAAACAGCTGATTACATTTTCTCATGTACAGGTGAAAGTCAAGTTGCTTTTTATTTGTCAGAAGAACCACTTCATGGTGATCCAGATCTTGATGAAGATAAACTGACTAATTTCCAACCATCAACGGTTCTTAACTATGATTCAGGTAACCATTCTGCAACACTACATTTAATTAAAGGAAAAATGTACTATTTCAGACACATTGTCTTTCCTAGTAAAACGGGAAATAGAAGAGGAAGAGGTTGGATTGGATTCAAAGTTGCAGATTCAACGAATGGATTCGTTAATGTTCCTCAATCATGGTTCAAATTCAGCGATAAAGAACTCACTGAAGAAGAACGCTTTAATAATCAATTTGTTCCAGATTTTGAGAGAATTTACTTGATGGACAAATGGAATGGTCCAACTTTCCAGAAGAACAAACAAACCAATTGGGATGTTTATAAAGTTCCAAAAGGTGATTGTTATATCAATTCAAACTCAGGTGAAGGAACTGCAACTAAAGAAAAAACACCAACAGATGTTTTGACCGATTCTGATGCAACAACTGAATATCGTGTAAAATGGTGGCCAGAAAACGTAGCTCTAGCATTCCCTCATATTTTCGAAATCGACATGGGATCAACTAATTCATTTAGCTCAATTCGAATTGGAAAAACAGGAAATACTGGTTATTATCCAATGAAAAATTATCTCGAGATTTATCTCGCTCCAAGCAATTACACAGTTCTTCCTCAATATGAAAATGAAACAGCAATTCCATATTCACCATCTGACTATTCGATCAACCACAATGAGTCACTCATTTGGTCCGGTATATTCGACACTTCAACAATGGAAACCATTGAATTAGATAAAATTGTAAGTGGTCGCTACATGATGTTTAAGTTCATCAATAACAGCCTTAGATGGAAAGATGGACATCCAGGACGAACTGATGTTTCAGCAATAGAAGTTGGTAATGTTATTCATGCTCAAAAAGTTTATCCAATGACAAACACGAAGTACATTCAAAAAGTCAATCAATGGGACGAAACACGAAGTGGAATTTATTACAATGGTAAAGGCTACACTGGTTATGGAAAGAAGAAATCAGTCCTCCAAATTAGAATTCCAAGCGGAAGTTCTGAATTCGGTATCATTGGTGATTATTACCCTTCAATGGGTACAGCGACCGTTAAAATGGACGGTAAAGAAGTTGGTCAAATTGGTGAAAGTTTGTTCACTAGTTATGATGAAAAAAGATTGTTAAGAGCTTCTCGTTCTTATCAAACTTTGCTGTTCTTCATGAATGGAATAGATCCAAAGAAAAGCCATATCTTCCAAATAGATGTGAAAACAAATTCGTTGACTTTCGCTGGATTCCTTTGTCAGAAAAAACTAGTCGATTGGTCAAATGATGATGGTTCTTATGAAGCAGAGTATGCTAAAGAAAGTTTGCCAAAATTCAAAAAAATAAATGGTTTAAGTGCTGGCGCTATCGCTGGAATCGTAATAGCTGTGATTGCAGTTTTGGCTGCAGTTGCAGTTGCAGTGTTCGTGATGTACAAGAAGGAACTTTTATGTTTCAATCACGATAATAATAATTCGCAAAATGAAAACACAAATGAGAATGTTTCAGATATATAAAATTTTATATTTGGGCATTCTTAATAATAAAAAAGTTTTTTTCTTTGAGTTTTTTTTTTTTTTTTTTTTTTTTTTGTTTATTGTGAATATATCCACTAGCGCAATTAATTGGAGTATTCCCTTTGGCTTAATGTGTGTATATATAGTTTTGTTTATTTATATTTGAAGGGAACACTCCATTTTTCTCAAAATTGAATCTTAATTCAATTTTTTGAATTGGCATACAATTTTTTATTAAGAAGAATTTATAACAAATTCATTAAACAATATTGATCTTCCTAGTAGAATAAATTTTATTTCACAAGTTTTACTGATTAGATAATAATCACTTCAAAATAATAATTTATAATTGTCTAGCACTTGAATTCAAGAAGATGAATCTCTTTCCAGTTAGGAATGTTGTTTTCAAGTTTTCAAATGAAGCTATTGATGATTGGTGAAGTTTCCATGAAAAAGGATGACTTCTTGTATTGTTTTTCCAGGAAAATTTTCATTTGCAATTTGTTGCATATTTCTTTTGAATTCAAGGAAGGCATGATATGAAAATCCAAATTTTTCAACCAAGTTTTTGAATTCAGTTTCATCTGTTATTTTTGACAATAACAAATTATTCAATGAAAACAATTATTATTAATCATAGTCATATTTTCAGATAATGAAACAGAAGACAATTTAATGCAATGATTAAATGCATCATTTCCGATTGATGTCACTGCATTAGGAATATCAATTGACATCGAATTATAACAATTATAAAAACAATTATTATATATAGTTATTAATGATTGTGATAATGAAACATTCATTAAATCATAACAGCCATTGAAAGCATAATCACGAATTGAAACAACTTTATTTGGAATTATAATTGATTGTAATTTATAGCAAAACTGAAATGCACCACTATATATATAAGTAACATCGTCAAGAATGATTGCACTTAATAAAATCTAGCAACTACTACGAAAGTTTGATTCAATAGATGTAATTTTTTTAGGAAAAATAATTGATGTCAATTTACTACAATAAGAAAATTCTGACGATCCGATAGAAGTTATCGATTCAGGAAGAAAAATCGATTCCATTATGCAATATTTAAATGAACTGGATCCAATTGATGTAACTCCATAAGGAATTGAAATATTTGCAAGTTTAGTACATTTTACAAAAGCATCAAATAATATTGTAACAACACTATTAAGAAGTATTACTGAAGTTAAAGAACTACAATAACCAAAAGCATCATATGTTATAGTGTGAATATTCATTTTATGAACTTGAATAAAATTTGCAAGAATGATAAAGATTTATTGAAAATATTCATTGGGCAAAATAAATATTGACCAAATAAAGAATTATGTTTACCAAATAAAACATTATCATTCATAGAAAAAGTAAAACAACAAAATGAAAATATGATGTGGGTTGAATTACAGTTAAAAATAGCATATTATATATGCATCATAATAGATTTTTATTAAATACGCTAAGAAGTTTATCCAAGCTACTGTAAAGAGCCATTAAATATGATAAATTAATTAAGTCTAAATGAGTAATAATCTGGTTTCAATGATCAACACTTTTTTTTTTTAATCTGAGTGATAATAAGATATTATATTAACACTTGATCTAACAACTTTGAGCTGTTTGCATTATCCATATCGGCTTGAGTATCTTCGATACCACTTTGATTTGAAAACACAAATATGCCGAATATAAAGCCGAATACCATTATCACAGCAAAAATGGAAAAAGACCAAGATAAACCTATAGCAGATGCCATAACATCCCATAAAAAGAAAAGAACAGATCCGAAAAGCCAGTTGGTAGCAGTTATAAATGAAGTAGCAGATGATCTAACTGATTCATTGAATAATTCTGGAAGCACAAACCATGGAATTGGAGCCACTCCAATTGAGAACAATAGATTATCCAGAATTAAGCAAATAATTGGAATAATTGGGCTCCAATTCCATTTAGCATTGCAGGCACAAAGAGCCAATACAACTGCTTGACCCAATGAAGAAATATACCAAACGAGTTTCCTTCCACATAATCCAATTATTACTGAAATAAGTAAAACAGAAGCAGACCCAATCAAACCGACAATTACAGAAGCAGCAGATGATTTAATATCAATTCTGCTTTTGCTGAAAATGTCATTTAAATTAGCAAGAAACGCATTTGTTCCTGCAAATTGCTGGAAGAACATAAATGCAGCAGAAATCAAAATTTGTTTTATATATATTTGCTGAAAAACTGATTCTTTAACAGTATTTTCATTGGATTTTTGTACTGAATCAATTTTGGATTCTGGAACAAGCCAAATAAGTATTGATAAGAGGCCTGCTGGAATGGAACTTAATAGTGTAATCTTTCTCCATTTAAGCCATATTCCCATAATATAACATAATAAAATACCAATAGATATTCCAAATTGATGAAGCGCTCTGTAGGCTCCAATTACATCATTAGGAGATAATTCGATAATGTACATTGGAATAATTGTCGAGAAAGAACCAACGGCAAAACCAAGAAAGAAACGTGTAATAAGTGCAAGATAATAAAAATTCGATTTGGTATATGACATTGCAACCCAGGATAAAAACATGAATAGAGATGTAATAAAAATTGATTTATTTCTTCCAAGCTTGTCAATAAAAATACTAATAAAAGGACCACCAAAAATGCATGCAAGCGGAGCTAGAAAATTAAACAATGTTCCAATTATATCTGAATATTCTAGAGAATCTGTCATTGATATTTTACAAGGGCTCCAATATGCCATTGTTAGTCCCCAAGATATTGAACCAAGAAGTAGAATTGAAACATAAATAAGTTCTTTGCGAAAAAAATCCATGTTTTATCTAATGATTATTGAATTTATAAGATAAAAATAATTTCTTTGAATTTTTCAATTGTTAAATTGAATAGTTATTTACCATAAAAAAGCCCACTGAAAATTATCATGAATAAAATTAAAATCTTTAAGAATAAATGTGAAAAATAGTTATTTTTTATTTACGTTTATTTTAATAAAATTATTATTTCTTCACAAAATTTTGTGAAATATCTCAAAATTTACCATCATAAACAAGCTCAGAATTGTTTATAAAAATTTACATCATTTGAAGAATGTTAAATGAAATAAGTATATCTTTTAAATAACCAATATCACGTAAAATAAATACCATTTCATATCTTGATATATTTTTAAATCAGTTCATCGAAGTAATTTGGGTTCATCTGGCAGATTTTTGAAGCAATTCAATTTTTAAACTTTTTCATAATATTAAATCACACTCCCTTAATTTTGTTCAACACCATTCCCTTTGTTGTTCATGATTCAAATGTTAAAAACTACTTTGTAATGACCTATGTCTCCTGCATTGTTAATATTCAGATTAAAGATAATATGCATTTTAGCTGAAAGAAGAAAGTGAATACTCATCGCTATCATCATCAAATTCCATGTGAAATGATTGTTCAAAATCTATTTGTGCTGGTTGAGAATTTTCTTTGTTTTGAATTATAATCATCAAGGTATCTTGAATGATTTTTGTTACTTGAATTTGATCTAAACTTGAAGCTTCATAATATTTTATGTTCATTCCATGAGCAAATTGAGAAGCTTCCTCGGTAGAAACCTTCCGACCATCTAGATCGCATTTTAAACCGACAATTATAATTGTTTCATTTTCATATTCTGTTCTAATGTCATCAATCCATTGTTTGGCTTTAATAAATGTGTCTTTGCGAGTGACATCGAAGCAAACTAAAAAAGCATCTGAATTTCTAAAATACAATTTGGTGATTGAGTAGAATTTTTCCATACTGCATGTATCCCACACCATGGCCTTTATAAGTTTGTTATTTATATTAAATAGTTTAAATCCAAAATCTACTCCAATTGTGATCCTATCTTCAAAATGCTCATTTGTAAGAGTCTTTAAAAATCGCGTTTTCCCGACATAATATTCTCCAACTAATATTATTTTAAAAGAATGATCAGGCTGGTTATTTGTCATTTTAAAAAAGTGAATTGATTCTAAATTAAAAATTTAAAATTTTCAAAATTTCATTTTCAACTTTTTTAATGAAAAACTGAGGCATCAAAATTTTTTTGGTGAAATTCTTATGCTACTACATTAATTAAAAGTTTACTTTTTTTATTTGTATTTCCACATTTTTATCTTAATATTTTTAAATAACTTCAATGGACTCTTTATCTTTGGCAATAATACAATGAAATTAATGGAAAAAGAACATGTATTAAGATAACTCTAGATTAAATGATGTTTTTTCAAAAGAGATTCACTTTTTCCATTAATCGATGGAAAATCAAATTGTTCCTCAAAAAATTATTAGAATAATTTATTTTTTTATCATTTCCCAAATCGAATAATATTTGATAATAAAGAAAATTAATAATGTTGACGAAAGATTACAATGTAATCATTACATATGATTTATTCAAATTAAAATCAGAAAAAGATTTTTTTCGCAAGTTATTTTATTTTTCAAATGAATGTATTCGATTACAACTTTTTCTGAGACTCCTCTTTCTTGAAATATGGTGTGTTTTTATCAGATTAATAACAAATAGAATGATTATCGATCCTTAAAAATCCTATCAAAAAAACCTCGGGTAATTTGACAATGTAAAATCTGATTTTTTTTTTTTTTTTTTTGAATTAAATCGCTACAACTTAACTATTTAATTCAACTTTACTGGTAGTAAAGCAGAAAATGAGATTTTACATTGAACAATGACCAAATCTTATTTTTTAAAATTAGTTGTAAATAGTAACGACCAAATATCAGACCGTTAAATCGATACAATTTTTCAGGATCGATAAACATCCCTTGTTTTAAGGTAATTTAAACTATTTTTATAAATTAAAATTGATTCTGGTTTAGATTATAAATGTGAATGCTTTAAGGTTTTCTATTAATTCCACTTTTGAGATGAAAATTTTTAACTTTTGAGTTATTTTTTCAGAAAATAAAAAAAATTATTCAAAAAAATTGAGATATTTTGATAGGTTCAAGTTTTTGATAGCTTATGCGTCGCACTGAATCATTCAAAAAATGAAATTATTGAAATTTAAAAAAGTACCATTGAAAAATATAGCCTTTATTTGGCCTTAACGATTATCTCAAATATAAAAATCTAACATGTCGAATCAAAAATCTCCTGAAGCAAATAAGTGTGATGTTCATTTAAACCACGATTCAGATATTGCTGTCAGGAATATCAATATTGATTCACTAGCACAAGATGATAATATCAAACATATAGAAGAAAGGATGCATCAAGATCAAGAAGAAAACAAAAGATTACCAAATAAAGCTGTGATTGGAGGTCATGAATTCACAAACATCAGAGTAAGAGACATGCCAATTGAAAGAAATGAAGAAGACGAAAACATGAAAGAAATAGAAGAAAGGATGCGTCTAGATCAAGAAGAGAACAGAAAACTACCAAACAAAGCAGTTATTGGTGGTCATCACTTCACAAATATCAGAGTTAGAGATATTCCAAATGAAAGAAAAGAAATAAACGACGACATGAAAGAAATAGAAGAAAGGATGCGCCTAGATCAAGAAGAGAACAGAAAACTACCAAGCAAAGCAGTTATTGGTGGTCATCACTTCACAAATATCAGAGTTAGAGATATTCCAAATGAAAGAAAAGAAATAAACGACGACATGAAAGAAATAGAAGAAAGGATGCGCCTAGATCAAGAAGAGAACAAAAAACTACCAAACAAAGCAGTTATTGGTGGTCATGAATTCACAAATATCAGAGTTAGAGATGTTCCAAATGAAAGAAAAGAAATAAACGACGACATGAAAGAAATAGAAGAAAGGATGCGCCTAGATCAAGAAGAGAACAAAAAACTACCAAGCAAAGCAGTTATTGGTGGTCATGAATTCACAAACATCCGAGTTAGAGATATTCCAATTGAAAGAAATGAAGAAGACGAAAACATGAAGGAAATCGAAGAAAGGATGCGTCTTGATCAAGAAGAGAACAAAAAATGGCCCAGCAAAGCAGTTATTGGTGGTCATGAATTCACAAACATCCGAGTTCGCGAGGTTGCACTTGAACCACAATCAAGGCAAAGTGATTCCAAAAAAAGCACCACACCAACCAAGAGAGCCAAATATTGCTACGATAGAAGTGTTTTCTACCAGCCATTATATCATGAAACACCAACAAGAAAAAGAGTTTGTAAAACAAATAAGCCGATCAAATTAACGGTTACATTGAAAGACATCGGGATGGAAAACTTTGATATGCCGTTTCTGACTTCAAACAATTTGAAAGAAAATGAATTGCCGAAGTTATTCAGTGTTAAACAAAGCATGAATGATCATACTCTTGCTCGTGATGGTTCAAAAGAAAAGGAATTGCCTAAAATGGCCAATCACAATAATATATCAGTACAAGCACATATTCAAGAACCTAAACAAGTTTCTGCTAACAAAAAATCTCCAAGAAAGAAAAAAGAGCATGTCAGTACTTACGACCCAAGCATATTTCGAACTCCTATTCGCTCTGAATTGCCCTCTCGACCTGTTAGATATTTTAATTATCCAATCAAATTGAGAGTAACACTAAAAGATATAGGATTGGAAGGACTTGATTCTCCTTAATAAAAACAAAGCAAACAAAAAGAAAAAAAAGAGAAAAATGTACAACTGATATTATTAACTTTTTGAATAAAAAGAAAAAAAATATAACCATAACTGGCAAATGATAGCTTATTATTTCATTTGAATTATTTTGTTTATTAAAATGATTGCTTACAATCGAAACATACTTTTGGATTATAGATGAAAAATTCACTGTAATAACAGAGAAGTTCAATATTGAACTGTATTTTTTGTGAAATATTTCCACGAATTATATTCTTATCTTTTTGTATGATATTTTCACAATTAATAAAAGATTCAATAATGACTTGTTTTCCTCTTTTTTATAAACTCATTAATGTATTTTTAATTTGCATGAAAATTTAAAGGTATTTTGAATGAAACTAATTTGATCAACATCAACAAAATAGCCATCATTTCATCTCTCATATAGTATTAAAGATACATTAATAAGTTGACAAAAAAGAGGAAATGATTAGTTCTTATTTAATGTTGAAAAAATTTTTGAGAGAAAATAAAATGTAAAGCACTCAAAATCTATAGTCAAATTTTTAACCTAAAGGTCAAATATATATTTTTAAGTTTATCAATTCCAACAGGTGTTGAGCAGCCATTTGCTTAATTTAATAATAATAATAAATACAAAAAGAATAATTTACTTCGAGAAGCGCTTTTTATGAAAACAAACATGATTAATGAATGAATGAATATCGTTCTGAGTTCAATACTTCTAACATCAGTTCCATTGGTGTCATCGCTTTCGTGTTCAATGCATACTTCAAGATACTTGGCGAACAACCTGAAACTAAGAATGTTCCTGTATCGTCTTTAGTAACAGGTGAGTCACTTCGTGCATTCACATTCCAGAAAACTAATGTTGGTCTTGTGTATCCTGATTCTTCATACAATCGATCGATTTCTTCAAAATTCGTTCGGCTATTGTCACTACATGCTTGATCGAATTGCATATCTGAAACGATGAAAAGCTTACTAGGCATTTCTTCTTGAGGAACATGATTTTTAATTGCGGCATCCAGAATCGTTTTGAATGCTGCAGTTAGATTTGTACTTCCTCCCCATTCTGCATTTTCAACATTTATAACTTTTTCTTGAATATTCGATCCTCTGACTTTGACAAGTTCTGGTGTGCTCGTGAATGTCATGAAATATCCATTGAATGCGCCTTTCATCCGTTCGGCGAAATAAATCGCAAGTGAGATTGAGACATGAATTGGTAGGACACCTCCTGAACAGCCCCATGTCATCGAACCTGAAACATCGGCCAAAACAATGCATCGTGTATCATTGCTTTCTTCCATATAATTTGGGAGATTATTCCATTGCAAGTCAAGTGTCTTCAAATCTTCTGATTCCATACTTCGCTTCGAAAAAATCTCTCGAACAATGTCATATGGATACAACGTCGATGCATTGATCTTCTTTTCACCGCTTGCAACATCTGATAGATATTGCTGGAATCGTTCTGAGTCGTGCTTACCAAATGCTTTACGATACATTTTCATCGCGTATGAAGGAACACGTGAGTATTCAATTTCAGACCACTTCTTTTGTGACATCAAAGATTCAACAATTTGGATCTGCTTTCGAAGGAGCGATAATGATTTACGATATTGAGCACTCGTTAAGCCAAAGAATTCACGTGTCATTATCGCAAGTCCTTTAGTTTCTTTAGATGATGCATTTTCTGATTTCAACCATTTACCAAGTAACGATACATTCTTCCCTTTACTAGCTAATTCAATGTCTTGATCGAATTGCTCTTTCATGATGTTCAATGCAATGCTCTTCGTTTGTTCATTCTCAAAAAATGCATAGAAATCATCCCACCGTCCAAAGATTGGAATGTGAACCATGTTACGAATGATTGATTCTTGTGAGCGTGTTGACAACCATTGACAGATGATTCTGAAATTGGCTCGTTCGCCTTGGCCTCCTTTGATATCTCGCAGATAAAAGAGTGCACGCAATGCTAATTCTTCATTCGATTGAAATGCTTTTTCGAAATATTGGATGATTTCTTCTTTTTGACCACGAAGTGCACCTGATTTGGAGAAGAAATCTAAAACTGGGTTTAACGACGAATTATTTGATAAAGCACCATTTTCTGTTGTTGTTCGTTGATTTAATTCTTTTTCAACTGCTTTAATAAAAATTGATTCTTGATTATTAGACATCATCGAAATAGAAATGAAGTAAAATAATCATTTTATTGATATTTTTATAAACAAAATTTTATAAAATTTTTGGAACTTTTTGAGAATTGTAAAAATTTAAATAATTATGACATCAGAATTTAATTGATAATTTCTTTGATAAATATTCTTTGATTCAGATCTCGATTTTACCATCGTTCAACTAAATTTTGAAGCGAATTATGTTTTATTTCTTTTGTATAACAAGAATAATCGCGATGATAAACAGATGAATTTATAAAACTTTCATACAATAAAACTTCAAATGAACAAACATATGATTTTTCATTATAACATCTTTCACTAAAAATATTAGGTGTTATATATAATGAACATCCAGCCATGTTTTTTTTTTTTTTTTTTTTTTTTTTTTTAATCAAATGTTTACCAAAAAGAGATGAAGAAACCCAATTAATTCTAGGATGAAAATTCATATCCAATAAAGTAATTTAATGGCTGGAGATCACAATGAACTTAGTAGTGTACAATTGTGGTGATTTTAGGACTAAAGTCCTAACATCCCCCCAATTACGTTTCTCCGCTCTGACGAGCTTCGAAACGACCCTCATGAACATCGCTCATTTAGAACCATCATCATAATTTCCGATGGTGCAATTTTTGGAATTCAATTATTTTTTATACTTTTATGACTTGTTATATGAAATAATAACAGGTATAAATAATTTTATATTTTATAAATTTTTATTCTTTTAAAAAATGAAGCTTATAGAAGCCACTTATGAACAATTATGTGAATTAATGGAATTAATGATTAATGATAAATTCCCTAGAGACCCACATGAACTATGGGAAAATAATGAAGAATTAATAATAGATATTCAAAACCAATTATATTTCGATAAAGGTTATGATGGTGATAAGGATAATTATGATGCAATATATTGGTATTTTAAAGGTAAAAACAATAAAGAAGAACCCAAAAAAGAACATAAAAATGAACCACTTGCAAAGCAGCCTAAACCAATAAAAACAGAAAATAAAACACAATCTGAGATTGTAAATAGAATTATGGATAAATTAGAAAATTCTCCCACATATTGGTATATTGATTTTGAAAGATTGGATAATGATGGTAGAAAATTAATGTTGCCAAAATTAAAGGATTTCTTTAAAAAATATATTGACACTTTACCGATTGTTGCTAAATACAAGATAGCTTTTAAAGTTGATGGTCAGTGGCATTCAAAACAATTGACTCCAGAAGTATATAAACAATTAATGAATAATCTTACCGAAAATCACTTTATATTTGATATTGAGAATGTTGTGCCAGAATATTTTTATGAAGAAGGTGCAGAAAAGATACCAGAATGGAGTTTATTTAGTGCTGTCAGATTTAATGAATTTAAAGACTTTAAAGCTAATAAGGATGTTGGAGGTAGTTTCTTTCAATATTTAGTAAATAAGAATTGTCCCTTAAATGTTATAAAATATCTTAAAAAATTACAAATATTCACATCTCTAGTAAACAAAAAAGGTAAACAAAGAAAAGAATTAGATGATTGCTGTTTTATTTATGCTTTACAACAAACTGGATGTTATGATGATGCTACACTAAATAAAATGCGATTAAGAATTAACACACGATATCTCTCACAAAAATCACTAAATGAATTATGTATGGAGTTCAAACTGCATATTAAATTATCATTCATAGATGAAGATGCAAATGGCAAAAATAAGAAACGTTCTGTTAGGTCTCAAAAAAATAGCAAAGATAAATATTATTTAGGTATTGAAAATGCTGAGCCAAATAGAACACATACAATGAATGTATTCAATAAACATTATTTCATTGAAGAGAAAACACCATTTAGTACATATTATATTAACCACTTAGCTGATTGTGAAGAAGACAAATATAATAAAGAATATAAGCAAGACCACTGGATTAAAGCTCGATATTTTATTAACTCTTCTGACTTAGTACGTATTTTAATGAAGAACAATTATTTTTCACCCATAACATTTGGACAATATAAGATTTTAAACACAGTATTCTATAAAAATGTAGACAGTAATATTGACCTTATTGACCTTGATTATAATGATGAACAATGCACAAAATTAATAGAACAACCTAAGAAAAAGATTAATAAAAAAGATGGAGAAAAAAGTTATTGGTATGCAGATTTTGAAGCAGATGTTAGTTCAAGTATTCAAGGACAAAGTCCCGGGATGCCTTGCATCCACAAGCCTTATATGTGTGTCGTACATAGTGCAAATGGAAATCACAAAAAATGTTTTAAAGGCGAAGATTGTAATAAACAATTATTAGATTATCTAGATGATGAATCAGTTGTGTATTTCCATAATTTAGCGTATGATATTAGAATGCTTGCAAACTTTGGCTTATGTAAATCTATCATAAAAGGTTCAAAAACTATGATGGCAGATATAAAATATAACAATAAAACGATTCATCTTAGAGATTCATTACCAATATTATCATGTAAATTATCACAATTACCATCTATGTTTAATATTCCTAATATCCAAAAAGAGATATTTCCATATAAATATTATACACTAGAAAGACTAAAAACAAATATCGGCACAATAAGTGAAGCAGGCTTAAATGAAGATAAACAGTGGACAGATGAAGATTACACTTTATTTAACTCTAATATTGATAAGATAGACGGATGCCGCTTAAGTGATAACACTTTTGATATGTACAAATATGCTGAATTTTATTGCCAACAAGATGTTAATATTTTGAGAATTGGATTTGAAAAATTGCGTGAAGGATTTAAAGAAAATTTTAATATTAACCTTTATAAATTTATTAGTATATCATCTCTTGCAAATGAAGTGTTTAACCAAAAAGTATATTATCCTAATGGAAATCTTTATAAATTAGGTGGACATGTTAGGCATTTCTGTTCAAAAGCAATATATGGTGGTAGATGCATGACTGCTTACAATAAAAAATGGCACGTTGGTGGAACCAACCTGGGAAGCAATAATGCTTCTCACACAAAAAAGAATCTCTGTGATTTTGATGCAGTTAGTTTATATCCATCTGCAATGAAAAGATTGTATACTGTTGAAGGAAAACCTAAAGTGATTCAACCAGAACAATTAAACATAGAATTTCTATCTAAACAATCTGCATATATTGTAGAAATTGAGATAACAAAAATAAATAAACATTATGCTTTTCCATTGATTGTACAAAAGATAAACGGCTTAAACTGCAACAACGACTATCTACCCAAAGGTAAATCAATAAAAATGATTGTTGATAATATCACATTAGAGGATTACATAGAGTTTCAAAAGATAGAGTTTAACATTTTACGTGGATACTATTGGGATGGTAAAAAAGATTATAGAATAAGAGAATGTATCAGTGATATCTTCAATAAAAGACTTGAATATAAAAAGCAAAATAATCCATTACAAAATCTCTATAAACTTATTATGAATTCATGTTATGGTAAAACAATTGAAAAACCAGTTGAGAAAGATTATAAATATTTACGTGAAGGAGATGAATTAGATAAATTTTGGCAAAAAAATTATAATAAAATAGTTGAAGATATTCAATTGAACAACTCTAACATTCACGCAGTTAAGACTCTAAAACAAATAGATAAACATTTTAATTTTTCATTGTTAGGTATTCAAGTTTTGTCTATGTCTAAGAGAATTATGAATGAAGTAATGTGCTTAGCTTTTGATATCGGATGCCACATTTATTACCAAGATACAGATAGCATGCATATAGAGTCCGCTGATTTACCAAAATTAGAGAAAGCATTTAGAGATAAATATAATAGAGAACTCATAGGTAAAAATCTTGGCCAATTCCACTCAGATTTCCCAGAGATAAATGGCCACAAAGAAATGCCTCAAGCAATTGAATCATTCTTTTTGATGAAAAAGATGTATATTGATAAACTACAAGATTCCACAGGTGATATAGCATATATGATTCGTGGCAAAGGACTTACACAAAATTCTATTAAATACAAATATAATGAAGATTTTAATGGAGATGTTATGAAATTATATGAAACATTATATAATGGAAACTCTATAACATTTGATTTAACAAAAGGTCAACCATGTTTCGATATGAACAAAAATATGACAGTATCTACTAGAAAAAAATTCGAAAGATGTATAAAAACTGACTATGAAAGTGGCTGTATTGATGAATATTTTAAGCAGCTAATTTAAAACGTGGTATTGATTGAATATTATTTTTTTCATCAACAACTCTATATAATCCATTAGCAAACCCAATAACTTTATATTTACCTGGTTGCACATTTGTCCTTCTTTTCATCATTCCATCCTTTTCATTATACAGTTTAACACTCATACCTTTATTTAAATAAAATCCATCACTCATCATAATATTATAGTTCTCTTTACATATATTCATAACAATATATGATTCAAGTTCTTTATCATCATTTACTTGTTTTGGACTAACGCTTTTGCCAGCATATTTAGATAATGTTTTATGTGGTGCATTATTATATTGTCTCACTAATTCATTCATAATAGATGGTGTAATAATTCCTACTCTCATGTTATATGCCATATCTCTTAATGTTCTAATAACTCTATCAATCAACCCTAATGAACTATGCATAGGGTCAGTTTTTGTTTGTTTCTGCTCACGTTTCATAAAATCTGGATAATTACCCATTTTCATTCTTGGTGCAGTTCTCCAATGAATACCATGAGAATTATAATAATTTTGTGCCTTTCTCGAGTTAAACGAACCTTCTCCATCAAATGTTAAATGCTTAATGATGACACCTGATTTTATTATTTTATCGAGTGTCTTTAAATAGTTATCAGCTGATTTTTCATATTTAGCAAAGCGTTGTCTTTTCTCACTATTTTCTGAGTCATTGTCAAACAAAATTTGGTTCACTAATTCAACATATAAATATCTTGTGTTAACGTTTATCATAACAAGATAACACAGTTTATCTACAAACATCAAATCAATAATATATGAATATCTCGATGATACTTTATGCAATTGATACTTTTTATTTGATTTTAATGGGAAATATGATGTATGTTCATATATATTAACCTTCTTACCAGGAAATATTCTTTGTAATGCTCTTATTTTGTTCTCTGATTTAAATCCAATATAATTTTGCTCTTCTGGAATAGTATAGGTAGTATGCGTTGTTGGCTGATAATAAAATTTGTTAACATATCTATCATACCATTCATCTAATGATAATGATGTTTGTCCCCAATTTTGACTAACTCTAGCGAATTCATCTTTATTTAATAATCTTTCATGATTAAATACGACAAAATCATTTAGTTTGTCAGTGAATGTGTCTCTTAATATGTGTCTTTGAGGTGTCTCAGATTCTTGTCTTTTATTCCATTCTCCAACAAATATATCATATAATCTTCTAAAATCATCTTCGGTTATTGGAAGTTTATTATTTTCTGATAACAATGAACGTGCTTGACTTATAGTATATTTTTGTTTGTTATTCAGTTTTTCGAATAATCTATTTTTACACTTTTGATATGTATTCATATAGTTTTTATGCCTCTGATATGCTATACTCTCAAGTAATTTTTCATGAATTTCTTTGTAGTTAATTGATATAAAATTCCTTATTTGTATATTATCATTCTCTGTAAATATTTTGTCATAATAATATGTAATATTTCTATAATCCCAAGTATCATGTTTATAATGAAAATCTTCAGTTAATGCGTCATGTATTTCTTTACATATCCATTTTCTAACTGTATTGTAAATAAAGATAAAATCATTATTTCCTTCAATATCTGCTATATCATCTTTGTATCTCTGTTCATTTATTATAGCATTTATTATTTTATCCGTGTTATTATAAAGTAAATTACTAGTATTCATTTTTTATTTAGTATTAAATGAACCAGCAAGATTGCCTCACACTACCACCTCTTAAACAATGGCACGAAAGAAAAACATTTGCATCATCAACACTTAAACAAATCAAATCACGTCTTCAATATTATCGAAAAATATTAAAGGAACCTATGCCAACTGACCCAAAAAAAATAGCAAAACGTAATAAGATTCAACGCAAATATGAATATAATATGAAGGTCAGAAATTTGTTAAATAGAGCTATTAACAATTTGTATACATTATGAATAAACCTTTATTTTTTTATAAAATGTCTAATACTTTACGTCAAGCAAGAATATTATCAAGTGAGAATGATGCAAGTGTTAAACAAGAACAAAACACTAATATCGAAATTAAAGTGACGCCTAATAAGAGTGCACCGCAAAATGTTGCATATCCTCAGATTCCTAATAATGTAAATTTTACTATGCCCCCTCCAACTATGCCTCCCCCAACTATGCCTACACAGACTATGACACAGCCACAATATGCTTCTCAATACACACCTCCAACAAACAACATTACCCGAGACAAAGGAATTGCAGACTTAGGCATTGAATTAGATTCTTTAGAACAAAAAAATAGATTTTTAGAAATGTTAGTTGAAATGTATGCTGATAACCCTTTAAGGATTAACTCTTATGTTGTGTGCAAATCAACTCTATTAATGAATATGATAAAGTTGTTAACTGGATGTGATAAAGTTGATTTTGTTTTAGAAGATGATGAACCTGGATGTTGTGCAGTTAGTGTTTCAAAATTTATCAAAATCGATAAAATATTAATAACAAAAGATGGTAAATCAGAGGAATTAAAATATGCTTATAATAATGTTTATACAGAGTTTATAAAGTATGGCATATCGCTCAAACTTGCAGTTTGAGAGCCTCGTAAACGAGTCGCTAAAATTAGCGACATGACTGCAACAAAGTTGCCGGGATTTCTCTCAAGATAGCTATTTTAAGCTTTGAATAACGCTAATATATGTTCATTTATTTTTGCACTCACTTTTCCTACAATACTTTGTTGAATCTTTAATGTTAATGCATAATCTTCATCCAATATTCTTCCATCATATAGAATCACATCACCTATTGCATATAAATTAGCATCATCAACATAAAATAAATAGTCTCCATGTGTAGCGAATGTAATGTTATTTTTTTCTTTATCAATACTAGTGATTACACCAATATACTCTTTCCATGAACCATTTATTTTAACACTACTAATGCAATCAACTGAATCTGTTGCAGTAGAACTCACAAATGAACCATTAACATTTTTATACACATGACCAGACATAAATACAGGTTTCCCAAGTGCGTAATCTTCAATATTTTCACCAGCTTCAATTGGCGCATAATGAGTAATCGTATTTGAACCATTTGATGTTATTTTGCCAGAAACATATAAATTTGAATCAATTGTTGTATTTCTTGCAGTACCAAACATGCTAAATGATTGAAATCTATGACCATCAACATATATAAATACTTCACCAGTATCAGCAGTTTTTGAAGACCTATACATAAAGACAGTATTATAAGTATCATTATATCCAAATCTAAATAAAGTAAGTGTATTTGAATCAATAGAACTAAAGAAACTTGCAATATTACTTTCGGTAGTATTAATCGTTAATGACCCATCACTATTTTTTGCTACATATTTAGTATCACATTCTGATTCAGTTAAATATTTATCATTATTTTTATATAAATCAGTACTAATTTCAACTTTATCTTTATTAACTGTTATTATTTTTGAACTATTTAAGTATAAAGATAATTTTGGAATATTATTAACTAATTCATATAATATTTCACTTTTATTTGCTAAATCTAATCCAAAATTAATAAGTGCTTGTTTTGCTGAACTTGTTGAATAAATATCAAATATACTTAAATCTGAACCTTTTATCATAACTCGACCATCAACCACTAATTGGTCTTTTATTGTAGTTTTATATTTTTGAGATTTATATGTGCAATTTATCATATCAACATCTTTATATTTTATCATAAATTCCTCTGTATAAGGTGAATATCTTAATGAAACATAACTATTTTCATTACATAATCTAATATCTGGATAATATGGATTATTCACTATTAATGATGGAGAATTATTTGTAAACGTAGTAGCTATTGTTAATGAACCATCATCATTTTTCTGCTACATATTTAGTCAAATCAACAGGTTCAGGTATATCAGATTTTAATGCATAATTATCTTTTACGAAGTTCATATTTGGAATACAATATTTGTCATAAACTTCAGGTTCGTATAAATAACTTACTGATTCTAAATTGACATCATAGTTATCATTATATCTGAATGTTCCACCGTAATAGAAAAAGTATATAGAAAAAGTATTTTCGGCTTTTTTGTAATAATAATATTCCGTGTCTTCACTATCATACAAATATTCTCCTGAAATATCTTCATTATTACAAGAGCCTTTCACAAAAAGTGATGATTTCTTTAATATGTTGCATAAATCTCTATCCAAATTTGTGATATAAGTTCTTTTATCCTCATCATTTGTTGTTCCGTTTACGAATTTTGTAGCTATTGATAATTCTTGTGTTATTTTTTCGGTTGATAATATGTCTTGTTTCTTCAAATAAGACTGTAAGTCCTGTGCTTTAGCATACTCATCAAGATTCTCAAGTGTTGCATAATTTGATAAATCAACAGTAGGGATTTCACTTAACATATTTTGCTTATGATTCTCAATTAATTTTTTTGTCGCAGCTGCTGATAATAATTGATTATTGGTTAATGTTTCCCCTAATGCTAACATATTTGACTTCGATTTAGGGATATATTTATATGAAACATTTGATGGCTTATTTTTAGAAAATACCATTAAATAGGGATATTCATATATTAAATTACAATGCAACAACAGAATTTACCGCAACAATATTTCCATCAGAATCTACATCATAATTGTTAATACTAATCACTTCTCCATCTGAATCAACTATAAATGATACATCTATTTTAGATTCACTTTTTAACTCAAATAGATAGTATTTATAGCAATTATTATCTGAGCCAATTATTGTTGTCTCTGATGCAAAATCTAGTTGTTTCTCAATAACGCCAGGTGATAAAACGTCGACGTCATGTATTATTTCATCAACATATTCTATTTCTTTCACAGTTGATTTAGCAAAAGAGAGTCTACTTAATGATTCAATTCCTGCAGCACCTATTCGCATTAATCCTGGACCGAATCCTATTAACATAGTACCAATATCAACAATACCTTGTAAAATATCAAACCAGTTAACTTTATTTGACATACTTTCTATTTGTGATTCTAATTGTTTACAATAATTTTGTAATTGAGATATATCATTTAGGGCAACATCAACTGTATTCCCTAAAGAATTTAACACAAACATATGACTCTCAATGTTTTCCCCAATTACCACACCAGATGTTTGAATATTATAGTTTGTAAAAAGAGTCGTGCATGATTCAGGTTTAGGAACAACATTATAATAACCACATCCATTGAGATATTCAAATGTATTTTCACCATAATATTCTACGTCAGCGATTTTAAATATAAGATTTGGATTAGTGGACATAAATAATTTAATCCCTTTATTGTTAATCAATTTTTTAGCTTGCTCTTCAGCAAGATTAGATGCTAAAAGCATCTCTGTATGATGATATCCAATATATTCAAAATAATTATTACTATTTACTTTATAATGAGGAGAATCAATTGTTGCATCTACATTAACTTTTATTTCATATATTTTCCCGTTTAGCGTTAATGTTGCAATATAATCACCTCCAACCCATTGGCCTCCACTATCGAACTCACAAACGATATCTATCCACCATTCTTTATCATTTTCACCTGCATAATCTAGTTTTCCTTTGTTTATTTTCAATAATCCTTCATTAATGAGAAATGTTAATGCGTTCTGGTCTGAATGGAATTTAACAAGATGTGATAAAGTAAATTTATTAGCATCATTTTTGGCTATTGTTATTCTAGCTTCATTATCGCTATCTTGTATTAACTTTAATGATTCCGGAATATGCACACAATAATTGTTTCCAATCCATGTATCTCCTTTCTTTGTAAGCTTAAATGTTGTGCCAAATACTTCATCATTGAATTCAAATGTTTGTCCATCAATAAGTGTGTTAAATTCTTCTGTTCCTTCATCATAGCCCCAATAAGCAATATAATAATTGTCATCTTGTGATATTGACTTTATTTCATAGAAATCTGGTAATGGAGACCTAAATAATTTAAAACAATTATCTGCATCTATAGTATTACATTTAAAGTTTATTATTTTGTTGTCTTTTTTATTAATAGTCTGTTTAATTGGAGCAATAAATGTTATTCTTATGAATCCTTTTGTGAACAAGTCAAATGGATCGCTTAAAATATCTTTACTCATATATAATCTCGCATAATCATCATTTTCAATATAAGATACAACATATTTTCCATCAGAATAGTCTATGCGAGGATTAGTAAATTTATTATTTGCAAATGATATTTGTCCTGAACCCAAAGATGTAGTAATTGCGAATACATTTCCTGAATATGTTTTTGGTAAATCATAAGCGATTTCCAATATATTACAATCATTTGTTTCTTTTTTAGATAATGTTTTAACATCTATTATGAATTCATCAAAGCCATCTACATATTCTAAATTACTCTGTGAATCAGGTTTATTTTCTAGTGTTGTTATTCTATTATCGTGATTGTCCAATATTTGTGATGTTTGTGATAATACATCAATGATATTATTATTTTTAACTATTAGATTGTCGTCAATTATAGCATCTTGTTTCACATGAATATTATCAAATTCCCCGTTTCCACCTGCATTGTATCCACTAATAAATGCTTTATCAAATGCATTTTGTTTTGTTATGATTGCAGTCATTTTATGATTAATAAATGGTTAAAACATATTACATCACGAAGAAATACAATAATTTATTACCATCTGAGTTTAGTAATTCACTGAATAAACGCTATATATCTTTTCAATATTGTCGTTGTACTTGTAATGGATACTTGGATGGTGAAACTGAAATACATTGTAGCTTTATTCAAAGAGATGAATATGAAGATAGTCTTGTATGGTACGCAAATGTAGTGCCACCTGATGATAATCGCAAATATGAATATGTCGGAACAAAAAGAGATTTCAAAATATGGTTCACTGATGCTAATGGAAACGAGATAAAACCAGATAATTTTACATTGTTTTTGAAGCTAGAATACTGAATGTAAAAAAAATAAATAATTTATAAAAGGTCATATTGTTTCTTGAATTTGTTATAATAAACACCAATATTTTCTCCGTTTGAATCAGTCATATGAACACATTTTGAACCATTTTTGTATTCAATAATATGGAGTTTTCTATATTGAATCCCATTATAAAAATAAAACACATTATCATGATAATAATAATTTTCAAATTTATGAACACCATACGAATCAACAACAATAGCATCATCAGGGATATCATCAACATATTCATAATTCACTCCTTTATATGATTCTTTATTTTTTTGATTTTCTGATTGAGATACCCAACGTAAATTATCAAGATGATAATCTGCTTTATTCCTATTTTTATGGTCTACTTGTGATTTAAGTTCTGGGTCATCATTTGGAATGAATTGTTTTGCGATAATAACATGTTTGAAGTAATGTTTTTGATTCAATTTTATTTTTATATATCCTTTATAATCTTTCCATTCTGAGATAACATAATGATTCCTTTTCTTTCTAATTGTAAAAGGATATTGTGATAATATTTCATAATCATTTTCGAAATCTTTAAGTGGTACAAATTCAATTGTTGTCATTTGTATAAAGGATAAAAAAATATTTAGAATAATGAATTTAACATTTTACTCTTTCCCTGCTGGCACGCCAGTTTGATAGTATTCAACACCATTTACACTCCATGTGAAATATGTGTCTGAACATATCCATGCTTCTGGTGATGGTGGATGCATATTTGGGTATTCTGGATCGGGAATAAAATATGTGTCATCTTCTCCACGATACATTGGCTGACCTCTAAATGTAACAGTTATTGAAGTGCTACCTGTGTCTAATCCATCGAATACATATCCTGCATTACTTCTTTCGAGTTGAAAATTGATACCAAATGATGTTCCGTCAGAACGACAATTTAAATAACGTTTACCAGTTGTTGGGTCGTTTAATGGTTGTGTAAAACTATCTTCAAATTCTTGTGTTGCCTCTAACGCTCCATCTAACTCGTTTGCAATCAATTGATGTTGATAGAATCTGGCTGCACAAGTATTAGCAAATTCGGTATCTGGATATGTTCTTTTATTAACAACTAATTGCACATTTTGATACATAATATTATCAAAACATGTGATGTCTGCAGGTGATTTAGGAAACATCATTGTGATATTTGTTGCATTACGTAATGGAATACTTTTACTGATTTCTAATCCATTTACCTTTGCTGTTCCTTCAAATATTTCTCTTGTGAGTTCTTGTGATGGAATCAATAATGGTGTTTGCAATTCACGAACCAATCCATTATAAACATCTTGTTTTAATCCAAATCCTGCTAAATTTGAGCGACCTAATTGAATAGTACCACCAAGAACATCTAGTGTAATCTTTTCTGTTTTCAGGTTGATTGAATCAGATTTTGTTGTTGCTAATAATGCACCTTTTAATTCACTTTTAATAATTTTAACAGTGTCGCCAGCATCTAATGGTTTATCAGGATTTCCAGCAGCGATTAATTCAGCAAATTCCTTTTTATTAACATCATCACGTGATACTTTATATTTAGTGAATTCTTCATCTGTGTATCCAAAATCAATTGTTGGATGCTCTAGTACATCATCATCATATACATTTACGCCTTTATATCTTTGATACTCTATATGAAGCTTTTGTGAAGGAGTTGGATTTGATGAATAATGAGAGACAATCACTGATGGTCTACCAATTTGTGTGAATTTACGTGTAATAGGTATAACAGCAGGCATCTCTTCATCTATTTCTTTATCTTCTAAAAATTGAAGTGTTTCTTTAACTACATTTGGATTCACTTGTGCCCATACAAGTGCGCGTAAACTTGTTTTTACTTCTTCTTCTATTTCTCCACAGATTGCATTAGGATATAATTGCCATGCTTGAAGTGCTAATTGGTCTACAAATGGTATAGTCAATTCGATGGTAAATTTATGTGGTTGTCCATCTGCAATATCTTTTAAGTCTACATAACAGCCACAAATTGATGGAGAGAATTGTGAAACATTTTCCCATGTAGAATGTGAATATTTTGATGTTGCTTTTGCATCTCTTGGCTTAATAGAATTATATGCAAATGATTCACGTTGTAATTCATCTTGACGATATGCACCTAAGAGTTTATCATTAATCCAAAATCTACAATCTTCATAGAATTCTACAGCATTTTTGAATCCAACGAATATTTTCATGAGTCCATGTGTGTCAGCAGATACGTCAATTGGTTTTGATAATTTTATGATAAAATCTAAAAGAATAGTCGTGAATGACTTCTCAATTTGTGTAATTGTGTGCCCAGAATGTGTTAATTTTATACGTGTTTTTGTACCTACAGGTAATGGTGCATCTTTATCTTTGAATTCCTCCATGACAAACGAAAATGTGTTATCTCCACCATTTCTTTGTATAAGATTACGTAATTTTGATTGAAAGAATGATAAAACATCACCCTCATCATTTCCTAAATTCTTTGTTTGTGCGTTGTAATAAGTCATTTGTTTAAATATAAAAATAATGTTTATCATAATTTACATTTTATTTACGACAGTAAAGTAAACTAAACTTTGTTTATGTTTACTGGAATTGAAATGGCATTTGGAAGTTGGTTTAAAAATTTGATTAGCGGTGCAAAAAATATTATTGGAAAAGCATTACCAGTACTTAAAAAAGGAGCAGAAATTGTATCAAAAGTAGCTCCAGTTATTGGAGGTGCAATTGGTGGAACAGCAGGAAATGTTATCAATAAAATAGGCAACTACGCAGGGAAATTTGCGGGCAATAAGTCTGTAGGTGTTAATGGGGCGGGTATCAGACAAACTAACAATACACCTGTAAATGCCCAGTATTTTAATCCAGGAAGATTTGATATACCATTATTGAAGTAATTTAAATTTATTTCAAATGTAAATGAACGATGTGAAAATAATTGAACCTATCTCAAAGTATACTAAAGAGTTTGATACAGTTGATGAATTTAATTTGTATTATAACAAGCATAAAAATGATATGGATTCACTTACAACGCATAAATTAAACAAAATGTATTACATAAAAGGATATCACATAACGAAAATAAAAAATGTTTTAATGTTAAAGAAGATTAAAGAAGAGAATATTAATGATAATCAAAAAAATATTGAGATATCTGAATTGAAACAAGAGATAAAACAGATAAAAGAAACAATAAATAATATTATTCATTTTTTAAATCCTCAAGAGCAAGACAACATAGTGTTGCCCCCTTCTGATACCTGAACGATTAAGCATGAATGTGAATCAGGATAAATATTTTTTTCTTCTGCTAATTGTCTATATAAATTATAAAATTCTTCAAAATCTAAATTACTAGCTGATTGTGAATATATATAATGCAACTGTTGACGATTAAAACATGGAAATACAAACAAAGTTGTTATCTCATTTTTGATATGTGGCTTAATTCCTTTCCATCCTTGGATTAACAAGAAGTATGTGATATTTGTGTGCCTACATCTACGAAGTTGTTGACTAAAATATGATTCTTCTGATGAAAATAGTTTGCTATTAGAGATATCATCAAAAAGTACTAATGTGTGAAGATACTCTTTAGCAAAACCGGCTTTGCCGCTTTGGGCCCCATCAGGGCCTAAGTCTTGTATATGTAAAACATTAAACATATCATTTTTTTGTCCATCATCTAATCTTTCTTCTAAGTGTTCTCTTTTGACAAGATAATAGAGATTTTTTGCAGCTATCAATTCTGTCATAAAATCAACTGCATTTTTCTCAGAGATTGTAATATATGGCATTTTAATTAGATGTTTCAATGTTTGCCAGCTCCTATCGTTTTCATCTCCATTCTTCGTGATATAGACTAATAAATGGTGTGTTTTTATTAATCCTATTTTGATTATCTCTTGTAGAGCAATAACTGTTTTACCAGAATTTTGTTTGCCTACGATAACATTTACTGAATTATATTTAATGTGAATATCTTCGTGAATAGATTCTATTAATGCACCTGATAAATTGTCTTTATTTTGTTTTAGTGTATCAGATACTAAATAATTGACGTCTTTTAGGCTATTCATTTACATGTTAATAGATTATATTATGTGTAAAAAAAAGACTCATATTATGTTTAGTTTAAAAATGCCTCATCATCGTCTGCGTCCCATTCACCATTCTGTTCTCGATTATATTCTTGTGTGATACCATCGTGCCATTCACCTCCTTCTTCATCATTTTGATGGTCGTACTGCATGCCCTGTTGTTCTCGTCCAGTATATTGGTCGTGTATCAAATTTTCCCTTTCACGTACATTGACTTCTTGAGCTGATTCTACCATAGCGTGTCCGAAATCATTATAAATCTTATTTCTGAGTTGTGCTCTTTGTTCAGCAGTCCAATGATTTCCATTAGTATGAAGAACATGTAATAATAGGCTTGAAACTTCTGCATCAATCATTCGTTTTCCTTCACTCTTCTTACACCATTTCTTAAACTCTTCATTTTCTACTGAGGTGAAATTACGTTTATGAGCAACTGTACTAAGTATATAGTGTTTCCATAATTTTGACGTAGCCATCATAATTAGTCTTGCCTTGAATTTAGGAGTGATATCTAATATGTTTTGAGTCCTAAGAGCGGTAATAACATCTTCAACAACATGACTAACAACATAATCGCGGAATCTAGCAAAGGCATTCTTTCGCTTCTCCTTAACAAAACTGTACCCATCTAACTTGTAATCTCTCCATGCTTCAGGCATTGTATAGCCTGTCATCTCACCTAAATGATGTGGATTTCCATTGAGGTCATTATTATAATTATAATTCAATTTCTCCTTGAGATATATTGGAACAGTGATTGATTTTCCGCCATGTTCATTCCTATATTGTTTTCTAGCAGCTGCATCATAATCTGTATAGAAATGAAATCGTGCAGGCCAATCTGACTTTGCTGTTGTGTATCCATTAATGTATATTGGATGGTTGCTACCATTTTTAATAATAATATCTGGAATATTATCCCCGTTAACATCTTCATCTGATACAGACCATGGTTGACTATTAGGATTTGCTGCATTTCGTTTATTAACAATATCTTGAGCTCCAGCAAGGGTCATTGCTTTTCTTCTTCTTTTGATGTCTTTTTTATTGTCTAGAACGATATCCCATAACGAATTCATTCCTTGTTTTGGTCCACCAACCCTACCTGGTCGATGTCGTAAATGGTTTATTGATTCAATCGCTATTCTTTGAATTTCTTGGACATTGTTCGCTATATTATTGATATCTACAGGATTTTGAGCAAAAGAATTGTAGTAATTAACTAATTGCTGTAAATCTACTTCTTGTGCCATTTGATTTTGAAATAAAAATGTATTATTGTCATTATTAATATTAGTGTTATCTATAATTGGAGTTGTTTCATTGGCAAAGCCAAGGCCAGCGGCGCTGTCATTAGGGGGTCTTCTTCTTAATGCATTCAATGGATTCAATTCTGGAAAAGTCTCTGCTGCTCCAAATCTAAAGAAAGGTCCAGAATGCTCTTGAGGTTCCCTATGTGAAGTTTCTGGAGGTAAAGGGGGAATAATATTATTGTCGCTAGAAGCACCTTCACTTTGTGGATATACTCTATTTGTGAAATGGTCCAGACTTTCTTGATATATACGCCTTACATATTTATGGTGAATATTATCATTTGATGCAAAATTATGTTCATTGAGTATTCTAATGATAGTATGTATAATATTTTTTGGATACGTCTTTTTATATTGTTCAAGTGTTTGGGAATTAATTCTTGTTGTGAGTTCATTATAAACACCATTATTTGTTCTAGCCCATTTACTAAACTGATAATCATTAAAATCTTTTAAATCAGAATAACCTATTGGTCTATCATATGGATTTTCATTTTGAACCCTTTCAATGAATCTATTCATGGTAGTATCATTAACACTATTCCCTTCACGTAAACCAAATTGAAATTCGTTAAGAGGTTCTACTAAACGAGTAGCATATGATTCGTCCCTAAGTACATATCCTCCTGAAGTAGTAGTAATATTAAACCCTAATTCATTGTTCAATCTATTACAGTATCCTAATAATTTTTGAGTATTATTGCCTTGCATTACATGACCTGCTTTAAGTATCGCATTTGTTTTACTCATTTGAATGCTATTAAATGCAAAAAAATAATGGCCCATATAAGTATACCTTTCACAAGCCACATTCTTTGATGAATTGCTGATAGATAGTCTTTAAGCGGGATTCTATTTCTTTAACCAAACTGTATGTGTCATAATTTCGAATATCATGGTATACTATTTCTTTTCCATCTCTATTAGTAAACTTTTTTGGTTCACGTTCAATGACCAAATTTTGTAGATTCTCTTTAGTGTTTATGTTGTAATGTGCACCTTTAGTTTTGGCTTTAATATATAATTTTTCACATTCAAACAGCTTGCATAAATCATTATATTTCAATTGTTGCCTCTTCCAAAGTGATATCAATATTGGTTTAAATACTACATAATTACTATCAAATCTATCTTCATATACTGTATCTTTACTAAATAAAACATAATATTCATATGCATTTGTTTTTAAATCAATTGTATGCTCTTTAATAAATTCCTCTAATTTATCACATAATTTATTAATAGAAACGTATGCAACTTGTTTAGTCATTTATCGGGTGTTATTTGTATTGCGGATAAAAAATTAAAATTCAAAGAATAAAAGTATAAAAATAAATGAATTCCAAAAAATTGCACCATCGGAAATTATGATGATGGTTCTAAATGAGCGATGTTCATGGGGGTCGTTTCGAAGCTCGTCAGAGCGGAGAAACGTAATTGGGGGGATGTTAGGACTTTAGTCCTAAAATCACCACAATTGTACACTACTAACTTTGTTTAATTAGGCAGTTTATAAAATATTAGATTAAATATCATTCAAAAAAAAAAAAAAAAAAAAAAAAAAAAAACGATTAAATAACATTCAAAATTTCAATATTTAGAAAAAAGAATTTTTTTATGGATCAGCGTTCATTTCAACTTCTGCTTCACTTTGATCCTTATTCCTTTTGTTCCTGATAATAAGATAAATGATGACAACGACGATAGCAGCTACAACAACGATGACTGCGATACAAATACCTGCGATAGCTCCACCACTTAGCTTATCTTTATGAAGAGGATAGCTGCAAAATGACTTATTGGCGTAATTACTTGAAGTGTGAATGGCTTTTGTATGCTTGATACCAATATCATAATCACAATCAGGTTCAAATCTTCCATTATAAAAGATATCATCGAATTTACAATCTTTGAAGGCTTCATTTCCAATTCTCAAGAAATAATCAGCACCATATAAAGAATAGCTAGATGTCCTTGCGACTTCATTATTTACAATGAAGAAAGACAAAGTTCCTTTCTTGAATCCTTCACAGCCTCTAAAAGCACCTGCGCCGATAATTGTTTGTGAAGCAGAACTAGAACCAGAACCACGTCCTTCAACATTGATTGTTAATGATCCAGAGAGTCCTCTGCATCCAGAAAATGCATTGTCGCCAATTGTCTTCAATCCTGTTGGAATGACCAATGGACCTGTTAAGCTTGTGCAGCCTTCAAAAGCACTTATGCCAATCTTTGTGATACTTGTAAAGTCCAAGTCCATCCGAAGATTGGAGCAGCCATAAAATGCATAATCACCAATTTCTATAATATCATCATCAATAACATAAGAAAGTAAATTGAGGTTTCTATAGAACATGTAATTTGGAATAGCTTTGTCATTTGCGCGTGTAGTTGGTGCTGAAAGTTCTGGGAATTTGATGGATTCATTCAAATTAGTTAAGCCAGAAAGACCACCTTCTCTGATTTCGATACTTTTGATGGACTTTGAGAAATTAACTTTTGTGAATCCGCATCCGTAGAAAGCATACTTGCCAATTACTTGGGCATTAGATGGGAATTCCAAAACACCTGTTAATGATGACATTTCATAAAATGCACGATCTGGTACTTCTTGAAGAGATTTGAGCACTAATGATGTAAATCCAGTTGCGTTTTGGAATGTTGTTTGATCAAAACCAGTGATGTAACGTGAGTTAAAGGTCAATGAGCCTGAGAATGATGAATATGAGAATGCACCTTCACCAACCAAATTTGTTGCAATATATAATGGTGTATTGATACTTTCACAATGTGAGAAAGCTTCTTCACCAATGGAAACTCCTGATGGAATTGATAAAGGACCTCGAAGAGTGCTGCCATAAAAAGCACGATCACCAATTGATGACCCTGAAATGCCTTCATCGATAACAAGATTCATTGGTTGAGTTGTCCTTACTCCTTCGAAAGCGCGCTTTCTAATTGAACCATCGATTAATAATATTGTTCCACGGAAATTACGGCAGCTCTCAAAGTTGTACGGTCCAACTGTTCCACCATCGATTCGGACTGAATAATCACAATCGTAATCGTCATCATGTAATGTTTGGCCCAAATTTGTGCAGCCTTCAAAAACATAATCACCAAGAGTGCCACCATACAAAAATATTGGTCCTGCAAGTTGTGTGTTAGCAAATGCATAATCACCAACCCTGAAGTTATTTTTGGATGAATAAGGAATTACTAATGTTTCATTTAGTCCTGCTCTACGGAATGCATTTCTGCCAATTGTTTCGAGAGATGAAGTATCAAACGTTACTTGTCTCAAGTTTGTGCAGTTTTCAAAAGCACTATCTTCAATTCTTATGACGTTGGAAGGAATTTTTAATTCTCCTGATATTCCAGCATTAGCAAAAGCTCTCTCTCTAATATAATGTAAACTTGAGCTTAAAACCAATGTTCTTAAATTCGTGCAATCTTCAAATGAACTTTTTCCAATTTCTTGAACTGTACTTGGGAGAGTTAATTCAGTAAGGATGTCCAAACCTCGGAAAGCTTCATCTCTTATTTTTTGAATATAAATTGTATTTCCTGTATTTGGATCTGGTGATGGTGATGGTATTGGGTTAACTTCTCCATAACCGGTAGAACCATCAAATTGGCCGCATCCTATGAAAGCATATGGACCAACTTGGGAGCCTAAATCAATTGTAACATGTCCTCTAAGCGTAGTGCAGTTTGCAAAAGCATATCGTCCGATTGTTGTCACAGACTTAGGAATGTCAAGATAGCAATTCAAACCATTGCAGTTTGCAAAAGCGTTTTGACCAATTTGAGTTAAATCTGATTTATAATAAAATATAAGTGAGGTTAAGCTAGTGCAACTTTCGAAAGCATAAGAATAAATTATTCCAACGCCTTGAGGTATTTGAAGAGTGCCTGATATTGATGAACCTTGAAATGCATATGGACCAATACCTTCTAATCCGCTATCGGTGTATGTTGTTATTTGGCCTAGTCCTTTTAGTCCTTGGAAAGCTCCTAAATTAATGTTTTCGAGTGATTTTGGAAGAACAAGTGGTCCGGTAAGACCTGTGTTATGGAAAGCATAGGAGCCAATTCGGGATAAGCCTTCATTCAATTCAAAATTGGTTATTCCTGTGCAACCTTCAAAACATCTGTTACCAATAGTTGGACAGTTTATTATTAATTTTGCAGGATGAAGAGTGGTGATTCCTGCAAATACAGAACCATCTGCTAAATCAGAAGTAACAGATGAATCGGCATTACCTACTGAGGTATAATAAGAAGGAATAACTAATTCAAAAGTATTTGCATGATTGAATGATGTTCCACGAAAAGCATAAGGTCCAATGGTACAAGATGAACTTCCTTCGCCATTAAAAACTAAAGATGTTATGGTTCCAAAATTTTCAAATGCTCTTTCTTCAATGTTTGTGTTTCCAATTGTGATAGCGCATCCACTTGATGTGCAATCAGCAAATGCTGTTCTGCCAATTTCTATTGCTTTTATTTCTATACTTTTGCCAAATGTGCATTGTGCAAAAGAAGAAACGCCAATTTTATATTCTTCACTAACTTTTAAGGTGCCAATGTTCAAATGATAGAAAGCTTGTTCTTCAATTTGAATGTCAATTGGATGGCTATCATCGTAATCAAATTTAACTTGGTCTTTTGCATCAATCTTTAAGTTGTTAATGTTGCAACCATCAAATGCGTGGAATTTGATTTGTGCCGAATGAAGATTCAAATCAAATCCGTTTGGAGCATTAGTTTGGCACTGAGAAAAGGCGTATGGATGAATTATTGTTGAAAATACTTTAATTTCACTGTGAGTGTTTAATCTTGCTGTAGCAAATGCGTATTCTTCAATTTCATATATTGAAGAATGGATGATTAAATCATTCGAAACAATAACACCATAAAATGCTCTTCTCTTTATAGTGTTTGGAGGAAAGAATTCTACTGCTTCTTGGAAGTCTTTTACATTAGTCCATTGTTGTCCGATAATTAATTCTGAGAATGTCATTGGAGTTGTTGTACACTCAAAAGCGCTTTCACCAATATCTGATCCGATAATTCTGATTGGTCCAGCAAACTTGCAATTTTGAAAAGCATAAGCTGGAATACTAGAGTGATCAACTAATAAAGATCCTGTTAAGGATACACAATTGGCAAATGCATTATCATTAATTGTAGTGCCACGTGGTATGTTGAGTGATCCAGTGACTCCAGAATTGTAAAATGCGTATGGTCCAAGGAAATTACTGCTAGTATCACCATTAGAATTTTTGAGGGTAAGAGTGAATGAATTTCTAACATTTTCAAATGCTTTTTCTCCAATTGTGCAATATTCAAGTGTTAAAGGACAATTTGTAAGACCAGTGCAATCTTTAAATGCATATGAGCCAACTCGAACTGTAGTTAATGTAAATGATCTTCCGTTTAAAATACAACCTTCAAATGCGTGGTTTTTAATTCCATAAGGATAATTGGAACTGTACTTAAAACTAATGTCGCAGTTAATTGTGAAACCTGCAAATGAATACTCATCGAAACTAATGTAAAATGTTGTTCGGAAATTGGAAACAATCTTTTCTTCTCTTGCTCGAAAGGCCCATTTGCCTACTGAACTGCAGCTTAGATCTAGGTTTACAGACTTGCAGCCGTCGAATGCTCCTTCTTCTATTCGGGATGCTGTCAATTGGTTTTGGCTATTTATAACTAAATTTTGACAATTGGCAAAAGCATACCTTCCTATGGTTCCTGAAGCTGGGAGAGCTAGGTTTCCTATTGTTGAGCATCTATAAAATGCAAATTCTCCATATGTTAATGGTGCTGCTGGTGATGTTCGAGCATCAAAAGTTGGATTCAAACTGGTGCATCCTTCAAAGGCCGAATTACCAATTTCATTTACTATTGCTGGAAATCTGAGAGAACCGATTGCAGTACAATTGAAAAAGGCTCCTTCTTTGATGTATATATATCCTGGAATGTCAGGCACATTTTCACCTGTAGAAGGAATTCCAATTACTTTTGCAAAATCCAAATAGTTAATTCGTGTGTTTGCGAAAGCACCTTCTCCGATTCTTAAACCAGTTAAATCGCCAAAAGTTACTGTCGTGAGTCCAGATCCATAAAAGAGATATGGTGCAATGTAGTTGGGTTCATCGTTATGTGTGGTTAAAGATTTTTCATTAATCGTTACTGATGTGAGACCATTGCAATCAGCATAGTAAAATGGTTTATTATTTTCTACATCAAGTGTCACAGTATTTCCTGTTGGACAATTTCCCCTTGTTGTATGAATCTTCTCTTCACGATCGAATCTAGAACTTGTTAAAGAGAAGAAAAAGAACAGTGATGAAAAGAACATACTAAAAAATGAAATGAACTTTGACCGTAAAAAAATTTTTTTAAGTTCAACAATTTTATTTTTTGCATAATTTGTCATATTAAGCATCAAAAAACCATATTAATGATATAAATTTCATCTGTCTGAGTTAAAAAACTCGAAAATTTAACTATGAAAAATATTTGATTGAAATATTATTATATTATTTGATACTTATATCTTTAAATTTATTGCATTTAGCCCATATATTATGAATATATATTCTTTCTATTTCAAATTTATAAAACGTTTATTCATTAAAATAGAAAATTTCAATTCATCGTGGCTATATATTCAGTTTATGAAAAATTTTTGAGATTTTATCAACTATAATTTTTCTGAATAATTCATAGGAATTATCAAAAGCAATTTAGTTTTTCAATTGATTTTGTATATTGATTTAATTTTTGAATTACATTTTCTATAAATAGCCATGAATTAATTTATGAGTATTATTGGTTTTTCTAATTTTTGAATAGTTTATTCATTGAAAAAGTTCAAGAACCAATTATACACAGAAAAACGAGATTATTTTATCCCCTTTCGGTTAAGTAAATTTTTGGTTTATCTCATTATTTAAATTCTTCAAAAAGATATTCCTTCAAGAAATCATTAGTAATTTATATAAAGAATAAACCAAAAAGAAATGAGAAAAAAGTTTTAATATATATAAGAAGAGGAGAATATAATATCAATTTTATTCATAAAATTGAAAGGAATAGTTTAAAAATTTAACATATTTAAATCAAATATATTGGAATTTTGGTTATTGTAATTATTGGTATCAAAATTTGAGTTTGATGTTGATTCATCCCCTAATTGAAAGGAGTCGATTTCATCATTCATTCTACTTCCTTGGATTATTTGAAAATTATTATTATTTGAAATCATTCTTTGAATATTATGTTCATTCAAAGATTGGGTTTTATCTACTTTTTCTACTTTGGTTCGTTGTTTTTTCTTTACATTTATTCGTTGTGATTTTATATCGTTTGAAGATTTTTTACTAATTTGAAGTAGCTTATTTAAAACATAAGAACCTTGAGTAAAAATATCATCAAAAAAGTTGGAGGCGTACCAGCATAAGATGGAGTCCTTCATTCGTCTGCTGGATGTAGGCAAATGAATGTCTGGTTTGGTGTCACTATATACTTTTTCTAATTCTCTTCCAAGATCGAAAAGATTATCTCTTTGGAGATTGAGCTGATCAAATAAAGCTTTCACTTTAAAATATTTATCGCCTAGTATTTTAATTTTACGATTTGTATTGTCTCTGATGTTTTTCGTTTGTGTTGTTATTGGATTCCAGTTTGCCTTGTTGTTTTTGATGATAAGTATTTTTATCTCTTTTTTTTCATAATCCATCTATAACTTTAAAATGAACTAAAATTTCAAATGGACGATACACATTTTTGAATAAAAAAAAACTTTGATGAAAAATTTTTTTTATTTATTTATTGAATAATTTATTTTATATGTCAAATGTTAATGAAATATTATTAATTTCAGTTTTTCAAAAAAAAAAAAAAAAAAAAAAAAAAAAAAAAAAAAAAGGTAAATTTTGAAATGCACAAAAAGTGCCCAAAAAGTGAAAAATACTGAAAAAGTTTCCCAAAAAGTGCTTTTTGCACAAAAAGTGACAAATTTGGAGAAAAAAAAAACTTAAATAAATCATAAATAGAATTAAAATGTTTTTATAAAAATTATAATATAAAATGTATAAGTCCATATGAAATAAAAAATGGTATAAAATTGAGAAATGCAAATTATCCTATATATTTCATATATTTGATCTAATATTGTGAAAAAGGCAAATTATCATTTAATGTAGCTTGTATATTAATATTTGCGTGTCATTTTCGCGATAATATTGATACTTCAAATATTGATTGATTTTCTAAAAATAAAAGAAAATTACTTATTTGAAATTATTTAACGTTAATTAACAAATTAGTCATCACCATTTTTAATTTAATAATGTTTTTTATGAGATAATTTTATATTAAATGTGAGATATTATTTTCTCAGAAAAAAAACAAAATAATTAAAATTGATAATAAAATATTGAATGGCAATAGAAAAATTATTGAATTAATTATTATTATATTTCATATTTATTTATTTTAATATGTTCATGCACTATACGGATATATAAACTTTAATCTGCTTATATAATATTATTAAACATATATTTAGTGGTTATTTTATATGATATAAATGTTATATTTCATAGAATTCATATTTTATATTTTGTGAATAAAGTATAATTTTGAATAAAAATAATTATATATTGAATGCATTGAAATATTTATTTTTATAAACGGCTCTTTTATCTTTTATCGATTTATTTTACAATAGAAAAGATTTTTAATATTAATAATATGATATAATTATTTAGTATATTGTTCATTATTTTGGAGTTCCTGATATTTTCCTTTATGTGGTGAAAATTGAACAATTTGATGAAAATATTATATTTTCTCTTAATCCAGTTACATAAACTAGCAATAAACGATATAAAGTAATTTAATGGTTATTATAGTTGTTCATTCTTATTCTTTCATTTGTTTTCATAGAATCTTATTTCAAAATATTATATCTTCTCTTCATCCAGTTATATAAACTAGCAATAAACGATATAAAGTAATTTAATGGTTATTATAGTTGTTCATTCTTATTCTTTCATTTGTTTTCATAGAATCTTATTTCAAAATATTATATCTTCTCTTCATCCAGTTATATAAACTAGCAATAAACGATATAAAGTAATTTAATGGTTATTATAGTTGTTCATTCTTATTCTTTCATTTGTTTTCATAGAATCTTATTTCAAAATATTATATCTTCTCTTCATCCAGTTATATAAACTAGCAATAAACGATATAAAGTAATTTAATGGCTATTATAGTTGTTCATTCTTATTCTTTCATTTGTTTTCATAGAATCTTATTTCAAAATATTATATCTTCTCTTCATCCAGTTATATAAACTAGCAATAAACGATATAAAGTAATTTAATGGTTATTATAGTTGTTCATTCTTATTCTTTCATTTGTTTTCATAGAATCTTATTTCAAAATATTATATCTTCTCTTCATCCAGTTATATAAACTAGCAATAAACGATATAAAGTAATTTAATGGTTATTATAGTTGTTCATTCTTATTCTTTCATTTGTTTTCATAGAATCTTATTAAGAAATTTAATATTTTTTTTTTTTTTTTTTTTTTTTTTTCCCTCTCTCTCCCCTCACTATTTCATTTAGTATATAGTAGTATATAATAAATTGTAGTGTTATCTGATATTATGATAACACAAATACTTTATTTATTTTATGCTTATTTCATACAAATCATCAATTTTCGATTTTGAATATGCTCATTGAATTATTTCAATGGATAAAATATAAAGAAATGATTTTTTAATTTCTAACTAACGACAGGTTTTTTGTTTTAAGTAATCAAATTATTACAATCAAGGAGGTCTTTCACGTTAATATTACATATTATAACAATCATATTTTAATTAACTGCCTAAAATTGTGAATTCTTAAATATTTTCAAAATTTTGAAAAGATTGATAGAACAGATCCCAATATGAATGATTATACATTTAATATGTTAATATATATTAACTATCCATCATTAATCCAACTCAACCCATCATTATTATCATTCGTTCTATCAAAATCTTCATTTATAAATCATAAATATCACACTTTTTATCATTATTATCATTTGATTTGTAATAATACTCGTTTATTTAATATAATTACTAATCATGTTAGCATCACTCTAAAATATATGTCTTAATTCTCCCAAGATTTTCATTAAATTGTAAATGTACAAAAATATTTGAAAATTATTGGAAATATATTTGTTATTTGGTTGACAAAAGCGTATTTTAATGCAAATCACCGCAGGAGTTACTTTATGAGAAAAAGTAATACCATAAATTGACCGTGAAAAGAATGAAATCGTCAAAGATATAAATTATATGTGTCGTTAAGTCTCTGAAACAGTAAATGATGCACAGCCGAACGTATACTACTAGGATAATGATAGAATGAGAGATAATTATAATAGATATATGAGAATAATGATGTATATTTAATTACTATAACAGGTGTAGACACGCTAAAACAATTAACATACTATATATAGTTATCTTGGGATCAGATATGAGTCTATAGAAATATGCTAAGGTGTTAATCACGTTTCAGGAGCATAGTCACGTATCTTTATCTCGGTGCTGTCATCTCGAATTATCATCCAGGTATTATTATCCCGTTATTATCTCGGTGTTATTATCTCAAATTATTTTAGTGTAGCTACGCCTCTTATAATAACTACTGTATATGCTAGAATAATGGTAGAATGAGTGATAATCAAAGTATATCAATAAGGATTATGATGTTATAAATGAAAATAATAATAGAATGAATGATGTTAATGATTAAATGAGTGATAATTGCATTAACCAAATAAGAATTATGATAGTATGAATAAGAATAATGTTAAAATGATTGATAATTATAATATAAAAGTAAGAATTATGATGAATAAGATGGAATAATGATTGAACTAGAGTTAATAATGATAGAATGATTGATAATAATGATTAAATAAATAACAATTATAATAAACAAGTAAATATTATGATAGAATGAAAAGAATAATGATAAAATGAGTGATAATTTAAATATATAAGTAAGAATTATGATGAATATACTAGGATAATGATTGAACGAATGATAATAATGATAACTTATCCTCGGATAAAGATTTTTTCTCCTGATCCATTTTAGGATATTACCGCATGCTTAGTAATAATGATAGAATGAGTGATAATAATGATTGTTTATGCAGTAAAAAAATGATAGAAGAAACGAGAACGACGATATAAAAATAAATATTAAGGTTGATTCAAACAATGAAAAATTAAATTAATATTAACATAAAAGACCTCCTTGATTGTAATAATTTGATTACTTAAAACAAAAAACCTGTCGTTAGTTAGAAATTAAAAAATCATTTCTTTATATTTTATCCATTGAAATAATTCAATGAGCATATTCAAAATCGAAAATTGATGATTTGTATGAAATAAGCATAAAATAAATAAAGTATTTGTGTTATCATAATATCAGATAACACTACAATTTATTATATACTACTATATACTAAATGAAATAGTGAGGGGAGAGAGGGGGGAAAAAAAAAATATTAAATTTCTTAATAAGATTCTATGAAAACAAATGAAAGAATAAGAATGAACAACTATAATAACCATTAAATTACTTTATATCGTTTATTGCTAGTTTATATAACTGGATGAAGAGAAGATATAATATTTTGAAATAAGATTCTATGAAAACAAATGAAAGAATAAGAATGAACAACTATAATAGCCATTAAATTACTTTATATCGTTTATTGCTAGTTTATATAACTGGATGAAGAGAAGATATAATATTTTGAAATAAGATTCTATGAAAACAAATGAAAGAATAAGAATGAACAACTATAATAACCATTAAATTACTTTATATCGTTTATTGCTAGTTTATATAACTGGATGAAGAGAAGATATAATATTTTGAAATAAGATTCTATGAAAACAAATGAAAGAATAAGAATGAACAACTATAATAACCATTAAATTACTTTATATCGTTTATTGCTAGTTTATATAACTGGATGAAGAGAAGATATAATATTTTGAAATAAGATTCTATGAAAACAAATGAAAGAATAAGAATGAACAACTATAATAACCATTAAATTACTTTATATCGTTTATTGCTAGTTTATGTAACTGGATTAAGAGAAAATATAATATTTTCATCAAATTGTTCAATTTTCACCACATAAAGGAAAATATCAGGAACTCCAAAATAATGAACAATATACTAAATAATTATATCATATTATTAATATTAAAAATCTTTTCTATTGTAAAATAAATCGATAAAAGATAAAAGAGCCGTTTATAAAAATAAATATTTCAATGCATTCAATATATAATTATTTTTATTCAAAATTATACTTTATTCACAAAATATAAAATATGAATTCTATGAAATATAACATTTATATCATATAAAATAACCACTAAATATATGTTTAATAATATTATATAAGCAGATTAAAGTTTATATATCCGTATAGTGCATGAACATATTAAAATAAATAAATATGAAATATAATAATAATTAATTCAATAATTTTTCTATTGCCATTCAATATTTTATTATCAATTTTAATTATTTTGTTTTTTTTCTGAGAAAATAATATCTCACATTTAATATAAAATTATCTCATAAAAAACATTATTAAATTAAAAATGGTGATGACTAATTTGTTAATTAACGTTAAATAATTTCAAATAAGTAATTTTCTTTTATTTTTAGAAAATCAATCAATATTTGAAGTATCAATATTATCGCGAAAATGACACGCAAATATTAATATACAAGCTACATTAAATGATAATTTGCCTTTTTCACAATATTAGATCAAATATATGAAATATATAGGATAATTTGCATTTCTCAATTTTATACCATTTTTTATTTCATATGGACTTATACATTTTATATTATAATTTTTATAAAAACATTTTAATTCTATTTATGATTTATTTAAGTTTTTTTTTTCTCCAAATTTGTCACTTTTTGTGCAAAAAGCACTTTTTGGGAAACTTTTTCAGTATTTTTCACTTTTTGGGCACTTTTTGTGCAAAAAAACTAGTACCAAAAAAAAAAAAAAAAAAAAAAAAAAAAAAAAAAAGACCGTTTTTATCTCATTATAATGGAATGTAATATTTATTTTTACATATATTATATTCGTTTGAAACAAAATTATCGAAAATATTTTAAAAAAAATTGAGCAAAATTAAATGACATCCCCAAATATTAATAAAAGTAATTTATTTAATATATATATATATAAAATGTAAAAAAAAAATATAATCGATAATGTAAAATAATATTACATCCTATTATATAATTAATAAAATGCAGAAAAGCATGAATAATATGAAAATAACAATAATTGCTGATTATGGATTCTATATTTATGGAGGGGAAAATCGTATTTTCTTTTTCATGATAAGAAATTATTTCAATGGTTTTTGAGAAATTTATATAAATATTTATTGGAAATGAAAAAAATAATTCTATCCAGAAATAAAAAATAAATCAAAAACTATAAAGAAATATCTAAAAAATATTCAAGTAAAAATCGATGATTGAACATTTTCTTATATCTGGTTATACATAGCCTTCAATATTTGAATTTGGACAACCCGAATAATTTTCCATTCGATTGGAAATTTTGAGTTGAACAGTCAGCATGATATAGAATATTTGAGGGCTGCTTTAAATATCCCCAGAAAAAGTGGTATTTGGTTTTCAGAAGACTCTATTTTTTTCAAATATTTTTTAAATAAATTCGTTGGATAATTATCCAAATATTTTTAAAATAATTATTTTAAAAAATAAAATATAATATTAAATTAGATTCAATTAATCTTAAATCATTTGAATTAAATAAAAATGTATTTATAAAATAATATCGGCGAATGGACATTTCTCTCAAAAATGTAATCCACTTTTTCTGAAATATAAAAACTTTTTGTGAAAATGAATAGTCTTTCAAAAAGTTAAAATTTTGTGATAGAAGATAAAGCGCCATTTTCAACAAGGTTTCTCCAATATTCAAAGCAAATGCATGATAACAAACTTGATTTCAAGATAACAGACTGCCGAACACGATATCAAGAATACGGAATCCCACAAAAAGCAACCAAATCGAGTTACAGACTACCGAACACGATATCAAGAATACGGAATCCCACAAAAAGCAACCAAATCGAGTTACAGACTACCGAGCACGATATCAAGAATACGGAATCCCACAAAAAGCAACCAAATCGAGTTACAGACTACCGAACACGATATCAAGAATACGGAATCCCACAAAAAGCAACCAAATCGAGTTACAGACTACCGAGCACGATATCAAGAATACGGAATCCCACAAAAAGCAACCAAATCGAGTTACAGACTACCGAACACGATATCAAGAATACGGAATCCCACAAAAAGCAACCAAATCGAGTTACAGACTACCGAACACGATATCAAGAATACGGAATCCCACAAAAAGCAACCAAATCGAGTTACAGACTACCGAGCACGATATCAAGAATACGGAATCCCACAAAAAGCAACCAAATCGAGTTACAGACTACCGAGCACGATATCAAGAATACGGAATCCCACAAAAAGCAACCAAATCGAGTTACAGACTACCGAACACGATATCAAGAATACGGAATCCCACAAAAAGCAACCAAATCGAGTTACAGACTACCGAACACGATATCAAGAATACGGAATCCCACAAAAAGCAACCAAATCGAGTTACAGACTACCGAACACGATATCAAGAATACGGAATCCCACAAAAAGCAACCAAATCGAGTTACAGACTACCGAACACGATATCAAGAATACGGAATCCCATAAAAAGCAACCAAATCAAGTTACAAGTTATCTGACTAGAAACAGCGTATGCTTCCAGTGCATTATAATCAGCACATTCTTCGATGCATCGCTAACATCGCATGAATCAGATGCATCAACAGCATCGCATGATTCCGATGCATCAACAGCATCGCATGATTCCGATGCATCAACAGCATCGCATGCTTCAGATGCATCAACAGCATCGCATGCTTCAGATGCATCAACAGCATCGCATGATTCCAATGCATCAATAGCATCGCATGCTTCAGATGCATCAATAGCATCGCATGCTTCAGATGCATCAACAGCATCGCATGCTTCAGATGCATCAATAGCATCGCATGCTTCAGATGCATCAACAGCATCGCATGCTTCAGATGCATCAACAGCATCGCATGCTTCAGATGCATCAATAACATCGCATGCTTCAGATGCATCAACAGCATCGCATGCTTCAGATGCATCAACAGCATCGCATGCTTCAGATGCATCAATAGCATCGCATGATTCCGATGCATAAACAGCATCGCATGCTTCCGATGCATCAATAGCATCGCATGATTCCGATGCATAAACAGCATCGCATGCTTCCGATGCATCAATAGCATCGCATGCTTCCGATGCATCAATAGCATCGCATGCTTCCGATGCATCAATAGCATCGCATGCTTCAGATGCATCAACAGCATCGCATGATTCCGATGCATCAACAGCATCGCATGATTCCGATGCATCAACAGCATCGCATGATTCAGATGCATCAACAGCATCGCATGCTTCCGATGCATCAATAGCATCGCATGCTTCCGATGCATCAACAGCATCGCATGCTTCAGATGCATCAACAGCATCGCATGCTTCAGATGCATCAACAGCATCGCATGCTTCAGATGCATCAACAGCATCGCATGCTTCAGATGCATCAACAGCATCGCATGCTTCAGATGCATCAACAGCATCGCATGCTTCCGATGCATCAATAGCATCGCATGCTTCCGATGCATCAATAGCATCGCATGCTTCAGATGCATCAACAGCATCGCATGCTTCAGATGCATCAACAGCATCGCATGCTTCAGATGCATCAACAGCATCGCATGCTTCCGATGCATCAACAGCATCGCATGCTTCCGATGCATCAATAGCATCGCATGCTTCAGATGCATCAACAGCATCGCATGCTTCCGATGCATCAACAGCATCGCATGCTTCAGATGCATCAACAGCATCACATGATTCCGATGCATCAACAGCATCGCATGCTTCAGATGCATCAACAGCATCACATGATTCCGATGCATCAACAGCATCGCATGCTTCCGATGCATCAACAGCATCGCATGCTTCAGATGCATCAACAGCATCACATGATTCCGATGCATCAACAGCATCGCATGCTTCCGATGCATCAACAGCATCGCATGCTTCAGATGCATCAACAGCATCACATGATTCCGATGCATCAACAGCATCGCATGCTTCAGATGAATCAACAGAATCGCATGCTTCAGATGCATCAACAGCATCGCATGCTTCAGATGCATCAACAGCATCGCATGATTCCGATGCATCAACAGCATCCCATGCTTCAGATGCATCAACAGCATCGCATGCTTCCGATGCATCAACAGCATCGCATGATTCAGATGCATCAACAGCATCGCATGCTTCAGATGCATCAACAGAATCGCATGATTCAGATGCATCAATAGCATCGCATGCTTCAGATGCATCAACAGCATCGCATGCTTCAGATGCATCAATAGCATCGCCTGCTTCAGATGCATCAACAGCATCGCATGCTTCAGATGCATCAATAGCATCGCATGAATCAGATGCATCAATAGCATCGCATGCTTCAGATGCATCAACAGCATCGCATGCTTCAGATGCATCAATAGTATCGCATGAATCAGATGCATCAACAGCATCGCATGCTTCCGATGCATCAACAGCATCGCATGCTTCCGATGCATCAACAGCATCGCATGATTCAGATGCATCAACAGCATCGCATGCTTCAGATGCATCAACAACATCGCATGAATCAGATGCATCAATAGCATCGCATGCTTCAGATGCATCAACAGCATCGCATGCTTCAGATGCATCAACAGCATCGCATGCTTCAGATGCATCAACAGCATCGCATGCTTCAGATGCATCAATAACATCGCATGCTTCAGATGCATCAACAGCATCGCATGCTTCAGATGCATCAACAGCATCGCATGCTTCAGATGCATCAACAGCATCACATGATTCCGATGCATCAACAGCATCGCATGCTTCAGATGCATCAACAGCATCACATGATTCCGATGCATCAACAGCATCGCATGCTTCCGATGCATCAACAGCATCGCATGCTTCAGATGCATCAACAGCATCACATGATTCCGATGCATCAACAGCATCGCATGCTTCAGATGAATCAACAGAATCGCATGCTTCAGATGCATCAACAGCATCGCATGCTTCAGATGCATCAACAGCATCGCATGATTCCGATGCATCAACAGCATCCCATGCTTCAGATGCATCAACAGCATCGCATGCTTCCGATGCATCAACAGCATCGCATGATTCCGATGCATCAACAGCATCGCATGCTTCAGATGCATCAACAGAATCGCATGATTCAGATGCATCAATAGCATCGCATGCTTCAGATGCATCAACAGCATCGCATGCTTCAGATGCATCAATAGCATCGCCTGCTTCAGATGCATCAACAGCATCGCATGCTTCAGATGCATCAATAGCATCGCATGAATCAGATGCATCAATAGCATCGCATGCTTCAGATGCATCAACAGCATCGCATGCTTCAGATGCATCAATAGTATCGCATGAATCAGATGCATCAACAGCATCGCATGCTTCCGATGCATCAACAGCATCGCATGCTTCCGATGCATCAACAGCATCGCATGATTCAGATGCATCAACAGCATCGCATGCTTCAGATGCATCAACAACATCGCATGAATCAGATGCATCAATAGCATCGCATGCTTCAGATGCATCAACAGCATCGCATGCTTCAGATGCATCAACAGCATCGCATGCTTCAGATGCATCAACAGCATCGCATGCTTCAGATGCATCAACAGCATCGCATGCTTCAGATGCATCAATAACATCGCATGCTTCAGATGCATCAACAGCATCGCATGCTTCCGATGCATCAACAGCATCGCATGCTTCAGATGCATCAACAGAATCGCATGCTTCAGATGCATCAACAGCATCGCATGCTTCAGATGCATCAACAACATCGCATGAATCAGATGCATCAATAGCATCGCATGCTTCAGATGCATCAACAGCATCGCATGCTTCAGATGCATCAATAACATCGCATGCTTCAGATGCATCAACAGCATCGCATGCTTCAGATGCATCAACAGCATCGCATGCTTCAGATGCATCAACAGAATCGCATGCTTCAGATGCATCAACAGCATCGCATGCTTCCGATGCATCAATAGCATCGCATGCTTCCGATGCATCAACAGCATCGCATGGTTCCGATGAGTCAACAGCATCGCATGCTTCAGATGCATCAACAGCATCGCATGCTTCAGATGCATCAATAGTATCGCATGAATCAGATGCATCAACAGCATCGCATGCTTCCGATGCATCAACAGCATCGCATGCTTCAGATGCATCAACAGCATCGCATGCTTCAGATGCATCAACAGCATCGCATGATTCCGATGCATCAACAGCATCGCATGCTTCCGATGCATCAATAGCATCGCATGCTTCAGATGCATCAACAGCATCGCATGCTTCAGATGCATCAACAGCATCGCATGCTTCCGATGCATCAACAGCATCGCATGCTTCCGATGCGTCAACAGCATCGCATGATTCAGATGCATCAACGGCATCGCATGCTTCAGATGCATAAACAGCATCGCATGCTTCAGATGCATCAACAGCATCGCATGCTTCCGATGCATCAACAGCATCGCATGCTTCAGATGCATCAATAGCATCGCATGCTTCAGATGCATCAACGGCATCGCATGCTTCCGATGCATCAACAGCATCACATGATTCCGATGCATCAACAGCATCGCATGATTCCGATGCATCAACGGCATCGCATGCTTCCGATGCGTCAACAGCATCGCATGCTTCAGATGCATCAACGGCATCGCATGCTTCCGATGCATCAACAGCATCGCATGCTTCAGATGCATCAACAGCATCGCATGCTTCAGATGCATCAACAGTATCGCATGCTTCAGATGCATCAATAACATCGCATGAATCAGATGCATCAACAGCATCGCATGCTTCCGATGCATCAATAGCATCGCATGCTTCCGATGCATCAATAGCATCGCATGCTTCCGATGCATCAACAGCATCGCATGCTTCCGATGCATCAATAGCATCGCATGCTTCAGATGCATCAACAGCATCGCATGCTTCCGATGCATCAACAGCATCGCATGATTCAGATGCATCAACAGCATCGCATGCTTCAGATGCATCAACAGCATCACATGATTCAGATGCATCAACAGCATCGCATGCTTCAGATGCATCAACAGCATCGCATGCTTCCGATGCATCAATAGTATCGCATGCTTCCGATGCATCAACAGCATCGCATGCTTCCGATGCATCAACAGCATCGCATGCTTCAGATGCATCAATAGTATCGCATGATTCAGATGCATAAATAACATCGCATGATTCCGATGCATCAACAGCATCGCATGCTTCAGATGCATCAACGGCATCGCATGCTTCCGATGCATCAACAGCATCGCATGCTTCAGATGCATCAATAGCATCGCATGCTTCAGATGCATCAACAGCATCGCATGCTTCCGATGCATCAACAGCATCGCATGATTCAGATGCATCAACAGCATCGCATGCTTCAGATGCATCAACAGCATCGCATGATTCAGATGCATCAACAGCATCGCATGCTTCAGATGCATCAACAGCATCGCATGCTTCCGATGCATCAATAGTATCGCATGAATCAGATGCATCAACAGCATCGCATGCTTCCGATGCATCAACAGCATCGCATGCTTCAGATGCATCAATAGTATCGCATGATTCAGATGCATAAATAACATCGCATATTTTTAATGCATCATAATCAGAATTGCATACTTACAACCAATTCTAAAAAACGCATACTTCAAGTTCAATATTTCGAAGAAAGCATGCTTCTCATATAAAAAATCTATCATAATTAAATTTGATTTTTTTATTTTATATTTATAATTCATTTTTTAGATTTTTTATTTTATTAATTAAATCTTATTTAGTTTCTTTATGAAAGAATTTATTGCTTTTAGCTTTTTCATCTGCATCTTTCCAGCTTTGTATTTTCATTAAAGCTAGCAAATCTGGGATATTTTCGGAATTTCGATCATTGTTATGGAAAATAATTTTCATGAAATTATTGAAGCATATAGAAGCTGGGTTTTCCATTTTGGGATACATTGAAATAATTTCGTTAACAGTTTCATTATATTTGATTTTGATCATTATTTCCATTGGATCATCTCCCGGATCAAACCAATCCATATGTTTGTCATTTATGACTTTCATTGCTTTTACAGGAGGATTCCTTGTTGTTTCATTAAAGGGATAATATTCTTTAACAGGTTCTTTGAGAAAAACATTTGTTCTGTCTTTGTCATCAACTTTGTAGAATTCTGGTAGAGTATAAGACAAACTATCTATAAATGCATTTATTATTACAGATAAATCTGTCTTATTTGTAGTTGGATGAATATTCGCATATTGGTTTAAAATTTTGTGAATATTCTTATTTGATTCAAATGTATCTTTGTATGCTGAATTGTAAAATTTTAGTTGAAACGTGTCTAAACATATTAAAGCAAATTCATTAAAATCAAAATCCAAATTATTTCTTTGAAATGTTATAAAATTTTCATCATGTATTATTGTATAAAGTACTTGGTGTATGCATGGGAAACGGACTCCAAAAATAGATTCATTATATAGATCATCTTCGCATGAACAGTTTTCCTTTGAATATTTCAAATATTTTTTGGAACCTTTTACAAATATTTGCTTAAGTTTAATGATTATTTTTTCATGCTTGTTTTTGAATGCATCTCCATATGTACTTGAGCGTCTTTGCAAATAATTAAGAAGATAATTAACAACTGCAGAAAAACCAGTACGAACGCATGTTTGTCCACTTGTGCTCAATGATTGATTAATGTTTGCATGACAGCCTTCACAGTGATTACTGCACCTACCAACATGGTTAATTCTGCGCATCCAAATGGCCCAATTTGCAAGATAATAATTACTTTTTTTTATTTCTGGACTTACATTTTCTTCTGGGTCAATTAACATAATTAAAAGGTTCTTGACACTTTTTTCTGTAGTAGTTGTATTAAAACCGAAATTTTTTAAAAATGAGTGATATGTTGTAATCTCAGAAATATAAAACTTTCTCATTTTCAAAAAATCTCTGAGGCTTTTGATTTTCAAAATTTTGGATGCCCACAAACCGAAAATACTGCTTGAACCTATGTTTTCTATCAAATGACGATGGCATAGATTTTGACTCATTCCGTGATCTGCGCAAAATTTCTTAATGGCAGATCCTAAATCAGAAAGAGTTGGTTTATTTTCAAAGTTTTGCTTTGAAATGTGATGCTTTTGTAAACCAACAAAAAGCATATCAAATAATTCACTGCATTCGCTTGGAAATAACGTAACAGCGAATGGCAGTGAATTATTATATATGATTCCATGAAAAATGCAATAGTGGTAAGGTTCACATGCCTTATATGAACCATCTATTTCGATATAGTGGCAGTCTTTTGACACTTTTTCTGCCCATGGCATGATCCATGCCAAAGAAGCCAGAATGCTTTTTTTATTATCAATGTTCATTATCAAAGGCTTGTGTTTGAGTTGTGGCTCCTCTTTAATTGCAGAATACTCCATGTATACAAACCCCGGTAAGTGTTCAAGTATTTTAATAAAATCATCATATACAGTTATAAATTTTTTATTTCTATTGTGAGTTTTTTGATTCAAAAAACCATCGAAAGTATATTTCAAAAAAATAGGAGCGCATGTGTTTTTTTTAGCTGCATAATTACCAAAATTATATAGCACAGAGTCTTTATAAGGGAACTGAGAATCCCATTTGTGGTTTTCGAAATAAAAAACTTGGTTATTTTCAGTTGAGAATGCCTTGAAAGTTAAGCAATTTTCGTCATCGATTTTCGATTGTTTAATACGACGAATTTCATCTTGTACGTAAACTTTATACTTGGAATCTTCGAATTTAATTTTGACAATTATGCATGGGTGGAAATCTTGATGAAGATCAACATGTGAGGCGTACATAATAAATGAATTTTTTCTGACTGCTTTATAGTAACAAATATAATCGATTGTTATTGAATCTGCGAATTCTATGAATGAAGATATATCAAAATCGCTTTTATTGAACGGAATTATCTGAATTGGACGGGATTGATGTACCGAATCAAGAATAAAATCATCAAATTGTATTTTTTTTGCAGAATAGTTGAGCATTATTGATATAAAAGTAAAACTTTTATAAAATATTTTGAATAATCATTAAGAATTTTTTGAATACTCCATGAATAATTAAAAAGAAAATATATATAAAATATTATATTTTAAGAAATTTTTATTAGGCAATTAAATTCTTTAATTAATTAGGAATCGTTTGGTATTTATGATGTATTTGTCGAATGTGCTGTTGTTGATGAACGTGAAGTATGTGGTTTTGTTGATGCATCGGAAGCATGCGATGCTGTTGATGCATCTGATTCATGCGATGCTATTGATGCATCTGAAGCATGCGATGCTGTTGATGCATCGGAAGCATGCGATGCTGTTGATGCATCTGAAGCATGCGATGCTGTTGATGCATCTGAAGCATGCGATGCTGTTGATGCATCGGAATCATGCGATGCTGTTGATGCATCGGAAGCATGCGATGCTGTTGATGCATCGGAAGCATGCGATGCTGTTGATGCATCGGAAGCATGCGATGCTATTGATGCATCTGAAGCATGCGATGCTGTTGATGCATCGGAAGCATGCGATGCTATTGATGCATCTGAAGCATGCGATGCTGTTGATGCATCTGATTCATGCGATGCTATTGATGCATCTGAAGCATGCGATGCTGTTGATGCATCGGAAGCATGCGATGCTGTTGATGCATCTGAAGCATGCGATGCTGTTGATGCATCTGAAGCATGCGATGCTGTTGATGCATCGGAATCATGCGATGCTGTTGATGCATCGGAAGCATGCGATGCTGTTGATGCATCGGAAGCATGCGATGCTGTTGATGCATCGGAAGCATGCGATGCTATTGATGCATCGGAAGCATGCGATGCTGTTGATGCATCGGAAGCATGCGATGCTATTGATGCATCTGAAGCATGCGATGCTGTTGATGCATCGGAAGCATGCGATGCTGTTGATGCATCGGAATCATGCGATGCTATTGATGCATCGGAAGCATGCGATGCTATTGATGCATCTGAAGCATGCGATGCTGTTGATGCATCTGAAGCATGCGATTCTATTGATGCATCTGAAGCATGCGATGCTATTGATGCATCTGAAGCATGCGATGCTATTGATGCATCTGAAGCATGCGATGCTATTGATGCATCTGAAGCATGCGATGCTGTTGATGCATCGGAAGCATGCGATGCTGTTGATGCATCTGAAGCATGCGATGCTATTGATGCATCGGAATCATGCGATGCTGTTGATGCATCGGAAGCATGCGATGCTGTTGATGCATCGGAAGCATGCGATGCTGTTGATGCATCGGAATCATGCGATGCTATTGATGCATCTGAAGCATGCGATGCTGTTGATGCATCTGAAGTATGCGATGCTGTTGATGCATCTGAAGCATGCGATGCTATTGATGCATCTGAAGCATGCGATGCTATTGATGCATCGGAATCATGCGATGCTGTTGATGCATCGGAATCATGCGATGCTGTTGATGCATCTGAAGCATGCGATGCTGTTGATGCATCGGAATCATGCGATGCTATTGATGCATCGGAAGCATGCGATGCTATTGATGCATCGGAAGCATGCGATGCTATTGATGCATCGGAAGCATGCGATGCTGTTGATGCATCGGAAGCATGCGATGCTATTGATGCATCTGAAGCATGCGATGCTGTTGATGCATCGGAAGCATGCGATGCTGTTGATGCATCGGAATCATGCGATGCTATTGATGCATCGGAAGCATGCGATGCTATTGATGCATCTGAAGCATGCGATGCTGTTGATGCATCTGAAGCATGCGATTCTATTGATGCATCTGAAGCATGCGATGCTATTGATGCATCTGAAGCATGCGATGCTATTGATGCATCTGAAGCATGCGATGCTATTGATGCATCTGAAGCATGCGATGCTGTTGATGCATCGGAAGCATGCGATGCTGTTGATGCATCGGAATCATGCGATGCTATTGATGCATCTGAAGCATGCGATGCTGTTGATGCATCTGAAGTATGCGATGCTGTTGATGCATCTGAAGCATGCGATGCTATTGATGCATCTGAAGCATGCGATGCTATTGATGCATCGGAATCATGCGATGCTGTTGATGCATCGGAATCATGCGATGCTGTTGATGCATCTGAAGCATGCGATGCTGTTGATGCATCGGAATCATGCGATGCTATTGATGCATCGGAAGCATGCGATGCTATTGATGCATCGGAAGCATGCGATGCTATTGATGCATCGGAAGCATGCGATGCTGTTGATGCATCGGAAGCATGCGATGCTATTGATGCATCTGAAGCATGCGATGCTGTTGATGCATCGGAAGCATGCGATGCTATTGATGCATCGGAAGCATGCGATGCTATTGATGCATCTGAAGCATGCGATGCTATTGATGCATCTGAAGCATGCGATGCTGTTGATGCATCTGAAGCATGCGATTCTATTGATGCATCTGAAGCATGCGATGCTATTGATGCATCTGAAGCATGCGATGCTATTGATGCATCTGAAGCATGCGATGCTATTGATGCATCTGAAGCATGCGATGCTGTTGATGCATCGGAAGCATGCGATGCTGTTGATGCATCTGAAGCATGCGATGCTATTGATGCATCTGAAGCATGCGATGCTGTTGATGCATCGGAAGCATGCGATGCTATTGATGCATCTGAAGCATGCGATGCTGTTGATGCATCGGAAGCATGCGATGCTGTTGATGCATCGGAATCATGCGATGCTATTGATGCATCTGAAGCATGCGATGCTATTGATGCATCTGAAGCATGCGATGCTGTTGATGCATCTGAAGCATGCGATTCTATTGATGCATCTGAAGCATGCGATGCTATTGATGCATCGGAATCATGCGATGCTATTGATGCATCTGAAGCATGCGATGCTATTGATGCATCTGAAGCATGCGATGCTGTTGATGCATCTGAAGCATGCGATGCTGTTGATGCATCTGAAGCATGCGATGCTGTTGATGCATCGGAATCATGCGATGCTATTGATGCATCGGAAGCATGCGATGCTATTGATGCATCGGAAGCATGCGATGCTATTGATGCATCTGAAGCATGCGATGCTGTTGATGCATCGGAATCATGCGATGCTGTTGATGCATCTGAAGCATGCGATGCTGTTGATGCATCTGAAGCATGCGATGCTGTTGATGCATCGGAATCATGCGATGCTGTTGATGCATCGGAAGCATGCGATGCTGTTGATGCATCTGAATCATGCGATGCTGTTGATGCATCGGAAGCATGCGATGCTGTTGATGCATCGGAATCATGCGATGCTATTGATGCATCTGAAGCATGCGATGCTGTTGATGCATCTGAAGCATGCGATGCTATTGATGCATCTGAAGCATGCGATGCTATTGATGCATCTGAAGCATGCGATGCTATTGATGCATCGGAAGCATGCGATGCTGTTGATGCATCGGAAGCATGCGATGCTGTTGATGCATCGGAATCATGCGATGCTATTGATGCATCTGAAGCATGCGATGCTGTTGATGCATCTGAAGTATGCGATGCTGTTGATGCATCTGAAGCATGCGATGCTATTGATGCATCTGAAGCATGCGATGCTATTGATGCATCGGAATCATGCGATGCTGTTGATGCATCGGAATCATGCGATGCTGTTGATGCATCTGAAGCATGCGATGCTGTTGATGCATCGGAATCATGCGATGCTATTGATGCATCGGAAGCATGCGATGCTATTGATGCATCGGAAGCATGCGATGCTATTGATGCATCTGAAGCATGCGATGCTGTTTATGCATCTGAAGCATGCGATGCTGTTGATGCATCGGAATCATGCGATGCTATTGATGCATCTGAAGCATGCGATGCTATTGATGCATCTGAAGCATGCGATGCTGTTGATGCATCTGAAGCATGCGATTCTATTGATGCATCTGAAGCATGCGATGCTATTGATGCATCTGAAGCATGCGATGCTATTGATGCATCTGAAGCATGCGATGCTATTGATGCATCTGAAGCATGCGATGCTGTTGATGCATCGGAAGCATGCGATGCTGTTGATGCATCTGAAGCATGCGATGCTATTGATGCATCGGAATCATGCGATGCTGTTGATGCATCGGAAGCATGCGATGCTGTTGATGCATCGGAAGCATGCGATGCTGTTGATGCATCGGAATCATGCGATGCTATTGATGCATCTGAAGCATGCGATGCTGTTGATGCATCTGAAGTATGCGATGCTGTTGATGCATCTGAAGCATGCGATGCTATTGATGCATCTGAAGCATGCGATGCTATTGATGCATCGGAATCATGCGATGCTGTTGATGCATCGGAATCATGCGATGCTGTTGATGCATCTGAAGCATGCGATGCTGTTGATGCATCGGAATCATGCGATGCTATTGATGCATCGGAAGCATGCGATGCTATTGATGCATCGGAAGCATGCGATGCTATTGATGCATCGGAAGCATGCGATGCTGTTGATGCATCTGAAGCATGCGATGCTGTTGATGCATCGGAATCATGCGATGCTATTGATGCATCTGAAGCATGCGATGCTGTTGATGCATCGGAAGCATGCGATGCTGTTGATGCATCGGAATCATGCGATGCTATTGATGCATCTGAAGCATGCGATGCTATTGATGCATCTGAAGCATGCGATGCTGTTGATGCATCTGAAGCATGCGATTCTATTGATGCATCTGAAGCATGCGATGCTATTGATGCATCTGAAGCATGCGATGCTATTGATGCATCTGAAGCATGCGATGCTATTGATGCATCTGAAGCATGCGATGCTGTTGATGCATCGGAAGCATGCGATGCTGTTGATGCATCTGAAGCATGCGATGCTATTGATGCATCGGAATCATGCGATGCTGTTGATGCATCGGAAGCATGCGATGCTGTTGATGCATCGGAATCATGCGATGCTATTGATGCATCTGAAGCATGCGATGCTATTGATGATCTGAAGCATGCGATGCTATTGATGCATCTGAAGCATGCGATGCTATTGATGCATCTGAAGCATGCGATGCTATTGATGCATCTGAAGCATGCGATGCTATTGATGCATCTGAAGCATGCGATGCTGTTGATGCATCGGAAGCATGCGATGCTATTGATGCATCTGAAGCATGCGATGCTGTTGATGCATCTGAAGCATGCGATGCTATTGATGCATCTGAAGCATGCGATGCTATTGATGCATCGGAAGCATGCGATGCTGTTGATGCATCGGAAGCATGCGATGCTGTTGATGCATCGGAAGCATGCGATGCTGTTGATGCATCTGAAGCATGCGATGCTGTTGATGCATCGGAAGCATTCGATGCTATTGATGCATCTGAAGCATGCGATGCTATTGATGCATCGGAAGCATTCGATGCTATTGATGCATCTGAAGCATGCGATGCTATTGATGCATCGGAAGTATGCGATGCTGTTGATGCATCGGAAGCATGCGATGCTATTGATGCATCTGAAGCATGCGATGCTATTGATGCATCGGAAGTATGCGATGCTGTTGATGCATCGGAAGCATGCGATGCTATTGATGCATCGGAAGCATTCGATGCTATTGATGCATCTGAAGCATGCGATGCTGTTGATGCATCGGAAGCATGCGATGCTATTGATGCATCTGAAGCATTCGATGCTGTTGATGCATCGGAAGCATGCGATGCTGTTGATGCATCGGAAGCATGCGATGCTGTTGATGCATCGGAATCATGCGATGCTGTTGATGCATCGGAAGCATGCGATGCTGTTGATGCATCGGAATCATGCGATGCTGTTGATGCATCGGAAGCATGCGATGCTGTTGATGCATCGGAATCATGCGATGCTATTGATGCATCTGAAGCATGCGATGCTGTTGATGCATCTGAAGCATGCGATGCTATTGATGCATCTGAAGCATGCGATGCTATTGATGCATCGGAAGCATGCGATGCTATTGATGCATCGGAAGCATGCGATACTGTTGATGCATCGGAAGCATGCGATGCTGTTGATGCATCGGAATCATGCGATGCTATTGATGCATCTGAAGCATGCGATGCTGTTGATGCATCTGAAGTATGCGATGCTGTTGATGCATCTGAAGCATGCGATGCTATTGATGCATCTGAAGCATGCGATGCTATTGATGCATCGGAATCATGCGATGCTGTTGATGCATCGGAATCATGCGATGCTGTTGATGCATCTGAAGCATGCGATGCTGTTGATGCATCGGAATCATGCGATGCTATTGATGCATCGGAAGCATGCGATGCTATTGATGCATCGGAAGCATGCGATGCTATTGATGCATCGGAAGCATGCGATGCTGTTGATGCATCGGAAGCATGCGATGCTGTTGATGCATCGGAATCATGCGATGCTATTGATGCATCTGAAGCATGCGATGCTATTGATGCATCTGAAGCATGCGATGCTGTTGATGCATCTGAAGCATGCGATTCTATTGATGCATCTGAAGCATGCGATGCTATTGATGCATCTGAAGCATGCGATGCTATTGATGCATCTGAAGCATGCGATGCTATTGATGCATCTGAAGCATGCGATGCTGTTGATGCATCGGAAGCATGCGATGCTGTTGATGCATCTGAAGCATGCGATGCTATTGATGCATCGGAATCATGCGATGCTGTTGATGCATCGGAAGCATGCGATGCTGTTGATGCATCGGAATCATGCGATGCTATTGATGCATCTGAAGCATGCGATGCTATTGATGCATCGGAAGCATGCGATGCTATTGATGCATCGGAAGCATGCGATGCTGTTGATGCATCTGAAGCATGCGATGCTGTTGATGCATCTGAAGCATGCGATGCTGTTGATGCATCGGAATCATGCGATGCTGTTGATGCATCGGAAGCATGCGATGCTGTTGATGCATCTGAAGCATGCGATGCTATTGATGCATCGGAAGCATGCGATGCTGTTGATGCATCTGAAGCATGCGATGCTGTTGATGCATCTGAAGCATGCGATGCTGTTGATGCATCGGAATCATGCGATGCTGTTGATGCATCGGAAGCATGCGATGCTGTTGATGCATCGGAAGCATGCGATGCTGTTGATGCATCTGAAGCATGCGATGCTGTTGATGCATCTGAAGCATGCGATGCTGTTGATGCATCTGAAGCATGCGATGCTGTTGATGCATCGGAAGCATGCGATGCTGTTGATGCATCTGAAGCATGCGATGCTGTTGATGCATCGGAAGCATTCGATGCTATTGATTCATCGGAATCATGCGATGCTGTTGATGCATCTGAAGCATGCGATGCTGTTGATGCATCTGAAGCATGCGATGCTATTGATGCATCTGAAGCATGCGATGCTGTTGATGCATCTGAAGCATGCGATGCTGTTGATGCATCTGAAGCATGCGATGCTGTTGATGCATCGGAATCATGCGATGCTGTTGATGCATCTGAAGCATGCGATGCTGTTGATGCATCGGAAGCATGCGATGCTGTTGATGCATCTGAAGCATGCGATGCTGTTGATGCATCTGAAGCATGCGATGCTGTTGATGCATCTGAAGCATGCGATGCTGTTGATGCATCTGAAGCATGCGATGCTGTTGATGCATCGGAATCATGCGATGCTGTTGATGCATCTGAAGCATGCGATGCTGTTGATGCATCGGAATCATGCGATGCTGTTGATGCATCTGATTCATGCGATGTTGGCGATGCATCGAAGAATGTGCTGATTATAATGCACTGGAAGCATACGCTGTTTCTAGTCAGATAACTTGTAACTTGATTTGGTTGCTTTTTATGGGATTCCGTATTCTTGATATCGTGTTCGGTAGTCTGTAACTCGATTTGGTTGCTTTTTGTGGGATTCCGTATTCTTGATATCGTGCTCGGTAGTCTGTAACTCGATTTGGTTGCTTTTTGTGGGATTCCGTATTCTTGATATCGTGCTCGGTAGTCTGTAACTCGATTTGGTTGCTTTTTGTGGGATTCCGTATTCTTGATATCGTGTTCGGTAGTCTGTAACTCGATTTGGTTGCTTTTTGTGGGATTCCGTATTCTTGATATCGTGCTCGGTAGTCTGTAACTCGATTTGGTTGCTTTTTGTGGGATTCCGTATTCTTGATATCGTGTTCGGTAGTCTGTAACTCGATTTGGTTGCTTTTTGTGGGATTCCGTATTCTTGATATCGTGTTCGGTAGTCTGTAACTCGATTTGGTTGCTTTTTGTGGGATTCCGTATTCTTGATATCGTGTTCGGTAGTCTGTAACTCGATTTGGTTGCTTTTTGTGGGATTCCGTATTCTTGATATCGTGTTCGGTAGTCTGTAACTCGATTTGGTTGCTTTTTGTGGGATTCCGTATTCTTGATATCGTGTTCGGTAGTCTGTAACTCGATTTGGTTGCTTTTTGTGGGATTCCGTATTCTTGATATCGTGCTCGGTAGTCTGTAACTCGATTTGGTTGCTTTTTGTGGGATTCCGTATTCTTGATATCGTGTTCGGTAGTCTGTAACTCGATTTGGTTGCTTTTTGTGGGATTCCGTATTCTTGATATCGTGTTCGGTAGTCTGTAACTCGATTTGGTTGCTTTTTGTGGGATTCCGTATTCTTGATATCGTGCTCGGTAGTCTGTAACTCGATTTGGTTGCTTTTTGTGGGATTCCGTATTCTTGATATCGTGTTCGGTAGTCTGTAACTCGATTTGGTTGCTTTTTGTGGGATTCCGTATTCTTGATATCGTGTTCGGTAGTCTGTAACTCGATTTGGTTGCTTTTTGTGGGATTCCGTATTCTTGATATCGTGTTCGGTAGTCTGTAACTCGATTTGGTTGCTTTTTGTGGGATTCCGTATTCTTGATATCGTGCTCGGTAGTCTGTAACTCGATTTGGTTGCTTTTTGTGGGATTCCGTATTCTTGATATCGTGCTCGGTAGTCTGTAACTCGATTTGGTTGCTTTTTGTGGGATTCCGTATTCTTGATATCGTGTTCGGTAGTCTGTAACTCGATTTGGTTGCTTTTTGTGGGATTCCGTATTCTTGATATCGTGTTCGGTAGTCTGTAACTCGATTTGGTTGCTTTTTGTGGGATTCCGTATTCTTGATATCGTGTTCGGTAGTCTGTAACTCGATTTGGTTGCTTTTTGTGGGATTCCGTATTCTTGATATCGTGCTCGGTAGTCTGTAACTCGATTTGGTTGCTTTTTGTGGGATTCCGTATTCTTGATATCGTGTTCGGCAGTTTGTTATCTTGAAATCAAGTTTGTTATCATGCATTTGCTTTGAATATTGGAGAAACCTTGTTGAAAATGGCGCTTTATCTTCTATCACAAAATTTTAACTTTTTGAAAGACTATTCATTTTCACAAAAAGTTTTTATATTTCAGAAAAAGTGGATTACATTTTTGAGAGAAATGTCTACTCGCCGATGCTGTTGATGCATCGGAAGCATGCGATGCTATTGATGCATCTGAAGCATGCGATGCTGTTGATGCATCTGAAGCATGCGATGCTATTGATGCATCTGAAGCATGCGATGCTATTGATGCATCGGAAGCATGCGATGCTGTTGATGCATCGGAAGCATGCGATGCTGTTGATGCATCGGAAGCATGCGATGCTGTTGATGCATCTGAAGCATGCGATGCTGTTGATGCATCGGAAGCATTCGATGCTATTGATGCATCTGAAGCATGCGATGCTATTGATGCATCGGAAGCATTCGATGCTATTGATGCATCTGAAGCATGCGATGCTATTGATGCATCGGAAGTATGCGATGCTGTTGATGCATCGGAAGCATGCGATGCTATTGATGCATCTGAAGCATGCGATGCTATTGATGCATCGGAAGTATGCGATGCTGTTGATGCATCGGAAGCATGCGATGCTATTGATGCATCGGAAGCATTCGATGCTATTGATGCATCTGAAGCATGCGATGCTGTTGATGCATCGGAAGCATGCGATGCTATTGATGCATCTGAAGCATGCGATGCTATTGATGCATCGGAAGCATGCGATGCTGTTGATGCATCGGAAGCATGCGATGCTATTGATGCATCTGAAGCATTCGATGCTATTGATGCATCGGAAGCATGCGATGCTGTTGATGCATCGGAAGCATGCGATGCTGTTGATGCATCGGAAGCATGCGATGCTGTTGATGCATCTGAAGCATGCGATGCTGTTGATGCATCGGAAACATTCGATGCTATTGATGCATCTGAAGCATGCGATGCTATTGATGCATCGGAAGCATTCGATGCTATTGATGCATCTGAAGCATGCGATGCTATTGATGCATCGGAAGTATGCGATGCTGTTGATGCATCGGAAGCATGCGATGCTATTGATGCATCTGAAGCATGCGATGCTATTGATGCATCGGAAGTATGCGATGCTGTTGATGCATCGGAAGCATGCGATGCTATTGATGCATCGGAAGCATTCGATGCTATTGATGCATCTGAAGCATGCGATGCTGTTGATGCATCGGAAGCATTCGATGCTATTGATGCATCTGAAGCATTCGATGCTGTTGATGCATCGGAAGCATGCGATGCTATTGATGCATCGGAAGCATTCGATGCTATTGATGCATCTGAAGCATGCGATGCTGTTGATGCATCTGAAGCATGCGATGCTATTGATGCATCGGAAGCATGCGATGCTATTGATGCATCGGAAGCATGCGATGCTATTGATGCATCGGAAGCATTCGATGCTATTGATGCATCTGAAGCATGCGATGCTATTGATGCATCGGAAGTATGCGATGCTGTTGATGCATCGGAAGCATGCGATGCTATTGATGCATCGGAATCATGCGATGCTGTTGATGCATCGGAATCATGCGATGCTGTTGATGCATCTGAAGCATGCGATGCTATTGATGCATCGGAAGCATGCGATGCTATTGATGCATCTGAAGCATGCGATGCTATTGATGCATTGGAATCATGCGATGCTGTTGATGCATCTGAAGCATGCGATGCTGTTGATGCATCGGAATCATGCGATGCTGTTGATGCATCTGAAGCATGCGATGCTGTTGACGCATCGGAAGCATGCGATGCTTTTGATGCATCTGAAGCATGCGATGCTGTTGATGCATCTGAATCATGCGATGCTGTTGATGCATCTGAATCATGCGATGCTGTTGATGCATCTGAAGCATGCGATGCTATTGATGCATCTGAAGCATGCGATGCTGTTGATGCATCGGAAGCATGCGATGCTGTTGATGCATCGGAAGCATGCGATGCTGTTGATGCATCTGAAGCATGCGATGCTGTTTATGCATCGGAAGCATGCGATGCTTTTGATGCATCTGAAGCATGCGATGCTATTGATGCATCTGAAGCATGCGATGCTGTTTATGCATCTGAAGCATGCGATGCTGTTGATGCATCTGAAGCATGCGATGCTGTTTATGCATCTGAAGCATGCGATGCTGTTTATGCATCGGAAGCATGCGATGCTTTTGATGCATCTGAAGCATGCGATGCTATTGATGCATCTGAAGCATGCGATGCTGTTGATGCATCTGAAGCATGCGATGCTGTTGATGCATCGGAAGCATGCGATGCTGTTTATGCATCGGAAGCATGCGATGCTGTTGATGCATCTGAAGCATGCGATGCTGTTGATGCATCTGAAGCATGCGATGCTGTTGATGCATCTGAAGCATGCGATGCTGTTGATGCATCTGAAGCATGCGATGCTGTTGATGCATCTGAAGCATGCGATGCTGTTGATGCATCGGAAGCATGCGATGCTATTGATGCATCTGAAGCATGCGATGCTGTTGATGCATCTGAATCATGCGATGCTATTGATGTATCGGAATCATGCGATTCTGTTGATGCATCTGAAGCATGCGATTCTATTGATGCATCGGAATCATGCGATGCTGTTGATGCATCGGAATCATGCGATGCTGTTGATGCATCTGAAGCATGCGATGCTATTGATGCATCGGAAGTATGCGATGCTGTTGATGCATCGGAAGCATGCGATGCTATTGATGCATCGGAATCATGCGATGCTGTTGATGCATCTGAAGCATGCGATGCTGTTGATGCATCTGAATCATGCGATGCTATTGATGCATCTGATGCATGCGATGCTGTTGATGCATCTGAATCATGCGATGCTGTTGATGCATCTGAATCATGCGATGCTGTTGATGCATCTGAATCATGCGATGCTGTTGATGCATCTGAAGCATGCGATGCTGTTGATGCATCTGAATCATGCGATGCTGTTGATGCATCTGAATCATGCGATGCTATTGATGCATCTGAAGCATGCGATGCTGTTGATGCATCGGAATCATGCGATGCTGTTGATGCATCTGAAGCATGCGATGCTGTTGATGCATCTGAAGCATGCGATGCTATTGATGCATCTGAAGCATGCGATGCTGTTGATGCATCTGAAGCATGCGATGCTGTTGATGCATCTGAATCATGCGATGCTGTTGATGCATCTGAAGCATGCGATGCTGTTGATGCATCTGAATCATGCGATGCTGTTGATGCATCTGAATCATGCGATGCTGTTGATGCATCGGAAGCATGCGATGCTGTTGATGCATCTGAAGCATGCGATGCTGTTGATGCATCTGAATCATGCGATGCTGTTGATGCATCTGAATCATGCGATGCTATTGATGCATCTGAAGCATGCGATGCTGTTGATGCATCGGAATCATGCGATGCTGTTGATGCATCTGAAGCATGCGATGCTGTTGATGCATCTGAAGCATGCGATGCTATTGATGCATCTGAAGCATGCGATGCTGTTGATGCATCTGAAGCATGCGATGCTGTTGATGCATCGGAAGCATGCGATGCTATTGATGCATCTGAAGCATGCGATGCTATTGATGCATCGGAAGTATGCGATGCTGTTGATGCATCGGAAGCATGCGATGCTATTGATGCATCTGAAGCATGCGATGCTATTGATGCATCGGAAGTATGCGATGCTGTTGATGCATCGGAAGCATGCGATGCTATTGATGCATCGGAAGCATTCGATGCTATTGATGCATCTGAAGCATGCGATGCTGTTGATGCATCGGAAGCATTCGATGCTATTGATGCATCTGAAGCATTCGATGCTGTTGATGCATCGGAAGCATGCGATGCTATTGATGCATCGGAAGCATTCGATGCTATTGATGCATCTGAAGCATGCGATGCTGTTGATGCATCGGAAGCATGCGATGCTATTGATGCATCGGAAGCATGCGATGCTATTGATGCATCGGAAGCATGCGATGCTATTGATGCATCGGAAGCATTCGATGCTATTGATGCATCTGAAGCATGCGATGCTATTGATGCATCGGAAGTATGCGATGCTGTTGATGCATCGGAAGCATGCGATGCTATTGATGCATCGGAATCATGCGATGCTGTTGATGCATCGGAATCATGCGATGCTGTTGATGCATCTGAAGCATGCGATGCTATTGATGCATCGGAAGCATGCGATGCTATTGATGCATCTGAAGCATGCGATGCTATTGATGCATTGGAATCATGCGATGCTGTTGATGCATCTGAAGCATGCGATGCTGTTGATGCATCGGAATCATGCGATGCTGTTGATGCATCTGAAGCATGCGATGCTGTTGATGCATCTGAAGCATGCGATGCTGTTGATGCATCGGAATCATGCGATGCTGTTGATGCATCTGAAGCATGCGATGCTGTTGATGCATCTGAAGCATGCGATGCTATTGATGCATCGGAAGCATGCGATGCTATTGATGCATCTGAAGCATGCGATGCTATTGATGCATTGGAATCATGCGATGCTGTTGATGCATCTGAAGCATGCGATGCTGTTGATGCATCGGAATCATGCGATGCTGTTGATGCATCTGAAGCATGCGATGCTGTTGATGCATCGGAAGCATGCGATGCTTTTGATGCATCTGAAGCATGCGATGCTGTTGATGCATCTGAATCATGCGATGCTGTTGATGCATCTGAATCATGCGATGCTGTTGATGCATCGGAAGCATGCGATGCTTTTGATGCATCTGAAGCATGCGATGCTGTTGATGCATCGGAAGCATGCGATGCTGTTGATGCATCGGAAGCATGCGATGCTGTTGATGCATCTGAAGCATGCGATGCTGTTTATGCATCGGAAGCATGCGATGCTTTTGATGCATCTGAAGCATGCGATGCTATTGATGCATCTGAAGCATGCGATGCTGTTTATGCATCTGAAGCATGCGATGCTGTTGATGCATCTGAAGCATGCGATGCTGTTTATGCATCTGAAGCATGCGATGCTGTTTATGCATCGGAAGCATGCGATGCTTTTGATGCATCTGAAGCATGCGATGCTATTGATGCATCTGAAGCATGCGATGCTGTTGATGCATCTGAAGCATGCGATGCTGTTGATGCATCGGAAGCATGCGATGCTGTTTATGCATCGGAAGCATGCGATGCTGTTGATGCATCTGAAGCATGCGATGCTGTTGATGCATCTGAAGCATGCGATGCTGTTGATGCATCTGAAGCATGCGATGCTGTTGATGCATCTGAAGCATGCGATGCTGTTGATGCATCTGAAGCATGCGATGCTGTTGATGCATCTGAAGCATGCGATGCTATTGATGCATCTGAAGCATGCGATGCTGTTGATGCATCTGAATCATGCGATGCTATTGATGTATCGGAATCATGCGATTCTGTTGATGCATCTGAAGCATGCGATTCTATTGATGCATCGGAATCATGCGATGCTGTTGATGCATCGGAATCATGCGATGCTGTTGATGCATCTGAAGCATGCGATGCTATTGATGCATCGGAAGTATGCGATGCTGTTGATGCATCGGAAGCATGCGATGCTATTGATGCATCGGAATCATGCGATGCTGTTGATGCATCTGAAGCATGCGATGCTGTTGATGCATCTGAATCATGCGATGCTATTGATGCATCTGATGCATGCGATGCTGTTGATGCATCTGAATCATGCGATGCTGTTGATGCATCTGAATCATGCGATGCTGTTGATGCATCTGAATCATGCGATGCTGTTGATGCATCTGAATCATGCGATGCTATTGATGCATCTGAAGCATGCGATGCTGTTGATGCATCTGAATCATGCGATGCTGTTGATGCATCTGAAGCATGCGATGCTGTTGATGCATCTGAAGCATGCGATGCTATTGATGCATCTGAAGCATGCGATGCTGTTGATGCATCTGAAGCATGCGATGCTGTTGATGCATCGGAAGCATGCGATGCTATTGATGCATCTGAAGCATGCGATGCTGTTGATGCATCTGAATCATGCGATGCTATTGATGCATCGGAATCATGCGATTCTGTTGATGCATCTGAAGCATGCGATTCTATTGATGCATCGGAATCATGCGATGCTGTTGATGCATCGGAATCATGCGATGCTGTTGATGCATCTGAAGCATGCGATGCTATTGATGCATCGGAAGTATGCGATGCTGTTGATGCATCGGAAGCATGCGATGCTATTGATGCATCGGAATCATGCGATGCTGTTGATTCATCTTAAGCATGCGATGCTGTTGATGCATCTGAATCATGCGATGCTATTGATGCATCTGAAGCATGCGATGCTGTTGATGCATCTGAATCATGCGATGCTATTGATGCATCTGAATCATGCGATGCTGTTGATGCATCTGAATCATGCGATGCTGTTGATGCATCGGAATCATGCGATGCTGTTGATGCATCTGAAGCATGCGATGCTGTTGATGCATCGGAAGCATTCGATGCTGTTGATGCATCGGAAGCATTCGATGCTGTTGATGCATCTGAATCATGCGATGCTATTGATGCATCGGAAGCATGCGATGCTGTTGATGCATCGGAATCATACGATGCTGTTGATGCATCGGAATCATGCGATGCTGTTGATGCATCTGAATCATGCGATGCTGTTGATGCATCTGAATCATGCGATGCTGTTGATGCATCTGAAGCATGCGATGCTGTTGATGCATCGGAATCATGCGATGCTGTTGATGCATCTGAAGCATGCGATGCTGTTGATGCATCGGAATCATGCGATGCTGTTGATGCATCTGAAGCATGCGATGCTGTTGATGCATCGGAATCATGCGATGCTGTTGATGCATCGGAATCATGCGATGCTGTTGATGCATCGGAATCATGCGATGCTGTTGATGCATCTGAAGCATGCGATGCTATTGATGCATCGGAAGTATGCGATGCTGTTGATGCATCGGAAGCATGCGATGCTATTGATGCATCGGAATCATGCGATGCTGTTGATTCATCTTAAGCATGCGATGCTGTTGATGCATCTGAATCATGCGATGCTGTTGATGCATCTGAATCATGCGATGCTGTTGATGCATCTGAATCATGCGATGCTGTTGATTCATCTTAAGCATGCGATGCTGTTGATGCATCTGAATCATGCGATGCTGTTGATTCATCTTAAGCATGCGATGCTATTGATGCATCGGAAGTATGCGATGCTGTTGATGCATCTGAAGCATGCGATGCTGTTGATGCATCTGAAGCATGCGATGCTGTTGATGCATCTGAATCATGCGATGCTATTGATGCATCTGATGCATGCGATGCTGTTGATGCATCTGAATCATGCGATGCTGTTGATGCATCTGAATCATGCGATGCTATTGATGCATCTGAAGCATGCGATGCTGTTGATGCATCGGAATCATGCGATGCTGTTGATGCATCTGAAGCATGCGATGCTGTTGATGCATCTGAAGCATGCGATGCTATTGATGCATCTGAAGCATGCGATGCTGTTGATGCATCGGAAGCATGCGATGCTATTGATGCATCGGAAGCATGCGATGCTGTTGATGCATCTGAAGCATGCGATGCTGTTGATGCATCTGAAGCATGCGATGCTGTTGATGCATCGGAATCATGCGATGCTGTTGATGCATCGGAAGCATGCGATGCTGTTGATGCATCTGAAGCATGCGATGCTATTGATGCATCGGAAGCATGCGATGCTGTTGATGCATCTGAAGCATGCGATGCTGTTGATGCATCTGAAGCATGCGATGCTGTTGATGCATCGGAATCATGCGATGCTGTTGATGCATCGGAAGCATGCGATGCTGTTGATGCATCTGAAGCATGCGATGCTGTTGATGCATCTGAAGCATGCGATGCTGTTGATGCATCTGAAGCATGCGATGCTGTTGATGCATCGGAAGCATGCGATGCTGTTGATGCATCTGAAGCATGCGATGCTGTTGATGCATCGGAAGCATTCGATGCTATTGATTCATCGGAATCATGCGATGCTGTTGATGCATCTGAAGCATGCGATGCTGTTGATGCATCTGAAGCATGCGATGCTATTGATGCATCTGAAGCATGCGATGCTGTTGATGCATCTGAAGCATGCGATGCTGTTGATGCATCTGAAGCATGCGATGCTGTTGATGCATCGGAATCATGCGATGCTGTTGATGCATCTGAAGCATGCGATGCTGTTGATGCATCGGAAGCATGCGATGCTGTTGATGCATCTGAAGCATGCGATGCTGTTGATGCATCTGAAGCATGCGATGCTGTTGATGCATCTGAAGCATGCGATGCTGTTGATGCATCTGAAGCATGCGATGCTGTTGATGCATCGGAATCATGCGATGCTGTTGATGCATCTGAAGCATGCGATGCTGTTGATGCATCGGAATCATGCGATGCTGTTGATGCATCTGATTCATGCGATGTTGGCGATGCATCGAAGAATGTGCTGATTATAATGCACTGGAAGCATACGCTGTTTCTAGTCAGATAACTTGTAACTTGATTTGGTTGCTTTTTATGGGATTCCGTATTCTTGATATCGTGTTCGGTAGTCTGTAACTCGATTTGGTTGCTTTTTGTGGGATTCCGTATTCTTGATATCGTGCTCGGTAGTCTGTAACTCGATTTGGTTGCTTTTTGTGGGATTCCGTATTCTTGATATCGTGCTCGGTAGTCTGTAACTCGATTTGGTTGCTTTTTGTGGGATTCCGTATTCTTGATATCGTGTTCGGTAGTCTGTAACTCGATTTGGTTGCTTTTTGTGGGATTCCGTATTCTTGATATCGTGTTCGGTAGTCTGTAACTCGATTTGGTTGCTTTTTGTGGGATTCCGTATTCTTGATATCGTGTTCGGTAGTCTGTAACTCGATTTGGTTGCTTTTTGTGGGATTCCGTATTCTTGATATCGTGTTCGGTAGTCTGTAACTCGATTTGGTTGCTTTTTGTGGGATTCCGTATTCTTGATATCGTGTTCGGTAGTCTGTAACTCGATTTGGTTGCTTTTTGTGGGATTCCGTATTCTTGATATCGTGTTCGGTAGTCTGTAACTCGATTTGGTTGCTTTTTGTGGGATTCCGTATTCTTGATATCGTGTTCGGTAGTCTGTAACTCGATTTGGTTGCTTTTTGTGGGATTCCGTATTCTTGATATCGTGCTCGGTAGTCTGTAACTCGATTTGGTTGCTTTTTGTGGGATTCCGTATTCTTGATATCGTGTTCGGTAGTCTGTAACTCGATTTGGTTGCTTTTTGTGGGATTCCGTATTCTTGATATCGTGTTCGGTAGTCTGTAACTCGATTTGGTTGCTTTTTGTGGGATTCCGTATTCTTGATATCGTGCTCGGTAGTCTGTAACTCGATTTGGTTGCTTTTTGTGGGATTCCGTATTCTTGATATCGTGTTCGGTAGTCTGTAACTCGATTTGGTTGCTTTTTGTGGGATTCCGTATTCTTGATATCGTGTTCGGTAGTCTGTAACTCGATTTGGTTGCTTTTTGTGGGATTCCGTATTCTTGATATCGTGTTCGGTAGTCTGTAACTCGATTTGGTTGCTTTTTGTGGGATTCCGTATTCTTGATATCGTGCTCGGTAGTCTGTAACTCGATTTGGTTGCTTTTTGTGGGATTCCGTATTCTTGATATCGTGCTCGGTAGTCTGTAACTCGATTTGGTTGCTTTTTGTGGGATTCCGTATTCTTGATATCGTGTTCGGTAGTCTGTAACTCGATTTGGTTGCTTTTTGTGGGATTCCGTATTCTTGATATCGTGTTCGGTAGTCTGTAACTCGATTTGGTTGCTTTTTGTGGGATTCCGTATTCTTGATATCGTGTTCGGTAGTCTGTAACTCGATTTGGTTGCTTTTTGTGGGATTCCGTATTCTTGATATCGTGCTCGGTAGTCTGTAACTCGATTTGGTTGCTTTTTGTGGGATTCCGTATTCTTGATATCGTGTTCGGCAGTCTGTTATCTTGAAATCAAGTTTGTTATCATGCATTTGCTTTGAATATTGGAGAAACCTTGTTGAAAATGGCGCTTTATCTTCTATCACAAAATTTTAACTTTTTGAAAGACTATTCATTTTCACAAAAAGTTTTTATATTTCAGAAAAAGTGGATTACATTTTTGAGAGAAATGTCTACTCGCCAATAATATCTACCATTTTTATTCTATTTAATATTTTCAATCATTCTGAAGTTGAAATATATAAACTTCAGAATTGTATTCAATATTGGTATGAGATTATTGTGAGTGGTCAGAGGAAATTCGTTATATATACTGTTTTTATCAAGTATTCAAATATAATTGTTTTATCAAAAATTGAGAATCAACTTAAAAAAAAACTTTGATAAAACAGAATCAAATATTCTTTTTATCTTTAATATCTAATAATTTTTTGAGGATAAAAAACTCTTTTACGATAAGATTATCCTCTGAAAAAATTAAAAGTGGAAAAACAAAAAAAAAAAAAAAAAAAAAAAAATTCTCATTGAAAATAATTCTATTTTGAATAAAAACTATATATATATATATATATAAACTTTTTTCTAGGGAAATAACAAGTGAATACGAACAAAACTAATATCATTCCATATTATATGCTGAGAAGTGAGACATATTTAAAGTGCATCCATTTTTTAAAATTATATATTTAGCTCACTTATATATTCAAATAAAAAACAACAAGGCAAATTATATATTTGGCTCACTTATATATATTTTTGCTTAATTGTTATTATATTATATTTATTTTGAAACAATAAAGAAATGGATGGAAATTTCAAATGGATTGAAAAAAAAATCCATTCAAAAAGTTTCACAAGTCAAAATGGATTCAAATTAATTCGAAACTGATTGATTATGAATTGTTGAAAAAGTCAAAGACTTGAAATGATCAAAATTATCAAAATAACAATAAAATATAAATCAATTTTATGCTTCACTATGTTAAAAATGATTTTATAAACTCTCAATTGGTTACATTCATTAAGTTATTATAGTTGGTGGACATAATTCTGTTTTGGAGACAAAATTATGTTTTCACATCATTTCTATATATTCAAATTGGACTTTTAAAAAAACAATTGTAGAACAATTAATATCATATTGGATACATTCTATTCCCCGATTTTCATTCACTTTTATCAAACTAAATTTGATCATAAATATGATATCGAATTTTTAATTTCTGAATATTTTTTTATTATTTGAAAAAAATCATAATTTACTTTTCATCTATAATTAAAATGTATCATTATTATTTATTGAAATAAAATAGATAATTAGAAAAAATGGTTTCATTTTCATTTCACTACTCAAAAAACTCATTTCATATCACATTTCATGCTTTTTCCATAAAAAAAAAGGTTGTTTTAATTTGCTCTAACATAGTTATTATTTTAGAATATAATGCATATGTTATATTTTAGAAAAAATTTATTGAAATAATAATTATATAAAAAGAAAAAGTTTTTTCAAAATATGACAAAAATCATTCATACAAAATTACTAATTTTGAAAAATGAGTTTATTTTATTTCAAATTAGATGCAGTATTAATCATCTATATGATGAATATAATATATTAAATATAATAATATGGTTGAAAAAGAATCAATCTTGGAAAAATTTCATTTTTCTTTTTTTCATTCAAAATCATTCATAAATCACTCATGCATAATTGATATGATTTCAGAATTACATTATTTGATAACACATACAATGAAATATATTATTAATCCTCTAAAAATCATTGTTGCCCATCAAGATTTCAGGTTTTTCTAAGAAATATACAAATTTCACTTTTTTATTTTTTCTATTATTATAGCATTAAAAATAGCAATTAATCAATAAATATTAGGTAAGTATAGAAGAACTATTAAAATAATGAAAATAATTTCTCAATGTCTAAAATTGAAAGTCTTTTTAAGTTATTTCAGAAGTTACTCTTTTTCATTAAGGTAATAGATCTTGAGTAGAACCGCCAATTTTATTCTTTCAATATCATTATACTATATGCATTATATCAAATATTTAAATAAAAATTTAAAAGTTTTTATTTTTTATTGGAAAAAAACAAAAAAGTGATATGATTTTTAACAATATTTTGTGCATCAAAATTTTCTTATATGAAAGTTTTTAGATATCAATTATCTGACAAAATTATATCATTACTGATTATGAATTAATGACATTATTATTAAATCCCAAGTTTCAATTATTGAGAATAAAATAAGCATTTTGACTATTTTTTACATTAATGGCAAAATTTCATATAAATCACAAATATAATAGCTCATTTAATTAAATAATGATGTACATAAAATACATTAATAAAGTATATAATATTATCAAATTATCTTTAAAAAGTATTGAGAAAAATGTGTTTTATTTTTGTGTACCATTCAAAAAGTTGAGCAAACATGATTATGTCCCAAAAACATAATTATGTCCACCAACTATAAAATATATATTTTTCATTTTATAATTTAAATCGTTCTGGTTATTATTTCCTTAAAAAATATATATATGCTATAATTCAATGAGAAATTAAGCATTCCGAGTATTTATATTTATATTAAGGGACCACTATCAAATTCTATGTTAAAAATTCTATGAGTTATCACAAAATTAATTGACTTAAAAAAAATTATTTCTTGAGTATTTTTGCTATATTTTGGTATATATAAATTATATAAATTACATATCATTTATTTCTATTCTTCTTTTAAGCCTATTCCCTTTTTTCAATAAAAATTTAAAAGTTGAAAGGAGTAAAAATTTTACAAAAATGATCGGAATGGTGAAATTTTAAAGTTTTAAACTTTTTCCGAGATAACAACTATTGAATTTTCTTTTCTGTGAGTTTTCTCAATATTGAAATGTTTACAAAAAAATATGATAGTGGTCCCTTAAATTTAAAAATATTTATATCTAATATTTTAATAATAAATAAAAAAAAGAAAGGATCAACTAAAGTATAGTAAGGCTTTTCTGAATCTCATTCAAAAAGTGGAAATCATTCAGAAAAAATAATCAAATAAAAATACAGTTTTTTCAACAACGTTATGGAAAAAGTTGATATTCGTTATGTAAACTTTTTCTTAAAAACTTCTTTTCTAAGAAAAATTTGTATCTGTTATGGAAAAGTATCACCAAACTTTTTCTGAGCAATTATTTTTTATCGTTATGGAATTGTAAAGTTATCAATTTTTTTACTCAGAAAATGAGATATATCGTTATGGATAAATATGGAAATTGAGATAAAGTGCAAAATTGAAAGCATTTTTTATTCAAAAAAGATTTATACTCAATACAGCATTTTCTCGAACAATTAAATATAAATTCTTGATTATTTTCGTAATTAATGTTTCCTTATTCATGGTTTCTTATAATAAACTATTGATTTACAGTAAAACTTGTAAATACAAAATACATAAAACTAATTAAGGAATATGATTTCAAATAATATCCTTTTCTAACATTAATCTGATATGTGATTCCTTTTTTACCAGAAGAATGATTAATAAAAATGTCTTTTGCAAGATAATTTTATAGAAAAAAAATGATTAAAATTATTTTTTCTATGCATTCCTTCTTGAATTTTTCCTTTTTCACTATTTTTGCATGATATTCTTTTCACAAAGAAAAAATTGAGAAAATTAAAAGATTTTTTTCTGAGGAATTTCCATATTTTTCCATAACGATATATCTCATTTTCTGAGTAAAAAAATTGATAACTTTACAATTCCATAACGATAAAAAATAATTGCTCAGAAAAAGTTTGGTGATACTTTTCCATAACAGATACAAATTTTTCTTAGAAAAGAAGTTTTTAAGAAAAAGTTTACATAACGAATATCAACTTTTTCCATAACGTTGTTGAAAAAACTGTAATAAAAAAAGAATCTTTTTATGTTACAAAATTTTTACCGATTCTTACCGCCAGCCGCGGGGTCTCGACTCGGCTTCGCTTCGCTCAGCCTCGCTCGACGCCCGCTAGGCGGTATGTAGCCTCGGTAAAAATTATGTAAAAATATAAAAAGATTTGTTTTTTCAATTTTTTTATTTAGATTATTTTTTCTGAATGATTTCCACTTTTTGAAGGTTCTTCAGAAAAGCCTTACGATACTTTAGTTTATCCAAAAGAAATCGAGAGAAATCATGTATTTATTAAGATTATATATATAAAAATTCAAAAATTATTCTCGTTGTCCAATGTCAAAAAAAAAAAAAAAAAAAAAAAAATATGATCAAGGATCCTTGATCTCCAACCATTAAATTACTTTATTGGATATGAATTTTCTTCCTAGAATTAATTGGGTTTCTTCATCTCTTTTTGGTAAAAATTTGATTAAAAAAAAAAAAAAAAAAAAAAAAAAAACATGGCTGGATGTTCATTATATATAACACCTAATATTTTTAGTGAAAGATGTTATAATGAAAAATCATATGTTTGTTCATTTGAAGTTTTATTGTATGAAAGTTTTATAAATTCATCTGTTTATCATCGCGATTATTCTTATTATACAAAAGAAATAAAACATAATTCGCTTCAAAATTTAGTTGAACGATGGTAAAATCGAGATCTGAATCAAAGAATATTTATCAAAGAAATTATCAATTAAATTCTGATGTCATAATTATTTAAAATTTTACAATTCTCAAAAAGTTCCAAAAATTTTATAAAATTTTGTTTATAAAAATATCAATAAAATGATTATTTTACTTCATTTCTATTTCGATGATGTCTAATAATCAAGAATCAATTTTTATTAAAGCAGTTGAAAAAGAATTAAATCAACGAACAACAACAGAAAATGGTGCTTTATCAAACAATTCGTCGTTAAACCCAGTTTTAGATTTCTTCTCCAAATCAGGTGCACTTCGTGGTCAAAAAGAAGAAATCATCCAATATTTCGAAAAAGCATTTCAATCGAATGAAGAATTAGCATTACGTGCACTCTTTTATCTGCGAGATATCAAAGGAGGCCAAGGCGAACGAGCCAATTTCAGAATCATCTGTCAATGGTTGTCAACACGCTCACAAGAATCAATCATTCGTAACATGGTTCACATTCCAATCTTTGGACGGTGGGATGATTTCTATGCATTTTTTGAGAATGAACAAACGAAGAGCATTGCATTGAACATCATGAAAGAGCAATTCGACCAAGACATTGAATTAGCTAGTAAAGGGAAGAATGTATCGTTACTTGGTAAATGGTTGAAATCAGAAAATGCATCATCTAAAGAAACTAAAGGACTTGCGATAATGACACGTGAATTCTTTGGCTTAACGAGTGCTCAATATCGTAAATCATTATCGCTCCTTCGAAAGCAGATCCAAATTGTTGAATCTTTGATGTCACAAAAGAAGTGGTCTGAAATTGAATACTCACGTGTTCCTTCATACGCGATGAAAATGTATCGTAAAGCATTTGGTAAGCACGACTCAGAACGATTCCAGCAATATCTATCAGATGTTGCAAGTGGTGAAAAGAAGATCAATGCATCGACGTTGTATCCATATGACATTGTTCGAGAGATTTTTTCGAGGCGAAGTATGGAATCAGAAGATTTGAAGACACTTGACTTGCAATGGAATAATCTCCCAAATTATATGGAAGAAAGCAATGATACACGATGCATTGTTTTGGCCGATGTTTCAGGTTCGATGACATGGGGCTGTTCAGGAGGTGTCCTACCAATTCATGTCTCAATCTCACTTGCGATTTATTTCGCCGAACGGATGAAAGGCGCATTCAATGGATATTTCATGACATTCACGAGCACACCAGAACTTGTCAAAGTCAGAGGATCGAATATTCAAGAAAAAGTTATAAATGTTGAAAATGCAGAATGGGGAGGAAGTACAAATCTAACTGCAGCATTCAAAACGATTCTGGATGCCGCAATTAAAAATCATGTTCCTCAAGAAGAAATGCCTAGTAAGCTTTTCATCGTTTCAGATATGCAATTCGATCAAGCATGTAGTGACAATAGTCGAACGAATTTTGAAGAAATCGATCGATTGTATGAAGAATCAGGATACACAAGACCAACATTAGTTTTCTGGAATGTGAATGCACGAAGTGACTCACCTGTTACTAAAGACGATACAGGAACATTCTTAGTTTCAGGTTGTTCGCCAAGTATCTTGAAGTATGCATTGAACACGAAAGCGATGACACCAATGGAACTGATGTTAGAAGTATTGAACTCAGAACGATATTCATTCATTCATTAATCATGTTTGTTTTCATAAAAAGCGCTTCTCGAAGTAAATTATTCTTTTTGTATTCATTATTAAATTAAGCAAATGACTGCTCAACACCTGTTGGTACTGATGATCTAAAAAAAAAACATTTGACCTTTAGGTTAAAAATTTGGCCTGGGATTTGATATCAAAAAAAAAAAAACAAAAATTTTGGCCAATCGCTTAAGCATACACCACTTTTTGAATTGCTCACAATTCATTGAAATAAAGTCTTTAAACTTTTTCAAATAATGTCTTTAAACTTTTTGATAGCATTTGAAAGAAGGTCTATAAACTTTTTGTAAAAAGGTCTTTAAACTTTTTTTTCCAAAAATTAATTTATAAATTTTTCAACTTTTTGTGTGAGGTTAAAAAAACAATAGGCAAGGCCCTAACCGTAAAATTTGCTCTATTTTATTTAAAATTAAAATTCACAATTCGCAATTACTTTTACAGAAAGAAACACAGTAGCAAGCTACAAGAAACACAATCAGTGCATCGAACACGAAAAAACCAACGAAACAGCGACCAACGCAGACCATTCACAATTCGCAATTACTTTTACAGAAAGAAACACAGTAGCAAGCTACAAGAAACTCAATCAGTGCATCGAACACGAAAAAAACAACGAAACATGTAGCAAAGAAGCAGCTACAAACGCAGACCATTCACAATTCGCAATTACTTTTACAGAAAGAAACACAGTAGCAAGCTACAAGAAACTCAATCAGTGCATCGAACACGAAAAAAACAACGAAACATGTAGCAAAGAAGCAGCTACAAACACAGACCATTCACAATTCGCAATTACTTTTACTAGAAAGAAACACAGTAGCAAGCTACAAGAAACTCAATCAGTGCATCGAACACGAAAAAACCAACGAAACAGCGAACAACACAGACCATTCATAACCGCAATATCTTTTACAAAGACGTTTAACATTTTTTATTTTTAAAATGCAAGATTCAAATACAAAGTACCATGTCTCAAAAGAAGAGATTGAACTATTGGTTCCTGCACTTAAGAACTATTTTAGTTACCCTCAAAGAACTATTGAACGATCAAATATTGTACACGAAGTTGTAGCAAAGCTTTCAGTTATTAGCCAACATTGGAATCCTGGAACTGTAAGAAAATGGTTCATTAACAATATGCAACAATATGTTAAAAATTATTTATATGCATCTACTCCACAACCCATCATAGAAGAAGAAAAATTTCCAGGTTGCCCTGAATGGATGAATTATTATTTGCCTCGGCAATGGTATTATACGCTTCCTAAGAATATCCAACGCTATTATGATCGAATAGAAGAAAAAACATTGGAAATGAGAAGAAATCAAGCACAATTTCAAAATGTTTTACAGCCACAAGCACAAGCACAAGCACAATTTCCGAATACTCAATCAGTGCAATTACATCAACAACCACAAGCACAAGCACAAGTCCATGGAGTTCAAACAGAGCAAATACAGCAACAATCACAAACACAAGCACAAGTCCACAGAGTTCAGGCCCTTCAGTTGCAACCACAAGCACAATTTCAGAATACTCAATCAGTGCAATTACATCAACAACCACAAGCACAAGCACAAGTCCACGGAGTTCAGGCAATGCAAATACAGCAACAATCACAATTTCAGAATGCTCAATCAGTGCAATTACATCAACAACCACAAGCACAAGCACAAGTCCATGGAGCTCAGGCAATGCAAATACAGCAACAATCACAAACACAAGCACAAGTCCACAGAGTTCAGGCCCTTCAGTTGCAACCACAAGCACAATTTCAGAATACTCAATCAGTGCAATTACATCAACAACCACAAGCACAAGCACAAGTCCACGGAGTTCAAACAGTGCAATTACATCAACAACCACAACCACAAGCACAAGTCCATGGAGCTCAGGCAATGCAATTGCAGCAACAATCACAAACACAAGCACAATTTCACAATACTCAATCAGTGCAATTACATCAACAACCACAAGCACAAGCACAAGTCCACGGAGTTCAGGCAATGCAATTGCAACCACAAGCACAATTTCAGAATGCTCAATCAGTGCAATTACATCAACAACCACAAGCACAAGTTTACGGAGTTCAGGCAATGCAATTGCAGCAACAAGCACAATTTCCGAATACTCAATCAGTGCAATTACAGCCACAAGCACAAGCACAAGCACAATTTCCGAATACTCAATCAGTGCAATTACATCAACAACCACAAGCACAAGCACAAGTCCATGGAGTTCAAACAGAGCAAATACAGCAACAATCACAAACACAAGCACAAGTCCACGGAGTTCAGGCCCTTCAGTTGCAACCACAAGCACAATTTCAGAATACTCAATCAGTGCAATTACATCAACAACTACTAGCACAAGCACAAGTCCATGGAGCTCAGGCAATGCAATTGCAACCACAAGCACAATTTCAGAATGCTCAATCAGTGCAATTACATCAACAACTACTAGCACAAGCACAAGTCCATGGAGTTCAAACAGAGCAAATACAGCAACAATCACAAACACAAGCACAAGTCCACGGAGTTCAGGCCCTTCAGTTGCAACCACAAGCACAATTTCAGAATACTCAATCAGTGCAATTACAGCCACAAGCACAAGCACAATTTCAGAATACTCAATCAGTGCAATTACATCAGCAATCACAACCACAAGTCCAAGGAGCTCAGGCAATGCAATTGCAGCAACAATCACAAACACAAACACAATTTCAGAATGCTCAATCAGTGCAATTACATCAACAACTACAAGCACAAGTCCACGGAGTTCAAACAGTGCAAATACAGCAACAACCACAAACACAATTTCAGAATACTCAACCAATGCAAATACAGCAACAACCACAAGCACAATTTCAGAATACTCAACCAATGCAATTGCAGCAACAACCACAAGCACAATTTCAGAATACTCAACCAATGCAATTACAGCAACAACCACAAGCACTATTTCAGAATACTCAACCAATGCAATTACAGCAACAACCACAAGCACTATTTCAGAATATTCAACCAGTGCAATTGAAGCCACAAGCACAAATTTACAGATCTCAACCAATGCAATTAATTCCTCAAGAACAATTGCAATTCCAAAGTACTCAACCATCACAATTTCAACCACAGGTTTTAGTGCCTCAATGCCAGCCACCACAGGTATTAACGACTCCATATCATTCAATGATTAATATAGCAACTCCTTATCAATTTCAACCAGAACGCCAAAATCAATATCATCATACAGTACAGGATGATATACAAAGTTATAATCAAATGATGCAGCAAACAAAATGGCAAAGTAAAATGAATAACTCCAATTATTTCAATTTTTCACAAAAGCGTAATACACAAGTTGTATCCTCTAATGATATTAATTTAAATGATGAGCCAACTATTTACGAAACCAATAACATAATAGTACAGTTGCCGGAACTCTCAAAAGAAATACGAATTCAAGATCCACCTCAAAATGAACTTAATGAAAATACCAGAGAAACTCCGCCTGAGTTAGTAAATTGTTTCCTGGAACTCAACAATAATAATGTAGATTCATTAGATTTGTTACTATCATATGTCCATGATATTTCAATTGCACATGGATGTCCTTTTGTTGCAAAACAAACAGGGCCTACGCGTTCCACTCAGATATTTGCTTGTAGTTTTCATGAAACTCAATTTCAATGCAAAGCTTGTATCAAGTTATATTATGATGATCTTTCTCATAAAGTTTATATAGAAGAAATGGAGCATCATCATACTCATTGTATTGGACAAGTAAAGAAAGGAAAAACACGAAACTCATTACCATATATACAAAAGTTAAGAATTCAAAATGCAACAAATGACTTTCAAACCGCACAAGCAATAAAAGAAAAAGAAGGCTTAGTTTGTTCGAAAGATATATTATTTGGAGCAAGAAGAAAGGCACTCAAGAAATTGCGTGATAATGAAATGAAGCACTTATTGCAAGTTATGTTAGATTACAATAATTGGACCAATATTGTAATTATTGATGAGAATAATAAGTTCCGCCACTGTTACTGTATACACAATCCTGTTCTTTATTCCACATACTCAAATGACATTTGCATTATAGATGATACCAGTTGTACGAACTATTATGGAAAGCCATTATTATCATTAGTAGTAGAAGACGAAAATAAAAATAATCAGTTGTTATCTTTTGCGATTATGGATAACAGATGCAAACCATCATTCATTGCTTTTTTTTCACATCTAAAGAAATTCATTGGCGATATAAGAGTTTTTGTTACAGATAGAAACCAAACACAAATAGAAGCAATTGAAGAAATCTGGCCACACGCTCATATAATGTATTGTCTCAGACACATAGGTAAAAACATCGGAACGAATGTCTCAGCCGCAATGAAAGAAAGATTCGATAAAATGGTACATAAACAAATAACAGAAAAAGAACTACTTGATGATTTCGAAAAATACCTAAAAGATCAAGATCCCAAAAGCCAAGGTTATTCTACAATATCCAATCTTTTATCATGTAAACACTGTTGGTTGCCAAGCATTACAGCTACATACTGTCACCGTGAAAATTCTACAAGCAATCGTGTTGAAGGATTCTTTGGTAAATTAAAAAATTTCAATGAGCACCGAATTAAAACGCTAGGAAGATTAGTAAGATCAATTTATATATCCGCAGCAAATGAATACACTAATTCCATAAATACAGATGACTTTCATATTAAAGATCATATATTGTCGCCTGAACACTCAGTGAAAGTAGGTTCTTATGCGTTAGAAAGAATACAAAAAGAGAATGACATCTTAGAAAACCTTCGCCTTCATAAAGAATACGGACCAACCTGTTGTGATACTCATGTTATTTTAGGACTTCCATGTCGCCACCTCTTGTTCAAAAGAATGAAAGAAAATAATGATCCTTTATTAACAATTAATGATATTCATCCAAGATGGTTGCATAGTTATCAATATGATATAAGTAAATCTATTCGAAATAGGGTCTCAATCAAAAAAATTAAGCTACTAGAAGATGGTAATTGGACTTATTCGGCATGTATTGATAGATTCGAAAGATATTTTTCCGTAGCCAAGAGATCAAAAGCAATTCAAAAAATACTTAAACAATGCCTTCTATTGTTACAAAATGAAGAACAAAAATCAGGAGAAAGTTCATTTATAATACCACCAGATAGTTTACTTATTTCAGGCAGATCCACAACATTCCCTCGTAATAATGTCGATAAGCCAGGAGCACCTAAATTAAAAAAGCCGTATAAAAAAGGAGAAAATGAAAAGAATAATGCTAACAGATGCACAGAAGGTAAATGCAGGAAGCCAAGAAAATCTAGTGCTAAGACAATTAAGAAAAGAATCTCGAATGATTGAATATGCAAATAGTAATGGCTTGAGAACTGACCAGATAAATACATTAAATTGTTCAATGTTATGTAAAAATTTGTTTTATTTGCCTTATTATTATATAATAATTATATTATAATTATATTAATTATCGTTTGAAAACTGAGATTATAATTCAAAGTCTACATTTCATTAGCCTTGCTAAATAGTTAAATAGAAATTTTAAAGATATTTCTGATGTTTAATCTAGGTTATGATTTTCAATTGTACCTTTTGATTAATAAAATGTTAATTATTTACATTATTTTTACCTTTTTTGATTTACTTTTAATTATTATTATTATGATGATGATCATTTTAAGGAATACATAATAAATCGGAATATCGTTTTATTTTTTTTTTTTTTTTCTGACTCACTTTTTCAATAAAAGCATATTTTTATAGGGGATTCAACCGTAAAAAAAGTGACTCATTTTTAAAACTTCAATATTTTTTAATAAAAATATTATCATTTTGTAGATAATTTGCTAAATAATCGAGCATTAATTTTTGGAAAAAAAATGTCTATCATGTCATGAAAGGGAATGGATTTTTTAATTGAATGCTTTTCTTATATTTTTTATTTCACATTTCAAACTCAAAAAAAATTTAAATAATAGAGTTTATCCAAATTCCAGTTATTTTAAACCAGATTAAAAAAGGCAGATGCATTCATATAATTATGTTCTAGTATTTTTTTTATTTATTTCTACGAATTGTCAGTTATTTTTTTATCTTCAGATATCATATTTCACTTCTAAAAAATATCAATGCCAATGCTTTTATTAATACATTAATATTGTAAAGCCAACTTTTTGGATTATTTTTTTTAGTTTAAATAATAAAGATTAGAATTAAAATATTTTTACATTAAAAATGATATTATTATCACCATAAAATATCAGTTATGAATCATGAAAAAATGTGCGATATTTCTTTATAGATTTTTATAATTGATGTTTGATATGATTTGAATCTTTTTCTAAATTCATTAATTTCAAGTATTTTATCATTGAATTATATGTTTTTGTTTATGAATTGAATAATTATTCTATTGTATTTAACATGAATTTTCTTTTTTTGGTTCATAAATTATGCATTTTTTATATAACATTTCATACCAACTTTCTTTTATTCCCTTTCATGACCCTATAGATTTTTTTTTATTATAAGATATATTTTAGAATTAATAAATAATGGATATATTATTTTAATAATAAAATAAACAAAATAATTAATTTTTAATTTTTATTCAATTTTTTGACACTTTACAAACAGTTGAATCCCCTATATATTTTTATTTTTTATGTAAAAAACACTATTTTCAATATTTATTTAGACAATATTATTCTACTCATGAAAATATGAAATACAAATCAATTTCATATTTCGCTAAAATTTCTTACTCTTCGAGTCCATCTAAAAAAAATTGAATGGACTTAACCTGAACAATGACCTATGACGATCATGATTTTAACCATATAAAAATTTGATTTAAAAAAAAAAAAAAAAAAAAAAAAAAAAAAATTAATTTCTTATAGAATAATAAGTAGGCTATTATTTAACAAATTGTAGTTCAATTTGAATGAAACTCAAATACTTTAACATTTTTATCTTCATTTATGGTTTCTGTTTTTACTTTTCAATAAGAATAAATTGTATCCATAGTCTCAGTAATATAATAATATGGAATCAAAAGAGCAGTAACACGATATAACTTTTTGAAATATAAACCATTAAAAAAGAAATCTTCTGGATTCAAGACATTATATTTTGAAAAATGGAATTAGAGAATCTTAACTGCAAAAATCATTATAAGATAAACTATTCTGTATTATGAATAATGAAACTAGAGAATCTTAACTGCAAAAATCATTATAAGATAAACTATTCTGTATTATGAATAATGGAACTAGAGAATCTTAACTGCAAAAATCATTATAAGATAAACTATTCTGTATTATGAATAATGGAACTAGAGAATCTTAACTGCAAAAATCATTATAAGATAAACTATTCTGTATTATGAATAATGGAACTAGAGAATCTTAACTGCAAAAATCATTATAAGATAAACTATTCTGTATTATGAATAATGGAACTAGAGAATCTTAACTGCAAAAATCATTATAAGATAAACTATTCTGTATTATGAATAATGGAACTAGAGAATCTTAACTGCAAAAATCATTATAAGATAAACTATTCTGTATTATGAATAATGGAACTAGAGAATCTTAACTGCAAAAATCATTATAAGATAAACTATTCTGTATTATGAATAATGAAACTAGAGAATCTTAACTGCAAAAATCATTATAAGATAAACTATTCTGTATTATGAATAATGGAACTAGAGAATCTTAACTGCAAAAATCATTATAAGATAAACTATTCTGTATTATGAATAATGAAACTAGAGAATCTTAACTGCAAAAATCATTATAAGATAAACTATTCTGTATTATGAATAATGGAACTAGAGAATCTTAACTGCAAAAATCATTATAAGATAAACTATTCTGTATTATGAATAATGAAACTAGAGAATCTTAACTGCAAAAATCATTATAAGATAAACTATTCTGTATTATGAATAATGAAACTAGAGAATCTTAACTGCAAAAATCATTATAAGATAAACTATTCTGTATTATGAATAATGAAACTAGAGAATCTTAACTGCAAAAATCATTATAAGATAAACTATTCTGTATTATGAATAATGGAACTAGAGAATCTTAACTGCAAAAATCATTATAAGATAAACTATTCTGTATTATGAATAATGGAACTAGAGAATCTTAACTGCAAAAATCATTATAAGATAAACTATTCTGTATTATGAATAATGAAACTAGAGAATCTTAACTGCAAAAATCATTATAAGATAAACTATTCTGTATTATGAATAATGAAACTAGAGAATCTTAACTGCAAAAATCATTATAAGATAAACTATTCTGTATTATGAATAATGGAACTAGAGAATCTTAACTGCAAAAATCATTATAAGATAAACTATTCTGTATTATGAATAATGGAACTAGAGAATCTTAACTGCAAAAATCATTATAAGATAAACTATTCTGTATTATGAATAATGGAACTAGAGAATCTTAACTGCAAAAATCATTATAAGATAAACTATTCTGTATTATGAATAATGGAACTAGAGAATCTTAACTGCAAAAATCATTATAAGATAAACTATTCTGTATTATGAATAATGAAACTAGAGAATCTTAACTGCAAAAATCATTATAAGATAAACTATTCTGTATTATGAATAATGGAACTAGAGAATCTTAACTGCAAAAATCATTATAAGATAAACTATTCTGTATTATGAATAATGAAACTAGAGAATCTTAACTGCAAAAATCATTATAAGATAAACTATTCTGTATTATGAATAATGGAACTAGAGAATCTTAACTGCAAAAATCATTATAAGATAAACTATTCTGTATTATGAATAATGGAACTAGAGAATCTTAACTGCAAAAATCATTATAAGATAAACTATTCTGTATTATGAATAATGGAACTAGAGAATCTTAACTGCAAAAATCATTATAAGATAAACTATTCTGTATTATGAATAATGGAACTAGAGAATCTTAACTGCAAAAATCATTATAAGATAAACTATTCTGTATTATGAATAATGAAACTAGAGAATCTTAACTGCAAAAATCATTATAAGATAAACTATTCTGTATTATGAATAATGAAACTAGAGAATCTTAACTGCAAAAATCATTATAAGATAAACTATTCTGTATTATGAATAATGGAACTAGAGAATCTTAACTGCAAAAATCATTATAAGATAAACTATTCTGTATTATGAATAATGGAACTAGAGAATCTTAACTGCAAAAATCATTATAAGATAAACTATTCTGTATTATGAATAATGGAACTAGAGAATCTTAACTGCAAAAATCATTATAAGATAAACTATTCTGTATTATGAATAATGAAACTAGAGAATCTTAACTGCAAAAATCATTATAAGATAAACTATTCTGTATTATGAATAATGGAACTAGAGAATCTTAACTGCAAAAATCATTATAAGATAAACTATTCTGTATTATGAATAATGGAACTAGAGAATCTTAACTGCAAAAATCATTATAAGATAAACTATTCTGTATTATGAATAATGGAACTAGAGAATCTTAACTGCAAAAATCATTATAAGATAAACTATTCTGTATTATGAATAATGGAACTAGAGAATCTTAACTGCAAAAATCATTATAAGATAAACTATTCTGTATTATGAATAATGAAACTAGAGAATCTTAACTGCAAAAATCATTATAAGATAAACTATTCTGTATTATGAATAATGAAACTAGAGAATCTTAACTGCAAAAATCATTATAAGATAAACTATTCTGTATTATGAATAATGGAACTAGAGAATCTTAACTGCAAAAATCATTATAAGATAAACTATTCTGTATTATGAATAATGAAACTAGAGAATCTTAACTGCAAAAATCATTATAAGATAAACTATTCTGTATTATGAATAATGAAACTAGAGAATCTTAACTGCAAAAATCATTATAAGATAAACTATTCTGTATTATGAATAATGAAACTAGAGAATCTTAACTGCAAAAATCATTATAAGATAAACTATTCTGTATTATGAATAATGGAACTAGAGAATCTTAACTGCAAAAATCATTATAAGATAAACTATTCTGTATTATGAATAATGGAACTAGAGAATCTTAACTGCAAAAATCATTATAAGATAAACTATTCTGTATTATGAATAATGAAACTAGAGAATCTTAACTGCAAAAATCATTATAAGATAAACTATTCTGTATTATGAATAATGAAACTAGAGAATCTTAACTGCAAAAATCATTATAAGATAAACTATTCTGTATTATGAATAATGGAACTAGAGAATCTTAACTGCAAAAATCATTATAAGATAAACTATTCTGTATTATGAATAATGGAACTAGAGAATCTTAACTGCAAAAATCATTATAAGATAAACTATTCTGTATTATGAATAATGGAACTAGAGAATCTTAACTGCAAAAATCATTATAAGATAAACTATTCTGTATTATGAATAATGGAACTAGAGAATCTTAACTGCAAAAATCATTATAAGATAAACTATTCTGTATTATGAATAATGGAACTAGAGAATCTTAACTGCAAAAATCATTATAAGATAAACTATTCTGTATTATGAATAATGGAACTAGAGAATCTTAACTGCAAAAATCATTATAAGATAAACTATTCTGTATTATGAATAATGAAACTAGAGAATCTTAACTGCAAAAATCATTATAAGATAAACTATTCTGTATTATGAATAATGAAACTAGAGAATCTTAACTGCAAAAATCATTATAAGATAAACTATTCTGTATTATGAATAATGAAACTAGAGAATCTTAACTGCAAAAATCATTATAAGATAAACTATTCTGTATTATGAATAATGGAACTAGAGAATCTTAACTGCAAAAATCATTATAAGATAAACTATTCTGTATTATGAATAATGGAACTAGAGAATCTTAACTGCAAAAATCATTATAAGATAAACTATTCTGTATTATGAATAATGGAACTAGAGAATCTTAACTGCAAAAATCATTATAAGATAAACTATTCTGTATTATGAATAATGGAACTAGAGAATCCTAACTGCAAAAATCATTATAAGATAAACTATTCTGTATTATGAATAATGGAACTAGAGAATCTTAACTGCAAAAATCATTATAAGATAAACTATTCTGTATTATGAATAATGGAACTAGAGAATCTTAACTGCAAAAATCATTATAAGATAAACTATTCTGTATTTTGAATAATAATGTTTGATAAAACTAAATTCTGAAACCTTTGCGTTAAGAAAAACCATTTTTACTTATCATGATAAATTATTTGATTATAATATACATTTTATTATATTGTTCAGCTCAGTATGCTCTCATTTGCAACTCTATAACATTTAAAAGCAAAGTTTCCTCTATAATTAACATATATAACATCACTGAAGGTTAATTATGATTTCTACGTTAAATATATTAATTCAAATCAATGTGTTTTATAATAAACACATCAAGGATTAATGCATTTTAAACTATAAGTTCATGTAATTCTTTTTTTTTTTTTTTTTAGAAATAAAGATGCTACACTTAGGCGAGTCGAATACGAGTTTGCAGTGAAGCAGTTCTAGTAGTTAACAGTAGAGCATAGCAACAAAGTGCCAGCCATACTACTACTACTTCAAATGTCCCCCTGGACATAGCCTTCAAAAATTCTTAAAAAGCTCAAAAAACTTGGTCTCATTCAAAAATTTCATAATTTTTTTTTTTCAAACAAAATGCTATCAGTTTCGGTTTATTTACTGCCTATTTTTTTTTTTTTTTAAATTTAGGTTGGTTATTTACTTTGTATATTTTTAGTTAATATTTATATTGTGAATAAGCGAACAGTGCTGGAGCTCCAGTTTTTGAAATCATATATGGTCCTTTTTTTTTAAGAAAAAAAAAAAAAAAAACCATGACCTATAGGTCATGGTTTTAAATAAAAAAAAGAAAAAACTTAAAAACTTTAAATTTTTATTATATTTCATAAAAATATGATATAATGCATGATTATTAGACTGTTTTAAAGCATAATACTAAAAAAAAAAATCAATTTTTTGAAAATTTACAGACGAATGATTATTATTATTATTATTTTTTTTTTTTTTCAATATTTCTTATATATAATATTTTATATATACAATTCATGTAATAATTGATAACCAATCTATTGCTTTTAATTTTCTTTTTTCTTTTTTTTTCTTTTTTTTTTTTTTTTTTATATATATATAATAAAAAAAGTGCCGTTGAACGTTTATTTTTATTTCTAATGTTTGACAGCACCGGAATGAGCAATTCCAATAAACGATTACAATAAAAAAAAAGTCCGAGTTCTTAATAACATTGGTCCTTTTCATGGATTACCTATCTTATCGTAGATATATCACAATCTTCAAAAAATGATAATCAGATAGCTATTTTTACTAATAGGCAACTTTTTGATTACTGCAGAATATCTCCATCGATACCTTGCATTTTTTTTTTTATTCTAAGTGATATTTTCAACTCGTTGATCTTATCTTATCATTACTTATAACCATTATTTGTACTCGTTTTTATTATTTTACGCATTAATATTTAGATTTTCATTACATTGTTCTTATATTGGCATTTCTTAGTACCATAGTTTTTACTTTTTCAGTGTATCATCACAAAAATAATCAAAAAAATCAATTTTCATCTCGTTTTTCTTATATTTGCTTTGTTTAATATCTTTATTTTAACTCTTTTTTATTATTTTACGCATTCTAGTTTATATTATACATAATTATTATTCATGTTATTTTTTATCTTTAAGATAGAATACTTATCTTTTTTATTTATTTATTTATTTTCTTTTTTCTTTCTTATTTTTTTTAAATAAACTATAAAACTCCCTATTTTATTATTATAAATCTATTTTTTTTTTTTGGATTTTTTTTAAACAAAAACTTGAAAAATTTACATTCAAAATCTGTACGTTTTTTCTACATTCAATTTTTTATCACAATTTTTGAATCAACTCATTGAAAAAGTTTCCCCATTCAAAAAGTGGTGTATGCATAAGCGATTGCCCAAAAATTTTTTTAAGTTGATTCAAAGTTATTTTATAAAAATATTGGCGCTTGATTTTGATAATTTTTATTATATTTTTCAGGATCGTTCCAGCAGGATTAATTTCTTCCATTAATGGAAAGGCAGATGATTCATGTGGTGTTTTCCAAGATATTAAAATTAATAATTATATGTATAGCCAGTCAGGTGATATTTTCAGTCTTATCAAATGTTTATTTGATGATACAACATCTGCTTCTGAAGAAAATACTTATATTATTCATTCAAATAATGTTAATTTAAATGTCGAAAGTTGCCAGTTTAACAATTGCATTTTAACTGGATCCGTTATTCAATGTGATAGTAAAAGCCTAATTATGTATTCAAATTCTATTTATAACTGTCTTAATCATAATAATTTCAATTCAAAGATAATTATTGTAAAAGCATTGAGCTCCAGAACTGATATACGAATAAATAATATTACATTTCTGAATTCAAATCATAATTGCAGAGCATATTTTATTCAAACCTTTGCTAATACAATTTTTCAAAATAATCGAATCGAAAAAGCTTACCAATCACAAGGAAGTTGGCTTTATATTAATATTTCAGGGACATGCACGCCATTAGATATATCTGGATGCTTATTTTCAGGTTGTGCTGGTGGAAATGGTGCTGTTTTGTTTATATCAAGTGCAATTCAATTTTTTCAAATTTTCAATACAACTTTTGAATGTTTTACAAATTTGATATTTGATAAAAATGGCAAAGGTTGTGGATACTTTATAGAAATGAATGCTGCTTCTACCGATTTTAGTGTTTTGTTTGAAGGTTGCCTTTTTAGTAATATTGAAAGTAACGCAATCGGAGGTGGCTCAATTGGACTCTGGACAAAAAACATTAAAAATGAAGCTTATTCAGTTTCATTTATAAAATGTGAATTTGAAGATCTTTTTTTTTAATGATAGCCAATTTGGAGGTGCTCTCATTTTTTATTCAGCAACAAATAGAAACGCTAACATTGATGTTATTGAATGCCTTCAAAATCAGGCGGAGCAGCAATCACATACGGAGCTGATTTATGTCGATATTTTTTTATTATAAGATATATTTTAGAATTAAAAAATAATGGAAATATTATTTTAATAATAAAATAAACAAAATAATAAATATTTAATTTTAATTCAATTTTTTGACACTTCACAAACGATTGAATCCCCTATTTAATATAAAACTTTTTCAATTCAAATAGCGTCTTATATTTTGTGATATGCTTAAAATAGAGGGAGAATTATTTTTACTAATTCATATATATATATATATATATATATATATATATATAAATTAGGTAAATAAGTAATTGAATTATTGAAACATTTTGAATACTAAATGGTTGACGCTGATTTAATTTAAAAAGTTTTTTCTTTTTTAAAAAAATATAATCATTTTTTAATTCATTTTTATAAATGATTTCGCATTTATTTTCAAGATCTTTATCAGTTAGAAATGCTACCTCTGGAGATTGTACATTTGTTCGTGAAATGATATCAAAAATAAATAAAATCGTATATGGTTCAGACGTTGTTCCAAAAAACTTTAATGAAGTGTATAATCAAATGATTCAAAATCCAAAAAAGTTTCCGATTTTTGTTGCTGAAGAGAAAGATGAAAAAAATAAAACAGTTCCTCTTGGTGCAATTGTAACATCAACTATGCTTTATATACAAACATGTAAGCCTTCCTTATATATTCAAGATCTGGTTGTTGATGAATCAGCTCGTGGAAAAGGTGTTGGATCTGTCCTAATTAATCATGTAATTGATTATTGCAAAAATAATGAAATGAATTACATTGATTTGGTTCAACCTCCAGATTCTGATAAATTCCATGAAAAAAGGACCAAATTTTACACCGAACAAGGATTTGAAATTGGTGGAAGATATCGTTTAATGAATTTAAAACCATAAATGATTAAAATTCTTCTTTAATAAAATTTTAAAATTTTATTTTAGTTTGATTGTATTTGCAATACAAGAATGCTTTTATTAATAAATATTGATTTATTCATTTTAAAATAATAATTGATCAAGCAAAAATTCTTCTATTTCCATTCAATTATAATTATTTTTATGTTTGCATTGTTTAATATTAAATATTTGAAGAGAATAGAATGAAATTTCTTTTTCGAAAGGTTTCATGACGAAATTGGATAATATGAATGATTAATATTATTCATTTTTTACTCTATGCAATGGATGCTTTTTGAATTTTTTCAGAAGAATCATATGATTCTTCTTTATCTTCTTTCATGTCTTTATCATGTTCATCTTTATTTGGTTCTGAAATCATTAAAACACCCCAAATAATTCCAAAAATACAAATAAAAAAGAAAAATATTGATGTTCCAAACATTGTCATTGTTTTTTTCATTGAAGGAAATGATATCACAATAACAAACAAAAAAATCCAATTTGCAATTAAACAAACAGAATTTGCAGCAGGACGTATATCTGATTCAAATGTCTCAGAAACAATGAACCAACAAATTGTGCCAATTCCATAGCTAAAACCAAATAAAAAAACAAATATACAAACAACTGGCAGAATGTTTGACAATTTGAACTTTTCATTCAAAGCAAGGATAAGCAAGCCAATTGCACAGATTGCTGAAGATATGATTCTTCAATAAACCATATTAAAATGCCATGTAATGCACTTATACCAGCTCCAACGTAATTTAATTCCATGAAATTCAAATAAGGTCCAAGGATGCAAAAAAGATCATTTCCAATTACAATTCCGAAATTTCCAAATGATCCAAGTACGCCTGAATAACCTTCAGGTGCTATTTCGACTAGATACATTGTGCAAATCGTCATAAATGATCCCATTGAAATTCCACATAAAACACGCATAAATATTCCTGCAATAATGCTCAATTTAGTTAGGCTATTTAGCAGCCATGAAGCCATTGCAATACAATCTATAATGAATACTGTCATTTTTCTACTTCCGTTGAATTTTGCCAATATTAATTTGGCTACGAATGAACCAAAGATTGCGGCTAAAAAGGAGATTGAACTATATAAAACCCATTGAATACTTGTGTCTTTCAAGTGATGTTCACTTCGGATACTATCTCCCGTTGGTGACGGATAAATTCCATATAATCCAAAATCTATTGATCCAATCATCAAAACAATTCCATATGCTAATTTAATGTTACAGGGTCCCATATTATAAAACAAAACTAAAGAAAAAAATCATTTCACTAATTTTGATTTATTTCATATCAATTGAATTTTTTCTGTTTGTTGATTATTTTGAATGAAAATAGCGTCGTCTAATTCAAAACTCCATCAATTGACTATGTTGATTTTTAATTTCTTCAAGAGAATCAATATAATAATTTTGATTTGAATTTATAAAAAAATAAAAAGATATCTAGTTTTTATATGGAAAAGTTGAACATAATCCTCCATATAAATTGTAAGAATTCAGTAGAATTTGATTTTATTTATTCAATTTAAAAAAATGAATTTAAATCATCTTAAAAAGAGTAATTCCATTTTTATCTTGAAATATTTTTCATTTAGTAGAATTTGTTTTTTATTTATTCGATTTATAATATGTTAAATATTATATAATTATTTATATTTACATATTTTGTATTAGACATATACATTTTAAAGGAAAATGAACATTATTTTTTAAACTATCATCAATGTTAAATGAGAATAATTGACCTTTTATTTTTTTATGAATATCAGTTTTTCGAAAATAGTAAACAATTGTTTCAATTATCTCACTATTTTCATATTCATTTAAATTTAACACGCATATAAATGTAAAAAAACATATTCATATTTGTTTTATACATGAGTAAAAAATGTTTTATTTCAACTGAAAAGTTTGAGTTTTTTGTGAAAAAAAAAAAAGAAAATAAAGTGAAAATATTATAATTAAAAATGTTTAGATTTAGATGTAATTAAAAAGTTAAAATTTCATTATCAGATGGAACCAAAACGTTTGGTAAATGCAAATTTTTGATATCATCTCTTGTAATTGTAAGATGACTTACGGTTCCCATGTGGCTTGCAATGATAGTTGAGGATTTAGCATATGCTGATATTGCTTTTATATCATCAATTCCCATAATCAAAAGAACTTTTGTTCCATCTTCCAAAATTGATGTTGCACCGCATGCATTGATAACAATAATTGAAGGTGAATATTTATCAATAGCTTCTTTGACTTCAGGGCACCAAATTGTATCACCAGTGATATAAAGTGTTTTTTGATCTTCAGCTTGCAAAACAACACCCATTGCATCATACTTCCATCCAATTCTTTTGCAGAAAGGTTCAACTAGGTCACGTCTTCCATGTTGTGTTTTTGTTCGAAAGATTTTGATTTTTTCAAACTCAGCACCATTTTCACCAATGATGTTTATATTTGTAAATCCAAACGTTTTAATGTAATCAAAATCAACTTTGTCATCAACAAAAAACGGTATATCTTTAGGAAGATTTTGGCCTGCAATATCATCCCAGTGATCAAGATGATGATGAGTTAGAATCACAGCATCAATTCCACTGATAATTTCTTGGACTGAGATTGGTAAATCAACTCTTGGTTGTCTAACATCTTGATTGACTGAATATTCAAAACCTTCCATTTGTCCTTTTTCCATCAACCATGGATCTATCAGAAAGGTTTTGCCTGCATATGTAGCTTTTATAGTAGCATTTCTAATTTGATGGATTTTCATAATTTTTTTATGATGGTTTTTTGTGAAACCATATCAGTATTCAATTTTTTCATTTCAATATTAAGCCATGATTATTCCGAAAAAAAAAAAAAATTGAGTGAAAAAATAATTTTAAATTGTAATGAAACAAAAAAGGTTATGAAGAATTGTTATCCTCGGTAAATTTTTAGTATAAAACTTTTTGAATTCAACCAGCGACAGCAATTCAATATTAAAAACAATAAAAATATACAAATATTAAAATATATCATATAATAAATCGTTTTTTTTTCATTGAATGCATGAAACGGATCATGATTTTGTTATATTTCAGAATAAATATATTCTTAAGTAAATCAATTTTTTCTTCTTTTTTTTTTAAAAAAAAAAACTAAAACATATTTATTAATATTGAGCATAATTAAAAAAACAATTTATTATTATTATATATATAGTTAGGAGTAAGCCATACCTCACTCCAATTACTGTAGATGGATAGACAGAAGCCTTTCATGATTTTTCATCTGATGAAAGTATTTAATAAGATAAAAAATTTTGAAAGAATTCTTTTTTGTTAATACAAATTTAAATTTCTATCTTTCTCTTCAGTTCACCAGTGATCAAATCTTCTAACAATTGTGAAACTCGGGATTTATTCAGGATCAAAATATTGCCATGTTTCAAGCCCACATTCTCGTCGCCATATTTGTCTGTATAAATTGGCAAGCATTTGTTAAACCTTTTCAAAGTACCATCATAATAAAACACAGAAGAAGCGTAATTGCCAGTTATCAACAAAATCAACGATCCCAAATTTTTGAAGCATTTTGAAGCATGTTCGAAAAAGCTCACAATCGGTTCATCCGATCCATTTTCAATATTTGGAATCAACTTATTCAAAAAGCACAATTTTCCACATAACATGCATTGGCAAAATTCAACATTTGGCTTTTTATTTGTCAGAATTATTTTGTAACTCAAAATGTATTCTGTGAAGTTTTCTTTTAGATTAGGAAATGAGTATTTGACACAAGGTGACAAATTGAAGTAATTTTCTATTGGATTTGAAACTGTTTTTATTTCATCATCAATAGATTTAAGTTGATGCGATTCAATGAATTCAGAAACGGTTGGAAGAAAGATGGAATCCGAATCTGAATAAAAAGTTATTTGTTCAAGAAGTGAAGCTCTTCGAATGTAAGTTTGAATTAGCAACAATTGTTCATTTCTATCGGAACTGTTTACTGAAGCAATTGAAACTAAATTGTGCCAAAAAGAAGGAAGAATTGAATCAAATTTCTTTCTGGCATCTTGAAGATTTCCTCCTGAACAGAATTCAATTGTAAACTTCATAAATGGATCTTCAGTAATGTCGTGATTGTCTTCAATTATATCAACGAAGAAACAGGCCCGAATAAAATGAATCATGCACAAAATTGTCCTTTTATCGTCAATGTACTTCGGATTATGCCTGTTCAATATTTCAATCAAAGAAAGATTATATGCAAGACATTCTTGAGCAGATAAAAAACAAATTAAAAATATTTTAATAGAAAGTTGTTTGATTTGTTCAATGCATGCTGTGTCAGGTTCATTTCCTTCAAAAACTGGAATTATTACATTTGATTTAGACCTGTCAAGCGGACATGGAATTTCAAAGTTATCATCTTGAATGTCTTCTTCTTGATTCATTTGATGATAACAATTGTAATGAGCCCAATGGCCACAAGTTCTAATTTGACAAAAATAAACATTGTAATCTCGTTGTTCAATTTTATGTAATAATGAAGATAGAAACAAACTTGCCATGATTCCATAAGTACCTGATGAATTAAACTGTTCTCCACAGAATGCACAATTAAAAGACGATGATGATGTATTTTCAATGGTGTTTAACTCATCTTTATTCGCTGAAGCAAAATTTCTTTGATCTTTTAAAAATTTTTCAAGAATTTTTGATTTGTCAATTTTCTTCTTTGATTCATTTTTCTTTTTCACCTCATTTTCGATCTCTTTGTCTACAATTTCACTTATTTTTGAATATTTCTCAATGCATTCGTTTGAAAAATTCTGAAGATATAAAATTCCATTTTCTAATAATTTGACCAATTTAATTAAGTTGTGAATAATACCAATTTGAATGAATTCATTTCCTGTTTCTTCAGGAGTTTCTGATTCCATTAAAATGAGACGAATGAGAGCAAAAATTGTATGAGCACAAGAAACAGAGAATTTATCAGTGCAACTTAACATTGTAGTTAAAATTCTATGAATTAAAACTTTCATTTCTTTTGTTTGAAGATAAGATTTAAGGAAAGGAAAAGTGTCGATTGGAGGATCAATTGGGGAAAGACGAAGAAGGATTCCTTTATGATTAGCTATTTCATATGCCAGCATTTTATTGAATTCTTTTGATGTGAAATTCGCTGAAAAAATGGAAGAAGTATCGTCATATTCAGGCTTTAAAGTGAAATGACTTCCATTGTTATCAATTCGAATATCAACAACCTCTTCAATTGCCTTGTCAATGATGAGAATTTCAGATGTGAATGTTCTAGTTCTATCAATAACTTTCAATCTGTTGTTCTCACCGCAATAAACATAGTCAACGACAATTCTCTTCATCTTTTCAAGATCAAGATGAAAATTGAAAAAGTTGTCATTGCACGATAAATTGATGAAAAGACGAAGCATTGCAGTCATGACATTTGTCCATCTTCGGCAATCAACAGGTTCATCTATTGATAAATTTTCCCAGATACTAACACCAAAAGACTCAGCAATAATAATCACAATTTCACCAGCAAATTCTTCCTTCATTGAAATGATTGCCTGAAGTTCAGATAGAGAAGACAAACAGAAGTCATCGTAAAAATTGGCAACATTCTGAAGTGAGTCATCATTTAATAAAAACAAGTCATTAATGATCTGATATTTTCCAGCCTCACAACTAGCAAAAATTGCAGCAAGCTGATAAAATTTATTAAAACAAATTCGATCAAAAATTGTGAATGGATTCACTGAATTATAAAGTGAAAAACAAGAAGCAGAAGAAACAATTAATTTAGCAAGTGGATGATCGAATATATAACTATCAATATAAGGCTGTATATAAAAAGATGTTGACTTAAACGAGTTTGAACTTTCTTTAATTTCATCAAGAAATGATTCCAGCTCTTCACAAAAGATCGAAAAGATTGAATTCAATGTGATGATGTGTGAATCATTGATACTTTCAATTAGCATATCAAACAGCTCATTGTAATTAATGTCTTCATCTACATTGACAGTTATCATTGGCAGATGATTTGTAAAGATATTCCAGATAAATCTCATGTCTAAAAGATTGTTGGATTGTAAAATATGAATATTTGTGTTGATTGCAACTTTTTCACTTCTTTTTCGCCGAATGATTGAATTCTTACTATTGATTGACATCAAATGACACAAAGCCTTCAAATAATCAGAATCGTTAACCAGATATTGAAACATCATAACATTATCCATTACAATTCGAATAATGGATGAAAACAAAGAATGAAGCTCGTGTTTAACTTCTGTTGTAATGACATATTTGTCTTTCCTTTTGAAATGAGGAAATTTGAAAATGCTCGCAAAAAGATTGATGAGTTTTGTCAGAAACGAATTATAACTCTGAAAGTATATCAAATTCTCACTCTCATGAAAACATTGGAAAGAAAAATCAAAGGCTTCTAATAAACTTTTTGGAAAGTTTTCTTCAAAATAAATAAAAGTGAGAATTTTGAATGTCTCATTCAAAAAGTTCGTATATCCTCTTTTAAAAGTAGGTGAAACAACAGCTTTAAAGAAAAAAGTACCTAATGATTCTATGTTCTGTGGCAAGTAATTTTTATAATTTCTGATCATTTGGCCATAGATTGAATTCTCCCAGTTTCCTTCAAATAAAATTTCTGAAATTAAATTGATATAAAAAGATCCCCAATCAGTAAAATTGTATAAAAATTGAAGCGATTTTAAAAATGTGTCAGATTGTGGATATTTAAGCAAGATATCAAATATTTCTTTGACCTTTGTTTTAAATAATATAATATAATTTTCTTCTGGTAATTCTTCTTTTATAAGTTCTCTGCCGTGATGAGAACACCAATTCTCTTCTCTAATTGTTTTGGGGTCTCCACAATCACAAAATGCGCATGTTCCAAAAAAAAAAGATACATGATGATTAACATGATTGGTTTCATTAAAACAGAAAGCGCAATAAACTCCATCAGGTGCCAAGCAACAATCATCGCAATGGAAAAAAAGAGAAACTTCTTGTTTGCTTTGACAACACCTCAAAAAACTAGCATTATCTTTTTGAAATTGATCAAATTCGTCAAAATTTTTATATTTAGATGGTGTGAGTTCTTTTTTCCATTTTTCTATTTGAGATTCATAGTCAAGTGACTCGTTTTCTGTTGAATCCATTTAAATTTCAATGCATTCAAATTTCAAAAATTTTTAAAGGGAGGAAAATAAAGCTTTCACATTTAATTCAAAACAGAATCAAATTTAAAATTAAATATTTTAATATTAATATATATATTAAAATTAGTTAGTAATACACTTTAAGATTACTCTTTTTTTATTTTAATTAATTAGATATCTTTATTTTTTTAAAAATTGAATTAATTTGAATGAAATATAAAAATAATATTTTTCTTATTTCTAAATAAACTTCATACATTATTAATTTATAATGGAAAAATATCTTTATAAATTCATAAATAAAATTAAAAATTATGTTAATAATAAAAATCATTAGATTTTTTTAATAGTCGCGTAAATCAATTTAAATAAAATAATTTTTTTCATAATATTAACTGAATACTTGCAATAAAACATTTTTTTTACTGTTTGAAAAACTGTATTAACTAGTTTGGCTTTTGATCATTACGAAAGCTGGTCTCTCTCTTTGTTAAGTACTAGTCATTTTGAGCTAAAAAATGTATTTATACTAGTCATTTTTAATTTACAATGAATTGAAATGTGATTGCTAGTTTATTTTTATAATAGTTATTCTTTTTTTCAAAAAAAAAAAAGGCATTAAAAATTGCATTCAAAAAAGATATTTCTTACAAAATGGAGAAAAAGATTATAAAGGAAAATTAATAAGAAAATATTTATAACAAAAAAGATAAATAAAAGCTAAAAATAAGAAAACTGACTATATGTGTAAAAATTTTGGATAAAATCGAATGATAATTAAGAAAATTGTTAAAATTAAGAATCCTCGCTACTGTGCAGCTTGTAGAATCATCGCATAATGTGCTTTTTTGAATGAATCTTTTTTTTTGGCCAAAAAAAAAAAAATTTTGAAGAAAGTGACATTTAAAAAAATTCTTAGATTATATTTTTAATTAACCAGTATTAAATTCCACAAATGAAATATTTTTTAATTCAAATCAATATTTGTAGAGATATAATAGATAATTATATTTAATTGTTTTCAATATAATAATAGCCAAATATCATTTCAAAAAAGTATATAGATTGAGTAATTTTTTAATAATTATATCTTAAAATTTTACTAATAATTCTATATTATTAATTAATTAATATATTACAAAAGTATGATTAAATATTAAATTAATGTAATCGAAAATAAAGATGACTAAATCAAATCATTATAAAATTTTTTTGAAGTTAAACGTACATAACAAAATCTATATGGAAAATATCGAACCAAATAGCCAAATATTCGATCGAAAGGTTAAATATTGCCAATTTCGAATTCAAGAAGCTATTTGCTTGCATGATGACGAAATTAATCGTTTTACAAATCGTTTAAATCAATATAAAGCTTTGATTCATGAAACCAAAGAAAAAATTGATAACCTATCACGTCAAATAGAGGAAGAATCGGAAAGTAAACAAGGCGAAAGAAAAAGAAGACAAGCTGAGCTTAATGTTGGAATTGCAAGGATAAAAGCTTCCCATCACCAATCTTTACAAGATCTACAAAAGAAACAAGCAGAAGAAATTGAACTTATTCAACAAGATTTCGAAAATTCTTTAAATACTTTGAAGCAAACTTCATCTTTTCAAAGTACAAAGAAAATCCAAGAAGTTGAAAGCGAAATTCAAAAAGTACAAACCCAAATTGAAACATACAAAAAAGAAACTGCCAAAGTCGAAAAACAATCAATTATAATAGAACATAGCAATAATGAACAATACGACGGAATCAATCTTGCAGTGATTGATCAACTTCAACAAATTATTAAAACCAGAAGCGAAGAACGTTACAAAAGTTTACGTCAATCAAGAGAGAAACTAGCTACTTGTGTTGAAACAATAGAAGGAATGATTAGAAAACATACAATACAAGTTGGAGAACTGCAAAATAAGCTTCATGAGCTTGATGAACAATACGAGACAGACTTTCAAAGACTTGAAGATGATCAAGAATATACATTAAGATCATTAAAAAGCCATTTACTTGAAGCCCAAAAAAGAACAAATAGATTGTTAAATGCTGCTAAAAAACTAGATTATGAAAATCAAAAACAGTTAAGAGAAACAATAAAAGATCTCGAAGGAATGAAGCAAAAATGTTATACCATATCCGAAGATGTTAGTGGAATAGATGAGCAAAGAATGAATCAACTAAAAAGCTTGAGATCAGAGCTACCTAAATTAAAAAGATACCAGAAAAAGTTAGATGAAATCTTAGATGATAAAAGAGCTGAAAATGAAGAACTAAGAAGAGATATTGGTAAATTCAGGCACATGCTTAGATTTGGTGTTAATCCAGGTGAGGTAATTGAATAAATGTTGTATGTATAAGTTTACATATTATTTATATTTAATTTGTCTATAAAGATTATTTAAAAGCATAAAAAGAAATCAAATCTATATGTATAATATGTAAATATACCCTTTTCAGTATTATAATAATTTTTTAAATTTCATAAAAAATAAGTCTAAATGTATAAAGAAATAAATATGATATTGTATACAATAGTGTTAAATAAATGTAGGTTTATTGTTGGTCTTACGTAAAAAGTTATTTATGATAATCTTTTTGTCAGATGATTCACAAAAAGAATTTTCAGTATTTTCAATTTATTGTGTCCAATACTTGTTTAATAATATTTAAAATCCAAAATATATATATTATGATTTTATTAATTATAAAATTAAAGTAAATTGATTTGATAAAAATTGTTAATTAAGATATATTCAATAAAATTCAAGATTAACGGAATTTAACCAAATGATTGAATGCATTGAAATTTTAATAAAATATTTATCCCCTAATTCTTTAATATTCTATAGTAAATATTTTGTTGGATATATTTTGTATCAAATTTTAAATAAATTTATATTGATTTAAATAATCATATTTTTCATAGACATTTTTATTAGTACAGTTTTTTCAATGAATAAGATGAAATTTTCAATTTACATTTAAATTTGAAAATGTTATGTAATTTTTATAGTTGAAGTATATCTCTTGATTCAAAATGATTAGTTTTAAATTAATTAGATAAAATAAAATAAATTATTCTTATTTTTAACAAAAATATAAAATAATTTTTTATATATCAGTTATTTATCAAAATATTTATATTTTTATTATTAGATTATTGTTTATAACGCATAATAATAACAGATAGAAGATGATAGGAGGAGATTTAAAAGTTGAAAAATATAGATTTCGTGCACGTCCGCAAAATAAGCATTTTGTTCTTTTCCCAGCTGACCAAACATCACATTCAATATCAATGTTTTCTGTCATTATATTATTGTGCAAAATATCTCTTGACACAGATCCATTTTTTTCTTACATAGATTTAAACAAATGTGGAATTATTGAAGCATTGATTGCCATTATATTAGTAATTATACTTATTCAAATTTCAATTAATCTATACATCAGATGTTGGTTTTATGGAACAGCTTATAATTATGAGAACATTTGGGTATGTGTATTTGGAAGCAGAGCATTTCAATTTATTCCAACAATTCTCAACATTCTTGCATATCTAACTTATGTGGTTTGGTTTACATTTGAAATACATGACAATGCAGCTACATTTTTAAAAGTTGTATGGCCAAATGTTCCCTCATTTTTAACAAATAAATGGTTTCTCTCATATATTATAAATTTAATTACAGTAGTTCCATGCTTGTTTGTTAAAAGATTCTCATCTCTAACTTGGGTAGCTTGTGTAGGCAATATTGCAATGATCATATCCATTGTCTGTCTAATAATTTTACTTGCTCGAAATGCTCATGATCTCAATTTTAACGTACAAATTGAAAAGGAAGCAACTATTGAAAAGGACGACTTCCCTTATTTACCTTTTACTTCCCTTTTCTCAAAAAATGTTGGAGCTTTTTTCTATTGTATTGGATCAGTTATGACAGCCTTTTACATGCATCCAATGCTTGATATGGTATTTTCAGAGATGAAAAACCCGACAGTTTGCCGTTGCCTATCTAGTACTTGGATTGTGGGAATTATTTCTATCGTTGTTTTTTACGGAATCGGTCTTATATCGTATTTTATTATACAAATCAATTTACAAGATTTTATTCATGTTTCAAATTTGATAAGTGATGGAAAACTTTCAATTGATGCCACTCAATTTTTGAATAGACCATTCAATATTTTTTCTTTTAATTTGAATGGTGAAGTTGAAGAATTGAATAATGAGAACGTTTTCTTTAATTTTAATACAAATCATGTAGAAGCTTTAATTGGAATGGTAGCCACGTATATCGTAACCCTTACAACAAACATGATCTATCACTACTTTCTAGCAACGCAAGTGTCGTCTCTCGTCATCCGTAGAAAACAAGATGATATCCCGCCTTTGATTATTTCGGGAGTTGTAGTAATACTGTTTTGTATAGGAATAAACTTTATGGATGATACTGCTACAGAAATATTGGATATGATTTCAATTATTGCGTTTTGCATAATGGTATTCATACTTCCGCCTGTTTTTTACTTAAAGCTATACAGATTTACTAATGTATTTTGGGGTGCTTTGAGTCTTTTTGTTTTGGTCATCGGAATAGCACTTAGTGTAACTGTTGTTTACTTTAATTCCAAAGAAATATCTATTAAATAATTAAAAATAAATAGAGCGGTTGTACATTTGTAAAGTATTGAAAAATATTAAAAAACGCTGATTGGCTTATAATATTTTATATTTGGGGCTGAAATATATGAATTGCTCAGATATATTCCGTTGATTATGAGAAAAAAAATTCAATATAAAAATAAATGTGTTTTAAAAATTTTATATTTCTCACAAAATTATAGATACGATTTTCTCTTCATTATTTCATTCCTTTTTATAAATTACTTTATTTTTCATATTTTTTCTTTTATGAGTTTATTTAAAGATTGAATTTTTGTATTATTATTTTTGGTCAATTCAAATTTCCAAATAAATTTCAATAAAATTTTTCAATTTATTCATTTTTTAAAATATTTTTATAATCCATTCAAATATTTCATTCAATTGTTCTTCCAATTGGAATACCTGTTGGCGAAAAAATAATTTGTAAATTGACTTTATTTATAAATTTGATAAAGACACTTTTTGAGCGTAGCTCAAAAAGCGGCTATCTTGTTATATAATTAAAAATAAATAGAGCGGTTGTCCATTTGTAAAGTATTGAAAAATATTAAAAAACGCTAATTGACTAATAATATTTTATATTTGGGGTTGAAATATATGGTTTGCTCAGATATATTCTGTTGATTATGAGAAAAAAAATTTCAATATAAAAATAAAAGTGTTTTAAAAATTTTATATTTCTCACAAAATTATAGACCCGATTTTCTCTTCATTATTTCATTCCTTTATATAAATTACCTTATTTTTCATATTTTATCTTTAATGAGTTTATTTGAAAATTGAATTTTTGTATTATTATTTTTAGTCAATTCAAATTTCCAAATAAATTTCAATTAAATTTTTCAATTTATTCATTTTTTTAAATATTTTTATAATGATACGAAAAGGAGATATTGATTTTATAATTATATAAAAAGAAATAATTTATATTATTATTATTGTAATTTTGGATGATAGATAAATTGATTGAATCATAAAAGGAAATATATTTTTTTTTTGATAAAAAACTAATTTCCCAGATGCCAGCTATAAATCCTTATTTTATAATCTTTTGTTAAACTTTCCTGATTTATGACTAAAAGTAAGGGTGCCAAATTGGATGTTTCTATATACATATATTTTTTAAACAACAACAAACATATCAAAAGGGTCTCCATTTGGAGTTTTTTGAGCTTTAAGCAAAGTAGTGTTTGGGGCCTTCATTTCTTTCTTTTGAGTAGAATAATTAATTGTATTTAATCTTCCATACATACTAAATATTTGAGCATTTAACATTATATCATTTTCCCAGTCAATTGTAGCTGTTTTATCTTTAGTTGCATACCAATTTGGCTCCTTGCATTTAAAAAGCATAATTTTTGGTTCGATAATACTAGCATCGTATTTTTCATTCATTTTATTAACTATTTTCATCATATCTTTAGAGAAAGAAGCGCTTGCTTCAAGTATTTTCCAAACTGAGATAGCTGTTTGCTCTCTATTAATTGCATAAATGAACTGATCAGATGATTCACGAATGTATGAGAAATTATTCTGACTTTCAACGAGAGTAAACAATTCTTTTGACAAATCTGTTCGATAATTTTTAACAATTTGGAAATCATCAGATTCATCAGCAAATTGTGAAAAGTTGTGCAATGAAAGAATAATGATCATGAAGCTCTTTAGTTTTGGAGTCAATTCAAGTGGGAACTCAGAATCAATAGGCACGAAATTTGGAAATTCTTTATAAAAAACTTTTCTAATTTTCTTCTCAATTTTTTCAGCTTTGAATTGAGCGTTGTCAAAACAAATTGTGACGTCATTCAATTTGATCTTCTTGTTTTGAATAAATTTGTAAATTGTTAAGAACTTTTTCTGAACGTTATAGGCTTTAATTCAAATTTTTCTCTTTTTATATCTAAAAATATCTTTATTGTAATATATTTTATGTTGAAATTAATGGTGTCTTATCAATATATATCGATACAGAAATGATTTAGAATTATTTTTAATGTTTAGTTTATTCTTATATATGACAAGTATTTGATGTATTATAAATAGAGATAAAAAATAAAAGCTAATGGAACTGTGATTTATTTTTAAAAATAGCATTAGAGTTACAAGTGACTCTAAATATCTTGAATAAGCCATTCCTCAGAAAAAAAAAATTTTGATAGGAGTATTCAATTTTTACTGTGAGATATTGAAATTGAAGATTTTAAAAATATAATAAATCGCCTTATAAACCTCTGGTTTATAAAAAAATCACTTAAAGAAGTTTTTTATTTACTATCAGTTCGATAAATTCAATACTAATGCAAATTGAATTGGCGAATATTTACCATTGAAATCTGAAATTGAAAAAATATTTTACAAGTTTTCAATTTTCTGATAAAAAAATGATCTTAAAATTTATTAAAAAATAGTCAACAAAAAATATATTGTTATATTTAATGGAAGAATCGTTTTTAAAATTCGAGTTTGATGTGTTCAAACGTTTAAATAGAAAGGAGAAAAGTTCATTGGTGTCACCTTATTCAATAGGGATTTGTTTTTCTTATCTTTCAAACTTGGTCAAAGATGAAAATACAAGGAACGAAATTCAGAAAGTTCTTCATTGTGATAAAAAGAAGAAATATAATGAAATCATTGAAGAAATGCGAAATTTAGAAAGTTCGATTGAAAACGAGTATAACAAAGACAATATCAAGACCGCTAATATATTATTTACAGATAAGATGAATGATGAGATTGAAGTACTTGAAGAAGAATATCTTCCAAACATTGTTAACTTAACGTTAATAAATTCACGAAGTTCCACGATTAATAAAACAGTGAAAGAACGAACTGGAGGACGAATTTCACGAATCATGAATCCAATAATTAATTATTCGATGAGTAGTTTTTTCATGACAAGTGTTTCACATTTTGAGAGTGGATGGTCAAATAACGTCAAAGAACATCTTGGAGAATGCAAACAAATATTTCAAGGATTTCATGAAAAGAACGAAGTTGAAATGGTAATAATTGAAGGAACGGAAATAAATCTTTATAAAGATAAAAAATTACGAATGATTGAAATTCCATTCTCGAATGAAGAATTTTCATTTATGATGATTAAAACGAAGAAGAAGAGCGCGAGATCATTTTATAAGATGATTGAAAAAATGAATTTTGAACAATTTTCAAAAATTCAAGAAAACAAGAAAAAGAAGAATATTCAAATAATTTTCCCTAAATTTGATATTGAAACAGATACATTCAACATTAATGATTATATGAGAGAGATTGGCATTAAACATAAAATTGAAATCAACACGAATTGTCATATGAACCAAATCATTCAAAAATGTTCAATATCAATTAATTGTGAAGGATGCATCAATGTAATCAAAGAAACACGAGATGAATACAAAACCAAACACGACAGCAATAAAGGCCACAAAAGCAAGAAAACAAAGAAAACAAAGAAAAGCAAGAAAGAATCAATGATTTTCAATCGTCCATTCATTTTCTTTATTGTGAAACACAAACCAAACATTATCATTCATTCAGGTGTTATGCTAATGCCGAAACTTCAAGGTATTGACTAATGAAAATTATCAATATTCTCAGATAATTCATTCTTTATTTTTGTAAAAATAAAGAATGAAGAGAATGATTGCTAGCTAACATTTTTTTGTTCAATTTATAATTGTTTTTAATATAAAACTGTATTTTAAACTAGAACCAAAAAGTCAGTACCACCAAATAAGTTATCAAAAAGTTTTATATATGTTTAATAATATTTTTTTTCTTAAAATCGTAGCATATTAGGCCAATTATCGCATTTAGACTCCCAAGACCGATATCACCAAATATACATCCGATGTATTATACCATGAATTGCAATTTTTCTAATTTGGTCATGCTTTTATAAAATCGCATATCTTTGAAATTACATTGTTACTTGATTTTCTTACCTACCTTATTTAGTAATCCGACAGAAAAATAGGAAAGCTTTTCCTTACAACTAGTTCCAACTAATACTATTATAGATACAATACTATATTTAAGTTATTCTCCTCAAGATCTTTTTTTTATATATATAATTTAAATGTCAACACACATATACTAAATGGAAACTTAGGAAAGAAAATTAATTACAGTGTTAATAATTAAGATAATTAAGATATATTTTTTTTATTTTAATAAACTTTTTGAAGCGACCAAAATCTCAGTACCAATTATTTTCACTTTTTGAGGCAATTTTATTTTATTTTCTCTTCATTTCTTTTGAATTTTCACTTTTTTGAGAACTTTGGTGGTACTGATTTTTTGGTTCCAGTTTAAAAATTTAATTAGTATCAATTTCTTTTTAAATATGATTTTCTAAAAAGTATTTATGTATTAAAGCAATATTTAAATTAAATAGTTAGTAAATTTTCTAAATATTAAAATCCTAATATAAGATAATGCAAAATAATAATTCGAATGACCATTGAAATAAATTGAATATGAAAAATTAAATGAAGACTTTCAAATTGAAAAGTCATAAATAAATCATGTTTCTATTTCTTTTTTACTTTTCATCTTCAGCGCTTCTCTTTCAAAAATATGGCCAAGATTATCATATAAATTGGATTTGAACAACAAACCAATTTTACACTGGCCAAGATTATCATATAAGGTTTGGGATCTATCTTTAAAATTTAAGATTAGTTTAAATGCATAATTCGAATCCAAACAATCTTTTCAAAGTTTCATTGAATCAATTTGCTGCTCTCACTCCCAGTGAATACAAGCAAATGTTAGGTTTCAAGCCAAAAACATCATATTTTAATGATAGCAAAAAAATTTGAAAAGAAATAAATCATAAAGCAACAGCCGATCTTGATTAGCGAGACAAAGGGGTTGTCAATACAATTAAAAATCAGTACCTATGCGGCTCATGCTGGGCTTTCAGTGCTATTCAAGCTGCAGAATCAGCATATGCAATCTCAACAGGAACATTACTTTCATTTTCAGAACAAAATCTTGTAGATTGTGTTACATTATGTCATGGCTGTAGTGGAGGTCTCATGACTGATGCCTACAACTACGTCATTAACCATCAAGGCGGAAAATTTAATACTGAATCCGAATATTGGTACGTATCTTTCCAGGAATCCTGTTATTTTGACAAGTATGAAAAAGTTGGCTCAATTTCAGACTATATCAAAATTTCAAAGGGAGATGAAGATGATTTGGCCATCAAAATTGAAACTTATGGTCTTGCTTCTGTTGCTGTTGATGCTTCTTCTGTTTGGTTCCAACTTTACTTCTCAGGATTATATGATAATTCAGATTACACGTCATCAAATCTTTACCACGGAGTCGGATGCGTCGGATTCGGTGAAGAAAGTGGAACTCGATACTGGATTGTCAGAAATTCGTGGGGATCCCTCTGGGGCGAAAACGGATACATCAGAATGATAAGAAAAGACAACCAATGCGGAATTGCTTCTTGGAGATGCATTCTAGTTCCTTAATTATATTAGTATCAATAAATAGTGTTTATTTCCAATATTTAAAAAAAGAAAGAAAAAGTTCATACTTATTAATCAGCCAGACTTGAGTAAATGATAAATATTTTTTCAAATAAAAAAAAAGAAAGAAAATTCATTTTTATTAAATGGATTCTTATACGTGTGTGTGTTATCTCGAATTCTCAAGATGAACACAACGTTTTAATTAAAATAAATCAATTATTTCAGTGCATTTACAATGATTCATTTTTGAAGCTCAATGTCAAGATTGAACTTCAAATAACAGTGAGCATGTTAGCCAGTTCTTTTTCTTCTTTTTTAAGAGCCAATACCTTGAAGTTTCGGCATTAACATGACACCTGAATGAATGATAATGTTTGGTTTGTGTTTCACAATAAAGAAAATGAATGGACGATTGAAAATCATTGATTCTTTCTTGCTTTTCTTTGTTTTCTTTGTTTTCTTGCTTTTGTGGCCTTTATTGCTGTCGTGCTTGGTTTTGTATTCATCTCGTGTTTCTTTGATTACATTGATGCATCCTTCACAATTAATTGATATTGAACATTTTTGAATGATTTGGTTCATATGACAATTCGTGTTGATTTCAATTTTATGTTTAATGCCAATCTCTCTCAAATAATCATTAATGTTGAATGTATCTGTTTCAATATCAAATTTAGGGAAAATTATTTGAATATTCTTCTTTTTCTTGTTTTCTTGAATTTTTGAAAATTGTTCAAAATTCATTTTTTCAATCATCTTATAAAATGATCTCGCGCTCTTCTTCTTCGTTTTAATCATCATAAATGAAAATTCTTCATTCGAGAATGGAATTTCAATCATTCGTAATTTTTTATCTTTATAAAGATTTATTTCCGTTCCTTCAATTATTACCATTTCAACTTCGTTCTTTTCATGAAATCCTTGAAATATTTGTTTGCATTCTCCAAGATGTTCTTTGACGTTATTTGACCATCCACTCTCAAAATGTGAAACACTTGTCATGAAAAAACTACTCATCGAATAATTAATTATTGGATTCATGATTCGTGAAATTCGTCCTCCAGTTCGTTCTTTCACTGTTTTATTAATCGTGGAACTTCGTGAATTTATTAACGTTAAGTTAACAATGTTTGGAAGATATTCTTCTTCAAGTACTTCAATCTCATCATTCATCTTATCTGTAAATAATATATTAGCGGTCTTGATATTGTCTTTGTTATACTCGTTTTCAATCGAACTTTCTAAATTTCGCATTTCTTCAATGATTTCATTATATTTCTTCTTTTTATCACAATGAAGAACTTTCTGAATTTCGTTCCTTGTATTTTCATCTTTGACCAAGTTTGAAAGATAAGAAAAACAAATCCCTATTGAATAAGGTGACACCAATGAACTTTTCTTCTTTCTATTTAAACGTTTGAACACATCAAACTCGAATTTTAAAAACGATTCTTCCATTAAATATAATAAAAAAAAATTCGGTAGAAATATTTAGAAATGGTTTTTTAACAAATTTTCAATAGTTATTTTAACCGACTTCATTCAATTATTTTTTCAAATAATCCGTACGCTTATGAATTTTTAGAATTCTTTCAATTGAAACTTTCAAATTTTTATCGAAATATTTATAAATAAAAAATGAATGAATAACACCATAATTAAGGAGAAATCATTTTTCTTCTAAAAATAATAAAAATAAAATATTAAACATCAATTTTGTTGAAATTTTTGTGAAAAAAAATTAAAACAAGTGTATCTAGAATTGTGACATTATATTTTGACTTTATATAGTAGCATTAATTTTAATCTATTAGTTCATAGTTTTTATTCTAATATTTCCCCAAAAACATGTAATATGTTAGCATTTTTTTTTTTTAAATAATAAAAGAATTGTAACCTTCTTATACGAGACTTTGATAAAAGTGATATACTCATAAAATAAATGATTAATTTTATTTATATAATTCTTATATAAATGATCAAGATTATATATTCAATTTTATTGTTTAACTTTTAAAAATAAAAATTGAATATAAAAAGAAGTTCTAGTTTCATTCATTTAGCTGATGTATTGGTATGAAGAAACTCTCTCAAATGAATGAAATTAATGAATGAATAAAAAATGAAATGAAGTATCATTTTTTGTTCTAAAATCATATAAATATAGTACTAAAATACAATTCAATTAATCTTTCAATTCCAATTGTACTTTTGCTTTTTTAAGTATACTTTTTTTATAATTAGATGAAAAGTTTTAACCTTATTTGGCTTTAACTAATAAATAAATTATTTAATACCACATAGTTCACACTTAACTCAGTGTCATTGCTTGATTATCTTTTCACATGCTGATTTAAAAAGAAATGAAAAAGAAGATACTTCTAAATGATAGGTAAAGGAAAACCTCGAACTGTAATCACCTAAGCTAATAATTCAAAATGAATATGATCTTTTTCAAAGAACATATTAATTAAAATTTAGTAGTTTACATTCAAAAATCTTTTATTTCTTCAATTTTTTGATTTTCCAATCAATCCTCAGCTAAGAAATAACTCAAATATTTTTTCTCATATTTTGTATTTTTATTTATAAGAATTATTTATTCTGTTTGATATTCTTTAAAAAAGTTATATAATTCAAATTTGATAGTAATATAATTATTTTTTGAATAGGAATAAATAAAATTAAATGGAGAATAATTTATTAGAAAATGAACCTCACGAAGAGAATGCAAAGGCGAGAACCAAGAGAGTGAATGTATTGACTGTTTTGCAATATATTATTTTGATTTTAATAATAATTTTTTTAGTTCTTGTTTCATTTTTATATTATTTATCTTTTGCGGGAATTCTTTCGCTAACGGTTTATTTATTATTGTATGAATGGTTATCATTGTTTACAAAAGACATATTACACATGGTTTTATCAATTTTTGCAAATTTTTCAGACTTTGGATTATTTTTTGTCCTTGCACTACTTTGTGTCTACGTTATCAAAGCTTATTTATCATTTTTACAATTAGGATTCAAATTAATTTTACCAATTTTCAGCAGAAAAGTTATAATTTCAGATAATTACGATAAAGATACATTTTTTAATGGATTGCTTATCTGTAATTTGATAATAATAGCTATAATTATAGCTGGGCTAATAGTTCTGTTTATTTTTATTTTCAAAAATCAAATGAGACTCTTCATTGCAGCAATCTCCCTTGAGTGCATTTTCCTTGTTCTTGTTTTTCTAGGCAATTTGTGCATATTTGTCCAAAAAATAGTGCAAAAGTTCAAAAAGAAAGATCCAACGGAATTATCAACATCACTTCTCACACCAGAAGGCTATCCAGACATTGATCTCCAAATAAACGGTCATCGAAAAAGTGACACCAAGAAAACGGATTTTCAATATGAAAACAAGCAACCAAGCGAGAACCATGACAATTCAAAATTGAATGGCAACACAAATTTAAATGTTGATTCAAAATTGAATGATAATTCAAATTTGAATGACCACTCAAATTTGAATAATGTTAACAATGTGAATAACATTAAATTAGCTAATAAAGGTTCTAATAATAGCTATACTAAATTGAATGACAGCACTGACAAAGGATCTGTAACATTGCAACAATTACAGAATGAAAACATATTTTTTGTTTCTTCATTGTATGGAATGTTTGATGATTCAATTGAAGGTGGAACTATTTCCAAGTGTCAAATTGTTTATCAATCAATTATAATGGCGATAATCTTGTCATTTCAAATGTACTCACTCATCTATCCATGCATCAACGGATCAATAACGATTGGACAATTTTTTCTCTATTTCTTTATCAAATTGATTTTCATCAATAAAATATTTGCATACAATTTCATTGACATTATTTTGAATGGGAAACGAGTAATTCGTTCATTGAAGCAAATGAAAGCAAAGATTATTTTTTGGATTGTTGTCATTCTTTATATTGCATTAATTGTAGCCTTCACAGTCATTCTTCTTCTCTCACAAAAAGCTGTTTTTCCAACAATAAAAAGTGCCACTTTTACTGAAAATAATCAAAGATGGTACAAATTGAATAAAAATCAAGCAGCAGCACCTGAAAGTTTTTGTTTCACACATGCACAAAAAGATGGGACTTTAAAAACAGAAGATTTTGCAATGCTGACAACACTTCCGCGAATGTATAATGTAACGAAAGATGGGAAGTGTTTTATTAAGCCTTCAATGAGAGGCTTGTTCAACACAACAATGAAGTACATTTTTGGCAAAGATTATGAAAAAGATGGCATTTTTATTCTTTGTAAAAGACTCACAAGGTATCCAATACTTGTTATTTCATCAGAAAAGATATTGAATAAGACACTTGATTACTTTTCTAATGATAACAATATAAAATTCTTGAACAAACAATTCAATGTCACCAACACGAATTACTTTGAAAATAGAAAATTCACAAATCTCACAATTGAAGGACGGCAACTTTTGAATGACTATGAAAAATGTGTAGAATTGAATGGTACAGAAAATTGTGAAGAAAAATGGGACATCTTCACTCAATTCTATTGGCCAAATATGTATTCAAATGATTATGTTGATATTAACGGTTTTGAACGTTATCAAATTAGCATCGACTCGAAAATGACAATTCAACCTTCTTTCATTACAAGTGACGGCCAATTATGGTCTGGTACTCATTACATTGTGAGTGGTTCCTGCGAGGACGGTTGGGGAGTTGGATTTTTCATTGAAACAATTGGAAGAAAGTATATTCCATTAATTTTCAACAACATTTTGATCCTTTATTCACTGACTCGAGACATTTTGAACGAAGTCTTTCTTCGAATTGAATGGTTCAATAGAAACATTTTTTATTTCGATGTTAGTTCGTCGAAAGAAATGTCAGCTATTGTTGATTTATACTCTCAATTCAATTTTTCTCATCAGGCTTTGTATACGATAGGGCATTCAATTTCAGGAACCGCTTTTAAAGGCGTTTCTTATTTTACTGATATTCAAGGAATCGCTTTTGAAGCTTCCGATGGTGAAAATAACGTAAATTTGCTACTCAATTCTAAGTTTACTAAGAAAAGTGACGCAAATAGTCAGATAACAAACGTTTATTCAAAGAATAGTATTATATCTGGAAATGATGGAAATTGCGATGTGAATGGAATACTTCCTAGAAGATATATTTTCCCTAATGTTTTCGATACTGCATGCCAGGCGGCTATATCATGTTCAAATACAATGAAATATGTTCCTTTTTGCAAACAAGTATTAACTCAAAATGGTGAAAATCCAGAAAAAGAATTTAATATTAGTTTTAAAGCATATATGAATTATTACGGATATACTTATAATGATTCTTAAATTTTTGTATATTTTTTAAATGAATTATTTTGTTAACCATTTTTTGTTAACCATTTTATTGATTTATAACGAACAAAAAAAAAACTTCTAATGGTTTCCAAGCAATGTTATTTGTGAAGCATTAGATGAAATATTTTTTTTTTAGTTAAGGGAAAATTAAAAAAAAAATCTATAATTTTATTAAAAAAATTGTTTTTTTCTTAATCATGATAAAAATCTTCTCTAATAATTATTTTAAGAGAAGCATGGCTTGGCCAAAACATCTGGTGTAGTTGAGCTGCACATGTATTGTTGGTCGAATTTCTTCAAGTAACCATTGATCTTTGGTTCCATTGTTAATGGAGTAAGTCCTGGTTCTTGTGAAAGGAGTTTCAAGAAGTAGAAAGTGAATATACCTTGGTCTTTTCCGCCAACAGATGTTTGTTTTGCGGTTTCTGAATCTCTTGCTGCAGAAAGAGAATAAATATTAGGTGGCATTTGTTTTCCGTTGAAGAGGGTTCCTGGTTTAAGATCATAGATAGTACCACTGTGGCAGCAATCGTTGAATAAGCAGACAATGCTGTTATCTGGTTTGCCACTGTTAGCAATTGTTTCTGCAAGAGTATCATCAATAACGAAGTTATCATCGAAAACGAGGGCTTCATCTTTTCCATCGGTTTCATCGCCGTTCTTATCATCAATGCTACCACCGTGACCAGTGTAGTAAACAACAAGATATTCTTTGGTGTTCTTAAGGAAGTGTGCGAAATAACGTAAGAATTCTTCAGATGTTGGGTTGTGAGCGAAGTAAAGGTCGAATCCAAGTTGTTTGAAGTATCCGGCTACTGCAAGTGCATCATTCATTGGACCAACACCGAGTGAGTAGTCTGGCCTTGTGTATGTATTGCAACATATGAAGACACATCTTCTAAGGTCAGTTGGTAATGTGCTCATCTTCTTGAGATCGCATCCAAGTGGCTGATCAGATGCAACTTCTTCAACAGCCTGTTGTTGGGTATCGATTGAACCTGTGTTGTGTGCATTATCCCATTCTTGTGGTGTGAAGTTTAATCCAAGTTTAGAAAGAATTGATGTGAAAACTTTCTTTGCTATTGTTTTGGCTTGATCTTTATATTGATCTGTTTTGGAGCAAACTCCTTTCTTTGTTTGATTGTTATCAGTTGAGCTGCAAGCTTGTCCCATTGGGTTTTAAATAAAATGAAATGAATAAATGATAATCATTGATATATCCATAATTCATATTGAATTATAAATAATTTCTCTCAATTTTGAAAGTTTTTGAAAAATTCAATGTTCTTGCAAAGATAAAAATGGAGATGATTCTCAAATTTGAATTAAATTCAATTTTTTGATAAAATTATAAAACTTTTGATTTGAAATTAAAAAAAAAAAGATTGAATTTTCAGAGAAAGCATATAAAATTAAAAAAAAAAATGATTATTGAATGATGACTATATTTGATTGTTTTGGAATGAAGATAAAATTTTTCATTTTACATTCTAAAATCTAAAATCATTATTCCTCACTTTAGTTTAATTTCTTAACGCTACTCGTTTTATTTCAAAAAAAAAAAAGTTTTAACAACATATTATATAAAAACGTATAAATAAGGAAATCATATGTTTTAAATTATTTTGCAATAATAAACATTAATTTAATTTAATATTTTATTTATTTTTAAGATATTTCAATATCCAAATAAGATAAAAGTTTTTTATTTTCACGATACTAAAAAAATCCTATCAATTATTCAGTGCATTCAGAATATGAAGTTTTTAAAATATTTATATATAAATATACTTGAGACCAACGTAAAAAGAATTTATTTTATTTAAAATAATTTTAATAAATTATATTAATGTCTCTAAATATTTTTATTCTTATTTTTTTGATAAAAATGACAAGATAATTAATAATTACTGATCGTAAATGATAACGTATCGTTAATTTTGAGTTTTTATGACGTAGGTTATAAAACAAATTGAAAAAAATCAAGATTATAAACAATTGTCATAATTATAAAATCTTCTATTAATTTCATAAACAAAATATAAACAAGAGATATAAACGCATTTTATATATACAACAATTAATCTTTCTTCGGATTCAAATATTCAAGTCCAGTTGATGAGAGAAATTCTTTCATCTGCTTTTGCCATTCCGCATTCTCTTCATATAATTTTGGTAAAAGAGCATCTTGCTCTGATTGTTGACTTGATAAAGGCATCTGGATTTTTAATTGAGCCATTCTATTTTTACTCTCTTGAATTTCTTGCTGTTCAAGCAAACGATTTTTATCTCTGATTTCATCGAGAAGATATTTTCTCTTCATTACAAATTCTTTGTATTTGCGAGATTGCTCAATTGACCTATCAAGAACTTGGCCCAATTGTTTGAAGTCAGGAATTCTCATCATTTGAGTTTGGAGCCTTTGCTCGGTAGAACTAATTTGAATGTTTAATTGGTCGATCCTTTTCGTTAAGGATTCAACGACATCAGACAATTCTTTTGTTTTTGAAGTATGTCGAGCTAATTTCTCTTCATGCTCAATTTTCTCGTTATTAAGAACAGCTCGAAGACGTCTGTTTTCAACTTCAGCATCTAAAAGTTCTTGTGTTTTCAGATTATCATGATATGATTCAACAGCTCTAGATAATTGAAGAAGTTCATCTTTGGCACGATCGAGGGCAGCCCGGGTTAAGTTATTAGCATAACTTTCTTTTTTATAATCAGCCCGAAGTTTTTCAACTGTTAAAAGTATTTCTTGATGCATAATAGCGTGCTTCTCTTCTGTAGTAAGACGTTCTTTTTTACGACTTTGAAGTTCTGAAGACATTTCTTCTTCATCTTGTACTAATTTTTGAACTTTATTGAGCTCCATTTGAACTCGTTCGTATCTTGAATGAACCATTCCTCGCTGAGCTGAGTCCGAATTCATATGCCTTTCTAATGTTGAACGAAGCATGAGTATTGTTTGTTTTAAAACATCTTTTTCGTTGATCGCCATTTGAATAATATTTTTATTATGAGATGCTTCATTTTGCGCAATTTCGAGTAATTCTTCTTCTTTCGCAAGCATTTTTTTCTTTTCATCGAGGGTTTGTTGAAAAGTAAAAAGATTTTTAGAGAGCTCAATTTCAAATCTAGCAGCAAGCCTCTCATGATAGGAAATTAGTTGCATAATACCATTCCGAATAATTTGAACTCCTTCCTGTGTGGTATCAAAAGGGTGGCTTAATTTTTCATGAGATTCAGTATCATCTTCAATAAAATTTATTTGCCCTGCTTGCTGAAAATCTTGAATTAATTGTGTTAGTCTTGATTTAAATTCATCTAATTTAGGTAATCTTTTCTCAAGAGCAGTGACTTGCGTTTTTTTTTCCATTAACTGTCGTCTATAATAATCATAATCTCCTTTAGAAGAATTAAGCGATTCTTTTGATGGTGTATTAAAACCAGAATTTTTTGATCCGATTGCTAATTTAGGTGTTCTAAAAGTGTTTTTTTGAGTCATCTCTTTATTTAAATAACGTATTTGATACAAACAACTTTGAATACATATTCAATTTTGATAGATTTTCTAAAATATTGAAAATTTACTTTTATATATAATAATAATAAAATTCTACAAATATTTATCAGCATTTTGTATCTGATATATTATTGAATCTCCAAATATTAGGAAAATATACTTTTCTTCTAATATTTCTGGAAAATATTAAATTGAAAAAGGACCAATCATAATATCCTATAAGAATTCATACAATATAAACACTGTACAAACGAAAAATTATTAATTCCATGAGAAAATTAAAACAAATTATAAATCATTAATTTTGAATTTGTCATTTTTAAATATTTAAAACACACAAATAGGCTGATCATCAAGAACACCAAATAATTCATTAGCCAAAGATTCTGTGATATCTTGTTTTTCTGTTGGTTCTGCAAGAAAACACTCAGGAATTAAAACTCTTCTTTTATCTAGCTCACATTGAGTAAGTGGAGAAAAAGTTTCAATTTTAATTGAACAAGTTGAATTTGTATAACAAAGTGATTCATTTGAAATTTCAACCATATTCTTGCATTTTTCTTCTGAGTCAGAATCTTCTGAAGGCGATGATTCATCTGTAAATTGTTGAATAACAATAACAGCTGCATCATTTGCCATTTCACAATAATCTGTATTACTGAAAACTGTTATACAGTTTTCTAATGGATATTCAAAACCATCATAACATGATTCATGTGATCTAATCATTTTTTTGAGATTATTTTGAGTCAAAAAATAATTTAACTTTTTGTCATTAAATGTATATCCACTTCCTCTGAAACTTGGTTGAAATCCTTTGCTTGATTCATTTGGATCACTCCATACTAGATCAGATGCGATCTGAGAATCTGATGAAAGCATTGGCTTAGGAAGCTTTTCTATATCATCAAGACTGTTTAAATAAGGACCAATTCCTCCATGAACACAAAAATAATAATTGTTGACAACTGCTGCGTATGATAAATACATAAAGCACTTCATGAACTTTTGATAAACTTTGTTATTAAAAATTTTATCACAATCATTTTTAAATCCATATACAGATGTAATTGTTTCGCATTCATGATTTCCACGGATCATATATAATGAAGTTGGGTATAAAATTTTAAGGCAAAGCAAAAGTAAAATGACTTCTGGGGAATTTGATCCTCTATCTATGTAATCTCCAAGGAAAAGATATTTTGTTTTTGGTGGATAATCAAATCTTTCAAAGATACGAAGGAGATCATCAATGTTTCCATGAATATCACCAACAATAATAAAATTTCCGTATAAATGAAGCAGTGAACTCTCTTCTTTGAATATTTGTTTTGCACTTTTGATTATTTTAATAATATTATCATTAGAAGGAAAAACTTTTGATCTGCTCATTTTGTGCATCCTTGATTTGAGTATTGAAAGGACTGTTTCTTGTATTTGAATTGCATCCATTTCTAAATTTAAAATGAAATGAATGTGATATAACAAAATTTTCAAAATTTCTTTTGACTTGTTTTTATAATTGTGGAAAATTAAATTTTAAATTGAAAAGCGTTTCTATACCAAAATATAATATATTTTATAAAAACAATTAAATAATTTATAATAAAATAGAATAAATATATTTTATAAATAATAATTAACTTCATTAATAACTTAAACATTTATTTTTAAAGATATTTAAGTTTTTTTCTAAGACCATAAGATTCACAAAATGAAAACTTTTATTCAAAATTTTGAAAAATTTTTAAGAAATCTGACATATTATTTTTGTGTTAAAACATTTTTATTATCAGTTTACAATTTAGCAAACCTCATTAAGTGATAAAATATAAACCAGCGCGATTAATATATGTATATATATATGCAATTATATAAGTAAAACTCGTCTTGAATTCATAAGATGAAAATTTGGATATATATATAATTTCATTAAATCATTTTGATATTAGATAACAATCCTTAATAATCCTACGATTTTTTTCTTTGTAATGAAAAAAGACTTTTGTATAATGAAATAATTCATTATACATTTGGGGGTTTTCATTTTTAATTCTACTCTGATTGATTCGTTATTTTATTACACTTTAGCTTATTATTTTAATGAAATAAGGAGTATTTTTCAATATTCAAAAGTTCACCAAGTATTTACTTGAAAAAAAGGCAAATATGCTTACCCATTATATTTATTGAAGGGATTTAATTAAGTTTTAATAATAAGAAATTATATATAATTGGATAAATCCTTTAAATTTATTTAAACAAATTTATATTTATAAATATTTTTATGGATCTAATAAGGTATATATTTATTTATGAAATACTTATAAAATATTAATGCAAAAAAATTGATTTATGTTATAAAATTATCATGATAATCATATATTAAAATCAAAATCCATATATTGAAAAAGTTTATTTCTTCCTTGAGACCGTTTAATCAAACCAAATGGATGACTTAAGTTCAATTCTAAAAGAATACTCTTTCCGAGTCTTAACAGATGATCAAGAATCAATCAAATGCCAAAATTTATCCAAAATAAATATGTTGGGCGAATATAGTGATTGCTGGCTTCTTTTATCAATTATCTTTAATGATAAATATACACTTAACAGTGTTCCACCCTTTTATTTTACATCTTCAAATGAAACTTTTGAATTAGAAGAAAAACTTTTAAAAATAAAGTTCTTAGTTTGGCTCCAATATCTCTATCAAAGAAATAATGAAGTTGATATAGAAAAAATGAGCCTAATTGAATTGATTCGAGGCGGTTACTATGATGAATTTCTGACAAAATTTGGGAATCTTTTTGGTTCATGGAAGGCTGAAATTTTCCGCGGTTTATTTGTTTTTGATCAAAATAAAAAAGGACAATCGTTAGCTAATTTTCAAAATGGAATTAAAAATTTATGCAATTTGAGTGATATCACTCCAGAGGAGCAAAGTATATATAAAGCTTTTACTGGAAATTTTGATGAAATTCCGAATTTTTTACAAACCGAGCACAACTTAATGTGGGCACAACTATTTACATCTTACTTGCAAAATGCAGAATTAAACGAATTTCAGATTGATCAAGTTTGCAATTTTGAGCCAGTTGAATTCCAAAGGTTTTGTTTTAGGCCAAACTTATTTGAAAACTTACAAACTAACCCGATAATAGATAAAAGCCCTAAAAAAATTGATCCGGATTCTTTGGCATTTTATTTCAATTTAGCTATAGTATTTAAAAACAAGGATTTGGCTTCATTTTTGCTTCCTTCATACTTATCAGTTTTATACAAATGCAAGCAATACCACAGCATTTTCAAATACACATACTTCAATGAATCTTTTTTCACAATTGATGAATCTCTAGATAATGTATCATTAGCAGCTTCATATTTCGAACCTGATAGTCTTTTTTTGGATCCGTTGCTAAAAGAGAACAGAACAGAAGAAGTTAGAGATCTTTTAATTGGAATTAAATTTAAGATTATTCAAAAAAATGATGATGATTTTTTAAAGGCTCTCAGATGGCTGAAACTCGATGAATCTGTTTCCAAAGAATTTTTCCAGTTAGCAATTGAAATAACTTATGAAAATGTCATGATTAATAATTTTGATAATGCTCGAAAAACCTATAACTTGATAAAATTAATGCTTCCAAATACTGAGAAATATTTTTGGGACTCTTATTTAAGAGAAAACAGGATAGATGAAACTGATGATGATAGAATTATTTCTAGCTTTAAACAACTATTAATATGGGCGGCTTCATTGAAAGAAAATGGCCAAGTTGCATACGGGTATGATAATAACGATAATGATGAAGATGCTTTTGAATCCTCTGATCGTTTGCTTCAACATTTATTTTCTCATATTACAGATACTTACCAAAAAAAGCTAAACAATGATGTTATGAACGGGAAACCGATATAAAAATTGATGTAATAATAAATATATGTTATCCATTTTTTAAAATAATAAAAATAAAAAAAAACGTTATTTTTTTAGTTAACTGAAAGTACTCAAACTTTGCTTATGAGTTACACACCAAAAAAGATTTCAAATTGATAATCCTATTTAAGTCACAAAATTATTTTTCTTTTATAAAAAATACTATCCTAATGAGGTAGAAAAGGATTACAAAAAAGAAACATCATGATCACATCCGCTAAATAAAAAATTTAATTTTCATATATTGTTTATTTTTTGAAAAGGATAATTCAAATTTTTACAATAAAAAATAAATATCTTAATTTTTTCTAAAGAATTCTTAAAAACCGATATATTATTTCATTGAATGGATAATATTTAACTGAGATAATATATGAACATATTTTCATTTTTTTCTTCAAGAAAAAATGATTAAAGAAAAAGCAGAAGATGGATATTTAATCTGTATTCCTAAAGTATTCCATGGTTACCGTTGTATTCGAAAAATTGGATTTGGAACCACATCAATTGTTGAATTAGTTGAAGATCAAAACACAGGTAAGAGATATTCAGCCAAGATTGCATCAAAACCAAATATTAATAAAAGAAATTTAACAAAGTTAATTGAAAAAGAAATTGCAATACTTGATGTAATGGATCATCCTCATGTAATCAAAATGAAAGAAAATTTAGAAATCAAAAACAAATATGGTGAGCATTTTATTGTTATCATTACAGAATATTGTGAAAATGGTGATTTGATATCATACCTTTATAAGTTTAAATCAACCACCGATTTACAAAAGAAAAAAATCTTTATTAGCATTTTAAAAGCTATAAAATACTTGCACAGCCTTGGAATTTCTCATGGAGACATCAAAGCGGAAAACATCATTTTAACCAAGCATAATAATGCCAAGTTATGCGATTTTGGCTTTTGTAGAACAATATTTGTTGCACATGATGAATCAAAATATGGAACATTGTATTATGCAGCTCCTGAATTGTATATTACTGGTGATTTTGATCCATTTAAAGCTGATATTTATGCAATTGGAATGACTTTGTATTTGAGCTTCGAATTGCAATTTCCATTCAGGGATGGTGACCAAGATTATATTATCGATCAAACTATCAAAGGAAATTTAACTTTTGATCCTAAAATGGATAAGCAATTGAATGATTTGGTGGTTTGGTGTTTAAATGTTGATCCTAAAAAAAGACCAACAGTAGATGAAATATTGAATCATAAATTCTTTGATATTGGTGAAAAGAAATATCCTTCTAAGAATAACAATTATTATGAAAAAAATAATTACAAAACAGAAATTTGTGACCAAAGCTCTATTTCAAGCGCTTCCTTAGGAGAAAAGTATTATTCACCAAATAATAGTTCTTATGATTCAAATCTTAAAATATGAAAAAGATTTGTTCCTCTTATTTGTATAATATTATTAATAAATATAATATAGCATATAATTAAATGTTTTTTTCTCTTAATTTAATTATTAATAAGTTTAAAGGCTAGACAAATTTTAAATCAATATTATAAAACCAACCATGATAATATTTTCCCCTTCTAAGTCATTCTTTTGCTTCTTCAGAAATTTCAAAAACATTTTAGAATATTTTTAAAAAAAGTAGCATTACGATATTGATTATTCGTTTTTCTGGTAATCATATACAAATATATTTTAATCTTATGCTCATCATCATGAATTTTAGAAACATTTAAAATACCATTTTAATTATCTATAATTTTCTTTAATATTGCCTTCACGATCAAGGCAATCCAAAATACTATCATAAATATTCTTCATTCCCCCTAAGAAAAAATAAATTAAATACCAAAATATTCCTTATCTAATGAAACCATCTCAAGTATTTGTTCGATTCTCTTAATTTTCATATCAATGGAGCAAAAAGTCCAAGTAAATTTTTGACTCTTCAACATAATTGGCTTCAAATTTGCCAATTCTTGATCTTTCCAATTAAAAATTTCTTCGTAACTGATTGACTCGAATTCAGAAGGTTTGTCTACTTTTAACAAATAGCAAAACATAGAATTTAATAGAAAACCATAACAAGCAGTTGCATTGAACAATGCAAAGTCGCATTGAAAGTCCCACCAAGGACATTTCGGCAAGATTTCTTTCCAGTTTCTGAGCGTGATTTCGAAAATTTCTTTTCTCGAATCAAAAAAGTCGTAATTTTCTCTAATTTGGTGAATCAAATCCAAATTGGAAGCCACTGCAATTATTGCATTTTCATCAATCCAACGAATATCAACAACATCATTCTTAGGAATTGAAGCGTAATCAAAATTTGGCAGCAATTTCAATAAATCAATCAAACTCGGACGATGTTTCATCGCCTTAATCAAAACTTTTACAATGAAAAGTAAAACTAAATCATCATTGATGATTTTATTCCCCAAAATTTCCTTGAATTTTAGAACAGCGTCATATTTTGGAATTCCATACAAGTACAAAATTCTTAAAAGTTTTTTCTGGACATCTTTTGTCATTTTTGTAGGATGCAAAACGTGTCGATTCAATTTTGAAAACATTTCAAAATTGCCGATTTCTTTTAGTATTTGGTCGCTGTTAGGTTGATGAATATCAAAAGTGTCAGGTATCAATGGATACACCTCGGAAACAATTAATTTAATCCTCGTAAAAATCCAGGTTTTAATTGACGGATTCTTGTCAATCATCGATTTAAAAGGAAGATCGTTTTTCTTAATGAAATTTGAATGCTTGTCAGAATTCAGAAATGAAATGACAGCATTGAAATCACAAATTGGTGTCCAGCCTTGACAAGAACACATTTCAGGTGCGAATTGGAAATTTTCTGGCAATTTTTCAGTAGTCATAAAAAGTGCCACTTTATAGAAAATATCCCAATTGAATGCATTCTCAATTATTTTCAATGGATTATTTTTAAACAAAGAAGAAACAAATTGTTTGTCAGCCAACTCTTTAAATTGAGTTTTACTTATTTGTTTGGAAAAATCTGGAATGAATTCTTTAAGATATGAATAATAGATTTTCTTCCATTCAACTGGCAATTCAAAAAATGCAAAAATAAGAAAAGTTTTGCAAATTTCATATGTTGATTCTGACACAAATAAACGTGACAAAGCAACTCCATAATGTTCCAAAGCAGACAAAGCTCCTTTATATACATTTATATGAATTGATTTTTTAAATGAATCAAAATTACAAAAATCAGACAAACTTATTTCATATAAATTAATGTCATTTTCATTCAATTTCGGATAATAATGAATCACATTTTGATATTCACATACAATAGAAGAATCGTTTTTATTTTGATCATCAGAACCATCAAGTTTCATTGCTTTTAATGGTTCTTGTTTTGACTTTAGTTTATCTTTTTTGTCTTTGAAATTAATAATTTTTTTGTTTGCAGTCAATTTGTCCCAAAAATTTTCATTCAGAATTTCAACATCTGTGTTTGAATCAAAAGAAACCTTAGAAAATAGGGAGTTCCCTCCACTTACAACATCTTTTCTTGTGAATGATCTTTTTTTGAGAATTTGGTCGATGTTTTCAGAACAAAATTTATCAATTTCACTTGAATCATCTTTAAAGGTGTAATAAGCGCCTTTTTTAAGAATCATTTCAAGTTCTTTTTTCTCTTCCAATGAATTTTTCTTTTGTACATTTTCATCATTTCCTTTTGGAGCAGAATCAAGGATTGCATAATCAAGTGCCAATTTTTTAGAAGCTCTCCAAAACATCTCAGATTCATACGAACAACGAGTCACCAAACGATAAATTAAAACTTTTTGTGATTGGCCAATTCTATGACATCTTGCTTGCGCTTGAATGTCATTTAAAGGATTCCAGTCACTATCATAAATGATGACAGTGTCAGCTTTTGTCAGGTTGATTCCAAGTCCGCCAGCACGAGTAGAGAGAAGAAAGATGAACAAATCATCATCTTTTTGAAAATTGTCAATTGATCTTGATCTCATTTCAGTTGCACAACTTCCATCAAGTCTTTCATAAGGATAGCGTCTATATTCCAAGTAATCCTCAAGAATGTCAAGAATGGAAGTAAACTGAGAAAATATCAAAACTTTGTGATTTTTTTCTTTCAATTTGGGAAGAAGTTTGTCAATTAAAATCATCTTGCCTGATGCTAAAATTAACGATTTCATTTCATCATCAATTGACAGTTCTTCATCAAGAGGAATAGAATGTGCTTCTTTATATTGCGTGTTACAGATTTCTTCTAAATTAGGAAATAAAAATGGATGACAAAAAAGTTTTCTAAGTTGAACCATGATGTTGTTCAAACTCATTTTATTCATTGAATCTTTCAAAATTGAAAGATTCTCTTTAATAAAGAATTGTGAAAAAGTTCGTTGAATTTCAGTCATTTCAACTTCAATGATTATTTCTTCTTTTTCAGGTAAATCTAAACTAACGTCATTTTTCTTCCTTCTGAAGATAAATGGTCGAAGAACCTCTTGAAGTTTTTCAATAGTGTCAGGATTTTCTTTATCAGAAAACTGTTCCTCAAATTCAATCAAATTATCAAATTGAGATGGATTAATGAAGTGAAGTAGTGACCAAATTTCAAACAAATTGTTTTGAATCGGTGTCCCAGTCATTAATAAAAAGTGATGTGACCGAATAGAGAGACAATTTTTATATACAGAAGTGTTTGAATTTTTTATTCGATGAGCTTCATCAATGATCGTGTACATGAACTTGAATTGCTGGATGAATTTCAGTTCCATGTTCAGCCATTCATAAGAAACAACGAGGACATCGAAAATAATTTTTTCTTTATTTTCAATTAAACCGTTTCTCTCGTATATCAAATTTTCTTTGATGATTTTTCGGTTTTCTTTGCTGCCGATCATTGAAACAACCCTAAAATCGGTCCACTTTTTCAGTTCATCGAGCCAATTATGAAGGGTCGACAAAGGACAAACAACAAGAAAAGGTCCCCATGATGGGTACCATTTAGACAAACAGTCAATAATTGAGATGCTTTCTATCGTTTTGCCTAATCCCATCTCATCGGAAAGGATTGAATTGCGTCTTTGAAACCAACACATTTGAAGCCAATTTAACCCGTCTACTTGATAGTCGGTAAGTTTGTTTCCATTTTTAAATATCGGAGATTCTTTGAATGGCTTATATTGTGGTTCATTTTCACCGTTAGTTGGAGTGTAACTTTTTGAATGCGGATTTTTTCTTCTTTGATAAAATGACTCAATCAAATTCAATGGAATTTCATCCTCATTTTCCCACGTGGACTTGTCAATGTCTAACGATTGCCACTTAACAAGATACTTTTTCTTCTCATTGACTTTCTTCACTGAAATAATAAATTCAGGCGTTAAATGGCCAATGCCAAAATTTGAATTGAATGGAAGAAAAAGATTGAATTTTTGGCTCACTGGAAAAATGCTGTTTTTCTTGAATTGCCCGAATTTCTCAAATACACTGTGCTTATTAACATATAAACCATATAAAAATGATCCTCGCTTGGTTTGACATACTTCATCTTTGGTCGCCCATTGACATGATCGATAAGATTTGCCATTGATTCGGACATAAAATAAAAGTGGAGGGGATTTGTAAGATAAATTTGGTTTATTAATGCCAATGATGGTTCCCACTGTTAATAGAGATTCTGAGTCATCAGAGTCTGATTCATACTCTGAAATTGAATTTTCATCTAAATCTAAATTTGATTCATAATTGGAAATTACTGTTGAGCTTGATTCATCGAATGAATTCATTTTTTAATTAATTTCTTGGTCAATACATTTAAAACAGAACTTTTTCAATGATAATTTGTTCAAAACTTGAAAACTTAGTATAAAGAATCTTGATTTAGCAAGAAACAAAAAAAAATCATTTGTCCAAAAGGATAAAAGGCATATTGTTAAAATATATTAACTTTTTTTAAAAAAAAAAAGACCTATGAATCTGAGAAATTTTTAATTTTTCAGTTATTAATTTTTTTTCTTTTAATTTATTGTGTTTTAACTTTTAGTTCATATCGTCAAACCTTTTTATAAATAATTACAAGTCGATGCTGTAAGTTCTAAAGTGAAATTATTAAAATTGAATGGATGTTGTAATTCTATTAAACGGCATTCAAAAAGTGGAATCATTTTATAATTCTTAAGAGTATTATTTGTTTCATATCTTCATATAATACCTTTTAATATATTATAATTTATATTATTTTTTAATATAATAATTATTAATGGTAATTTTAAAATTATTAGTTTATTTAATTGACTATTTATTGAGATAAACAAGTTTTTCTTATTGAATATTCATTTGATAAAATTTTGAAAAAATTTTAATAAAATTTTGTTCATGTTTTGCGCTTTCTTTTATGAAATCCCAAAAGAAGATTACCAAATGATTGAAATACGCCATAACGATGTCATGTACTCCTTATCCAAAGATTTATGCATGAAGTATAGTAGTTTTTTATCAACAAAACTTAAAAACAGTGAATGCAATTCAATTGTCATTGATTATGATTATGAGTATGATGAATTTGATCTCATTTCAGATTTATTTAATTATAAAAGAGTTTTTATTACACAGGCGAATATTGACTTTCTTGAATTTGTAGCTGATTATTTGGGAATCAATATTTTGATTAACAAAACAAAAAAGTTTAGAAGCCAGTACCAAAATATTTTTCAGAATCCTGTTTGTGATAAAATCAAAAAAATATATCGGCAAATATTTTCTATTAGTTCTTATCCCAATGGAACTAATGAAAGCAATACATCAATTGATGAATATGAAGATGACAATTTGAAAAATAATAGTAATATAATAATTGATATCGCCAACAAAAGCCAAAAGAGCTTCATTATTAGTAATGATAAATATAAAAATACTTGCATTTACTATAATAATGACAAAAACAATAAAAACTCACTTTTCTTTGATATATATAAAAACGATGAACAAAAGATTTTCATTGATATTAATAAAAATCCTGATGATCACAAAAATGAAATCAATATCGATAACTTCAATGATAAAAGCAATGAAAAATCTAAAAATGATGACAAATATATTATTGATGATCACGATAATGCAGATAAATCGGGTGAAAGCATTCAAAACAAATCCACAATCAATATCGATATTTACAGAGATGAAAATGGTTGCATGTGCATTGATATTGACAAAGAAAATATCAGCTTTTTGTGTGGAATGGACATTGAAATTTTTGATGACGAAGAAGGAAACATTTGCATCGACATAAATCGGCAAAACGGAATTCCGAGAATCTACTATGATCCGAATTACATAACAACTGCGGCTCATCTCATGATAGCAGCGATAATGGCCCATCCATATGACGTCAACCACTATTTGCAAATAATCAAAAACGATCATTTTTTATTATCAAAAGTGACAGAAATCAGCAAAAGCGGAGCATTAATGTATTCGTTCTTTGACACGCTTAAGATAAAACTTTATCACGGAAAAGAAAAAGAAGAAGAAGAAGAAGAAGAAGAAGAAAGTCATTCATTTCGCTCTAAACGAAGACTCTTCACAAACCTCTTTTTGTCAAATACTTATAGCGATAGAGCGAAGTTGGATACGGGTCTTCTAGCTTACTTACGAGAAATAGCATCTTCATTTGACCAATTCATCAATGTTGAAGATTCGCTGGCGATCTTTTTGAATACAATAAAGACAGACGATGTTGATTTATATCAGCAATTATTTCTGTCGCATTCGAATGTAGTAAATAACATTAATTGCTTTAATGTTCTTTTTATAATGTGTGCTTCGTTTGCATCTATGAAATGCCTGAAATTCATGCTTCTGAACAGTTCGTCTTATCATCGAAGGTTTCGCATAAATAAAGAACATGTTCGTTTTGCTCTTGCTGGCGGAAACATTGAGATATTTCGGATGCTTCTTGATAAATATGATGGAAGTCCTGTTGATTTTATTAACGATGCAATTCTGTTTCATCAAAATAAAATATTGAAATGGATCGTTTGCAATTATGTCCTGTTTTTATCTCTGTACAACACTTGTTGTTCCAGAGTTTTATACGGAACAACTTACATTAAACAAAGATGGTACAAATGTAAAAAATGCCATATTCCATCAAATCACGGTTGCTGCCATTATTGTGCAAAACATTGCCATGCTGATAACGAGAAGCATTCCCTTCAAAATATGGGAATTCACTTCAGTTGTTTTTGTGATGATGAATGTGAACTGTCACAGAATATTGAATTGGTTGGTGATAAAACTTTCGTTGAAATTGACGATTTAATCCTTCTTTCTGTTTTTTGTGCAAACTTGGGAGCTCTCAAAATCCTTGTAAATGAAGGTGCTTATATAAAGAAATGCAGAGATGATGTGACCCAAAAGCAATACACATTAAATGACGATAAATTATGCAAGTTGATGATGAGTGTTGTAGATATTAAAGAAAAAGAGAATGAAATACCTATGAATTTTCAATAGTTTGTTTTGATTTGATTTTTTAATCTGCTTAAAAAGCTGGAAAATAATTCAAAAAAGAGAATTTTTCAATAAAAAAATCTGATTTTTCAATACGCCAATTACAATATATTAATTAATTTTTGAATAGAAAAGTTCATAATAAATAATTATTTTGGATATTAACATATTTAAGTGATTCAATAAAAAGATCCTTTATGCAAATTTATAAAATAAGATTAAAAAGCTTGGGACAAACTTTTTCAATACGTAAAGGTCAAAATTACTCATTTTAAAGGTCAATAATTCCCAAGTAGAATGCAAGATTTTCAGAGAAACATTGAAAAAAAAATTGAATATTGTCCCAAGCATTTTGAATCCAACTTTATCAGTCCAACTCCTTTGTGAAATAAAACTCCTTTGTGAAATAAAACTCCTTTGTGAAATAAAACTCCTTTGTGAAATGCTTTTTAAAAAATTTCATTTGTGACATGAATTTTCAGAGAAAATATTTCATATCATTATTTAAATAATGGATCAAGAAAGAGTTGAACAAATTAAAAAAGAAATTTTAGAGATAGAAAATGAAATGAATTTTTATCATAATAAGTATCCTCTCTATCCTCGAATATTAATAATGGGATTAACAGGAAGTGGAAAAAGTTGTATTACTAATTGTTTATTAAATAAAAAAGTCACCATAGCAAAAGATGAATCCATGTTCATTAGACTTGAAGGTGAAGGAATATGTAATGGCAGCAAAATACATCATAAAAGCTAAATGATATTTGTTGATGAAAAAAATGAATTAATTTTGATAAATATCCCAAGTTTGGATGATTATGATGGAATAGAGAAAGAGATTATAAATGCATTTATTAATTATTATGTTCTTAAATCAGTCCAGCATGAATTAAAAATAAAAATATTGCTTGCTGTTTCAGCATGCGAGTTTATGGATCGTCGAGGAAGATTTGTCCTTGAATCAATTCGGATAATGGGAAAACTATTTCCAAATCTTAAAGAAATTAAAAATACAATTGGATTGATAATAACTAAAGGAGACGTCGATGACACAGGTGAATATTATTTATCAAATTTGCAAAAGACTAACTATCGTGAGTTGAAAGAATGGCTTGATTATTTTTATTCATATGCAAATGAGCAGGTTTTCACATTTCCATTAGCTTTGAAAGAAAATGTTGGAAAACAATATGTTTTCAGCGATTATGATAGAGTAATGAACTTCATATTGAATGATTATTTAATTGATCCAAAAATCAAAGTATCTGTAAGTGATGAAGCATATAATACTTTGAAACTTATCAATTGCGAAAATTCAAGAAGTATGGAGCAAATTTTCGAAGAATTGTACCAAATATTTGATGAACAATATAAGCTAATAAGTACTCTGGAAGCTTATAGTGATTGGTTAGCCAACATTCATTTATTAATCGACAAAAATATTAATAGTATAAGTGACTTTCTTGTTGTAATCCAAAGAATAATACCAAACTCTTTGCAATATGAACATATCTTTACAAAACTGAATGAATGTGATATATTGAATTCATTCATTATTGATGTATGTGGGATGATTGAAACTCCTCATCTTAATAATTTTATTATAACTTTGGCCAAAGCGGTAGCTATTAAATTAGAAAAGCAATTATTAAGAGTAGTTAAACAAGAATCAATCGATTTTCAACAAATAAAATCAGAAGATAATTTCATATTCCCTTATTAAAACCGCAAGAAAAAAAAAAATTATTTCACTTTTTAATAATTTTTATAATTTGTATTTTTTGAAAGAAAAGTCATCACAATCTGATATGCATATATATATAAAAAAGTTATTATAAGTGGAATAACATGATATGGTTTATTTATATTTAGAAATTCAGCACATAAAATAACATAAAAGAAATTCTTCAATCATCAAATTTTTAAGGACTTTGATTCTGATAAGGATCGAAGTCTGACTCTTGTGGATCAGAATTTGAATCATCGTCACTATCCATATTAGCATCTTCATCGTTTTCTGATTCGAATCCTTCTTCCGCTTGATCATTTACATTTGTATCTGGCAAATTCAATGCTTGACTGAGTGAAAGAGCGATTCCAAATGTTTTTTCAAGATTTTCGCCATCTTCGTCATTTCCAACGATGTCGTTTGAAGCCTTTTCGTCCTCGTTTTCAGATTGAGTGAAAAACTGAACAACTTTTTGTTCGCCTGCATAACTACTGCTTGATTTCAATGGAGGCGAAGCTTTAGCAGCTTCGTTTACGCCCGGAAAAGGCATCACGTCGTTGTGCACAATTTTCGGACGCAACAAATTTGAATCAAACGAAGAATCAGACTCTGAGAAATTGCTCGATGAGTTCTCAATTGCCCAGGAAGGATCCTCGCTCATCTGGCTTGACGAATGACTGTCGAAATTCTTCATTTGATCGTTGGACGAGATCCTGTCAATTGGAGGTTGAGCAGGCTTGTGCTGCTCATAAAGATTTCTGATTAAAATTTGTGGCTGTGGCTGCCTCTGCTGCTGCACTTTTGGAGGGCTGTTTTGCGGATTCATTCTGTAGTTGCTGTTGCTCGTGCCTGGCGGCTGGTTTCTGTGCTGGTTTGGAGGCTGCGGCCGCCTGCTTGCGCTGCTTTTGATGACTCTGTTTGGGCTCACTTTTCGGACTTTCTTTGGATCAAGGAAAGACTTGAGTTGCTGCTTTTGCAGCTTTGGATTATTGGCGTTCATCACGTTCAGCTGGCGGTCTTGGTGCCGCTGGTTCTGGGCGTTTGGCGGGTAATTCACGCGGTTGTGTGCGATGGCCTGCATCCTTTCCTGCTGCAGGATTCTCTTTTGCTCAACTTTGGACGCAAGCTCCCTGAACAGGGCTGCAAAACGGCCGTTGCAGTGGCTGCCCTGTCCTTCGCTTGGCTTGTCGCTGCTGCCGTTTTCGCTGCTGCTGTTGGAGCTGTGGCGGTTGTGCCTGCGGTTTATCATGTGCGCGGCGTTGAGCTGGCGCTGGTTCTCGCGCTGCGCAAGCTTCTGCTTCAGCTCTTCGTAGCGGTTCTGATCGACGGGGACGTTTCGTGCGGGCCGCCTCGGCGAGCTGAAGTCTTGGGCAGAAGGGACGTTCCTCCTCGGAGGCGACTGCTGCTGCTGATTGTTGCGCGACTGGTCCTGGACGCGCGCATGGCTCTCCGGCCTCTGGTTGCGGTTCTGCGGCGGTTGCAGCTGGTATCGGTTCTGTGATGGAGGCGGCTGATTCTGCTTGTTTGGCGGTTGCTGTGGCGGTTGGACTTGCTTGCTTGGCTGCTGTGGAGGCGGATTTGGCCTGTTTTGCTGCTGAGGCGGCTGGACTTGCTTGCTTGGCTGTTGTTGAGGCTGGTTTGGCCTGTTTTGCTGCTTGCTTGGATCTGGCCTTGGTGGCTGGATTGGCTGCACCATTTTGCTTTGCTGCTGTAATTGTGGATTCTGTTGCTGAGGAGGCTGGACTCGCTGTTCTTGCTGCTGCTGATTTTGCTTAATTTGCTGCTGTTGAGTATTTTGCTGTGGCTGGCTTGGCCTGTTTTGTTGTTGTTGCTGGCTTGGCATGTTCTGTTGCTGAGGAGGCTGGACTCGCTGTTGTTGTTGGTTGGTTTGCTGTGGCTGAGCTTGCGGCTGGTTTTGCTTATTTAGCTGAGGATTTTGTGGCTGCTGGCTTGGCGTATTCTGCGCTGGCTGTTGTTGAGGATTTTGCTGTGGCTGATTTGGTTTAATTTGTTGTTGTTGTTGGCTTGGCAGGTGCTGCTGTTGAGGAGGCTGGACTCGCTGTTCTTGCTGCTGGTTTTGTTTAATTTGATGTTGTTGATTTGCGTTATTCTGCTGTGATGGCTGGGCTTGCCTGCTTTGTTGTTGTTGTTGGTTTTGATTATCCTGTGGCTGTTGCTGAGGAGGCTGGACTCGCTGCTGTTGTTGGCTGGTTTGCTGTGGCTGAGCTTGAGCTTGGTTTTGCTTATTTAGCTGAGGATTTTGCGGCTGTTGTTGCTGCTGTGCTTGCTTGTTCTGCTGAGGATTTTGCTGCGGCTGACTTGGTTTTATTTGCTGCTGTGGCTTATTTTGTTGTTGATTTTGTTGAGGCTGGTTTTGTTTGTTCTGTTGCTGAGGATTTTGTTGAGGCTGGTTTTGTCTATTTGGCTGTTGCTGTGGAGGCTGGACTTGCTTGTTTTGTTGGAGATTTTGTTGCTGCTGACTTGGCCTATTCTGTGGCTGATTTGGCTGTGGCTGTCTGTCTTGTTGTTGTTGTGGAGGCTGGACTTGCTTGTTTTGCTGGGGATTTTGTTGTGGCTGGTTTGGTCTATTCTGCTGCTGATTTGGCTGGTTTTGTCTGCTTTGCTGCTGTGGTTGGCTCGGTTTATTTTGTTGTTGATTTTGAGGAGGATGGTTTTGTCTGTTTGGCTGTTGAGGAGCGGACAGTGCTTGCCTGCTCTGTGGCTGAGCTGGAGGATGAACTTGGGCATTTTGTGGTGGCTGAATATGTTTGTTCTGGAGCTGATTCATGCACTTGAGTGCACTATCTGGAGGTCTGGCTTGTCCATTTTTATCTGAATTATTGTTTTGCTGGTTCAGGATGATTATTCCATTATTTTGATTCTGATTTGGATTATTATGATTTTGATTTGAAGATAAAATGTTTGATCCGTGTAATACTGTGTGGTTCATTTCATATTCCATCATTGTTTTATCATAAAAATTGGAGATTCTCTTTTTTATGAAAGGAAATCCGAGTATTTGATTGATTGATGGTCTATCGCGTGGATTTTTTTTAAGCATAACGTCGATGAGTTGAGCCAAATTATCAGAAAAAACTTTTGGTATTGGATTATATTTGGCTACTTTGATTCTTTGCATTAACATCTGTACATTTTTCGCATCGAATGGATGATTTAGCGTAGCCATTTCGTAGAGAAGGCATCCTAAGCTCCATATATCGGTTTTTGAGTTGTATTTTTGATTATTGCATATTTCTGGTGATAAATAATAAGGGGTACCAATTTGTGATTGTGCTAATTGCATTGTTGATTGTAAAACTTTTGCTATTCCAAAATCTCCAAGCTTAACAAAGCCTTCAGTAGTTAGAAAAACATTTTGCGCTTTGATATCACGGTGTAAAACTTTTCTATCGTGTAAATATTTCAACGCAAGGCAAATTTGAATAAAAATGTTAATAATTAATTCTTCTGGGAAAAATTTCTTTTTGGTTCTTTGTCTATGTATTTTCTTATCCAAATCTCCGCCATCTGCATACTCCATAACTATATATAAATATCCTCGCTCTTCAAAAGATTCAAGAAATGAAACAATGTAAGGGCAGTTTAAAACAGAAAGAATGGTAGCTTCGCGTAATGCATCTTGTTTTTCTCGTCGGGATAATTTAACCATTTTAACTTGCTTCATTACATAAAGTTTTTGATCTTGTTTTCTGCGGACAAGAATTGCTGATCCATATCCTCCTTGGCCTAAAGTTTTTATTTTTTCATATTGATTTGTTCTAGACTTTTTCATTAATTTTAATAAAGATCGTTGATTTTATATAAACATATATCATTTCAATTCATTTTCAAATTTGTTTTGAATTTTTCAGAAAAAGTTTGTGAAATGAACGAAAATTTTGAAGGTATGTGCCGATTATATCAACTTTTTATATATAAATATTCAAAAAGTTTTCCATTCATTTTTTTGTACGTTTTTATTATTAAAAAAAGTTTTTATATATCGATTACAGAGCAATCATTTTATTAATAAATAAAGAAATTAAGTTTCATATATGTGATATTCAAGTATTTCAAAAATAAAAATATTTATTTATTCAATTTTCATTTATAATTAATAACAATATTCTAATCAATTAACATAAAATTGATTTTTTTCTTCCTTTTCTTTATCAAGTGATTGCAAGCATATAACAATAATAAATTTAACTCAAAATTAAAACAGCATCTTTCCAATTGTATTCTCACAATTATTCTTCAGAAAAAGTGGAAATTGACGGTTTCTTACAAATAATGTCTATATAAAAGTTGCACCAGGCTGTGTGTAAAAAGAGATAGCAGGTGATACAAAAGAAAACTCCTCCATAAAAATTTTCTTTGCGTTTGGGAAGGCGACGATGAGAATCATATCGTCATTCATGATGCCCATGATGAATGTTTCTTCTGCCAGGAATTCAAAAGTTCTCAATTTGTTGCAGCTGTTAAAAGCGAATAAGTCAATTTTTGCATATTTGGAAGGGATCATTACACTTTTGAACATGCCGTCTCTGAACGCGTACTCGTCGATGAAAATATTTTCAGAGCCGCTTTCAAATTCAATTGAATTCAAAAAGTTGCATCCGTCAAATGCATTTGATTCAATTTTTGTGACACTTTTTGGTATCTTTATCTCCCTAATCTTGCATTCATAAAAGCAGTAAGAACTGATCGTTTCAAAGCCTGTTGGAATTGTCACTTTTTCAACATCATGAGAAGCAAACACAAAAGTGTCAAAAAAATCTCTATCGTCTTTGGACTTGCCAACAACCATTCTCTTGTCATCGCCAAGATAACTGAAGCACTTGTTGTCTGGGCTAATATCGATGTGAGCCAGGTCTGACGTGCATGATCGCCAGCCGTTTTTAAGCCCATTCAATTTTGAAGGAATTGAGAGGTTTTCGATCGATGACGAGCTGAATAAAAAGATGGGAAAAACCGTCAATTCTGAATTTTCTGGGATTTTGACGGTTTTAAGTTTTAGACAATCCATAAAAGCTTCCTGTCCAATGAATCTCACACTTGAAGGAATTGTGATGTCGGTTATCGAAGACCCACTGAACGAACTGTTGTCAATTGAGACCAATTGCGAATCTTCTGAAAAGTTGATCGTCTTTAATTTTTTGCAGTCATTGAAAGCGTAAGATTTTATGAATCTTATTGATGATGGAATGCTCACTTCCTCATTGTCATCTAATGCAAATAAAATTGAATCAAAAGTGTCACTTTTTGAATCAGATTTTGCAAGAATGATTTTTCTCTCTAAATCAAGAAAACAAAAATGCTTATTCATTGGTGAAATCGAAATGCTTGTTAATTTCAAGCCAAAAAAGCATCTGTCTTCCAGTTTTTCTAATTTTGAAGGCAAATAAATGCTCTTAATCAAGGTGCATTGAAATGCACTTGAATCAATTGAAAGCAATTCTGAGTCCTCTGAAATTTCAATAGCTTTCAAATGCTTACAATTTAAAAAGCATGAAGCTTTTAGATGTTTTACAGCTGATGGAATTTTAATAGTTTCCAACCCACAAAATGCAAAAGAATGCTCCTCAATTGTTTGCAAATTTGAATTCTCTGAAAATTCAATTGATTTCAAATTATAGCATCGATGAAAAGCAAAAGGACAAATGCGTCTTATTGATGCTGGAATGAAAGCATGTGTAATGTCACGAAGTGCATAGGCAATGCTGTCATAGACTTGGCTATTTGGGTCCGACTTTTCAACGACAATTTTTTTTTCCTCATCGAGAAATTTGAGAGATTTATTTTCAGATGAAATAACGATTTCTTTCAAAGTGTCGACATAGCTGAAAACTTCTTTTAATGATTCAAGTTTTGGTGGAATTGAAAAATTTTGAATCGAAGTAAAGTCAAATGCACTCTTACAAATTGAATGGAGTTCTGAATTTTGTGAGAAATTAACGTTTTTTAAAAGAGCACAATTTGCGAAAGCTTCCTTACCAATTCTTCTGACTTTCGACGGAATTGTGATGCTCACAATTTGAGACCAACAGAATGCAAAGTCATTAATTGAAATTAATTCTGAGTCCTTAGAAAAATTAATTACATTCAAATTTTGACATTGAAAAAGTGAATACATGCTGATATACTTGATAGACGGCGGAACTGAGACACGTTCCACATCACGATTGGCGAAGACAAGAATATCGAATTCTTCCTGACTAGGATTCGATTTTCCAACGATCATTTTTCCCTCAAAATTTTGAAAATTTTTATTTTCAGGCGAAACAGTTATTTTGAATGAGTGCAGAATCTCACCAAACCAGCCATCTTTCACACACTTAAGCTTTGGCGGAATGTGAAACTCTTTTATGCTTGAAAAGTCGAATGCTCGAGTTCCTATCGTCTCAAGCTCTGAATTTTCTTCATATTCAAAAACTCGAAGCAGAGAAAATGAAAAAGCATAGGGACTGATGTGCTTGATTGATCTTGGAAGCAGACATTGGATGATGTCACGACATGCAAATACAAGAATGTCATAAGTATCGCTGTTTATGTCTGATTTACCGATGATTATTTTATCTGTGTGTGTTTTATATCGTTTGTTGTGTGGAGATACGAAAACTTGTGTTAATAGAGTTGTATTGCATGACCATCCGTCTTCAAGCTCATCTAAACTTGCTGGTATTGTAATTTTTTCAAGAGTAGAATTTGAAAATGCTTTTTCACCAATTTTTCGTATTACTGAATCTTCTGGAAAATCAATTGAAAAAATAAAATAATTATTCTTAAAAGATTCCGCTTTGATTTCAGTTATTAGATATTCTTTTGATTGATAATTAATGGAACGAGGTAAAAAAATATTCTCTCTAGCATTAGGAGAATTTGTAACTGCAGCAGTATGTTTTTCAAAATCTAATTCAAAAGATATTCCATTTTCTTGTATAGTTGTCATACAAAATTTTGAGTGATTTTTTCAATGGAAACTTTTGATAATATAACTTTTTAAAAGAAATATGGTTATATTTAAAATGAAATGAAAAATTGAGCATTTTGGACTATATTCAGACACTAAATAACATTCCATTATAATAAATTATATGAAACAAATAAAAATGCGTAATAATTGTGTATCATACTAGAAATTATAAAATTAGATAGAAATCTTTTCCATTGTAATTTGAATAATAAAATTAATTTCATTAAAAACTGATAATAAAATTGATTTTTTACATTAAAAATTTATAAAAAATGTATATAAAATCATTTTTATTCAGGTTTTTTGACTAGCACCTTAGCTTCAATGCCAAGAATCGGCTTGCTTACCTTCACGAACATTGGTGAAGGCGAAATAATCTCTGTTAGAGGGCATCCCTTGAAGGCGTTGAGGCCGAATGCGACAGTTGAAGCAAGAAATGAAATTTTCAAAAGTGAAGCGCATCCCATGAACGACATCGCGCCGATTGACGAGACAGAAGCGGGGAAGACAATCTCCTTCAGCGCCACACAGTCCGTGAAGGCGTGGTTTCCGATTGATGTCACTTTTGGAGGTATAACGAAATCTTCCAAAACGGAGCAACCTCTGAAAGCTTCGGCTTCAATTTTTGTCACTGATTGAGGAAGTGTCAATTTGGCCAAAGAAGTGCATTCAAAGAACGCGCCGTTTTCGATGACCTTGACGCCATCAGGCAGTATCACTTCCTTCAATGCTGAGCAGCATCTAAAAGTGGAAGATTTTACATCTGTCAAAGAAGGAGGAAAGACGACTTTTTCAAGTGCTTTGCAATCTTTGAAGCTTTCTTTACCAAGTACGTTAACGGTCTCTGGAATTTGAATACTTGCTAATGATGAGCATTCACGAAATGCATCATCACCAATGGATGTCAATTTGGCATCTATTTTGATCTCTTTCAAATTGGTGCAGCCATCAAAAGCAAATGGCTCAATCTTGGCAACGCAATTTGGTATCGTAACAGTTGTTAATGACTTGCACTGCGAAAAAGTGGAGTGCTCGATTGTATTGAGGTTTGGTATTGTTATCTCTTTAAGTAATTCACAGCCAGTAAAGCAATCACTACCAATTTTTGTGATAGATGATGGAAGATTAATTTTTTCCAATTTAGAGCAGGACGCAAAAGCTTGATCATGGATGGTTGTTACTGATGAAGGAACATCAAATTCGGTCAATGATTCGCAGCCGCCAAATGCATCAAATCCGATGGTCGTAATAGTTGATGGCATCGTTATTTTGGTCAGAGATGTGCATCCAGAAAATGTAGAGTTTTCAATTTCTTTAACTTCTTCTGGAATTGTCATTTCTGTGATGGATGAGCAATCTTCAAAAGCAGATGAAGCGATTTCTGTAATGGATGAAGGAAGAGTTACATTCTTCAAAGATTTACAACCTGAAAAAGTATTTTGCCCGAGGGAAGTAAGGCTAGATGGAATTTCAACTTGTTCTAAAGATTCACAATTTTCAAATACACTGAATCCCATATTAGTAACTGAGGATGGAATTGTAATGGCTGGTAATTTCTTGCAGTTTGAAAATGCCTGATCTTCAATAGTGGTAACTGTGGATGGGATTTTAATATCTTCTAGTGAAGAGCAGAATTGAAATGTTGAATTCGCTATTGTTGTCAAGTTTGGTGGAAGTGTAACTTTTTTTATCGAATCGCAGTGGTTAAATGCTAAAGGTTTGATTGATGAAACAGATGGATCAAATATTACTTCGTTTATTAAATTATCGCCTGCCAAATCAGTTCCCATTTCTTGAACTCCTTGGATAAAAATAATGATTTTGATTTTTGTAATTAACTTTTCTTTGATATGAGAAATAATTTTATATGTGGGTTGAAAAACTTTCGAGTTAAAATCGATTTCTATTGAAATATCTTCAAATAAATTTAGAATTTGAGGAAATCCTGAAAAATCTAAGGTATTGTCACAATATAACAAATTAGTTTGTTTTGACTTAATGTAAATGTTTTTAACTTCTGAATTTTGATCATAAGCGCCTTTTAAGTATTCTTGAGCTTCTTTCGAAAGGGTATCGAAATCTTTAATTTGGTCTAGTCCTTTGATTTCATTTTCATTTGTATTTGTATTGTCAGCATTGGCATTAGTTTTTTCGTTGCTTGGTTCATTAGTGTTTGTGGTAGTGGTACTAGAGTCAGTGGTAGCAGTAGTGGAATTAGTATTGTTTTCTTCAGACATTTGAGCAATATAAAAAATATAAAAAATAATTTATGAAAAAGTTTAACTTTTTATATAATTTTTAATTTTAGCGTTGGTCCAATATAAAGTCCAATAATTGGTATGTTCATGTATATTAATTCATATCTATAATTATTTATATTTTGATTGGGAGATATCATGAATTTCATTGTGTTCTATCAATTATTTCTGAAGATAACAAAATTATTCATTTTTGTTTGCTGGAATCGTTGCAGGCTTGATGCAATATATTTCTAGTATCCAATTTGTTTTAAAAGTGGTTTAATGCTATAAAAAAGGAGAGAAATGTATTGATGCAATCATAAAAGTTAAAAAAAAAATATATAACTGATTATTTCAATCATAATATGATATGAAATGAAAAAAAGAAATAATAGTATTCATTTATGTTGATATCTGGTGTAATTAAACATAAAATTTATGGTTTATTTTTAACATTTATTATTAATCATTTTTGAATTTAAATAAAGAAAATAAAAATGAATATTTATATAATACATTGATGAATTTGATTAATTACTCCGAAATTATATGATTTGGATGAATATATATCAAGATTATTTGAAAAAAAGATGATTTTTATCGTTGGTGCTCTTTTTTCAAATAATTCAAGTTAAGGTCAATTTTTTGTCTATTTGTAAAAAAAATTGAGCTGATTTGGTCTTTGCTCTCACAAAAAATGTAAGCTTGATAAAACCATTTGAATAAACAATCGAATAGTAATTTTTAATAAATATTATTGTAATCAAGCAAATAAAAAAGCTAGATATTAAAAATTTTATGTTAAAAATGTTTTTATGATATTATTGTACAATAATTTCTTCTATTTATTATGTATTAACTCATATAAATTGATAAATAATTGCACAAAGTATTCAATTGAATTTATTATTTTCATATGGAACCTTTGTGCAAGAAGTACAATAGAGTTTACGCAGATGGATGCTATGATATTTGTCATTTCGGCCATTATAATTTTGTTAGGCAAGCATCAGAACTTGGAAAGGAAGTTTATGCCGGAGTACATAATGATGAAGTAATTACAAAATACAAAGGTCCACCTGTATATAATCTTTCAGAACGTATGATGATGATTGAAGCATGCAAGTGGGTGACTAAAGCTGTGCCAAACGCTCCTTTTAATATTACAGTCGAATGGCTTGATCAATTAAAATGTGATTGTAGCATACATGGAGATGACATAGTCGTCAATGAAAATGGTGACAGTTGTTATGCTTCAGTTATAAGAGCAGGGAGGTTTGAAACAGTTCCAAGAACAAAATCAATTTCAACGACAAATTTAATAGGAAGAATTTTGCGTTTGCCAAGTTTACATCTACCTAATGGTTTAAAACAGTCTTTATTTAAAGATCTCAAAAGAGAAAATGATGATTTTCAGAATCATATTCCATATTCAACTTTTTCAAGCAGCAAGAAACCAAAGCCAAATGATAAAATTATTTATTGTGTTGGAAAATTCGATTTATTGCATCCTGGTCATATTTCATTTCTTAAAAAGGCTAAAGAATTAGGTGATTACTTAATTGTTGGGGTTTGTAAAGATGATGACAATTCAATAATGACACTTCATGAAAGAGTACTTAATATACTTTCAATGAAATATGTTGATGATGTAATAATTAAAGCCCCTAAAATAATTTCTAAAGATCAGATATCAAATATTAAACCTTATATTATCGTGGAAGGTACTAAAGTAAATTCAACCGATGAAGATCCATATAAAATTCCAAAAGAAATGGGTATTTATAGGAAAATTGATTCAGACTTTCCTGATTTCACCAAAACAACTGTTATAAATAGAATTTTGAATAACTATACTACTTATTTGGAAAGAAATTCTATCAAAGAGTATCAACCATGCGAAAATTAGCTTGATTGGTCTTTATATAAATTTGATTTATTATTTTCTTCTTCTTCTTTTTCTTTTTGAACCAAATCGTCAAAATACATAAAAATACCAAAGTATTGATAGCTTCATTTTTTTTATTGCTGGTAAAAAAAATGACTTTAAAAGCATATAAAAATAGATAAAAGCCATAATCAATTTGAATGAAGAATTCAATTGAATTCAATTTTCAATATAAATTTCAATCTACCGATTATATTTTCTGATGCACAAATTCAATTAATTGAATACTTTATCTTTTAGATAATATTTTATTTTTATAAATGCCGCCTTCATATCCGCTTGTTCGAAATCAAACCAAAGAATCAATTGCCAAATTCTTTTTAAGCTTTGGTCATGTATTCAAAGTTTTTCTAATAATTGTAATTTGCATAACATATGGGAATCGAAAATTAATTGGGAAAGCGACTATTTTATTATTTTTCTCAATGATATACAATACTTTATTAAAACAAATATTCAAAGTCCCTTTATATCCTCATCTCGGTGAAGGATACGCCTTTCCGAGTGGTCATATGCATGCATTTGGACTTTTTTACGGCTATTTTTTCATTCACTCGAAAAATCCGGTTTTCAAAGTATTCACGTCCATTATCATCGTCGGAATATCGATCAGTCTTGTCTACATGCGCTACCATCATGCTTTTGACGTTTTCGGAGCGGTTGTTTTCTTCGTCGTTGAACTTTTTATTGACGATTACATTGTTCACAATTATGGTGAAAAAATTGACCTTTTGGTAATTTTGAGTATTTGCGTGATCAGCACTTTCGGCTTGTTTCTAGAGATGCACGAAATTCAGTTCCACATTTGGCTCGCTCTGTACGGAATGGTCGGAATTATTCTCGCCTTTTTTGTTATCAAAAATAGCGGTTATCAGAACTTTCTTCAGAAATCTTTATCGCTCGCAATCACTTTGACCTTGAACAAGTTTCTGACAGACTTTTGGAAACGTTGTGATTTTAAACGGTCGTATGTAAGTCAGCTCATCTACCTCTTCGTGCCGCTCATAATCATCGGCACCCTGAAGGTCTGCCAGAGAGTCAGTCTGCCCAGGACTTTCTTCGACGACTGGCCAATCTTTCGCAATTAAATTGTATTCCAAGTAAAAAATGATGTCTATTCTTGTTTTTGTCTTTTAAAAAAAAAATCATCGTTTTGGGCTTCTCAATTCAAATTTCATGATAGATCATCTGTTTGCATGCATTTGGTGAAAGATACTATTTAGATACTTTATATATAAATGTTGCACTATATATGTTGCTATTATAAATAAATTTGCAAAAGCGAAATCCAAAATCATCTGCATTACAATAAATTGCTTTTGTGCTATTTGAATCATTAAATCCGCCGAGATAAAACATTTGCACAAATATTTTATATTTCAGTTTATCAGAGGCAGTAATTATATGAATTGAATATAGATTGAAGAGATATGATTCTGAATTATATCATTTCCAAACAATGCAGAATGCTCCACAGATTTGTTTGTTGAAATAGATATTTATTTAACTAAATAATCTGAGAAACCATGAATTGTTTATTGTCTTCAATTGAAAGAAAAAGTTCAGCATTCATCAAAATGAATCCTCATCTGATTGTGCACAACAAAAAAACAACAAGCAATTAATTGTAATTGATTTTTAAATTTAAAAACTTCTTTTGTCTAAAGATTAACTCAAAATGTGGATGGAGACATCAATATCTCTCACCACGGATTCTTTGGGCAAGGAGGATATCACGATTCATTATCGTAACCCTATTTGCATGAATTGCACACAGATTTGAGTCTTCAAACAAAGAAACAAGATATGCTTCAGAAGCCTCTTGTAAGGCTGCAATAGCTGATGACTGGAAACGAAGATCGCCTCTGAAGCCTGCAGCAACTTCACGAACCAGACGTGCGAATGGTAATTTACGGAGTAAAAGTTCAGCGCTTTTTTGATACTTTCTGATTTCTCTGAGTGCAACAGTCCCTGGTCTAAAGCGATGAACTTTTTTAGAACTCTGTGAATCAGGAACAGGTTGAAATCGATGGACAAATTTTGAACCAAGAGATTTACGTGGTGTTTTACCACCTGTTGACTTTCGTGCAGTTTGCTTTGTACGTGTCATTTTCAAGTAAAAAAATGATATCAAATTAACTTTAAATTTTGTATGTAATAAAGGGAGGGTTTTTTAAAAAATAAAAAAATCTTGCTAAAATGGTTAAATAATGATAATTATGATAATATATCAATTATATATGTTTAATATTCATTTATAAATTTATATTAATTAATTAAATTTGTATTAATATATTTCATATTAAGATATTTTAATTTAATCAACAAAAATTGAGTCAAATTTTTAATTGAATTAATCTCACTGAGGCAAAAATGAAAATTTTCATTGCGTCTATTTTATTAGAAGTGAATCTGCCTCATATATTGATGGTTTGATATTTGCATTAGGTGAAATATTGTTCTTTTTTAAAAACGCAATGAATTTTTTAATCAAACCTTTCATAAAAATTGGTAATTCGTTATTTATTTCCTATGAGAATATATGACTCCTAGGAAGACTGAAAATTTAAAAAAAAAAAAAAATGTTGCATTTAAGAGAAATGCATTTAAATAAGGATTTCTTGTGAGTAATATAGAAATTTTTTATATCTACATTTTTATCATAATATATATAAAAACAAAAATTAAAAAAAAAAACAATTAGTCAAATAATATCTTGCTGTCTGCTAGTTCTTCATTTGAAATTTCACATTGGAATACTTCATTGAAACGATTCAAAGATGGATTAATTTTATCAACCAAGTTATCTGGAGTGATGTTTGGGCACTGGCTTATAATTTTACAGAAATAATAAGTAAAAATTCCATGTGTACGTTGACAATCTTTTGAATCAGGTGAATCTGTCTTGATTACATAAAATGATATCATGTTCAAAGGTTGTGCATCCTTTTGATGATAGCCAGAATTAATGTCGAAAACTGATCCTCCTTCATAACAATCAGTAATAAAAAGAACTCTTGCTTTTCCTGAGCAATTTTGTGCAATTATATTACCTATTGAATTTCTTGATAAAGAGCCATTAATGAATTCAATCCCTTCAGATCCAGTCGAGCTCATATCATGACCTGTATAAAAAACTGTTAATTCAATTTTGGTTTTTTTCATGAAAAAATCTAAGAAATTTAAATATTCTTCCTTTCTTGGATTGTATAAATAAAATATATTAAATCCAAGTTTTTTGTATATCAATGAAACAAGATATCCGTCATTCAATGGACCAACACCGAGGCATTTGTCTTCATCTTCATAATTATTAATTAATAAAAAGCAAACTTTATTGAGCGAGTCGGATGAGATATCTTCTATCTTTTTATCATTTAATGATGTTCCAAATTTTTTCATTGATCCAAGAAGTTTTTTATTTGTTGAAAATTGACGGACATTATAAAATTGCTTGATTGAAAATTCATTGTCTTTTCGATCTATTTTAGCAAGTCTATCTTCATAAGCATGTGGATACTTCATCTTTTTTATAAGATTGTCGATGTATATCATTTTTACAAAATGCGAGAAATAAAATGAGGAAAAAATGTTTTATATAAAAAGCATTCAAAAAATAATGATATTAAAAAATTGAAAGAATTATTTTTTTCGACTTAATTTTGAAAGACTTTTTGAAGAAAATATTTTTTTATTTCATTATTTTTTCTGAAAAATTCATTATCTAACATTATTGTTTTTTCTATTTGAAAGTTTTTTATCTTTATAACAACTCAAAAAAAATATATTAATAATTTAAAAAATTATATAAAATACTTATATATTTTAAATTAATATATCTGCATTTGAAAATGAACAAAGATTAATTTAAAAAAAAAAAAAAAAAAAGGCTAAATATGAATGATTATTTTGTTTTTTGGTTTGTTTGTTTGTTTTTCATATTCATTTTGAACCTGTTTTGTTTTATTTTTTGCATTTCTCTTTTAGTTTTAAAAAATTAAACTAATTTGAGATTAGAATTAATATATTCATTTGCTCATATTTTCATAGTTCTTGTTCATTATTTTTGTGTTTTTTTAGAACAAGCTTTCATGCAAAGATAAATTATGATTATTTGAATTGTTGTTATCAATTTATCTAAATGGATAAACTAAAAATTAGTAGAATGAAATTAGAAAGTTTTATAAAAAGAAAAAATATGATTAAACATTATTTCATATATTTTGTATTGTAGTAGAATGTATATTAGTCATAAAAATTTTGCGAAAATTTTAATACGTTTTTATGTTAAGAAAAAAGGTATATTTTTGTTAACCAAATTTTGACCAAATTTTTCATAATGATTTATAAAAAAAGCACAAATCCTGGTGGTGAAGATGAGCCATATTATCATCCTATTCTTGAAGAACAAATGATTATTCGTTTTCCTGCAGATATCGCAGCTAGATTAAATCAATCAATGGATGACGAAGAAGAAGGTTTCAAAGATTTCAATATTTGCTTTACAGATAAAAAGCATGCCAATGTTAAATTATTCGGAGAAGAGCTCAAGGCAGTTTTGCTTTCATTGCCAACAATTGTTGAAACGCATAGAACTGTTGATGGTTCTCATCTTTTCAAATCTGCGGATATTGGTGAAATTTTGATTGTACATAGACCTAATGCTCCTCCAGATGGATTTTCAGAAGATTTTGTTTTTGATAATGGTCTTACGCCGCCTACATTAAATATTGTTAAGAAACGACTTGCAAAACAAGAAGCTGCACGAGCTAATCAATCAGAATCCAGTTCAATAGAAGGAATTCAATACTGGGAAATGGTAGAAATACAGTTGGCTGCCTTATTGAGTAAAGAAAAGACAGCAAAGCCAGTTTGTCGTCAAGAATTCCTCGATGAGCCAGATGTTGATCCAGTTATATTAGAAAAAATATTACGACGAAATGGAAAATCAGAATTTAAAGGTTATTCAGGTACAGTTATAGATGATTCAGAAATCGAAGATTTCACCAACGGTGACGATCCTGTAGTTCATATTCCAGAAGAAATTGTTGAAGAAGTAATTCCAACAAACACAGAAGAAGAGAAAACAGCGGAAAGTGGTGAAGCAGTAGTAAAAAGTGGAGAAGCCGAAACAAACCCCAGCCAAACAGAAGAAACAGATGATACATTCGAATCAACTGCTGCTGGTTCATCAGCAAGCGAAGAGACTTCAGCAGCGACTTCTTCAGCTTCATCTGATAATGAAAGTAATAGCGATGAAGAAGAAGAGGAGGAAGAAGAAGAGGAAGAACAAGATTTAATATCCAGACAAATTGATAATTATAAAAAGAAGTTTGAAAAACTTGAAGTTAACTATAATATCCTTTTAAAAAATCAAAAAGCTTTGATTGAACAAGGAAATCAAGTCATGATAGACAAAATTAATGAAAAAGTTAATTCGGTCAAAAAAATTATGGATGAAACAACTGCTTCTATTGATGCTCTTATTGCAAAGCAGGCTCAGAATCGGAAATAATTTATTTATATATTTTTATGTTTTGTGATTTTAATTAAATCAATATTCGATTTTTTTTTTTTTTTTCTTTTTGAATATTATTTTGGAAGATCTAAATATTTTGTTTAACGTTTAATAAAAGAGCATCATCTACTAGTTGTTGTTTTGTTAACAAATATATATATATGTATATATACATATATATATGTATATATACATATATATATGTATATATACATATATATTTTATTTTATTTTATATAAATATATATGCATGCACATATAATAATAATATTATATAACTTCTGATTATATTGTTCGCATTTGATTTTCATTAAAATCACAAGCAAGTGCAATCTGTAAAGCAACTGGGAAATTATTTTCTGTTTCTTCTACCAAGATCAAAATTAATTCTTTTTGTTCACCAGATAATTGTCCTCTATGTATTAATCTAATATTTGAATTCTTTTCTTCATCATTAATCGTATTTTGAAGTTGAATTATTAAATCCTCAATAGTTTGTGCTGGATTAGCAAGAAGTTCAATTTCTTCGCCTGTTTGTGTTCTGAAAATAATTTTTTCTTTAAAGTTATCAATTCACTTTTTGGCAGTTTTTAAAAAAAATTAGTTAATGCTCTTTGATTAATTTTTGTTAACCTATATATATTAATAGAATATAAATATTTAATGGATTTATCAAGATTCGACTATTTACTAGATTATAAATCAGGTGAAACTTTATTACGCGATTCATTTATCGTTGTTCGCGTTGATGGAAGAGGATTTACGCCATTTTGCCTCAATCATAAAATACTCAGGCCAATCGATGATAGATTGGTAAATTTAATGCTTGATTGTGGTCGTGCTGTTATGAATAAATACACAGATGTTGCTCTTTGTTATGGGCAGAGTGATGAATTTTCATTTATTCTTAATCGACACGCTACCTTATTTAACCGAAATCGTGATCAGATAATATCAAGTATTTCCTCATTATTCACATGCATGTTTGTCAGCAATTGGGCAAAGCATTTTCCTGATATTCCACTTCAAAACCCTCCAGCATTTGATGGAAGAGCAGTTTTATATGCTAACTTTAAACTTATACGCGATTATCTGTCTTGGAGGCAAGCAGATTCGCACATCAACTGTCTTTATAATTATACTTTATGTGTTCTAATGCGAACTGGACTTGATGGACCAGCAGCCACAGAAAAATTAAATGGAACAGTTTCTTCGCAAAAGCATGAAATTCTTCTTAAGCATGGAGTTGACTTTAATTCTCTTCCACTTCATCATAGAAGAGGAACTACAATTTTACGCGATCATGAAAAATTAATTGAAACTACAGAAGATATGATTGCTGATGCTTTTTGGGATAAGTATAAGCATCTTATCAAAGATACTCTCGCTTAATATCTTTTTAACTTATTTTACATGTTTGAATATGATTACATTTTTTATTTTTATAAACAATTCTATAAGTTCACTAGCGTAAATATGCATATTAATTGAGTCATTTTTAATAAATAGAAATTATTTTCTCATTGCTATTTCCTTTCGTTGATTCTAAGTTTTTTATTTTTGAATATTTATTTCAATTTTGAAATGCGCTTTTTTCTTAATTATAAATTTTATTCAATTTTCTAATTTATCGTTTAGGACAATTACAAATTTTGAGAAATAATTGAAAAATTCAGAGGTTTCCAAAATGAAATCAAAATAATCATTTTTAACTTAATGACTAAAGAAACAAGTAATAGCAATGGTAAAAACAATTCTGCCAATGAAGAGCCTATTACCTCGAATAATGATAAAATAGATTCATCTTTTAAGTTGTTTAATCCGTGTGAATATCTTTTATAATGCTTCATTGAAGAAATAGATGAGCCTAATATTCAACAAGATAATGAATTTTATGCAGAACTTTTTGGTATTAAAAATGCTATAGATATTCAAAGATTCAGATATTATCCAGGAACCAGTAATATATATACATTTGTTGGATTCATTGATTCTATTCAATTTAGTAATTCGATTTTAAATGCAGAAATCAAAAAGCATGCTTTAAATAATCAAATATATATTTATCCAATTGAAAAGCTGGAAGTGCAAGTCAAAAATAATTTCAAGCAGGGTCACGATAATATTTCAAATCTCTAAAACAGTTGTCCTTGTAAAAAATTCATGTTAACATCTTGTGATTTAGTAAATTGCGAAATAGAATCTTCATTTAAGACTTTTGTTCCATGTAAAAGCTTTTTATATTGTTTTGTAGATGAAATGGAAAAGCCAAATTATCTAAATGCAGAAAGATTTTATATTGATCTTTTTAGAATAAGGTATGCATCCAATTTTCAAAGAATTAGATATTACTCGGAAACCAATAAGATATACGCATTTATTGGATTCATGGATCCTATCCAAAAGAATTATTCCATTAATAATTCAGATTTCAAAAAGTATGCCAAAAATCATCATATTTATATTTTCCCATGTGATGATCCTGAAGCAAAAACAAAAAATAATTCTTAAAAAAATAATAAGAAAAGTTCGAACATACTAAAAATTCAAAATTATAATGACATGATTATTTTAAATAATCACTAAAATGTATAAACAATAAAGATTAATTTTACTAAATATCATTTGAATATCTACACGATAAATTAATTCAAATACCATTAAGAGATCATTAATGTTTTTTATGTTTTATCATTGAATCTGATTTATTGCATATTAAATTAATTATATATATGTTTAAAAATGAAAATATCTTATTTTTTGATATAATAATAATAACAATTTGATAATTAAAATTGAATATCATGGCGAAATCGCGACCTTTATTTATTTTATTATTAATTTATTATTAAAATAATAACTACTATATGAAAATAAATAAGCGAGTAAAGATATTTAAAAAACTATTTCTTGATTTAAATTTTAAACTTTTTGAAAATAAAATCATTTAAAAATGAGTGGGAATAATTCAAGTGTATATAATAGAAGACAAAGAAACCAACAAACTAATGGTTCTGTTCATTTTAGAGGGATACCTAGATCACTCAGGGAAAGAAGTGACGTTTTACTTCAAAGAGCTCTTGAATTGTCGCTCCGTGAAGCTACTTTAAACAGACTACCATCATCTCATACTGCCCTTGATAATATGAATAATCAAAATAATGCATTACATCAAGTCGATAATGTTCAACACAACCATAATATTCACTTAACTGCCACCAATGAAGTGAATAGTAATAAAATTGAAAATTCTAATGGGGTATTAGTTGATGAATACTTTAATGAAATGGATGACTATCAACGAGCTATCCAAGAATCTCTTTTAGCGCAGAATTCAAAACCCACAGAATTTTCTTTGGAGGATGCACAAGAAATATCAAGGAAAGAATATGAAATAAACCAGCAAATTCATGATGAAATTTATAAACAAAAAGGATTACTTCGAAGTATATTATTCAAATTAAATGGTGTGAATCCATATGATCCTATTTTTGCAGAATTTTTTAATGAATCAGAAGATTAATTTTTAGGAATGTCCGGCATTTTCCCTACAAGTTTTTATCAAAAGAAGATTTTTATGTAGAATCAGGTATATAGGTAGTTCATTAATAGTTTGTTACGGCATTTATTTGTTCATTATAAATTTTTGATCATTATAAATCAAATATAGTTTCGCAGATCAAATATATACTTCAAAAAAATAAGATTGAAATATGAAATTATTTTATTTTTGTGTTAATGCATAGAAAAATTTCAATGATAATTCAAAAATTGAAGATACTCCCTTTTTTATATCTATCTTATGTTTATTTATAAAAAGCTATATTACTCTATTAAAAAACATTGTTAATATTAATTTTTCTTTCTGCAGGACTCTGTTTTCAAAATTTGACTGGAAGTCTTCGCATTGGAGGAAGAGGTGGCATTTTTCTATTCAGTCGTCCACTTCTATGAATTTGTTGAGAAGATTTCTTTGTAGATGAAAGATTTATATTTGGATTGATATTTTCTCTTGATTTGCTAGTAATCTTGTAATCTTTTGCTAATTCTTCGATAATGTTAGGTTTATTATTTCTATATGGCAAAAGATTGTTTGTTCGATTTTGTACAAATTTGCTCTTGCCTAATACAGGAATATACCAAGGTAATTTATCATCAGCATATGCAGTTAATTTAAGTTTATCTTCTTGATCATTTCGTCTTCTTTTAATGAAGTCTTTTATTGTAGAATCTGTAATATGATAGTCCTTTGCCAATTCATCAAGTATGTTAGGTTTACGATTTATGTTAGCGTCAAGAGAAGCATCTCTTGTTGAAAGATTTTCATCTTCAGAAGATGAACTTTCAGATTCCGATTCTTCTTCTAAATCCTCTTCGCTATTGGTATCATTGAAAGAAGAATCTCCATAGGAAGTTGTTCCTATTTCAGATGTGCTGTTTATAAGAATTCCTTTTGATGCAAGTTTTATAAATGAGTGAGTATTTTTAGTTTCTTTCTTTTCCTCCTCTTCCTCTCTTTCTTTATCTTCCTCTTTTTCCTCTTCTTTATCTTCTTCTTCTTTTTCTTCCTCTTCTTTATCTTCTTCTTTTTCTTCCTCTTCTTTATCTTCTTCTTTTTCTTCCTCTTCTTTATCTTCTTCTTTTTCTTCCTCTTCTTTATCTTCTTCTTTTTCTTCCTCTTCTTTATCTTCGTCTTCTTTTTCTTCCTCTTCTTTATCTTCTTCTTTATCTTCCTCTTCTTTATCTTCTTCTTTATCTTCCTCTTCTTTTTCTTCTTCTTTATCTTCTTCCTCTTCTTTTTCTTCTTCTTTATCTTCTTCTTTTTCTTCTTCCTCTTCTTTTTTCTGATCTTCCGTTTCTGTCTCATTATCTGATTTTGAAGCCTCAGATTCTGATGATGAGCTTAACAATTCACTACTTGTGTTTACATCTGTAATTAATATATTATCAACTTTTTTCTCCTGAATTTTTTCTGGTAGTTGTTCTTTTGGTGGTTCAGATATAAACACTTTCTTATCTAAAACATTTTTTGCAGATGCCAGCTGGGTAAGAAGAGTTTTTTCATCAACTTTGTTATTGCACTTGGAAAGTTCTTCAGGATATACATAAACAGGTATTCCAATTTCTTTCATAACATTTGTAGCTAGTTTCAAATTTTCTTTGGGTTGCTTTGGATCAAGACTATAATAATTAATTTTATCAGGAACATAGGAATCTAGTAATGCGCATAAAACTAATTCATATGGTGCAAATCCACTGATATTAGGATAATTTTGAACTCGTTCTTGTCCCCACGAAAGAAGGGCTTCTTTTTGATTTTTGTTGCTATATGTTTGTTTGACTTGAATCTGTCCTATACTTGCCTGTTTATCAGCAGGTTTGTTTGTATCGTTTATATTATTTTGAATAATATTCGAGTTGTTGTTGTCTTTGAAATCATCATTTTTAATTGATTGGCCAATTGTATAATGAGAAATAAGGGACCAAATTAAGCCAAGAATTAGTTTTTCGTTATTATCATTTATGTCTTTTCCTGATATTCCAATGATTTTTACGCCATCTTTTTGGAACATATCTACAGCGAGTTCACAATTTTGAACCTTATCGACATTTCTTATTGGATCTTGATACCATTTTCTAGGAGCCTGCTTTTTAGTAAGATTTTGTGCTAAATAACAAAGAACTACTCCGTTTGATAAATCTTTTGTTATATCATCAATCTTCATATTTGGTGTTTGTTGAATTTGATTAGAAACCCATCGAGAAAAAACTTTGATTTGCAGCGAAATCCATTGGTCATCTATTTTATTTAAGCCTTCCATAAAAATTATTTAAAATGAAATTAAAGAATTTGTTTTTTATGAAAGTTATTTGAAAGATAAAACCAAAATTATCTCCATAAATATTCTTTTTGCTTATTATATTTTGCTTTTAATATTTTAAATTATAAATATAAAATAATATATATGTTATATATAATTAAAAATTTCCAAAATTAAAAGATAATAAGGAATAAATTAAAAAAGGAATTCAATGAAGATAGAAGTAAAAAATTTATTTTAACAAAAATTCAAAGATGTTTTCAGATGTTTTTCATATTTTTGAGTGTACGTGTTCAAATCTTTTGAAAAAAAAATTCTATTTATTTATTTTATTTTGGGTTTTTTCTAAATAATAAAGAATATTTCAGTTTTATTATCAAATATATTATTAATTTATATAATAAAAATAACCGAGAAATATAATTTAATATATAAAATTCATTATTTATTTATGAATTATTAAAATCAATAAAAAATTTTTTTATTAGATTTAATAGGATGATAATTTTTTGAATTCTCAAATTGAATTATATAAAATGGATAATTCATTCAAAAAATTGTAAAATAAATTTTTTTCTTTAGAGCTTTTCTGTAAATTAAAGGAAATGAACTAATTAAATTAGTTGATGTTTAAAAAAAAATTCATGCCTTCCTAAAAAAAAACAGTGAAAAATCTTGAAAATAAAAGATATTTGGTATATCTTACAAACAACATTTTAGAAAACAATAAACAAACAATAAATAAAAACAAAATAATAGCTGGTTGTATATATGCATTCAATCATAAATTGACTTCCGAATTTCTCTAGATGGTGGTCTTGCTTGTGGTAAGCTTGTTTTGAGGAAATCAAGTGGTTCTATTCCTTGTTCTTCCAAGCAAGAATTCATCTGCTTAAATATTTTTGTTTCATCAAAATTCTCTTCTCTTTCTAAATTATGGCCTTTTGGAAGCTTTTTATGCTTCTCTTCGAGAGGGATGTCGTTGTTTCCCATTAACTCAAAAACATTTAAAATGTGTTTTTTTCTTTTTGAAATAGAGCTGTTATCATCGAATTGATTATCTGTAATTATCTTGCTTGGCGCGAATGTTGAAATATTATTGAAAGAAGGCTTATTATTTTTTGCTTTAGTAAGTATTTCTTCACGAATTATGCCTTTAAGAATATTTGTTTTTGATTTTTCCTCATTAAGAATATTGCTATCTTTATCATTGATTTCTTTATTGTTATTATATATGTCATTATCAAAGTTATCTATTTCTTCATCAGAGAAAAAGAAATGGTTTTGGTCTTCTCCAAATTCAATAGCATCAAAAGTTGAGCGTTCTTTCGACTGTGTTTGAATTTTTGAATTGTTAAAGTTATTTCCTGATTCATTTATAAATTTTTCATCATCTTTTGGTGCTGTAATAATTCTATTGTTAGAATTTTTTTTATTAAATGTAAAAGCATTTTGTAAAGTTTGTAATTCGTCATTACTAAATTGGTTTTCTAGAATACTTTCAATTGTACTGTTGGATTTTTTATCCAAAATGGTGATTTCGCCTGCTACAGGAACGCTTTTATTTTGAGTTATCGTTGTTTTCCTAAGTAATCGTGAATTTGAACAAATCTGAGTTTTTGTTAAGGTGCAAGAAGGCGTTGCATTTATAAATTTCCAATTTGATGTTGCTGACGTATTCGTTTCAATAGATTTTTTTGAGTTTTTGATTTTCATATTTACGAAAATTTTATTTCAAGTCAAATTAACGTAATTTTTGAAATTCTATCCTCTGAAATCACTTTTCAGTTATTATATTTGAATATTTTACTTTTTTTTTGAGACTGAGCATATATGCATTCAATAATTGTGAATATTATAAACACGTTAAGCACATTCAAAAACTGCCTAGTTAATCGAAAATAAAGTATATGAAATAGGCCAATTTTCGGATAAAATATTAAATTTTCATAAAAAAAAGCAGAAAGCAATTCAATTTTAAATTGAAAGAATCTAACTGATATAAAAATTTTAAAATAGATATTTGGTCAGGTTGATTGAATATAAAAATCGTAACCGGCCATATATTTATGCAAAAAGTTTTTAAATAAAAAAAAAAAATGAGAACACTTCGACCTCCTCGCAGAGCTAGTTCGGTCAAGCCCGCTGCGAAAAAAGATCATACGACGTACAATATCAACCCTTCACAATCCAATAGCAAATCTCCACACCCCGTTCGTAAAATAAATATTGATGCGCCTTTTGAACTTAATTATTTAGATGTGAGTCATCAAAAGCTCACTGACTTCTCTTTTCTTCTAGCACCAGACAACACGCCAACTTCGCCATCCGCTCGTTCTATTCGCACTGTCGATGCTACGTTCAACAATTTTGTTGATTTTTCTTTATTTCCTTCAAATGATAAATTTCCAAATTTCAGAATGATGGACCTTGATGTATCGGATTGTCATAATCTAACATCATTTAAAGGATGTGGTGAGGTTCAACGTTTTCAGGGTTTTCGATGTTATCGCTCACCAATATCTGAAAATCCATATTTTCGAATATGTGCCTTACTCGCATTTGGGCAATCATTAAAAACAATTAATGGTGATCCTGTTAAAGCTTCAGAACGTCAAGCTGCGCATGAAAACATACGATGTTCTGAAATAATTAGAATGGGATGGATGCCGTCACTAAATAATTTACCAAATAATCAAAGTAATAATCAAAATCCAAATAACGAAAATTTGAATAATAACGAATTTAGTTTAAATAATAATAATAATAATAATAGTAATGACTTATTAAAAGAAGAGAGTTCTGAAAATTTATATCATAATCAATCAAAGCAAATTCCTGCTTTTCCTAAAAATGATGAAATAGTATCACTTATTAAACAAGAAATTTTGGCTAAAGAAGCAAGTAGTAATAGTAATAGTAATAGTCATGATGGAAACGGAAGTCCAAAGTCGCCAGTGAAACCAGGTATAAGACGGAGGCAAAGAGTATCTGCCACAAAGGCCGCTGCCGCCGCTGCAGCAGCATTAGCTGCCAATACAATTACAATTTCTTCGCCTGAAATGATTAAAAATCAGCCAAAAGAAGAAATTATTGATGATGAAGAACCCGCAAGTAGCTAATTCTTGAATAAAATCAAGGAAATCAGCTAAATTAATAAATTTTTTATTTTGTTTATTTTTTTATGCGTTTTTGAAGTTATTTAGTTGTTGTTTTTAATTTTTCAGATAGTTTTCAAAATATTATTTTTTTTTTATATCGCTATCTTTTAATGATCATTAATGTCAATTACTAAAAGAAAGATATTTGTTGTAATATAATAATTAATTTCAAATTATGAGCTAAGAAAAATGCATGTAAATATTATGTAATATTAAAATATATTTAAACAAAAAAATAATAATAATAAATAAATAAATTCATTCATAAGGAACGAATTGCCGCACTTTTACATTTGCTTCTCTACAAAAAGGGCAAATAGAAGAAGTTTTCAACCAGTGCATTGCACATTCTTTACAAACAGTATGGCCACAAGGAAGTATTATCGAATCTATTTGAGCATCATAACAAATTGGGCACTTATCATCATCTGAAGTGTCAATTCTTGAAACTGTTTTTTCAATAATAGATCTACATACAGGGCATCTCTTTGGATGTTTGGTATCGCTCTTATTCCAGCATTCAGTACAATATACGCAGTGTCCGCAAGGATAAAAATGGATACCTATTGCTGATTTTTCACAAATTTTGCATTTTGCAGGTTTTAATTTTTCAATAGGAATAGAGAGAGTATTTTTTATTCTATTCTGATTAGCAATGAGTTCGTACTGGCCGACATCAATAATAAAGCAATGTGTAGCTGTTGAAAACCACTGAGTGTTAACCTTTATAAATCGTGTATCATATTTTGAATTTTTGTCAAGACGATCAAAACACTCACAAATTGAAGATTTTGATTTGATCATTTTCAGCATATTTGCATGAGCCGCAAACGGTCGAATGTTCTCAAATTTGAGTGAATTTTGAAGGTTGCCGAATATACAATTTGAGAAGAATCCGAAACCGCCATAATTAAGGTTAATTGCATGGTGAAATGGTCCGAAAAAATAAACGTTGTCCATTGAGCATGAAGCGCCAGTGAAAACTTTAACTCCATGTTCATAACCGCCAGCGAAAATTGAATTGTTTACGATGGCATCGCCGTAGTCGCAAACATCCAAACCGCTTAACCGACAGTTATAGAAAACGCAATCGTCAATGAAAGCGTTTTTCGTGCCGATAACGCGAACTCCATTTTCTGAGAAGTGGCGAAAAGTGCAACCTATCAAATTTAAATGGGAATCATCAGAAGCTGTTATTCCTCGAATATTTGACATCTCAAAAAGTGAAGCTGCACAATTGAAATGTGTTTCTCCATATATAGAAATGAGCGACCATTTACAATCTGAAAAAGTACATTTTTTTACGTTTACATGAGAATTTAATACCGAACGAATACAAGTCTTCTTGCTATGATGGATTCGCGAATTAAGAATAGTAAGACGACTATCTTCTAATTTAAGCGATACTGAAGAACAACCCGTAATCTCGCAATTTTCCATCGTATTACCAATCGATTTTGAAAATGAAAGAGCACTCGAGCCATTATTCGCAAAAACGCAATTCTTCAATTTAGCAAAGCTTGACGTTACACTCATTCCTTTCTTTTTGGTGTTTTTAATGATACAATCGGTTAAATAAATTTCCGAATTCATTTTGACTATAATTCCATTTGTTAAATTCTCTAAAATAGTCGTGTTTTGGCAATAGCATTTAGATTTGCCTGTAACTGATAAACTTGCTAAGCCACATTTTAATATAATGCAGCTATTAAGTCCCATCTCTGAGTAATCGTCTACGCAAAGTCCATATAATTGAGTATCACTAAAATTCGTGTTTGAAATCATGCACGTGCTCTTATTTGTGGCGCTAATAAAATAATCAATTCCATTTAATGGTTTTTCAAAAATACAATCATTAACAACTAGCGTGGATTGGACGATTGAAATTGATCCAAAAATATGTGCTTTATGTAACTCAACGCGGCCAACATTAGAGAGTGTAATCTGTTTGCAATGGTATTCCCATTGATTGTTGAAAATTAATTTCATAGAATAATGAAAATTCAAAATTATATCTTTCGGTTCTCTTCTAAAATCTTGTCGCTTAACATGATATTCGGTTAAGGTTTGATCCATCCTTCTTGGTGGTACCGTTTCAGGGATTCGAGAAAATTGGACTTCGTGAGGGTGTAAATTTCCATGATTAAAAGCCATATAATAAAAAATTGAATAAAAATGAATTTTAAACAACTTTTTAATAGAAACCTATTTTATGAAAAAGTTTGCTTTTAAGTGGTAATACAATTTCCTATTTCAATTTTTAAAAATGCATTTTTTAAGCAGAACAATAATAGTTGAAAGAGAGTTCATTTAATCAAAAAACCAATACAAATATCTTTTTTATCTGCCGACATCTTTTAAAATGAAATTTATAATATAAAAAATATGGTTAATAATAATTATTTTTTCTGATCCTCTGGTCTCCAGAAACCCCAAACTTCAACTATATCAGCTTTAAAGAGAGGTTGGCCAGCTAAGAAGTTCTCAGCTTCATCGCTTCCAGCTTTAAAGCCAATTCCATATGAATTTTCAATTGTTGCTGTACAACGATCAAAATTGTCTGCGAGAACAATATCATATTTACCAAAAGATAAAGTATCTTCAGTAGCAATCATTTGGCAAGCATCTGATACTTTGGGCTTATATGGAATAAAAGCATCGTGTGTTACACTGAAAATAAATGAAGAAGTTTTTTCGCCAAAAGGTTTTCCGTTAGAATTCCATTTGCAAGCAGCAAAACCTCCAAATACAAAATCATCCTTTTTAATGAATAATGCAGTAACGCCAATATTATCTATCAACTGATGCATTCTTTTAATAGAGCGTTCATCGCGTTTTGTAGAATATAAAAGATGTGTTTGAGGTTGGTCTTTGAATGGGAAGCATAAATATAGTGATTTAGCCGTATCGTGATTTGTAATAATTGAGCTATCTTGAAACGGTACAAATGTCAAAGCTAAGCCGTTTTCAATATTTTGTTCTTCCTTTCTTTTTCCTAACTTGATAAGTGAAGTGAAAACAGGGCCTTTACCTTTTTGTTTTGCCTTATTAGTTAATTCTTCGTCATCAGTATTAAGTGGGCGTGAAGTTGTAACACTTTGTGCAAATTGTCTATTTGCAGGACGATTACTAACATCTAATGTTCCAAATAAGCAAAGGTCAGCTTCAACTTTTATATCCTCAGGCAAGTCAGTTGTCTCCTTCGATCCTTTAGCATATATCTCTTGTCGGTCGAAGTAGCGTATGAAGGTTAAAGGTAAAGATACATAGCGATGAATATTGGAGAATCGTTCATGAGTCTCAATTTCTTTCCTCTTTCTCTGTAATTCCGTTCTTGTTGAACGAACAAAAAGGGCTTTCTCGCCAGCAAGTTCATGAACATTTTTAATTGCATCTTCTGCAATCCTATGAATTTCTTCAATAACTTCCTCTTCATTCTGGCGAATTTGTTGTAAGCGCTCCTCAGTGACTTTTAACTTTTGATCAATTGCTGATTTTCTTTTTAGAAAAATAGCATTTTCATCCTGTGAAGCATTAACTCTCTCTCCATATGCTTGTCTGATTGGAACAAGGGGATGAAGAGCGGCCTCGCCAACACCATGGCTTCCAGTCATCTTGCATGTATAGCAAACTGGGCCATGGCATTTAGGACAATAGTATTCAACTCGCTGGTCATGGTGTACTGGGCAAAATTCAATTACACAGCGTGCCTCGGTTAATGGTATTCTCTTATGCCTTTCTACAAGTTTGTTAGCTTTATGGGACTCTTCATCACATTTAGCGCACAACTGAGCTGAATCGTTTACGCACCAAATTGTAGCTTGTTCTTTTCCGCATAAATCACAGATATCATATCCTGGCTTTGGTTCTTCTAAATTTGCTCCACCTGGAATTGTTATATAATGAAGAGTAGTGATTTGGCAGCTGTTAAAAACAAGAAAATAATTCTTTGCATTTAAACAAATTGATTGATAATTGCTTCGTAACTCAGATGCTTTTGGTCGTTTTTTCAAAAAGTCGCATTTATCACTTGTGTCTGTTGATGATTGATTATTTATCACATTTCCAAGAGCAGCTCGAATGTGAATTACTTGAACTTCTTCAGCTTTTCTATCGACTTCAAACGTATCAACTTGGAATTTAAATCCTTCTTTTGGGTCAACCTTAATTCCATTTTTTTTAATATCTTCAACGGTCTGTTTCAGTTGACCGACTGGAACAAAAGCATCAACAATATTTAATGGAAGAAGTGTTTTGACATAATTTTCAAATTTCTGATTCACTGTTTTGTTTGTTATATCATAGCACTTGCCTACAACTAACTTTGGAGCATTTAATTGAACTTGGAGTTCAAATTCAAGTGATCCGAATTCTTCTGAAATTGGGTCAACTTCTTTTTCTCCGCTCATAATTTCTTTTTTAAAACCATACGTTAATTTCATTTAAACGTATAGCCTTTTGAATAATATTGTAACCATATTTTTGTTTTAATACAAAATATTTTGTATTCATTTGCTATAGTTCTCTTTTTTTATATCAAGTAAGACGCAACGATCTGTTTTGCCAATGGTGTGTAAACAAAAAGAATTAATGAAATCTTTTTTTTATATTATAAAATATTTTTTTTTTAAATAGTTGAATGTTGTTGCAATTGAGATAAAAACTTGTCTTCTTATATTAATATTCCTTTTTGTACTTATAAAGTTATTTGCATTTAATCTAAATGAACAAAAAAACGAGATAATTAAACTAAAAAAAAAAAATAAGTTTGGAAATTATCATTAAAAAATGTTTTTATTTACAATTTAGTTTCTTTCACCACGGATACGTTGAGCGAGTTGAACATCACGTTCCATGATTGTAACACGATTGGCATGAATTGCGCAAAGGTTAGTATCTTCAAAGAGACCAACGAGATATGCTTCAGATGCTTCTTGAAGAGCAGCAATAGCTGATGATTGGAAACGAAGATCACCACGGAATCCTGAAGCGATTTCACGAACAAGACGTTGGAATGGGAGCTTACGGATAAGAAGATCAGTACTCTTTTGGTATTTTCTGATTTCTCTGAGTGCAACAGTACCTGGTCTGAAACGATGTTGTTTCTTGGCACCTTGTGAATCAACAACTGGTGTTGATTTACGTGCAGCCTTAGCACCAAGTGACTTACGTGGTGTCTTACCACCGGTTGATTTACGAGCTGTTTGTTTAGTACGAGCCATTAGTTTTAAAAATAGAATGAACTGTTATTGAAAAAAGGGAAACATCTTTTATCAACAGATTGACAATTTATACCCATGTTTTTTAATTGATATTTAGAGATATATTGGTGTATTTTATATAGATTCAATATTATACCGCCAAAAATTGGCGCCATACACAAAAAGTTTGTATTTTGGCTTCATGCCTTTTTACACCTGAAGTGAAAATTGAATGGAATTAAAAATATTCATTTGATTTTTATGGGTATAAAATGGTACTGATAAATGCCAAATTGCACCTATGATTTTCAAATGCTTTCAACTGATCAGTTCTATTTTTGTTTTTGGGTATAAAATGCCACTTTCATGGAAACGATTTTTTGATTTTTATTTTTTTACTTCATTTTTTAATTTCAATGTCCGGAAGAGGAAAAGGTGGTAAAGGTCTTGGTAAGGGTGGTGCCAAACGTCATAGAAAAGTTATGCGTGAAAATATCCAAGGTATTACAAAGCCAGCCATCCGTCGTCTTGCACGAAGAGGTGGTGTAAAACGTATCTCAGGAGATATCTACGAAGAAGTCCGTGGAGTTCTTCGTCACTTCCTTGAAGGAGTTATTCGTGACTCAGTTACATATACAGAACATGCAAGAAGAAAGACAGTTACAGCTATGGATGTCGTTTACGCTCTTAAACGTCAAGGAAGAACATTGTATGGTTTCTAAGGTCATTTTTGATATAAATGTCATTCAAATAAATATTTTAGATTCTAATTAATCCTTGTTTTATTTATTATTAGTATTATTATTATTTTGATTATAGATTAGGCAAAGTAATAATTATAAAGGTTGTAATAGTTTTGCAAGTAATTGGTTCCCTTTGATTGTTGATCTGTATGAGTGAAAATGCAATTTTTATCAAAATTGTGACTGCTATATTTTGTTATATCATCATTATCTTCTTCTTCTACAATCTCATGATCTTCTTCTTCACTCTGTTCTTGATCATCTGAAACTCGTTGATAAAAAGCAATGTAAGATGAACCTGTTGGTTTACTTGGATTTTCGTCAAGCTTAGAGAAAGAATTATCATTAAAAATATACCAGCTTTTGTCTCTTTTGCCCCAAGTCCAATAATGACCAAAATCTGAGCATCCATCATGATGAGAAATCGCCCTTAAATTATATTTCAGTCCTTTTTCTTTATATTTGTTGATGTTAATTATATTATAATTTTCATCATCAGTAATTGATATTTTTGATGGAATACTTATTTTGGTTCTATCTAATATCGACCTGTATTGACCAATTTGTGATCGTTTAATTTGGAAAATTAAAATTTTGGGTAATTCTGAATATCGGCATCTTTGATATGCGGCACAGTCTTCCCCACAATAATCGCAATGCCACTTGCACCCAGGATCTATTTGTGATAATCTAACGCAGCTATTGAATAATTCATCAAATGAAATTCGTGTTTCTTGAACAAGTTGCTTTCGCTTTCCAAAATTAAAAATATTTTCAGCATAAATATTTACATGTTCAGAGCAAATCGGTGATTTTTCAGAAATATGGAAAGAAGAAATATTAAGTTTTTTTGAAAAATGTATTAAATTTTCCAAGCATTCATAAACTTGTTCATTAAGCTTACTATTGGATGTTTTTGTATCGAAAGTTTGGAAAAGAACTTCATGAATTCTATCAATGATAATTCCTTTAAGTTTCTTCTCAGTAATATTTCCAAGAGGAACTTCGCAAAGGAAAGGGAAGGTAATTGGTATTTTATCTAACGTTTTTAATTGTACAACAGTTAAACCACATTCTTGGTGAATTTCATCTGGTAGCTCAAATGCATAAATTCTGTCATATTCTGGAGATACTTGACTGACACATTCAAAGCACTTTTCTTTTTTACTTAATAAAAGATAATTGCCAATTTTAACTCTATATGAATGTTGATTTTGAATTTTTATATTTTCACCAACTTTTGGTGGTCTTGGCATGCAAATTATACTTTTTGAAAGGGAAAAAGGGATGTAAAAAATCCTCCTTGATTCATTGATTGAGAGATTAATTGAAGAAAAGTATTGACTGCTAATGACTTCTTTATTGCATTTGGTGCATTTTAATATTGATTCCATTTTTCCTAAAAAAAGGTCAGAAATGTATTTATAATTTTCATCAGAAAGTAATTCTATGAAAGTGAGGCAGAATTCAAATGAATCTTGTTGATTATATCCATAAAAAAGTTCATTCTTTTGAGCTATTAATGACTTAATGATTTTAAGGCTGTTTGTATTCTTTTTTTGAATAAGTGCCTGAATTTCTTTAAGCAGTTTTGGATTATTAGAATCTGAGATTATAATATCTAGATTTTGAATAAACGATGGAAGTGAAAAAAAGCATTGGAGAGATGAATTCATGAAGCATGTATTTCCTATATTGCGGAGTCCAAATGGATAAACAATTCCTTTTTCTTTTAATGGAGAAGGCTTAGGTAAAGTTCTGTTTCGATTAGGTGAAACTATAAGATCAGCTAATCTTGAATAAAAGCCCTTCATTAATAATTAAATTTTATTAAATCCCAAATTATTTTCCATGCTCTGAAAGTATCTGGCATTAATAAAGTTTTGAGTGTATATATGGTCTCTATTCATATTTTTGATAATTTTCGATCCAAATATGGGAAAAAAATGGAAAAAAATTTAAGTATGAATTTAATTGAAATAATGTTCTCACCTATACTGTATCACTTTACCAGAATAATTGCATACTCTTTTTAAAGAGTATAGATGAAAACATTATAGAATGTAACGTATTTAACATCAAACAATTTTTGATCATTTTCATTAAACTATAAAATTGGAATTTAGACGAATATGGACAGAATATTCTCTTTAATGGATTGTCCATTCTGGATAGATGAGGTAGATATGATAACATCATCATTTTCTTCGAACCAACTATCTTCATTCAACTTAACTTCTTTGGTATCACCTTTAGATAAAGCAATCTTGTATCTATCTTTCAATAACTCTTTCAATATCTTACACTCTTTCTTATCTTTGATCTTAACTAGCACCTTATCGTAGTTCATTCTCTTTGTATCGATTAAGTTAATTATCTCAGCTCTTTGTTCATCAACATTCGAAATCTACTTATTAACATAGAGGCATCGATTATATCTTTCGTTAATACATGGATTAACGATTATGTAATCTCTATAGCACGCGAAGTGTTTAATATCATTGGCAGTATCACTTATTAATGAAACTCGATCAAATTCGTTGGTTATCTCAATTAATCCAATCTGTTGTAGTAACATATGTAATTCATCTATCACTAGAGAGTAATCTAGTCGTTGTTCTTTCACATAGTATTCTTTGATTAAATCATCTAAACACTTTAAAGTAGTGTTATATTTAGTAATAATTATATTAGCTTTATTATGTACAGCTTTTTGTAACTCTTAAACGCATTATCATTAACACACAATCGAATAGAACTAACATTCATATCAGTCAGTTTGGTATAGAACTCTTCAGCAATATTCACGGTTGGAACAATAACCATAAACTTGTCTGTTTTATGTGATGATATCCATTTACGAATCGCTGTCGATTTACCAGAACCATTTGGTGCCGCACAGATGAACTCTTGGACCTAATCTTCTTAGTAATCATACGTATTTCATACTTGTTATGGTTCATACAATAATCATCATAATAATAATCCCTATAACGGAATTAGTTACATCGATATTTACTGGTAGTTATCCACTAGTTAGATATTTAATCGTTGTTTCATCATCTAATGGTTTACTGTTCTAATCGAAGTAACCTTCACAATGTATAGTCGTTCAGGAATCTCATCGAAGTAACCATCACGATTCAAAAATCTGCCATTGTATATAACATGGAACTTGTACTTCTTCTAGTGTCGGTATTGGTTCGACTTGTTCTGGCTGTTCTTTCAATATATCAAGGTCTTGGAAATCATTTTGGACATTACTTTCATACCCTCATTTACGTGATTGTATAACATGGTGTTCAGTGTCATTGGTTTCATTTAAATAAAAATTTCATTTAAATCACATATTAAACTCATTGTATATACAATTAGTTTTTCATTATATGCTACAATAGTCATTCATTATTTGCCACGATTAGTTTTTCTTTATTGGACACAATCTTGCTAATATCATATATGATACTTTGTTATGGAATTGCTTTGAAACGATTTCATATTAGTATAGCTGATTTCGCCTATTTTTTATAACTTATTTAGCGTTTATTATAGGTTATCACTATTAGAATTGTTATCTTTAGCCACATTCAGCACCAAAAAAATAGCTGATTTTGAGGAGGCTTTGTCAATTAAATTAGTTGTCACGCTTCTGTGGCGGAGTATATAGACTAATTTAGTCGAGGATGACAAAAATGTCAATTTTTGATAGCATTGATGAATTAGCGTTAGTGACTGGAGTAAGATACGTAGTATCTGGAGCACTCCTTAGCATTACTGCTATTACTTAGCAAAAATATCAAAAGATGATAATTTGGAATAACTTAATTAGAAATGCAAGCAGTTTTCGCAGTTCAGACAGGTTCATCAACATTTTAGACACAACCATCCTATCAGTTCAAAAAAGCTCATCTTCGTCGCGGACCAAATAAAAAAATACTATAGAGGAAAAACTACTCCACAAAATGAAAAAGATTTAGAGAATTGTCCCACTAGATCTCATTTTAAATTGCGACGAATGTGGATAGCAACTGTTACCCTGAGGAACTGCTCATGTGGTGTGAAACAAATATGGATCATAATAGACTAATAGTTAAAATAGACGATAAAAGCAAAGTTACTGTTGTGGCCACAATATCAACTGCCATAACTAAATTGCCACTTTTATTTATAACAAAAGGAATAACACAACTTGGTGATGTCTTCAACCATTGGAAAACTCACTCAGAGAGAGGATGGATCAACAATTAAATCTTTATTTAATACTTAATAAACTAATTTCAATCTGACGACAACACCACTTTTTGAATAAAATTGAATACCAAATAATGATTTGAACTTTTTAATAAAAAGCCAAATTTTTTTATTTTCTGATTTGAAGAGATAGTTTTAGTTTTACAGCAAAAATAATGATATCTTTTGTAGCAAAACTACAATTTTTAAAGAATTTCAAATTTCCGCCAAGAACAACCGATGAAGAGAAAATTGTTTTTGCTTATACTAAAGGATATACTGTAAGGCAAACAGCACAATGTTTTTGTTTTGGGTCTCATAAAATATGTCGTGTTATTAAACATTATAAAGAAACAGGTGAAATTCTAAAACCTGTAAATCATAGTAAATTAAAACTGACTCCTGATGTTTTAGCAAGCATACATAGCTCTATATTAGCTGATGCTCATTCCACCTTAGAAAAAATGAGAGAAAATATACAGAAGGATTTAAATATTAACATTTCGAAATCATCTGTATATAATGGTTGCATAGAAATGCGTTACAAATACAAGCCACCTCAGCACTCACAGCTGTTAAGCGAGCAACAAAAAGTTAATAGAATATCATTTTCTAATACATTATTGACCAAATATCATAACAGTGAAATTGATTTGCAAGCAATTAACTTTAGTGATGAATCCCGTTTTGTTTTGGGAGACGACAAGCAGTGGGTGTGGCGCAGACATGGAGAAAGAAATCCCACTGCTGTCGTCCCACAAGTGAAATTTCCACCTTCAGTCATGATTTTTGCAGTTATTGGCCGAAATTACAAATCGAAACTTGTTCTTGTTGAAGGTTCCATTGATAGCGAAAAATATATAGAAAATATTAAACAATCAGGCTTGATAAGTGATTTGGACAGTACATTAGGAAGAGGTAACTGGATATTTATGCAAGACGGTGCAACGTCTCACACGTCCAAAACCACTAGTAGATATATTAGACTGTGCTTCGGATACTACGTATCCTCCGCCCAGTCTAACGCGTGAATCAGCCATTTCCGCCATCGCCGACCCTTATGATAGTCCATTACCATAGTCTTCACCGATCAATCGTAAACTGACTCACTTTCGATTCAAACTATTTTTTTATCGTCATATCATAATAATAATATGATGACCAAAATTGAATTCACAGTCGAACCAATCGATTCAGTCGAAACCATTGAGTCAATCATTGAAGACTATCACGAATGGTTCACCGATAACAATGATCTCTCTAACATCAACAGTGTCGATGAACTATTAGAATCACTTCGTGATTATCTCAATGATACCAACTATGAATCAGAGTTCAATCTCGACAACATCATCAACTACTACAACATCGACGATCTTGACGATCTCGATGATCGATTCATAGCTAGCTATGATAATGATGATGAAATGGATTCAAAGATCGAGTTAATCGATACTATCATTAAGTTAGTGTTAATCAATGAATGGATTGAACCATGTGGAGCTTTCGATGAAGATGAATTCGCTGACGATGAAGAGTAAATGATGTTTATTTTTGGTTTCACTGAAATGAGTTATAGAAGAGATAACACAGAAGATGAACACATTCCGTTACCAATCGAAACGGTTTATAACTCTGTAGTTGATTCGTTAAGAGTTGAAGGTGATTACGGAACCACTAAATATTATACCGATAACGATGAACACTTCAACAGAATCTACTTTAAATATCCAGCTGAATGGAGAACATCCAATCTCGGTGAAAAAATAATCGGTGTTCGTCATATGTCTGTTAAATGGAGAACTGGTTGGATTAAGTTTGATCTGTTCGTTCGAAAATTTGATAATGATGCATATGATAAACTAAGAGATTTAATTACACGAGTTAACAAAGAAATATGTGAAACGTTATCAACAGATGATATACATGAAATAGTTATGGATAATCTACCGAATGAATATGTACGAGTATATCAAATTCCAATAAGTATCAGAGTAACGTCAAATGATGATTGGATCGATATTGTCGACCATATACGAAAAGCTATTGATGATCATAATCTATATAATCATCTGAAAGAGAAGATCATGGATAGAGATATAACTCCAGATGAACGAACTACTTTGTTAAAACAATTAGAAGATATCAAAGATGATTATAAATCGATGTTAACTAAGAGTGATGAATTGATTGGCGAACATATACCATTCTATTTACAAAGCGAAGACATTATCATCGAAGATGTGTTTGAAAATAACCAACATATATTGAAATTACGAGTAAAAGATTCACACTTAATTGATTTATTTAGATCAATCGATATATTGATCTCGGCTCCAAATAATAATAGATACTATCATACTCCGTATAGTAACTTTTATAACGGACATCGCAGTGTCAACTTTATTAAACATAGAATAAATCATGAAGGTCGATTAATTCCATATGAAGAACCTGAAAAACCTGTTAAACCTGACATTGGTGATGGTGAAGAAGAAGAAGAATGGAATGAACCTATTGATGAAGATGCTATTAAAGAACAAGAATATAATAATATCAAATTCGATCCATATACAGCTAGTTTCTTCAATATCGGATCTGATAATCCATTCAAAAACAATATATACAAACTATATCATTATCATCATGAACTGATATTGAAGAACGTATTAACTGATTTGGAGTGTGAAGTTGTAGCTTCATTTGCAACTCAATCGAATCATTATCTTGTTGGTAGAACTAATGAACCATTCTGTCCGATCAAATATTATAAGTTGAACCATAGCGATGAAACATTTTGGATTGAATTCTACGATAAAAACGAGATTAAGATTCCATTACCGATCAATGATAATGTTGTGTTCACAATGGACATGGTGTTCTTACAAAACCGTAAACTGTTATACTCTTAATCCGCTATAAATGAGTCGAATCAAGTTCAAGACCATTGATGAAGTTTATTCTAAGTATCCAACCAATACGTTATCGAAATTCAAGAGAATCGCTAATAGATATGGTTTCACGGATGATGAAGCTAAAGACTATCTTCAAAACAAAGTCGTTCACGATCAACATATTCCGCCACCAAAGTTCATGCATATCTATTCGAAGATTCAACATGCGTTTCAAATGGATACATTCATTGGTGACCCAGACTATTTGATGTTCATTAACGTTAACACACGTAAAGCATATGCGTATGAGATGATCAATAAAGGTGCTAAACAAGTGTTGAAATCATTAACTGAGTTCATCAAATCAGAACCTGAGTGTAAGTCTATCATATCAGATGAAGATGCCTCATACTTATCGAAATCCGTACTCGATTTCATGAGAGAACATGATATTGTATATACAACAACGACTGATAACGATCATAACAAACTCGGTATCATTAATAGATTCATGAGAACCATTCGTGATATGAAAGCTAATGAACCAAACACTGATATACTATCATTAGTAGAATCCTATAACGATATGCCGCATCGATCTCTTAATTATAAATCTCCGAATGAGATAACAGATGAAGATGAGTTAGAGTATATCGATAAGATGGAACGTCAAGTAAATCCATATCATTTCAAACCTGGTGATCTAGTTAGAGTAGTTCTTGATAAGAGTCCATTAACGAAACGTCGTTCGAATCTATCTAAAGAGTCTTACGTCGTCGATTCCAAAGATGGTAATCAGTTTCTAATTCGATCTATCGATGGATCTGTAGATACTGTACCGGGATATAAACTCGTGAAGTCATCCAATAACGTTCCACTAGCGACATCAATCAAAGATGGTAAACGCGGTATCGTTAAAGAGATTCGATCTTATAACAAGAAGAGAGATACATATACGATAACATATGAAGATTCAACCGTTAAAGATACTATCAAATCGAAATATCTACGTGAAGGTCATCCAACTAAATTATCGACAATGGAACGTCAATACTGGATGAATCAAAATACCATCCCCGATCAAATAAGAAAGTTCATTTAACTTACTATAAATGACTCAAATCAAGAAAGTTGAAGATCTAATCGAAGACACATTACGTAAGAATCAACGTGATATCGAAATGGCGTTGATTAAACCACTCGCTCCTGAATATCCATTCTCGTCAAACGGTATCTACTTTCTAATCGGTAAGATGGGAGCTGGTAAATCGTTTTGGATCTGGCGACACATCATGATAACTGAACGACTATTCTCGAAACCGTATTACAGTAAGATCATATTCTGTTCCACGTCTGGTAAACTCGATAAAACAGCTGAAGTACTATCCAAGAATGTGAAGACCCCTATCGATTACATCAAAGAAGAGAATCTACTTCCATATCTTAAACGACATCTACGACGTAAACTCAAATACTATGCGATGGTCAAACATGTGCTATCCAAAATGGTTGAAACTAATGAAGAAATGGCTAGAATCATCCAGAAACACTCGTTAATGGAAATCGAAGATCGAATAGCATATATAGCATCCAAGTTAGTTCAGTATCAGACCGCATCGTATCCGTTCAACACGTTACTCGTATTAGATGACGCTGCTGGATCCCCATTACTGAAGAACGGTAACAGTGAACTATGTCGGTTACTAACGAAAACGAGACACTTCAATCTGACTTGTATCATAGCTGTTCAAACATTACGATTTGTTCATCTGAATGTTAAACGATTGGCCACTGATATCATATGCTATAGCGGTTTCAGTAAAGAAGATTTCACATCGATGTTACAACAGACTCCAAACAATCTCGATACCAAGTCAACGACAACCGAATATCTAAATCATAAGGGTCAACATGATCGGTTTATCATCAATATCACTAGTAACGAATCACACTTTGAACAATAAATTGGTTTGTTTTTATGATTAATAAATCATGGGATTCAAGAGTTTCATTACAAGCGGTTGGAATAGACTTAAAAGTGATGTCCATCAGGGGCTAATCGGTGCTAAAAACGCTGCACATAGAGTATGGAATGCGACCAAAAAGGGGTTGATCGGTGCTAAAAACTTCGCTATGAATAATCCGAAAGCTATCGGTACTATGTTACATGCGATAACACCATTCGCTACTGCATTCAATCCAACGTTAGGTGCTATTACATCAGCAGGTGCAAACATATTCAGTCACATGCCGAAGGGGTCGGTCAAAGACAAGCTCGTGAAGATCAGCGAACAGTTCGCGCGTGGCGAATTAAAACAAGGTGGATCATCAACAGCACAAGCTGCAGCTGATTCGCGAAAGAAACCTCATAAATTCGTTCCATTTCGGGGGATTTAACGGATCATAAATGAGTGGCAGAGATCGAACCAATGCATATAGATCGAGTAATTCTGTTATCGTATCTGGACCTGGTACTATGTATAACGAAGTCACTAGACCGAGATCATTACCAACACGATATCACGATAACACTAATACTCATGACGTAACGGTACCATATATCAAAACCAGTAAACGCAAATCCAAAACTCGTAAAAACAAACGTAAGTGAGTATTGTCTGTGATGATATTTTTGTTAAAATCAAATGAGTTCTAAGTACGTACGTGGAGTGAAACGAAATCAAATCATTCAACGATGGTTGCAAGGGATTGAAGATCCTGAATATGAAGTGTTTCCGACCAAGAAAGAAGGTAAATATATAGTCAAGTTGAGGGAGACTAAATTAGTAGATCAAACCAATAACGATGTTGATAAACAGTCTGTCGATGTCGATGCTGATAAACAGTCTGTCGATGTTACTAACGATGTCGAGTCTGAAACTGAATCAACACCACCACCTGTAATCAAACAACGTAGACCGCGAACATCTAGTAGTACGATTCCATCAACTAGACCAGATTCAACAATTAATCTCGAAATACTCGAACAGTTACGTAATCTCGGTGAAGAGATCCGCAATGATAGATTCAAGAAAGAGCAGAAACAGTATATCAAACATGTCGTCAACAAAGAGTTATCGAAATCGCGTATTCGTAGTCGATATGTACCGGATATGTTTCCAGAGTCAGTTGAACCAGAACCAGTTGTTAATGAACCTCAACCAGTTGAACCACAACCAGTTGAACCTGAACCTGAACCAGTCATTGAACAACCCATATTTCGATCACGTATACGACGCTAAGTATGAATCCGTCGACTTAAACCATCATATTTTTCTGTCAAGTAAATGACATTCAACAACGAAGTCTTTCACAAGACATCAGCCGAAGTAAATACTCAAGTGGCTAGCTATTTCGATATAGTCGATAATGCTATAGCCATGTCAGACACTAATAAGAAGTACGTTATCGATGCGCAAGCTTCGTACAGTCCATCAGCACCTATTCATGCTGGATCATTCACGACATTCATTATCAGTCCGACATGTGATAACACAGCTGATATCTATAACGGATTCATCAAAGCGCAGATGAAGATTACAATAGTCATGAGTGATCCAATTAACAGTCCACTGAAAAAAATAAATGGTCATGATTTCAATACATTATGGGTTGGATTCAAAGACGCTATGGATTCAGTCGAAAAATATGAGATCCTCTCTAACGGTATCTCCATATACACTCAAAACTTTGGTCCAGAAGAGTCATTCTTGACAGCGTGTGGTGCTAATGAAGCTTCTAAACGATCCGATATCTACTCTAAAGTTCGTCATAAAGATATATATAATCGTAAATTTAATATAGCTCATTGTGGTGAGTTCGTAGAACTTGTTACCGAAACTGATATATATGAAGTTAAAATACCATTGAAGATCGATTTACGCCGATTCTTACCACTCAGTAACATCAAGTATCTACCCGCTTTCGCTGGCAAATTCGAACTCAAAGTTATGTTCGGTACACAGGGTTTGGTTTGGTGTCCAGTTGGTCCATCTAAAGAGTTGATTGCGGATATTGGTAACTACAGAGAGTTCAAAATGGAGGGTATAACATCTGAATTCGTTCAAATCGGTGATGCTGCATATATGTTTAATGATATAGAAGATCCAACATTAAAATCAGAGCTTCGTAGAATAACAGTTGAACGTAATTATGAGATTGATAAAGCGTATAGTGTCATCCCCAACTTTGGTATCGATAATGATATATATCAATCACTCGTTCAACGATACACTCAACAAGAACTCATCTTTCCAACTCAGATATTGACATTCACGACTATGAGTAAGAGTCTCGGTAACGGTCATGGATCAACCACTCAAACCATTACTCCAAGATTTGTCGATTCAATCTTCTTCTTATTCCCATTAGAATCAACTCATCACACTGTATTCAAGAACCCTAAGTTTACGAACTTCCAGTTACGATGTGGTGGTTATGGAGTCGTTCCAACTATTCCATTCGCGACTGATGGTACTGATCCAATGTTCATCGAACTATGTCAGAACGCTATGAACGTTAACGGTGAACAAACAGGGTTCAACAAAGAGGTGGTTCAATCATTGTTGTACGTCAGAACTGAAGATGAAGAACCGAATGTACCACGTAGACACTTTAGTTACGATACTACATCATTCTTTATCGGACTTCCAACTGAAACCGATAACACATTCCAACAAGGTCAAACCAGTAATACACCAATCACTTACGAAATCGTTTGTGATCTTCCAGAAGATAGTTTCTATGCTGCTGCCAGTCCAAAACCACCTCCAATTATGGGATTGTTACAAGATACTGTCATATCCATTCATGTTCAACCAAATGGTATGCCGCCTTGCGTTGAGATCGGACAGTATGATGTCGTTAGTCGTTAAATGATTTCATAGAACTAGTCATGATTGATTCATCTATGAACTCTGTTATTTTTGTTTATTTTTCATGAAAATGTCATCCAGAAACGTTCAAGTCATGTCTCATAAACAACACACGACTCGGAATCCGCCAATAACGAAACCCGAATATCGTCATCCAGCGACTCATAAGAAAGAGAATCTAGTAGCGGTTGATCAATCATGTAGATGCGTCAATTCTAAACAGTTGATACTCTATAAAGATGATGTTAACTCGTATTGATTTGCTATGCAAATCTCTGACGAAGTCAAATCCGCTAGACGGACTATCCCTTTGGGTATTGATCAACGGATTCCGCGTATTTTACTATCAATGAAATGATTAAGAAGAGGTCACTCAACACTGGAGTCAATGCAAATGTTTCACTCGAACCGACATCAGCATCGCAATCCAATAACAATATCAATAACAACATCTTCATCAATAAACGTGATGACGGTAAAGAAGATATAGTAATCACTCGCGAATTAACTGTTCAACCAGATGAACCAGTCGTCAATCATGATGTCCGATCACTCATTCTAGAAACATACGCGAAGATACTACTCGATCAAGACAAAGCTCTGATCAGTAATCTCATCAGTAAACATACTATCATCGTTCCACAACAAGATCTAGCATCAATCATCAAATCAGTTACAGGTGGTGATGTTGAGATATACACTGATGACAATCCTGGATGTTGTGTCGCGAAAGTATCACCAATACAGAAGATCGATGCTATTAAGATCGTTACTGAGTCTGGTGAGATAGTCACTGACTTCAAACAAGTCTATAACAAAGAGTTCAACGATCTCGTCAATGTATATCACTTATGTCTGAAGTATGTAGTCGTATGAGCGACAGCGAATCGGTGGCGGATGAGTTCAAAAATAACGATTCATCTATTTTTGGTTACGCCAATGAATGTATTACATTCTTCGTGTTATCTGCAGTTAAGATACCATTTGATGTAAAGAATGTCGAGTTAATCATTATGTAATTAGCTGTTGCATTGATCACGAAATTGCTACCACTTAATGGAAATTCAATATTGTTTAACCAGATCTTAGTTGGTTCACATTGATATTCAAACTTAGGTGAATTATTAACGTTGAATGATATACTGATTTTGATTTCGTTTACACTGGTAACATTATCTCTGGTTTCGTTATAAGTCAAATAGAGTGTTCCATCATATTCGTCAAGTTGTTTCTCGAATTGATAACGAATGATATTACTATTCGCTACGCTGAATGTGTACTTGATTCGTGCTATTTTATTCATCAACGCGTCTAACTTAGTTTTTAATGATTCATTCTCATGTTGTAGATTTGATATCTGATTGGTCATTGTTACTATTTTAGCGACATGATCACCTACTATATAAGATAGATCTTGATAAGATTTAGCATATGAATCCAACTCACTCTTCAACGCATATCCATCGAGATCACTCATAGTAGCATAATTGGTCAAATCAACAGGTTCAGGAATCTCACTTTTCAACGCTATTGTATCTTGTTTCAATATTCTTTCCGCTGATATTAATTTGGTATCGAAATAGTCTTCCCCATTATCGATATAAAAGCACAGACCATTACTATCGCTTTTATAATAGATCAAGTTATAGGTTGTTCCATCAATTTCAACATCGACATTAACTCCATCATCAGTAATAACACCATCATAGTCAAACATATAATCAAACTCTTTTACAAAACCATCGTTATTTGATATTGTTCCAACAAGGCGAATTCCACTGATCAATTTGATTTTGACCTCCCATGATCCCGAACTATCTTGTACATTTTCGAAAGGTACATCGACAGCATCTTTATATGTCAAATCATTTTTGTTTCGATACTTACTATCAGATTCATTCTTAACTGTATCCAACGCTGTGTTCACTTCATCTACAGTCGGAAACTCATTCAGTGTAGTAGCCAATGACTTATCATTCTGTTCGAGTTGATCATGTAGTGAATCTATCTTCTTTTGTAACGCATCTACATCACATGTATACGCTATATCGTTAGTAGTGAACTCCAAGTGTCTGATCAATGTGTTCTCTTTAATCGTGATACCAGTGACTTGAACATGTTGTGGATTCAATAAAGTGATCTGCGTTGAAGACTCATCCATTGTAGCTGATGGAAATGTATCAGTACCATTATATTCAGATATGACACCATTAGTGATCGTTAATGAAACATACTGTTCATCATAATCAACATCATTGAACTCACTTATTGTTCTTACCATGAGTTTAACTCTAATCGATCCATCAGTGATGATATCTTCCGCAACGAGTTTGACGTTCTTGTCTATACCATCAATCTTACCAACAATATCAATGACATCATCTCTCGATAACTGCATTGTCTGTGCTAGTGTCTTGATCATCGGTTTCATTGTATGTCTGAATCGTTTACACATATCCATCGTTGATGTCAACGTCATAGCAACTTTAGATGGATCATCTAGTTCATCAGTGAATGTCATATCTTCAACTGGTACGTACTCTTGATCACACCATTCGATTATCTTATTCAGTTTATCTGTATTCGATAACACCGTTCGCGATTTCATCATTCGACTAACTGGTACGGACACCATATCACCGAAGAATATATCAGCACCAATATCCGGTAACTCATCAACCAACTTACCAGCCATGTCTGTAACGACATCAGCACCAACATCACTAACCTTCGTAACAGTATTCACCAACTCACGACCGACTGTATTAGCAACACCTTTCGATGCGAACGACAACGCTTTACCAGCGACACCCAATCCAGTAGCACCTATAACACATCCAGCTACACCCAACGCGATACCAACATTAGCTTTCATATCGATCTTGTCAACCTCTTTCTGTAGATACTTGGTCTTCGATTGTTGATCAACCATTTCTGAACTAAGTGCATCGACTTTACTCTTCACCTCTTTGACGTCGTATGATACTATATCAACGTTGTTCGTCACTAGATTCAAATCCGATCTCATTGTTGTTATATTATCAGCCGTGATGATCTTCGATGATGTAATGTTGAAATCAGTATACAGTGTTGTAGATGCGTTCGGATTCGGTGATACTTCATAGAACTGTTGTTTAATGATATACTCGAACGCATTCGTTGATGGATCCCAGTTGACTTCATCAATTGGATCAGTATAGTCATGACGTAGATATAAGGTGATATCACGACCAGTGTCATTCTTCGATCGCTTAGTCCATACATAACCGATTCTATCGACTGTATCCAATGCACCTTTCAAATCAACGTAACCATTGTTGTTGGAACCACTGCGATGAACTTCATCACCATCAATCGTGAAAGACAATCGATTAACGAGTTCTTGTCCAGGTAGAACCAGATCGAGATATAACTGTTCGATATCACTGATCTTCAACTTCGATGTCGAGTAATTACCAATAGTACATGATACTGAAGCGAGATCATATCCATCCAACTTAACTGATGAATCAGCTGATGTGAAACCAATACTCAATGAATAATCAGATCCGTTAACGACAGAACCATCTTTGAACTTGATATACGGTTCGTATACACCACCATCATCACGCATACATGTACGAAGTAACGAATATGCTAGACCTTTCGAGTTTGTTTCACGAATCGCTCTACTATTCAATGTATCTCGTTTAACAGCTATGATACAACCAGTTGAACCATAGTTATCTGGTTTCGGATCACGTTTCTGACACTTACTGATGATCTTACTCTGGAATCGACCTTGAATATCATCACCGATCCATTTATTACCATCCCACGTTAACGACCATTTATTACCGAAACAGTATTCAGTGAACTTGAATGTCAGATTAGTTGGTATCTCATACGTTGATGGTATCTTATAAACCATCTTATAACACTCACACTCATACTCCAATATCTCGTCTCCGAATGTATCCATGTACTTAACATGTTCATCATAAGTGATCATTGACGGACGATAGAAATAGTAGACATCAGATTCTTGTAATCTCAACGCGTTCTTCGCATCGATGATATCGCATTTGATAACTGGTTTACGTGATACTAATGAGTCATCATTCAGTAAGTTATGGATGGTCATGTCACCATTGAGATACCATGAGTATGGTTCTATGTTGAGGTCTTTATCGAACATGATCTCTGGATCATCACGTTCACGAGTCGAGTATGTGTAGCAATCACGAGCTTTGTTATGAGTCAACTCCGGACATATGAATTTGCCGTTATCGAATGATATGATGAAATCGTTCAATACATTCCCTTGCCAATCCAATATCAATAGATTTCGCATATGAATCTTGAATACATCAACCGTTGTAGTAAACCTACTCTTGAGTTCACTTGGTAATGATATCTTCATGATGATGACTGGATCTTGAACTGAATCAGTTGATGTTGGTTCGTATGTGGTGATATCACTATGTTTGACGTAGTATGTGGGATAACCATCGACGGTATCGAATTCACTATCTCCGCTAGTAGATGGTTGATTGGATTCAACCTCTTGAATCTTATACGATAACAACTCTAATGGACCCTTAATAGTATCACGAAATGTCTTACATATGTTGACGCATGAGTTCAATGATACAGCTTCGTTACTATCATCTGGAATCGATATATCAGATTCAGTACTCTTACACCAATCGATAAGGGGTTGTAGACTGAGTTTATTTGGTATGGATTCACCCTCTAATGAATAAGTACTAGCTTTGCGAATCGATCGTGGTATATACAACACAGCATCTACTATCGGAACCAATATACGTGAACCTCTACAGACTACATAACGATCAGTCAATGACGGATGATCTAGTAACCACTCCATATCCATGTTGATCTCTTCTAATCGGTTGTTGATGTTCGATATGAATCCACGTAATGTTGATCGATGTTGTTCATCGTGATCTCTCATCCATTGAATATCATGATCAGTGAGTGTTAGTTGATTATCGGGATTAGTGAGAGTGATTTGATTATCATTGATGGTTACTTGATTGATATGTCGTCGATCGATAACTCCAATAACATTGTTTTTGTAAACCACTTCTGTGTGATCATCATTGTTAGTGGAACCAAGTTCGCTTCGCGAATCTCTGAATCTTAATCCATGGATCTCATTAGCGAGTCTATGACGTTGAAACCAATCCATCTGTTCGATATCGCCAAGTGTGATAGTGGTTCCAGGGATGACTACATCAGCATCATCCGTTGGAGTGAGTTCGTGATTGACTACTACCACATTGTATTCATTAGCGATGAGTTCACGAGTATCATCATTTACGTGAATACCATCTGAGTTAACGTTAACGGATGATCCATGATTGTTAACAGATATTCCATCACCGTCAACTGATGTACGAGTCAGCATGGTTACATCGATGATCGCAACAGTTCTACCACTCGAATCTCTCACTTCAGTCCAATCAACACCGGTATCTACATCACTGTTTCTAACGAATTGGAGTTCAGGATGTGTATTCTCGAATAGGATTCGATCAGTCAATAACATCTGTTCTATTTCTAACGCGGTTCGTCCATCATAAGACCATGTTGAGGTGGTATCTACACGACGTCTGCTATTGAATCTGATACGTTCTGGAGTCGTTATTGATTGTACATGATCACGTCTTCTGATATAAACCACTTCACCAGTAGTTACACTCGTTATGAGTATGAGATCATTACCGATCTGATCAACATGGACATCAGATGAGTTCAACGCTAACAACTCTTCATCAGTGAGATCCGATAATGATTCCAGATTATGATCACCAAATCCAGATCCGGCGTTAGTGGTTGTATCATGAGTTAATCTAGTTGTTGGTGTTTCATCATCTAAATCATCTAGTTCCATCTCATCAGTGTTTTCGACTGTGTGATCAACAATGGTGTTATCGCGATGTTCTCTCCATCTACGACGCAATTCGCGAACTGAATCAGTAATAGTTTGTATCGATTGTTGAATAACTCTTACACCATCAATCATTTCCGGTACTCGATCTAATGTCAAACCACCAGCAATTAATGTCGTGGTTGTAGTACCGATCTGAGTTAACGAGTTCATCGCGTTTAGTACCAAATCAGTAGCAGTTAACGATGATGTAGCTGCTGGAATCTCTGTCTGTGTTGGAATGAATCGTTTCAGTACTTGACCAGAAGCGCTAGTATCCATATCGAGGAGGAATTTACCACTAATCGGTTGTTTACCGCCGGGGTAATCATCATTCGGTCCACCCATTCCAGGGAATGTAAAGTCTTCAGTTCGATATGTGTTGATGTTCATGTTCTCACCTGTCATGGATAGAGTTGATAGATCTTTAACCATATTCACTGCACCTGAAAGTATTGTGATTATGTCACTAGCAATCGCTAAACCTTTACGAATAGAATCAATGTACTCGTTATACGCAGCTTGTAATCGAAGTTGTTCTTGGATACCATTGATGATAGCACGTAACACTGAGTAGTCATATGCGAGTACGTCAACGGTACCACCAACTACGTTCAGATCTCTACGCATAGTCATGATGTTATCAGCCCATATGATCTTCGATGAGTAGATGTTATTATCAGTGGTGATGGTAGTACATTCACGTGGATCTGGTTTGACTTCATAGAACTGTTGAGTGATCATGATATCGAATGGATTGTACGTTTCATCAGCGGTATCTGGTTTCTGTTCGAAATACTCTTTCTCGATATAGATGTGAATGTCGTTATTGGTATTCTCTTCTGGTATAGACTTGTTCGAGTGTTTGACTTCGCGGATGTATGTGAATGACTCTATAACAGGGTTGTTGTCACGAGTATTCAGATAATGAAGGTTGATTGGAGTAGTTATGTTCAGATCCCACTTCAATGGAGTTACAAAACCGTTGATATTGATATCAGCTAGTACGTACAACATGTTCTTACTGGATACGTCGTTAGATACTTTAACACCGAATTGTTGAACATCGATGTTGTCATAATGTGGTGATTCACCGAGTTTAACGTTATCATCAGATACATTGATGATGGTTCCATCAGCGTACATTACTCTCCAGTTTGTAACGTATTGGGATAGTATAGTAGCATAGTTGTCTGAGTCTTTGACGGTATCTACGAAACATCGGATCCATTTAGCGATGTAATCATTGTGACGAACTACTATCGCTGGACTTCCATTGTTGTTTCTAACGGTCGACTGTTTATTGAATGATAGGTTCACGACGTTGTTTCCGGTCCATGAATGACCATCCCATATCAATGACCATGTATGACCAAACAGATAGTCTTTGAATTCGAATTCTAACTGTAATGGAATTTCATAGTTCGGATCGATATTCCATATCATCTCATAGTACTTACTTGATTGAGTGATCAATGACGGTTTATATAGATACAGTTGATCGGATTCACGGAGTTCGAATAGTGAGTTATCATTAATCTCTGATTTGGTGTTTTTAATCAGCTCATCGATTTCGTTCTTGGTGTAGATACAATTGATACGAACATCATCAACTTTACTGTCTTTGGTGATCTTCAATTCATCGTCTCTGACTTTGATTTTGTAACCGCGATCTTTCAATGCCATTGCACGCACAGCTAATGGGGTAATCATTTTATTTAACATAAAATGCTGTTATCGTTACAAAGTACCGGACCGGACTACAGTCATTTACAAGCAAACATTAACATACCATGGAATTGTGAGTACATTGAATATCATGTCGCTTCGATAAACACGAGAGATCTATTGATAACGACAGATGATGATGTAATCGAATTCGAATATAAAGATGATTGGGGTTACACTCAAAAACATAAATTGGAGTGTCTAGATCTGTTCAACGTTAGTAAGAAAGATGCTAATAGTATACTCAAATGGGATGGTGCTGAAAGATATATCGATGTCGGAGTTAACGCTGATGGTGATGGAAGTAGAGGTCGAACACTGATTACTCCGTTAGTGGATGGATTCAAATTCACACGAATTGATCATCGCGCTGGATTAGTCACTGGACTATACAACATGAAACTCAATAAGGTATATCCAGCTAATGAATTGATTATAGCTGAGAGACCGATTAGAGACTATGCGAATAAACTATATCTGGTATCGAAACAGGGTCAAGCTATTCAATCTAATATCGGTGACATAGAATACACACCATCAGTCATAGCAAGTATCGATCATATCATCGACACAGATACACCAATCATCCAGAACTTCGAAACCTATGGTAAACCAATCAAAAATATCGTTAACATAGATTCATTCAAACAAATCGATCTACAACTAGTCGACTTCCAGTATCAACCAGTAGTGTTAGCCAGTCCGATGTTCGTTACCATCAAAGTTAAACCATGTGATAATCCAAAAATGAAATTACATTAATGGATTTACTCGTTTGATTTGGATTCAGCGTCGAGACGAGCTTTTAACGCGCGTAACTCAGCTAACTCTTGTTTCTTTCGTTCACGGTATTGTTTTTGTTGTAAGCGTCTAGCGATGATTCTCTCTTCATCAGTAGCGTATTTACGTTTACGTCCACGATTGGATTTGGATGGAGTGGATGGTTCATCAGCGAGTAGTTCGTTGACATTGTTGTCGTCAGTGACTAATTCGTCTGATTGTTTGGATCGTAATGATTTGATTACGTCTGTTTCGTTGAAGATGTCGGTATTGATAGTCATTTACAGTCAAAGAAAAATATTAAATCATAATCGAATCAACTCACTTCTGATATTGATCGAAGTAATCACTAATTGATTTATACAGTCGATCCAAATATTTGACATGTAACGTGACATTACATCCGTTGAACTCATATTCACCATCTGGTACGACACTCTTAATGATGTCGATAACATCTTTATTGATTGACATCGATATCGGAAGATTATCACGATAGAACCATCTTTCTGATTCATTATCGTAATGTTGACGGATTTGTTCGAATGTTGATTTGTTACGACGGACTAGATGTAATATAACTCCATTTGGTTTATCTGGTATTGGTTCACGCCATATGAGATACTTATAATCATGTTCATGATTCTTCGGTACCATTCGTGGACGTTGTTGTTTGATCGTAGATTCCATCTCTTCACGTTCAGCGGTAGCCATCTGATCTAACAATTTATAGATTTGAAGAGCGTATCTTGATGAAGCCCACATAGCTACAGCGTTGACAAGTAATCTATGAACGTAGTAACCTTTCAAGTCATTTGGTACATTGATTTTGTTATCAAATGGTATTAATCCATATAAATCACGATCATGTTCGAATGATTTCAACAACTCTTTAGTATCTTTATTTTCAAACCAGTGAAATGGTTTCTTATTTGAGTGACAAGCTTCGATGATAGACTTCATCTGGTACATATCATCATCGATTGAATGAATGATTCGTAGCTTCTTGTTATACTGGATGTATTCGAATTCATCGTTAATTGATTCGCGTATTACTGTAGACATGTTTCAATTACGATAAAATATTAGATGCAAACTAGTTTGACAATATTTGAAGAGAGATGAATTCATCAATAAAAGAGGTACCTCGGAATTCCGAGGGACCGGTTTGGAGGTTCGAAACAGTGGATTTTCGATAGAAATCAACATAGATATCACGATTCACAGATAACTCGTTTTATGGTCCATTTTGTATCAAAAACAGTGGTTTTCATTAACGATATGTCTAGACGGAGAATTCCGAGGGACCGGTTTACACAGTCGAAACATCGATATTATACATAATTTTTGACATGTGATATGAAAACTATTTTTGAAAAATTTTGGATAATTATGACGGTATATATCATGATGGAATATAGCTGGAACAGAATAAATAGTAAATCGATATCTAATAAACGTTAGCGCTAACTGGTATAGTGGTAGAGTCATGAATCGATGGTCCGGAACATTGGTTCGATTCGCTACCGTACCACTTTTCTGTGTTATTTTGTATCATATTTGTGATAGAACCCTAGCGAACTAAACACCTTGGGTAAACTATTACTTGTGGTATAGATAACACAGAAGCATTTGTCGACAAATGTAATCATCGTAATGAAAAGACTTCCAGTCTCTTCCCCAACCGAGTAGATGCATATTGTTTCTCTTTATGGGGTGGTATCATCCCGGGTACGTATCATCTCATATCGAATGCATGACGCATCTATGAAGACAGTTGGTTTTTGTTCGCGGAGATCATCTTTTTGGATCAAAAATAGAATGAATCCATTTAGATTGGTTCATCGTCATCTTTATCAATCTCACGGAAATCATCAACTGATTGACTCTTAGTGATCGTTTGTTTATATTCACTGATGACTTTATGAGCTTTGTTATAGATCACTTCATATCTCTTCAATTCGGATTGTAAACATAGTTTATCGATGAAGTATTGATAATAATTGTTGTCTTTGTATTGTTTCGGTTTCAAATCGATTGTCATCAACATTGGATCTCTATATACTGATCGAAAACGATTCTCTTTCACTGTGATGTATGGAACCTTACCAAACATATCGATCATCTTGGACATGTCTATAACAGTTGATCCGTATTTGACGAGTAATGGACGAACACTGATACCAAACTCGTTTGGATAGATCTTACTATCGAGATACACATAGAGTTTATCAGTGTTGATTGGATGAATGGTTTCGACGAAGCTTTTGACGGTTGGTTTGATTTCGACAGACATTTCGATAGAATAAAAATAATCGTTTGACTTAGAATTGAACTTTACGTAAGAACTGTGGTAATGTGATTTGTTGGAAACACTTCGTCTTACGAAAACAGTTACAACCATCAGTGAGATCAAATGTGATTGATTCACCATTGTATAATCGTTCGTATAACTCTTCAACTGTAATATTCATTCGTTTACACTTATTGAGTATACATTGTCGACTCACACCTTTCATACGTATGTGATAACCAGTGTTTCCGGTTTCATCTTCGAGTATATCGAGATATGATTTCTTACCGAGAGCGATCAACTTACGTGAATGTATCTGACCAGTAGCACCTGGAAATGAATCGAAATCACAATGAAACTGTGTCATCTGTTTACCGATCAAATCACGACCATACTTTTCTTTATAGATCTCAGCTAATCTGTCAACATCACACTCTTTCAAGTGTAGCGAGTCAGTATCTTGATAGTATATATCGATTCCGTGTTGTTCAGCTGTTGACATCACTTGATTCATGATGTGTTTACTCCACGATAACACAGAAGCTCCAAACTGTGGAAGATTGAAGTGATTGTTGATTGGTTTGATCTTCTTAACGAAACATTTAGTTGAATCATTGAATGATACTTCTTTGATGAAGTTATAGTTACGATAGATATATGATATAAGATTCTTCTTGTTGACGACTTTGATTTCATCATTCATTGGTTTCAATATTGATTTACCGTAGATGGAGTTCAACAACAGTTTAATCGTCTTCTCCAATGGATTATGTTCATTCTTATACTTCAATCTTAGATCGAATAACGTTTTGATGAACTCATTGATCTTATTGTTGAAACCTTCATCGAAATAGTATCCACGGATGAGTTCGTAATCAATATCATAGAATTCGATTAAATCCATCAAGGTGATCTTATCAACGTAGTAATGATCGACTGTTTCATTACAGAATATTTTGGATCCAGCTTCATTATGGGTGAATACATGACCGAACTTATACGGACGATTGGACTTACACGATAATTTGTTGATGTTGACTTCGATAAAGAATGTATCGTAATTCATTAACTGTTCATGAGTACAATCATCTGGAATCACCTTTGGTCTACCTTTAGCGACTCCATCCATAATTGACATAGATGATGGATATAGACTAACAGCGTCGAAGTCTTGGATACGATCAACGATGTACTGTTTTTCGTTAGCGGCTGTCATTGTACGACCACCACTGACACAACGTTGGATGAAGTTCTGTGGTTTACCACTTAATAGATAACATCCATCGAAACAACCATATATACGAGCGAAATCATAACCAACAGCTGAGATGGATATGAATTGATGAATACCAATCCATGGTTTATCGGTTTTGGTGAACACTTCAGCTAAATCGTTATTGAACTTCGTCATCCCCTTCATTAACGTGATACAGTCTAATTTACAATAGAACGTAGCGTACTTCATGATATCGATTGTTTCATCAGCTTCATCGTATGATTTAGCGAACTTAGCGTTTGAAATCAACTGTTTACGATCTTGTTCGAGTTCGTCTACTGTCTTCTTATCGATGTTTTCGTTAACGTATTGATCATAGAATTCATCGAATGGTATAGTCTTTCGTTGTAGATTCTTTTCAGTGTAGATTCGATAAGCGATGATCTCTTTATGAACCTTTAGATTGAACATGTCATCGAAATCACGTAATGGAGCTGGTATAATCGAATAGCTGTTACGGAATGTTAAGTGTTTATCACGAATCTTCTTCATCTCCGGTTGTTTCGTTTTCGGATCGATAACTGGTTTCTTAGTCTTTGGATCGATAACTTGGATCCATTTATAGTGATCCATAACGACTTGTAATAGAGTTCCACTACGTTGAGTTATTTGAGTCTCCCATTCTGATTCATGAATGAAGAAACAAGCGTCGTATTTCAGATTGTGGAAGTACGTTAACGAATTCGTTTTGAGTGACATTAAGAACGTTGACGTGAGTTTAGATCCAGTGAATGGTACAACATGTTTGTCATCACAGAGACAAATCAGATATGGTCGATGTGGAGATACAGTTACATCAGTTTCGTAATCGGCGTAATAGATATGAGACCATTCAGTTATCTTCTTAGTGTCAGCCGATTCAAGTCTACAACATGATTCTTCATCATAACTGAGACTAACGTAGTCATTCAAATGATTATCGAACTCACATGTATCGAGTATACCCTGTTCACATTGGTTGATCTCTCTGAAACATCCGTGTTCGAACATAGCTCTCATTATTGTCATGAATTTCGTTCCAGTCCAATCAGATTTATGATAATTCGGATAACCAGTTTGATTATAACCTCTTATTCGAAATCGTTTATGAATATCAACATTGGGATACTTCTTATCAATCTCATCTTTGTGTTCGATATAGAACTTCGTTATTGGTAATGACTCATCATATATCATGAAGTGATCTTTATATAGACGTAGTTTAACTTCACGATCAGCTATGACTTTCTGATTCTTATGTGTATTAACGGTTACTTGATCTTGATGTTTAACATCATACTTTTCATCCATACGATGAACAACGAAGTGACACTTCATTTGAATAGCTATTTCCAATATCTTCTTGTTTGGTATCGATCGAGTTAACATTATTGAACGTAGTTTATGAAGTTCGTCATCATTGAACACCCCTGATTGAACACAAGCGTATACGAAACAGTTATCACGATAGTTATTCTTGTTAATGGTGTTGAATATCTGATATCTGGTCAAGTCCAAACCATTGATTAGGTTGATATATGGAAAGAAACCACCGTCTGGTGATCCACGAAAGTCATCAACTGATTCGATTACTACTTCTTCACCATCAACCTTTTCGATGAACTCAGTCTTTCCAGTCTCTTCATTCTTAGTCATCTTGATGAACTTCACTTCGAATCGAACTGGAATGTAATCCCAACCGATTAGATTTGGATCACAATCGGAACTGTAATCTTCTACTGTTATCTCACCTAGTATACATCGTATCATAGTTTCGAGATCCAACTCTTTGTTGATACTGAACTTTCGACCATTACCGTTCATGTCATAACCAGTTATAATTGGTCTCCATTCATTTGTTTTCATCTTACGAATATATCGTAACACTTTAACGAAAGCGTATTGTTTCTCACTATCATCATCGATATCGATTTCAAATGTTTCATGATTCTTAGCAGCTAACATCATTCTCTTCATCTCGTTTTGATATTCAGTTTTGTCATGAACATTCTCTTCATAACGGAGTCGTTCATCGGATTTGGTTGTCGTATATTCAGTATCGACATTCATTAACGATTCGATGAATAGTTTAGATTCACTTGGATGTGGAACTGAATAGAGTTCACTCATATTCATCAATGAACGTTCGAACATAGCTGTATCTTTCAATGACTGTTTATACTGTTCATGACTTTGATGTTGTTTCTGTTGTTGATGTTTCATTGTCGACATTCGTTTAAATAGATCGTCATCAGACTGTTTCTGTTCACGAATTTCATTGAATCGATTAACGTAATCAGATACACGTACACCTCTAAAAGCGATATTCATCTGTTTGATACTCTTCTTCAATATAGGTTTCAACTCTTTGATCTTGAGTGATCCATATCTATCAAACCCTGGTAATGATAGAATCTCAGATTTCGATAGTCTACTCAACAACTTCGTCATTTACGATAAATAAAAAATAATTTTCATAGTCTAACAATAATTATCATCCACATCAATAATAACGTTAGTAGCGACATTAATGGAATCATCCATCGAATTGACATTCACGATGACACGTATATGAATATCATCGTATAGTATTCTATCGATTTCATCTTGAGTCGGTTCCGAGTAATCTATAGAGGATTCTACTTTACGACCATTAACGTCTATGGATTTGACACTCATTTAAGTGAAACCAAAAATAAACATCATTTACTCTTCATCGTCAGCGAATTCATCTTCATCGAAAGCTCCACATGGTTCAATCCATTCATTGATTAACACTAACTTAATGATAGTATCGATTAACTCGATCTTTGAATCCATTTCATCATCATTATCATAGCTAGCTATGAATCGATCATCGAGATCGTCAAGATCGTCGATGTTGTAGTAGTTGATGATGTTGTCGAGATTGAACTCTGATTCATAGTTGGTATCATTGAGATAATCACGAAGTGATTCTAATAGTTCATCGACACTGTTGATGTTAGAGAGATCATTGTTATCGGTGAACCATTCGTGATAGTCTTCAATGATTGACTCAATGGTTTCGACTGAATCGATTGGTTCGACTGTGAATTCAATTTTGGTCATCATATTATTATTATGATATGACGATAAAAAAATAGTTTGAATCGAAAGTGAGTCAGTTTACGATTGATCGGTGAAGACTATGGTAATGGACTATCATAAGGGTCGGCGATGGCGGAAATGGCTGATTCACGCGTTAGACTGGGCGGAGGATACGTAGTATCCGAAGCACAGTCTAATATATCTACTCCACTGTCCAATGGTTACAATCGCAGTGCAAGTTTATTCAAGGATGGCCCGCAAACTCACCAGATCTTAACCCAATTGAGCACTTGTGGGCCATCCTTAAAGCTGCTGTATATAAATGCAAACCAAAGACTGTTGATGATTTAAAGCGTGTTTTACAAATCACATGGGACCAAATAAGTATTCAAAAAATAAACAACTTAGTAAGTTCATTCTACCAAAGACTACAACTTGTAATTAATAACAAAGGCGAATCAATTCAGCCAGATTTATAAAATAATATCAGTAAACAAAACATTGTTCAATTTAATGTTCCTTCAAACACAATCTTTATGAATGATGTCATATCAGAATTAAAAGACAAGTCCGTCATTGATGAAATTTACGATGGTCCTTTCACAAAAGAGGAAGACGAAATTATTTTGCAGTCTTTTGTTCGTTATGGATCAAAATGGGCGGTGATTGCAAAAAAGTTCCCCCGTAGAAGTAAAAATCAAATTAAAAATCGTTTTAAAGAAATTCAAAAAACAAAAATTAATTTACAAATTATTTGATCAAAGTTTTGAGTAAAAGATTTCTTCTTCTTTTTTTGTTTTTTATAAAAAATACGTTTTATCCAATCTGACGACAACAAATTTGACTACTTTACAAAAAAAAAAATCTAAAATTTGAAATGATAAATCTTCTAATAAACGTATTTTTAATTCAAAGCCATTCAATTCTTGTTGCCGTCAGATTGGAAACAGATTACATTTTGGCCAGCATTTTAATAATTATAAACCTTTTAACTCCTTTTTTTCAAATGTAATGATTTAAGCAGATTGATATAAGAGAAAAATCTACTCTCAGGAGTATCTCGAAAATCATCAACGGATTTAAATACGATAGTGTAAACTCTCTATGAATTCATAAAGGCTAAATGAAAAACATAAATCAAAATATTGAATATTTTAATGAGATATTCATTGAACTTCAATTTATTGTTTACGTTATATAAATAATCGTATATATAGAAGATTTCGATGTGTATACCTTATGTTGATGATAAATTTTTATTTAATTATAATTTAAGTGTAACACATAACCTATTTGAAAATGATCAATGCGATTATATTTCGATATGTAGAATTCATTGTAAAAGATTTTAGAACAAAAAAACGAATAAGAGTGATTGAATTTCTTGTGGCCACTGTGCTTTTACAATAAGAGAGTCTTATCTTCACTGCTTTTTCGAATAGCAAATAAAAAATTGAAAATTCAAAAAAATGAAAATATAAATTCAATTCTGTTATTTAGGCTTGCTATTTTGAGAATCAATATCAAAAACATAACTTTTTTTTCATCTGATACTCGATTATCAGTTTAAAAATTCGATATCGAGATAATCGATTATCATGATATCAGAAATGAAATGTGATATGAAAATAATTGTAAACTTAAAATCAATTACCAATGAAAATAAATGAATTTTTGATATCTATACTTGTAAAAAAGATAAATAAACCAGTGCATATTTATTTATAGATATCAAGAAGTTAATCAATTATCGATCTCGAGAATCGGAGAATAACAAGGCTACTGCTATTGATGATTATTTATCTTTTTTACAAGTATTAAAAGATAATGTAATTGCATAGATAGAAAATAGTAATTAAATATGAATATTACATATAATATTTTTACTTAACATGAAAAACATTCGAAATTGAATTACATTCATCAAAAACATTCACTCATTTAACCATTACTATTTTGACTTTCAGCTTCAAGCAATATTTTATTTAATTCACATTCCAATTTGCACTTTTGATTGATTTTATTTTTAAAATCATCAAATCTTTGGTTGTAATCAATGATAATTTGATCTTTTTCTGCTTTTTTTTGTTGGACTTTTTCTTTCAAATCTGCAATTTTATCTTTAAGCATTTTGATCTGGTTAGAAAATTGTTTTGTTTCTGTTTTTAAAGATTCTTTTTGATCTTTAACAGACTCTCTTTTTTCACTATATTGAGCAATATCATCATTGACTTGAGTAAGACTATCATAAAGAGATTGAAGAGTTGCTTCAACGTCAGCAGGCTGGCTTTGAGATGAATTATTTTGTGCCGATTTTTTACTCTTGGATTGTAAAGAATGTAACAACTTTTCATTTATTTGAATTTCTTGTTTAAGCAAATTCCTTTTGGAGAGTAATTCAAAAAGATGACCTTGAACTTCCTCGTAATTCACAACATCAGGATTATTCGTATTGACATATTCATTACGTTTATCATATTGCTCTTGTATTTGATTAGTATATTCATTAATTTGCATAAAAAGGTTGTTGATTTCTTTGTTTATATGCTTAATTTGCTCGTCAGCTTCATTTCTTGGAGGTTCAACCATGTCTCCTAATGAAACAATTTGTTGGTTAAGATATTTGACTTTATCAACTTGTGCTTGACTTAACTTAAGATTTTGATAATCAATTTTAGGCAATTTCATTGAGTTTAAATCGTCAATTCCTTGAATTTGACCACAGTATTGCCATCGATTGGGACCTGATTCATCTTCCCCTTGTCCTATATCTAGTTTTAAATAATCCATTTGATATTCGTTAAAAATAACTTTTTAAAACCATTCAATCCTATTTTTATATTTGATGCAAGATATAGGAAATATACTTTAATTTATATATATTTAATAATTTATTTGAAAATAAATTTAATATTATCACTTTTAATAATTAAATTATTATCAAAAAAATAATATTTATCGAGAAAATAATATTTTACATTATTGAAAGTTAACGTCTTTTTATTTCGTTATCATTTTAATTCTTTAATATATAAATAAAAAATAAGAATAAATAAAGTTAACTTTGCTTTAATATATATTCAACTAATTAAATACTAATTAAGTTGTAATTTTTATAAAATGTAAAAAATAATAAAAGTTATTCCAAATATGATATTTCAATTCAAATATTTTCAATGAAAAATAAAATGATTAATTTCTTGTTATATCTTATTTACATCTTTACTTTAAATCAAAAATTCATATCAATTAGGAACCTTAATATCAGAAATTTTTTTTGCTTTGAAAAAATGAAAAAGATAATTAATTGATATTGAACAATACTACCAATATCAATGCCATCAAAATATAAATAATTTCCTTTAAGATCTCATATAAATTATTAGGTTTATTTTCAATTGATTTGGAGATAATTATCAAAACAATTATCAAATTGAGCCTATCATTTTACATTCAATATTACTTTCTCAATTTTTTAAAATATCTAATGAGTGAACAAGAAGTATTATCTAAGTTATACGCACAACCATTATTAAACAGAGGAGAAAAAACTGCTTCTGAAATATGCAAAGAATATTTTTCTGATTTATGCGAATATAAATCGTCAAAATATCAAGAAGAAGCTCGGATTTGGCTATTGTTATCATATCTTCATGATAAATCACTTAAAATACCAGAATTATATAGCAATATTATTTCAAAGAACTCAAAACTAGAATTATATGTACGATTTTTTTTGTGGCTCAATGAAATTTACAGTTTTACAAGAGGAAATAAAGAAAAAAGTTATTCAAACTTTGAATACTTTCGAAGCGGCCAAGAAGAGAAGTTTTTAGAAAAAGTTCAATCAAGTCAAGAAGAAGAAAAATGGAAATTACATACTTTTTCTGGTGCTTTTTCGTCAAATCATTTTAAGCTTTGGCGTGAATCTGTCTATGATATTTCTGAAACTAAAAATATTAAAAAAGACGTTCTTGATTTATATTTATCTCTAGCGGGCGACAAAAAAATTAACAAAAAACACGAGCATAATATATTTGATCGTATGTGGACTCAAATATACTATATTATTAGTTTAGCCCTATCAGAAAAACAATTTTCTTTTAAGTTTGATAATCTAACTCCAAATAAGTCAAGCCAATTTGAAACCATGGCCATCTCAGTTTTTAAAAATATTTCTAACGATATAAATGTTTTATATAACGACTCAACTAATCCATTACTTTTCCGAGTACATGTTGCAGCAACATTTAATCAACTACCAATTGAATTGCTCCAGTCATATATGACTAATCTATTTTCAATGAATTTAATGGGATTATCTATATTTTATGCTTCATTAGCTAATAAAGATAATTCAATATTTTTACTCGCAGACTTTTTTGCAGCTTTTGAGCCTTCAAAGGATATAATTGACGCTGTTGATTCATTTAATATCGATAAAGAACGGCTTATATGCATGATTATTGAGAGATTATCTGAATCAACCATTGAAGATTTTGAAGTACAAATTGATAAAGGCGAAATTACCGAAATAAAGATTAAATGCTTAGAATGGTTTTCTCTTGTTCCATCATTGAAAAACCGAACTCTTGAAAATGTCAGAAAAATTTTGAGCAGCTTAGTTATTAATGACGAATACGAAGGTGCTCTTACAGTATTCAATAAGTTTTCTGATCTATTTAACGAAAATCATAAAAAAGAATTAAATTGCTGGGAAAGTTTGATACTTGCTGAAAATGAATATTTAAAATGGTCCAAAGGTGACAAAACAACATTTTCTACCTCAAGTTTTAACAGTTTGAAGGAAGTTTTGGAAAATGTAATTAGATTCCCACCAGGGTGGATGGTTGAATGCCCAGAGGTTGACCCAAATGTTGGCTGCCATTGCATTCCTCTCATTGCTGAGCATCTTTACCATTTTTACATGGAGAATAATGAAACAGAAAAGGCAATGGGAATTGGAATTTATATTATTAATCCTTTATACAAGATTCAACGTTATTTTAGTCCTAAAAGTTTACGCCATTTTGTAGAATTATCAAAAAAGGCTGCAATAGAAAATTATAGAAAATCAAATAAGTAATAAGATTTTTTATTTGTACCATATACTTTCATGATCTAAAGAAAACAAAATATTTTTGTAAAAAATTCAATAATAAAAATATTAATTATTCTTACCGAATTTTTCTTATAGATAAGTTTTAAGCTTTAATATCTCTTTTAATGTTTTCATCTGCTTATTTAATAATAAAATTCAAATAATAAGTTTCTTTCATTGTTTTAAATAAATTCCCCAAATAAGTTAAATCGTTTAAGAACAAAATATCAAAAGGGTTATCAGAGGGGCTGTACATGAAACTTTTTAACGTCTTTATTCAATTTGAAACTCTTATATTTCAAAAAATACAATAAATACAAAAACCAAAAATGTTTTTCCGGATACATGCTCAACAGTTTAATATAAATAAAAAACCTGATTAATGATAATGCATTAGATTTTTATGATATTTTAGGTTTTTCAATTTAGAAAGATTGACGGTTTAATGATAGGATCCGTTAGGCCAATTTATTAATTCGATTAAAACATTAAGATCCCCCTAATAAAATTGGGGATCGACTAGGTAGATTTTGTAAATCAAGTATCCAAAATTGACGTAAATTGAGGACTTAACGTATGTTTTATTCTCATAAAAGTGTTTTTTTTGAATAGATTTTTTAAAAAATTCTATACTTTTTTTGAGAATTTAAAAATATTTTATGTAAGCTCATACAATTAATTATGAGAATCCATTTTCAATGTATTATTGAAAAATAAAATAATTGTATCATTAAAAAATTAGTTGTTACTAATTATTTTAAATATAAATTGATATTTTTTGTTTTTATATTTTCTAAAATAATAATTTGTTAATTTTTTATAGAATTGTATATTATATGTTTTTATAAAAAATGCATTAATTCAATTTTAAAAATTTCAAATAATTATTTTTTTAAATAAATAATCAATTTAAAAGTTTGTATCAAATAATAATGAAAAAGAAGAAAATATCTCCATAAATATTAAGATTTTTGATATAATTAAAATTTATATATGTATTAGGTATTATGATGTATTATATATTTTGTTATATCATCTTGTTCATATGTTTTTTTTTTTAAATAATAAAACTAGAAAAAAATGGATAAATCTAAATAATCATTTTAATATATCTTAATATTCGTAATATAAGAAATTTGATGATGATTATATTATATTAATCATCAAATATTGAAAAAAAATCGTAAAAAGATCATATTTTTTAAAAGCATTATAAATAAAGAATGTAATCAGTGATTTTTATTTTATAATAACTTTAACTAGCAAATAAATCTAATAAAGTAAACGAATATCAGTTTTTTAATTGTGAATGGAATTTTAATATTTAATATTATATATAAATATGGCCCAATGATAAAAGACTTAAATTTATTTTGAAATTTTAGTAAATTAATTAAAACAAGACAGCTTTAAACAAAATAAATTGAAATTTTTTTATCTAAATTTCAACTCTTTGTGAAAATTTGAATTAAATAATAGGTGACTCTTACCCTTCGGACGTAATTGGATTTTTATAAAATTCAATGAAAAGACGTATTAAAATGTAAAAATTGCCGAAATGAAACGTAATTACATAATTTATATAAAAATAAAAAAAAAAAGCAAAGAGGTTTAGTTTCGAACTCAAGACTTTGGCCTCATTTTTTATTTAACCTTTAAGCTAGGGCTCTCAAATTTGAAAGGATAAAATATTCATATTTAAAGATAAATATTTTTATTTTTCAAATACAACTTTTTATTAACTTTTTCTAAAAAAGTCGTATACCAATTATTTTCACGTAGACGTTATCGTAAAACGTAATTGATTTTTTTTCTTGGTCTATTTCATTGAAAAAGTTTGAAGAGAACGTAATTTTTAAAACCTCCGAAGGGCAAGGTGACTCGAAAAAAAAGGTAGAAATTTTAGCCAAACATGAAATTGATATATTTTTCATATTATCATGAGTAAAATAATAATGAATAAATAAATATTGAAAATATTGCCTTTTTCATATATCCATAATAAGTAGACTTCACTTTTTGTACCAACCTTGTTCTACAAAGAACGATAGAAAAAATACAAGGTTTGTACAATGTATTTTTTATTGAAAATATTGAATACATAAAATAATCATATCTCTGAAAAAAGATAATATACTAAATAATTTTTTGTGAATAAATAAAATATCAATTAAATTATTTAATAAAACCATTTTTGTAAAAGTAAAATGCTATTTTTAAAAATCATTTTTTGCAAAGGTGAAATGATTGACCATTTTATAAAAAGAATATTATCACTCTGTGAGCAAACCAATTCACATTACTCAAGATTTCTAGATTATTTACTATTATAATTTTGTTTTATAAACATTTAATTCCTTTTTAACATATAAAACCAATACTAAAAAGCGATTATATAAAATATAAACTTAAGTGCCTCAAAATTTTAATTTTATCTGTTCATTGATTTTTTTAATAAAATTTAATTTGAAAACTTGATATTTTTACCAAAAACGTGCAAATACAACAACCAAAATAAGGATTAAAGAATATGAACGTTAAAAAGTTACGTTAATGAATTTGTGATGTGAAAAAAGTAAAGGCTAATAATAAGGTGCCTATTGAAAAAGTGGGGAAGAAAAAAATGATATTCAATATCATAACAAAATTGTTTTTTTTGAAATCATATTAAATATCCATTCAAAATTCAGTTCCAATTTGGTCAATCATTTGTATTTACAATGTGAGTATTTTTCACTCACCATTTTATTTTGTGCTTTATTGATGTGCAAACATATACACATGCAAGAATCATGCAAAAAATAGCCTAAATAAACTTTGTTTTTTTTGAATAAAATCAATTGAGATATTTTATTTCTCAAAAATTTCTCAATAGAATTTTAAATGAATCGAACTTTTTATTTCAAAACTTTTTCAAATAAAAATATTTATATTCTATCACATTATGTATGCTATATAGATCAATTTTTGATTTTCTCAGTTGTTAAAGTTTATTAATGTACAATAAAACGAAAAATATAAATTTGAGTTAAATGATGTTTTGATATAATTATTTGAGTGTTTTTTCAAATAACAAAAATCATTTAAATTACTAATTATTTCATCAAAATAAGAATTTTTATTATATTCAAACATAATTTACATATGTGAAAATATCTTTTTATTATCATATTACAAAAAAATTAAAATATACTAAAGAAAATTTCGCAAAATTAATAAAAACAAAACTAAACGAAAATTGAATGGAAAAGCATTTTTGAATACAATAAAAAATACTAACAATTTTAAATTCCAACTTTATATAATAGTTACTCTGATAGATAATTAATGCGTTTTTAGTTCTAAACTTTTTTAAAAAACAATAATTTGGTATTTAAAAAAAAAAAAAATAAATGTTGATATACTCCACTCTCCCTACAATTCAGCCATTTCTCGTTATTTTAAATACGTTTTTTCTCGTTATTTTTTATATTCAATTTTGAATTAAATTGAGAAGAAAATTTGATAGTAAAAATGAAAGTTAAAGTATTTTTTGAATATTTCAATGAATATCTAACAATAATAAATTTAAACCAAATATATAATATTTATATTTATTATTAATATTATATTTTAAATATAAGTAAAAAATAAGAAGGTAAAAAAATTATTATTTTAATATTCTGATAAAGTTTAAAAGATTGTAGGATAATTCATACAAATTATTACTTTTATATATCATTACTTTTAATATTTATACTTAGAATTGGTTGAACTTGTAGTCCATTCAAAATTATTTGATCATATCTTAATGCTTGCTGTTTTTTTTAGGAAAAAAATTACTGATTGGAAATATATGATTGATCATAATAACAAATAAAGAGGCGAAATAGGCAAGTTCAAAAAAATTTGTATAAAATATCATCTTATTTGGAAAAATTCAGGTAAACTAAAGAACATAGCAATTATCTTAAGGTAGTTTCATGTTAAGTATAAATGAGAGATTTGTTTCCAATATTTTTTAGATCTGGTATATTTTGAATTAGAAACAAATCGAGATTTCCCAAAAAAGACGATCGAATTGCATTGAAATTAAATTTTGATTTTGTTTGAAATATGAAGAGTAAATCTATATTTCAAAGCAACGTCCATTGAATAAAAATTCAATTGGATTGAAAAGAAATCTTTTCTTTTGTGAGAAAAATCATTACAAAAAAATTTGTTTTGTTTGAAATATGAAGAGTAAATCTATATTTCAAAGCAACGTCCATTGAGTAAAAATTCAATTGGATTGAAAAGAAATCTTTTCTTTTGTGAGAAAAATCATTACAAAAGATTTTGTTTTGTTTGAAATATGAAGAGTAAATCTATATTTCAAAGCAACGTCCATTGAATAAAAATTCAATTGGATTGAAAAGAAACTTTATTTTTTTGGAAAAAAATCGAAATTAAAACTTTCTTTTGTAATAAAAAACAACTGAAACCTCTAGTTTTTTAAAAATTTTCCGTAAAGAGTAAAAAAACAAAAAAACTTGTGAATGATATAAATTAATAATATTGCGACCATGCATATACGAGGTTATCTATAGATAATTCTTCAAAAGCTTTTTGAACAAATGTTACTGTTCTTTTCATTCCTACTTCTTTTTCTTGATTTCCAAAAAGATAATTTGATATTTTAGAATTAACCTTAGATTTCAAAGGTGCGAAAATGGACAAGTCTAAAGGCTGTAAAATGTCTGTTAAACCGCTTGGAATAAAATATAAATTAATATTTAATTGTTTAGCAACCATGATTGATTTGAGACTTTTGTGAGAAGCATATAAATTCCAATTGGAATTGGAATTTCTGAGTTAAATTGTTTTCTAATAAAATTTAAATATTCTATAAAATTTTCTGTTGTCATGTATGACTTTTTAGAGAAGGTTGAAATATTTGGCTCAATTAATTGACCTAATAATTCATCTTTTTCCTCTTCAGAATTTGCACCTGCAATAATAAACAAAGGTAATTTGCAATTCGTGCTTGTAATGCTTGCCATAACCGAAATTCTCTCCTTGGTGGAGTCTAAAACATTAATTGATACGTTGCTTGAATTCTTGTACGCCCAAGTTTTTACACAATTTGGTAGAATTTGAAATCCGGTTTCGTCACCGTTTACCACAGGTTCGCCTTTTAAGCGTGCGTTTTCTATCACTGATTGAATTGTTGCTTTGAATTCATCTATAACATATGTATTATCACTTTTTGGATTGTTTTTAGATCTTTGTTTAAAATGTGCCATTTTTGAAGAAACATTATGTCTTGTTTTAAAATCATGAATAAAATGAGCGCTGCAATTGAAATTCGGAATTTCAAGATCATCTTCGTGAATCAAATTGAAAGCATCAAAAACGACGGTTTGAAATTGACTGTCACTAAAATAATTACCTTCTGAAATGTAATTTGCGTCTATATATTCCATTATGTTATCTTCTTGTTGGTCATTGAATATTCGGTGGAAGGATCCATGGTTTTTCGTATAAAAAGGGTTCCATGATTTATCTTCATCCCATTTTTTCATCCATCCTCTCAGAGTTTTTCTATTTATTCCATGTAATGCTGCAATTCGTGAAACGAAATGACAATCTTCATTTAAACTGTTTTTATGTTCCAAGTACTTCTGTTTGACTGTCATACATAGATCAGGATCCTTCCAATATTTTATGTATGGATGTGGAAACCGACTTTTGGTTTTTTTGCTTTTCATTTTTCTTTTGAAAAAAGTGACAAAAGCAATAGCATTTCTATTTTTTAATTTCTCATTATTGATATATTTATTTATTTGGAATATAAAATTATTTTTTATTATTTTTCATTTTTATCATAAATTATTAAAATAATAATAATTATTTTTTTTTTTTTTTTTTTTTTTTTTGTTAACTAGTTAAAAAAAAATATTGTTAACCATGTTAAAATTAAAAAATGGCTGAATTGTAGGGAGAGTGGAGTAATCATTTTTATAAAAAACATATCTATATTCATTGGATTTTTTTCCTTTTTATCTTCACTTTAGGTAATAAAAGGAAAATATAAAAGAAGATAATAAAAAATGAAAATAACATTTTTCTTATAAATTATAATCAATTTATATAAAACTTCAAATCACTTTAAATCATTGCTTATGATATACTTCCACAAAATAACTAGTTAAATAAAGTTTATTTTCACTCAAAAAGTTAAAAATAATCTATCCTTAAGAAAAAAATTGAATTCAAACAAGCTAATTCAAATAGATAACGAGCGATAAATTACAGCAGCGAATTTTATTAGCTCAATTCATCAAAGATCCACTTGCTTAATAATTTAGCTTAATTTGAGAATACGCATAGGAAAAATTGATGAAAATATTTTCAATTTTTTTGTGAGAGGTAATATTTATATAACGAGTTTTATCATCACAAAATTCCTCACAAAAGTACTTTTAAGGAAAATTAAATCAATAGAAAAAAAATATTTTCGGGAATTCATTAATTAATTTTTAAATTGCTTTTGTTCCCCTGATATATTTATCAATCTATTGATTTTTTCATAATTTTTTTTTCAGAAAAGTTTATAAACTTTTCAAATATCCCCTTGATGATTATTCAATTTCAAAAAATATTCTAAGAAAAATTTAATCCAATTGAAAATTTAAAATAATAATATCCGAAATCTCAAAGAAAAAATTTTAGTTTTAGGAAATATTTCAATTGATTTTTTGAATTAAAAAGAAAAAACGAATTTTGTACAACAACAAAAAAACAAAATTCAAATGAAGGCAGATATGACATCAGCTTCGACGGCAAACTCAATTTCATTTGCGTCGTCATCAAATGATAAATACAATGGGATTCTCGAAAAATCAGCCACTAAAATTTTAAGAAAAGAAATATCAGAATTAATTTCTTATGTTTACTCAGTATCCCCACCTTTTCATGTTCTTCATATTGTTATCACAGTTATTCGCATTTTACAACTTCTAGGCCCATCATTGAACCCAGGATACAAGCAATTTTGGAAAACAGATTATTATTCTGATAAATTTCTGTTTATTTTTAGCATATTTTTTTATTTAGTTCCTCCTGAAGTCTATGATACAGCTTCACTTCCAATGATGATAATATATATGGCTCTAAATGCATTAATATTAGTAATGCTTGTCATTAGTGCCAAGATATACAAAAAAAATGCTTATTTACCATCATTTTTACCTCCAATAATCAGCTGCTACTTTTGTACGCTAGGTTTCGTTTTACCCCCAATTGGCATGGAAGTAATGTTTTCAAAGTTTAGCAAATATTTTTTTGATGCCTCCTCTGAGAATTCTATTACCCGAACGATCATTATTCTTGTAATTTCCGTCATTATCACCATCGTATATTTATATATATTTTTAACGATAGCCTTACAAGTACTTACGTTCCAGCCAATGTCGTTAATGACAGTTTGTACCATGCCCCAAAACCTAATAACGCTAGCAGTTTTAGCAATAAACCTATTTATTGGATTATCAGAATATTCGAGCCAATTAATCACAATGATATTTTGCTCCATTGCAGCCCTTATCTACGCCCTAGCCTCTCTTATTGTCTTCTATAGAGGTGGTCTAGTTAAGACAATGGAGGCAACTTTTTACCTTGCCTCTTGTTATACAGGGATCGTAACGGTCGTCATCATTTTAGTTTTCCAAGCACTTAAGAAAGACGCCTCTCTAGTCATTATTGGCGTTTTCATAGCTCTTGAAGTTTTCTTTGTCTTCCTAAGCAACTTTTTGTTAAAACGAAATGCAATCAGAAGACTTCGCATTTTGGACCGAATTGTTGATGATGTCGAATGCTTTGAAACGTCAGTGAAATCAGTCAATTCATTCATCAACTTAGTTGTCACCGGATTCGCAGAACTTCACCCAATCTGCCTCAACTGGAGCTTGCTTAAAATGGGTATTGAAAAGTGGCCCAAAAACGGCGAAGTTTGGTTTGTTTACGCGAAGTTCTGCGCAATTTATCCGGAAGAAACACAGACGCTTGCTTGGATCTTCAGGAGCGTTATCACTAACAAAGTTAAAGGACAAGCTGCCAAAACGGTTAAAGGTCAATCTTTGGCGGTTGCTCGTCAAAGGGAGGCCAATTTGTCTCCCGATTTGAAACAGAAGTTGAACAGCATTACGAAGCACATAACGGGCGCCAAACACAAATTGAGAAACGTCTGGGACATGGCAATTCAAGGCAACATATCGGACATGGAGATTGCCACCAAGCGGGCAATTAAAGGGATTCAGAAAAGTGACGGGTCCTTGATGCATGTCATTCGATTATTCCCAAATAACCGTTTTGTGACAAGACAATATGCAAGGTTTTGCAAAGAGCTTCTTGCTGACTACCAAACGTGCCAAGAGATGATTGAAAAGTCGCGTCTTCTTCAGCGAAATGTTAATGTAAATAAGGACCAAACTCATGAATACGGAATCATAGCGTTTCCGATGCTTCCCGAGAAATTGAACAACAGCGATCGAATCTCAATATCACAAACGACAAATGAAATGTCGAGTTCTGTACTTGATCTTGATGAAGGAGAAGGCGAGAGCCAAGAACGTGAAGAGTCGACGATATTTTTAAATAGAATTGAAGATTTGAGAATTCCTTCTACTTGTGGGTTGTCTGTTATTTCTGTTTTGCTTTATCTGATCCTCTTTGCAGCGCCAATTACCATCATTCTTTTGCTGATACCTACTTACATTGACGGCCTCGTTGAGCCAATGCAATACATGAGCGACATCTCATTATCAAGGACACTTATGTACCAAATCATTGCCTTTGGTCTTCAAATATTGAATGAGAAATTCGGCCTCTTTGACCAACCCGTTGGAACTTCAAAAGATCCGCCAGTGAACTTTGGCTCTTCTTTTTACACCTTCCAACAACTGTCGTATTTGTGCAAAGAAATGACACTTAAGATGCAGGCCATTGATGCTTTTCGTACATATAATAAAGCCAATGCGAATATGGATGCTGCTAAAGCATTGATATTTCAACCCACTCTTGAGTATTCGTTCTTTAGTTTCACAAATGCAACGAAGAAGAACATATCGTTAACAAACGCGTTAGCTGACATTGTTTCTCAACAAAGGCAACTTATAACAAATGAGACATTAAATGCATCATTTGTTAACACATCGGCTATTCTGAATCCGTCAACATCGATGACAAAAATAGCTGATAATTTCAATAAAGCTCTTCAATACATGATTGACTATATAACCGACAATGACCACTTCCAAGAAAAATTGATTGAAATTGTAATGATTGTTGCCATTGTTGCTGCTGCTATTTTATTTATTATTACAGCAATCTTAGGTGTTCGTTGGATCCAAGCAAATAAAGAAGAAGCTTATCGTTGCTTCACTTCTTTGCCTAAAAATGAAGTTTCTCAATTGGCCGAAAACCTTCGAATTTTGAAGAAAGAAACAGAAAACTCAACAGCTGGAACACACACGAATACCGAAACAAACAAACAAGAAGATAACATTTTGAAAATGTTCATGACAGGAGGAACAAATGGTGCCAATTCACATGATTCTATTTTCATTGCCGGCTGCTTGATAATCATAATGGTTCTTCAAATAGTAAGTGTAGTTTTGCTTGCAAGCACGATGAAAAAAATTAGCAAGAATCTTCGTTGTAATAGCCCACATCTTGATTACTTACAAGGAATGTATGCGAATCTTATAGCTGCAACAACATGCATAACAAGTCTTATTGGCTTTGCTAATGAAAGCACTAATATTAGCAATGCCAGCAAAGACAACTTATTAATACGTATTAATGCAAGACTTGAAACTTCTAGGAATTATTATAATAAAGCACGTTTTGGTGGCTCTAATATTGATGATCCTCCATTTGCTGCATTTCAAGAATATGTTGCTGAAGCCAATAAAAAATTTATTTGTCCTGATGAATATCAATTAACAACTGATTTTCGTAATGCAACATTATGTTATACAGCTGTTGATTTGATCATCTTAACCGAAGCTGTTTATCGTTCTTTTACAGTCCCTTATTCACTTGATCCGGAGCATTTTAAGTACTTACCAAATGATGAAAGCTTCAGAATCCTTTGGGATTTGTTGATTTATCCAGTTTACGACATCTTAATCTTTCCAATGTCAGATGGAATCATCGAAACAATCACCAGTGATTTGAATGACATGAAAAATGATCAGATGGTTTATTTAATCATTTTAATTGTCATTGGCTTCATCTTCGAAATCATTCTACTCTTCATTTTGCACTCAATCGATGACCACATTCGCGGCGTCCTTAAACTGCTCCTCCATTGCCAGCCGAAAGTGATTGCGCAGACACAGAAAGTCATGGAAGTTTTGAACGGAAACTTCAAGAAATCAAGGGGCGACAATGGAACGAGAACAGAAAAGTTTTACACAGCTGTTGTCAATGATCTTCCTGATGGAATCATTGTTTGTGACTTGAACAAGCAAGTAGAATCATTGAACAAGTCAGTCTTGAGAATTTTCGGCGAAGATATGAATGACAAATACATCAACAAGCCAATTTCAGACTTCATTTCGAACTCGAATTTCAAAGGCATAATTGATCCTCTTTTAAACGTCCTCCCACAGAAGCCAGCAACTGAATCTCTCATATATAACAACGCAGTAAACATCGACGCTACATCGATGATCATCAATGAAAGATTGGTCTTGGTCTTTCGTGATGTTACACAAACTGTTCGTTACAACACACTCATTCAGGAAGAAAAACAGAAATCAGACAAGCTTCTTGGCTCAATTCTTCCTGCTTCTTTAGTCCCAAGAGTTCAAGCTGGCGAGAAGAACATATCTTTCGCTGTGCAATCGGCTACAATTGTCTTCATGGATATCGTCTCGTTCACTCCTTGGTGCGGCTCTTTACCCGCTGAAAAAGTTATGTCGACATTGAATTTACTCTTCATGAAAAACGACAACCTGGTCGCAAAGTACCCAACAATGACAAAGATAAAATGCATCGGAGACTGCTACATGGCCGCTGGAGGAGTCTTCGCCGAGGTGAATCAGCCTGCGGTCCACGCAAAGGAAGTCGTCAATTTCGGATTGGATGCTTTGGACGCAATTTCGGACTTGAACAAGGAACTCAACGAGTCGCTCAGAATAAGAGTGGGGGTCAACACGGGTGGACCAATTGTGGCTGGAGTTCTCGGAATCGGAAAACCAACATTCGAGATACTTGGACCTGCTATTAATATGGCACAGCAGATGGAACACCATGGCGTTCCATCACAGGTCCACGTGTCGCGGTCTGTTTATGAGCTTATTTATGGAGATGCGTTTAAGATAAAGGAAAGAGGTCAAATCGAGGTGAAAAACGGAACAGTTGTTACTTATCTTGTGGAAAGAAAATAATATTAAAAAATCTTTTTGATTTTTTAATATGTTTTAAACTTATTTTTTTATTTAAGTATTTGGTTAAGTAAAAATTATTAATTTTTGTTAACTATACTAGCTTTTTCAGATAAAAAACGTTAACGATTCTACTTTTTGATAGAAGTAATGTTTAAAAATCTTACAAGATTTTCTTTCTTTTTTAATCAAAAAACAATTTACATAAATTTTCTTTATTGAAAATTGTAGAAGAACAATTTACCTCTAGGAAGTTTACAAGCGAGAATATTCACCAAATTTCCAGTCGATCATTGAATAATTCAACACACGAGGTTAAATCATGAGAGCAGTACTAATTTGCCCAGGAGCGGCTTTCCAATTTCGCAGTATGGCAAATGAAGGATATAATGTTGTCAATCGCCTTGCAACACTTGAATATCAATGGTTTGTAGTAAGTTTTAGGATTAGAACATATAGACAGCAAAAAGGAGCAATTTATTTACAAAGAACTGTTCGATATGTCCGTATAAATGCAAATTCATTCGAAATGAAAACAAAATCCAACGTTGGATTTCCTGCTTGAGGAATCATCTATGGAGAGCTTTGTTCAAATTGGCAAGAATTATCAAATGCAAAGTCTCTCGATATAAATTATGTTCTTGATAAGCTAGATAACATTTCATCAAATGTAGCTGTAATTGGCCAATTTTTAATTCGTTCTACGGTAAACTTTCTCATCCAAACAACAAAGTAAAACACTTGAAAAAAAGCAAAGATATAACTTTCTACTCGTATTGAACAAGAGATCCTTTTTATTGGAAATTCATAAGAAATGCAAAAGCTTCACGATTTGCTGGGGAAATTGTAAACAAAAATGCTTTTAGTGGACAGCCACATAGCTTTGGTGCTGGTAATGATAAATCAAATTGGATTCCGTTATTTGAGATAACAATCGAATTGATATTTGGTCAATCATTTTCTTTGTTGTTGGAGCAGTATCAAAAGTTGCAATAGTAATTATTATAGTTGTTGTTGTCACCAAAAAGTGAAGGAAGAAGATAAAACAGGGAAACAAGTCAAGTGATGCAATAAAAGAACTATTAAATAACAAAGATTCTCTTGATGGAAACACTCTTGAAAACAATCCATTAATTCATGATAATATGAAGGAAAAAGACGAGCAAGAAGTTCAAGTATCAAATACAAGCTGAATTGATGATAATCAATATAATAATTTCCTTATTCTTATTTTTTTTCTATTCCAACTTCTTTTCATATCATTACTTTTTTAAATAAAATTGCGTTATTTTTTCATAAAAAGGCAATTCATTTAAAAATAATACTGATGCTGATAAATAAAATAATTTCCATTTTTTATATCTTTTAATTATACAACATATAGTTAATTATGCTCAAGGCTGATATAATATCAAAACAATTCTAACAAATTGAGAAGAAATTAAAAAATCTAGAAACAATTTTAATTTTTTAAAGAAAACCAACAACTTTTTTAATGACTGAAGTATTTTTAGGTCAAATAAAATATATTTTAGACCTTATAGAAGAAGATAGAGGTTATTATTATCATCATCAATCACATCCATCTTTATAGAAAGAATCAATACTCATCTTTGGTGCGTTAATTTCCAAATTTGTAAGTAAAGGACAATGATCAAAAGCACCAGAGCCAATTGCATCTAGAGATGAAGGCATTTCGACGTTTTCCAAAGATAAACAATGAAAAAATGCATAATTTTCAATAATTTTAACCGAAGAAGGAATTGAAATATTTTTCAACAATTGACAATTTTCGAACGCATACGATTGTATAGTTTTTATTGATGAATGCATTTTCACATATTTGAGGCTTTTACAATCGTAAAATATATATGATGAAATAGAATCAATTAATGGAGGGAACTCAAATTCTGCCAGTGAATAGCATCCATAAAAAGAACTTGAGCCAATGAATTCAACAGATGATGGTATTACAATTTTCTTAAGAGATGAGCAATATCTAAATGCATCATTTCCAATTTTTTTCAAATTTAAAGGAAGTTCAACGTTGATTAAATTAGAACAACTACGAAAAGTGTAAAAATCTATATTTTTTACAAATGGAGGGATTTTTATAGATTTCAGGGATTTGCATTCACAAAAAGCGGAATATACAATGCTTGCCACAGATGGAGGAATTTCAATATCTGTTAAAGAACTACATTTTTCAAAAGCATCAAATTCAATAGATGTTATTGATGAAGGTATTACAATTTTTGTTAATTCTTGGATTCCTTTAAACTTTTTTCCTTGTATTTTCTTTTCTTGTAAAAGTAAATAATAAATGATATCTATTTTATTTTCACATGCGGCTTGATGCAATGAATCATCATAAATAAGAAAATTAAAAAACTTTATAAAATGAAATTTAAAAGAAAATATGATGAATTCTTTGTTTGAAATCCAGTTAAATAACTTAATAATTGAAATTTTATTGAAAATGATAATTTTTTTGAGATTGTTATTATTTCCTTTTCAAATTCATTGGTTTTCAAATAAAAATCAATAATTTTATTATAATTATACTTGCATAAATAAAAAAATGCTGACTGAATATCACATTCTTCTGGTATAAACAAATAATTACAAGATGATAAAGTTGATGAATATAGATTTGTTGGCGATTTTTTCATCAAAACATCTTTTATATATTCAGCAATTTCATTATGATGACATTTAATCGATTCTTCAAAGCATTTTAAATATGTTTCATCTTCAGGCTTAACTTTATTTTCTTCAAGAAGATGAATTAATTCTGGGTTGTTTGAATGAATTGAATAATACCATAACGACGGCTCTAGTTTAACTCCACTTAATTTCAAATATTGGATAATTTGAATTGATCCAAAAAATGCAGCATATTCAATGAATGTCACTTCTTTTCCAATTAAAAAAGAATTTGTTTCAAATATTGATTTTTTTATTAGGCTGTTTAGCGATATATTTGATCTATTGACATGTGATATGAAATCAAGGACATTATCATTCCTGATTAATGAACAGATATACGAATCATTTTCACCAAAATGACGCTTTTCTTCAAAATTATCAAAAATATTTGGATCTATTGTATAAAGTTCTTTTTCAATATTAGAAAACTTATTGATTTTCTTTATTTCTGGGTAAAAAAAGTGACACAATTTTGTTCCATCATTGTAGGCTTTATTCATAATTGCCATTTCAATTTTTTCATCAAAGTGAATAATGTCGTTTTCAAAAAGAAATAAAAGAATCAATTTATTGTTCTCAAAAATTATGAAAATTTCGAAATTTGACAACGTTTTCATGATTCCACTTTTGTAGAACGAAAGAACGAACTCAATTTTATCAATGATATTTCTCTGTTTACCAGAATTTTCTGATATTATTGATAATAAGCGGAGAAAATGAACGAGTTCTTCTACATCCGATAAATATCCATTTTCTATGATAAAACTGTTTAAACTTTGAAAAGCGACGGAATTGTTAGTAGAATCGTTTATAAACTGGTAAAAAATATCCTGAAAGTGTTTTTTATCATCAAGACATTTTGATTCTCCAAACATATAAAATAATAATAATTTTCCAAAATTTTTTCAATTGGAAATTCACTTTTTGAGAAGTTATCTGAAAAAGTTCTCAAGACAACATTCAAATCTTTTCAATTTTTTTTTTTCTTCAGAAATCTTTTCAAATTTGATCTTAATTTCATTTTAAAGAATTTAATCTCTATTTTCCGAAAAAAATATTAAAATCAAAATTTTGTATGATTTTTTTTTTATGAATTATGATCATCTTTACTCACACATAATTGTGGATATTTTTGAAAAAAGGTTTTGTAGCCACAATCAAGAGTATATAAACTTGATATTGTCATATCAACAAAAGGTCCATTTCTAAAATCACATGGTCTTAACATCTTGTAAACTTCATAACTTTTTCTTCTTGATTCATCAGAATAGCAAATAACGCAACAATTTCTAGATTTACATAGATTATAAATTTGCATTACTTGCTTTTCATTTATAACGTTTCTTGCTCCTTTGATGTGACCTTGGTTGAATTCTTTTACATAACGGGCATCAAGAATATAAATACTATCATATTCATATGATTCTGGCTTTTCAATCATTTCTGCAAGCTTTTCACATGAAATAATTGGCCTTCTATATGCTTTACTAGATCGATCTATTTCTGTGAATTTAGGAGTCTCTTTGGGATCAGAATCAGAATCAGAAAAATTTGGAATTGGTATTGGCATATCCATTTATATTAAGTAAATTAAATAGTTAATTCAATGACATACTTATTGAATACTTTTGTATGATTTTGAGATATCATTCAATTTTTTGAGTCAGCTCAAATAATTTTTTTTTATAAAAAATTTTTTTTTGTCATAAGCCATTCAATAAATCACCAGTTAAGGAAGTGGCTAGATATCACAAAAAAACATCATAAAAATTATAAAGTAGTTTATATTTGAATGATTTTAGATTTTATTTCAAAATAAACTTGAAGGGATCTTTGTGGGGATAAGAAGTTATGAAAAAGTTAGCATTTTTGCTTTTTTATTTACAACTTTTTGAATTTAATTGTAAAATTAACGATCGGATTTGACCATTTTAATTAAATTTCAGGTAAATTAAAATCAACTTTTTTGCCAAATCCCATATTAATAATTTTGGCTTCATACAACTTGTATTCTTTGATATTTTTTGCCAAATAAGCTGAACAAAGACAACCACTTCTATGCTTTTCACCTGGAATTTCATGATCAACAATATTGAAAAAAGCTCTTTTTATAAAAATGGATAATGATTCAAAATCTAATTTAATATGACAAAATTGAATGAATAAGTATTTCACAAAGTTTGAATTAATTGATCATTGGTTCTGATTGCATACAGCACAGTCGCAAAAATAAAAACGTAAATAAAAAGGAAAATCTCACTTTTCTGAGTATATTACCAAATATCCATTCATTTTTTTATGTTTTTTTTTTTTTTTTTTTTTTTTTTTATGAGAATAAATAAATGGAAAATCTAACTTTTTGAAAGTTTCTTTTCAATTTTTTTTTTTATCAAAAAGTCCGATTTTCCATTTTTTGAATCATTATCCATTTTTATTATTGTTCTACAAATGATGAATAAATAAAAAATAATAATTTTCATATTTATCTATTTATCTTAGTTTAAACTAAAGATTTAACTTTATTAACTATTTTTTTTTTTGCCGACTCTTGTCGGAAACCGAGTATTTAATAATTTTTGGGCACAAATTCTTTAAACATAAATAAATAAAAATAACGAATTAATCTTTAAATGTCTTTGAAAGGAAATTCTCGTGAATCAATCAAAGTTGCAGTACGTCTTCGTCCTTTTTCAAAAAACGAACAAAAGCAAGGATATAAAAAAATCATTGAAATTGATCAACCAAATTCATCAGTTTACATTAAAAACCAACAAAACGAAAATGTTCAATTCACATATGATTTTGCATTTCACGAGCATTGCACACAAGAAGAGATATATGAATTAACCGCAGCACCAATTGTTGAGTCTGTTCTTCAAGGAATAAATGGCACAATCTTTGCATATGGCCAAACAGGCACAGGCAAAACATACACAATGGATGGCGACCTTGATATTGAATCCAGAGATCGTGGCATTGTTCCACGAGCATTTGAACACATCTTCGATTACATGATGGCAAATTCAGAATCACATAAATTTTCAGTTTCAGTCACATATGTCGAACTCTACAACGAACAAATCAGAGATTTACTTGCCAAAAACACAACAGAAAAGCAACCACTAAGTATTCATGAAGATCCAAATAAAGGCTTCTACATCAAAGGAGTGACTTCACAAATAGTCACTTCTTTTGATGAAGTCGTGGCAGTGCAACAAAATGGCAGAAAGAATAGAGTAACAAGAGCCACTCTGATGAATGAAGAGTCCAGCCGTTCACATTCAATATTGACTCTCCATATTGAAACAATGACTGAAATTGAAGGAAATCAACATGTTCGCTCAGCTCAGTTGAATCTAGTTGATTTGGCCGGCTCTGAAAGGATCTCAAAAACAGGAACGGACCAACAAGGAAGGATTGAAGGAGCATCGATCAATTACGCTTTGCTGATTCTTGGAAATTGCATATCAGCACTCACTGAATCAAAGGGCGGACACGTTCCCTACAGAGACTCGTCATTGACAAAGCTGCTGAGAGATTCAATCGGAGGAAATGCAAAGACACTGATGATTGCAACATTAGGCCCTGCTGACTACAACTTTACTGAATCAATTTCAACTCTTCGGTACGCCGAAAGGGCGAAGAAAATACAGAACAAACCAAGAGTGAACATGGACCATAAAGACGCACTTCTCATGCAATATCAAGAAGAACTGCAACGTTTACAGGCACAAGTAAATGGAGCATCAAATACAAAAAAAGCACCAACTGAAGCAGAGCTGAAATCAATGGAAGAGAAACTTGAGAAACAAAGACAAAAATTGTCAGAAGCTTCAAATATCGCTAAGGAAGAGAGAGAAACACTCGAGAAGAAAATTGCAGAAAAGAAAAAGAAAATCGAGAAAGAAAAGGAGAAGCAAAAACAGTTCACTGAAAGATTGAATGAATTGAAGCAGTTCCTTGTCAAGGGCTCTGACGAACTCGTTGCTCAAACCGAAAAAAATGATCAAAAAATTGCTGCAATTAGAGAGAAACTGAGGAAGAGAGAAGAATATGCAAAAAACATGCAAAAAGAAATTGACATGAAAAAGAGAAAGAAAAGTGAAGTGATGGAACAATGCAAAACAGCTGAAGAAAAAGTGAAAGTTGTCTCCCAAAAATACGAGCACGAAAGAGATGAATTCAAAAGTTTGAAAGCAAAATATAGCGATGTCCAAAACAGGATTCAAAAAGATCGAGAAGGACTTGCAAATCAAAGAGACACATTAAATAGGCAACTTGAATTTTATTCTTTATTAATCGACAACTTTATTCCTCCAAACGAAGTTGAGAGAGTTCGTTCTCTGTCTGCTTACAATGATGAAAAACAAGAATGGGAAATGAATGAGCCTGACAAAAAGCAAATATTGAAAAATGTTATTAATTTTGAAAAACCAAACTCTGCCATTGGTTACAGTAGGCCAACTGCTTCTGAAAATCATATTAAAAATACTTCTGAAATACCAGTGTTAAATTTGAAAGTGACTCCAATCCAATCAAGACTAAAAAAAGGTCCTAAATTTATTGATACAAGTGAAATTGAACAAGAAATTGAAGAATCATTAACTGATAATGAGACAGATTTGGTTGTTCAGATTCCAGTTGTTTGAAAGTTAATAGATTTTTAATTATTCTTCAAAGTCATTTTATTTTAATTTGATTTTAATAATAATTTATTTACTTAAAATTTTAATTTATGAAAAATTTAATTGTTTTTATTTAATATATTAAGATATTTGCATTTTTAAAAGATTTCACAAATATTTCACAAAAGTTTAAAAAAGCACAAATCAACATCTGAAGGCAAGTTGCATTTTCATGAGTATATATCATACAAAAAAACTTGAAAAATGTAAAATTTTTAGAATGCCAAATTGATAAAACTAAATTTGAATAATTTGGAGATTATCAAAATAATAATCTTCTTGACTTAAAAGATTTATTATTTAATTATACCAATTAGTGTAAATATTAGATAATAATCTTAAATAACTTATAATATCATCATTTAATATTAAAATTTCGAATATATTTTCAAATCTTTGGTAAATTTTATTATAAATTTTTAAAAATTTTTCGAAATTTTTCTAATTTTTTCGAAATTTGAATAATCATATCATTATTATACTATATTAAAATGAATCAAAATGAAAATATTGATGAAATTAAAAGATTAGCTGATGAAGGTGATGCAGAATCCATGTATATTTATGCACAAAAACTCCAAAAAGGCGAAGGTGTCTCAATCAATAAGAAAGCAGCAGCAGAATACTTTAAGAGAGCATCAGAAAAAGACCATCCATTAGCATCATTGAAGTATGGAGAGATGCTCTACAATGGTTCTGGCATTGCTGTTAACAAAAAGGAAGCATTCAAATATGTCCAAAAATCAGCCGATCTTGGCGAAATCGATGCGATGCTTCAATGCGCAAGAATGTACGAATATGGCGATGGAATTGAAAAGAATTACACAGAAGCTGCCAAATATGTTAAAATGTGCGCTGATCTTGGAAATATTTATGGCCTTTACAACTACGGCGTCTATTTATGGAATGGAATTGCCGTTGAAAGGAACGAATTCAAGTCGTTTGAATATTTCAAGCAAGCTGCTGACCAAGGATTGCCTCAAGCGATGGCCAACTTGGCTAATATTTACCATAACGGTTGCCAAGGCGTTGAAATTAATATTATTGAATCTGCAAAATATACAAAAATGGCAGCGGACAAAGGCCATTCGGATTCAATTGCACAATATGCATTAATGCTAAAAATAGGCGAAGGAGTTGATAAAGATGAAAAAGAGGCAATTAGATATTTACAAATTGGTATTGAAAAGGAAAACCCTGACTGCATGTACTTATATGCAGAAATGCTATATGATGGTTCGGGTATTGAAGAAAACAAGACTGAAGCAGCTAAATATTTCAAAATGAGCGCTGATAAAGGAAACAGAAATGGCATGCTGAGATATGCAGAAATGCTGAAAAACGGAAAAGGTGTTGATCAAAACAATGAAGAATTCTCACGCTACTTCAGAATGGCCATTCAACAAGGAGCATTAGAAAATGCGGAAATAGGATGCGGAATACAATAAATTCATGTTTTAATTAAAAGCATATATTTTAAAATTATATTCTAGCGATGTAAATTCTTAAAATTTTATAAAATCCATTGTCTCATTCAATTATTTAAATTTTCGACTGGCATAACTATTTTATCAATAAAATTCAGCTTTAAGTGGATCAACTCAAATATAGTTAGTCTTTTCTGAGTCTCATTCAAAAAGTGAAAATCCTTCAGAAAATATAATCATTCAGAAGAAAAGCACTCAGCCAAGTTAGAGGCGACATTGAGAGCCAACTTCAGGTGTTTGGAAATGAAAAAATGCTTTTTATTTAGTTTTATTTGCAAATTACTTAACTTGTTAATATAATTAGTAATTAAGTACAAATTATTAATAAGAAATTGTTTACATAGAATTAAAAACAAAAAAATATCGACACGGGGAATTGAACCCCGAAATATTGGTTGAAAGCCAATTGTTTTCACCATTAGACTATGTCGATCGTTGTTAATGATATTAGTAATTAAGTTCAATTTATTAATAAGAAATTGTTTCCAAGAAAAATTGAAAACAATTAAAAAAACCAAAACAAAAACAAAAAAATATCGACACGGGGAATTGAACCTCGAAATATTGGTTGAAAGCCAATTTGATATTATTTGATTACATTTAGTGGCACATGATAAATTGTTTTTAAACAAGTCGATGTATAAAAAACCATATGGTTATTTATAACATGTCAAAAAATTATGCGGTTATTAAACGTACTAGATTTGTACCTTAATAATTATTTATTCAATATTTGACTATGAATATATCAATTCTTAAAGTTCTTCATCATAAATATATCAGGAGCTGCCATTTTTTTTTTCTAAATTTAAAAAAAAAATTAATATAATTTTCATTTGATTTTAATTTTTATTTATACTTATCAAAAAGTTCAAGCTGCTGATCACGTAAGTAGATGACTGATCGATCGATGTTACCAGCTAGTTGGTAATTGTGATTTCTAATATCGATCAGAATATCCTCAAATGAAGGACGCTCATTTGGATCAACTTTCAAGCACTTTTTAATAAGATCAATGCAAAATTGAGAAATATCAGGAGAAGATGAAGGAAGGTCAATCATTTTCCCATTCATTTTATCTTTCATTCCTTGTTTTGGCAATTTTCCGATGAAAATGAAATATAAAACGATGCCGAATGAGTAAACGTCTGTCTTGTAATCATAGTGTTCTTCATTCATCATTTCAGGTGACATGTAAGCGAGTGTTCCGACACCTTTTGTCATTGAATCATTCAGGAAAGAATAGTCGTTATTGAAAACTTCGTGAATTCGAACAAGTCCGAAATCGACAAGTTTAACTTCAAATACAGAGTTCAGCATGATGTTGTCTATTTTCAAATCACGATGAATCATTCCATGTTTATGAATATAATTCATTGCATGCACAATTTCAACAACAATGCGTGTTTTAAAAGTATTATTTATTATTCCACTTTTGAGAACATCACTTAACTTGTTTTCAACAAAATCAAGGAAAATTGCAACCGTTGTAATTTTTTTGTCACTTTTCAGATTACCATCTTTAACAGGTTCTGAAGTGTTCACTCCAATTGCTTTGCAAATGCATGGATACTTCATTCCGTGAAGAACTTCAAACTCTTTAAGTATGTCTTTTAAATTTTTGAATGCGGCTTTATCGTCCTTGTTTTCTTTGAGTACTTTCTTGCACATAAATTTGCCTGTTCGCTTGTCAACAACTTTATATGTAACTGACGTGGCACCTTCTCCAACTTTATCAAGAACATCATGATAAGCTTCTTCTTCATCTTCGCCTATGAAACAGTTTTCATTGTATGGCTTTTCGTCTTCTGGATCATTTAGAAGAAGCTTGAAGTCAGACAATTCTTTCTGCAATTGTTTCAAGTCAGAATTAGATTCTTCTTCTTTTTGTTCAAAGCTTTTTTGATATTTATGAAGTTCTTTGAGATCAGTTTTCATTCCAAACTCTTCGAGTGCAAACTTATCGTCTTTCAAGGTTTCAACAATCTCGTCAAATGTAGGACGATCACATTGATTTATTGCCCAACATTTCTGAATAAGTTCCCAGTAACATTCAGGAATGTTTTTTGTTCTTTCTGGTCTTTCTCCTCTGATTATTTTTAAATGGAATACATGATTTCTTATTTGTTTTTTGTTTTTATCCATTATTACGTCATTTGTGAACATTCTATAGAGCATCATTCCATAAGAATATACGCCTCTTTTTTCTTCTTCCTCTTCTTCTTCTTGAATTGCTTCAGGAGATACTTCATAGGGAACAGCAACCATACGCGTAGGTTCCACAATGTCTTTGATTTGGTTAAGATGGTCAGCAAATGTTGGAATGAAAATCTTTGGCTCTTTTTTGTCATTCAAAAGAATATTTTCAAGTCGTAAAGGCAAATTGAATTTATTTTTATTAGCTTGATTCATAATTGAAGCAATACCAAATATAATTTTACTTCTAATTGTGGGATTTATTTTCGATTCTTTTGCTCCTTCTGATCTTAGAAAAAAATTATTTAATTTTATAAAATCATTTTCCAAAAATTCATAAATAATGATAATGGTCAATGAATCTGCCTTTATTTCTTTCCATAATTCATCTGATGGGTTAATTTCAAGGCATTTCGAATTCTTTCCATCAACAAGAGGAAGGGAAAATCCTATTATTTTCACAACGCCCGGTAAGTCGCGGTAATTACTATCAATCATTTCATATACTTCTGTTTGCAATTCTTTACAGCAATTTTCTAGATATTGGATTACTATTTCTTTTCCTGTTTTCTCATTTGAGGCATATAAAAATCTCATATAATAGTTTAAGCCTGAATATTCAACACGCCTATTAAAATCAAATTTGTAATCTTTAAAACTTATTGGAGTATTTGCTTGATTATTGAGCATTGAAAATGATAAAATGGAAGAATTTTTCTCTCAAAAAGTGAATTACTCAAGATTTTTATATTTTAATAAATATTGAAAAATATTAAGAAAACCAACAATTTTTTTAACATAAATAATTTCAGAATTTAAATCTGTATATATAAAATTCTAATTTTTATATTTTAATACAGCTGTTTAGGAAATAAAGTTTTTTTGGAAATAAAATAGAAAAAATTTGAATAGTTTACAAAGACGATAAATTTTTAGGAAATAAATTAGCAACGATCATTTTACATTCAATTCTGCAAAATTTTTTTAAAGTTCAGATATGATATTTCTATGCATAAGAAGAATAATTTCAAAAAAAATCTTGTTTCAAATGAATGTATATCGATATTTTAGATTGTGAAAGAAGAATGAAGCCTTTACATTAATTTTTTAGAAAACTTCAAATATTTCAACAATATTTCATCTTTGAAGTTTGATTATATTTTCATGTTGATATGACTATAAAACTTTTTTTATCATTATATCTGATAATTTTTTCCAAGTGAAAGATATCGATATCTTTAATAAAATTTTCTTCTGAATTGTTTTCTTCCTCAAGAAATTCTAGAAGCTCTCTTTGAATTTCTATATTCTTCGTCACTCATTCTCACTAATTTGTAAGAAAACCGCAAAAAGTACAAAAAAACTTATTCCGACACGGGGAGTCGAACCCCGATCCCGTGGATGAAAACCACGTATCCTAACCGCTGAACGATGTCGGATTACAATATAAAGAAATTTTTTTCCTACCATAAGTGCCAAAAACTTATCTTTAAATAGAGATTTCTCTTTAACTCTGATACAGTCATTGACAAATGCTACGCCTAATCGACATACTTTTTATGCTCATCTTTATCTTTATCAGATATTAAATCAAATTTAAATCTTTTTTAATATACAGAATCTGATGATTATACCTATATATTGATTATTATTTCTTTCATTAATAGACAGATAATTATATATTAATAATATTTAATTATATATATTAATAATACCCCAACAAATAGTATAAAGTCCATTGAGTCAGCAGCAAGCGCTGGTGATGTTGTTGCACCAAATGTTGTGTCTAAAATCGTCAATAACGCTTACGAAGTGTCACTGAACGTAAGCTCCCTTAAAAACGAAATGCCAGAATCGTTGGACACGTGAAAAAGAATCCAACACTGATCACGTGTATTCATTCATAGATGTTAAAGTGTCCGGCGGAGCTTCAAATCCAACTACAGCACCAACAACAAATCCAACTACAAATCCAACAAGTGCTCAAACATCGACGAGCGCGCCACACGAACCTACTTCAGCAATTTCATCCACCAGCATCAAAGAAGACGATCAAAGCTCGGGAGACAAGAGCAAGAAAGGAATGCCAATAGGCGCAATTGTTGGAATAGTCGTAGGAATTGTTGCTGTCCTTGCTGGAGCTGCTGTTGGCGTTGTCATATACATCAGACATAAAAGACAATATGAGCATTCAACAGATGGTATTGATCAGATCCGACAAGAAAACCCATCTGATCCAATATAAATAAAATCTTTTTATATTTATTTTTGATCTTTAAATATGAAACAAAGCAGAAGAATTACCTGAAATCAATTGAAACAAGAAAATTTGATACAATTAATTTTTAAATAAATATACAAATTTCTTAGTCTAAATTATTGATTGTTTTTCTGCAGATTTAACAAATAGGATTTTAAACCTTTTCAAAGAGATCACTGCAATCTGAAAAATCAATAGTGATCACTTCCTCCAATGAGTTCACCATTCACAAAGGATTATAATTTATTTAAATCAAAAATAAAAATAAATGTCTAAAGTATTAAAATATTATAATTTATTTATATAAATTAAATGATAAATGCGTTTTAATGATTTTTATCTTCAATAAGGTTGCCAAAACACTGTAAAAATAGGTTTTATGCATATCCGCATTCTTTCAACAGTTAATTTTTTTTTTGACTGATTTAAAATTTGAGATAATTTTCTTTATTTACATTATTTTATATTTTTCAATTCATTATAAACATTCTTCAAATCATCCAAGTATTCATCACGATAAGAAGCATCAAACTTGAAATTTTTGACTGATTTTTCGATAACATCATAACTGTCGTTTTCACCTTTCTTAAAATAAAACTGCATAAGTAATCTCAAAGTTTGCAAGAAGCGTAATTTGAGTGCAAAGAAAAAGAGGCATCCATATGACTTTGCTTCCAATTTTTCATAGTTTTCTGTCAAATATTTGAATGAATAGAAATTGCCCCTTGAAACCGAAATTTCAAATGAACTGACACCCCATCTTCCATCTCTCAAATTGATGTTTATTTCTGGATGGCGACAAAGCAAGTCTACTATCTTCATATCTACATAACTTCCAATAGCAAATATTAATGGTGGAAACTTTTTGAATGCATTTTTGTTCACATCAATTTGGCGGTTTTCCATCAAAATTTCAACCGCTCTTGTATTGTTCTCATTTATTGCGTTTCCGAGGATTGAAAATTGGCTATTATCAAAATAATGGTTTATATCAATATTGGGATATTTTAAAAATTCTTTTGTAAAATAGCCTGATTTCTCACAAAAAGTTAATCTCAGAATATCATGAATATTTTCAGAGACAAATTGTTCGTTATTTCTTAAGAAAGGAAGTAGCTTTGTTCTGAAAAAGGAAAAATTAACATATTCAAATGTTGATTGTATTGTATCAAAAACAATTTTCTTATTTTCTATTTTAACTCCGCTTTTTTCTAAGAAATCTAATTCATTGTAATTATTCAATGCATATTCGGTCACATCATCATTCCAATGATTTACGCTGTACCATATTAAATTTTCAGGGATTTTGGATTTATCAGGCATATTGGATTCTACTAAATGAATCATTTCATAATTATTACTCGTGATTGCACCGAAAATCATTCCATTTGTAAACTCGGCATTATTCAAGATTAAAAATTTTGCGATTTTTGTTGCGTTATACTCTATTGCAATATCTAACAAAGATGAATCTACATAAAACAAATGTGAATTTTGGTAAATTGATTCCCTAATTTTGGTATTAATATCAATATTATTATTTGATATTAGTTTTTGAAATGAGTCAATGTCATCTGCCATAATGGAAGCAAATAATTTCCTTGTTTCTATTTCATGATACAATGGATCGTTATAATCACCGGAATCGCAGATCCATTTCAGATATTTGTCTCTTTTTTCTTTGTGTTCTTTGATTTTTTCAGGGGAATAAATAGAACTATCTAAAGTATACTTTAATTCATTTTCAAAAACATCAGGTTCTCTTTCAATTATTTCTGGAAGAAAGTATTTTGTAATTGAATTTGATTTATTTTTTTTAGCTGCTAAAATGATTGTTTCAATGGAAATAAGGCCTTCTTGATACATCCAAAGTTTTAGAAAATGAAGTCCTCCTAAAATATTCCAGAAAAAAATAGATTCGTTCTGTAAATATTTTTTGAGATAATCCATAATACCTCCAAATAATTTAAAAGCATTTTTTTTCATTGACTTTAACTTGATCCTTATATAAACTGCAAATATATGACAAATAACCATTAAATCATCTTTTTGGACTAGCATACTTTCTGGAATTTGTTTTATTAATTGGTTTATTTGGGTATCACTAGCATTGCATTCTAACGAACAAAGATTTAACTGTATTTGTTCAAAAAATTTTAATTTTTCTTCGTTTTCAAAAACGATATTCATTTTATGTAGTAGAAAAATGAACTTAAAATTTTTTAAAAATTTTTATTCAAAAAATTGAGAGGAATTTAAAGACATTCTTTTTTTTTTTGATCAATTTTATTCAGAATTTAATAGAAATGCCCAAATGAAAGTTTTAGACAGTTGGATGAAAATTTTATGCCATTTTACTTGTAAGAATTGTTATTATTTATTTTTCTATATCTCAGACTTGAGCTATCAAATTAAGATGATACCTCAAGTCTGGTATCCTTTTACTAAGTTTATCTACAATATGAATTATTTTAATAAAAAATTGTTCTGATTTTAAGTGTACATTTCTTTGGCTTTTTTGAAAACTATCAGTTGAATAAAAATTAATATTTTTTTTTTCCAAAAGGTTGATTTTGTTGATGTATCTAATGAAAACATACTTCATATAGTTTAAATTTATACATATGATAAGAAATTTATCTTTATTTTTCAATAGATAATAAAAAAAATGATTAATTTTTTTTTTTTTTTTTTTTTGATAATTCATATACATATTACGTTTTGAGTGAGGAATTTATGCCAAGTTTACCTCATTTAAGTAACCTCTTTTAAATGAAATTTCTTTTAGATACTGAAGTTTAAAAATTTTTCTTTTTTTCTGTTGGTTATTATATTAATTATGTATCTATTATTTTATTTCATCCTTTTTTAATAATCAATAAAGATATTTTATATAATTTTTTATGTAAAAATGTAATTTTTACAGTATCTGTGAATTTTCTCAGAATATCAAACGATTCTTTGGATTTTAATATATTTTTTTAAAATAATTTTATACACAGAAATCTATACCGAAATTGTTTGATAAAAAAGAATTGAATGAATTAACAAAAATAAACAATCAGAAAATTTGATATCTTCTCTCAAATTGTATTAAATAAAAATTGAACAATCATCTCAATTTTTAGAAAATTTTCTGAATTATAAATAAACTTTTTTCTGATAGATATCTAACCGCCATTTTATTCTTCAATAAGTCGAATTCTTCACCAAATCTTCCACAAGATGATTTTCATTTCATTTTATTTAATTACAAGTAATGAGTTCAAAGCAAAATTTAGCCCTTGAAAACAAGGTTTTCATCAGATGGTTTGCCGACCAATTAGCCAAAGGAAATGCAACAGTCCAAGTTAACAACATTGCCAAAGATTTATCAAATGGTGTTGCATTTGTCGAGCTTTCCAAGATCTTAACAGGAAAAGAGCCAAAACGTGAATGGGCTCAAGATCCACAAAAACCAATTGAAATGATTAAAAACAGTGATTTATCAGTTCAACAATTCTTTGAAGATGGTGTCCACCTAATTGGTATTGCAGGTAAAGATATTCACGATAACAATGTTAAAATTATCCGTGGTTACATCTGGACACTTATTGAGAGATATTCAATTGGTCGTGCAGCTTATGGAGATTTAGACAAAGATACCACAAAAGGAATGGGATTCAATGATATCCTTCTCCATTGGGCACTTGATCGTGCTGGCAAACATGATGTCAAAGGATTTGATAATTATCCATATGCTATGTGCGCTTTATTAGACACTTTCGCACCAGACAAAGTCAACTTCGGAAGCCTCAATGCAAATGATAATGCAAAGAACGCACAAGTTGCTGCCGATGTCTTAAATCAACTCGGTGTTCCAGTCTTCATCCAACCAGAAGATGATGAAGTTGATATCAAATGCCTTTTAACCCAATTAGCAGCAGCAAGAATTGTCTTAGAAAACCTTCCAGCTGTTCCAGCTGTTAAGATTGAAGAAAACAGAATTGTTTCTAAACTTTCTGATTGCGTCCCAGTTGAAGAGCCAGAACCAGAACCAGAACCAGAACCAGAGCCCGAACCAGAACCAGAACCAGCTCCATGCCCAGCACCAGTTCCAGAAGTTAAAGAAGAACCACCAGTTCCAGTTAAAGACACTAAACGCCACCACTACTTCGGTGCTAATAATAATTACTATGCATCATGCAATAATTTTAATTAATTAAATATTTAATTAATAAACATTAATATTTATTAATATTTTAATTTTTATCCTCATATGGTACATATGTAATCATAATTAATAACTATAAAAATTTCATATCTTTATATAAAAATTTATATGTACTTTTATTTTAGATATATATTTATATTTTGATAGAATGTAAATCATTTTTATTTGGCAAGATCTTCTAATTTTTGACCTGTTAACCTGTATGTTGTCCATTCGTTTAGTGCTTCTGCACCAAGAGATAAATAAAAGTCAATACTCGGCTTATTCCAATTTAGACAGCACCACTCCAGACGACCACAACCACGTTCTACTGCAATCTGAGCAAGACATCTCAAGAGAGCTTTACCGCATCCTTTCCCACGATGTTCTGGCTTCACAAATAAATCTTCAAGATATATACCTGCCCTGCCAAGAAATGTTGAAAAATTATGAAAGAAAAGTGCAAATCCAACATCTTCTCCATCTTTTACTGCAAAAATTACTTCTGCTACTTTTTTTTCGAAGAGCCATTCTTCAAGTAATTCTACTGTAGCTACAACATCGTTCGACATTTTTTCGTATTCTGCCAAGCGTTTGATAAATTGTAAAACTAATGGAACATCAGCACGTTCTGCTGAGCGAAATGTTATATTTGACATGAAATTTGAATCCAAATTAATAAACGGTCCAACCAAATATACCATGAAAAAGTCAATGTAATATTTAAATGAGAAGATTACAATTCGCAAATGAAAAAGAAATGTTCTATTGATCTAAAAAAAAAAAAATATTACTTTTTTGGAATAGCATAGATTAAATTTTTGAGCTGAATGCCACCAATTGTCTTTTTACCATCTAGAAACTAAATGCAAATTTCGATCCAAAATTCTCTGAGATCAAACTACACAGCAATCAACATTGACAAGCTTAATGACTTAAACAAGCATGAATTGAAAGGCCCAGATGGAAAAGTGATATTTATATGCAAAATTTTCCTTATCAAACCATCCAAAAAGACAGGATCTTAGATATCATATACAACCATCCCACTTAGTGGAACAACACCATTCTTCCACCTCTATCACAAGCATGAAGAAGTATATTTGATCATTTCTGGATCAGGCGAATATCAAATTGAAGAAAAAAAATTGTCCAATTGAAAAAGGACCAGTTGTTCATGTTGAAACAAAAGCAAGCTGTGGATTAAAGAACACAGAGAAGATTCCACTTATTTACCTTTGCGTTCAAATAGTAGCAAATTCATATAAATGAGACATCCTAATGAATGTGAAATAGTAAAAGCAGAACTAAATTCCCATTAAATAAAAAACAGTGCGATTTTAAAATATTATATTGTTAGACTTTTTTTTTAATCAGATAATAAAATAATGAATACAAGATATATCTGCCTTTAGTATAATTGGTAAGAACATGTGACTGTAAAAATGTTATGGTAATCACAAAGATGCTGGTTCGAATCCGGCGGGGCAGATTTTTTCGCTTTTTTTTTTTTTTTATCAAACATAAATTTTCAAGGAATATGATTGAAGAGTTTCAAAAAATTCAGAAATTCATAGTCAACAAGAAATTAATAGCACAAAATCCTGCAGCTAATGAAGTTATTCAAGATTATAACTTCATTCATATATCAGAACACATTTTGTATGAAGGGAAAGAAGAAGAATCAAAAATATATCAAAATATAAGTAATTCTAAAGTCATCATAATTGACCAAAATCAAGAATTCGATCAATTAGCAAATCAAAAATATTATCTTATTGGCTTTGAAAAAACCATAATTCTCCTCAATGAATCTTCTCTTTCGTTTCTTCAAAAACTTTTATTATCTAATCCAAATCTACCGATTTGTTTCTTAACCAACAAAGATGATTTCTTTACAAAAAATATCAAAAATCCAGAAATTGAAATCAGCGCAGTTTTTAAAAAAGAAATCGAGATCCTAAGTCAATCATTTAATCTTTTCAAAGGGACAAAAAAAATGAAACAAATTTGGCCATTTATTGTTCCATGCATAACAGGCTATTTGATTAAAAAGAGCTATTCTCAATTAAACAAAAATCGCGTCTTGAATTTCATTGAAAAAGTCGAAAAACCACTCGAAAAGAATGTCATAAAAGCGGAAGATTACGTTGAATTGCGGAATATTGGAATTGGAAGTTTGTTTTCATGCAAATTGATATATCACATTAAGCACGGCAAATTATATGTCATCAAAAGGCCGCACTTTTTCGATGAAGAATTGCCAAAGCTAATCAAGCGTGAAAAAGATAATTACTTGCAATTCAAGCATCCATTTTTGCCAAAGTTTTATGGCACTGTTGAAAACGAAGAAGGAATTGTCATTGAATTCATCAACGGAAGAACGTTAAACCATATAAAACAAATGAATTTGACAACTAAAGACGTGTTTCACATCATATACGAGATCTGCGTTGTCATTGAGTTCTTTCACCGCAATGATTACATTTATCGCGATTTAAAAGCGAATAATATCATCATTGACGAGAATAAAACAGTTGTTTTGATTGATCTTGATCGTTTGATCAAATATGATCCGAGTTGTGAGCACACATTAGACCTGACTAATGTATCAGAGAATCCCTCTTTTGACGACGATATTCGATACGTTGGAAAAACAATAAAATATATTTTACAAGAAACGAAGCATTTGTTTGAGATACCAAAGGAAAGAGACAACTATTCAAAAATCGAACAAATCAGCGAAAAGTGTATCAATATTAATACAGAGAATAAACTTTCAATGTCAGATGTAATTGATGAGTTAGACGCAATATTTGGATCTAAAGAAAAATTGGACGATTTGTCTTATATCAACACTATAGCAACAGAATTTCAGCAGAATGGGAATGGTAAGTATCACTTTCTTGCCATTATTTATATCACTGGGAAAAATGTTTCAGTTGATTACGACAAAGCGATTCATTATCTTTTACTCGCTGCAAAGCAAAACTATGCTAAAGCACAATATCTTCTTGGCGTTATTTATGAAACAGGAAAAAGTGTTTCAATCGATATTAATAAAGCGATTCATTATTATTCTCTTGCTGCGGATCAAAGCCATGCTGAAGCACAATTTAATCTTGGAGTTATTTATTATACAGGAAAGCATATTTCAATCAACGCAGATAAAGCAATTCATTATTTTCAACTCGCTGCGGACCAGAACCATGCAGAAGCTCAATTTAATCTTGGAGTTGTTTATTTTACGGGATATTATGTTCCAATTGATATTAACAAAGCGATTCATTATTATTCACTTGCTGCTGACCAAAACAATGAATATGCGCAGTTCAATCTTGGCTATATTTATAGCTCAGGATATCATGTTCCTGTTGATATTAATAAAGCGATTCATTATTATTCACTCGCTGCAAATAATAATTTTGCGCTTGCACAATTCAATCTTGGCTTTATTTATGATACAGGATATCTTGTTTCAGCCGATATTGAAAAAGCGATTCATTATTATTCACTTGCTGCAAACCAAAGCCATGCAGTGGCACAATATAATCTTGGAAGTATTTATCTTACAGGAATGCATAATGAAATCGACATTGATAAAACAATTTATTATTTTACACTTGCTGCAAATTTAAACCATTTAAAAGCACAATATGGTCTTGGATTTATTTATTACAAAGGATATCATGTTCCAGTTGATGTTAATAAAGCGATTTATTATTTTTCACTCGCTGCAAATCAAAACTATGTAGAAGCACAATTTAATCTTGGACTTATATATAGCACAGGAGAACATATTCCAATCGACATTAATAAAGCAATTCATTTTTATTCACTCGCTGCAAGTCAAAACAATGCGAAAGCACAATTTAATCTTGGAGTTATTTATAATACAGGAGAATATGTTTCAATCGATATTGACAAAGCGATTTATTATTATTCACTTGCTGCAAAACAAAACCATGCAGGTGCACAATTTAATCTTGGTGTTATTTATGGTACAGGAAAACTTGTTCCAATAAATATTGAGAGAGCGATTTATTATTATACTCTCGCTGCAAATCAAAACCACGCAGACGCACAATTTAATCTTGGATATATTTATGATATGGGAAAAAATGTTCCAATTGATACTAACAAGGCAATTCACTATTATTCACTTGCTGCAAAACAAAACCATGCAGATGCGCAATTTAATCTTGGATATATTTATGATACAGGAAAAAATGTTCCAGTTGATACTGTCAAGGCAATTCATTATTATTCACTTGCTGCAAATCAAAATCTTTCAGCTGCACAATACATTCTTGGAATATTTTATTATTTGAAAAATTATTCTATATCAAACATGAAAAAAAGCGTTTTTTATATAGTTTTGGCTTCAAAAAATGGGAATCGAGAAGCAAACTTCGGCCATGGCTTCTTGCTTCATGAAGGAAAGTACATCAAAAGAGATATTCCAGCAGCAGTTCATTATTTAAAAGAAGCATCATCATTTAATAATCAGTTTGCCAAAAATAACCTTGGCATTCTTTACAAACATGGATTTGGCGAAGATGTTCCACAGAGAATATCTCAATCAATTGAATATTTCGAAGAAGCAATCAGACAAAAAAAAGATTATTTATCGATGTACAATTTATCTCTTATTTATTTCTATGATCGAAATGTTCAATCAAATTTCGATTCTCTTGATTTATTAATCAAATCTTCAAAAATGTTTAATGAATCATTGATGTTATTGTGTCTAGTGTTGGTTCAGAAATATGATTCAGATTTAGTAAAGATAATGACGAATCTTGAAAAACGAATAGATGTATCAAGCGATTTGCTTTTAAAGATTAAAAATTCTATTATAAAATGTAATTTATTAAATCCAAAATCATTTGATTTGTTTTGCAAATTCTATCGCGAACGAGATTATTTATACGACATTCTACATAGACCTATTCTAACTTCCGAATTAGGGAAAAAAGACAGAGAACAAAATGAACCAAACCATCCATTCATGAAAGACATTTCACAGGAATTTTATGATGGCTTGGATTTGGAAGATTCATAGAAAAAAAATTGAAACTAGGTCTCAAACACAAAATGATCTTTAGTAAATCCTCAAAAACTTAAAAAATTTATATTCTTTTATAAAAAAAAAAAAAAAAAAAAAATGAAATTAATTCCAAAAAAATTTTAATTACATTTAAATTAACAAGCAGCACTTAGACTGAGTTTGATTTTCATCCTCAACTGGCCGTTCCTCTTCATTTTTGGCAACATTTTGCTCCACTTTCGTTGGCTTCTGGTCTTCTTTTTGCGGCTTCTGCTCGCTCTTGCTGGACTTGCGGTCATCGCCTGTCGGCCTCTGGCTGCTTCTGCTCGACTTGCGACTTTCGTCTGCCGGCCTTTGCTCGCTTCGGCTAGATTTTCTGTCTTCACTGGACGGCTTCGTTGGCTTCGTGTCTGGTTTTGTTGGCTTCTGCTCGCCCTTGCTCGACTTTCTGTCTTCATTTGCAGGCTTCTGGTCATTTTTAGACGGTTTCGCGTCTGGCTTTGTTGGTTTTTGATCGCCTTTGCTCGACTTCCCATCTTCGTTTGCAGGCTTCTGTTCACTCTTAGATGGCTTCGTGTCTGGCCTGGCAGGCTTTGTATCGTTGCTTGCTGGCTTCTGGTCATTTTTAGACGTTTTCTGGCTCTTTCCTTGCGACTTCTGGTCCTGGTTATGCTTCTGCGTTGGCTTTTGAGTTGGCTTTGGCTTTGCAGTTTTCTTAGGCGTGAAGTTCACAGGCTGCTCAATTGCCTTGAAAGCCGGGAATTCGATTGCCTTCACGTCTTTCTTGTCTTCCTTTTTAGCTTTGTATTTTGGCGCGGTTTTTCCGAGCTTTTTGTTGTCTGCGATTTCCGCCATTTCGAAGCTATTGTCGCCGAAGATGTTGATTGAGTACTCGCTTGTTGCGCCGGCCGGCTCGCGCGCCACGCAGAGCGCGTAGAACTTTGAGATGTCTTCTATCTTCCACATCATTCTGTCAGAGTCGTTGTCTGCTGGGATGTCGAAATCGAAGTGCGTTGTTCCTTTATAAAAGACGTCCATTTTCTCGCCCTGGCTGTCCCTTGTCTCGAGGTAGACGCTGTGGAGAGACTTTGCATTCTTGTGTGAATAATCGAGGAAAAGAACGGTTGGCGACTTTTTGAATGTCAAGCACCATTGCCTCAAATCTTTGACGCCTTTTTCATAAGGCGAAACCCCGTCTTTTTTGCCTGGCTGCAATTTGCCGGTTATCGTATAACCGCAATTTTTCAATGGGTCAGGTTCGGGCAACATGCTGAACTCAAACTTCGACTTACAGAAAATGGAAAATTTGAATTGCGTAACGTCTTTTTCTTCTCCTCTGTAAACACAAAAAGTCCACTGATTTGAATCGTCGCTTTCGCTCTCGCCTTCTTTCGGCTGCGGATCGAGCGTGACCGAATACTCCTCGTAATCGGTGACTCCGTAGGAGACCAAGTTCACGTACTTCAAGTTTGAGTAGGCGTAGCTGACTTTCTTGTCACTTTTTGCTATGAAAATTGACAACGGTCCTTGCGTCTCGTTTTTGTACAATTGAATGCGAAGCTCCGCCTTCTCGTTCTTCTTGAGCTCCGGGAATGTGAGGCTCCACTGCCTGCAGGTCTGAAGAGAGCGGCCACCGAAAGGATTCCACTGGTCGTTTGCCGGCGACGTGAACATTCCTTGATGAGAGACCGAATTCCACTTGATGAAATTGTCGTCGAACTTTTTGATCGTGAATTTGGTGTCTGGCGACTCGACGAGGATTCTGTAGTAGCAGGGACCTTTGACGGGATCCGTTCTAACCAGGAAGAATGTGTAAGGCTCGCTGAAGTCTTTCACTTCATACTCGATTCCGTTAACGATTGTGTTCGTTGTATTTCGCATGATTTCAATTGAGCTTCCGAGCGAGTCCACTTTTTCACCGTGGTTCTTGCAGATGTAGATGCCGTGGTACGACACGGGGCCAGACACATCATACGATAGCCTTACAACCGTTTTTTTGGTGAATTTAATTGACCATTGCGGTAAACAACCGATATTTTTGCAGTTGGTGCAGGGAGAGCGGCCATCGAGGTATCCGTCGATCTTCCCGCAGACGTTCTGCTTCTTCCAGCCTTTTTCGTCTGGCAGGGAATAGTCTAGACTTTTGAAATATTTCAAAAAGTCTTCCAAAACCATCCAAAAAGTTCCATCGTCTTCGTTCATATAACCGAGCTCCTTTTTGAGACTCTCCGTCCATTTATCAGAGTCATCTGAGTAGTCACCGGTCCATTCAAACTTGCCCCATGGATTCTGTACTTTTAAAAACCGTTTCTTCTCAGCTTCGCGAATATCTAATATTTGATATGCATGCTCCGTAATTAATCCGGTTGCCTTTTTGAAATCTTCCTTGGTCATGTTTGGAAAGTTTGTTATTTTGATATCAGAGCCAATCATGGCATTTTTTTTCTTTAATTTTATCATTTCTTTGAAAATTTCACCTTTTTGGTCAATTTTGCCCTTTTTGGCCTTTATCGTCGATTCTGGTATAATATCTTCTATATTCGATAAGGCAACGGGAAATTGATCGAGTAAAACACGCATGCCAAAATGTGTTTGCCCGGATTCAATAAAGCAGTAGCCTCCACATGCTTTGGCAAAAGCTTTTTCAACAAGAACAAACCAACATGAATCTTCATTAGTTCTTGGGCTCGAAAAAAGTGGGCTTGTCGTATTTTGCGGGTAATAAGGAACTTGTGTATCAACTATAACAGGAATTTTTTCGCCTAAAAAATTAAAATATACTAGTGCAACTCCATATTCTAATGATGATTTGGGATGAAACAGAGATTTTACAAAATTCTTATTACGAGCTGTGTATATTAATGACGCAATAAAGTAACAATCGCCTAATTTTCCTTGAGTAACTCCTTCTGGTGAGATATTTTCAAAAAGAATGTGATATTGATCTTCAATGCGCCTCCAATCGTGCTCTTCGAGTATTGTTTTATCATTATCAATTATATTTTTTTGCGGGTAAAAATCTGGGTCTACATATTTTATTTTTTTGTTTTTGCATTCTTCAATTATATTTTCAAACTTTTCAACAACATCTCCTGACTTTTGGAGTGTCTCCATTAAGTTGACTGCACGAAAATTGGAACTCATGAGCAAAAATGGGATTTTTTTAAAAATGTATTTAATCTAACGTATCCCTTTTCAAAAAATAATTTTCTTTGTGAATTTTTTGAGAATGTACTGGAATTTTTCAAAGTATGCTGAATTTTCTAACGGAATATTTGCATTGAATTGTTATTTCTCATTTGTTCATTGAAATTCAATCATTTAATTATATTCAATTTTTTGATAGATATTCAAAAATTCGGAAATTTCATAATTAAAAAATTAGATTTTCTTGATCAGAATGGAAAATATCTAATTTATAATTGTATTAATATTAATATTATAATGAACAATATATATAGTCTTATTTAATTTCTCTCTTTTTATATATTTTGGCCAATATTTCCACTGTTTTTTATAAAATGGGCAACTTTTTAATAGCCATAATATTTATGAAAACCTATTAAAAAGTTGCACAAACAAAACTATTTTTGTAAATATATCTTATCAATAAATGTGGAAATTTATTTTTAAATAGTTAAATTAAAATAAATATTTATATTTATTTTTAATTATGTAATATAAAACAAAATTTTTTTTAAAAATTTCTGAATGGTAAATATCTTTGATATTTTGATAAAGAATAGCTATTTTATGCTATTCATTAAATTGAATGCGTTACACGATATTTTTGCATACAACCAAGTAAATATCTTTTGTTTTCAAACTTGATTGATGAGCAAACCTAACATTTTGGATGAATATTTATCACACAATCTCAAGTGAACTTTTTCTGAGCAAGATAGCAAATAATCCCAGAAAAAAATTAATGGAAGAAAGTGTTCTGAATAATTACGAGCTAAGTTTTTTTTTAGGAAAGGGAGAATTTGGGCATGTACATAATGTTATAGAAAAAGCTACTGGAAAAGTTTTTGCCGCAAAAATATCAAAATTTAAAATTGATGATTATCCAGATCAATTTAAAATTAACTTATCTCGTGAAGTCAATATTATTTCAAAACTAGATCATCCATCAATTTTGCAATTTATTAACTATAGCCCTATTAATTTTGATAAAGAACCTAAACCCGTAATTATTACAGAATATTTATCAAATGGATCATTAGAAAGAGTAATAGATCTAGAAAGAAGAGGTTTTTCACTTGATTGTTGGGATGATACCAAAAAATTAATTATCATTTATGGTATTGCATCTGGCATGCAATATTTACACTCGCACGATATTATACATCGAGACTTAAAGCCAGCTAATATACTACTGGATGACGTTTTATTTCCAAAAATAGCTGATTTCGGATTATCGAAAATAAATCGTGCTGATCAAGGTGATATAGCATTACAGTCAGGGGAAGTGATAAAAGGTACATTTTTATACATAGCTCCCGAAGTTTTTAAATCTTTTCAATATACAAAAGCTTGTGATGTTTATGCATTTGCTTACATACTTTATGAAATTATAACAAATATTGCTCCATTTAAAGGATATAATCCGACACAAATTCTTACCAAAGCTATCCACGAAAAAGAAAGGCCAAACTTCTTGTTTCCAATTCCAGACTCATATCAAAAATTAATTGAATCTTGTTGGGCTGATGATCCTAATGAGCGGCCCACTTTTGATGAAATAGTCCATACATTAAAAACTGATCCTGGCTTCATAACTGAGAAAATTCAACAAGAAGATTTTCTCGATTATGTTGAATTTATAGATTCATATCATAGCTCTTTTGATTCAAACAAGCACATTAAAGTTTGTGACTTTTTAGAATCGCATAAATCAAGTTCTTTCCAAAAAGTTGAAATTCAAAAAATAGAAGCCAATTCGATCAACAAATCTCAGAAAATTTCCCAAAATACAGAAGACATATTCAAGCAAAGTAGTCCAGATGGCAAGAACATTAAAATAAATTCATCTGATATTGAAACTCTTTATTCTGAAGGCACATTAAGCACTGAAGACTTTTTAACCAAATTGAAGGAATATTTGGCCATATCTATTGAAATCATCTATCCCACGAACAACTTTGAATCTATTTTCAACATCATCACCAGGATCAAGAAGCAAAATTTCCCATCGATGAAAGTGACGATCATTTTCACCGGCCTGAAGAAAATCAATTCAAAATTTGAGAACAACGAGATTATCAATTGTGTTGTTATTCGGTCGGATGTTGAAGAAATTGGCTACAAAGCATTTAACAGATGCAATTCACTAGAAGAGGTCGTCATTCCTGATTCTGTCACGTCTATCGGTTTTCAAGCCTTCAACTGCTGCTCTTCGCTCAAAAATTTTAATCTTCCTGACGATATCGACACGATTGACGAATATGCGTTTTCTGAGTGCAACTCCCTCACCGAGGTGACAATCCCCGGGTCTGTTGAGGAGCTGGAAGAAGGATTGTTCATGAATTGCAAATTACTTCAAAAAGTAACAATTCCTGAAACAGTTGACACTTTTGGCGACCAAGTGTTCTTCAACTGCGAGTCGCTCACAGAAGTGAACATTCCTTCTTCACTGACTGAGATCAGCGACTCAGCATTCAGTGGCTGCTCGGCTCTGAAGAGCATCAAGATTCCAGACTCAGTCACATCGATAAAGAAAGAGGCTTTCTTCAGCTGCGAGGCGCTCAGAGAGGTCGTCATACCGAACTCAGTAACTGAGATCGACGATTCTGCTTTCTCGAATTGCTTATCTCTGAGAAAATTGACAATTTCGAACTCAGTCACATCGATTGGAGAGGAGGCTTTCTGGGGCTGCGAGAATCTCAAAGAAATTTATGTTCCTTCGTCTATCGAGTCGATTGGAGAGAATGCATTCAAGTTCTGCCTTAAGCTGAAGAAGATTTCAATTCCTTCGGCTTTTGGCTCAATCGATAATCTTGGAATCGATGAAGATACAAAGATTATTAGATATTAAAAATGAATTATTATATTTTTTTTTTTTTTTTTTTGATCAAATATTATTTTAAATAATACAGCTTTATTGTTCTGTGAGGTATAATAATGCTATAGAATATGGAGTTTTTATTCATGAATATGATGTAGTTATGAGAAATAAATCAAGTATCAAAAAAAAGTAAAGAATTGTAATTAGTTTTTTAAATAAAAGAGATTATATGAACAATATAATGAGGAGTTTGGATCAATTTTGGCGTCCTTACTCATTCTTAGGCAATTGATAATGGATGATATTCTTGTTACAAAATTGAAAGGGTTTTGTACATTTTTTGGTTGTTTTCGGTATATTTTCAGTTGTTTATTTGGATTTTAAAGTGCTTTTTAAATTGTTAGTTAATATATAAGTTTTCGATAATCTAAAATAATTTTTTACTTTGAAATGATTTTTCTTTCTTTCATCGCTAAACTTATTAATTGTCTTAAATATTGTCGTTATCGATGCAAATTCACGAATAAATTTTGTTTTATTTCCAAAATTTTATGATATTGAAAAAGATTATGAAACCGTTTACTTATTTTACTAGAAAAAGTTTCGCAATAATGGCGCTACAAAGTGATGGGAATTATCCCCTCATCACTTTAAATGACGATTTTATTCAAGAGCATACGAAGAATGATGATAATACAATAGTCGAAGCCTTTCGTTGCGATTTTTTAAAAAGCGTCGGAAAAATAATTCGAATAGAAAACTTCCAGAGATTTCGTAATTTACGTGAACTTTCATTAATTGGCCACGAACTTACAAATGTTGCCGCTTTGAAAAGTTTACCTGAGCTTAGAATTTTAAATTTATCATGGAACTCATTAACGACATTAGCGCTTAGACCGCTTGCAAAATTGTTAAATCTCGATACACTTACGCTTAATTATAACAATATTGATAAGATACCGTCAGAATTTTCATCTTTGCGAAACCTCAAAATTTTAAGACTAGCAGGCAATCCAATCAGCGATAGAACCCAATTTTTAAAGCTAAAAAGTAATATCAATTTGATAAACCTAGACTTAGAAGGGACAGCTATAGCAAATAACGAAGATTCAATATTATTTTGTGTTTATATTTTACCTCAATTATCGATTATTAATAGAAACTTTATCGAAACGGAGTTTAGACGGAGAGCTGCTGAACGGTTTGAGAGAAATTTGATTACAGAATTAAATAATCAAATTACTGGGTTAGACAAAGAATTACAAGTATCAAAGAAAGACAATGAAGATTTACGTAAACAATTAGACGATAACAGCCAAAATCATGAAGAAATACAAAAATTACAGAAAATAATCCAATCTCTTCAAAGCGAAAACGACAAACAGAAAAGTGTTATTCAACTTCGAAGTGATGAACTTGCAGAAGAGAGGAAAAAGAATGCAGAACTCATAACTCAATTGTTTCCAAATTCCGAAGATTTCCAAAAAGACCTAAATTCATCCAGTTTCCACATTGACCAACAGACCAAAGAAAAAGTTGACAGCTTAGAGAAAGAGAACGAAGAGTTAAAAGAGACTATCGATTCACTTGAGCATAAAATCAAGAGCCTAACTACGACAATAGGCCAAAACCAGGAAGAAAAAATGTCACTTGAAAATTCAATTGAAAATTTAAATAGACAATTGAAAGAAGCAAACCAAGAACTCGCACTTGCACAATCAAAAAGTGCCAAGACACAAGAAGAGCTCGAAGAGCAGCAACAAATTTCAGCCAAGCAGAAAGAATTCATTGATTCTTTGGAGCACGAAATCGAGGAAATAAGAATGAATCAGTCAAAAGAAACGTACAAACCGTTAAAAACCGCCAAAATTTGTGAGGAAAGAATTCGTCAGCTTGAAAACCGAAACGAAAATTTGGAAGGAACCGTTAACTCATTAAACGGGAAACTTTCAGAGAAACAAAGTGAAATCAATAAGTTAACCGCCGAAATTGAGAGCCTCAGATCACAACTGCTCAAAACACCGAATTCTGACTCTTCGGATGATGTCGATTCTGTTCTCTTGTCCTCGAATTACAACGAAGAGAACGAGAAACTAAGAAACGAGAATGCCGACTTAATTCGCTCAATTGACAACTTGAGGAAGCAATACAACTCGCTTTTGCAAGTGAACGAAGACCTTGCGCAAAGGCTGCAAGCGAGCAAGATGGAGAGCGAAAGTGCTCAAAGTCAGCTGGCTCAATTTGCAGAGCAAAATGAGAAATTGAATGAGACGATACAGCTTTTGAATGACAACAACAACCAAGATGAAAAAATAGAGAAATTGATGAAGCAACTCCAGCTGAAAGAAAGAGAAAACCAGAAGTTACGACTTCAACTTTCAGATCTGAATCAAGTTGTCAACGAAATCGGAAGACTGAATCAAACATTCAATTCATCACAGTGCTCGTTTAGCTCTTTGAACAACGATGAAAACATCAGCGAAATTGACAGCGACTACTTGAACAACAGCAGCAAAGGCAGCGATGCAATGATCATGCTTCAATCGTTCGAAGACATGTTTCACGATCTTCAGCAAAGGAACGAAAACAACTCAATTAAACTCCAGAAGAGAACAAACAAATATAAAGACATACTGGAGAAAGTCGTCGTTGAACAGAAGAAGAAGAACGAGCTCCTTCAAGCGCAACAGAATGAAATTGACCAATTGAAGCAACAAATTGACCTTCTAACCGACCAGAATAATAAATTGGAAGCCGAACTAGCACAGAAGAATGCTCAATTGACAATCCTTTCTAACATCGAAGCTGACGCTGGAAAATTGAAGCATGAAAAGCAGAAAGAAATAATTCAATTGAGGAATGATTTTGACAGACAGATTCGAAAAGTGAAAATTGAATGCGAAAAGAAAATTAAGGCTGAAAATGAGAAAATCGCAGCTGAAAAAGATAAGTTGATTGAAGACCTGAAGAATGAAGAGTTCGCTAAGTACCTCAAATTGAATGAAGAAATGCAAAAGAAAGAAGAAGAAAACGAAGAAAAAGCAAGACAGATTGCACAGCTTGAAAAGCTCAACGATCAAAACAGGAAACTTTTCAATAACAAACTTCGTGAGAATGAAGAATTGATTCATGAAAATGAAAGAAATTATGAATCTCAAATTGAAGACCTCAAATTGCAGATAAGAAAGAAAGAAGATGAAATCAGCAAGAATAAATCTGACTTCAAGCAAATAATCAACAATTACAAGAATGAAAATGAAGAACTCAAGAAGACCATCATTAATAATGAAAATGAAAAAGAAGAGCTTCAGTTGGCAGTTAAAAACAGCCAGAATGAAATCGACCAATTAAACTCAGAAATTTCAAACCTTCAAGAACAGGACCAATTAAAGCAGGATCAAATTGACCAGCTAACCAAACAGAGTCAGGATGAATCCAATCAATTGAAGAATGAGATCAATCAGTATAAGTTGAAGATCAAAGAAATAATGAATGAAAATCAGCAAAATGAAAGCCAAAACGAAATCAACAAATTGAAGAAAGAAATCAAAGAATATCAGCAACAAGCTTCAAAAGCCGCGAATCAACATCAGCTCGAGTTAAGCAAGCTAAGAAAAGAGAACTTGAGTTACCAGCAGCAAGTTTTGGACCTTCAAAACCAAAACAATCAAAATGAGAGAGAAATCAACCGATTGAAGAAAGACAACTCAAGTTACAAGCAGCAAACATCCAGCATTCAGAGCCAGAAAGATCAGCAGCAAAACTTGATTGATCAATTGAAGAAAGAGAACCAGAATTACCAGCAGCAGATTGACCAGAATCAGCTCGAAATAAGCAAGCAAAAGAAAGAGAACTTGAACTACCAGCAGCAAGTTTTGGACCTTCAAAACCAAAACAATCAAAGCGAGAGAGAAATCAAGCAATTGAAGAAAGAGATCCAAAAGTGCCAACAGAATGAAGAACAGAATCATCTCGTGATTGACCAGCTCAAGAAAGAGAATCAGAGCTGCAAGCAACAGCTTGAAACGATTCAAGAGGAAGAAAGTCAACATGAAAGAGAAATTGAAGAATTGAAGAAAGACAAGAAGAAACACGAAGAAGAATTGGAGAAATATGAAAACGAAATCTCAGAACTGAAAGATAACAAAGAAAGATATGAGAAAGAAAAAGAATCCAAAGAAGAAGAAATTGAAACACTTAAGAAAGAGAATTCTAAATATCAGCGAGAAGCATCAGCACTTAAGCAAGAATTTGAAGAGCAAACGAAAGTTAATATTAAATATCAAGCCGAAATCAATCAACTTAAGAATGATAACTCTAACTATGAACAACAAGTCTCCGATCTTCAAGAACAGAACGAAAAGAATCAGAGAGAAATCTCAAAATTGAAGAAAGAAAACGAAGACTACCAACAGCAAGAAAATCAGCATCAGATAGAGTTGAATAAATTGAGGAAAGAAAGCTTGAGTTATCAGCAGCAAGTTTTGGATTTACAGAATCAGAACAGCCAAAAAGAACGAGAAATAAACAGACTGAAGAAAGAGAATCAAAACTATTTAGAACAAATTTCGGAACATCAAAACGAACTTGATGAAATGAAGAAAGAAAACACGAGCTATCTTCAACAAGTTTCTAACTTCCAAACGCAAGATGATGAACAACAAACATTCATCAATCAACTTAAGAAAGAAAACCAGAATTACCAGCAAAAGGAAGAACAGAATCAGCTCGTGATTGAACAGCTCAAGAAAGAGAATCAGAGCTGCAAGCAGCAGCTTGAAACGATTCAAGAGGAAGAAAGTCAACATGAAAGAGAAATTGAAGAATTGAAGAAAGACAAGAAGAAACACGAAGAAGAATTGGAGAAATATGAAAACGAAATCTCAGAATTGAAAGATAACAAAGAAAGATATGAGGAAGAAATTGAAACACTTAAGAAAGAGAATTCTAAATATCAACGAGAACTCAGCAAACAAGAAGAAGAAGCATCGACACTTAGGCAAGAAATTGAAGAACAAACGAAAGTTAATGAAAAATATCAAGCTGAAATCAAAGAAAACAAAGTTGAAATCAATCAACTTAAGAACAATAACTCTAATTATGAACAACAAGTCTCCGATCTTCAAGACCAAAACAACCAAAACCAGAGAGAAATCAGCAAATTGAAGAACGAGAATCAGAGCCAGCAGCAGCAAATTGGCCAGAATCAGCTGAAAATTGCGCAATTGAAGGAAGAGAATTCAAACTATGAGCAGCAAGTCACCGATCTTCAGAGCCAGAATAATCAGTGCAAGAAAGAGATTGATCAGCTGAAGAACGAGAACCAAGTCTGCCAGCAGCAGCTTGAACAAAGCAAGCTTGAGAACAGCCATTTAAAGAGTGACAATTCAAGCTATGAACAGCAAGTTTCAAATCTAGAAAATCAGCATCAGATAGAGTTGAATAAATTGAGGAAAGAAAGCTTGAGTTATCAACAGCAAGTTTTGGATTTACAGAATCAGAACAGCCAAAAAGAACGAGAAATAAACAGACTGAAGAAAGAGAATCAAAACTATTTAGAACAAATTTCGGAACATCAAAACGAAATTAATGAAATGAAGAAAGAAAACACGAACTATCTTCAACAAGTTTCTAACTTCCAAACACAAGATGATGAACAGCAAACATTCATCAATCAACTTAAGAAAGAAAACCAGAATTACCAGAAACAAGTCTTGTCTCTTCAAGACCAAGAAAATCAGTTGCAGAATGAAATCGAGCAGCTCAAGAAAGACAGCTTGAATTACCAACAACAAGCTCTAGACCTTCAGAACCAAAACAACCAGAACCAGCTCGAAATCAGCCAGCTTGCCAAAGAAAACAAGAACTACAAGAAGCAAGTCTCAAAGCTTCAAGATTCCGATAATCAAAGCCAGAATGAAATCGGCCAATTGAAGAAGCAATGCCAGAATTATCAGCAACAAATTTCTGATCTGCAAGATAAACACTTGATCGAAATTCAGCAGATTAAACAGCAGGTGCAGAACTATCAGCAGCAGGCTTCTGACCTACAAGATCAAGAGAGCCAGTATCAACTTGAGATAAGCAAACTGAAGAACGAAAACCAGTCCATTCAGCAGCAGTTCGACGATCTCCAAGACAAGCACAAGGCTGATGTCAGCAAGCTAAAGAACGAGAATCAAAGCATTAAACAAGAGTTCACTGATCTCCAAGAAAAGCATCAGACCGAAATCACTAAATTGAAGAGTGAGAGCCAAAATGCACAGAAAAAGTTCGCTGATCTTCAAGACAACAATAAACTTGAAATAAACAAGTTGAAGAACGAGAATCAAAGCGTTCAGCAGCAATTTGCAGATCTTCAAGAGATGCATCAGATTGAAATCGGCAAATTGAAGAGTGAAAACCAAAGCATTCAAAAGCAGTTCTTTGATCTTCAAGAAAAGAATCAGCTTGAAATTAACAAATTAAAGAATGAAAACCAAAGCGTTCAAAATCAATTTGCTGATCTTCAAGAAAAGAGTCAACTTGAAATCAGCAAATTAAAGAGTGAAAATCAAAACTTGCAGCAGCAGTCCGCTGATCTTCAAGAAAAGAATCAACTTGAAATCAACAAGTTGAAGAGTGAGAACCAAAACTTGCAGAAACAGCTCGCTGATCTTCAAGAGCAAGAAAGTCAGTATCAACTTGAAATCAACAAATTGAAGAAGCAGAGCCAGAACTACCAGCAACAGATCTCTGATCTTCAAGACAAGCATCAGTTCGAAGTTGAACAGTTGAAGCAGCAGAGCCAGAATTACAAGCAGCAGGCATCAGACCTCCAAGAACAAGAAATCCAGCTCCACAACGAAATCAGTCTGCTTAAGAATGAGAACCAAAAGAACCAGCAACAAGTTTCCGACCTTGAAATGCAGCATCAAGCAGAAATCGACAAACTAAAGAAGCAGAACGCAAGCTACAAGCAGCAAATTGCAGATGTCCAAATGCAGCACCAAAAAGAGGTCAGCAAGCTGAAGAAAGAAAACGAGAATTATCAGCAACAAAGCAACGATCAGCAGCTTGAAATTGCTCAGCTGAAGAAAGACAATTCAAACTATCGTCAAGAAATTTCTAAACTTGAAAGCCAGCACCAGCTTGAAATGAACCAGCTAAAGAAAGATAGTTCAAGTTACAAGCAACAACTTTTGGACCTTCAAAATCTCGAAGGTCAGCATCAACTGGAGATCAACAAATTAAAGAAAGAAAACTCGAATTATCAACAACAAGTCTCTGATCTTCAAAATGAAAGCAACTTGAGCCAGCTCGAAATAAGCAAGCTTAAGAAAGAGAACGAAAATCACATCCAGCAAAAGAATCAGTACCAGAAAGAGATCGATCAATTGAGGAAAGAGAAGACAAACTATAAGCAACAAGATGAAAAACAAGATGAAATTGACCAATTAAAAGATGAGAACCAGAAATACCAGAAACAAATCTCTGATCTTCAAGTGCAAGAAAATCAGCACCAACTTGAAATGAGCCAATTAAAGAAGCAAAATGCCAGCATTCAAAAGCAGATCTCCGATATTCATGACCAGCACCAAAGTGAAATGGATCAAATAAAGAAGCTGAATCAACAACAGCTCAATCAACTAAAGAAAGAAAACTCTTCTTATCAGCAACAACTTTCTTCCTTGCAAAATGAGAACAATAAGCAGAAGCTCGAGATTAATCAGCTCAGAAAGAACAGCCAACAGCAGGCAGTTGTTGACCAATTGAAGAAAGAAAACAGAAGTTATCAGCAGAAGATTTTCGATCTTCAAGATCAAGGAAATCAGAATCAGCTCGAAATAAACAAGCTGAAGAAAGAGAATGAAAATTATCAGCAAGAGGAGAAGTTGAATCAAGCTGAAGTTGCCAAATTAAGAAAGGAGAATCAAGGTTACAAGCAACAAATCTTCAGTCTTCAGAGCCAAGATGATCAAAGTAAAAATGAGATAGTCAGGCTAAAGAAGCAGAATTCAAGTTACATGCAACAAATTTCTGACCTTCAAAGCCAGCAAAGTCAGTATCAATTTGAGATCAGTCAGATGAAGAAGCAGAAGCAGAATTACCAGGAAGAGGAAGAAGAGCGTCAGAAAGAGCTGGAAGAACTGAAGAAAGAAAACAAGAAAAACAAAGAAGAAAAGAGGAATCTTGAGAATGAAGGAAAAGAAAAAGAATCAGAAATTGAACGATTAAAGAAATTAATGAATAAATATGAAGAAGAACTTTCACGAATTCAAGAAGAAGAACAATTAAAATCAAGCCAAAAAGGAGGAGAAGAAGAAAACATTGAAATATCAGAAATGAAGAAGCGACAATCCGAACTTGAATCAGAAATGAAGAAACTTTCATCTAAGAATGAAGAACAAGCATCCGAACTTGAGCGAAAGAACAAAGAAACCGAAAACATGAAACGACGACAAGAAGAAGAACTTCAAGAACTTGAATCACGTCTTAAAGAAAATGAGAGTAAGAAGAATAAATATGAAGAAGAACTTCGAACACAAGAAACACGACACGAAAACGAAATGAAACAACTTCGTCAATCGAACACGAACTACCAACAACAGATTCTCGATCTTCAAGAAGATCATCAAAATGAAACAAACCAGCTGAAGAAGCAGAGCCAAAGCTACTACCAGCAAGTTCTCGATCTTCAGAGCCAAGAAAGTCAAAGAGAGTTCGAGCTAAACAAGCTGAAGAAAGAGATTCAAAACCGCCAACTTCAGGACAATCAATACCAGATCGAGATCAGCAAGCTCAAGAAGGAGAACTCAAACTACCAGAAGCAAATCTTCGATCTCCAGAATCAAAGCAAGCCTGACTTGAGCCAGTCAGCTAAAGATGATCCAGATCATCAGCTTCAAAACGAGATCGAGCAATTGAAAAAGCAGAACCAGAACTACTTCAAGCAGCTTCTTGATCTCCAAAGCCAAGGAAGCCAATCAGAGTTCGAGATGAACAAGCTGAAGAATGAAAACCAGAGCTATCAACAGCAAGTTTCCGACTTGCAAGATCAAGAAAAGCAAAGTCAGCTTGAAATGAACAAGTTGAAGAAAGAAAGCCAAAACTACAAGCAGCAAGTTGCTGACTTGCAAGATCAAGAAAGTCGGTTACAGCTCGAGATGAACAAGCTGAAGAAAGAAAGCCAAAACTATCAGCAGCAAGTCTTCGATCTTCAGAACCAGAGCAAGCAAAGTCAGATCGATTTGAGTCATGAGAATGAAGACAGCCAAATTTATCAGCTTCAAAGTCAAATTAATCAGCTGAAGAAGCAGAGCCAAGATTACTACCAGAAAGTTTTGGATCTTCAGAGCCAAGAAGGCCAGCACCAGCTTGATATAAACAAACTGAAGAAGCAGAACCAGAACTACAAGCAGCAAGTCGCTGATTTGCAGGATAAGGAAAATCAGCATCAGCTCGAGATCAGCAAACTGAGGAAAGAAAATCAAGGCTACAAGCAGCAAATCTTTGATCTTCAAGATCAAAGCAATCAAAGTCAAGCTGAGTTTGTTCCTCCAAGCAATGAAAACGAAATCAATCAATTGAAGAAGCAAAACAAGAGTTACTACGAGCAGCTTCTTGATCTTCAAAACCAAGAAAGCCAGCACCAGCTTGAGATAAGCAAACTGAAGAAGCAGAACCAAAACTACCAGCAGCAAGTTCAAAACTTCCAAGATCAAGAAAATCAACATCAACTCGAGATGAACAAGTTGAAGAAAGAGAACCAGAATTACCTGCAGCAAATTCATGATCTCGAAAATCAAAGCCAAGCTGACTTTAATGCATCAAGTAATGAAAACGAAATCAATCAATTGAAGAAGCAAAGTCAAAGTTACTACGAGCAGCTTCTCGATCTTCAAAACCAAGAAAGCCAGCACCAGCTTGAGATAAGCAAACTGAAGAAGCAGAACCAAAACTACCAGCAGCAAGTTCAAGACTTCCAAGATCAAGAAAATCAGCATCATCTTGATATGAATAAGCTGAAGAAAGAGAATAAAGGCTATCAGCAGCAAATCTTTGATCTTCAAAATCAAAGCAGCCGAACTCAAACTGAATTACTTCCATCATTCAATGAGAACCAAATCAATCAACTGAAGAAGCAAAGCCAGAGTTACTACGAGCAGCTTCTCGATCTTCAAAATCAAGAAAGCCAAAAGCAGCTTGAGATAAGCAAACTGAAGAAAGAGAACAAAAACATCAAGCAGCAAGTTCAAGATCAAGAAAACCAGCATCAGCTCGAGATCAACAAATTGAAGAAAGAGAACCAGAACTATCAGCAGCAAATCTTGGATCTTCAAAGCCAAAGCAGCCGAACTCAAACTGAATTACTTCCATCATTCAATGAGAACCAAATCAATCAACTGAAGAAGCAAAGCCAAAGCTACTACGAGCAGCTTCTTGATCTCCAAAACCAAGAAAGCCAAAAGCAGCTTGAGATAAGCAAACTGAAGAAAGAGAACCAAAACATCAAGCAGCAAGTTCAAGAATTCCAAGACCAAGAAAGTCAGCATCAGCTCGAGATCAACAAATTGAAGAAAGAGAACCAGAATTACAAGCAGCAAATTCATGATCTTCAAAATCAAAGCCAAGCTGACTTCAGTGCATCAAACAACGAAAACGAAATCAGTCGATTGAAGAAGCAGAGCCAGAGCTACTACAAGCAGCTTCTCGATCTTCAGAACCAAGAAAGTGAACATCAGCTTGAGATAAGCAGACTGAAGAAGCAGACACGAAGCTACCAGCAGCAAGTTTCAGACTTACAAGAACAAGAAAACGAACATCAGACAGAAATCATCAACATGAAGAAAGACATCCAGACATACAAACAACAAATTCAAGATCTTCAAATCCAGAACAATCAAAGTCATCTTGATTTGAGTCAGCCAAATGATGACAGCCAAAACGACGAGCTGCAGAGCCAGATCGATCAATTGAAGAAGCAAAATCAGAACTACCACAAGCAGCTTCTTGATGTTCAAAGCCAAGAAACACAGCATCAGTTCGATATAAACAGGCTGAAGAAGCAGAACCAGAACTTCCAGCAGCAAATCGCTGATTTCCAAGATCAAGAAAAGCAAAGTCTCCTTGAAATGAACAAATTGAAGAAAGAGAACCAAAACTACAAGCAGCAAATCTTGGATCTTCAAAGTCAGAGCCAAATGCAAATTGATTCAGTTCCACCAAGCAACGAAAAAGAAATCATCAAATTGAAGAAGCAGAATCAGAGCTACTACAAACAACTTCTCGATCTCCAGGACAAGGAAGGCCAGCATCAGCTAGAGATAAACAAACTTAAGAAGCAGAACCAGAGCTACAAGCAGCAAGTCTCAGACTTCCAAGAACAAGAAAATCAGCACCAGCTTGAGATGAACAAATTGAAGAAAGAGAATCAAAGCTATCAGAAGCAAATCTTCGATCTTCAGAGTCAAAACAGCCAAAGTCAAACTGACTTGCTTCCATCAAGCAATGAAAACGAGATCAGCCAATTGAAGAAGCAAAATAGAAGCTACTACGAGCAGCTTCTTGAATTCCAAAACCAAGAAAGCCAGCACCAGCTCGAGATAAACAAACTTAAGAAACAGAACCAAAACTACAAGCAGCAAGTTCAAGATTCGCAAGAGCAAGAAAAGCAGCACCAAAATGCAGTGAACAAGATGAAGAAAGAAGTTCAAAATTATAAGCAGCAGATCTTCGACCTTCAAAATCAAAGTCAAGCTAGCATTAGCTCAGCAAGCAACGAAAACGAAATCAATCGATTGAAGAAGCAGAGCCAGAGCTACTACAAGCAGCTTCTTAATCTTCAGAACCAGCAAAGTGAGCAACAACTTGAGATGAGCAAAATCAAGAAGCAGAATCAGAGCTACAAGCAGCAAGTTTCGGATTTGCAAGAACAAGAAAATCAGAGCCAGCTTGAAATGAGCAAATTGAAGAAAGAGAATCAAGTCTATCGCCAACAGATCTTTGACCTTCAGAGTCAAAATAGCCAAAGTCTAACTGACTCACTGCCATCAAGCAATGGAAACGAGGTCAATCAATTGAGGAAGCAAAACCAGAGCTACTACGAGCAGCTTCTTGATCTCCAAAACCAAGAAAGCCAGCACCAGCTTGAGATAAACAAGCTGAAGAAACAGAACCAAAACTACCAGCAGCAAGTTCAAGACTCGCAAGAGCAAGAAAAGCAGCACCAAAATGCAATGAACAAGATGAAGAAAGAAATTCAGAACTACCAGCAGCAGATCTTCGATCTTCAAAATCAAAGCCAAGCTGACTTCAGTGCATCAAACAACGAAAACGAAATCAGTCGATTGAAGAAGCAGAGCCAGAGCTACTACAAGCAGCTTCTCGATCTTCAGAACCAAGAAAGCGAACATCAGCTTGAGATAAGCAGACTGAAGAAGCAGACCCGAAGCTACCAGCAGCAAGTTTCAGACTTACAAGAACAAGAAAACGAACATCAGACAGAAATCATCAACATGAAGAAAGACATCCAGACATACAAACAACAAATTCAAGATCTTCAAGATCTTCAAATCCAGAACAATCAAAGTCATCTTGATTTGAGTCAGCCAAATGATGATCATGAATTCCAGCTTCAAATCGAGATCAGCCAATTGAAGAAGCAAAGCCAGAATTACTACCAGCAAGTTCTCGATCTCCAGAACCAAGAAAGCAAGCGCAAACTCGAGTTGAACAAGCTGATGAAAGAGAAGCAAAACTTCCAGATGCAAGAAAGCCAAAATCAGCTCGAGATCGAGCAGCTCAAGAAGGAGAACTCGAACTACAAGCAGCGAATTCTGGACCTTCAGAACCAAAGCAAAGCTGAGTCTGATGTCGGCCAAACAAGCAAAGAAAGAGAAATCGATCAATTGAAGAAGCAAAACGAGAGCTACTTCCAGCAGATTCTTGATCTGCAAAGCCAAGAGAATCAGCGCCAACTTGAGTTAAACAAATTGAAGAAGTTAAACCAAAGCTACCAGATTCAAGATGATCAGAATCAGCTCGACATCAAGCAGCTAAAGAAGGAGAACTCGGACTACAAGAAGCAGATCATTGATCTCCAGAATCACAACAATTTGAGCCAATTCGAGCTGAGCCAGACAAGCAAAGAGAGCTCAAGCTACCAGATGCAGAGCGAAATCAATCAGCTGAAGAAGCAGAACCAGAACTACCAGCAGCAAATATTCGATCTTCAGAGCCAGAATCAGATCGAATTGGACAGGCTGAAGAAAGAGAATCAAACCTACAAGAAGCAGATTTCAGATCTTCAAAATCAGAACAATCTAAGCCAAATCGAGCCAAGCAACGACAGCCAGAATTATCAACTTCAAGGTCAAATCAGTCAGCTTAAGAAGCAAAATCAAGACTACTTCCAGCAGGTTCTTGATCTCCAAAGCCAAGAAAGTCAGCAGCAGCTTGAAATCAACAAGCTGAAGAAAGAGAACCAGAACTACGAGCAGCAGGTCTTCGATCTCCAGAGCCAGAATCAACTTGAATTGAGCAAACTGAAGAAAGAGAATCAAGCATACAAGAAGCAGATTTCAGATCTTCAAAATCAAAACGGTCTAAGCCGAGTTGAGCCAAGCAACGACAGCCAGCAATATCAGCTTCAAAACGAGATCAATCAGCTTAAGAAGCAAAATCAAGACTACTTCCAGCAGGTTCTTGATCTCCAAAGCCAAGAAAGTAAGCAGCAGCTTGAAATCAACAAGCTGAAGAAAGAGAACCAGAACTACCAGCTCCAAGAAAACCAGCACCAAATTGAAATTGACCAACTGAAGAAGCAAAACCAGAACTATCAGAATCAAGTTTTGGATCTCCAAAAGCAGAAGCAAGTCAAAGCTGATCAGAAAGATCAGGACAGCTTTAATTATCAGCAGCAGCAAAACGAGATTTTCCAACTGAAGAAGGACAACCAAAACTACCAGCAACAAGTCTTCGATCTTCAGAGCCAAAACAGCCAAAATCAGCTCGAGATTTCTCAGCTGAAGAAGCAGAACCAGAACTACCAACTCCAAGAAAACCAGCACCAACTCGAAGTTACACAGCTGAAGAAAGACTGCTCCGACTACCAGCACAAAGTCTTCGATCTCCAGAACCAAGAAAGCCAGCACCAGAACGAGATCATTCAGCTAAAGCAGCAGAACCAAAACTACAAGTTGAATGAAAACCAGCAGCAAAATGAGATCGAGCAGTTGAAGAAAGAGAACGCAAGCTACAAGCAACAAGCTTCATTCCAAGCAAGCCAGAACAATCAGCATCAGCAAGAAATCATCCAATTGAAGAAAGAGAATCAAAACTACCAACAACAAGTTTTCAATCTTCAAAGCCAGAACAATCAAAGTCAGTTTGAAATGGACCGATTGAAGAAAGAAAACGCAAACTACAAGCAACAAGTTGCAGCTCTTCAAAATCAAAGTCAGAACCAAGCTCAGAATCAAACTGAAATTAAAGTTGATCAAAGTTCTCTGTTTGAAAATGAACAATTGAAGAGAGACAATCAAAACTTGCAACAACGAATTTCTAACCTTCAAAACCAAAACAATCAACATCAGTTAGAAATCAATCAACTGAAGAAAGACAACCTGAATTATCAACAGCAAGTTTTCGATCTCCAAAATCACGAAAATCAGCAACAAAACGAGCTCAACAAGCTCAAGAATGAGAACCAAATCCAGCAGCAGCAGCAGAGCCAGAATCAGCATGAAATTGACCAATTGAAGAAAGAAAATCAAAGCATCCAAAATCAAATCTCAAATCTTCAAAATCAGCACAACATTGAAGTCAGCAGGCTCAAGAAGGAGAACCAAAGTTACATGCAACAAGTCTTCAATCTCCAAAGCCAAGAAAGTGAAAGCAAGTTCCAAATTGATCAGCTGAAGAAAGAGAACTCAAACTACAAGCAGCAGGCTTCGTTCCAGACGGGCCAGAACAATCAGCACCAGCAAGAAATCATCCAATTGAAGAAAGAGAACCAAAACTACCAACAGCAAGTTTTCGATCTTCAAAATAAAAGCAATCAAAGCCAAATTGAAATCAACCAACTGAAGAATGAAAACGCAAACTACAAGCAACAAGTTGCCGCTCTTCAAGATCAAAACCAGAATCAAACTGAAATTAAAGTTGATCAAAGTTCTCTGTTTGAAAATGAACAATTGAAGAGAGACAATCAAAACTTGCAGCAACGAATTTCTAACCTTCAAAACCAAAACAGTCAACATCAGTTAGAAATCAATCAACTGAAGAAAGACAACCTGAATTATCAACAGCAAGTTTTCGATCTCCAGAACCAGCAACATCAGCAACAAAATGAGCTTGGAAAGCTCAAGAATGAGAACCAAATCAAGCAGCAGCAAGTTGACAACCTTCAAAGTAAAGATGACCAAAACCAGAACGAAATTGATCAATTGAAGAAGCAGAACCATATTTTCCAGCAGCAAGTTTCAGGCCTCCAAGAGCAGCACCAACGTGAGATTGCGCAATTAAAGAATGACAATCAAAGCTACCAGCACCAGAAGGACCAAAGCTTGCTTGAAATAAACCAATTGAAGAAGCAGTGCCAAATCTATCAGCAGCAGCTGTCAAGCCTTCAAGACCAGAACAGCCAGAATCAGAACGAGATAATCCAAATAAAGAAGGAGAACCAAAACTACAGACAGCAAGTCTTCAACCTTCAAAATCAGCAAAATCAAAGTGCTTTGGCTTTCAATCCTTCTAAGGAACAAAATGATCAACAACAGAATGAAATTGATCAGCTAATGAAAGAGAACCAGAATTACCAGAAAAAGGTTTTCGATCTTCAAAACGAGAACAATCAGAATCAGCTTGAAATAAGTAAATTGAAGTACGAGAACCAGAATTACCAGCAGCAGCAAAGTCAGTATCAATTTGAGATCAGTCAGATGAAGAAGCAGAAGCAGAATTACCAGGAAGAGGAAGAAGAGCGTCAGAAAGAGCTGGAAGAACTGAGGAAGGAAAACAAGAAAAACAAAGAAGAAAAGAGGAATCTTGAGAATGAAGGAAAAGAAAAAGAATCAGAAATTGAACGATTAAAGAAATTAATGAATAAATATGAAGAAGAACTTTCACGAATTCAAGAAGAAGAACAAAAAGTAAAATCAAACCAAAAAGGAGGAGAAGAAGAAAACATTGAAATATCAGAAATGAAGAAGCGGCAAGCCGAACTTGAATCAGAAATGAAGAAAATTTCATCTAAGAATGAAGAACAAGCAGCCGAACTTGAGCGAAAGAACAAAGAAACCGAAAACATGAAACGACGACAAGAAGAAGAACTTCAAGAACTTGAATCACGTCTTAAAGAAAATGAGAGTAAGAAGAATAAATATGAAGAAGAACTTCGAGCACAAGAAACACGACACGAAAACGAAATGAAACAACTTCGTCAATCGAACACGAACTACCAACAGCAGATTCTCGATTTTCAGAGCCAGCAAAACCAAAGCAAGCTTGAATTGGCCAAATTGAAGCACCAAGCTTCAGACAAATCAGAAGTCAGCAGCCTCAAGAAGCAGATCTCGAGCCTCCAGCGCCAGAACGACCAGAAGCAGGCTGAAATCGAGCAATTGAAGAAAGAAAACTCAGACTTTGACAAGAAAGTTTTCGATCTTCAAAGCCAGCAGAGCCAAAACAAGTTCGAGATCGACCAGCTGAAGGACGAGAACCAAAGCTACCAGCAGCAGAACGATCAAAATCAACACAAAATTGATCTTTTGAATCAGCAGTTGAAATTGAAAGAAGAGAAGAACTCGAAGCTTTCACAAAGCAATGAAAAACTCAAGAACGAAGTCAAAGCAATGAAGAACCAGCTTCTTAGAAGAGAGGATGATTTGAGCAGCCACAAAACGGAAAATCAGCTTCAGTTAGGCAAGCTTGAAACTGAACTTGAAGAGGCCAAATTGAAATACAAAAAGTCAACAGACCAAATTGAGTCATTGAAGCAGAAAATTGCAAGTCAAGAGACTGACTTTCAGCAGAAAATCAGCCAAATGAAGGCGAACAATGAAAACTTCTCCAAGAAACTAGACATGCAAATAGTCCGCGTAACTCAGCTCAAAGAGGAAGAGATCAGCAAGATCAAGGCGAGCAACGACGACAAGATTAAAGAGCTTAAGAAAGAAGTTGCTGATTTGAGGAAGAAGTTGTCCGACAGTCAAATTGAAGTTTCGAATTTGACTGAGAAATTAGCTGACAAAGAAAGTGAATTCAATGACCTCTCTGAAAAATTTGAATCACAAAAAATTGAATATCAAGAACAATCGGAAAAATTCAAGCAGAAGATCAACCAGATTGAAAAGCAGAATGAAGTCCTCTCGGCTCAAAATGCAAAGCTTCAAACGCAGCTGAGTGAGAGTCATCTTTCTGAGTCAGAGAAAGCGAGCGAACTGGAAAGACTGAGGAACGAGCTCGAATCTCGAAAGAACTCGACTTTATTCAGCAGCAACAACAGCAGCATTTTGAGCAACAATGGCAGTTTCCTTAACAAAACCGCCGAAGACGATAGGAAAGAATTTCTGAAGCAAGAAGCCAAATCAGAAATCCAAGCTGTCAAAAACGAGCTCGAAGCTCTTCGCGACTCAATGAAGTCGCAGAAAGGCGAGATCAGAAGGAAGAGCGAAGAGAACAAGAAGATCAACGACATGCTCAGCTCAGCGCTGAGCGAGAACGAGAAGATGAAGAGCAGCAGCCAGAAAGAGAAAGAGAAGATGGAGAGAGAAATGAAAGAATTGAAGAAATCTCTTCAAGAATACAAGAACAAAGTGAGCGAGATGACAACAATCATCGGCGACAAAGAGAAAGATTTCAAAGAACTGCAGAACTCAAAAAGTGAAATCGAACAACTGCTCACAAACTCAGAAAAAGAGAAAAATTTGATCTCTCAAAAATTGAATGGCCAAAGTAAACTGATCAAATCGTCTCAGGACGAAATAAGCAGACTCAAAACTGCCCTCAAAAAGAGTGAGGACGACTTCAGAAGCGTCTCATCTAAGCTCGAGGAGAGCCAGCTCGAAATAAGCAGCCTCAACTCGAAGGTCGAAATGAAGAAGAACAAGGCAAAGTCGCTGAGGTCACTTTTGCAGTCAAAAGAACAAACGGTTATGACACTCCAGGCACAAATAAATGACATGAAAATGGAGATAACAGAGCTCTCCAGCCAGAGCGTCGCTTCGCAGGAGGCAATCGACGGAATCCAGTCGTTGCTGAGCGAGACGAAGGACCTGAAGTCGCAGCTGAAAACGATGCAGGACAAGCTTGAAAACCAGATTCAAATAAACCGTTCAATTTCAGATGAAAAGATCAAACTTGAAGAATTCGTCAAGTCTCGCCTGACTGGAAATTCGGCGGACGATCAAAATTTGAAAACAATTAAGAGCCTTCAGAAACAATTGAAAGAAAAAGATGAAGTGAATTCAAAGTTGATGAAAGAGAAAGATCAGTCAGCAGAGTCCCTCAGAAAGGAGCTGAACGAGAAGACTTCATCAATAAGAAAAGTGGCAATAAGGCTCCAAGAAATTAAAAAGAAGAACGATCAAGAATTGGCTAAAATGAGGTCAATTCATGAAAATGAAATTTCGAGTCTGAAAGAAAAATTGGCTGAAAAAGAAGCCGAGAATTCCAAGCTCGCAATTCAGTTGTCTGAATTGACCTCTAAGGTCAATTCTCTGCAATTTGAGCTTAAGAAGAAAGACGATGAGATTTCAAATTTGACTGAGACTCACAATTTCTCTGACTTAGAAGAAGCGAAGCTTAAAAATGAGATTTCGGATCTCAGGAAGAAGAATGACGAGCTTCTTAAGAAAGTTGAGAGCAATGAAAGCCTAGAGAAAATGAGAACAGAAAATTCAATGCTCAGAAAAGCATTGAAAAAATTGAATAAAAATTTTGAGGGTGATATTGAAAAATTGAAAGCAACGATCACAGAAAAAGACATCATGATCCACAACAAAGAGACCCAAATTGAGAAGCTAACCAACGAACTGAATTTTCTGAAAGATGACTTCACAACCGCCCAGCAAGAGAACCAAGAAGTTATCAAAAAGTTGAAGAATTCAATCAGCGACCTGACCAAGGAAAAGAAGGAGCAGCTCGCCCACTTGAAGCAGTCTGTAAACGACCTGAAAAAGGCCGAATCAAAAAGTGTCGAGCAGCTCCGCGAAGAAGTCATGCAGCTCCGCAAGGAGAAGGAGAAAATTCAATTGATTCTCAACGATAGAGACGATAAATTGAGAGAATTGAAAATTTCTTTCGAAGACCTCAAAAAAGAGCACCAGCTGTCCGTGCGCAAAAACAGGGAGCTTCTCGCTCTGAAGTCGACTTTCGACGAGCTGGCAAACAAGGAAAATGTTGAGAAACTCGAGCTGAAGATGAAATTCGACGAGCAAGTCAGCATCAGCAAGCAGCTGCAGGCAAAAGTGGAGAAGCTTGGAGGAGGCGAGGCTAATAAATACAAAAAATTGCTCAAAATTAAAGAGGACCAACTTCGATCCGTGTTCAAGAAATGCGAAGAACTCAACCAGAGAATCGAGATACTCGACAGGCAGATCGAGGAGTCGCCTGTCGCTGATCCAAATTTGAAAAATGTGTTCCAATACTTGAGACATATAAATCATAAGCTTAGCGAGAATCATAAATTTGATTCTTTGCCTGTTTTAAACTTAATTTTCAAATTAATGCAATTGCCAATCATATCTTAAGGATATGGATGAAAAAAAAAAATCGAAATGCGATTTTTATTCGATTTTTTTATGTTACTATATTATAACATATATTGTTTTTAATTTAATATTATTTATGTAAATTATTAATAGAAGAATTTATATATATATATATTTTTTTTTACTTTTTGTATGACTGACAAATAAAATGCTTGAAAAAGTGGAGTAATTGTATGAAACGATCAATTATTGAATAATGCTTTAATTGTTTGTTTTAATATTATCTTTATTTTTAGTATATATAAATTTTATTAACTTTGTTTTTTAAATTTAATAATAGATGTAAAATGTTTTTTTCTCATATTTATTTGTCTTATTTTTGTCTTATCATTTAAGTTTTTTAAGTTTTTTAGGATAATACAAATTTTCACTTTTATTTTAATTTATGGAGTATTATATAGTTTTTATCAGTGAAGATGTGAATGAAAGTATGTCGTTTGCTGAAGATGCTATATCTTTTCTTCGAGAAACTCAAAATCAGCAAAATGCAAATGGTCAATTTCAAATATTAGCCTCTAACAATCCTTCTGAGTATTATATCAAAAATTCTGATAAAAAAGTAAAAGCAATTGCTATAGATTTAAGACAAGTTAATTTTTTCGAAGATATATTATCCAATGCCCAAATTATCGTAATATCGCTCAATATCACAAAAGAAAGGCCACTTAACTTTTCTGGTGAAGAATATTCATTTTTTAAAAAAGAATTCGATAATAACATCTCGCAACGAATTCTAATCGGAAATATTCCAGAAAAAGATTCCAACAACGAAATAAATCCAATGATTAATGAATACAAAACAGTTCTACAATGTAATGATTACTACGAAAAGCAAACAATCAATTCCACAACCAATAATCAAATAATCAAGCCCACGAACAATAATCAAACATCCAAGTCCGAAACCAATAATCAAACAACCAAGTCCAAAACCAATAATCAAACAACCAATTCCGAAATCAATAATCAAATTATATCGATACCATCAATTTTACTCAATCACTTCCAAAGCCAAATAACTGCCTGGGAAACCAACAACGATGACAGCAAATATGTAAAAGTTCAACTCCTGAATTCCCTTGTTCTTCTCCTCTCAAAATCGTCATTTACAGCGCAAGTAATTGAATCGAAAAATGCTGAAGGCGACGTTATCGTTCCCACTTTTCTGACGCACGATTTGAAGCGTTACACAATCACGAGCATTGGTGAGAATGCCTTTTATGACAACCAGAAGATAAAGTCGCTTTCATTCGACCCTGATTCGTGTGTGCAAACGATCGGCAATTTTGCATTTCAAGACTCGTCAATTTCGAGCCTCTCAATTCCAGCCAGCCTCGTCGAAATGGGCGGCGAATGGTGCCATAAAGTTGCGCATTTAACTGAGATAAGTGTTGATGAGCGAAACCCTCATTTCAAGTTTGATAAGGAAAACGGACTTTTGATTAAAAATGATAAAGAAATTGCCTTTTGTGTTCGTGATAAAAAAGGCTTAGTTCACATTCCTAAGAACATCGGAAGGATCAATCGTTGGTCGTTCTACAAGTGTAACCAACTTATGTCATTTATTAATGATTCTAATTCTTTGAATTTTATTGATTCTTACGCCTTCTCCGAATGCTCGAAGCTCCTTAATTTCAGCATAAATAAAGTTGGCAAATTGACACTTAATAGCTACTCTTTTGCTTCATCAAAGAGTCTCACGTCGTTCGCCATTGATTGCAATTCGCTAGAAATAAAAGAGCACTGTTTTGATGGCTGCTCTTCTATTTCTGGTGTCAACTTAACTCATGTTAAAAACTTGAAAATTAAAAAGTTGTCTTTCCTTGGATGTAACAAAATTGGCATCTTCTCTGCTTTAGATTTGAATTCTCTTGCAATCGAGAATGACAGCTTCTATTATGTGACTGAACTGAAACAGTTAGCGTTCCGTTCTAATAAATTCCAAATTAGTCCTTTTGCTTTTAACGGATGCAACAAAATTGACAGTATCATTGTCAAGAGTCCAAACACTATTGCACTCCCTCAAAATCCCAATATTAAAACTGAAAACTTGAAAAGTATTAATTTGGAGTCTAAATTAGACATTGTCTTGGATAATTCATTCATTTATGATCAAATGAATTTGGAATCAATTAAACTTCGAGCTCGGAAAAATTTGATTTTTTCAAATTCGCCATTCAAAGTTCATAAACTTCTTTCATCTGTTTATATTGAATGTGGTTGCGATATTGATATTTCATCTGATACATTTGATGAGTGTTCGCCTTTGTCGAATTTTACGATTGCTAAGTCTAAGTCATTGACTATTCATGAGAATTCATTCTGTGATTTTCCATCGCTTAAAGAAGTCAATCTTCATGGCCAAAATGTTACAATTGAAAACGATTGTTTCAAGAACTGTCCGTCACTTGAATCATTCAGTGTCAGTGGATCAAGAAAAGTTGAAGTTGGAAGCAATCAATTTGAAAACTGTCTGAATCTTAAAACTATTCTGGTTTCAGTATCACATGTTAGAAGTGATTGCATTTTACAACTTGCTGATTTCTGCTTTAAACATGCAACTAATTTAAGCAAAATTAAGTTCGTTGGTGGTTCAATAAACATCAAAAAAGACCTCTTTGTTAACGCTCAAGCAACGCCAAATCCATTGATACTAGCAAAAGGGAAGCAAGATAAATGTCATCTTACTGAGCTTTCTATTGAAAATGCAATCGATGTCACTATTGATTCTGGTATTTTAAACAATTGTCAGGAATTGAAGAAGCTTTGTGTTAGTTGTAAGAAATTGGCAATTGATGATAATTGCTTCAATAACAACCCAGAATTGGAGGAAGTTTCCTTTGCTGTCCACAATTTAAGTATTAAAAGCAAATGCTTCAATAACTGTCCATCACTTGTTCTTAAAGATATAAATGCTGATTCGGTTAGCTTTGATTCGAATGACTTTTGTGAATGTCAAAGTTTGCCAAAAGTTAAGATCATATCCAAATCTATGATTGTATTTGGCAACAATTGTTTTAAAGAAAATAAGGAGCTTCAAAAAGTCAAATTATTTGCTAGTGAAATCACTCTTGGTGACCAATCATTCGGTCATTGTTCTTCATTGAGAAAGGTTGATTTTGGCATGTACTTTGCAAGAATTCTTAACTTATTTACTTTCAGTCAGACGTCAAAACCGGCATTTATTGATAAAATATTTATTGGTAATGAAGCATTCTGTAAATGTGCCGATTTGGAATGGTTGACCATTTATGCAAAAGAATCTGTCGATTTACAAAATCGTGTTTTCTATAATTTGAAAAAATTGGAAAGAATTGAAATCAAAATTGGATCAAACGATTTTAAATATGGTGACAAATGTTTCGTCGGTTGTCCAGGAGCATCCGACCTCTTAAGTAATCCTTTATCTTTTGCAAACATTGATTTTTCTGCCATTTCTATATCCAATGAGGATTTTAAGAGTGAATTTGAGTCGTGCAGGAATCTTCGACAAAATGGCCACATACAAAAGCATTATTCCCGTTTTAATTCGTTCTTTGTTTTAGGAGTAGAAAAAGACAAGAATGAAGCATCAATCATTTCGATGTTTCCTTCTCGTCCTGTGACGTTTGAAGACTTCAAAATCGATCTAATTCCAAAGTATTGTTATCCGAAAGGTCTGAATGTGATTGACAACAATGTCAATGATAGCATTTTGAATGGTTTTGTCTTCTTCTTTGAGAATCATTATGGCATTGTCCTTCACATTGCAATACCTGACAATTCGAACAGTTTTGTCGGTGATAAATACGATAGGAAATATCCGTTCTCACTTTGTTTGATTTCCAACAAATCTGACATTTCATGTCATTTCACGTTTTTGAGTAATCTTGTCGACTTGATTGTTGGAAAAGCAACTTTGCCACAACAAGAAGTTGATATTCCAATTGAGCTTCAAAACAGAGAGAATGAAAATTGTTATCAGTCATTAATGATTGATGACGAATGTGAATTCATCGCTGTTTCAAATCATGTTGAACCACCAAGTTTCCTTCTTCCTGAACTCATTAAATATTACGTTGCGAAAGCTCCACCAAGAGTTTCCAGATCGAATAACTTTTTGTATCCGACTTTGCAGACGTTTTTGTCTTGTTTTTCGCCAGAAGAAATTGTCACTTTGTTTCTTTTTATGATGTGTGAATTCAAGATCATTTTCGTGTCGAATGACGAAACAAAAGTTTCGTTCTGTCTGCTTGCGTTAGTTAACATTCTGAAAAGCATGAGAACACAAGTTACAGTGTTGCCAATTGTGCCCAATTATGAAGAATTCGTTGATGAAATTGAAAAATCTAAATGTTGCATTTTGGGCTTCACTGGCGTCTGCAATAATTTTGAAGTTCTCGTTAACATTGACCATTATAATAAAATCATGGTCAATCCTTCTGTCCAAGTTCCTCGTTTTTCTTATGGTTCAAAAATGAGTAAAAAGATCTCTTGCTAAATTGAAAAATATAGAAATGTTATAAAAGTGCCTGCAATGAATTCTCCTGAACATGGCACGTTCATGGACAGTGTTGATAGATTCATTTATCCTGACTGTTTCAAGTTCTTCAATCAAACAAATTTCATTTTGAATCCAGTTTTTATAAACGAATTCATCAATGTGTTTGAAAAGCCGTTCATTGAGTCTTTGGGTAATTTCATTAGCACATTCTTCGAGATTGAAACTGACGTGTCGCAGCCCGTAACTGTCTTTAATCAGGATTTGTTCTTGAGTTCAATTGAAGACGAATATTGTGACTTCATTCAACGTGTTACTCATTCGAAGATGTTCCTTGAGTTCAAGAAGAAATTGATCAAAAAGTTCGGAAATAATCTAAATCCAACTACAATTCAGTTCTTGAGGAACAGGTTGTCAATCATCAGGGTAACCGAAAATATTAAAAAACAAAGAAGAATGTCTCATTCATGCGTAAAAAATGAAAGTTGATTTTTATTTTCATATTATATAAAAAGTTAATTATTTAAAAATGCTTTTTCTTGTTTATTCTTTATTGGCATCGATTTGAAACATATTGCCAATGAATAACAATATGATGATAGAAATCTGAGTATAATAATTTGAGAATGCAAATTTTAAAAAATATTACTTTTTATGTATACAAAATAATTGTACAGGATGAGAGAAATTGTGCATGTTATGATGAATATTTATTAATATTAATAAAGCTCAAGATTTGTTTTAAAATATGTGGATATATGGTTTATATTTATGTTTATATATGAATTAATCATCTTTTAAACTAGCAAATAAAAAGATATATGATTAAATTTATTAAATACTAGGAAAATAACATCTACTTTCACATATAATATTTAACATTTATTTTTATTTGACTTTAATTATAATTATTGTATTACAAGCAAAGTTATATTTGGATAATTATGTTTCAAAATAATACGTTTATTATTTAATCAGCACAAAATAATACGTTTTAAAAAAATAAATATTGAATATTTCAATTTATTTCAGAGCATTATTTTAAAAAAAATAAAATGCATTTATCAGTTAACATATGAAACATAACCTTTTTTTAGGATGATTATCATTTTCAACTTGACCAAATTTCTAATGATAATTATTATTAACAAATCGATCTTAATATTGATAGTTATTAACTAATATTTTGAATAGCTATGATGCCAGCAAATGAAGACAGAAAAGCATGGAACATTGATTTTAAAAAAATTAAGATGAAAAAATAGTTGCATATTTTCTAAAATTGAACTTTTGCATATTAAATTATGTAATTCCCAACAAATTAACGAAATAAACGCAAAATTAAAAATTCAGAAATGATTTAACTTTTTGAATAGTTAATTCTTTTGTTTTCAACGAATCCGAATAATTTGTTATCAAAGGAAATTCCAAATTATTTGGAGAGAATGAGACTTATTCACAAAAATTTTCTCGATTTTATTAACACAGAAAATGATAATGAAGAAACTTTTGGAAATTTCATCAATATAATCACAAACTACAAAATTCAAGAAAATCGCTATGAACTTAAAGAAATTCTCCGTTTAACTTTAAACATAGCAAATTACCATTTTAGATCGCCAAATTTCATAAGCAAAATTGAACGAATTATTCTTTTTTTCAAAGAAAAAATCAAACAAACCTTTTCAAATTTTGAAATCTTTCAAATATTCAAAGATAACAAACGAATTCTATTATTTCTTTTCGAACAAAACATCATTAAGCCAGATAAATCAATTGTTGGCGTCATATTAAGTGAAAAATATCAAAAGGCCAAATATCCTCTCTATTTTTTCAATGAAATTTCAGAACTAATTGAAAACGATACCAAACAAGAAAATGAAAAATTAATAACTGATGATTTAGAAGAATTTAAACGAAAAAGGAAAATCGGGGAGAACGATTCCTGCATCAGCAAATTGATTCGAAATGATTCGATTGATGAATTCATATCACATGTCAATCAAAATTGTATTTCATTATCGTCCATGATTGAGTCATCGATTTATGAGACGAATTCATATCTTCTTAAGAAACAAGCAAGTCTAATTGAGTATGCTGCATTCTTTGGATCAGCTCAGATTTTCAGATACTTGTTCTTCAATGGCGCCAAGTTTTGTCCTTCGTTGTGGTCGTTTGCGATCCACGGCGACAATCCCGAATTGATTTCTGTTATTGAAGAGAACAATATCCAATTGAATGAGAATCTGTGTATTGAAAATATTGACTTCTGCAAGAAGTGTCTGATTGAGGCGATCAAATGTCATCACATTGAAATTGCCGATTACATTTTGAAGAACTACATTGAATGCTTGGATGAATGTGATTTCGTCTTTCATTCGCAGAGTTTGAAGTATTATAACTTTCTTTACTCCCCTGATAAGTTGGATAATAGTTATGCTTTCTACTACCTGTGCAAGTATGATTATTTTACACTCGTCAGTCTACTTTTGCAATCAAAAAGCATAAATGTAAATGAAAAAATCATTCCAATTTTAATTTTCAAATCAAGTTCAAATTTTTTTGTTTTGTTTATGAAATTTAAAAAAAAAAAAATTGGTTCTAATTCAGTTTATAAACATATTATTTTTAATAATGTTCTAAATCATTCATTTTAATGGAGAAATTTCAAAAAATTACTTTTTTTAATGAAATTTTATAATTTTTTATTAATGAAATCACACCATTGTACGTTTCTGTCAAGAAAGGGAATTTGGATGTTGTTAGAGCTTTATTAAAAAATCCAGATATAGATATAAATATACCATCTATTTCAACTCATAAAGTTTTTTTAATATCATTCAAAAACGATTTTTATTTCTAGTTTCGTTTCAAAAGTAATTTTCATCAAATTTCAAATTGCATTTTAAATTCAATTTTAAATTAAAAAAAGATTAATGGCATTTCAAAAAATCATTATGTTTAATTATATTTTGAATTATTAATTTAATAACATTCTAAAAATTATAATTTGATTCATTACGTTTTAATATTTAATGTTTTAATTACGTTTTAAAAAAAATAATTTTTTTAATGAAATTCAAAAAAAATTTTTTATTTATAAAACGTCATTGCATTTAGCTCTAGAGAAAGGATACAATGAAATCTATCAACTTTTATTACATCATGAAGGAATGAGGATTGGAGCAGCTGTTTTTCATAATTGTCTCTCTTTAAAGGAATTCACAATCCCTTCAACAATTACCTCGATTGGGCAGAGCGCTTTTGAAGGATGCTCAAACATGACACAAATCACAATTCCAACGTCAGTTACTTCCGTTGGCAAGTATTCATTCAGTGCATGTTCATCATTATCGCACATTACAATTCCTCCTTCAGTGACTACATTTGGTGAGAGTGCATTCAGAGGCTGTTCGTCACTTGTTGAGATTGAATTTCCATCTTCGTTAACGAGGATTGAATTTGATTTATTCAGTTACTGTTCGAAGCTGAAAAAAGTTGTCATTCCAAGTTCTGTCACTTCGATTGGAAGGTTTGTCTTTTATCAATGCACGGAGCTTGAAGAGATAAATATTCCAAGCTCAGTGGAATCCATTGGTAAATACACGTTCAGTTTTTGTTCGTCTCTCAAAAAGTTGGTCATTCCGCCGTCAATTAAGGTGATTGAAGATCACACTTTTTCCAACTGTCTTTCATTAGAAGAGATCGTTATTCCTTCATCAGTCACATCTATTGGTTCTTATGCCTTCCAGCAATGTAAAAGTCTTAGTCACATTTCAATACCATTGTCGGTTAAAACGATAGAAATCAATTGTTTTGAAAAATGTTCAAAATTGAAAGAAATTTCAATCCCTTCTTCAATGTCTTCTATTTTGAATGGTCTCTTCAGCGGTTGCTCATCACTGACTAAAATAGAAATTCCATCGTCTGTAGTATCGATTGGATCGTATGCATTCAAAGAATGTTCTTCACTAACCGAAATAACCGTCCCATTATCTGTCAAATCTATCGGTGAGTTTGCATTCATGAGTTGCTTAAAATTGAAAGAAATTTCAATTCCTTCTTCTGTCACATTATTAGAGAGTGGCGCATTTTGTAGATGCAAATCATTAGAAAAAGTGACAATTCCTTCATCAATCAATTCAATTAAAAATAAAACGTTTTTCGGTTGCTCATCGTTGGTCAATGTTTGCATTCCTTCTTCCGTGATTTCAATTGGAAAGTTTGCATTCTTTGAATGCAAATCGTTGAAGCAAATCACAATTCCTTCATCAGTAGAAATAATCGGAGAGAAAGCTTTCATGAACTGTTCTTCACTTGACAATATTTCTGTTCCTTCGTCCGTTATTTCAATTGGAAATGATGCATTTTCAAATTGTTCGTCTCTCAAAAAAGTGACAATTTCATCGTCGTTAAAACAATTGGCAAATTTGGTCTTCAAAGAGTACAGTGGCATATTGGAGATTACCTAAGTGTGTTTTGATGATGCTTTCAAGAAGTTTGTTAATTAGAATTTTACCGAAGTGGCTTCATGAAATTAATTTTTTTTTTTTTTTTCTAGCATAATGTAGAAGTGATGTTATTGTTTTCTTGATGATGTTTTTATGTTTAAGGGTGTACTTGATAATTCTGAAGAAAAAATTCAATGAGCTTTCTCAAAAGCAACAATTATTAATTTTAAAAATATAAATTTTATTTTAAATACAATACAATAAATAAATAAATATAATAGTAATTATTTTTATATTTAGATCTCAAAAAAAAACTGATTTTCAAAAAAATTATTAAGAAAATCTCTTTAAAAAAAGATTATATAACTTATTTTTAAATATATATAAATTTATTTTCATTTATTAATTTATATTTAAATATATATTTAATATTTTTCTAATATTTCATGAGATACAAAAAGAAATAATAATATAAAACTTTTTATGATATTTATTTTATTATCAGAATTATATAACTTTTTGTGAAAGACATTATGATTTTATATCATACATAAACCTTCTTATTAATAATATTATTTGCATTTATTATTCATTTTTCTGTGTTTATATAAATTTTATATTATATAAATGTTAATATTAAATTATTTTTGGAAATATTTACTGTAATATTAATTCTTTTAAAATTAAAAAAAATATATTTAATTTTTTTTTATGTTAAAAACTTTATTAGGAAAAATATTATCAAATGATTTTTAAGAATATATTTATATATTTATATTATAGATATTTAAATAGAATAATATTATATAAATAAATTATAGAAAGATAGATATAATCTTATTATAATAAAAAAAATAATTTATGAAAAAGTTTAAAAATATTTTTTCTATTTGAGAATATTTGAAAGATCAATTCAATATATAATTTTTGGTTTTTTTAATTTTGATAATATTTATTGATGCATATAATATTTAACATGTAACAATATTTAAATAATATATAGTTATAAATAAAATAATAAATAGAGATAAATATATAAAAATAAATGTTTACTGAATAAAATAAATTTAAATTAATTTTATCTATTATTAAAAATTGTTCATATATTTCAAATTTTTCTGAAATAATTATTTTATTCAATTTTTTTGTGAAATTATTTCCTTCCTGTAAAAATGAAATAAATAACATAAAACTAAGACCAAAATTATAAAAAAAATATTTCAATCATAAAAATATTTAATTTCTAAACTATCTAAACTTTTTCCGAAAGAGCAACCATTGAATTTATTTTCTACAATAACGTATTAAATTGGATATTCGTCTTGATCGTTTAGGAGAAAAAATGTGCAAATTGACCTAAACTTTTTCCGAAAAAGCCACCATTGAATTTATTTTCTATAAGATTTTTGTATTTTGAAAGGTTTATATATTTTACAGCAGTACACCCTTAATAATAAAATTTTTGTTTAAAAATAGTGATGTTAAAAATTGAGAACTTTATTTTTATAAAAATTTTGTATTATAAATGATTTTTTAAAAAATAGAAATAATATATTAAAATATGTTGAAATTGGGATAGAAAAAAAATCTTTTTTTTGCCAAAAAAAATGACAGCCTTATCAAATTTTGAATTACTATAAAAATTTGATGGAGAAATGGTTATATATTAAAGAATATAGATTATCATGGGTTGTGGAGCAAGTTCTGTAGAACTTGAAGAATCTAATCATAGAGCTGGAAAGAGTCCTTCTTCATCACCTATCCGATCTTCGCAAAATCAGCAATCTAATACTAACTCAAACGATATATTAGTTACACCCGCTGAATTCGACGATAAGGATGTTAATATATTAATGCTCGGTCCTAGTGATTGTGGGAAAACCACTCTATTTCGTCAGTTTACTATTGATTATTTAGGAGGATTTGATAATGATGAGAAATATGATTTAGCTCAAGTTATTAAAGTCAATTTGATCTCAATTATTAAAAAATTGGTTGAAGCAACTCAAAGTTCAGGACGAAATGTTGCTGATAATTTATTAGAATCAGTTGAAACAATTAAAGCACTTCAATGCAACGAGGAAGAACTAACTCCTATGATTGCAAATAAAATTGAATCTGTTTGGAATGATCCAGCTATTAAAACTACTTACAAAAATGACCATTCAATTGGTTTAAGTGATAATGATTCTTTTTTGTTAGACAATGTAAAAAGAATTGCCAGTGATAATTACTTTCCAACAGATGAGGATATTCTCAAAAGTTTAATTCGTACAGCTGGTATTAGAAAATGTCAACTCTTAATTGATAATCGAACAAAAACCGAATTAATAGATGTTGGTGGGCAAAAATGCGAAAGACCAAAATGGAAAAGATGTTTTAAGCAAGCTGACTTTCTCATATTTGTTGTTTCTTTATCTGATTTTGATCAATTAATGTTTGAAGATGATTCATTAAAAAGATCAGAGGATTCAATTAATTTATTCCAAAATATGGTGAATTCTCCCACTTTTTCCCAAAAACCTATTTTCCTTGTTTTAAATAAAATTGATATATTCGAAAAAAAACTCAAAGAATTTCCAGGCGAGTTTAAAAAGGCATATCCTGATTATGAAGGCGATATATCTAGCGTTGATGCTTGTATTCAGTATGTAATAGAATGTTACCTTCGTCGATTGAGCCCAGATAGAAACAAAGCTCAAGCATGGGTTAAAACAATAATCACTTGTGCACTTGATAAAAATGATGTATATAAATTATTTAATTTGATTGCGAAGAGTATTATTTCAACTGAATCAAGGAAACTCAAGCAGCCATCTCCTCAGCAGTCGCAGCAGCAGAAACAGCAATCAAGACAAGCGCAGCAGCCGCAAAAAATGCCTCGCCCACAGCAAGCTAATCAATCGCAATTATCACAGCAGCAACGGGAGCAGCCACAGCAACCAAATCAAAAACAGCAACCACAACAGTCAGGTCAAAAGTCACAATCTCAACATCAGCACCAATCGCAACCACAAAAACATACAAATTCCCCTCCAAAATCTCAACCAAAAGCCAATGAACCTCTTAAATCTGTACCAAAAGATAATATTTCATCACCAAAAATTATAAAGATTGAAAAAAAGCCAGATGAAGTTTCTGTATATGAATATGTATCAGAATATGTTACAGACGATGATAGTTATTCTGAATATTATGAGTCTGCATAATTACAATCAGCATCTTGTTCTTGTGTTCTCTTTATTTTGGAATAATTTTAAGAATTCCTTTATATTTTATATTTTCTCTTGAAGTTATTTATTTTTTTAGAGAGAAAAAAAGCGACTTATTCTTTAGCATTATCCTTAGAATTGTTCCTTGCCTATTATATGTATTTTTTTACTTCTATAAAAAATAATAATGGTGATATCCATTTACTATTTCATTTAAAAAAAAAATCAATAAAAAACTTATAAGTTTTCACATAGAAGAAAAGAAATATTTGCATCTTTAGTTCTAAATTTCCTAAGTTTTCGAAATATTTACATCTTTAATCCAAAATTTTCATAATTATTTTAACGTACAATTTTCATTTACATGCAAGACCGATTTTTCATTACACCAGACGATCTTTCACAGAGAATTCGAGAAAAAATTCAGAGCAGAGGTTTAATTGGCCTTCGTGGCCTTGGAACACTTCTTCGTCAATCAGAAGAAAATGGAAGTCAAACTTTCGACCTAGAAATGGATATTCCAAAAATCCTCTCTGATTTTGGAGTTTTTATTAATCGCACTGAAGTTGTTGAAATGAAACGCATTTTAGGTTCAGATACATATGGACAAGTTTCATTAATCGACTTCGTCAATTTCTTAACTCCGCCAATGAACTTAGAAAGGCAAAAAATAGTTGAACGTGCATTTGATCAAAAAGATTCAGACCGCAGCGGCAGTCTTTCAATCAATGAAATTCAAAACATCTCGCATTATCAGTCAAGCGCAATGACTCTCTTAGCTGTTAGAAAATCATCACCAGAAGCGCTATTTCAGAATTTAATAAAATTATATCAAAAAGAGGGATCAGATTCGGTACCAAGAGAAGAGTTTATAGATTATTATAGACTTATTAGTTCAGGAATCCAAGATGATTTAGAATTTATTAATATGGTCAAATCTTCTTGGGGCGTTTAAAAAAAAAAATTAATTCATATTAGAAATAAACATTTTTTATTCATTTTCATTTTCAATATCTTTATATTTGAATTGGTCAATAATTTCATCTTATTTATTTTTTATAATATGTGAATGCAAAATGATATTTTTATTTGTGAAAAGCTTTTCGATGAAAAGAGTTGCTGTACTTTTTAAAAAGAAGAATTATTGGGTTTTCAATATCTTTTTCATATAGCGAATAAAAAAATCATCTTTTTTGAAATCAATAATGCAATAAAAAGAAAACTGTCATTTAATTATATCTTTAAAGCATTCCCTGATATAATTAAAAGAAAATCATTGGAATAAAATAATTATTTTATGATTATTTGGTTGAATTTCTATCATCAAATTCTTCTTTAGAATAAAAGCATATCAGTACTTTTTAGTCAATTGAATAATGATATTAAAGTGAGAAGATTCAAATTACAAAAATGTGATTGTCATAAACTCAATTTATTTGCAAGAAATAAGAGAAGCTCATTGAAAAAACTTCACCCACTAATCTTAAGTTCTCAAATTATTAAATAACTGTGTTTATAGATGGTAAAATAATAATTAAATACTTGTGTTTATAGATGTAATGGTAAAGCAATCAATTTTACCATATTTCTGCATAATCAAAGCGTCATTTTATCAGATGGAAATTTTTCTAAGGTCTTTGAAAATAAAATCTTTGAAAAAACTTACGTTGTAAATATGTTGGTAAAAGGTAAATCAAACTTTTTAAAATATCCCGATTACAATTTGATATCAAAAAAAAACATCATATCACACAATAATTATTGAAAATGAAATCGATTCCAAAGTTTTATAACCTTCTTTCAGATGCAGATAAGCTCGCTTACTTTGCAATGCAGACCCAATTCACTATAGCTCTATCGCGTAATCAACGAAACAAGCGTATTTCAATGTTTAATCAAATTTTATCAATAATTCAGAGATTTTGTATAAAAAAAGACAAAAATGATTGGATTAGATGCTTTGTATGCGGTGTTATGTGGCTTCCAGAGGGTATAGCCATCAATAATCAGCAATTACGGATATTAATTTCCAAATGTAAAAGTTCAATCAATGGTTCTCTAGTCCGCATTGGTTATACAAACAACTTAGGCAGAGCTGAGACATCGGCAGCTCTCGTTAAAGCTGTTCCCTTATTAAAAGATAATACATCAGAGCTTCGCCAATGGACACTAAGAACAAAAGATATTCATTCAACTCCCCCGTTTCCAAGAAATACAATGCTTAAAGTCATTTTATGCTCTGATTCTACAACAAATCAAACACCACCTCAACCACCATCACCACCTATATCAGTCTCAAATTCAGCTTTAAATTCAGTTTCATATATAATTCCAGACATAAAAAACAATCAAAATCATGACATCGAGAACTTTGATGATAATTGTTGTAAAGAAGAAAACTTAGATCAAGATGATACAAATATTGAAATACCAAAATACGAAAATATAATTGATCCAACGATAGATTCGTTGTGTGGGATGTCAGCCGGGTTTGATTTTGATTTAGGATTTAATTATTGAAAGATTTGCGAAAAATATTATTTTACTGAATTCTAGCAAAATCAAACAAGCTTTTAAAAAAGAAAAATAGAATGTTTTATTTTTATCATTTGTTATTTAAAAATTGCAATTTTAATTTGGATATTTTAAGTTTTTATATATTTATTACGTATCACTTTTATTTCATAAAGAATTGAATTTTAAAAAGTTCTTATTCAAAAATTTTTAGTATAATTTATCAATTTTATTATACTAAATTTTCAAATAAAAAAAATAATGTTATAATAGATCAATTCATATTAATACATATTATTAAATATTATTGTTTTTTAATAAAGAAAGGTATGTTATTTTGATTTTTTAATGGTTTTTATTATTTGAATTTAAAGTTTTATTTTTCATAACATAAAAGATTTTCATATTAAATTGAAATAGTAAAAGAAATTTGCTAATATAGCAAATATATCGATTTGATATTTTAATTTTTTATGAAAAAAATATGGTTGTAAATCAAATAAATTTTTATTTTTTAACCATTATTTCGTATGTTACAAAAATTGTTGTTCATTAATTGTTTATATAAAAAAACTTTGACCTCGTATTACTTTCTCAATTTTGTGATCTTTCAAATTTTGAAAACAGAGTTTGGCTATGATAATTCAAATTAAGTGGACGATTGAGAATTAATTTGTTTTAACATTTACAATTTTCTTGAAATAAGTTATGAATTTCGGAATTATTTTATATTAAATCTATTTATTTATTATTTTAACAAAAAAAAAAATCAAAATGGTCTTATTTAATAAAAAATAAAATTGAAAAACTATTTTTTGGGCTTGTTATATATATAAAAATAATCAATATCAATTATCAGCATGTTGTTTGATATTGGTAACAATTTCAGAATTTGATATTCATTATTGAATCAAATATCATTAACAAATCATGAAATCAGAAAGAATTTCTGAAAGAATTCAATTTGATTAATAAATAAAAATACAAATATAATTAAATATAATTAATTTTATGTAATAAAAAATCTGAATAAATGTTTAATATAAATATTTAATTATATAATAAAAGAAAATATAATTTAGTGTATTATAATAAATGAAAAAATTCTGATTAAAAAAAAATGAGATACAGTAAAGTTAAGTGATGTTAACGTTTTTTTAACGTCAATTATAAAACAAGTTAGAAAGGCCCTAAAAAGTCTGCCTTACATTTGAATTATATTTTTGATTTTATTTTATTTTGTATTATTATTCAATTGGATAATAAATTTATAACATATTATTTCATTTTTTTGCCTTATATAATTAGTATATTCAAAATTTTTTATTATTTATAAATAATAAAATAATTAATGTATATAAATATTACTGCTGCTATTTGATTAAAGACAATTGATGAAAATGGAAGATTTGAAATTTCAAGTAATTTAAGATAGATCAAATATTGGTTTAAAAGTATCTACTAATTTAATAAGAATAAACTCGTCAAATATTGATATTTATACGAAGGAGCTGAGATATAATCTGTTTTTGAAAAAAATAGTGATGCTATTAAATCAAATATTTTCCTAAATTCAACACGCCAAATCATTCGAAAGATATATGTAAAATATATATATGGTCACAATAATTCTATTTGTCCATATAAAATTCAAATCTCAACTTCCAATTTTATTTTGGAGACATGATAAATTACCATTGTTCATTAGTTTTATGCTTTCCAGTAGGTTTATGTATAGACTTAATCTGAATATTATATGAATAATTATTTTTTAAATTCAAATTAATGATTGAATGTATAAAATTATTTAAAAAATATTAATATCTCATCAAGAAAAATTTAAAAAAATAAAAATTATAATTTGAAAAAAAAAATTGAGAGGGAAAAAATTTGAATTTATTCAAAATATTAATAAAATAAAGCATTTTAATCTCTCCAAAATAAACAAACTTTAGAGATATTTTAGATAGAATAATTATCATATATCATACTAAATATTTTATTTGCATATATTAAATATAAATCAATTATACTATGAGTTTTTTTATGACTTAAAAAGACTGGGTAATGTGAGTTCTTCTTTCAAGGTATATAGTAAATTTAGTATCATGATAGTAATATTAAACCTTGTCAAAAAATATCAACTTTGAATTTTTAAAGTTCATTCAATTTTTCATTTAAAAAAAAAAAAAAACGTTAGCAAGATATTGATCTCTATGCATTCTGCCCAACTCCTGCCTTTTTATACTATGTAGAGCATTTTCATGGAGATGCTAGCTAATCAGCCTCTCTTTATTGTATTAGACATAATACTTTTTATTAAATCCATTAATAATTATGCTAGAAACCTCAATTAATTCATTGGATTTTTCAATGAATTGCTTCAAATAATAATAATAATAATAATAAATGATATGACAAACAAATTCAATGGGAAATCTGTTTATTTCAAATCTTTTCTCCCTTCAAACACAGGTTTTTGAATGTATATCATTTGTTTTTATGATTACACTTAATTTTTTATATTTAAAGCAGGGGATGATTGACTCTAATCTTTCTTAATATATGTTAATAGTTTAAGATAAAGTACCTCCAAGTGATATACCATTATCATAAATAAGTTGTTGTTTTGCAGTTAATTCTAAGCTTTTCTCTAATCTTTCTCAATATATGATAATTGGTAGTAATTCTTTTTTATGCATTGCGTTACGTCAAAAAGAGTTGCTTCTATTGTTTTTCAATCTTTGTATTCTGTTAGAGGTATTTTTTCAGTAGCTCGAAATGCTGATCTGCATTTAATTAGTGATGTGCTTTGTAAAGTTGAAAATGCAATTTTACAATGTCTCTTGTTTGCTGTGATAAATTCTATAACCTGTATCAAATACACTTCATTCTTTTTGTTGACCTAGAATTGCTTAGATCTAGGAGTTGTATCATATGAGATGAATATGGAGCCAAAATTACAAAATAAATTCATCATTTTTTAGGTTTCAACATTGTAATGCTTTATAATTCCATATGAATATTAAACTTTTTGATAGGTGCTCTTTTCTTTGAGTTTTTGATGTTTTCAATAATGGTTGAATATGATGTTTTCGATAAAATAATCCTGATTAAATTTGGTTCCTTTTGGAAGTCCATCAAGGCAGTATAACCTATTTCCACTAAATGCTCTTGTTATCATACCTTTTTTTGAGGAATTTGTATTTGATATTCTTGGCGGCACTTTTTCGAGGGATGGTGCAAACATAGCTTTGGCTTGATAAATGAAATAAGACCAAAATTTGTTTTTTTATGTTCAAGTAATATATTCAAAAGTGCTTCAGATTTCTGACATCTATCAATGTGGTACCCATCTTCTTATTTATTTTTTGTAACCAAGATTTTCAATTAGTATCTTTTTTATTGTATAGGGAGAAAGACAAAGTCTTTTTGCCAGAAACTTTGCAGTTGCAAAAGGAATTTCTGTCAAAATGACCAGAATAGACTCCGATAAATCAATTTCAGGCCTTCCTGATCGTTCTAAATCCAGGCATGATAAATCGCCATTTTGAAATCTATCAAGCCATCTTTTAACTGATATTATTGATATTGCTGAATCACCTAAAGTATGGTCTACTTTATGGTGTATTTTCCTACACCCTAAACCTTTTAAGAAAAAAATTTAACTACATATCTTTGTTCATACATTTCCATTTTTAAAATACGTTTAAAATTACAAAAAATATAAACTGGCACCTATTAAATTTCAATATTTATAAATATGAAAGATGTTTCGAATCTATATATTATATAAGCTCAAATTAAAATTTGTAAAATGTTCAAAGTTTTCTTTTTAAATAGTTATATGGTCATATACCACTTAAAAAGTGATAGAATTATCTTATTCAAAGTCGTGTCTATTTAATCTTTCAAAATTTACCAAATAAAAAAATATTTTCATCTCATATTTTGGATTACTTTTCATAAAATAATCGTAATTTTAAAAATAATATTCAATTATTGAATAAGTGATCGTAATATAATTATATAAACATCTACAGCTTCCCAATATATAGATACTGTTGCAGCTTCACTCGAACGGACTGCAGCAACATCTAGAGTTTCCAACAATTACAGATGCTGTTGCAGCTCCATTCGAACAGACTGCAGCAGCATTTACGATATCCTTTTAATCAGGTATCAGAAGAACAATTAGCAGATAATGAATAAAAAAAATTTTTTTTACTTGTTATTTTTCTTTTAGTTAATATGAATTTAATCGTTCAAAATATTTTTTTTAATAATTATTTCACATAGGCCACTTTTTGAGCTTCGCTCAAAAAGTGGACGTTCTTATCAAATCAAAAAACAAAAATTATAGATCTCAATGTATATAATAAAAATCAATAATTTATTTTGATAAAGATTAAAAATTGACGAAAAAATCGAGGAGGGGGTCGTTACTTTTTGAGACCTCTATATTTCAGAATCACCAATAGTCCTGCAAAATCAAATGAACATCAGTGGAACCAAAAAAGGGTATATGACAGACGAAAATTCTTCCGAATGGTCAAGTTGGATCATTAACTGCATCAAAAAATTAAATAACTGATGAACTTATCTTCACATTCAAAAAAAAAAAAAAAAAAAAAAAAAAAAAAAAAAAAAAAAAAGATAAAGAGAAGGTTTTAGTGGTCATGCCACAGTTACGTCAAAAGGTTGGATTAAATGAGTCATATGGGGGAATTATAAAATCAATATATACTTTTTAAATTATTTCATTATTGTTGCCCTTCCAAGAAAAAAACGATCCTTTGGTCAAGAGTAATATTTCGTATCACCAACAGGTTTACTGATTCATTACACAAACAGCGTGCCTGGTAGTATACATGATTTTAATTTGTTAAAAAAAAGTGGTTTAAAGGAATTGATTATTGATGAAAATCACCAGTGTCAGAAACTTTTTGACAGTAATTCAACGACTTTTGCGGATGCTGGTTACCAAGAAATTAGTAAAATTGTAGCAGGTTCTGTCACACCTCATAAAAAGCTTCGTAATAGCGATTTGATACATCAACAAAAAATATTCAATCAATCAATACCCCACAGAAGAATATTAATTGAAAATTGGTTTGGGATGTAAATACAGATCCAAGCTCTACTGCTTGTGAAAACAGGGCTATATTAATGCAAGTGAATTGATCAGGATCAATTAACATTAAGTGTTACAATAATCGAGTTCGCGCACACTTGATTAAGTGAAAATGATCGCTGAGTGGCATTCTTAACATAGTTTTAAAATGCTTAGAATTTAACTCATTAAAGTCTCAATGAAACTTGTCAAAGCTTAAATCTCCATCTGTACTTATGAACTTAATTAGTATATTCATTTTATTTAATATTTTTGAGGCTTCTAGAATTCTTTGAATTACTTCTGGATGAAATGCACCATTGTTAGTCTTCATAAAGTGTATTATATTTAGAGGAATTCTTTTGATAAATAGTAATAATTGAATTGCATATAATGTAGGAGAATCTGAAGAATATTTGATTAACGAAGATTTAGGAGGAAAAGAAAAAAGAGGCAAAAAAACTTTGTACATCGTCTTTTGAATCTTTGATGCCAAAGTTTGATATTTTTGTAATACCTCATTTGAAACAAAAACTCCTTTTTTCATAATTACGATAATTATCAGATCAAAATAATTTTAGTTAGATTAAAATATAAAGATTTTTACATTTTCTTCAATACGTATTTGGCAACAATGAATTTCTCTTGTTTTTTTTTACGCATTTTGATCATTTATTTTTAATTAGTGTATTAGAGGTAAAATATACTAATAATAACATACGAAACCCATTTATTTTCAATATCATACATTTTTTTTTATCTTTCTTATATTATTAAATTTTGCATTGAATAAGAATGTAAATTTTTTTCTTTCGTTTTCGCAAAAATATCGATCAGAAATTCAGACTGACTCATAATGAGCAAAAAGAGATGATTAAATTCACAAAAGCAATCTCGCCAAATCACACAAATGACAGATCTGTTCGCTCATTTGTAAAGATCAGCCAACTTTTGACACATTTTGACCAAGAAATCGTCGAAAATGCTATTCAAATCATTTATAATTGCATTAGTAAAGGTTCTTTTTTTATTCAGGATAATTGACTCAAATCTGGCCAAAAACATAATAATCTCAATTTTTGCATATTTTAGACAAATTAGTTTTATTTCATATTAATATTATTTTAATATTATATTAATATTATAATTGGAATAAAAATATTAGAAATTTAACCATTTTTGGTGTTTTTTTTTTAATTTCTATTCATTTTCTTGGGACTGCGTTCATTCAAATTTTACTAAAATTGAATAGTTTATTTTTTTGAAAGAATAATAATAATAATAAAAACCACAGCAATCCCTATAATATTTAGACTTATTTTATATAAAGCAATCATTTGTTTATTAGAAACATGAAAGACTAATAGAAAGCTTTTTTTAATTTATTTTATTTTATTAAGATATTCATTTGATGTTTTTTATTTAAGAAAGTTTTTAAACAATCTCCCTATTAATTTTTTTGGACCAAATAAAAATGCTTTTTTTATAATTAAAAAAGTTAAAAATTGCTTCCCTATTTCTCTGGTTTTCGATTTGTATTACTCATTTTAACGGTTTTCACTGAAAATATTGAACAAAAAAAGAACATTAGAATTATTTTCTTTTTTAATTATATGCAGCATATATCAGCATAAAAGCATGTCATTAAATTTTTGTATATTGTTTAGAATTTTATTCAAACAATTTTTCATTTACTTTCTTTTCATACATCCGATAATTTGACACTGCTCCCTTAATTGAGAGATTTTTTCAGAATTTTTTCTTTTTTAAAAGAAAATATTTTGAATTTTATCATCATTCGATTCTTGAAATAAAATGTTTAAATTGTCGCAGCTATATAAATCATGAAACATTTTTTTGATCAAAATTGGATAATGTTTTCTAATACCATCAAGTGAATTATTTTGAAAAATAATGATCTCTTGGTCCAATTGTCCACCTGTTCTTTGACTTTTGATAAAAGTTCCATATTTTCTCTGGGTGTCCGCTCTGTCATTAAAGAAAGAAACCTTTACTTTATAATTAATATTGTTTCAAAAAGTATACTAATGAATTTCAGTTTATCAAGCCTACTTTTTGAGTTAAGAACTCAAAAAGTAGGCTCCATAAACTGGTATATTATGAAAAAGATTTTCTTATTTAAAAATATTTATTGTAAAAAAAAAAAAAAAAAAAAAAAATAAAATAAAATTATTCCAAAAATATATTTTTTAACTTGATTATGGTTTTGCAATGATATAATTTATGACTTTTTAAACAAAAATTATATCATAGATTACAATTCTCTATATTTTTCAAAGAAATGGCAAAGTTATCCCATAATTATATTTTAATAAATTAAAAACCTATAAATATTTATATAGATATTTGTACCATTTTTTAATTTTTTTTAACAGGATTTCGAGTTGAAGTTATGGGCAGCAGCCCCTAACGAAACTGACTCCCATATACTACTAATTTTTCAATTATGCATTAATACTCAAAATGTGAATAGAAATTTATCAGAATTCCATATGACATAAAGATTTTATTACATAAACTTGGGTATATTTATTAAATTGTTATTAATTATCCAAAAAGGAAATAATCTGAAATGTGAAAAGAAAGATAGCAAAAATTATATCGTAAAATGATTTTTAACAAGCTTTTTCACATGCTGTTAGAGATTGAACTTATTTTAACTGAAATATTTCTTTCACATGCTGTTGTTTTGGGGGCAAGGAAAGAAATTTGCTTAAAATATCACATTGCTCTCTCATTGAAGATGATATAGCAGTATTTATCAAAAATTCAAAATTTCACTTAAATAATAAATCTCCATTTGATAGAAGTTCACAAGAGCATTCATAGAATAATGTAAATCATTTTAAAATTTTTTGCAATTTATCATCGTTATATTTTAAGATCTTACACATTTCTTTAATGCATTATAAAGTACATTGATATAATCTTTCTTTTTTTATTATTAGTAATTGATTCCAAAAATAAAGATCAGATTAGCATGAATATTTGTGTTTTTCATTATTTTACACAAAAATTTAATTCTGCACATACAAGAGCACTTGATCTACAAACAGCATTCTTTAGGTGTCAAGACATTTCTATATGGAACAATTAAATAAATTTTTATCAATATTTTCGATATTCAAGGAATACCATCTAGTATTATTTTCAATGTAGATGAGTGCGGCTGAGAACGTTTCATTGTCATTCACTAAGTTAACTCCAGCTTATCCTGTTACACGTAAAATGAAACATGCAAAAGTTTTGGCCTGCATCTTGCGGAACTGTTTCTGTTCAAAGCTTTTATTTACCGTTCAGAGGTCTACACTAGATTCAGAACTCCCTTCCTCTCAACAGTGCATGCATTGTCTAAACAGACTCCGGATTTATCAATATGTCTTCTTTTATGTTCTGGATGGAGTCAACCTTCATTCCATATGTAAGAAAACTGCGATATCATTATCACTGTTAAGGTAAGGAGGCTTTGATAATGAGCAATTACAGCCACTTGATGTGGGAATCCTTTCAGCAATGAAGAGATTTGCTTCAAAATGCCAGAAAACTCAAGCTCACTTACTAAGAAAATGTTACCTATGCAAATTCTATTCGAAAAGCTGTACGTTCAAATTTGATATGAAATTTTCCTCAAGAAACTCAATATCCAGTAAAAAAAAAAAAAAAAAAAAAATAAGGGAGATATTTTTTGCCCCAATCTCTTTTGATTTTTTTCCTGTGTAAGATATTATTGAGTTATTTATAACATATTCATAAATTCTAAACCTTTGGATTGGGCTTTCAAATTATCTACAATAATTGCTGTAACGTAAACGTTCTTGTCAAAAAGTTCTTTTAAAACAGAAACATAAATAATCAAAATTTACATTTTCAATGAGAGTGCATAAAAATGGCTTTGTTGATGTTTCTCCTGGCACTGTAATTACATAATGTATATTTTTAACTTTTTGACAGTTCCAGAGTCCATTTCTAAGCTTACAAATTTGGAATTGTATATTTGTAATGCATTTGATTTTGCTTCTTGGCCTGCAATTTTGATGTACTCGGTCACTTGGTTAATGCATGGCATTTGAAACAATTCTTCAACATTCAAATAACGTTTTGGAAATTGTGTTCTTAATTTAATTCCAAGATTAATAAGAAAATGAATAAAATCTTCCATTTTACCATTAACTGTTTTTTTAGCAGAAATGTTTAAACTTGCTGAAATAATATCAACTGCTCTCATTACTGAATGCTGAATTTGTTCATCTGAATTTATTTTCTCGCCAATTTTAAGAGCTTGAGGAAAACCTTCATCTTTTTCTCTTGGTATATTGAATATATGTTTGCCTTTTTTAATATGTTCGGCCAATCTTGCTCTTCTCTCGTCAAAAGAGCATCTTTGCAATTCCATGTGGACTGTCTAACCAACAACAGGACAACGATAATGAATTTTTGTGGAATCATTAGCAGCTTCCACAATTGTGCATCCTGGAGGAAGTGGTGTCTTAGATTTTCTCATCAGGTAACAACTGGCAAAAAAATGATAAATGTCACATTCAAAAAATTGTATACTTTTGATGTTCAAGATTTACATCAATCAAACGGTCTCCTTTAGACCATGTAAAGCTATTAAAATTGATTGTAAAATATTCAAATAACCAAAAAATCGGTTATTTAGACCAAAATAGCACTTTTGTTAGACAACGAAAAAACCAAGATAATTGTATTGAAAAAAGTGTATTTTTTTCTGAATTATTTTGAATGAAAAAAGCGTCGACGAAATTTTAAAATCTCATAAAAAGTGGAAAAATTATGAAATTTTTTATCAACATTTTATATTTTCATATATTGGCCTAAAACTGTTGCTTTTGACTACTGTTTATTTAGTTAAAAAATTTGTATATTTAAAAATGTATTATCATTAGAAAAATATGTATTTATATTTCAATGCATATTTAGAAGGTCTATTAGACCAAAAAATATTAATATCCAAAGGTCTAATTATGAAGGCATAATTTAATAATAATAATACTAATTAGTATTATATGAATAATTATGGATCAACTAAAGTATAGTAAGGCTTTTCTGAAGAACCTTCAAAAAGTGGAAATCATTCAGAAAAAATAATCAAATAAAAATAATAAAAAAAGAATCTTTTTATGTTACAAAATTTTTACCGATTCTTACCGCCAGCCGCGGGGTCTCGACTCGGCTTTGCTTCGCTCAGCCTCGCTCGACGCCCGCTAGGCGGTATGTAGCCTCCGTAAAAATTATGTAAAAATATAAAAAGATTTGTTTTTTCAATTTTTTTTTTAGATTATTTTTTCTGAATGATTTCCACTTTTTGAAGGTTCTTCAGAAAAGCCTTACTATACTTTAGTTTATCCATAATTATACTAAAAAATATTTAATATTTATGAATATATATATGTTTAGTTATTTCATTTTTGAGAGAAAAACTGCATTTTCTTCAGAAAATTAACATCTTGATAAATCAATAGATTTCTATACAATTTAATATCAGGTAATATATAAATTGTAACATTAATTAGAGGTATTATATCCAAAATATTCTTCCAATTCATATGGCCAATTTTTGTATATTTAAGTTTTCATTTTCCTTTAAAATTTCTAATATCAGAATTTTTTTTGAATACGATATGTTAAATGAAATGATTATTTTCTCTATCAAAGCTTTACTTGTTCCCCGTCTTTATTTTTGAATAGAGCCACAAAGCCTTTTTTTAAAACGCCGACGATGATTTGTTTTCAAAGAACAGCGTTTTTTTTCTAGTTATTATTTAATGAAATTAAGATTCTTAGATATCTCTTGAATTTTTATCATTTATAGAGCAAGCGTTAATAATAAGGATGTTATTTTACTCGATTACTTCTATTTATTCCCGTTTTACAAATTTGCAAATTCTCTATAAAATATCTACAATTTTCAATCAAATGATTTAATTTATATATGCGATCATTAATAAATATTTAAATAAACTGAATCATTCCAATGTATCAATTTATATCGGAAAGATTTGTTTAAATGCCTCTGAATTAACTATATTTCCATTTATTTTTATTAAATAATAAACAGTTCCATCAAATATATGTATTTGACTTTTTTTGACTCTTTTATACATCTTTTTTGAGTTAAATTGCTCATTTTTTACTTCTTTAAAACAAATTTCATCTCACATGTCCTTTTCAAAATGATAATATGTAATTTTTCAAAATTGGCCATATAAAATACATTAAAAATAATAATAACAAATTAACCATCCAATAATAAAATAAATATTACAATTTCAGAAAAATCCTATAGAGATTTGCTGAGTGCTGCCCCATCTAAAAAAAAAAAAAGTTTTTTTCGAAATACAGAGATAGCTTTTATTTATAATAAGTAATTTTACAAAGTTACTTTAGTTTGATTTAAGCTTTATATATCAAAAAAACAATGACCAATTTTACGATATTTTAACATACATTTACAGAAAAAATGTAATTATTTTTGTTTATAAAACCGTTTTTAAGGTCATTTTTTTCAAAATTCAAAATAATACCAGTATTCTTATTCAATCAATTTTCCATTGATTTAGTAAATTGTAAGTTATTTTAAATGATTATATAAAACAATAAATATCACTCAAATTATTTTCAATATTTCATTTGAAAAATTGAGAAAAAAAAAAAAATTATTTTTTTAAAATGCATATATTTTCTTAAAAAACAAGTATATGTTATATATTTTAGTTAGAATAGAAATTTCTTAAAATAACATTAAATAATATAAAGTTCAAAATGGAATAATATTTCTGAATATTGAGTTAGGCGTATAAATTTGAGTTGGTTTACATCTATTTAAAATAATAATTTTTTTTCCCATTTCTCGACACTTTTGGATTATGTAATGCATTTAAATAAATACATTGAAATTTCCCCATTAACAAATTCAATTGATAGTTAAATTATTGGTGAAAAAGCAGATTGTAATTCCTATCGCTCTCTCTCTCAAATTGATGTAAATAGCATGTTTTTTTTTTTTTTTTTTTTTTTTTTTTTTGCTATTTACATTTCTTATAATGAAACACAACATTGTTTTAATTATTAAAATACTAATATTTGCATATTATTAAAAAGTTAAGATGCATATGAAATATTCGATATTTATTTTCAAATTCTATAATTTTTACTTAATTAATCAAAGAATTCAGCAATATATAGGGAAAAAATGCTAATAAACATTGGAAAATTCTAATTTTTCCTGAAATTATTATTTTTGAAAGAGAAACGAAACTTTTATGTGGTATTTTCAAAGCGTTACCACTTTTTATTATGACTTTTATTTAAATATTTATATTAAAATAAATATTTTTCCTAACCTTAAATTTATATAAAAAAACATCATTTATAAATTAATGATCATGATAAAATTAATTTTAAAAATCAATTGTATCATTATAAATTCAATGGAAAAACTAGAATTGAGAACCTTTATCTGAAAAAATAATTACATTTAAATGCACAAAAAGTTTCTACCATTTATTTCAGAATAGCCAAATGGGAGAAACTTTTTATTTAGAATACTATTTTATAAAAATTATTTTTATAACAAAAAGTTTCTCCCATTTTTTAAAAAATATACTTTTTTAGAAAATTATTTTATAACTTTCAATCAAAAAAAATTCTAGAAATTTATTGTAATCCAAAAATTCTTAATTTCGAATTGATAAATAATCATTTCATTATTTAAAAAAAGAGATGAGCGATTGGATTCCTTTAGCAAAAAGAGATAAGATCTCTATCGGAAGAATGTTGGCTATGGCTGCTGGATCTTTCTTCAACTCCATTAACTGGAACTTGATTTTCCAATTATCAACACCAATCATGAACAAGATCGGTATTGTTGGTACACCAAACCAATGCGTCTTCCTTGCCGGTATCGTTATCGTGTTCTTCGCCCAACCAATTTTCAGTGCTTACTCCGATCAATGTACTTTCAAATGGGGAAGGAGAAGGATTTACATTTGCGTTTCTGGTTCATTATGCGTTGTTGGAATGCTTATTGTCGCTTTTGCTGATAAAATTGGTGAATTTATAGGTGGAAAGAAGAATGCGAAAGGAGCTACGACAGGCGTGTTTATCATATTTATTCTCTTTTGGTATGCAGGAGCTGCAGTTTATGGTGGTCCAATGCGTGCTATTGTTTCAGATAACTGCCCAGATGCACAACAAGTTTGGATGTCAAATATCTATGCTATCATTGGTACAGTTACTGGTATCACAACAAGTCTTCTCGGAACATTCGAAGTTTACAAATACATCGGATTCCCAGATAACGAGACATTCCTTTTAGTTTTCGGAATTGTTTTAGGTGCAGTTTTCATTATTGTTACTTGCGTTGCTACACCAGAAGAACCATTACTTGAAAAACCACCTGATGCAAAGAACCCAATCGTTGAACTCATCCAAACAGTTAAGTCAATTCCAAAACCAGCTCTCATTGCAGATATCTTTTTCGTTATGAACTCTGCTATGAACTACGAAAAAGGTTGCTACGAATCCGATTTCTATGCTGGATACCTTTATGGTGGAGACAATGGAGGAACAAAGGAACAAAAAGATACATATCAGAAAGGTGTTTCATTCTTCTTCACAGTTAACTTGGTTAACAGTATTGTTTGCTTCTGCTACAACTGGGTAAACACATTTGTCGTTAACAAATTAGGTTTCAAGGTTACCTTATTTGTTATGTCCATTTTGTTCTCAACAGGTTTAGTCCTCCAAATGTTCATCAAGAATAAGTATATTTGCATGATTATCTGGATCTTATTATTCGGTATCCCAGGTGCTGCCAACGGTTCTGTTCCAGGAGCTATCGTTTCCCTCAGTGTCCCATCAAGTACTCTCGGATCTCATCTTGCTATTTTGAACTCTTTCAACGTTATTGGACAAATCTTCGCAAACGTTGTCGTCGGACTTGCATTAGGAAACCTTTGGGACTTCCAACCAAGATTCATGATTGGATCAGGTATCGCCGGTGGTGTCGCTGCAATCATCATGAGTTGGTTCATCATCGTTCCATCTCGTGAAATCGAAAACTCTGAAAATGATGATGATGAATCATCCGGATCAGATCATCCAAATTCTTTGTAAAAGAATTTTATTTAGTAAAACAGCTAAATACTGATAATATTTTTTTAGTCTATTTTTTTATATTTGGATATATATTTATGTTTTAAAATTTATTGGCTAAAATCTAATCATTTGAATTTTTAATTGAAAATTCTTTTCCGAAAGTATTGAAATTTTTTTTGTTATTAGAAAATCAAAGTGATGTGAGCTGAAACTATTCAATTATGTTATTAAAACTTTTTCATAGATCTAACGTTAAAAAATGTATTCTTGATTTCTCCAAATCCAATTCAAAAATATAACATTTTTAGGAGATATATGATAATGCTATTTAATATCGGAAAGATACTTCCGAAAATTGATCATAATAACAAAAGTTGATATTAATTATATTATTACTGGCTCAGCACTTTATATTTTTTTGCTTTAGATGTTAGATATTACGAAATACCAACAATTTGAGTATTTAAGATTTTTTTTTTTTTTTCTTTATTAGTATAAAAAATAATGTTTGCTCTTTAATTAGCTATTCATGCATATAAGCTTTTTTTTATTTTGATTTTTTGGAGCATTGTTTGCTTACCATTCTGCTTTTATGAAAATATTAAGGTTAGGTTTCAATATTTTATTAAATCTAATATTTTTTTTATTTTAATCTTATTATATATTTATTTAATAATATTTTTTATTATGGTAATCTTTGCTTTTAATTTAGATAAGTGATATATAAGCATTTTTAATACTTAACTTTTTGAAATTGTTATTTTTGAGAAATCATAGAATTTTCAAAATAGCAAAAAACCTCAATTTATTCAATTTTTTTTCATTGTCTTTTTTCAAGAAACCATAAACCATTGAAAAAGATTTATCTTTCTATTCAAAAAAATGGTCAGTGCTCAAAGAGTAACCATTTTTTATGAAATCGAAGATTTTAAATAATAATCCATTCCTTTGTATATGCAATAACTATGAAATATTTTTATAAAGTAAATAACAATCATTTATTATCAATGTTAGCTCAAATAATATTTAATTACTTTTTAGTTTTTTTTTTAAAATGATTTTTTTTTAAGGGACCACTATCAAATTCTGTGTTAAAAATTCTATGAGTTATCACAAAATTAATTGACTTAAAAAAAATTATTTCTTGAGTATTTTTGCTATATTTTGGTATATATAAATTATATAAATTACATATCATTTATTTCTATTCTTCTTTTAAGCCTATTCCCTTTTTTCAATAAAAATTTAAAAGTTGAAAGGAGTAAAAATTTTACAAAAATGATCGGAATGGTGAAATTTTAAAGTTTTAAACTTTTTCCGAGATAACAACTATTGAATTTTCTTTTCTATGAGTTTTTTCAATATTGAAATGTTTACAAAAAAATATGATAGTGGTCCCTTAAACACTTAAGTTTCGATATATTGAAAATAACATAGTCCAATTTAAGAATTGGGTTGATTTATCAATCGTTTGATATTCGAAAAGTGAACATGCGTTTATATGATTTCCACACTTAGTATATTTTTTACCTTATACTTAACATTGATAATTTGATTTCTCTAGTTTTAAGTTCAACACTCATACATTAATTCTTTTTTTATCCTAATAAAAAAAAAACTATCACTTCTTAATTATATATATAAAACATTTTGGCTATTCCAAAAAGCAATAATTTTAATATATAATTTTTAATTATTCAGAAAGATAAAAATCTTTTAAAAATGTTTGAAAATAATCGGAGTTCAGAATTGTTTATCTCATTCAAACTTTTTCAACATATTGTAATATTTTAATAAAAAACCAAAATATTTCAATATATATCGAATAGTACAAGAAAATATTGTTTATTAAATTAATCTATTATAATATAAATATAAAAAATTGATATAGAAATATATTAATAATATTTTGAATTCAATAAATGCATATTTAATCAAATCTGGATAATCATAACCACAGTGATATAAAAACTAATATTTGTTTTTTTTTAATACTAAATTTAATATAGTGACATATATAGTATTTATTATAATGAATAATTCAATTTTATGCATTTATTTGAATTTAAATTTTTTTTTTTTCAGTGTATATTTGTTCATAAGATGTTTTAACCCTTTGAAAAAATTCATGATGCTTATTAAAAAGTTGATGACCGTTTACAACTTTATATCTCTAAAATCAAAATGGGAAATGCAATAAGTAATGATCCAGACGATAGCAAATATTTTTCATCATCCGATGATGAAGAAAAGGAGCCACCAAAGACCGCCACTAAGTTTGTTAAGATGGGAACAGAAAATGAAGTTCATTATTTAGATACCGAGAACGTAAGTTTAGCTGAATCGGATGAAAACATTAATTTATCTCAAGTACTAACGAATCGGGCAGTTGATGATGGAATTTGGTCGATAGTATTACCACCAAATAAAGGGCCTTCTCCACGAACAGGCCATTTTTTCGTATATTGTTCAGATTATCAAACAATCTTTACTGGCTACGGGATTAAGCGAAGTGGTAAACTCCTCAATGATGTATGGGCTCTCAGCACAGTCGATTTTTCTTGGCATAAACTACGATTAACTGGTGATAAAATTTCACCACGACGAGGATCATCAGCAATTATGATGGACAATTATATTGTTATTTTTGGTGGATGTGATGAAACGCGCCATTATACAGATCTTCATACAATAGACGTTACTACAGGCCAAACTTTAATTGCAGAAACTGGAGGCCAAGTACCTCCAGCTCAAAAAGGATGTGCAATCGGAATTTATCATCGCAAACTTTATATATTTGGAGGAAGTGACGGTGAAGAAACATTTGACAATCTTTATATCCTTGATTTTGACACCATGAATTGGTCGTTAATTCGATGCAGTATTGACATAGGAGAAAGCTTCGCTTTTGCCCCTACGAGACATCATATTTACTGTTACGGCGCCTCAAAAGTTCAAGCTTTAACTGTTATTGATATGAAGAAACAAACTGTTTACTTACAAGACTTGAATTGTCAACCACCACCAGCAGGCGTTCAGGGAGCTGGAATGGTCAGAGCAGGAGAGTATCTGTTCTTCTTCGGCGGACATATTGATAAGCAATTCACAAAGATGTACTGCGGAAATATAAAGAAGAATCAATGGTTTATTTTCTACGTGGGACCTGACGGAGAATCTACTTCAATGGCAGACGGAAAAGTGTCAAAGGAGGGATTCTTCTTACTCCCTGACGTGAGCGACTTTGCTTGCGCTTATGTGCCTGAAAATAGGCAGATTTTGGCTTTCTTCGGACACCCTCACAAATCTCCTGTACCTGTGTTTGTAGTCTCAATTGGTAACGCGCTATCAAAGCTGAATTTAAGAGAGGATATGGTGTCAATGCTATATTTTTATGATTGAGTATTTTATATTAATATATTTATTGGAAAATTAAAAATAAGTTGATTTTATTTTTATTCCGTGTTTAAACTTTTTGAATACTTTACTACTATATTTTGGAGAAGAAAACTAGGATTTTTGACTTTGTTGAGCTGATTATTGGCTTCTGTTTTCAAACTTAAAATAATAAATGAATAGAAAATCACTCACTCTCTTCATTTTATCTTTTCTTGAATATTTGAATTCTATTAATAACCATTTTTAAGCTTTTGAAAATAAGATAATGTTCTATCTGCGTAATTAAGGACAAAATCGAAAATATAATTGATGATACTAAAGAAAAAGCGAACCAATTTTGGTAACATATTGTTAATTTAAAGACTCCCATTCCAATTTTTCTCAATAGATTAGAATAAATAAAGTGACATTAGACGATTAATAAGAAATTCATGTATTATTTTCTTGGAAAGATTTTAATCATCTAAAAAAATCAATATTGAACTAACATTGGCCTTTTGATGGAAAGAACTAAGTGATGAAGTAGCAACAACAATAATTTAAAAATTATAATACTTTACTCATCAAATATTAATATTTTTACAGAGGAAGAAATGTCAATTCTGCAAATTTACAATATTTTTTTTCGCTAGTTAATAACTCAGTTGCTTTTAATTACAATTAATCGTTTAAGGTTCGTGGCTTTCCTACAAAATAGCTTTTTTTCTCGGCTTTTCCAGCCGGTACTTCTGTTTGCGTATTGTCTTCTGATGCTTTCGATTTTCCTTTACTCTTCTTTGAAATTTTCTTTGGCTTATGACTTTCACCTACAAAATAATTTTTTTTCTTTGCAGCCTCTTCCTTTTTTGGTTCCGCAGGAACTCTTCCATGAAGACGATCATCTTCACGTGAAGCAAATGTTGAGTGTATTGGCTTAATTGGTAAAACCTCATCAGTAACACCATTTACACTTTGATGCTTTATGATTTCGGGTCTAACTTCTTCGTCTGATGAATCTGTATCAGGGTCGTTCCAGCTGTGCACTAACATTTCTTCAGGAATTTTTAAAACATCATAAATCAAATCTATTTTAAACGAGCTAACAATCTTTTCTGGTTCAGTTTTTAAAATCTTAATTCTGTAGGTTTTCTTACCAAAATTTGCTTTAATTATTGTTCCTTGATTTAAAACAGGGTAATCACGGAGTTTAATACAAAGAATTTGGTTAATTTTTATATCATCATCAAAATCTGTAAAGAAAAACGGATCGAGTGGTAAAAATACTGTATTTGTTGCTTGAGATAGATATTTTTCTAAAGCAATATCAAGCATATCGTTGTATTGACATTCTAAATATTCTTTCATCCAATTTGGTATACAAACAATACCAGGATTCATACTATTATCAAGTACACCACAGCAAAGTTCTATTCCATTCTTTGGGTTTCGAATACGGAATAACATTATTTGATTATATCCTATCCTTTCAATTTTATCTAAAATATTGTAAGGAAGAATAATCCTCCCCATTTCTTCAAGTTGAGGTTTATTGACTATATTACTACTAATGCATCGGAATGACCCTAGATAGTTTTCCATTAAAAGATTATAAAATCGTCATCTTTGTCAAAATAAAAATAAACTATTCAAATGATTATTGAAAAAGTGAAAAACGAAATAAAATGCTTTTTATATAAATATTGCAAAATAAAATAAAATTTAATAGTTTTTTATAATATAAATAAAATATTTACATCTTTCATATTATTAACTATTATTATTATCGTTTTTGTTATCATTGCTATTGTCATTATGAATAGCAGCATTGATATTATTATCTCCCCCAGTTTCATTATTGTCATTTTTATTATCATTATTGTTATCATTGGCTACATCATTACCACTTCCTATCTGATGAAAAGAATTATCAAAATAACCTGACTCTTTATTATCTTCCATCTGAAACAATTTAATTTCATCTTCTTTCTCTTTTCTTCTTTGATGGCTATCTTCAACTATTCTTTCAACTTCATCCATGCTAAATTCAGGAAATGATGGCGGATCACCAACCAACAATGGAACCTTATCAGAAAAGAAGACAGGCGTTCCCAACAGCTCAGGGAGAAACTTATAATCTTCATCTCTTCTCATCAACAAAATTCTTTCATTAGTCGAAAATTGGGAATTTTTAATTTTCTCAGAAAATCCGTATCGTTCATCCAACAAACACAAAAAGATAGATGTTGGTCTCTTCATTTTTAATCTATCTTCATAATTGTTGCCCATGAAGTCTCCAAACAACTGACTGTAGGCGCTAGACAGAATAATTTCAAGGAAAGTCAAATTGAATTCAAATTCGGTCGGATATTTATTCATTAATTGTGCGACGCAGTCGATGAATTGGGCGAAGATTGGACTCGTTTCGCCATAATCATCACTTTGCACATGTCCACACCTGTAACCAAAGATGTGTCCCATATCAATCCAGTCCTTCTGGACGAGTTCAATGAATCCTTTTATCGTTCGATAACGAGGATCAAACATCACTTGGGCCAAAGAAACGATTTGAGAAGTACGATCCCAACCGTCGGAGCAATGCACAAGCACTGATTTTGAATTGTTCAAATGATCCACTACATAACTAGAACCATTCAAAATCTGCATGGCCAATTCACTCCACTTTTTGAAAGCAAAACTTTCACCTTCAAAAAGTGACTTCAACATATCGATGTAAAACTTCCGAATTTTGTAAGCATGCGGAATTCCAAGGAAATGGAATTCAACTTCCGAAATGAACTTCTCATATTCTTTTACTGATTCATAACCTTTACCTATGAACTGATAAGCAACAGCATCCTTCTTCGGCCGACAATCAATAATGACAAGTGAATGATATCCGCAGACATTTGCCAAATATTCGGCCTCAAAAGTTGTCTTCGATTTCATCAGTTTATTCAACGGTTGCGATGAACGTAGCAAAAAGACTTTGTCATCATCTGCTCCTTCTGACGGAGCGGAAACATACGATATTATCGGAAACCGCTCACGTGATCGACACCGAGAACTTTCCTTAATGAAGCTCGTAGGAATCGTTTTCGGAACTACAAAGAAACGTGGATAAGTTTGACAGAACTCATTCAAAACGAGATCAAACTGTGATTCTTCAGCCAAGCGAATCATCCATGATGGATCAGGAAGCCAAACGTCTTCTTCAAATTGAATAGAATTCTTTTTAAGATGATTAACTCGATGTATAAATGATGTGCGACTTCCTTCAATTGCAGGCATTGGGAAAAATAAGTGCCCTCCTGAGGAGAAGTATATTTTGACTCCAAATTTGCCAAATTTGAACTTTTCTCGACCTTCTTTTTCAATTTTGACTATCGATTTAAGTGGAATTACAAAATTACGAAATAATTGATTTTCCGAATTTGAATCTGAATCATCAAAGATTCCTCGAAGGGCCCAGTTGGTGCCATATACTTTCATTTGATTATGAGTATCTCTGTGTAGTTTGAAAGGAAAACAAAAATCGATGATTTCATTATTTAATAATTGAAATACGGAGGTAAGGTGCCTTTTCGCTTCTTCATACGTAAAACTTTCTATGCTTCCTGGAAAATCGTTAAATAAAACCAAATGCTTACTTTCTGATAATTCAGACATTTTAACAGTAAATTTATTGTTCAAACTTTTTAAACGAAAAATTTGGCCTATATAAACTTTTTTAAAAAGATTGATTTTATTGTATATTATTTTTTTGAGCTTTCAAGAATTATTTATTACATATAAACTTTAGATTAAAATAAACACTAATGAATTTATACTTTAACATAATTATTTTTTAATATATTACTTTATTAAATGCATTATTCACATTTTTCAACATTGAATTCTCATTCTATTTCTTTCAAAATTGAATTAGTAATTAATTACAATCAATTTTCATACAAAAATACAATCATTAATATCTTATAAGTTTTTTAACATATATATAAAATAATATAAAAAACATATAAGATAATACATTCGTTATTAAGCTTTTTATTAAAAAAAAATATTAAACAAATCAAGATATAATTAAAAATTGAAGAAAAAATAAAAGCATTTTTAGCCTTAGAATAATATGATGATCTCTAGAGAGGTTATAGTTGATTTTATCATTTATTATGACACCATCAACTTCAATTTTGGAAAAATCGTCACAACAATAATTCCAAAAAGAGAGGTCGGTTGGGATCGAACCAACATCTCAACTCGTGACTATGTCGTATTCTAACTTTGAACTACAACCCATTCCTATCAAATACTTCAATTATAAATTTAACAATCTTTCATTTAGATTATTTTTTTTCTATACAAAAATCTTCAATTATCAAAAATATTTAAGGTATATTTGGAAAAATGATAAATGGAACACTTCAATTTTTCGTTTTCAACAAATCTATCTTGATAATGTTTTTATCATTCAAAGTTGAGAAATCAAAGCATAAATCACTACTTTTATGCATCATATAATTTCAATTCTTCAATTTTAGTGATACAACTTATGAAAACATTATAAATTATATATTGGTATTATCAATTTTTACATGATTAACATATTTTACATTTATTTGTCAATTAATACATATTATATATAACATATATTCCAAAAAATGAATTATTTTTGATATTATTTAATAATTATTTAGTATATATCCAATTTTTTTTTTTTGAAATTCAATTAACTGATGTGGATAATGAGAATTTAAAAAGTTTTGTCTTTTCAATTTTTGAATTTAATTTATTATTTTTCAAATCAAAAAATATTATGATTTCTCTCAATTAATGAATTTATTCAAAAAGTTTAGAATTTTATGCATTGAATTTTTAAGAACATTAGATATCTCGATTTTATAAATCCGAAAAAAAGAAATATTATCCCAATTTCCAAGCGATTACTAGACATATATGCTCATAATGCTATCAATCCTATAATACAAATAAAAAAAAAAAAAATCAAATTTGATTTCGTAATTCTTTTACGTATTTGATCATTTCTTCAGATAAATCAAATATAATTTGCCTTCAAATTGTAATTATTTTAGATTTATTTGAATTTATTATTCTCTTGAAATCATGAAATAAAACTTGTTTTTAAAAAAAAAAAAAATTATACTATCAAACTTTGCTTTATTGTACAAATGCATCATGTTAAAACAAAATTGTTCAATAAACATTGGATTCAATTTCCTCTCTACTAAAAATTGAATTGATGTTTTTTTTTAAACGAAAATCTAATTTTGATACAATTGAATATTTTATAGGTTTTATACTCACAAAAAAAATTCAATTATTTTCAAAACTCCGATAATCAAAATTATCACAAAAAGCCGAGCTCTTCGAAAATCATTAATAATTATTTCAAAATTGAGAGCAGATATAAACTTTTTATTTTAAGATTTTATTTAATTTTTTATCATTTTTTAGAAACTCATGCTTGACATTTATTGCGTTTTCGCACTAATAGGAATTATTACAAACATATTGGTAATGCTAATAAATCTATATGAAGGAAAAGGATTGACATTTGGAAAAAACGAAAAACTATTCATTGCCAATAAAGTATTATTAATTCCATCAATCTCAATATTATGGTATTTTTTAGAAGAAAAACACAATATAACTATTTTATTATTCCTAATATTTTCTTGGATTGGTGATCTATTTCTTCTTTCAGATGATTTTATTTTTTTAATTTTAGGAGGAATTTCATTTGCTGCAAGCCATTTTACAATGATTCATTTTTATGGAATTCATTGGTCTCTTGTTCCATTTTATTCATATATTTTACTGTTACCTGGAACTTTATTCCTTTTTGGCAGTTTGATTCCAAAAATCAAACTTTGCGGTCCAAAAGATTTTTGTGTTATACTTTACTGCCTTATTCTTCAGTTATCTTTTGCATCAGCAACTGCTAGATCATATATGTATCCAATTTTCCATCCATCATTCATTCTTAGCTATCTTGGATACTTTTCTTTTTTACTATCGGATTATTTTTTGTTATCAGTAGAAATGCAATTAACTCCTAAACCAAGAAGAGTGGAAATAATGGGATTTTATTCACTGTCTGAAATTCTAATTGTTCTTGGAGCAATTTATGCAATTTAATTGAGCTAACTTTAACTTTGTTTTTATTTAAAATAGAATAGATTATATTTTAAATTTAATAATATTTATATAATCAGATATATTACAAATCGAAAAATTGAGAAGTTTTTCGTATTTATATAAAATATCCATTATAGGTGACTCGTTTCTTTACTACTTTATTTTCTTGAGAGAAATGTTTTTTACTAATGAATTGAAAGAGTATGCAGATTTTTTCGAACGTTTTCTGACGACAGTGTTGAAAATAACTTAATACTTTGTTATTCATTTTATATAAAATTAACAAAAGTATGAATATCCATCAATCCCTTTAGTTTTAATTATATTGTTCTGATAAATAAAAAATTGATACGTTAAAAATATTTCCTTAATAAAAAGACGTTAAAAAAAAACACATCAAAAAGTTATTCATTTTATTCTAGCATGTCTTGCTGCAGCTATCTTAACAGTCCAAACTACTTAAAAGGCGCAAAATTGTTGAATGATTTACGCTCTTATGCTGTCCCAGAATGCCCAAAGAGCACCAACGAGCAAAGCTGCAACAATTATCTAAACAGCCCAAGCTACCAAAAGGGCGTAAAATTATTGAATGAGCTCCGACCTGTTATTGATGATGCAAGCTACTTCAAAACACCTAGTTTTCCAAAAGATCTTTGCGATTACAGCGTGCCCTGCCATCACCACTGCCATAAGCATAAGTGCCATGACCACCATGGCCACAAGCCTCATTCAAAAATCCAAATACCAGTTCATTTAAGCGTCCAAGAAGAAAATCATAACATCGTCAAATCAGGACACTACTATGTTGAAAAAGAAAACGTTGCAACAGTTTACAACATGAACCACAACTACATCGAGTCAGTAATGAAAAGTCCCATCCGCTGTTTCACTCCAATCACTGTTAGCATTTATTCACCAATCAAAGCAGCTATTTTGGCACATCAACAAAATGAAATTGACCAGATTTGTATCCTTAGCTTCGCTGATCCAATTACACCAGGTGATGGATACCTCAAAGGCAAAATATCACAAGAAGCTAATCTTTGCCGTGAAACTCTCTTGTACCCAACAATCGATGGAAATCGAATGTATCTTTGCAACAGATTACATGAAAAAATATATGAAGGTAGCGATATTATGATCTATTCTCCAGATGTATACGTTATTCGCGATGACTTCAACAACAAGATTGAAAAACCATTCAAGATTAATCTTATATCATCACCACCATCAAATGGATTCTGGGTTTTGAAATCTCTTGAAATAATGGAAACAAGAATCAGGAAAATTATCCGCTTAGCAGCTTATAAGAAAATCAGCGTTCTTATTCTTGGTGCCTTTGGCTGTGGTCCATTGAAAAATGATCCAAAGCCAATATCAAAGATCTTCCGCAAGATTTTGGTCGATGAAGGTCTTAAAGACCAATTCAAATCCGTGATTTTTGCTATTAATGACGACTGTTCCACCCGCTATGCATTTCAAGATACATTCCCAAATAATGAATTCATCTAATTTTAATGTCGCTCATCTTTTCCTTTTTTTTTTTTTTTTTTTTAACTAAAAATTAATGGATAGAAACTTTCTTTGTTTTTATTGAAGCTGAATTAAGTCGAATTGAACAATTAAATTAATAAGTTGGTACCAACTTTTTCATAGAAATCAAAAGTTATAAGTTTTAGCTTAATTTTGTTAAAAATATTGTATTAAAATCAATGAATCATTAAATTTAGTAATAACAAAATAGCTGGAATCATGATCTTTAAAAATCTAATAATTCTTTTAACATCAATCCTAATAACAAATCACGTCCGCTAAGTCCGCCTAAATCATTCCTTTCAGATTCCGAATTTCTTCTTCTTCTTCTCATTTCCACTCTTTCAATTGCTCTTGCTGCTTCATTGCTTCCGAGTCTTTTCGCTTTATTGTACATTTCTAATGCTTTATCATAATTTGGCGTGTCCATGTATCTACCTTCTTCGCACATCTCACCAAGATGCATAATAGCAGGTATTGAATTCATTTCGGAAGCTTTAATATACATACAAATTGCTCCTTTAACGTCTTTAGGCCCTCCCTCGCCTCTTTCTAGCATATAACCGTAATTAAAGATACATTGAGGATTATTCAGATCTGCACCTTTCTTGAAACAAAGTCGAGCATCAACAAGGAGTTCTTCGTTATGAATTTTGTAAAATCTAAATCCGATGGTCACCAAAGATTTAGCATCATTTACAGTTTTCATAGCCATTCGAAGAAGGCTGACTCCTCTGAAAACATCTTTAGGGACATGATCACCAGTACATAACATATCTCCTAATAATACAAGAGCTTCTTCGTTATTCAAAGCAGCAGCTAATGACAAATATTTGACACCATCTTGATAGTTGTCTGAACTTAAATAAAACTTGGCTAGTATTATACATGCTTCGGGATGCTTTTGATCTGCTGCTTGGCGAAGATAATTAATTCCTTGGCTAATATTAACTGCAGGTCCATTAAAACCTTTTAAGTATGAAAACCCAACTTTGAATTGAGCATCTGAGTCTCCATTTTGGGCTTTAATTTTGAGTTGTTCGAAAGGAGAAAGAGGACTAGTTTTTTGTTGAGATTTTGGCGATGTTGGAAGCTCTCTGTAGTAGGAATGGTTGTTACTACTATTATCACTGCCTGATGATGCATAATAGGTATTAGATTGGTGAGATGATTTTGGTGAAGATGGAAGCTCTCTATAGTAAGAGTGGTTGTTATTACTTGCATTTTGTGGAGATTTAGTATTGTTTATAGATGATGTTGATGCTGATTTTGAAGATGGAAGTTCCCTGTAGTAAGAATGATTATTACTTGCACTAGAGGATGCAGAGTTTAAATCTGCCGTTTTAGGACTAACAAAACGATAGGAAGAGTCTGACCTAGAAAAGCTGCTTTGCGAAGATGAGTCAGATTTTGGAGAAGTTGGAGCAGAACTAGATTGGTCAAACCATTCACTTCGGTCAGGCTTTTTTGGTAGCTTATCACCAATTAGAATTTGAATTTCATTTTGAAATTCTTCTTGATCAGCATCAGGGAATAAATTATACTTCATAAAATGATTTACAATTGCTCTTGCCGATGGCCTATTTGACGGATTTTGATCCCAGCATTGAGTGATAAATGTCTGCATATCAGGACAAATTGAGTCATCCAAATCCGGTCTACCTCCATTTGTAACAAATTGCGAAATTGCAAATGGATTATTAAATTTTTTATATGGAATTTCTAGCGAAAGCATTTCATAAACGACAATAGCAAATGAGTATATATCAGCTTTCTCTGTTATTTTTTGATCTCCTAAAAACATTTCTGGCGCCATATAAATAGGTGTCCCATTAAAATTTGATTGTGACTGGCTCAAATTAAGCGTGGATAAACCAAAGTCACCTAGATAAGCGTTGAAATCTTTATCAATTAATATATTCGCTGGCTTGATATCTCGATGAGATCCTCCTCTTTCATGGACGTACATTAGGGCACACGCAATTCTAAAAATAATTTTGGCTTTTTTTGTTATATCCCAATCTTTGGGAGGAATTCCACAACGCTCTGCAGATAGAATGTCAGCAAGTGATCCTTGTTTCATATAGTCAGTCATGATTAAAAGTGGCTCGCTGGAATCGCTTGGAATTGTAAAACCGCGTAGCTGAAGAATAGCAGCATGCTTCATTTTAAATAAAATAACTATTTCTTTCATGTAGTTTTTCTTATTTGTTACGTCAAAGAATTTCTTAATTGCAAATTCTTCTTTTGTATTTTTATTTCGATATAATTCAACTGCACCATAGGCACCATTTCCAAGCTTCCTGACAAATTCATAATCGGAAAAATTGATAATTATATCGTAGAGCTCCATTCAATACTGGAAAGTGAAATAAAATTTTCATGCCTATATATTTCAATTACAAGGTATAATTTTAAAACAAGACAAAATTTTTAATTGAATTTCTTTTGACAAAAAAATTTTCTTTCATTTTTTTTAGTTTTTTTATTTTTTTATCAATTTTGATTTTATAATTTTGGAAAAAAAGTAAAATTTTTACAAATTTCCAGAGAGACTTAAAAATAAAGATACATCAAAATATAATATTCCAAAAGTGACTCTTACATATATAAACTTTGTTTTTTAATTTTCACGTGTAAAATTACGGTTTATAAGAATTTAATTCAAATATTGAATGATTTATTTTTTACACGCGAAAATTAAAAAACAAAGTTTAGATATATACGAAAAATATTTACAAACAGAACCAGTTATCTCAAAAAGGGATAAAATAGAATTTTATGCAGGGATGTGAAAAGTGAGACCTCAGCAGGCTCTGGCAAAATGTCACTTTTTTGCCCCTTGCAGAAAAGTGATAGTGCCCGTATTTGTTCTTAGAAAATATAAGAATATTAAACTCTTATTATTAAAAAACCGCCATCTTAAGGTGTCCAATAAATAAGTAAAGTATAATCAAAAACGATAAGACAGGTTTTGAATTAATCTAATTCATTTATGATCTTTTGTAATAACTTGGTTTAAATAGCCCAAATCTGCTATTTATGATCTTCAAAATACTCTGTTTGTGCAAAAATCGCTTGTGTTTACTGAAATCATGCTCAAAGACCCAAAAAATTATAACAAATAGTAATTCAATTTTCTGATTCAATTTTGAATTAAAATTTATATTCAATATTTTCACCATGACGATAAAAATGCATTGAAATAGGTGTTTTATCGTTTTTGATTCTACTTTATAATTATAATTATAAATATTAAAAGCAATTGCTTTCAAATAATAATAATAATAATAATATGAATATGAATATTAAAAATTTAAGGTACAAATCCAGTACGTTATTTTTTGAATAGGAGAACGTTTATTATTTGAATAGTTGCATGTCTCTGAAAAAGTTTAAATTGACTAGGTTTGTTTTTGACACTTATTTTACAATTTAAATAAACATTATGACATGTTATATGAAATGAATGAAAAAAATCGTTTTTTATTTAACATGTCATCTTATTCTTTGAGAATGACAAAAAAAATTGCGGTAACTAAACGTACCGGATTTGTACCTTAAATGAAAATGAAAATATTTAAATAATTATAGAATTATCTTATTTTCAAATAACATTTCATTGTCGCTTTTAATCTCGGGCATTTGCCCGAGTAAAATTCACGGGCAATTTCACTTTTTTAAAGTACGAGCAAGACAGGCACGGGCACTGCCCGTTGCCCGAAATTTTTACGGGCAATTTAACCGTGCTTGTGCCCGGCGATCATCCCTGATTAGATGTCACGGAAGAAACTATAATATTAATTTATGAATGGCACAAACAACAGCAATACAAGGATAGACCTATCCACAAATCAAAAATCGTTTTTTGAACGTTTACTAAAAATTTGCGGACAATAAACTTTTTGTGAACATTTTTATGTACTCGAATATTTAATTATTTCTAAATATCCCATTCTTTGCAAATAAGTGGTATCGTCCGTAATTTTTTAAGTTTTTTGGTAAACGTTTTGTTCAAAAACAAAACGTTTATGTGCATTATGTTTTAATTTTTTTTTTTTTTTTTGTTCCGATATCTTAAAATATATGTTTTTTAAAGAAAAAAATTAATTAATGATTTGGCTGTTTTTAAATAAAGATCAAAATTTATAATTGAATGTACATAAAAGAACAGAATAAATATTTTGAAAAAGGATAATAATGAAAAAATTTTGATTTTTACGATTTTAATCAGCTGTATAT